>OY288260.1:49102948-50514914 GCA_958450325.1 Agrostemma githago | reverse complement strand
CTGTCCTCAGTTACCTCGATGCATTTTTTCTGTTACTGTAACAAATGAATAGTGTTACTTCAACCCACATGAGATGTTACTCTAACCAAAAACACACGTATTAAGTAAATATAGTGTTAATTGCAAAAATGTGTTCAGGAATAAAAGAAAAAATTCTTATAATGTCAAAGACACTATAAGAATTCTTATAGTGTTACTGTAAATATAGTGTTACTGTAAACCAGGAAAAAAGAAAAAATTCTTATAATGTCAAAGACACTTGAGTATTATCAAAACTCTTGTTCATCATCGGTGTCTTCTTCAGTTTCCTCTCCATCGATGTCTTCATCTACATCATCCTCGTCATCCGCATCATTGGTTTGCTTGGTAGGCTGTTTAGGGTGTCGTTCTGCGTAAGGATTTGGACAGTTTCGTTTGTCGTGGTGTGCCATCTGCTTGCAGTTATTGCACATGCGTTTCGGCTTTCTAGAAAGTGCGACCTTCTTTTCCTTGCTTGACAACATCCGCTTTCCGCTTCCCTTTGTCTTAGAAATCTTAGGAGGTAGTATCGTGATATTTTCAGAGGTCGTACAACCAAGCATATTTTCCAGTTCCTGTGTCTTGCCAATATTCTCCCCACCTGAAACTGGCTGCCTCTGCAACCTGAACTCCCGAATTAATCCGCACAAGCTTTCCACATCTGCCTTGTCTCCTGCCCTTAGAAGTCCCATTGTCTCATGGATTTCCGACCACAATCTCGACATCTCTATCTGTTTTCTGTCGATGATGTCAGTGTTTTCGCCGTCTAATCCTTCATCACTGATACGAGCAGTGCGAACAACCTCCTTTGTCCACCTTTTTGTTACCATGTTTTCGGGTATAGTGGTCAGCCCTTTCGATGAATATATCCAGATTACGTGTCTACACAATATCCCTCGCAAATTAAACAACCGACATGTGCAGCTTGATCCAGACGTACCTGGACAGATTCACATCCAATCTTTGAATCAGCAGAGACAGCAAATACATTGGATATAATGGTTTGCAAAATGTAATGGAGTGCAGAAAGTGTTACTTTTTGGAATATGAAATGTTACTTTAATTCATGGTCTGTGTTACTTTTAAGCGTTTACAACACAGATGTCCAAATGCCATCCCCAGTTACTCCAAAGCATTTTATGTGTTACAGTAAGGAACGACCGGTGTTACTTTAAGGAGTAATGATTGATTTTAAGGAGTACCTGATATATACTTGACCGTAAACTCCTTATCCCTCGTAGAATCCCTAACCAATGTCTCCTCAATCCCGTCCTTCTCAAGGAAGCCCCTCACGCTGCAAGTACCCACAGAAAATTTCACCTCCTCCTGGAATTCTTCAAATGCGGCGTGGGTGTAAATTTTCGAAGCGTGATGTTCAATTGGCAGGTGGGTTGCTGTTTTTGGTGAAGCTTGTGCATTGTCATTGTCGAGTTTTTTCTGTGTATACCGTTGCTGGTCCATGGCGCTCTCGAATCGCATCCAGAATTCGACCAACGTCCCCGATTTTTGTTCGAATCTTTTGAAGAAACTGTTCTCACTCTCCGACCTTTGCGTGGTTCGCATTAAGCCGCCCATCTTCAAATCCCTGCAATGTGCCATCACCCACTGTTCCCTGATGGAGTATGTAGTTGAAAACCACTCGTCATCGCCCCCATGGAACTCCTCCATTATGTCACACCATTCCGCGTCGAACTCGTCTCCATCAATCTCCACATCCCATACTATAGCATTTAGTCTCTTCAAAAAATCCTGGTAGTCACTCCGGGCTGCACCGTATTTGGCAGGAACCTTGTTCAAGATATGCCACATACAGAAACGGTGTAGCGCCGTCTTAAACATTTTCTTCACCGCTGGTATAATGCCCGGATCTTGGTCGGTAATTATATACCCCGGCTCCTTACCTCCCATTGCAGTCAGAAATCTCTCAAACACCCAGACGAACGATTCATAATCCTCGTGCGCTATCAGAGCGCCAGCAAAGGTTACCGATCGTTTGTGATGATCAACGCCTGTGAACGGTGTGAATATCATCTTATATTTGTTCGTCCCGTACGTTGGGTCGAACGAAACTGCATCCCCAAATAACTGGTAGTTACGCCGCGCCTCACCGTCAGCCCAGAAAACCTTGCTCACACTCCCATCTTCATCCAGGTCGTAGTCAAAATAGAAACCCTTCCTATTCTTAGCCATGTCTTTGAATCGATCGATGAATAGCTGACCGTCCCTCTCATGTAGGAAGCACTTTATATCTCTCCCCCAGTTTTTGAAGTCAACCAAGCTCGCACCCACGTTTGCGAATCCCTCTACCTGCTCCTTGCACATGTTGTATGTCCGCGTTGCGCCGATCTTCAGCTGTAAATAAGAATCAAGTGTCGCAGCAATATAATATTAATACACCAGTTGTGTTACTCTTGTACTTAAGCAGTGTTACTCTATAGACTCACTGGTGTTATCCTATGGTCTAATCCAGGTGTTACACTTATAATGGTCTAATCCAGGTGTTACTGTTTAGTATCACCGGTGTTACTTTAGCAAAAGTAACTAGATTATGCACACATTGGTCTAATCAAGCTGTTACGACCTACTCACATGTCATTCTATAAAAAAAATTGTGTTACTCCATACCCGCGAATTATTCAAGATCATTTGCTTGTGGTACTTTGTCAGGTTCCTCGAGAGCTTCTGGAATTCTCTGTCTTTCGGTGAGATTAGTTCGTGGTTGTGGCCGATGTGGAACCTATCAATCTTGAGAATGCCTCCTTTATTGAACAGCCTAATCCTTGCCTTGCACCCGCAACGACGGACTTTCGTCTTCTTTTTAATCGCGTCCACAACAACTCCTTCCCCATCTACATCGTTAACAACTTTCACAGCTGCAGGTGTATTGTTAACAGCTTTAACAGAGTTCGTATAACCCTGTCTGTTGCAGACTAGGAGCTTCGACTTTATCTCACCACCGTGCCATCGCTTCGTCGTGTACTTCCTCACATCAAAACCGCAAGCCAGCGCATAGATTTTGTAAAATTCCACTGCCTCATCAATTGTCAAGAATACCTGCTCCATGTATGGAGTGAAAACCTCACCCACATCTCTGCACCATTCCTGTGCATTCGGCTCTTTACCAATGCTTCCTGCCAAAAAGACAGAAAAGTCACGCCAATAGGCATAAGTGTTACTGTAACTCATAAGTTGCGTTACTTTAACTCTAAGAGGATGTTACTCCAACGACAACGCTAGGAACCCTTTTTTAGTGTTACATGTTTGTGTTACTCTAATTACAGTTAGGTATTACTTTAATTCATTACTTGTGTTACTTCAATGCCATGTATGCTTCAACATAAAGCAAAACAATAATATCGGTGAAACAATAATATCAATGAACCATAATATTAATCCATTATTAATCAAACGAATTAAATTCCACCTTTTCCAGTGTTGTCTTGTGCGTTCGCATCTGTGGCGCAGCTACCTGCACAGAATCAAACAGCGTTACATCAATGCAAATACTGTGTTACTATAATTGATAAGTTGTGTTACCCTAACGTGTACAATACGTTACTCCAACATATCATCAAAACCCTTTTCCTGACCGTTCATTTGTGTTACTGTAATTACAAGTAAGTGTTACTTTAATTCAGAAGGCATGTTACTTCAACGACGAATCTGCGTTAATAGAAACCAAAAAAAATAGTAATACTGGATATCAGGGAAAATCCTGAAAAAAACCATAGAGACATGTAATCTATGGAGATCGAGATATCAAAATACCATTGATACGAAAATATGAATCAAAACGCAATGAATCAAAAGACGCAAAGAGGACGCAAATAAAGTCGAAATGTCAATGAAAGCACTATCGACGTAAAAAAAAACGCAATTTGACGCGATAAAACATTGATATGAAAACGCAGATTTAAAGCAAAAACATTGATATGACGCGATTACTATTGAAATCCGTGAAGAAAAAACGAATTAAAACGTTAATGAATCACTGAAACTCACCATTGTTATAATCGATTAGTTGCTTATCAACCGTTGAAGACGATGATGCGGTCATTGAATCCATTGCAGCAGAATTTCGAGATCAAAAACGATGAATTAGCGTGAATGAAGAAAAGGTTTTTTGGTTTTTAGGTGTGAATGAACGTGGAAAGCAAATGAACGTGAATGAAAAATGAACGTGTGATTGATAGGAGGTTATTTGTTTCCTAAATTCTTGTGAGTTATTTTAGGAACGTAAATCTCTCTTTTTTTTTTTTTTTTTTTAATTAGATGCATCTTGTCCATCCATCCTCATCTCATCTAACGGATGAGATGAGGACTCATGGACTCATATATAGAGAAGGACTCATAAGAGCCTTACTATATATATATATATATATATATATATATATATATATATATATATATATATATATATATATATATATATCGATTTCTTTTTAGCCAAATTTTGCAAGACATCTTATTCAAAGTGTCTCAACACTCACGCAACATGTATCTTAGGTATTCAAGCGATATTTCGATCATTTGAGATCAATGGCTCAGTCTCTCAGCCACGAATTCTGAAAGCGGTGAATTTTTATTTCAGATTGCAAATCTCTTACAAATGATCAGTTTGGAAATAAAAGTTATCACGTTTGGAACTCGGAGAAAGAGTTATCTTCGTTTTCAGAATTCATGTCCATGAATTATTGCAAATTAAAGTTAAAGTTATTTTAACCGTACCAAAAGAATGGGTACACGCGGTACACCAGACAAAATTGAAAATAAAATAAAATTAGGGATATCAGGTCAAATACGGAGTATCCCATAATTTTAATAGTCGTTGATATTCAGGTAGTTATCAATTTAATTACATTCTTGAATTGGCTTAGAAATTCATGTAAGAATTAAACTTCTTTTCTTTTCGAAAGATCGTCAAAAGTCTCGTTGGTGCGCATGCAGGTAATAAGTCCTTCGATCGAGAGAGACTTTAATATCATGATGAATATAGTTTGTAATTAAATGAATGAAAGAGGTTTGAGAAACAAAACATGATAATTAAATGAATTCGATAATATTTGTACTATATACGGAGTACAAATTACAAATAACAAAACATGCAGCGTATAATACGTGCCAATATAATTTTAATTTATCGAGTCCATATTTTTGTTTTAATTAAATTATTCTTTACAAAAGAATAAAAACGTAAATAATTTGTGCTCAATACACAATACTCCTATTGCACACGGAAAATAGGATTATACACACGGCAAAATACACGATATAGTCACTTGCAACTTCACACGACGAGCTTCAAGTTCTTGATGCAACATATTTAGATTTGTGCCCTAAATCATAAGAGACATGATGTTAGATATTTTAATTTATTTCTCCATTCTTTTTAATTTTTTTTTATTAATTAGTTTTGACAAAATTAAATAGAAATTATATGAAAGGAATAATTACCTTGAGTACGAGGCACTTTATTCAAGTTAAGCTCCGATTGGGGTATCTTGAAAAAAAAAATCAATTACTCAAACGTCAATTATACAACGAGATTCAAACCCACGATTGAGTGCTGTTTTTCGTCGTCGACATTCCAGCCACGTCGTCGGCGCTTTTTAAAGTAAAAGACGATCTTGCCCTTGCCTTAATTAGATTAGTTAACTAATGTTATGTAATTTTAGAAGTTAGATTAGTTATTGAAACTCGTTAATGAAGCGGTTTTTTAATTTTTCAAACCGTTCCGTTATTATCTTGTCCTTATCATATATCCACTCAAACTCCACTCACCATATTTAATTTAATTTTCTCTCACTTAAAAAAAACGTCTTTTCTTTAGAGAAACCCGAATTTTCTAGAAACCCGACTTTTCTAGAAATTAGGTTGTCGGCGATTTTTAATGTGAAAAGATAACAACGTCCTTCCCTAATTACATTCACTAACTTTGTTAATGAAATTAAAAAGTTTAATCATGTTAATGAAACTCGATAATAAAACGTTTTTTTTTTTTTTGAAAACCGTCATTTTATTATGTTACGGATTATGTTATATTATATATCCTCCCCCATCCACAACAACACTAATATTATTAATAATATTAAAATTGTATTAATAGGCGATTTTAGGAAGTTTTAGAATCAAATATAGATAATAGTTTAATAAGTTTTATCAACAATGTTTAGTTGGTTTAGTGGTGAAGAGGCTTATTTGTGTTCAAGAGGTTGTGGGTTCGAGCCTTACTAATTACAAATTTTTGTAATTTTTTTGGCGCCCAGGGGACCCCCCAGACGCGGATTTTTGGCGTCCAGGGGACCCCCCAGACGCGAAATTCATGCGTCTGAGGGACCCCCTAGACACGAAATTCATGCGTCTGAGGGGCTTCCCAGACGCATGAATTTCGCCTCTAGGGGACCTCCTCGACGCGAAATTCATGCGTCTGAGGGGCCCCCCAGACGCGGTTTTCCGACGTCGAGGTCTGTTTCCAGACCCAGTTCGCGAAAAATCGAGCCCCATTTCGATTATAATTAATACTATTAGATTGATAGTTTAGGTTCCTCATAGCTAATTTGTGTGTGATATATACCCTAATTGAGTAGTTATTGTTTTCTATATTCAATTTTGGTATCGATTTGGCTGATGGTGGGATCGATTTCTGCGAAATATAAATTTCCTAAACATATTCCCGGGATACATTGAGACACGTGTCTCGGAGACCGTTCAATAGTCCAAAAACCGACATTTCAAATTAGTCGGGAATATATTTGTTACGTTAGTTAAGAAACTTAATTAAATTCATTAGAATATATTACATAAGGGTAAAAGAGTTACGTTGAGACACGTGCCTCAAAACCGTTCAAGAGTACAAAAACCGTAATTTTAATTTACTCGGAAATATTAATTACATTCATTAACAAACTTAATTAATATCAATAATCATAATTAGAGGAAGGGTAAAAGAGTAAATTCACATATAAAGCGCCGACGACGTGGCTGAAATGTCGACGACGAAATGTAGTAGTGTGACACATTGACTTTGATATCATATTGCAAAACCAACTCAACCAAAACCTTAAGGCAGTAGTTGAAGACCTAGAAATGTTTATATACTCCTAGCAATTAAAAAACATAATTTCTAAATCATACCCAAATTTACTAATTTCTATACATTTTATCATTTATTTTTTCGTGTTTGCCTAACCCCTAAAATAAAACTCTCTAATTACTCTCCTTCTAAAACCTAGAGGAATCAAACAAAGCCATCGATCACAATTCACACATGGAACAAGTAAATTGGCCTGGTTTCGTTGATTATCTCGCTCGGTATATCGATAAAACAGAAGGGCAACATGCATGTCAACATGCATTGCACGTAGGAAAACATGAAAAACAAACAAACATATCGATAAATGGATGAAGATATATACCAGGGCACAGAGAGTCGAAAGAACCGGGAATGGTACATCTCTTGAAGAGTCCCAGGACGTCTTCTTCGGAACGAGCCCCGGCATATAGACAAAAACAAGGGGTATCGGTGTTGGCCGCTTTTCTCCATATGCTACAACATATTGCAAGTTCTAATATGGTTGTTTGTATGGTACAAAATGCAGCAATGCTCGTCCCTGTCTCCTGACAATCATCATTTTGTGCTAAAGACAGTGTTATCGACATCAATATTAGCACCGATACCACCATCACCATCACCATGCTCAATTTCTTGCTAGTAATGTTTTCCATTTTTGTGGCTATGTATGCTAATTAATAATGGTGTTGTATTAATTATATTGGAGTGATATATATATTTGTAGACGTAAATGTCAAATTTATACAACTTCATGCAAGTAATTGTGGTAAGTAACTAAGAAACAATCAAAGGCAACTAGATTTTGTTTATGATTGATGATGGATTCTTGATTTCAGTTTAGATGAAATGTTCTTTGTATATATTATAATAAAAATGGTACTCCCTTCGCCCCACAATGATTTACCCACTTTTAATCAAAATGGGTGAGATTAAAATAATAAGTGGGTAAATCATAGTGGGTTGGAGGGAGTAGTTAAATATTACTTTTAAAAATGTTGAATACACTACATAATTAAAAATTACTTGTAATTGTCAATAATCCTTCAACATTTTAAATATATTCATTCACTATAGTAGTTTTGATTATTCTTACTCAGATGTGTATAAATTTGAGGTGAAATTGTTAACCATTAAACAATCATACGATAAATTAAAAAGGCAAACACAAAGTAAATTAAGAAAATTTTCAGTTTTCTCAGTTATAACCCTGCGTATGAGCCAACCTCAATTATAACTTTCAACTCCATTATTAATTATTCCAACCGTGATCAATATTCTTAGTGACCGCTAGTTTTGCCGTTAGTTCATGTTGTAGATATTATAAATGTGTTTATATGAGTAGACTTTGATATTTACGACGTGACAATTTCCTTCCCCTCAAAGATGAAAGAAAGAAAAAACTAAAGAAAAGAAACAAGATGGATTACGGGAAAAGAAGAGTAAAATCAATCATCAAAGGAAACTAATACGGAGTAAATGTAAGAATTATGGGTCTAATACAATATATATGCTGATAATATTATTTGGACCTACTGTATTTATTAGCTGTCATTTAGGCTGAGCCCAAATATGTGATCCGTCATAATAATAATAACACGGGCTTAATTACGTCTTATAAAGTATGGGCCGGATACAATAATAGTGTAGAGACCCGTTAGGGCTTTAAGTGATGCATGATGGGCGTATCAACTAAAGCGGACTTATATGGGTGATTAGAGTTTCTACGCCCCTCCCTATATATAGTCAGGGTTATGGTCCCTGACAGCACACTCCAACCTAAACTCTTATACATCCCATCAGTAGAGAGCAACCAATAGGAGAGTGTAACTGTTAGAAGACCATAATCAGGAGACTCTCGTTCCACCTCTCTTTACCGATGGAGTCAGGTACGCTTCCGCAATACAGTACACCAATTAATTTAGTATGAAGTTTTTCAGTATTTAGTCGGATTAAATCTAACAAGTGGTATCAGAGCCGTCTTCATATTGAATTATTTGGGAAAGTATTTTTTCGGATTGATCTAAATTGAATTGGATTTCTGTATATTCGTAATATTGACTATTGATGCCGCATTACGCATATTTGTACATTAATACGAAGAACATGAATTTTGCTTAATTCATGATAATCATTGTCATGCTATTATTTGTCTGCCATTATAGTATTCCTTGTGATTGATAGAACTACTAGTTGAATTGTGTTTACAACCCTACGTAATATGATGATTTTTCATTGAGGGAATGTTGATTATTAATATACATGCAAAGGATAAAGGCATACTTTAATTTGATTATGTATAGTCATCATGTGTATAATACGGTTATAATATTAATGATCAATGCATGCAGTTTCACTTGCACTCTTTCTCTGTTATCGTTTTCCTCCACCGATTTTATGTTCTGTCTTATGCACATGTATACAGATATATAATGTGTAACGTTTTTTTTTTGGGTTTTATGCATTTTCTAATCGACTTATTCTTTATAAGATCTGTAATGTGCGTTAATGTCTGAGATTTATACCCATCATATGCGATTAATATAATCATATTCGGATTAAAGAATTATAATTCGGATATTAAATTTTCAGATTTAAATAATTGGCTATTCAGTTTATAAGGCGTCTAGTATTTTAGACCGTTTAATTGAAACAATAAGTTGCCAAAGTAACCTCTTTTGTGTAAATTGAACGTTTTAAAATATCAAGACTTGTGTGTGATTAATTTTCATGCGGGTAATGGTCGGCCCAAAGGAAGGCTATTATTTGGCCGAATTTTAATCATGCTTGTGGTAATAAATATGTAACGATTATACGGTTTCCATGTGAATATTAAGTCGGCCCAAAGGAAGTCTTAGTATTTGACAGGAATTTATTGTTAATATTTGATTACTACACCAAGATGACCACTTACAAATTAATTTTAAGTCCAAAGATGAAAATTAATGTTGTGCTAAGTGTCTTGTTATGATGGGATTTAATTGCCAATACTCGAATCTGATTATTTAAAGTTGAATTTGGAATTTATTGTTGGCATGTTTGTATTTTTTTGTTCTTTTCAGTGAATGCTTCTGCTAATACGGTATCTGCTAACATCAATGCAATTCCAATGCTTGACGGGACGAATTTTAAGTATTGGAAGGAGAACGTTATGATCGTTCTGGGTTGTATGGATCTAGACCTTGCACTTCGGGAAGAGCGCCCCACTGAGATTACGGACTCCAGTTCCTCTGATGATAAGAGGGACATGGAGAAATGGGAGCGCTCAAATCGCATGAGTCTAATGATCATGAAACGTGCAATTCCAGAATCATTCAGGGGCACTATGTCCGAAGAGGATAATGCCAAGAAGTTCCTCGTTGAACTTGAAAAGCGTTTTGCGAAAAACGAAAAGGCTGACACAAGTACTCTGTTGACGAGTCTTGTTTCTATGGAGTATAAAAGTTCAGGGAACGTAAGGGAGTACATTATGGAAATGTCTCATATTTCTTCAAAACTAAAGGCACTCAAGCTGGATTTGTCTGAGGACTTATTAGTGCATCTAGTTTTGATCTCTCTTCCTAAAAGTTTCAGTCAGTTTAACGTCAGTTATAACTGCCAAAAGAAGAAATGGACTCTGAATGAGCTCATTTCTCATTGTGTTCAAGAGGAGGAGAAAATTAAGAAAGAAAAGACAGAAAGTGCTCATTTGGCTTCATCCTCTAAGGATGGTAGGAAAAGGAAGAAGGGTAAGGACGTTGCAGTTGCGCGACCACCAAAGAAGCAGAATACGGAAACTAAGGAACCTGAGAAAAATTCAGAAAATAAGGACTCGGGATGCTTCTTTTGTGGAAAGCCAGGTCATAAGAAGAAACAATGCATAGGGTATCACGGTTGGCGTGTGAAAAAGGGTATGTTTCTTTCTTTTGTCTGTTCTGAGGTCAATTTAACTTCGGTACCTAAACACACTTGGTGGATAGACTCCGGTGCTACTACTCACATAAGTGTGTCCATGCAGGGTTGCCTGAATTGCCGAAATCCGGTTGATGTTGAAAGATACATCTATGTAGGCGATGGCAAGGCAGTTGAAGTTAAGGCTATAGGGACATTTAGGTTATTATTAAAGACTGGAAATTATTTGGATTTGAAAGAGACATTTGTTGTACCGTCATTTAGACGGAATTTGGTTTCAGTTTCTGCTTTGGACAAATTTGGTTATCTTTGTTCTTTTGGAAATAATAAATTTAGTCTTTTTCATAATTCAAAATTGGTTGGTTCTGGTTCTTTATCTGGATATGATAACCTATACTTGCTAGAAACGCAAGTCTCTATGAATGAAACTTTGCATGTGAGCTACAGTGGTACTAAAATAAAATTGATAAATGAAAATTCATCATCACTATGGCATAAACGTTTAGGGCATATCTCTAAACAAAGAATTGAAAGACTCGTGGCTGATGGAATTCTCGATTCCCTTGATTTTTCGGACTTTAATGTATGCATTAATTGTATCAAAGGGAAACAAACAGACAAAAGGAGATTAGGTGCTGAGAGAGCTTCAGATGTCTTAGAACTTATTCATACGGATATTTGTGATCCATTCCCTACGGCATCTTGGAATGGTCAACAATACTTTATAACGTTCATAGACGATTACTCTCGATATGGCTACCTATATCTGATTCATGAGAAATCTCAATCACTGGACGTGTTCAAATCATTTAAGGCTGAAGTTGAAAATCAACTAGGCAAAACAATAAAGAAAGTCAGATCTGACCATGGTGGCGAATATTACGGCAGAAATGACGGATCCGGTGAACAACGTCCAGGACCATTTGCCAGATTCCTAGATGAGTGTGGTATCGTCCCTCAGTACACCATGCCAGGTACTCCACAAATGAATGGTGCCGCTGAGAGACGAAACTAGACATTAAAGGACATGGTGAGAAGTATGATTAGTCATACATCTTTACCAGAATCACTCTGGGGAGAGGCAATTAAGACTGCAACCTATATCCTAAACAGAGTACCAACTAAAGCAGCTTCTAAAACCCCTTATGAACTTTGGACTGGTAAGAAACCCAGTATAAGGCATCTTCACATTTGGGGTTGTCCAGCTGAGGCAAGGCCTTATAGGCCACATGAAGGAAAACTGAACTCTAGAACTGTTAGTTGTTATTTTGTAGGATACCCTGAAAGATCTAGAGGGTACAAGTTTTATGATCCCACTACTAAGGTAATTTTTGAGATGGGGAATGCCCGATTTCTTGAGGATGTTGAGTTTGGGGGGGAAGATAAGGTCAAAGATTTCATCTTTGAAGAAGAAAATATCATTATTCCTACCCCGATTACTCAGGACCAGTTTATTAATTCTGATACAGTTCAGGAAACAACTCCAGAAATTCAAGTTGATCCTGAAATTCAGAATCCTGAGCAGCAACCTCAACCACCTCAAGAAGAATTGCCCTTGAGAAGATCCATTAGAGAAAGGAGAAGTGCAATTCCAGATGACTACATCACTAACTTCCTTTTGGAAAGTGAGGATAATGATGGAGTAACAGAAAACCTTATGGCACTTCTCTCTGATAAAGAGTTACAGAATGGAGTGGTGGATGGTGATCCAATCACCGTTCGTCATGCCATTGAAGGTCCTAATTCTCAAAAATGGATTGATGCCATGAATGAGGAAATAAAGTCCATGACAGACAATGACGTTTGGGACCTCGTTCCATTACCGGAAGGAAAGAAATCCATTGGTTGTAAATGGTTATTTAAGACCAAAAGGGATTCGAATGGTAATGTAACTAGGTATAAGGCACGTCTCGTTGCCAAGGGCTACACTCAAAAGGAAGGCATTGACTATAAGGAGACCTTTTCGCCAGTTTCATCAAAAGACTCCTTTAGGATTATAATGGCAATTGTGGCATATTTTGATCTTGAGCTACATCAAATGGATGTTAAGACAACGTTTCTCAATGGTGACATTGAAGAAAATATTTATATGCAGCAACCAGAACACTTTGTTTCAGACGATTCAAAGGACATGGTCTGCAAATTAAAGAAATCCATTTATGGGCTTAAGCAAGCTTCTCGTCAGTGGTACCTCAAATTTCATCAAATAATTATGTCTTATGGATTTGAGACAAATTTGGTTGATGATTGCGTATACCACAAGTTCAATGGGAGTAAGCACATATTTTTGATTTTGTATGTCGACGACATATTGCTTGCCAGTAACGATATAGGTTTTTTGCACGAAACCAAGAGATTTCTTTCACAGAGTTTCGAAATGAAAGATCTTGGGGACGCCTCTTTTGTGTTAGGAATTCAGATATACCGAGATCGTGCCCGAGGCACTCTTGGTTTATCACAAAAGAGCTATATCGAGACAGTACTGAAAAGATTTGGCATGTTTGACTGCAAACCAATGCCCAAAGAATGATTTTGAGATTAAGGAAATGCATACAATTCCATATGCTTCGGCAGTTGGAAGTTTGATGTATGCACAGGTTTGTACGCGACCCGACATTGCGTTCATAGTTGGGATGTTAGGCAGATATCTCAGCAATCCAGGGATGGATCACTGGAGAGCAGTCAAGAGGGTTTTGCGATACCTCAAAGGAACAAAAGATTACATGCTCACTTACAAGAGGTCAGATCAGCTTGAGGTCATTGGGTATTCTGACTTTGATTTGGGAGGATGCCTAGATAGCTTGAGATCCACATCAGGATACCTCTTCATAATGGCTGGAGGAGCTGTGTCTTGGAAAAGTGTCAAGCAATCGCTCGTATCTACTTCCACCACGGAAGCAGAATATATAGCTTGTTTTGAGGCATCTAATCAGGCACTATGGTTGAAGAATTTTGTCACGGGTTTGCGCATAGTGAATGGCATGGATAAGCCACTTCGGATGCTATGTGACAACAAATCCGCAGTGTTGTATATAAACAACAATAAAAGCTCGACACAGTCAAAACATATTGATATCAAGTTTCGAGCTTTGAAGGAAAGAGTGCAGAGTGGTCAATTGTCTGTACAACACATCGGAACAAATTCCATGATTGCGGATCCGCTTACTAAGGGCCTACCGCCCAAGGTATTTCTGGGGCATACTGCTCGTATGGGTGTCATACCATTTTAGAATATACAGTTTCAGTGGGAGTTTGAATTCGTTACATTGCTTGTATGACAATTTTATTTGGTTAAGGATATGCATGCAATAAAGTTTTCAGTTATTCAGTTTTTTTCTCTGCCTCTTGCTTATGTTGTTGACCTCAATTAAGAGGACCAGTTGGAAATATGCATATTTGGATCACATTCGGTTGCTGTTTCCATGCTACACTCCTATACTAGATTCATGTCGTTAGTCATGTTTGCATATGTGATCATTGATGGGTCCTGTTACGACAAACTGTGGCAAAGGCCGCTTTGGTTCTATGTACATATGATTAATGGACCGAATTGCATAAGACGGTTGGAATGTTTGATAGCACTGTTGAGCTCATAAGGTTATAATAAATACAATTCTGGTGTCACATATATATTTGTATATGACCCAAGTGGGAGATTGTAAGAATTATGGGTCTAATACAATATATATGCTGATAATATTATTTGGACCTACTGTATTTATTAGCTGTCATTTAGGTTGAGCCCAAATATGTGATCCGTCATAATAATAATAACACGGGCTTAATTACGTCTTATAAAGTATGGGTCGGATACAATAATAGTGTAGAGACCCGTTAGGGCTTTAAGTGATGCATGATGGGCGTATCAACTAAAGCGGACTTATATGGGTGATTAGGGTTTCCACGCCCCTCCCTATATATAGTCAGGGTTATGGTCCCTGACAGCACACTCCAACCTAAACTCTTATACATCCCATCAGTAGAGAGCAACCAATAGGAGAGTGTAACTGTTAGAAGACCATAATCAGGAGACTCTCGTTCCACCTCTCTTTACCGATGGAGTCAGGTACGCTTCCGCAATACAGTACACCAATTAATTTAGTATGAAGTTTTTCAGTATTTAGTCGGATTAAATCTAACAGTAAAAACTAAGAAAAAAAAAAAGAAAAAGAAAAAGTATGTTGGGTCGGCTGACTCCGTCATTTAGATCGGCTTATGATAGGTAAAAGGGTCGACTATCTTGAAGGGAGCTCGGCTGAGGTGCTGGATTGGTTGGCTCATTTGTTTTGGACCGATTCTTCATGTTGGGCTGATTTGCTCTTTTTTTTTCTTTTTTTTTTTTCAACGAGAGATGTACTTAGTCGCATTATAATATAGGGGATTCGAACCTAATACCTACTGTCTCAAAGCACCTAATGCTAACTACTAGGCTAAAACATCTTCAGTCTGATTTGCTCTTTTTTAGAGCAAGAGTTGATTCTTTAGAGCATAGCCTGATTTTTGGTCTTTCAATTGCAATGACCCAACAGCTTGCTCTTGGTCTTCAGCGTTGGCCTATTTCTCTTTAGCTGATCGGCCATCATTGTTTGTTGGGTCAATCGGCCTTTCTTCACATTGAGACGATTGGTCGCTAGTTCATTCAGGCCATTTAGCTCTCATCTTTCATTTAGTATCATTCAAGTCTCGTACAATTCGATTTAGAGAGTTTCAATTCTGTTTGACTTTGACGTATTTTGAGCTCTCTTTTGGATACCCCATCTAAATTATCTGCAAAATATGAGATGCGTACCCGAGTAGCACAAATGAGAGGAAATAATGTAAACCGACTCCTAAAATATCAAAATGACACGAAAATGCGTGTCAAAATAGGTGAAAAATCATATAAGAACGACATGCATCAGGTTTCCGTTCAAAACTTTAATATTCATTTTTCTTTTCTTCTCTTCTCTTGGATAATGTCTTCTGTAATACATGTCAGTATTGTCTCGCACTAATTATATTGTGAAACCTCTTATATAACTGTGGTTACTATTTATTGTGAAACCATTCCTTTAACAAATTTTGTACTTCCTCCATTTTTTTATATCTTCTCAGTCTCTCAATACATGGGTGAAGTATTATAATAAGATGGGAAGATATAAAAAAAATAGAGGAAGTATTATTTATATTAGTCCTCCATATATAGGATTTAGTATCACGTACACATCACATATTCACATGTCAACAAAAAGAACAAAAATGGGAGAATGGGAGAGAAGAAGGATTAAGCTTAAGTGGTAAAAGCTTGCTTACTCCGACAAAGAGGTTGGGGTCCAATTCTCACCTGTGAGATAGTGCGCTCTTCTCTAAACAAAAAATGTGCATAAATTAAAATGGCTTTTATAAGTTGGTGTTTAATTTCCAGTGGCGGATATGGGGAGGGGCACTTGCCCCCCCGGAAGTAACAAATTTTTATGTGTATCTCAAATGTATAATATGCTATGGTAGATCAGTTGGGTATACATTGGTGAGGTCTTAGGTTCAAATACTAATGACTCCTAATTTGAACAAGTTTACTTTTCGTTGTTATTGTATCACTACTATTTATAAAGTTGTAAAAATCATTATCATTATCAATAGGATTCGAACTCTAAACCTTTGGATAATGTAGAAACAATACTACCACTAATACTAATATATTTTCAAATTAGTGGTGTTATTGTCAATTACATTACATCAATGTAAAATTTAAAGGATCTATAGCATTTTGGTGTAAAAAAATCAAAGAAATATTATTTATAAAAAAACTCTCACTTAAACCAATTATTTTATAGGAAAAAATTCAAAAAATTAAAATGCTCTTTAAGATAAAAAGTAATATGATAGAAATTTTTTTGTGCCCCCCTTCTAAGCAATTCCTGGGTCCGCCACTGGGTGTTTCTAACATGTTTTACGAAATAATCTACAAAGAAATTACGTGTCAACTTACTCTTATTTCTGCTGTCTTGAACATGTTACTAATTAAGGACAACCGTAGCAGGAAATATGAGCTTTGAATTATCACGACGGCCACCTGAATGTATACGCAAAGAAAAGTAACGCCATTTTTTCAATTCTTTGACTCATCAATTTTCCAATTCCGACTCTGATTCGCACTTTATTCCAGGTTTGTGAGAATCACCCACACGGGGTCGTACCGTCTTGGTAAGGTTCAAAGATAGGAAAGATGCACAAAAGTGTATACAACTCGTGGATGGATGTTGGCGAAAAAAAAACTCATGGATAGTCTGATATTGTAATTTGTAAACTCTTGCATAACAATTTACAATTTACAATTCAAAAAAAGACATCTCTTGATAATATTAAGAAACGACTCATTTACCCATACGTATAATCATAATAAAATTATGCTTTTAAAAAAAATGATTGTAATTCCATATTTATGTAATCTTTACGCATGTATTGCAGTTACAAATCCACTCCTTACAAAGTTACGATGTATTCTTGTATTAGATGTATTTCTTAGTAAATAATGTAATTAGTTTCCGTCCTTTGGTTTTCCGTCATTTGTTAGATATGTCTCTTGATGTTCATTGTAATTAGTAGGCTTCCTTTCATTCATTGTATGTAGGACTTGACTCGTGTATATATACCGAGGTGTAATCGCTTATTGATTTATCGAATTACGTTGAGTATTGTCAGACAGTTTTCACGATAATTTTATTTTAAGACCTCTCATATGCATAAGAGTCTGGTGACTACTACTCTGTTGGGAAATTATGAGAAAATTATGGAAAGGCAAAGCAAATAAAATTGATAATAATTAAGATAGTTTGCAACGCATGGTAAATGTAGCTACAATGCCTAATATATAGGCTAAGAAACATAAACTAATTCCTAAGTTTAAGGCACTAATTGACCCACTAACCTAGTAACTAACACACAATTTCTATCATTAAGCTAAGTGCACCACTACTCACTAATTTCAACGTGCACTAGTAGATTAGTTACATCAATTAAGGCCCATTACTAACTATATGCCATATTTATTAAAACTTAACTAAATAATAAAATGTAAATTTTGAATCAATAATTCAACACACTCCCTTGATTCAAAATTTGTCTACTTAAAAATTCATGGAGCACTTCTCTCCAATAATCTTCGTGAAGCACTTCTCACCACCATCTTATTGGTGCACATAATCACCATATTTCATTTGGAGCACGTCTCTCCAATACTCTTGATAACTTGATAGAGCACATCTCTCTATCGGATCACTTATGGTGCACTTCTCACCATTAGAACAAAGTTTCTTCTTCGGCAACTTGTGCCATATTTGCATTTTCTTCGGACCAACAATTCTTTGCCAAATGACCATATTTTTTGCACTTATGACATTGAGGCTTACCTTTATGCCAACAATCTTCTTCATCATGACCAAATTTTTTGCAATGGCTACATTGGACTCCCTTTCCTTTTCCCTTAAATGATTTTTTAACAAAAAATGTGAAAACGTTGAACGACCTCCATTGATGCTACTCGAGTTGATGGAGTAATGAGAGAAAGAGATTAAATAAAAAGTGGTTTGTATTGTGATATTAATCAGTTACAACCAAGTAGTGTATTTATATACATATAATTAACAAACTAGTGGTCTGTAATGCTCCACGTCACTAGTAGTAATTTAACAACCTTCATAACCAACTATCTACAACCATAACAACCTCTAATCTAATAGTCCCCTCTCAAGCTGGATGCAATGGCTCCATGTGCAATCCGAGCTTGCCAGCTAAAAACCGATGTTGCGCAGTTCCCAGGGGTTTTGTCATTATGTCTGCGAGCTGTACTCCTGTTCGAATGAATGAAGGTGTGAGGAAGCCCTCCAGATATTTGTCTCTAACAAAGTGACAGTCTACTTCCAAATGCTTCGTTCGTTCGTGGAATACAGGGTTTTCTGTGATATGAACAGCAGCCTTGTTATCACATAAGAGAGGAACAGGCAGCTGCGAAGTCACTTGTAAATCCTTTAGTAAGGCCACCAACCAGATAAGCTCAGCAGATGTGTATGACATACATCTATACTCCGACTCTGCTGAACTTCTACTGACGGTTTTCTGCTTCTTAGTTTTCCAGGATATAAGTGAAGATCCCAAGAATATAGCAAACCCACTTACTGATCTGCAACTGAATGTACATCTCGCGTGATCAGAATCGCTGTAGGCAGTGATGTTTAAGTCATTCTCAGATGGATAAAAAAGTCCTGTGTTGATTGTTCCTTTCAAATACCTCACAACATGAGTAGCAACCTGCATGTGTGGTTCTCTAGCTAAGCTCATGAACAAACTGACTTAAGTGCTGAACTGAGAAAGAGATGTCAGGTCTTGTTAGGTTGAGATATAGTAATCTTCCAATCAATCTTCTATAAGGTTCTGGATCAATCAAAGGAGTACCATTATCAATGGAAAGCTTGAGACCTTGCTGTAATGGAAAATCAGTTGGTTCACAATTTTGCATATTCATATCTGTTAAAATATCAACAATATACTTCCTTTGATTGAGCATGATGCCAGCGCTATTCCTAGCTATTTCAATTCCCAGAAAATATCGCATAAGACCCAAGTCCTTGATGGTGAACTTCTTATCAAGTCTTGATTTTGTATGTTTGATTCCTTCCTCATCGTCTCCTGTTAACAAAATATCATCAACATAGATCAATGCTATTACCACCCCTTGTAGTCTGCTGCGAATGAAGAGAGAGTAATCCTCTCTAGATTGGGTAAAACCCAGCTCTTTAAGACTCTTGGTCAGTTCAATGTTCCATTGACGAGATGCCTGTTTGAGTCAATAGATGAACTTTTTTAATCTGCAAACCAACCCAGATTTCACCTTTGTATACCCATCTGGCGGTTGCATGTATACTTCCTCATCAAGAAAACCATGTAGGAATGCATTGTTTACATCAAGCTGATGTAACGGCCACTGTCTAGCAGAAGCAACAACAATAAGACTTCGTACAGTAGTAAACTTTGCCACAGGAGAGAATGTATGCTTATAGTCCTTGTTTTTGACCTGATTGTAACCTTTAGCTACCAATCTTGCCTTGTATCGCTCTATAGATCCATCTTGATTATGATTTATCTTGTATCACTTTGAACCAATGGCTTTATGGCCATTTGGTAATGGAACAAGGTCCCATGTTTGATTAACTTCCAATGCTACAATTTCTTTGTCCATAGCTGTGACCCAATTTGGATCATTCTTGGCCTAATGATAAGTACTTGGTTCAGGAACTTGTAATACTGTAGCTAATGATGCAATATACTCAGTATCAAAGTCCTCAAGTTCATTCAGAATCTGAGTGTGAAAAGATATTGATTCTGAAGCAGGTTTAGACTGAGGAATCTGTATAGAATGCTGAAAATCTCTCAATTTGATAGGAATTTGCTTGGTACGACTAGACTTCCTGATAGGTGGAGGAGATAAATCAGGAGTGTTTGAAGAAACAACTTCTGAATTACTGTGGACAGATGGATTAGAGCTCCTGTCAGTGGTGTTAGATACTTCACAAATGCTATTATCCTGTGTTGCAGGAGAAGAAACATTTGTCTGGGATTCTTGAGATGATATATAATGATCATTGTGAAGTTGTTCTTCTGAAGATGATGAAGGAGAATGCAGATTTGTGATGTTGTTGGTAATAAGAGGATGGTTAAGAGACGATGAAACGAAATCCACCAGCTCATAAGACCCAATATGATCATGAGTATCTGTATCAGTTTTCTGAAAAGGAAACTCTGATTCTCGAAAAATCACATCTCTATTAACGAAAACTTTGTGTGTAGTTAGATCATATAACTTGTAACCCTTCTCTCCATGAGGATACCTAATGAAGATGCATTTTCTAGCTTTTGGGGCAAATTTGTCTCGAAGTGTTATGGGCATGGATGCATAACAAAGTGAACCAAATATCCTTAATTCATCAAGTTTGGGAGAGGTTCCAAATAAAACTTCATATGGAGACTTCCAATTAATGATGGGAGATGGCATTGTCTTGATGAGATATGTGGCTGCTAATACAGAATCCCCCCAAAATTTGAGAGGTAAATGAGCATGAAACATTAAGGCTCTTGCAGTTTCTATAAGGTGTCTATGTTTACGTTCCACCCTTCCATTCTGCTGAGGTCTACCAACCACACTTCGTTGATATAGAATGCCTTCATCATGAAATAAATCATGGCAACTACTCTGATCAAACTCGGTGCCATGATCAGTTCTTATGGTTTTAATTGTGGTTGAGAATTGGTTTTTGACCATGTTAATAAAACCCTTAATGAGATAAGGAACTTGATCCTTATGTTGAAGTAAGTAGGTCCAAGTGCTACGCGAACAGTCATCCACAATTGTGAGAAAAGATCTCGCCCCATTGAGGCAAGCAACCTTATATGAACCCCAAAGGTCCATATGAACAAGGTCAAAACAGTTCGATGCATGAGATGAACTTCTCTTAAACGGTAGTTTATGATGTTTTGATAGTATGCAAGTTTCACAAAAAAAATTGTCGAAGGCTACAAAATCACCAAGTACATGCTTAAGTTTGTCAAGAGAAGTATGACCTAATCTAGCATGAATTAGTTTGACATCACATTTATTCAATGCAGAGAATGCAGTACTAGCATTGCATTGCTTAGGATTGCAGCTGACAGTAGGATCCACGGACAGCAAGTAAAGACCTCCAACTCTTTTTGCAGATGCTCTTACGACCTTACTTGAAAGGTCCTGGAAGAGACATAAATCTTTAATGAAATGCATTTGAAGAGAAGAGTGCTGCAGTAAGCGACTCACAGATAGCAGATTTTGCTTAAAATCATCAATAATGAATACATTTTGCAATGTTATATATGCATTCATCCTCATTTTTTCAGCCCTTATTGTTGTTTTAATGGATCCATCAGGAAGGCCCACTTTGATAGGTCTAACAAGCTCAGTAATATCATGTAACAGACTAGCATAAGGGGTCATATGATCAAAAGCCCCAGTATCAACGATCCACTCAAACATAGAAGGATGAACTTGATGATTATTCAAGTGTAAACAGAATACAATACCTGCAGAACTCATAGAGGAACCTTGATTATCATTGAATGACTTGAGAATTCTCTGGTATATGGAGTTCATCATCTCATTCATCATGCCTTGATCAAGGTGTTGCTGCTGATTACCAGAAGGACCAGCAACCTGAGTAACATTCATATCAAAATCAAGAGGTGTAGCATCATTATCCCCTTGATCCTGAAGGATTTCGACATTATTTGCACCTCTCCTGTACACATTGTTCATATTCTGATAGTAAATATCTGGTGGTTTAGGACCCTGATAATTTCCATTTCCCTTGTTCTTATTGAACTTGCTTTTGCTATTTGGGTTAAAGTAGCAGTAGTCAAACGCATGTCCCTTTTTACCACATCCAGTACAGGTCTTTAGCTTGTGACAATTTTCTATCTCATGTCCTTTCTTGCGACAGTGAGTACAAAACTTTTCAACCTTCTCATTGGTTTCTGTGTCTAATTTGACTCTTTTTCCTCCATTTCCCCAGTCATTACAGCATATGCACTTGTCTCAGCCAAAATATCCACAGCCTCACTTACTTGTTTCTGTCTTTCTACTTTTTGCAGTAAAGCAAAAGCTTTGTTTAAAGGAGGTATGGGCTCCATTGTCAGTACATTGGTTTTGACAGACTCAAAACTAGAGTTAAGTCCCATTAGAAACTGTATCAATTTTGTTCCTGACTCTCTATCTAATATTCGTTTAAGCAATTTGCATGAACATGCATCCATAGCACCACAAGTGCAGATAGGAATGAGATCAAGACTATCCAAAGTCTCCCAAGTCCGTTTAAGTTTGCTGTAGTACTCAACTAAAGGCTTGTTAGACTGAGTAGTATCACTTAACTCCTTCCTTATCTGATAGATTTCTACTGTATTAACTTGTCCATATCTCTCCAACAACTCACACCATAAATCCTTCGCACTACGTGCATACTCAACAGTTTCTCGAATTTCTCGAGTCAATGAATTCAAAATCCACTTAACAACCATGTAATCACACCTAATTCATTGGTGATGTTTCTTATCATCCTTAGAAGGTTGTTTACAAGTACCGTCTACAAATCCATCCTTATTCTTAGCAATAAGCGCAATATAAGCATCACGCTTCCAAGATATGAAGCCATTTCCATTAAATTGAACAGAGACTAGCTGAAGTGTTGGTTGATCGGAAGATGACAAATATAAAGGATTATCAAAGCATGAATAATTGTTTCCATTACCAGATTGATCACCATCAGAATTTGTCATGATGAAAATATTTGAAAGAATATTGTGTAATGAATCTACAGTATATGCTAAATTTTGATAGAAGTGAAGAACAAGCTCAATCAATCAATCGATATATGAAGATTGAAGTAATCAAGATGCCAGAAAAATGAAATCAATCAATTGTGAAATCAAAATACGAAGATAATTGTGTAGATAGAGAAGAAAGCTCAACAACCTCGAACATCAATGGAGGAAGAGAAATGCGGAAGAAAGGAGAAGATTATACCGCGCTGAAGTACGCAAAAGAGGTAATAATCTTCAAGTTAACTGCAGAATCTGTAACCTGCTGCTCTGATACCATGAAAACGTTGAACGACCTCCATTGATGCTACTCGAGTTGATGCAGTAATGAGAGAAAGAGAGTAAATAGAAAGTGGTTTGTATTGTGATATTAATCAGTTACAACCAAGTAGTGTATTTATATACATATAATTAACAAACTAGTGGTCTGTAATGCTCCACGTCACTAGTAGTAACAACCTTCATAACCAACTATCTACAACCATAACAACCTCTAATCTAATAAAATGTTCCCTCACTCTTTTCATATTCATCTACTCTCATGGACTGTCTTTGATCAACGGCACTAAGAGCATTAACTAACTCCCCTAAGGTGATTTTTGAAAGATCTTTTGAATCTTCAAGTGAAGAAATTTTAGACTCGTAAATTTCAGAAATAGAGACTAAAATTTTGTCAATGACTCTTTCATCGGGAAATTTCTCACCCAATAGCCTAATTTGATTAACAATTGACATAAGCTTACCCACATATTATTTTATACTCTCCTTATTCATCTTTTGAACCTCAAATTCTCTCTTAAGATTCAATACTTGCATCAATTTTGTTTGCTCATTACCTTCAAATTCTTGTTTTAGCACCTCCCATGCTTCTTTGGGTGACTCACATGTCATGATACTCGGAAAAATATCATCGGACACCGCGGAATGCAAACAGGAGAGAGCTTTCGGCTTCTTTGCGTTATCCTCATCGAATTTTTTCATTTGGTTCAAAGTTGGATTTTGTGGAAGAGGGGTAGGATCAACATCACTCTCAATAACATCCCATAAATTCAAAGCTTTCAAATGAGATTTCATTTTGATAGCCCATGTTTGATAATTTTCTCTCTTAAGAATGAGAATCGACAAAGAAAAGTTATTTGATGCCATTTTTTTTTGTAAGCCCTGGGAATGAACTTGGAGCTCTGATACCAAATGTTGGGAAATTATGAGAAAATTATGGAAAGGCAAAGCAAATAAAATTGATAATAATTAAGATAGTTTGCAATGCATGGTAAATGTAGCTACAATGCCTAATATATAGGCTAAGAAACATAAACTAATTCCTAAGTTTAAGACACTAATTGACCCCCTAACCTAGTAACTAACACACAATTTCTATCATTAAGCTAAGTGCACCACTACTCACTAATTTCAACGTGCACTAGTAGATTAGTTACATCAATTAAGGCCATTACTAACTATATGCCATATTTATTAAAACTTAACTAAATAATAAAATGTAAATTTTGAATCAATAATTCAACATACTCTATCCGTCTAAGTCCGTCATTTATTTATTTTGATTAAAATAGTACTAGTGTAGACCCATGCAATTGCATGGTTTTGTAAGAAATAAATAAATTAGTATAAAATTAAAGTAATTTTATCAAATTTAATTTTTTTTGTGTTGAATCTTAGATTATGTTATTAATATTATTAATAAATGAATACTTAAAAAAAGGAAAAAAACAAAATGAAATTTTATAAGTTGAAATTAAAAAATGACATTTATATTTAGTACCGTACATAATTAATTGGCTCATTTCATCAAAGTTGATAAAAAAAGTATGTATAAAAACTTGTGAATATTTTTGGTTATATTTTTCTATTTTTTTATTTATCATAAATAATTTTATTGATATGAGTTTCATAATTATAAGAAATTAATTGTTATTTGTTACTTTAATTAATGTTTCCTTAATTGCAAAGATGGGGGGTTTTTGGAGGAAAATTTTGGTTAGAGAGTTAATCTCTTAGTGGAAATGGGGATGTAATTACAAATAATATTCCATATACAGAGTACAAGTTAAACAAATAATGAAAACTGAAAAGAGTAATTTATTTTGGGTAAATGCCAACTAATTTTACACCAACTACGTATTTTCCGCCGCAACACAATAAGCACTACAAACATAGTACGTACACATTTTGACAATATCGGTAAAGATAATTATGCATGCATGGGGTTTCCGTTCAAATTTTAATATATTCAATTGAAACGTTGCACGTAACTACGTAATTAAGAATTTAAGATCAACTTTTGTGATATAAAACCCTAACTAACCCACTTTTCATGCCGTTCCTGACTAATTGGAGGTCCTAGTCAAAATCGTACGAAATTGGAAATCGATGGCGTACACTTGATTTTTTTTGTCCCGAATACTATGGCGAAAAACAAAAGTACAGTATTCCTAAGGTTAAATCAATACTATATATTTGTATTGGGCTTAATATATTTTTATACTGCAATCAATATATTCTTGTATTCACTTGCTTTCCATAACTTAGTTACATAAATTGACCTAGGGCCCAGGCCCAATTCGACCTACTCCTAGCTATATATATATATTGAAATTTTATTTGCCATAATAGCTTGTACTCATATATTGTATTTTGGCAAAATATTCTTGATTTTCGATTTAATTAATTATTCAAATAATTTGTCTAGATGTAACTGATTTTTTTGTTTCTGTTACAGATACGTACCGCCAAGTTAGTCTTACTTAACTTGACGGTACTCTTATTAATTATCCTGACGGTCCAGCTTATCCCCAAGACATCTCGACAGGAAGTCTTGGGATACACTTGTGACGCAGTCACAGTCGGGGTGTTTGGAGCACCCCTTAGTGTTTTGGCAAAAAAACCGAATAACTTTTACTTATTAATTATAATTTTTAATTATAATTTGTATTTCTTGATCAATATTTAACTTTTTTTTATGATTTTGTTTTTCAGGTAAAAGTTATCCGAACCAGGGACGTTAAGTTGATACCGGTCCCGTTATCATTTTGCCTAACACTTTGTTCGGTAATATGGTTTGTGTATGGCTTAGTTTTCCGTGACTTCTTCATCATGGTAAGTTTACAGTAATCTTAAAAAATTATATAAAAGTAAATAAATCATGGAAGAAGTACTATTTTCATAGCCTAATCCCAGTTCGGTCTACTCCTAGCTATGTCACTCTATGACTATATTCTTTCTCTTATAAATTGTCGAGAATAGTATAAAAAAAATGAACTTTGTGATCTAAACCCTAACTTGAAACCCACTTCTTACCTATATACTGCCAAATATATATTTAATCTATTATATTAATGTGATGTTTCACAATTATTAGGTAAAAACCTTTAGAGTTCATTTTTTAAAAACATTATCGCAAAATAAATTATAAAAATGAAATAATTAGATTCGTGGTAAAAAATGCTTTCAATAGAGTATAAATTTCATATTATTTGTTTCACGGCATGTGATGAATTTATTACATATAACAGATGTAAAATTATCCCACATCGATAAATTATAATATGACGATGTAATTCTATATTATAAATAAGAGTAATTATTTGTTCTTAGATATCAATCAAAATATTTTGAGTCTTAAAAAATTATTAAGACTATAAACTTAAGTAATTATCCCACATCAAAAAATTATACTCCCTCCGATCACTATTTTTTGTCTATTTCATTAAAATACCTCTAACGAATATTAAGGCAATGGAGAAAAAAATATTAAGGTAATGGAGAAAAAAGTAATGACCGAAGAGAGTATAATAAGACGATTAAATTCTATCATATAAATAAAAGTAAGGGTTATTTCATGACAATAATTTCAAGTATAAGGGGCTTCTTAGATTAATCTCAACTATATGTAATATCGTTTTAATATAACTATGTCTTCATTAATTCCTCATTGATATAGGTGATCGGTTACCTGGAAAACTGGTTGAACCTTCCTTTTCAGTTTCGGCTATTGGTTAATTTTTTTTTTAATCTTCCCCAAATCCATCTTGCATTTTTTTTCCAATTAGTATTATAGAAGAACGACGACGGAACACTCAAGGACCCTAGAAAGTCACAACCGGTCACTATTACCGGTAATAGCATGTCATAATTTTGTCCATAGCGAAATGAGATTAATAAAAACATAGTTAATATTAAAACAAGATTACGTATAGTTCAAATTATTCTAAGAAACTCCCTTATAGTTGGTATTATTGTCATGAAATACCCTAATGGTATGTTTGGGAACTTGGATTTGGATTTGAAATCCGAATTTGAAATATTTTGTGCGTTTGGAAACCTTGGGATTTGGATTTGAAATCTTACTCAAATCCAACCTAGTTCAAATTTGGTTTTCTCAAATCCTTAGTATAGGGTAGTCATTTCAAATCCGTCACTTGTCGTTTGTTTGTTTTTCGCATAATCTTGTCGTATTATTTGTTTTTCTATATTTTTTTCTCGTATTTGAACATATTATATTTTTTTAATGAAAAATTTTTAAAAATAAAAATTGGTGACCTTGGCCCGACTTCACCCGCCCGAAATCCAAATCCAAATCCAAGGGTACCCAAACACCATTTTGGATTTGGATTTAGATTTGAATTCTAGAAATTCAAATACAGGAATTGAATTCTTGATATTCAAATCAATTCCGAGTATCCAAACGCAACCTAAAAGTAATCATTTCTCCAACTACGATGAAGTGTTGAAATTCTATATTATAAATAAGATTAATTATTCGTCCTTGGATATCAACAAAAAAAAATTAGTCTTAAAAAATGTTTTTAATGAGACTACAAATAAAGTTAAAATAGAATTATCATATATCGAAAAATTATAATGAGGTGATAGAATTCTACGTAATCTTTCGTTCTTAGATATTAAGCAACAATCTTTTGAGACTTAAAAAAAAGTTCCTAAGACTAAGACTATATAGTTAGAGTATAATTATCCCACATCGAAAAATTAAGATATGGTAGTGATAGAATTCTATATATTATAAATAAGAGAAATCATTCGTCTATAAATAAAAGTTCTTAATTAATTAACCTATCTAAACTTAAATAAACTTAAGTAAAATTATCTCACATCGAAACATTACAGTAAGAAGAATTTTTTTTATTATATAAATAAGAGTTATCATTTATCCAAAATATATAAATAAGATGATCAAATTTAATTATATAAAGGGTTATTTCATGACAACAATACCAACTATAAGGAGGCTTCTTAGATTAATATGTAATCTCGTTTTAATATGAACTATGTCTTCATTAATTCTCATTGTTATAGGTGACCGGTTACCTGTAAAACCGGTTGAACCTTCCTCTTTAGTTACGGCTATTGGTTAATTTTTTTTTTTTTTAATCTTCCCAAAATTCATCTTCCATTTTTTTTTCCGATTAGTATTATAGAAGCCATGAAAAAAATGTTATAATTTTCTTGTTGTTTTGACTTTCATGAACGACGGCGGAACACTCAAGGACCCTAGAAAGTCACAACCGGTCAATGTTACCGGTAATAGCAGGTCATAATTTTGTTCATAGTGAAACGATATTAATGAATGCATAGTTCATATTAAAACGAGATTACGTATAGTTGAGATTATTATAAGAAGCCCCCTTATAGTTGGTATTATTGTCATGAAATAACCTGTATATAAATAAAGAGTAATCGTCTATTCTTTAATTTAACTTAGATAAAAACAAACTTTTTAAAGTCTTAAAAATAGTTCTTAAATCTATAAACTTACTTAGTAAATCATACTACATCAAAAAATTATTATGATGAGCAGATGAAATTCAATATCATAAATGAGTAATCTTTCGGTTTTAGATATCAATCAACAATCTTTTGAATCTTAAAAAGATTTTAAAAATAACACAAACCTAAAATTATCCCACATCGAAGAAATTAAAATAAGGTGATGATTATATATTATAAATAAGAGTAATCGTGCGTATTTCTGGGTCTTAAAAGCAGATCTTAAGACTGTAAACATTGAGTAAATTATCCTACATGATGAGGCAATAGAATCTTATCTTATAAATAAGACTAATCTTTCGTTCTTAGATATCAATCAAAAAACTTTTGAGTCTTAAGAAATCTCTTAAAAAGACTACAAACGTAAAATTATTTTCACATCGAAAAATTATAATAAGGTGATAAAATTTTATATTATAAATAAGAGTAATAGGTATTCTTTTGAGTTTTAAACTAAGCTCTAACACTATAAACTTAGATGACATTAAGTTTGATTATTAATATCATGTAATCCTCTTATTTACTATATGGATTATTTAATGGGAATAATATCAACTATGCGTGTGCTTCTTAAATTAATCCAAACTATACGTAATCTCGTTTTAATATGAACTACGTATTAATTAACCTCGCTTTGCTATGGGTGACCGGCTACCTATTGAACCTCCCTTATTCAACTCTTCCCCTAACTCTTCTTCTTCTTATTCACATTTCGTGTTCATTTTCGGTCATTAATAAAAAAAAAAAAAAAAAAACTGAAAATTCATCTTCCATTTCTTTTTCATTTAGTCTTATAGAAGCTATGAAAAAAAATGTTTTTATTGTTATTTTGGCTATCACGATGACTGCAACGGACCTAATAAAACCCTAGAAAGTTACAACAAGTCACTATGACTTGTAATAATAAGTCATAATTTCATGCATAGCAAAGCGAAATTAATGAATGCGTAGTTCATATTAAAATGAGATTACGTATAGTTTGGATTATTTTAAGAAGTGTTGGTATTATTCCCATGAAATAACCCTAAAAAAATTATAAAAATGAAAAAATCAGATTCGTGGTAGAAAATGCTTTCATTAGAGTATAAATTTCATATTATTTGTTTGAAAACAATGAGATGAGTTTATTACATATAACAGTTGTTAAATTATGCCACGTCGACAAATTATAATATGGTGATAAAATTATATATTATAAATAAGATTAATCATTCATTTTTAGATATGTACCAAAAATCTTTTGAATCTCAAAAAGAGAACTCTGAATACTATAAACCGCAAGTAAGTTATCTTACATCGAAAAATTAGGTGATGAGATTTCTTATTATAAATAAGAGCAGTCATTCGAGTTTAATTAAATATCGATCAAGAAAAACTTTTAAATTGTCCCTCTACTTTGTGTTCATCCTTCTCCATCTACTAAAATCAATTTTCGAAGGAAACTAACTTTTCCACATTTTCGCCGCCTTCCTTTCCCTGCATTCTACTCACCTTTATCATAAAAGATGCATCAATAAATATTACTCCCTCCGAGTTCCTATGATTGCCCTGTTTCTTTTTTGGGTGGAAAATAAGGAAGAGAAAATGAGTGGTTAAAAAAGAAGGAGGAAGAGAGAGAGAAATAGGTGGTTGAATGTGAACCACACCTTTATGGCCCAAAGTGGAAAGTGGGTAAAAGATCAAACTCAGCCCAAAAAGGAATACGGGGCAATGTTAGAAACTCGGAGGGAGTACTTGCTTTTGTCATGTAGTTTAGTTACAGAGCGGATCTCCCGTCCCATTTTTTTGTCTCACTCCGTGTGCCACACCATACACCGGATGACACCTCGCCTACTGAATATATAAAATAAGCAACAAATATCATACACTAGTTGATGTGTCATCCAGTGTATGGTGTGACACACAGAGTGGGACACAAAATGGGACGGGAAATCCGCACTGAGTTAGTGAGACATGATACGATTCCTTAAATTCCTTCTACCCTACTTATTCTTCACGCTCTCCTCTTACACTCCCTGACTGGTGGATATATATTTTAAATGGTACATACGCGGTGTTTGTTATAACTGCGGTTTTGATATACAAATCTATAATTGTAGTTCATTTTGATGTGCATTATATGATTGAATGTGTAGCCATTTTGCTTGGCCATGTGCCAAAAGCTTTAAACATGTAAACCTTTGACATCCTCCACTCTTTTAAACACGGATATACATGTACCGTTTCTCATACTCCGTATTATGATCTACTCCTTTTAGACCTAAGTACCCCAATACCTAATCATTAATTAGAAAAGTATCACCAATTCAATTCCAATATTTAATGCATTTGATGAATTATTTGCTGGAGTGTTACAATTTACAATACAAAACGTGACACAATTTCATCATACGGAAATGTTGTGATGTTGTGCACTGATGGAGGGATTTGTCATGGATCCCGACACCAAATAAACCAACTAATCCTAACTAGTAGTTAGGGTAAGTCGGGTCGAACCACAGAGACAGTAGGGGTTAGACTAGAGTTCACCTAAGGACTAGACTAAGTCACAAGGAAACAAGGGAGAAGAATTATCGAAAATTGAATAACTACAATGAATACTAGGCTAAGAAACAAGACTAAACAAGCTAAGACAATGAAAGGGATGACTATGAATGAAACTAGAATCTAAACGATTTAACTAAAACTAAATTAAAACAACAAACAACAAGAATAATAGCTAAGATGATGAGTTCCTATAAGGAAAAGGGTAGGGTTAGGTCGGGTTCAAAGATGTAGAGAGCTAGTAAGGAAATCGAGGGTCTAGGTGTCATCTAGTTGCTAAGATAAGTTCTCGCTCTCGCGACAAGAACGAACTCGAAAACTCATGGAAGTTACCCGAAACAAGAGAATTCAACCATCATGCATACAACAAGAAGGAAGAAACAAGCCAGAGTAGTATTGGTCACTACCACCCTAACAAACATTTCATCAAACAAATGACTAGCAACAAAGATTCAACTTTTACCCACAATCAACCCTGATCACCCATGAATAAAACCTAGTCCCCCTACTAACCCCACAAGAATCTACTCACATATGTTTAAACTAAAACTAACATTAACAAGAGAAACCAACACAAGAACAAAAACATTCATTATAAAGAACAAAGTAAGAGAAAAGAGAGAAGAAAGATTATACCAAACTAGAAGATGAATGAAAAGATTGAAACATTATATATAAGAAAACCCAAAACATCCACCAATGTTGTCAAGACTGATAGATTCTTCAAGAATTCCAATAATACAAGAGAAACTTGCTAAGATTATGCTAAGATTAAAGAAAGATTAAGAAAAGATTAAGGAGAGATTAAGCTAAGGATGAGAGTTTTCTATCTAGGGTTTCGTGCCTAAAACAATACAAGAGGGTATCTATAGGGTTATACAAATGAGGGAAATGAACCGACTAAGCGCGAGGGGGGGTAGGGGCCTCACGGTCGTGATGCCACCATGTCCCGGCCGTGAGCCACCCGTCCCGACCGTGATACCTCTGTGTCACGGTCGTGATGGCCTGCTATTGCTTCCTTCCTCTCGACTTTACTTCACGGCTTACTACACGGCCATGTTGCTTCCCGGGTCGACTCCTTCTTGCTTTTCTTTGGTCCTATGGACATCTCATGACTCGGTATAGGTCCTTACGACGTAGAAATCGACTCCAAAAGCCGCGTTCTTGCCATACAAACCTAGAAATACATGATATCTCAAGAGAAGACATTAGTAGCACAAAAACAGCTTCACAAAAACAGCTTCTAAAAGCGATTAAACTAAAGAAAAACAAGTAAAGTAAGAAGGAAAGACGGTATAAATCTAGCATATCATGCACCGACCCACCATAACTTAATACAAATTCTAATCTTTTACCTCCATCTCAATCGACCTGTCAACAATTCGGTCCCTTATTCGTCTCCTCCATACTCTACACTCGCCTCTCTTGCCGGGTCGCACGGCCCTGCTTAGCCTCTCCTACGCCCAGATTCACCACCGGTGACCACCAATTCCTAAATCCCCCATGATTCGTGACTGGTCACAAAACAAAGAAAGAGTAAACTGAAAGAGAAGCTTTAAAAAAAAAAATACGGGTAAAGAGAACGCAGGAAGAAAAGAAAAGCTCACTTTGTATTGTTGAAGAGCATCCCAGATGATGATTCGAGCTCGGTTTCTAGGACGACGACCCATCTGACCATGGGGGATTTCTCATAAATAATTCACTTCCACCATCCAACGAAGAACCCTGAATTCTAGATCGATGGACGCCTACAACAATTCCATGTCATGGTCGTTGATAAGGAAGTATATTAACCAAGAAATGAATTGAGCAAGACGCATACCTTACAGATATGTTGGTCGACTGACCCCCAAACACAACTCAGTTGATCGCTCTCCATTGTCATGTCTGCCTTGTTGATCCGTCCCCGCCCTTAATAGGCATGAATTTAAGATCCAAAAGACATATTACCAACTACATGAAGAAGAAAAAACCGGGAACCAAAGCCGGGAACTTCTCAGAAAAGCTCTTAGAAAGGTCAGCATTCCTGCACAGAATTCATGAGGTTTATAAACATAAAATTGAAAACCTGAATTTTTTAAACCCTATTTCTGACCTAATTAAATTTGAAGATCAAAATAATTAAATCGAATTCATGAGGTTTATAAATATAAAATCCAAAACACTATTTTTTTAACCCTATTTCCGACCTAATTAAATCTCAAGATCGAACCCTAATTCAGCCATAACCATGAAATGTAATCAATCAATGTCAACATAATAAAGGGAACGAAAAAATTAGGGTAAAATGGGGAAATACCTTTGAGGAAGATTCAATCGTCATTGTTAATCGTGTTATTTGTAGATTCAAAAACACGACATTGTTCAGAAAATAAAATAAAATAAAATAACAGCATTTAAGTAACCCACCGTAAACGCGAGGAAAGTACCATCAGGGGAAGTACAAACATCTGCTGCATCTTTAACAGCCCTGAATGGCCTAGAACGCTGCTGGTTCATCTTAGCTCTAGGAACATCATCTGAAAGCAGATCATGTTATATGAATGTAAATTCTGGAAAATAGCGCACAAAAATTCAATGTTGAAATATCAAACAAAGAGTAAAGAGACGCCTTCATTGCCACTGTTGCCGACTCTTCCTCCATGCTCACATACAGTGATACAGGTTATCAGCCAGATCCATTGCCACTGTTGCCGCCTTCATTGTCACCATACTCGCACCATTATATTTAGTCACCTAAAGAGTAAAGAGACGACGATAAAAAAAATGGAGCTTGGAGTTGAGCTATCAAATAATGTCAAAACGGAAACTTTTCACTCCCTACTGCATTAAACTTGCCTTTCTATCATCCAAATGAAAATGATCGCGACTTGGTGGCGCATAAACAGTCTTCACAAACTTATTACGAGGGTAGACCAAAAGTCGCTTGGTTGGAATAGTACAAAACCCAATTAGCCGCCGAAGATTACTATGCACAGCAACGCTAATCATCTCAACCTCACGTTGGAAAGCTGCATCCCCTTCCCGGGCTTTCATAGTCAGTTAATCGTTTCACTGTAACCTCTGTACCACCAGCAAGCAATCCTTTATAAACCTTGCCCAAGCCACCTTGACCAAGGACGTTTATCTCGTTGAAGTTGTCGGTCGATATCTGCAATTTTCGGTATGCAAACCGCATAAGCTGCCCAAATGCAATTATACGATCAACCTCACCTGAGAAAGTACCCGAATATTTATCAGTCATGAGCTTTAGCATAAATTTAGTTTGAAATGATATATTGGCCAAACTCAAAGCATCTTTCTCCAAACAAGCTATATTAATATCAGTAGAAAAGATGAAGTACCCATGACCCTCGTGGCTTCCTCCTTCCTAAACACCTTAAAGAAATAGTGTCTTTTCTACCACAATTAAATGCCTTTATATGATCTTAGCCTTTAAAGAATATCAGTATGAAAGCGATCCAAATGCGAAGCTCTTTTAATTAAAACTCAAAACCAGTATGTTGTGACATACATTAAAACCGCTACAAACATTGAAGATAGAAAGGCAAAGAGTAAACAAATTATAAGATTCGCATAGGCAGAACCGTGTAAACTTACTCCTTCCAACCTAACTTGCTGGTGTGCTCAATAAAGTTTAAACACAAAAAAAAGAACACAAATCAGCAATATCCAGATGACAACAAAGAGTACCCACATCTCAAAACTACCAAATAATCATCAATCAAACACAAAAGACACAAACTTCGAAACTAAAAATAGTAAAAAAAAAAAGACCCAAAAAAACATACCAGAAGGCGACATAATAACGAGTTGCTAACCAGTGATTTGTTTGCTCGCTGAAACAGGCATAGTAATACTCCATATCTTAGTTGCCAACATTTGTTTCCTAATCTACATGGACATACTTTTACTAATCCTAAGGCCATGTTCTTTTGCCTCCAATGAGCTTAAATTAACTTAACTAAACTGAAATGAAATGAAATGAAATTAACTAAACACAACCAAAGTGAATAGGGCTAATCTTAGTGAGATAACTTAGACAAACTAAACTTAACGGGGTTGAACTCGATTAACTGAATTGAAAGATGAGGGCCTAAGTTCAATACTCAAATACTCCAAACTGTCACCACACATCCTAGAATTAGAAATATACAAAAAAAATCACATTCCAATAAGAATGCAAATTTGTGACACAAATCACAAAATTACAGCATTAAATGGTAACATTATCTGTACGAAGTCAGTAACATTATCCTTCCCAACACTTCCAATGCTGCAAAACATCAGTTCAGAGTCAATTAATCTAATTTTTATGACGATGTTTCAGTTGTATCGGAACTTAGGAAGATTAAGATCATTTTGGTTGATGGGTATTACTTAATTCCATGTCCAGAAGACCAGGACCGCGTTGAATTGATTTCATCTTGATATTTGAACTACCAACGATGATGGATATACAGTCTACTTCACTAAATCAAACAATCTACACTTTCAGTCAGCAAACCTCTAAGACCCCTAAAAGTAAACTAAAAACATTACCGAATATCATCCAAAAAACTACCTTCAAAGACACTTTAAGCTGTTTCTCATGATGCTTCAAGCAAACTCTCACTGACCACAGTCTTTGTGATTAAAACAAAAAAATCACCTAATCTCCTTAATTCGCCAATATAGCATCAAACACCACAGTGACAAACCAAATACGACATATTAGATTAGACGACAGCAAAAGTCAGTAATCGAAACCAAAATCACCAGAAAAAGGATCACTTGACAGCCAAAATTAGTGGATCGACACAAATGCAACACAGGGAAGCTCAATTAGTCATGGGATATGACGGAATTGTCGAATCAACGAAGATTTGGGAATTCATTAACTGAGACAAGCTTATCACCCAAGATTTGGGGATTCATTAATTAATTTTTACAAAGGTCAGTGAACTGTTTACCTGGGACTAAACTGGTTAAATCACATTAATTCTAGCTGAAACAGTTGCAGAAGTAATTAGCAGCAGAAATTAAGACAAATAACATCAGCATAACATTAAATCATGACAAATTAAGCTGGAAATTTAAGGGTTCATGTAAACGAGAAATTAATATTCGAAACCAAAAAATACCAGAATTCGTCAGCACCTTGTATGTGCCCCTGTTCCTAATCACAAACAAATAAACCAAGAAAATGTATTCGTTTTTAACAATTACACACAGCGTAACAACTAACAACGACGAAAACAAACACAGATTGTATCAGTATGAAGGGAGTTAATTGAGACGGGTACTACGGTCAATGAGAACAGGAGCCACAATAAGATACCAAACCTAAGGATCTTATTTTCGCTGATGAACTCGTCGATTTGAGAGGAAATGGCAGCTTTCCATAAGTCTTGCTTAACCTGAAAAAACAACACATTAGATGGTTCGAGTTAGACAGGGTTAGATGTATAAGGCGTTCCTAATCCAACCCCGAAAACTCTCAATTCCACTACAAACCCTAAATTCATCAGGTTTACAAGCATAAGATCGAAAACCCTATTCTTTTTTAACCCTATTCTTGACCTACCCACAGCTAAGACCCAGAAAAATAAGCCCTAGATCGAGTTCATCAGCATAAAATCGACATTTTTAACCTAACTTGAGCTTTTGATGGAAATTCACAGGAAGAATGAAGAAAAAGGAAGAAGTGGGAGGGAGTAAAACTGAAGAGGCAGCGGACGAAAGGAGAAGGAGACGAAGAGGAAGGAGGAACGACTGTTCAGCACATGACCCCCACATGGTGCATTGCTCTACTGTAGCATATTTTCCATGCCATTTTCAAAAGCTCTTACATTTAAAGGGGTTTAGATTAGATTTTTATTGGAGATCTGGGTTTGGGAAAAGATTGAAACTTTTCGAACACAAATCACAAAACCTATCATAATCACATAAACTACAACATTCAAACTCCAATCCACTACAATAAACAACAAATCCGAAGCAATACAATCTCAAATAATCCACGACAACGAAAAATCAAAATCACACTAAAAAAAACCTTGAAAATCGAAATAACGGAGAATAATATACTATATACCTTTGCCATTGCGATTTAAGAGATTTCAGCTCGCAATATTGAAGAACATTTAAAATCACAGAAACTCAATTGACAAAACCTAATTCCTAATCACAAAACTCATTGAAATCCACTGTAAAAAATCAAACATTCATCGAACCCCTGAAACACATAAATTCAAACAAATTGGAGCTAAAAAGGGAACAAAATGCATCAAAACAAAGTAAAACCACATGCATGAACAAACAAATTGGACTTAGTTTCACCAATTCACCCACCCACAGTTCAAAAAGTTAGGGAACAAAGTACAACAAATTGACGAACGAACATACATAGGAGACGGATTGGCATTTATACAAATTGGGTTAGTTCCAAAAATGGAAAAAAAGAGCATTCTTTTGGCAATTTTTATCCCTCCATCCCACTTAGAGTGAAGAAGAAACAAAAGACGAGTCTTATTAAGTAAGACTTGTCGAAAAGGCTGGCGCACCTAAAATGCATATGTGTTTTAGCTAGTGTCTGATTCGAGGCGGCTTTTTAAAACTAAGCAAGTACACTGTATGATCTTAGAAGTGAGGAGACAAGCTAAGGAACCTAGAGTATCGATACTTTCCTAAACATTATGAGCTAACCTTTAAGAGTTACTAACTTAACTTTGAAATGCAAATAGATCAAACGCTAAGCTTCTAGCAAATGAAATTCAAAACATAAAATCTTTGAGTTTTGCAACTTACTATTAACTTACTTGAATACCCAATGCCCATGATTTAGCAGCAGACGATACATACAGTAGTTATTCGGGTATGAGAAACTTGATTACACCAGCAATTAGGAAGCTCCTGAAAATATGAAAATATGCAAATATATATATGTTAATAGGACATGATTATGGACTGCAAATACTGGATGTCCAGCCGACGACATAAAACGGAAACCGTGGCTGAACCTTCCAATTCCAGCAAACATAAGCAACACCAACACAAATCCATTCCTACACGCTCAGGAAATTTGCATCTAAGCTTTACTTGCCAATGCTTGACGACGGAAGAATAAAAGTTTATGTGACATGAATTCATCTTGCCTATCCTTTTATAAGAACGAGTATCTTTGTGCCTAACAATGTATGGTTTCCTATCATCGAGAGACCACTAGTATTTTAGCTTTGATCGGAAGTTTGGAGTATGTTATAGTACTATTGATGTCTGTGATCGTTGAGTAATGAGATCGTGTCTTTCAGTCTTTTCACAGTACCCTTAATTAGATTAATGTATGTATGTTTAACCCTTTCGGCTTTCCAATCACCTTCGGCTTATTCTCAACATCATCATCATCATCTACCTAATACTAGAAGTAGAAGTTTCCCCCAGATTCATATACTCTAACAATCAAACTAAATCAAATTATGCCTAATATTTAAAAAAAAAACAACGAATAATCTATACAGTAATTATCAATTTCACACAACATAACAGCACCAATTATCAATTAACGATAAACAAATTTCATAAAAAGGCGGAAACCCTAAACTAACAAAAATTATGAAATTGTACCTTATTAGCACAGTATAACTCAATTATCTAATTGCCCCAAAGCTAGACATCTCAACTAGCCGTTAGACTCATTCCTACCATCATCTTCTTCTTACCATATTTGCACAGTATATATATAGCTAACAATCTCTTGTAATAGGCAACTCGAATTCATTCAATAATACTGTTCATAATTTTCGATCCTCTATTTTCCTATTATACCTTCTAAAAATGAGAAACGACAGTGGGACGAGAAGGTGGTTACAGCGGACGCCACCACGACGCCCAAGAAAAAGTGGTCGAAGTTTATGTCCATTGAAAAAAAAGGCAGATGAATTAAAGAGAAAACAGAGGTTTAATTGAACTGAAATGTATGGGAAGAAGATGACTAAATTGATTTGCAGCTGAATTAATTGTAGAGTAGGAGGAAGAAGATGAATTGTATAGTGGAGTAATCAAGATATTATACATAATTGATTTTCATTGACTAATTAAGGAGTATAACTTAATACTCCGTACTTCGCAGTAAGTGGGCTTTCATTAGTGCGTGGTAGGGTCCAGCTAATAAAGAGATGGCGCGACATTTTTATACTTCGTAGTCCCTCCGATTACCTGTGTTCTTCCCCTTTCTTTTTTGGGAAGAAAATAAGGAGGAAGTAATTATATTAGTAAAATAATGGGGGGTGGAATGAAAAAATAAGAGAGAGAAATATTATATTAATTAAATGGGAAAAAGTAGAATGAAAAAGTAGGAGAAAGAATATTATATTAATTAAATGAGAAAAAGTGTGGTGAAAAAGTAGGAGAGATGAATATTATATTAATTAATAAAGAGGTAAAACTTTCCTTAAATGGAAAGAGGGAAGAAAATCAAACTCAGCCCAAAAAGGAAATAGTGAATAACATAGGTAATCGGAGGGAGTATGTATTTGATACGTATTGAATTTTTAAGGAAACGGTTAATAAATAGAGGGTCGTGCTATTTTCCAACGCTCTTAAAAGTGATTTTCATTTTCTTTTTAAAAAAATCTCAAATTTGACCTAATTGAATCCGACCACCCAACCCGTCGGCCATCACCACTACCACCACCCTCTAATTCGTTCCCTAAACCTAAGTTAATTCACCAATTACAATTAAACAATAATTAGAAAAAAATGTAACTAAACCCTAATTTAATCCTTCAATTTCAATTAAATTTTGATTAGACAAAATAATTGATGTAACCATACAATTGATTTAGGGAAAATGACAATTAGTTTATCATTAATTAAATTAGTGCTAATGATCGATCCCCTAATTTACTCCACCAATTTCAATTAAACGATAATTAGAATGAAAAAAGTAACAAAACCCTAATTTAATCCTTCAATTTCAATTAAAGATTAACTAGTTTTATCACCCGTGAAGATTCACGGGTCAGATTATAGTTATGTTATATACATAAATTGAAATAAAATTAAAAAAATTATGAATGAGATATATATCATATATGAAATCAAATAAAATATATATTAGAAAAAAAGTATTCATGGTACAATATATGTACATTATCAGAGATTAACTAAAAAAAACTGAAAGAAACATTGTCATATTATCTCAAAAATTAGTTAAAAGAAAAAAGAAATCGACACCTCCTTTAAGGTCATAAACCCGTTTTTTAGACCCACAACTTGTTTGATTGAACCCAAAATAACTCTTAAATTTAGGATCGATACCCTACTCGACCCGTTCGGTTAGAGGAAATTTATTAAAATGGAATAAAATATTTATATCGAAATATTATATTTGGATTTATAATTAAAAATAAATATTTTTTATTATAAATATTCAATTTGATACTACAACTTTTTATATCATTTAATTGTAAAATAATTTTAAAAATTAAATTAATTATTTTTTAAAATATAAACATTCTTAAAGAGTACAATAATAATATTAAAATAAAAAAATTAATATTAAAAATATTTTTGTTGGACTTAAAAAGTTTATAGAAAATATAGGCATTCGATACTATTTTTGACCCTAATCCGAACCGTGACCCGTATAACCCGACTTATATTTGATCTGCCCCTTATTTGGACCCGACCCGCTGGACTCATTTGACAGGTATACACATATTACACTTCCGCTTTATTTTTGAGGGGTTGAATAACTTTAATTGACGCTGTTAATTTTCAACCCGTAACCGTAAAGTTAAAGATCAAAATTCAGACCGTTAAATGGAATTAAAAGTATAGTCCGGGTACTAATCTTACCCTTAAATATCTTTCAATCGATTTTGCTCTCAGTCTTTAAAGGATCGAATACGTACCGGATTAATTATTTAAATCAGTTGAAATATTTAGATTCAGTTTTGATGTTTGCAATCAACCTCTTTTTAGGACTGTGAACCTATTTTTTCGACCCGCAACCCGTTTGACCGACCCCAATACGACCCGTTAATTTAGGGTCGAAACCTGAGTCATCTCATTCAACCCGTTGGGCCAGTGAGAATTTATTGAAATTAATAAAATGTTTAAATTTAAATATTATATTTGGATTTATAATTAAAAAATAAATACGTATTTTAAATTACAAATATTCAATTTAATACAATGTTTTTTATCATTTAATAAAAAAAATAATTTAAAAAATTGAATTAATATTTTTGAAGTACAAACATTATTATTAAAGATGATGATGATAATAATAATAATAATAATAATAATAATAATAACAATAATAACAATAATAATAATAATAATAACAACAGTAAAATAATAATAAAAAAAATAACATTAAAATTATTTTTGCTGGACTTAAAAAGTTGGTAAAAAAAATATAGGTGTTCGAAACTATTTCTGACCCTAAACCCCTTGACCTGTATAAGCCGATTAATATTTGATTCCACTCGTATTTGGATCTGACCCGTATGACCCGATCAATTGGACCCATTTAATATGTTTTCATATTATGCCACCACTTTATTTTTTACGGAGTTGAGTAATATTAATTGTCGGTATTAATTTTCAACCCTTAATTGTAAAATTAAAGAATTTGGACCCTTAAATGGAAATAAAGGCGAAGTTCGAGTGCTAATCTTACCCTTAAATATACTCGTATCTTTCAATCAGTTTTGATGTTTTTAGACATATAAACTCTCGGACTGAATACGTATATGATGAATTAGACATATAATTTATTTATTTTCATTTATTGTTCGATGAAATCAATCTATCTATATTATACTTGTATTACGATTATTGCATGACAATAATTTCGGTATTAAAAATTAATATTGCAATATAAAATTTTTGTATTCTAAAAATAAAAAATAAAGAATTATTTTAAATATATTTAAGAAAATATCTTTTTTTAAAAATATATTTAATATTTATAATAATGTTATACGAATGATTTTATATAAATTTTATGTGAATAATAATATTACGTAAATGTTACATTAACTGAATTGAGTGGATTATTTATGTACGAAGGGTAATTATCGAATTTATTTTTAGTAACTCTGATTCCAAAATCTTAGAATGCCATGTCAGCGAAGGAGTGCATCCACGCTACCATGTCAGCAGTGGATGCACTCAATTAATATATATAGATTAGAAAAAGTAATTACCGTAATCAAACAAGTAATTTAGGAAAAATGGTGATTACTTCATCACTAATTGAATTAGTACTCATAATCGATTTGTAATTGTGGTTTGAATAGTTGTATGCAAATGAGAGAAAAGTTATTCTTAGTTGAAAGAATTGTAAACTATGAGAAAGGTAAATTTGGAATTATTAAGAAAAATACGTTAGAATTGAGTAAAGTTGTGTTAGGAAAAAATAATTTCGTAAATAGACGGTTTCTTAAGATAAGAAACCAGGTATATATATATCATATATACAGTATATTACAATTTTTGTACTCAATAATTTTTGTACTGCAGTTGCAGTTCAACAATTTTAGTACAAGTAATAGACGTAACTTTAGGACGAACATTTATATTGAAGATGAGTGGTAAAATCCACTAATTGAGAAAGTGGTGCTTGCGGTAATCTATACATAGATTGTTGAAAGTGTAACGCCATTTTTAAAAGTGTACCTCAAATTCTTCCATACATCTCACATAAAAAAAATTCTTCATTTATTGTATCATCTATGTCAAGTACGTACGCATATGTAACGTCTAAAACATACTCCCTTCGATTCATTTGATTCTTTACGTTTGCTTTACCGATGCACGTTTTGTTTTGTTTATCGTTATTTACACATTATTAAAAATCGTAAAACTTTGATATTCTTAATGTACTCATTAAGACGATTAAAACAAGATCCACGTGACTATGTTTTAAGTTATACACTTGAAGTTATAATAGAGATTCTCTCCACCCATGAATAGTGCCAAAAAGTAAACGTAAAGAAACAAATGAATCGGTGGGAGTACTTGTATATCACACATACATGATTAATCGTATATGTAAATGGTGAGCCGAAGTCGTATGCTCCCAAAGATACTATTTATGCACTTATAACCACAAAAACTTAAACAATAGTGTAGGAAAATAAGGGTCGATCCACAGAGAAGACAAAGTAATTTAAGTGAATTAAAACTAGCAATAATTAATAACTAAGAAAGGGGGTGATTGGGTGATTGAGTAACTAAAACTAACTAATAAGCAAACAACGAAATCGATAATAATAATGGACGAGTTCAGATAATTAAAACGATCTCGGGTAAAAATTTCCACAACTGATTATCCAATTGATCATAGACTAACAACTTTTCCCTAAGGGTTCGTTTGGTTCATGCGGGAACTTATTTTCTGGAGGAAGTTGCAATTCCCAGGAAGTTACTTCCCACTTCAACTTCCCGGGAATTTGAATTATTTGTTTGGTTGACATCCTGGAATTCACACTTCCCGGGAATTGAATTCCTACATCTTATTTGGTTGGCTCGACCTAATTCCCATGATTTTGATTACAATGACTATCTATTATGCCCTTTATTAATTAAGTGTATAAAAACTTATGAATTAATTTTTTCAGCAACTTAAGAAATATCTGAAATTGTCTTCACTGTAATATGCAGTCGTAACTAAATTACATTTTATCAGCGTAAAAAATAACGAACATTAATTTATTTATTTTTAAAAAAATTCCGAGTTAACCAAAAAATAGATGAACAAAAGCAATAAATTCAGAGTTAACCAAAAAATTTTGAGTAAAAAAAAATAATGCAGAAAAGTTGAGAGGAAGCGGTAAATGGAGAATGAGGATGAGAAATTAGGGTTAAGTGAAAAATAGATGAGTGGAGAAGGGATAAAAAAGTCATTTGAATAATTTGGGATGTGGGAAGTGCAACTCAGCGAGGGGGTCGGTGAGCAACTTCCCGCATCAGGCAGGAATTGCAAGTGATGGGGTGAGTTTGAGTTACCCCATTTTTTTAGTTTTAGGGTAACCAAACAACTCACCAGGAAAGCATTTCATGGAAGTTGCAATTCCCGGGAAGTGAGGGGACAACCAAACGAGCCCTAACTCTTGAGCAAACTATCGTGGGAAGTAAATCCCGAATCTCACGCGGATATTATTTGACTCGAAACGCGATGATCAAATAACCTAATTATCAAACAACCTAATACACGCGATTAAGTTTAATTCAATAATAGCATTAACGAATAGAGAACGATAGAAGTGACGACCAATAAAACACGCGATTATTAGTTCGAATCACAAGTTAAATATCTCTCTAACCTAGATATGATGAAACGCATCCAATATTAAGGCTAAAGATTGTTACTTTATCTAACGGTTTTGAACAATTACGGATTCAATCGCTAGAATAACAATAGATTGAAAATTGCAAAGATTAATTAGCTACTTTAATCTAAACGTTCAACAATCATGCAAATATGAACGGAGAAATAACAATACTCAAGAGATAGAATAAAGAAGAATTAAAGTCTCACAATTGACTAATTAGAAGCTTCAAATCTTAATCCGAGAAGAAGTACTTAGTTCTTCATGCTAGGGTTTTTCCTCTTCTAATTTCTAATTGAACGTGGTGATAGTGATTGATAATGAATAATCAATCCCACCACTTAACCTAATACTAGTCTCCTAATAATAATAATAATAATAATAATAATAAAATAGAAAGATATATATAAAGTTTCCTAAATAAAACAAAGTCTTCAAAACGAAATAAATTAAGGCGGAATAAAGCTGAGACGCGTCACGGAAACAGGCTGCCGCGCGACTCGCCTGGCGGTCTGTTCGCCTTCACAGTTTCTTTCGTTGCTTCCTCGCTTCGTGTCTTCTATTGGGCTCTCCAATTTTTCATGAGTCATTCATTCTTGGCCCAACTAACGATCGAGATTAGAATCCTCCAAAAAGCTTGTATTACACTCGTACCAAAATAACACAAATGCACTACAAAACACACGATTAAGCTCACAAAACTACACAAAAACCGTCGTAATAACTACGACTAAATCCGGCCCATCAGTAAATTGAGCCCTAATCTCTTAATTGGAGTAAATTATTACAAAATTTATTTAGTTGTTGAGTTATTCTACAAAATTATTGAACCATAAGCTCAATAATTTTTGCATTGTAGTTCAACAAATTTAGTACAAGTAATAGACGTAACTTCAGGACGAACATTTGTATTGAAGATGAGTGATAAAATCCACTAATTGATATTGTGGTGGTTGCGGTAATCTATACATAGATAGATTGTTAAAAGTGTAACGCCATTTTTTAAGCGTGCCTCAAATTCAAAACCCTTGCGTGTAATAACCCGCCTTTTACCTCTATATATACGGGTACATATTCATTTCATTTATACCAAGTAACACTCAAATCACTCGATCTCTCTCACAAATTAACCCTCTCGATCTAAATAACCAAGCCCTCGCTCTACTACTCTCGATCTAGCTTTTCTTTCTTTCTTCGACGATTTTTGATCGTTAATTTCTTAATTACTAGCTATCTCTAGTAACACGTGCCGTTAATATATCTTCCGAAGAATCTAACAAATAATCTGAAGACTCTAAGAGCGAGCGAGGTGAAGTAATCCGATCCCCTCTATATATATATATATATTATATATGATTATGATAATAATGCGTCGATCGTACATAATTTAGTACATATGGGCCGTTATGACGATAACAATAATGCATGCATGCAGGCATAGATTATTGCTCGTAGTTACTACTTGAAATTTGATGAAAAATACATGATTGACTAGTAAACCAAATTGAAATACACAAATTTGCTAGTAAACTCAAATCTATATACGAGTACATATTTTTACCTATATGCGAGGTGAAGTAATCCGATCCCTCTCTATTATATATGATTATGATAATAATACGTCGATTAATTAGTAACACGTACATATCGGCCGTTATGGCGGTAACAATAATGCATGCATGCATGGATTATATTACTCGTAGTTACTACGTGAAATTTGATGAAAAATACTGTACATGTTTCATGCATGCTTTAATAATCTTTCATATTGATGACTTGACGTATAACCAAAGCACGATGTCAGCCAAAATGACCCTAGCGTAAAATTTTATATTTTGGGTAAATATCATAGGTTTATGCTCTTTTTTTTTTTTTTGAAGTGTGGTAGGTTTATGCTTAAATGACTAGAAAACTACGTATGTAATTTGATAATTTAAACTGAATTTCCTTTACTTGTCATTAAACTGTAAAAGTAGTTTATTATTTACGGACTAAACCAACCTAATTAACCAAGGTTGTTACAAATTAATTAGGTAGTTATATATATATATATATATATATATATATATATATATATATATATATATATATATATATATATATACATATACATACATTGTAAATACTGACTTTTGATAAATATAATTCATTGATCTCATCTTTTACAATCTTATATACAAGATATAATTCAAGTATATTACTTATTGCTCTAGTATAATTCAAGTATATTACCCCGTACTTATTAGTGTATTATCATTAATCATTCTCTACATATTAATCTAACAGCAAAGCAAGCAATATATCATCGACCGCTATGGCATTTCAAGTCGGAATAGCTGGACATCACGCGGCGTTAGTTACCGTCTTTGGCATCCTCGGAAATGTAATTTCCGGGATGGTATTTCTGGCCCCTATGTAAATTTTATACTCCGTATTTATTTTCAATTAATTAGTTTATTTCCCTTTTTATTTATTTATATGTTGTGATCAATAATCTTACGTACTATTTATTTATTTGTTTGACTCATCGTTTGTATTTATGATTGTACAGACCGACATTTTGGAAGACCTACAAGACCGGGACGACAAATGGGGTTAATCCCCTTCCATATGTCGTCTCGGTTTTTGGCTGCTTCCTATGGCTATATTACGCCATAGTGAAGACGAATCAGCCATATGTACTCGCTATCAATATAGCGGGAATCGCGATTGAGGGCGCATATATCGCCCTTTACCTGGTGTACAGTACACGACCTGTCCAGGTAATAATTTATACTCGTAGTACAAAGAAATGTCTTTGCTGCTTTAGATAACCCTATCAATATCGACCAATTATATGACTTATTTTCAGTAATAAAATCAACTAAAAATCGACCCGTATTACTTTATTTTATAAAATTGAATAAATTTATATATTAAAATTTTGTTTGCCATAATAGCATGTATACTTTATTTAATTATTATTCAAATAATTTATCTAAATCTAACTGATTTTTTTTGTTTCTGTTACAGGTACGTACCGCCAAGTTAATCTTAATTAACATGGCGGTACTGGTGTCCATTATCGTAGCAGTGCAGCTGATTCCCAAGACATTCCAACTGGAAGTCTTGGGATACATTTGTGACGCGGTCACAATAGGGGTGTTTGGAGCACCCCTTAGTGTTATAGTAAGAACAATTTTATAATTTTTTTTACTTATTAATTACTCATATAATTTTTTCTTTCCTAATAAATATTTAACTTTTTTTTTTTTAATGATTTTGTTTTTCAGGTTAAAGTCATCCGAACTAGGGACGTGAAATTAATACCGGTCCCGCTGTCAGTTTGCCTGACACTATGCTCAATAATATGGTTTGTATATGGCGTCTTTTACCGCGATTTTTTCATCATGGTAAGTTTACTTTTATTTAAAATATTTTTAAAAAATAATATAAAAGTAAATAAATTATCGGAAGAATACTATTTTCATGGATTTCAATAAGTCCAAAAGTAATACTGTTTTTTTTTTTTTTTTTTTTTTTTTTTGAAAAAAAAAGTAATACTGTTTTAATTAGTTGATGATAGTACTATTGTGTGTTTTATTATTTCTAACTTATATTCGACTGACTAAATTTTGGTTTGATGTTATTATAGATGCCAAACATTATAGGTTTCATACTGGGCATAGTTCAGATGACCATCGTCGGAATAATCACACTGTGCTTCCCACCTGAAGAACAGCCCGCGAATCAAGAAGCGGTTGAAGACATTGTGTGATACGGATACCGAACTTTATTTTTATAATTTTCCATTTACGTTACTTTTATTGTAGAATTTGTAAACAGAAGAATAATTTGAGAGAAAATAAAGAAGTTCTCGTAAACTTAATTACTTAACTCATTTTTTTTTTGTTGAATTATTACTTAACTCAATTAATATCAAATAACATAGGCATTATACAAAGTAATAACTTGGCCACTAACACGGTTATAAGTTACTAACAACCACTAGCTTATTTGTTCCTATTTTTATGCATAAAATTAAGGCAAACACTAAGCAGCATGCATAACTATAACACTACTAATTAATTAGTTTAATTAATAACTACGAGTAATAATTAATTAATAAATTAATATTTTTGGATCATAAATCCAACACACCCCCTTGATCCAAAATATGTCGAACCATACTTGTCGTTACCTCCTTGTCGCAACAAAATCTACGAGACCCTTTATATTCTCGTTTTCTTCAAACTTCATCGATTAAGCAATCTACCTTCAAATAAACGGTATGCAACCCTTCTCGCACCCGAATATGTTGGGTTCCACACCCAACTTCAAACATAGTCTTCTTTCGAGACAAAAACGAACTTCTTTACTTGGACTCCGAAAAATGTAAATTACTCGATGACCTATACTTTAAAATTTTGAACATTCTTATGCATCAAACGAGCACTGACATCAAACATGCATGTAGATGCCTTGATGGCACATCGACCATGAATGTGGTATCCATCCTTGAGCCCTCCAAATTTTCACTTGCCATGTTGCCCGTGTGCTTTAATTTGCCACTTGAATTTCCAATATAATTAGTCCACCAATGATACGTATGTGAGATTTATCTTCACATTGTGACACATTTTTTTTTCAGTCGATGCCCATGTTACCAACCTATTTTTTTTATAGAGTATTTTTCACCATCTTAATTTGTGAAGTCCTTGTCTTCACTTTTTATGACGCACTTCTTGTTACCGTCTTATTGATGCACATTATCATCAACTTTCAATTGGAGCCCTTCTGTCCAAAAACCGATTATCAATGGAGCCCTTCTCTTTCCACCGTTTCATTTATGGCGCACTTCTCACCATCTTGTGAAGCACATCTCTTCACCAAAATCATAGTAGAGCCTTTTTTTTCTCTACCAAATTCGATAGAGCACATCTTCCTATCTCACCCTTTTTTTTCATTTCTCTCATTGTCACTTTTCTCACCTTTTTTTTTTTGTCGTTTCATCATTCCCGAACTGAACCTGACTACTCGAGTGGAGGTAACAATTGTTTACCTTCTCGGCTCAAGGAGCTCCGATACCATGTAGAATTTGTAAGGATTTATATACTCCGTAGGCCGTAGCACACTATTGTGTGCTACTAATGTAATTTTGACATATGTTGGTTTCATTATATATATACATACATATATATATATATATATATATATATATATATATATATATATATATATATATATATATATATATATATATATATATAGAGGTGGGATCAGGTGAGTCCACTTATATATGTTGAGTCCGTGAGTCCTCATCTTAGCCCTTGATTCAATGTTAGATTAATGGACAAGATTTGATCTCATAATTAAGGAAATAACTATAATATCTATAATATCTACTAAATATATTTTCTTTCTCTCTCTTCCTTAATTATCTCAATACAAATTCTCTCTCCTATCCAATTTTTAATTGCCTCTTTTTCTCACCCAACACATTTATTTAAAATTAAGTTTTTTTTCATCTTCAGCAAAAAAATCATCTGTTCCCTTCTGCCATTATACGTATGTTACCATGTTACTGTCATAAATCATAAACTATGTTACTGTAACTCATACGTTGTGTTACTCTAATTTATGAACTGTGTTACTTTAACTCATAAAATCTGTTACGTTGCATAGTCTCTTGCAAAAACTGTTACTCTAACTCATACAATATGTTACTTTAATTCATGAACTGTGTTACTTTAACTCATAAAATCTGTTACGTTGCATAGTAATCTCTTGCAAAAACAGGAGTTCCAATTAACAAAAATAACAATGTTTGTTTTTATTAAGATACTCCAAAACAAAAAGTGGTACAAGATTCCAACTAAATCAACTCCATTACAATTTCAATGTTTCACACTTGTTACTCATAATGTTCTACTTATAATTCTGCTTCTTCATCCTTCTCGTCCTCTCCGTCTTCTTCTTCATCATCATCTCAGAAGCTTTGATTTAATCTCACCACCGCACAATGGAGGAAACTCTCACCCACATCCCTACATCATTCATGTGCTTTTGCGTCTACTGAAAAACAATAACAGTGCCAATAAACGTGACGGGGAAAAACAATTAAAACTTGAAATATGGATTAAAGTAACAGATAAGAAGAATTAAAGTAACAGATAAGAAGAATTAAAGTAACAGATGAAGTGCATTGAGGTAACATTGGATTAAATTAACAGAGGATGCTTATACACCAGGTATAAAGTAACAGGTCAGACATTAAAGTAACAGATAGTATGAATTAAAGTAACAGATAATGCTTATCAAAATAACACCAGGTATAGGTTAATGCAAAAAATTCATATAATGATCAGAAATGAGAGTATGAAGCAGTATCTTACTCTTTGATATTGTTTCCTATTTTGAAGTCATCACGTCCCATAATTATAGGATGCAATATTTTTTTGTTTTTATATGGCGTTACTCTTTGATATTGTTTCCTATTTTGGTGGCAATCACGTCCCATTATTATAGGAAACAGTATCTTTTATTTTAATTTTTTTTTATATGGCGTTACTCTTTGATATTGTTTCCTATTTTGATGGCAATCACGTTCTATTATTATAGGAAACAATATCTTTTATTTTAATTTTTTTTTTAATATGGCGGTTTCCTTTATTCTTACGACACTACAGTGCGTTACAATAACAGATGAAAAGCACTAAAGTAACGAATGGAGTGTATTAAAGTAACACGACATATAAAGTAACAGATGGTAGACATTAAAGTAACAGATGCTATACACTAAAGTAACGCAGTATATGAACTACAATAACTCAATATATTGTGTGCGCGCAAATTTCATATGATGAATATGCAGTTCAACCTAGAAAATTAGAAAATAAACCAATATCTTTTTCCTATTTTGTTGGCAATCACGTCCCACTATTATAGGAAACAAGATCTTTTTTTATTATTATTTTAATATGGCGGTTTAATATATCCCCATGACTCTTTAATGCGTTACAATAACAAACATTATTAACCAAAGTAACATCTCCAATGAATTAAAGTAACAGACCATAAAAATAATATTCCGTAGATGTTTGTCACTAAAGTAACAGACGCTCCACACTAAAGTAACACAGTATGTGAACTAAAATAAACCAATATGTTTTCGTGTGCGCAGATGAATATGCAGTTCAAGGTAGAAAAGTAGAAACTAATAATCTAATATCATCAATGACTCCCATATACAATCCAGTATAAACTACAATGTATATATACTCACCGTTTGTGTTTACTACGATTTGCATATCAGCCATTGAATGAAAAGTAGAAGCCGGATTGATCGAACGTATAATACAGCGCGATGAAGACGATTATTTATTGAATGTGGTCTTGATTGTGTGGTTTTGAAGGAAGAATGAATGATTGAATGAGCGAGAGAACGCTGAAGAACGATGAAGAAAGTAATGGAAACTGAATTGATGAACGAGAGAATGATGAAGCAATATATCTTTTTTTTTAACGAAAGAATGATGATGAACGAGAGAACGATGATGAATGAGAGAGTAAATGATTGAATGAATGTGAATGATAGGTTATTGAATGATATTTTCCTTCCTATTTTGTTGGAAGCAGTATTTTTTTTTTTTTTTTTTTTTTTTTTTTTTTTAATAATATAGTGATTAATCTCGTCCCTTCATCCATCTCCCATCCAACGGATGGGATGAGGACTTAGGGACTCAACACTTATATAGGGACTCATTAGAACCTATCTCTATATATATATATATATATATAAAAGATATTTTATGGAAATCAATGTTTATTTTAGTTGATATATGAAAATGAGTAAATTGTATTTCAATGGTTGGATTATCTTGAATATTAAAAGAATTTTAAAAAAATATCAAATGTAGCTAAGGAATCATCTAAGCGTGTTACATGGTTTATTAAGTTGGTAGACAAATAAATTATTTAAGTACATTACATAAATGGTTTATTAAGTTGAGATAAGAAACCATTTATTTCTCTTATATGGTGTTTTTCTCATAGACAAAAGAAATCATTTATCTCTTAAAATCGGTTTCTAAATCATAAGCAAAGAAACCATTTTTCTCACAAAGATTCGTGCCCTAAGACACCTTTGACTTGAAGATCATCTCCAAAATGGTGTCTTAGGACATTTTAGCATGCATAACTATAACACTACTAATTAATTAGTTTAATTAATAACTAATACTAATTAATTAATTAATATTTTTGGATCATAAATCCAACATTTATGAAATTCAATAAAGTATAAGTTTGAGTCTTTTTTTATCTAATTTCATTACGATTGCTAATTTAAACTGTACTCGTATAATATATACTGTACTAGTTTGAGATTTGTGTGTTGTATCCAGAAGCTCAAAATTTCTGATAATTGTTAATAACCCTAATTTTCGGGTTTAAATTTGTGAGTTTGTGATTAGTTGTTGTTGATGTCCATTTTCTGCTTTAGTAACGTGTATCATATAGGATGAATATTTCTCGTTGCTTAGGAAGAATTTGAGAATTAAGAGTAAGATGGGGAATGACAAGGGTCGTTGATTAAGAGGAATTTGTTAAATGTCAACGTGTGTTACAATTTTTTTGACGGAATTTGTCGTATCTTGGTGCCTCTGGACAAAAAAGTGGAAAGTTAAGATAGTTTTTGGTAAAATAATAATGAGTTTTTCTATGGGGTACCCCTCAACTATCGGCTTTTCCAAGTGGTACCCCCGCCTTTTTCTAATTACAAGATGTACCCACAAACTTTGTAAATTAGTCTATATTATAACCAAAGTTATAATTTTCCAACGAAAATTTCTCAATTGTTGATGTAAATAGTGATATTCCCTATTTTACTTTCATCGACCATGATATATTTCTTCAATTTGTATCCTTTACTCGAAAAAATCTATTCCACCACACTACGACATGGGGGTGACAGAGGAATTGAGGTTGAAGGATTTAAAAGAGTGAGGGAGATAGGTCGATGTCGGCCGACAATAGAGTGCGTTTTGATGGGCATTTTGTGGCTTGATGAATGGTAAAGAAAAAGAGATGGTTTGTAGCATCAAATTGGATTGATTAATATGTTAATTATTCATTTTAAAAAAATAATTTTAATACACTTATCACTTTGGTTATGATATGGAGTGATAAGTAAAGTTTAAGGGTACACTATGTAATTCGAAAAAGGCGGGGGTACCATTTGGAAAAGCCAATAGTTGAGGGGTATCCCATAGAAAAACCCAATAATAATTATAGGTGCATTGTTTAGAGCAGGGAGACCGTTCTTAGAACAGGGGGCCTCGGACAAAGTGCCCAATATATGTGTTTTCGATACAATTAAATGTAGAGATTTGAGTCATAATGGTTATAGAGTACTAATACAACTAAATGATACATGTTCTATTTCTCAATACACTATCATTTTTTTATTTATTATTAATGTCCCCCATTATAATTACGAGGGAAAAGTTAGAATCATAGAAACAATTACTCCATATCGTTTTCATGACATTTAAAATATAGAACAAGACCTCTTGTGTTCATTTGACGGACCTGGTTTAGAGAAGATATAAATATTAAGTACCTTTTAACCATTTTTGACTAACTTACTACATTCACCAATAATCGTGAATTCATGATCCTAAATTATCTCGTAAAATAATGTTCTCCTAAGATAATCATGATAAAAGTTCAAGGACAAGGATTAATGACAATTATTATGGAGTACTCCCTCCGTCCTTTATGTTTTTTCCCAATTTTTAAGATTTGTGAGGAGTATTTTATTAAAACGGGAAGAAACATAAAGGACGAAGGGAGTATCATTTATTTATAAAGAAATAAAATAATATTTAATTCGTTTTGAATTAAGCTTAACACGGATATAGAACTATAGAAATCTTAGAAAAGATAAATTGATAATAAATAAACGGAATTACTTTTTCTAATGATATTTTTACTCAATTTTAATGAAATTTTCAATTTTACCCTTTATATCTTTTATTCTCTTTTGCCATTTTCCTCTCTAATTCAAATATTCAGTTTAACCTAATTCAACCAAACATTTCTGAATTATAGATTATAATTCGACTGTAGATTCTAATTCCATTATCGATGATGTAATATTGATTTACTTATTTAAGTAAGTGATTATTTATTGCGAATGAGCGATTCAATTTATACTAGTCGATATTCAACTACACTTATAAAATTTTGAGTTTATGGACTTGGAAATTATGCAACCAATAAAAAAAGTTAATAGAAGTAGTAATAAGAATGAATTCAACGAGAAGAAGATCCAAGACTGTACTCATCGTCACCTCAACATGAACAAATGCTCGCAACAATTTAAGAGCTACGTGGAAAGGGTGGTGTGTGGTGGTAATTTAGGTCTTTGGGATTTTTTGGTGGTGATCGCCGGTGTTGCCAGTGTTGATTTGGGTTATTGAATTTGGGATTTTTTTGAGAGAAAAAAAATCAATCGGTGACAAAGATAAATTGGTAAAATGTTGTCAGGATTGAGTAAAAAAGCTCGTTACGAAAAAGTACGACCCATGATAAAATGACTTCTGATAAGACTTTCCAACTTTACTAAAATTACTAGATTAAAGCTCGTGCGGTACACGAGCAAGTTGGTTTAATTACATTGATATATACATTCGTTAAATAAGAAACTCAAGCAAACTATGTCATTATAATAAATAAGATGATCAATTTCAGCTAAGTTTATAGTCTTAAAAGCTCAATTTAAAAACTCAAAAGAATTCATGATTGCTCTTATTTATTTAAGTTTATAGTCTTCCATCAACTCTTTTTAAGACTAAAAAAATACATCATTACTCTCGTTTATCATCATAATTTTTTGATGTAGGATAATTTAAAAGTTTTTCTTGGTCGATATTTAAAACTGAATGATTACGTACTCTTATTTATAATATAAAATTTCTATCACCTCATCATAATTTTTTGATATAGGATAATTACTTGAGGTTTAAGTCTTAAGAACTTCTTTTGAGATTCAAAAGACTTTTGGTAGATATCGAATAACGAATGATTACGATAATTTTACAATTGTTATTATATGTATTTAATTCATCACTGTGAAACAAATAATATGAAATTTATATTCTAATGAAAGCATTTTTTTTACCACAAATCTAATTATTTCATTTTTATAAAAAAAATTCAATAATGCTTTTAAAAAATGAACTCTAAAGATTTTTAGCTAAGAATTGTAAAACATCACATTAATATAATAGATTAAATATACTCCCTCCGTATCTATATGTTCGTCCACTTTGTTTAATATATGAGTGGAGTATTATATTGAAAGTGGACGAACATATAGATACGGAGGTAGTATATCATAATAATTAAAAGATTTTCTAATTGATTTTTTTATTATATATATAGATTATAGATCGATGTAACTTGGGGCAATACAGAGTACAATAATAACTCATAAAGTCATGCAATACCTACATTATAAAATCCATTTATCCCAAGTTCCAACACGGATAAATCTACGTTTCTTGAGGTTAAACAAGTAAATTGCATCTTCCGCAAATTTCCAAGTACAATGACGACCACCACAATCACCATCCTCAAAGGGTTGGGTATCTTCAAATGCTGGCATACGACCATGTTGAAACCAAGTCACGTTACATTTATAGAGTGTTGATAAAAACGATGTCTTAAAATCGAATGAATAATTTCCACCCGGGAGTATATGTTGAGGCCCAAGATCTTGCGCTACTTTGTGATTCACAAGACGTTTGCATTGCAAATCCAACGGATCTTTTAGCCCATTCTCCATGACTATCCAGTAACGAGCCGGTTGTACAGTGAATCCACATACAAATTCCCGATTTGTCACACACACAATCACTAATGTCATCACCAAAAACTTAAACATTGTATTAGTATGTTTTTTTATAAAGATTCGAGAATTAATGATGATAAGTTTGTATTCGTTTTATATATGGTGGTAAGAAAGATTTACGAGTAATATTTATAAGAATAAGATTGAGGTTGGGATAACGCGTTTTCGGATAGAATTGATGAGTTGTCGATAATAGAGATAAGTTTAGATAAATTTGGGATCGAATTAATTTAGAATTTATTAAATATTACATCCCAAAAACACGAGACGGTCTTTATGTGAGACGGTTTCATCCGAGAATCTATATACATAATTAAAAGACTATTTTTAACATTTAATTTTTTGCCACGTTGCATATTTATTACATCAATATATATATTGATACTTCGTTCCTGTATATTATTACGCATTTTTTTCCTATCGACAAGTTTTTGTCAAAAAATATTCGCGCATTAGAATAAATTTCATCGCTATCGAAAATAACTAAAAACAAACGATTTTGAAGTTTATTAACCACGTTTTCTAGTCCTTTTGGGTCACGGAATAAAATGGTTCCATAATCGCGCTATACAAACTTCACACCAAGGGTAATGCCCCGTTTTAATATGAGAGGTCATTTGGATTTAAATGAAGTATTTTAAACGGAAATTTCCCATGGTACCCTCGAACTATGTCACATTACACATGGCACCACTGCTTTTAAGTTTGTTCACATGGTAACCTTGAGTTTTATAGTTTAGTTCCCGATTTGCCCTTTCCCAAATTTCTGTCATGACGCCGTTAAATTATTACCACAATTAACAACTACTTTTCTTCAAAAAGAGAGATGTTCTCATGGTACCCCTAAGTTTTCATAGTTGTTCCCATGGTACCCTTAAGTTTTCATAGTTGTTCCCATGGTACCCTTAAGTTTTCATAGTTGTTCTCATGGTACCCCTGAAAGAAAAGCAACGACTCAGTGAAGCGAAGCAACGATTAGTTTAATGAACTAGCTGTTACACAAGGGCTTACAAATTCACTCTCCTTTCTATTTTGGCATAAGAAGATCAAACCATCCACACTCACTCACTCAACCTTTTCACCTCCTTCTTCACTTGTACAAAAAAATTGAAAAACTTCATCACCATAACTTTGAAGCTCGATCATCCGGAAACATTAATTTTTTTCCATTTTTTATACAAGTGAAGAACGAGGTGAAAAGGTTGAGTGAGTAAGTGTGGATTGTTTGTTCTTTTTCTGCCAAAATAGAAAAAGAAGTGAATTTTTAAGCACTTGTGTAACGGCTAGTTCAGTAAAATAGTCGTTGCTTTGCTTCAATGAGTTGTTGCTTTCCTTTCAGGGTACCATGGGAACAACTATGAAAATTTAAGGGTACCATGAGAACAACTATGAAAACTTAAGGGTACTATGGGAACAACTATAATTAATTTTGGTCATAATTTAACGGCGTCATGACAGAAATTTGGGTAAGGTCAAATCGGGAACTATACTATAACACTCAAGGTTACCATGGGAACAAACTTAAAAGCAGGGGTACCATGTGTAATGTGACATAGTTCGAGGGTACCATGAGACTTTTCCCTATTTTAAAAGCTATAAGATTGTCTTTCGAGATGTTTCAGAATCTGTTGAAACAAGTTACATATTTCATTTTATATCGCGTCTAAGAATTCTAATAATCATTACTAGGCATTTCATTCCTATCGACAAGTTTTTGTCAAAAAATATTCGCGCATTAGAACTAATTTCACCAGTATCGAAAATAGTTAAAAACGAACGATTTTGAAGGTTATTATCCACGTTTTTTTTTGGCTTTTTGGCTCCCAGAATTAAATGGTTCCATAACCGCGCTGAACTAACTCCACACCAAGGGTAATGCCCCGTTTTAATATGAGGGGTTATTTGGATTTAAATGGAGTCTTTTAAAAGCCATAAGATTGTCTTTCGAGACGTTTTAGAATCCGTTGAAAGAAGTTATATATTTCACTTTATATCGTGTCTAAGATTTTTAATAATCATTATTAGGTATTTCATTCCTATCGCCAAGTTTTTGTCAAAAAATATTCACATATTTGACAAATTTCACCGCTATCGAAAATAGCTAAAAACAAACGATTTTAAAGGTTATTATCCACGTTTTTCGGCCTTTTGGGTTTCGGAATTAAATGGTTCCATTATCGCGTTAAACAAGTTCCACACCAAAGATAATGCCCGGGTGTAATATGAGGGGTCATTTGGATTTAAATGGAGTCATTTAAAAAGCCACAAGATTGTCTTTCAAGACTTTTCAGAATTCGTCGGAAAAAGTTATATATTTCATTTTATATCGTGTCTAAGAGTTCTAATAATCATTATTAGGTATTTCATTTCTATCGACAAGTTTTTGTCAAAAAATATCCGTGCATTAGAACAAATTTCACCGCTATAGATAATAGCTAAAAACGAACGATTTTAATTTGAAGATTTTTTTTTTTTTTTTTTTTTTTTTTTTTTTTTTGTTTTTTTTTTGGTGAAGGGTAAGTATGTACTCCCTCTGAGTTTCTAACATTGCCCCGTATTCCTTTTTGGGCTGAGTTTGATCTTTTACCCATTTGCCATTTTAGGCCATAAATGTGTGGTTCACATTCACCCACCCATTTATCTCTCTTCCTTCTTCTTTTTTTAACCACTCATTTTTCCTTCCTTATTTTCCACCCCATAAAGAAACGGGGCAATCATAGAAACTCGGAGGGAGTATTAAAAAATGATGATCAATGTATAAATGAATGGCTACATCAAATTATGTAGCCATCTCGCGTCTCTCGCCCGTAAAGGATGTTTAATCATAGTCATAATTCTATTCCGTACATCCAATTTAATCATCTTAACAATATGGTGAGGTTGTTGCACTGCTCCGTCGATTCTACACAAGTTCCGTTGCCTCCAAACGTGATAAATCGTGGCGTTAAACAATGCACGGATGATGTTGCATTGCAACTTCGATCCTCGCACCTTGCACGCCCAAAGTAAAGCACCAGAACTTGGAATTTACTTCTTCGTCCACACGCGCAAACTGTCAACAATCTTGGCACTCCACTCACATTCAAAGAATAGGTGCTCCAAGCTCTCTTCATGGGCCTCACAAAAATAACAACGGTCAGATTCAGCAATACCGAATCTTACCAGATTAATCCTAGTGTTTAAAGCCCGCCTAAACACTAGCCACGAAATAAAGCTATGTTTAGGGATGCTCCAACCACTCCAGACGAGACGGGCCCAAGGCACTTTCGGTTTGTGAGCCCGAATACCCTCATAACCCTCCGAGATCATATAACAGGAACGCGATCCATGCCAAAGATCATTCACAAACATATATTTAATGTTATCCTTAGCCTGACAGATCTTTCGCCAAGCCCAGGTGACATCCGTGTTGGGTTGGTAATCACGCCAATCACGCCCTTTCAGGTAGACGGAGTTCACCCACCGAACCCATAAACGATCCGGTTGGTCAAAAACCCAGGATGCCAATTTTGCCACAACAGCCTGATTCCACAAAGCCAGGTCTCTAAGCCCCAGACCCCCTTCCATTTTAGGGCAGCAGACCTTCTCCCAACTCACCAGAGCCCGATTATTACCTTCCACCCCGCCATTCCATAAGAAATTGCGACATAAAGAGATAATTCTGTTCATAACATAAGTCGGTATAATAAATACCATCGCCCAGTAATTATGAAGCTGAGTGATCGCCTCCCAAACGGATCGGTCGTTAACGAAGGACGGGGGATCAAACGATATTTGTAAGACTCAGAATAACACAAAAACTACTAGAGTAATCGTGGTAAGTCGAGGTCGGTCCACAGGGAACGGTGTGTGTTTGTGAAGCTTAAGTGTCGTGTTTGATGTCTTAGAGAGGGGGGGTTTTGTAGAGGTCGAGTCTATATTAGAGGAATAACTACGATGATGGCTTAGAGGTGGTCAATCTAGGGAAAAGGTGTTAGGGAGAAGTCGGGATTCGGTACTTGGAGTCTAAGAAGGTCGGAATCGAGTTTTTGTCGCAATGTCGATAAACCCACCTAAATCCCGCTTTCGCGGCGAATGAGGGTAAGTCCCTAGTCATGGTAATTTCTACCCCGAGTTTCCCCATATTGATAGAAATTAGTCAAGGTCGGTCTAGTTGGCCGGACTAAAACAACAATGACATAACACCATAAATAAGATAAACCAACATTCAAGCAACCCACCAACATCCCTATATTCAAATAATCCAAGCCCTTATCCCTAAACTCCCCAACAAGAAATCTACACACACATCATTATGGAAATCATCACAACATGCATATTAATTACATCTAAACAAGATGATGATGAGAAAACAACAAAAAAACTAAACTAGAGATTAGAGAGTGGAAGAGAATTATACCAACTATGTAGATCTATAAGAAATAAGAAGATATCATAGATAAAGATTGAATCTTTGATGAATAAAATGGAGAACTTGTCACTAATCCTCCAATAAACCCAACAAATCTTCAAATAAAATTTGAATAATCTTTTTACAACCTTGAAATCTAAATAATTGTTGATGGAAACTTGTAGATCTACTATTAATTACTATGTAAACTACTAGAATTTTGGAGGATTTTTTTAGATTACTACTACTAATAGATGGTGTAATAGGATGGTGGAGTGGTGTAATGTCTTCCCTCCTTAGTACAATGGAGAGGTGAGTTAGGCAATGAATTAAGGTAACATATATATAGTAATCTCTTAATGGATCCTTAACCTAAAGCCCAAATCCAACTTTATGCTCCATTAGTGAGACAATCTCCCTTTGCATCTCCATGGGGTGAAACTTTGCCTTGCGGACTTGACGTCAATTCCCACCGGGTGAAAATTTCGCCCGGTGAGATTTTCTTCCATTTTTCGCGTTTTCGGCACTACTTTCCATCGGGCGAAATTTCACCCGGTGGGCAAAATTTCGCCCGGTCAGTTTCGCCCGGTGGGGAGTTCTCGGAAAATCTTCGGAAGGCACTTTTACCGTCGGGTGAAATTTCGCCCGGTGGTGTCTCACCGGGTGAAATTTCGCCCGGTCATTTTTTCTGGCCTCGAGTCTTGTCTCATTCTTCGTTTGTTCGATCGGATGACTTTAAACTTTAAGTTGTGTACTTTGCTCTTTGGACGGTTTTCCCTTCTCTTGTGCTCGTGGAAGCTCGATCGTGATTTTTGTAGCAAAACCTATCAAAATTGATAGAAAAACTACCAAAAACACGTAAAACGCACAAGAGAGACGCTAATGCGAGAAATACGCAAAATATGGCGATAATCGCACTCAAGACTCGCAAAACGAGGGAAAAACGGGTCTAAATGGAGGGAAAAACGGTCTAAATTTAGCACACAACAATTCCCCCGCACTAAACCGTTGCTCGTCCTCGAGCAAAGACCCAAAAAGAAATTACAAACTACTACTACTAGCTAGACTATGCTAAGCCGATACAGGGCAATTAACGGGCCCGCTCCGTCCCTTCAACTCACATCGAAATACTTATGAGGTAAAGTACTCCCATGCAAGGCAAGTTGGGGTTGCTCAAAATGGTGGATGCGACTAAACACACAAAAACACATAACACGAAAGAATAGACGCATCCATAGCAAAAATAAAACACCGAATCCCTCATCGAGACGGCGGGGAAAGACACCGATTACTTACCTAAAACAACAATAAACTTCCAAGATAAATCACCCACGTAAACAAGGACCAAAGCCTAATACTATGACAATTAAGCAATATAGATGTTGATAACTTAGCCTAGGTCCGCCTAATCTTTTAAAGGGGTACTACGGGGCGTATAATGGAGTGGAAAAAGTGAACCATGGATTCGTTCGACACTGTAGGTAAGTGCAGTCCCACTCTCTTTGGCTAAGCCAAGAGGGTCGTTCCAAAACTCGAATTTCCTAAATTAGCCCAAATAAAAAGGTGGAGTGTTTACATTTATTGGGATGGATCGACTCATCACCGCTATCTTCCGACCTTGGGACTCGGTCTTCTAGTTGGCACTTCACGGCGACGAATTGATCAAAGGTTTTTTTTTTTTTTTTTTTTTTTTTTTTTTTTTTTGAAGGAGACGTTTTTGATAATTTGATTTTCATTTGAAGCTCCTTTTCTTCTCCTTTGTTTTTCTTTCTTCTTTCATATTTTTGTGCCCTTTTCTCTTGTTTTGGTTGTCCTTTTTGGCTTTTGATGTGGTTTGTAACCAAGCTTGGAGATTATTTTTGTGTAAACTTATTGTGATGATGTATAGGTGGAGGAAAAATAGGTAATCGAGAACGCGCGCCATTCCGGATAACCCACAAAAGATGGAAAGGATTTGGACTAATGGTGCAATGGTTATTCGAGCAAGGTCACCTAGAAAACGGGATGCGGGAACCAAGCCCTAACTCCTCCATGGGTGGTCAAGGTGGTCAAATGCAAACCCCGAAGTAAAACTCTAGTAGAAAAGGTGGACTCAAAGCTAAAGGATCAACAAATTCATTGCCTAAGAGTCATTCTACTAGACTAAGGTCCAAAGTCTACAATGGGTTATCTACAATGGAATGTAAACTCTTGTTATAAGTTTGTAATCGAGTTTTCGAAAAGTTTTAATCCTAGACACACTATACAAAAACAAAACAAAACAAAACAACACACGAAAATGAAAAAGCAAATAAAAGAAAACACAAGTAAAGTCATGAACTCCATACTCCATCAACATTCAAGCACAATCAACCACAACACCAAAATGCTCAACTTCGAGAGCCTCCAATAGCAACAACCTAACTCTTCTACAAAGTTAAAGAAGAAAGAAGGAAGGAAGTTACCAAGCGGGTGCTTTCATAATCTCTTCAATTCGCGCTATTAAGGTGGTGGTTACCTGTAAGAGTAGAGAACAAGACCATACACGGGACACGAAACATAACAAGAAACGAGAAAAGAGAAGAAAAAGAAAAGAAATGTTTTTGATTTTTCGAATTTTTCAAATTTTTATGGATTTTTGAAAAGATTTTTGAAAAATAAGAGATAGTAGACTCCTCCCCCACACTAAAACTGTACATTATCCTCAATGGACGAGTAGGGAAGAACGAGAAAGACGAAAAAGAAAAATAAGAATTTTTTTTTTGAATTTTTATGATTTTTTAAATGTTTTTGGGTTTTATAATTTTTTGAATGTTTTTGGATTTTTCAAAAATTTTGAGAAAAGAAAAGAAAAATAAAATAAAATAAAGAAAACGATAAAATAGTGGCGGGCCTAGGTGCAATCACATCACTTAGACCCTAACCAAGTGGCTAAGAAAATGAAAATGAAAGAAAATAAAAGGGTGAAAAATTGGGTATAGGTGTAGTCACGTCACCTAGCCCGGATTAAGAAAAATTGAGAAAGATTTGATTTAAAAATTTGGATTTTTCAAAAGGGGTCAATGGCGTAATCACGTCGCCAAGAGACCGGGAGCATTACCAAGGCCGCGACGGCCACAAAAAATCATTAAATGGGACGGTGGGACAGCTTGCAATTTTGTTCAAGATAAAACGATCACAATGGTTAAAATTATGGGACAGGGAATGAGGAACAACATTAATTCACATACAATTGTAGATGATTAAGACTCATCGACTCCACATATATTTACCCACAACACATACGAACCACATAATCTACCGACTCTTGTAGGGGGGGTCTAGTCTGAATAGTCATTTGACGCAAAGGAGGCCGTGGGAGTTCCCTCACCGGCATACTCCCAAACTCCTACATCCCCCGAGTTGTTCAGTCGGAATTCACAGGGACCTGGAGGTAGGTCCCAATTACGAGGGTTATAAATATTGGTTCGGTTTTTGCTGGGGACAATTAAGGCTCGGTCATGGCTAAGAGAGACGAGGCGGTGGTCAGGCACGTGAAAGATCCAAGTGGGGAAATAAGCCTCGTCAAGCCAGACACGGGGGTCATGTGGTTTAAGATGGTCGGTCGCATAACCCAAATTTCTTGCTATTACGGTCACAAGACCACCACAGTCGACAGAGGGGCATTGGCCAATAATAATTTGATGAAAGTGTAACGCCACGACAATAGGTAGGTCAAGGGGATAAGGGTTACCGAGTAAAGAGTCACATATCAATTGTAGGACACACACATTGAGGTTAATGATATTGTCGATAGATGGCAAAAGACAGTGTGAAAGGATTTCAGCGAAATAACGAATGGCTGGGTTACGGATTTCAACGGTAAAATTAGAATTGGGTTCGAAATCACGTTGACCCGGCGCTATGCGCCTCCATAAGTCTCTCCTAGTCGCACTACTTTGCGAATCACTTAGGGGTCTACTTAGTCCGGTACCCGATGAGGGTAAACCTAGAGCTAGCAAAAGTCGGAAATATTTAAACAGTGATTTCTACCAAACAAATTAAATTTGAACTCTTTAGGTGTGGTCGGGTTATCGATTGTAAAGGTACCTAAAAACTCACAAGTCAAGTCTTTGTTTGTGAAAGGCACAAAATCAAGGAGTTTACTAATACCAATTCTAGACGATAACTCTCTAATATCGTTCTTAATTCCTAGAGTTTTCATTGTGAATGGACAAGGCCATTTCGTACTCTGAAAGTTCTTTTCAGAGAAGATACGAGCAAGGGGTGAATTAGGACACGGTAAAAGTTTAGGCCTAGCAGACTTACTAGAAGATGAAACATTTAGAAGGATTAGAAGTCGAGGCCATACCTTGTTTACGCGCGGCTCTTTGGGCTCTTGTCTCCATGATAATAATTTGCAAGAAAAATCCCAAAACTTTTGCTTCTCCTTTCTTCAAAAACCCAAAATAAATATTCACCCAAGCATGGAATTGAGTTATGAATGTGGTGTATGGAAGGTGGTGTAATGATTTTGTGATGGTTGAAAGGGTGAAATGATGAGTGAGGTGAAAAAAGGTGGTATAAATAAGGGTGTTTGAGGAGGGAAAGTGAAAGTTTAAAGTTGGTGGTAAAAATTTGGTGTAGAAATTATTGGAGGGAAAGTTATGTTGAGGTAAATTGTTGGAGGGAGATGAAAATGTAGTGAGTGAGTAAAAGTGTAGGTGATTGGCCAAGTCACACCGCCGGGTGAAATTTCACCCGGTCGGGTACCATCGGGTGAAATTTCACCCGACGACTTTTCGTCGTGAAAATCGTTTTTGCCAGCTTTTTCCATCGGGTGAAATTTCACCCGGTCAAAATCTCACCGGGCGAAATTTTGCCCGGTGGTATATTCTTTGGTTCCGGCAATTCTGGCAACTTTTCCGTGGGGAGAAGTTTCGCCCGGTCAAGTCTCACCGGGTGAAGTTTCGCCCGGCGGTCTTCTTTGCTGCGTTTTTCCGCCTTGCCATTTCATGGCTCTTCAATAATCACCTAGAGATTCAAATATATGACTCGACTCACATTACATAATCAATATTTCCCACAAACATGCTTGTGGTCTTCGATTTAAGCTCCATAACTTCTCCAAATGCTTGATCTTCATCCAAATTTAGCTCCATAGTGAAATCCAATTTCAATCAATCTTCTCAAGCTAACAAAACTAGTAAACTCAAAGAAATATGATACATATATACAAGGTGGTTGTTGAGGATACCACCAAACCTACATCAATTGCGAGAGGGGTTCAAACAACGCTCCCCGATGGGAGCTCACCAAACTTCATAGTAGCAAAGGTCTCACGAATATGACCGGGATGATAAATCTTCAAACGTTGCCCATTAACCATAAACTTCCCGGTTTCCGGGCTAGATATCTCTATTGATCCATATGGTTGCACTCCGGTCACTTCGAATGGACCCGACCATTTTGATTTCAACTTACCGGGAAAGAGCTTAAAGCGAGAGTTGAAGAGTAATACCTTATCACCAACGGAGAAGTCCTTACGAAGAATTCGAGAATTGTGCCATTGGCGAGTTCGTTCTTTGTAGATCTTTGAATTTTCGTAGGCTTCAAGTCTTAGTTCTTCCAATTCTTGTAGTTGGAGAAGGCGATTATTTCCTACGACACTCTCATCGAAATTTAGCTCCTTGATTGCCCATTTGGCTTTGTGTTCTAGCTCCACCGGTAAATGACAAGCTTTACCATACACAAGACGATAAGGAGTGGTTCCAATCGGCGCTTTGTAAGCCGTCCTCAATGCCCAAAGGGCGTCATTTAATTTCAATGACCAATCCTTTCGGTGTGTATTTACAACTTTCTCTGAAATTCCCTTGATTTGACGGTTGGAGATCTCGGCTTGCCCATTTGATTGAGGGTGGTAGGCTAAGGATATCTTTTGGGTGATACCGTACTTCCTAAGAAGGTGTTCAAAGGTATCCTTCCTAAAATGAGAGCCTCCATCGCTAATTATGGCTCTAGGCATACCGAATCTTGGGAAAATTACATTCTTGAAAAGCTTGATTACAACCTTGGAGTCATTGGTGGGGGAAGCTACGGCCTCGATCCATTTTGAGACATAATCAACCGCGACTAGAATGTACTTGTTCCCAAACGAGGATGTGAACGGACCCATGAAATCAATACCCCAAACATCGAACAATTCAATCTCCAAGATAGGTTGAAGGGGCATCTCATTTCTTCTTGTTATATTGCCGCTTCTTTGGCATGCATCACATGTGAGAATGAAAGCTCGAATGTCTTTGAACATGGAAGGCCACCAAAACCCGCTTTGGAGAACCTTGGCAATTGTCTTTTGGTTGGCCAAGTGTCCACCATAAGATGTCGAGTGAAGGTGCTTCACAATATTATATCCTTCTTCGGCCGTAACACATCGTCGGTAAATTCCATCTACGCATCGGCGAAATAAATAAGGCTCGTCCCAATAATAGCATCGGGATTCATAACGTAGTTTCTTCCTCTCTTGTTTGGAATAATCGTCCGGAATATAATGAGACACTAAGAAATTGACGATATCGGCATACCAAGGTGTAATAGTTTCAACGGCCATCAAGGCCTCATCTCTCATAGCTTCATTGACGGGGATAACATCTTCTTCATTGCTCTCTTTATTTACCGTTAGTCTACTTAGATGATCCGCTACCAAGTTCTCCGATCCGGTTTTGTCTTTAATCTCAATGTCAAATTCTTGCAAAAGGAGCACCCACCGAAAGAGTCGGGAGTTTGTCTCCTTTTTAGACATGATGTAACGAATGGCCGCATGATCGGTATGAATAATGACTTTGGAACCGGTAACATAATTTCGAAATTTCTCCATGCCATAGACAACGGCAAGCATCTCTTTTTTCGGTTGTGGTGTACCTCGATTGGGCTTCATCTAAGGTCTTGCTTGCATAATAAATCACATGTAGCTTCTTATCAACCCGTTGACCTAGAACGGCACCAACGGCAAAATCGGATGCATCGCACATGATCTCAAATGGAAGATTCCAATCGGGCGCTTTGATAATCGGTGTGGTAGTGAGAGCGGTCTTTATCCTGCAAAAGGCCTCAAGACACGAGTCATCAAAAACAAAAGGTGCATCTTTCATAAGCAAAGAAGTCAAAGGCTTAGCAATCTTAGAAAAGTCTTTAATAAATCGTCTATAAAAACCGGCGTGACCTAGAAAACTCCTCACCCCTTTGACATTCGTAGGTGGTGGCAAGTTCTCAATCACAGAGACTTTCGCCTTATCGACTTCAACTCCTCTATTAGAAACAATATGACCTAGGACAACACCTTGTTCAACCATAAAATGACACTTTTCCCAATTTAAAACAAGTCTATACTCTTCACATCGAGTCAATACTTGATCAAGATTATCAAGACAAGAATCAAAAGATGTACCATGGACACTAAAATCATCCATAAAAACTTCCATGGATTTTTCAATAAAATCGGAGAAAATAGCCATCATACATCTTTGAAACGTTCCCGGCGCATTACACAATCCAAATGGCATCCTTCTATAAGCATAGGTGCCATAGGGACAAGTAAAAGTGGTCTTCTCTTGGTCATCGGGATGAATAGGAATTTGAAGAAATCCGGAATGACCATCGAGGAAACAAAAATAAGAATGATGCGCCAATCTTTCAAGCATTTGATCAATAAAGGGAAGGGGAAATGGTCTTTTATGGTGGCCGTGTTCAATTTACGATAATTTATACACATGCGCCAACCGGTAATAGTCGTCCTAGTAGATATTGACTCACCCTTTTCTCCTTTAACAACCGTCATTCCTCCTTTTTTCGGCACAACTTGTACGGGGCTAACCCATTTACTTCCGGTTATTGGGTATATAATGTTAGCCTCATACAACTTGAGGACTTCCTTCATGACAACCTCTTTCATGGTGGGGTTCAACCTACGTTGACCCTCAACCGAAGGACGGTGGTCATCATCAAGGATGATCCTATGCATGCAAACATTTGGGCTTATGCCTTGGAGGTCGGCAATGCTATACCCGATGGCCTTTTTGTGCTTTCTCAAAATAATTAAAAGTTTTTCCAATTGAGGTCCATCAAGGGTAGCATTGACGATAACAAGATAATTAGTTCCTTCAAGAAATGCATATTTGAGGGAAGAGGGGAGTGGTTTAAGTTCAAGATTAGGAGGAGAAGATACCATACTCTTACCCACCGGTAGTGGTTCTACCTTTTCATCATGCAAACATTCTTCTTCAAGAGGTGGAGAGTCAAATGGTTCCTCTTCTTTCATCATCTGTCAAGCTATACTCAACCAAACTATCAATAACTTCAATGGAATTCATTTGTTCAATCATTGGTTGTTTAAGAGCTTGAGAAAGGGAAAACTCTACCGACTCGTTCCCTATGTTAAATGACAACTTTCCATTCTTAACATCAACTATAGTACCACCGGTAGCCATAAAAGGTCGACCTAAGATAATGGGGGTAATAGTGTCTTCGGGCATATCCATGACAACAAAGTCGGAGGGGATGAAGAACTTACCAACTTGAACGGGTACATCCTCAAGTATCCCAAGTGGGTACTTGACGGACCTATCCGCAAGTTGAATCGACATACTAGTGGGTCTCATCTCCCCCACACTAAGTCTTTTAGCAATAGAATAGGGTAACAAACTAACACTAGCCCCAAGGTCGCATAAAGCTTGATTAACAACAACATTTCCTACCCGACAAGGGATGAAAAAGCTACCAGGATCATCTAGTTTCTTTGGCATTTCGTTCATAAGAATGGCACTACAATGACCCGTGAGAGAGACACATTCTTTGTCCTCTATGGTTCTCTTTTTAGTCAAGACATATTTCAAAAACTTAGAATAGAGGGGCATTTGAGAAATTACCTCGGTGAAAGGTAAAGCTACCTCTACTTTCTTTATCATATCCACGAACGGCTAAATTGAGCATTCTCTTTGTGTGGCTTAGCTCGCTCGGGAAAAGGCAATGGAAGGATAGGAACGGGAGGCGGTAGAACATTGGATTCTTCTTCTTTTTCGGCTAATCGCTCCGCCTCTTTTCTTTTGACTTCTTCCGCTTCCATTTTCTCTTTCTTCTTTCTTTGTTCTCTTAATTCATTCTCCGCATTTTGGAGGATATCAAACTCCGCTTGTATTCCCCGGTCTTGTTTGGGGGAAGTGGGAGATGATTCTTGTGGTGCAGTTGGTTGATTAACCTCGGATGGGGTAGTCTTGGTGTTCAAGTTCAAGTTCTTGTATGGGTCCTCAAGTTCTTTGCCACCTCTCAAAATCACGGCATTTGCTTGGTGTGAAGGATCTCTTGGTTTTTAGGGTTGACCGGGCAAACCATGGGGTGGATGAATTGGTGCGGCTAAGGCTTTTGTTGCTTCTTGTGATTCCCAAACTTTTAGCCTTGCCTTGGTATCTTGATGTTCATTCCATAGTTGGCCAACGGTTCTATGCAAATCATTATAGTTCTCCCATGAAGGACCTCCTTGACCAAATTGAGAATTGCATGATTGGCCATAAGGTTGAGAGGGTTGATTGAATGATTGTTGATTGTAGCCTTGGTTACCATGAGAATTTCCTTGTAACCCTTGATTGTATCCATGATTAAAGTGATTACCATGTTGATTTTGGTAATTGTTGTAGTTATTAGGAACATGGAAGTTGCTACCTTGTTGATTGAAGTTGCTCCTTTGATGAGGAGGCATATATGGGGGCATCTTTGGAGGACCTTGGTTAAAGGGCCTTTGTTGACTTTGATTGAATGGCCTCATTTGATTCCCTTGGGCGCGCGGCATCGGATTTTGAACATTTTGATTTCCATAAGAGAAATTAGGATGAAATCTTGTGCCGGCATTGTAGGTATTAGAAAAAGGATCAAATTGAGGTCTTTGCCCATATACTTGTATAGCTTGAACTTCATTTGACTCTTCAACATAAACTTCTTCATTAGGAATGCAAGAGCTAGAGTCGTCGCCATGATTGCCACAATGATCACATTGAACTTCCCATGTTAATAGCTTTGGAGGTGATGGTTGCCTTGGAGGAACACTCCCTTAAATTTGGTACATACCTCTAGAAGTGGGCTTAGAATTCATGGCATCCATTCTCCTTTTCAATTCTTCAAGTTCCGTTTGAAATTTCAATTCATTAGAACTTGTAGATGAGTTCACTTCAACTTTCTTTCTAGAATCCCTCGATTGACCCATTCTTGAATCACTCCTTGCCATCTTCTCAATAAGATTCTTAGATGCCTCATCGGTGAGAGAAGAGAAGTCTCCTCCGGCGGCCGAATTGAGGTTTTCCTTGGTTCTCGATGAAAGGGTGTTGTAAAATGTTTGGGTGGTTAGCCAATCGGGTATTCCATGATGTGGACATTTGCGCAACAAATCTCTAAATCTTTCCCAAGCCTCGCTTAGGCTTTCAAATTCATCTTGCTTGAACGTTTGTATCTCCATGCGATATTGGTTAATCTTTGACGGCAGAAAATATTTCTCCAAGAAGGCATTAGATAGTTGAGCCCATGTTGTGAAAGTATTAGCGGGATGGCCTTGAAGCCATCTACGAGCTCCATCTCTCAAGGTCTTCGGAAATAATAAGCGATGCAATTGACATGAAGTTAACCATTGAGACGGGCTCCTACTAATTTTTCTTTGAATGAAGCGATGTGCTCTTGTAACACTCCGTGTTTAATAAACGTATTTAAACTTTCTATCTTTTGTTAAACAAAGTTTAAGATTCGAAAATATTTTAATAGTAACCTGTCATCCTGACATTTTTCTCGTCTCATAAAATTTGAAAATGATTAATCGAAATTTTTATATAACGTTGTTAAAATCCGTTACACGAGGACGTAACAAGACTACGGAACGTACTTACGTCTTACAAAATTTTTATAACAAATTTTATGGGTTCCATTATTTTAATTCCGTAACCTTATATTTCAACTTTTAAAAATAAAAGACGTTTGTTTGTCTGAGATATGAATCGAAATGAATTATTATGGAACAAAAAAAATTTATTTACGTGTACATGCAAACATGCATGTTGTGCATGCATGCATATAGAGAGATGGGAATTACAACCTACTCTAGAGAATAGGGTAGATGTCAGACATTTAGTTTTGCTATAAATAGGAGATCATGCCTCATAATTTTTACGTATCTTCAACTCCCTATCAACCTTACTCATCTTACGTAAGTCCGTAAGTATTTACGGCTCCTCAAACCTTTCATCTTATTAGTCTATTTTACTTACGGTGCTTATTATTTTACTTTTTATTATTTTAGTTAGGTCAGAATCTAACTAATTTATTTTCTTTTGTATGGGTAAACGTATTATTCTAGAAGAAGGAGGAGACGATATTCCAAGTTTAGACGACATCATCGACCCCGACAATCTTTAATTCTAATATAAATAATAAATAGTAGCTATCGAGGTAACCAAACTCTTCTTTTAACAATATTATATATATATATATATATATATATATATATATATATATATATATAGGTATATCGTGTAACTAACTTTAATAAATTGCTTATTTAGATATTTAGGCTTATTTGTACGACTAAATTACTTACATATATATAAAAATGTTATGTGATATATTATTCATGTGCCACATTTACATTCCTAATTATTTGAAAACGGATTAAATAGTTAAAAGAACCTAAATAAAGTAAAATTTACGTACGTTATTTTAAATCCATGTTATTTGTACTTTTATGTGTTATTTATGTTCCTATACTTATAAATTCCATCTCATATTATTGGTTACTCTTGTTAATTTTACTTATAGCATGTTTAAGTTTAAATTAGTTTTAATACTTTTATTGTTTAATTACGAATAAAATTTTACTCCACTTACATTTTATAAACTTAATCACGTTTTTTATAATAAACGAACTTAAATTATTCAAAAACTTTTATACGACGATCATAATTATTAAAAGAAATTCCACGTCAAAATTTTATAAATCGACTAAGTATGATTTAAATTGTATTTTTCCAAAAACGTTAAAATTTTAAATATATATTTTTATATATCTTAAATTTTAAAATTAATATAAAACCTTATTTAAAGGAGAGATTTTTATTTTAAAAATAAAGGATACTCCATATACGATATTTGAAATATGATGTTTCGGGTGACACTTGAGGATTAAAGTGTAACATTGTCACACTGAAAGTAAGTATTTGAAGATTTAACTATTTCAAATGAGTCCGACCAATTTAGTTAAGGTCACCAAATAAAATACTACTTGTTCACGGGCGACTTTTATATAAAGTTTACGATACGAGTCTGGAACGAAAAGCTGTGTTGGATTCTACCACTCGTGGTGTTTCGACTGCACTTGTAATGAAAAGCAGACTCGGAGGCTGCGGTCCGAGAGTCGACCTAGTGTTTAAGGTAGTCGTCCTGCGGCAGTGAGAGCTGCGGTTCAAGAGTCTGCGTAGGGTATGTGCGCACGTTGTGGACATGACATAGGTCCACCCCGACGCGGCCACGCGCGGGTTTGGGGAGGCGAATGAATCTCCATATGAGATGGTCAAATTGAAATTTAAATCGAAGTAGGAGTCGCCACCGAATTTTGTGGTTATTCGGAACCATTCGAGCCCACTCTATGTCGTAGTGGGCCGTATACAAAATACGGTCCATTTCCGATGTCAGAGTTTAATGGGCTCGTCCCTTTGCATTACGATACCGATATCGACATTATCGGATATCGTGTATTGAATGACTCTCGTTGCCAATGGATTCGGATATCCGGAAACCATGGTTCTGAGTAAGGGGTGAGGGTACGTGTTGGGAAGTTCACTAAGAGCATCCAACCCCGCCCGCACTTAGCGGCCTTTACTAAGATATCGTTCGTTTTTGGTGTACACGGATTAGTTCGACGGTTGAATGATATGCAAAGATTATTTTCCCTAAGCACGTGAGAGAAAAAATAAATGGGTTGCTAAGTCGTTTAATGCATCTTAAACTAATAACGTCAAAGTTATTTTAGCATGCGAAGTTTGTTTTAGTCTAATAAAACAAAAGAAATAAATAAATTGCTACAAAACACGAGAAAACGAGTTAGTAACGTTTGAATAAATTGAAATAAAGCTGTAAATAAATAATATGCATGATTTGAAAAATATTTAATGACACGTGATGGATTAACACGTGTTGACCGAAGTCAAAAAAAGTATTTATTGAAATATGTCGCGAAAGTCGCTTTTTATGTAAGATCCGAAAAGAATAAAAAATAGAAAAGCGAGGAAACGAAAAGAAGAAGACCCGGCGAACCAGGCTTCCGCGCGAGTCGCCTGGAGGGCGCGCGACTCGCGTGGAGGTCTACTCGGCTTTTTTTATTTTGTCGAAAACCGTCAATTTTTATAAATCGCGTACAAATATGGATTAATTTATACTCGATTTATATTTTCGATATTCGTCGTATTCGATATTCGATTATGAAATCGATATCGAATAGTCGGAATGATTTTAGAAAAGGTTTTGAAAAAAGCTCGTTTCGAACGAAAAGTGAAAAAAAAAAAGGCAATTGAACGAAAAAGATGTTAATTCTCTCCGCGTATAAAATCGTCGAATTTTGTTTAAAAAGATGTAACGATTTTATTTAGCATCAACGAGATTTAATTAATTTAGTTCTTGTTAGACGATATTTGATTAGAGAATCAATATCGTATTTTAAGAACGTTATATATAAAAATAGTTTTTGTAGTATCGATTATTAGAAGTAATGAAAAATATGTGACGAACGACCCATATTAAAAATACGACCGACGACGATACGACCCGTAAATAAAAACGTGAGAAAGGAAGAGAAGAAAGAGAAGAATCGGGTTTGATTTACACCCTCAACCTACATGCTTTGTTTTCTCGGAATCGTCGGAAAGTGGCTTAGGCACGGGAGCGTCGAGATGATGTGGGAGAGTTAAGGTGGTGCGGTTTTTTATGTGTGAGGTGACGGGTTTCGGCCGGATGGTGGGGTCGGATTCGTCGGTTTTTGGACAATATTTCGGTGCTCCTTCGGATGTGTGTGTCGAGATTATTTTTGCTAGATGTCGAGGATGTATGTGTGTGACTAATGACTGTCGTGTGTTGATGAATAATTGATGTTGTATTTCATGTTGAATGGAGGGTCCTATTTATAGGCGCAGAGGTTTAGGAGAGGTATCTTGCTTGGATAATAAGAAATACCGGTTTGGATAGGAAATGCAAGAAGTTGAAAGGAACGAGAAGTCCGTTGCTTGGGGAGGAAGCAAGGAAATCTCGGCTGAATGGGGGGTTTCGGCTGAGTATCTGGAGCTCGGTCGGTATCTGATTCGGTTTTCGGATAGAATTCCTACTTGAGATCGAATTCTATCCTTAAACGGATTTGTTTAATATTTTTTGAAGCTGATTTTTTGTGGTGTTGGAGACCGAATCAGCCACGTGAGGTGTCACGGCTTACTCGCGTGTCTCGAGAATATTTTTGACCGGGTTTTGACTCGGTCGCTAAAAGACGGTTTTACCCCTGGTGCCGGAATCGACCCAAATTAGTCTCATTTGACTCGAAACGACCCACTGGGCCTGTATTTGAGGTTGGTTTTGTAAGATATGTACTCCGTAATAAGCCTAAACCAAATGTCCATGATTTCGAGCCCATATCCGAGTTCATTAAAGCATGTTCGCGTCCTATCATCATCGGGTGTTTGGTGGGACCTACTATAGACACCTGGCGGTCAAAATGTGGGTGTCTACAGAGCCCCCACTCTGACTGAGGCTTGGACAAGGCGAAAGTCAGAGTAGCTACCAGGCCAATCGAGGATTAAGACCTGGCAGACTTCCGATCGGGTCGTTTAGAGTTCATTAGACCTGCGTGAAGGGTCCGCCAGCCATAAGATAGAAATCATACCTGGATAGATGTTAATAATATCGCGGGGACTTTTCCTTAAAAAAGTCTTGGGTGTGTCTGTTTACAGACACATCCCATCTTGGAATTGCGCGGGAGTTTGCCTTGGGAGGTATGGGTGTGTCGGTTTACAGACACATCCCATCTTAGAATTGCGCGGGAGCCTGCATTGGAGGCTACTCTTTAAATTGCATGTAATATTCAGATAAAATTCCGACTCACGCTGGGGAAGGAAATGATTTTTTTTTTGACTAATTGATTTTTTGGAGAAAGATTTTTTTTTGAAAATTTAGAAAATGCCGAAATTTTTTTTTTAACAAAGAAAATTTGGAAATAGGAATGCTTGGGATGACTTGATTCCTAATCGGATTCTGACACAGACTGCTAATATCTTCTGGTTAGGCCTGTATGCCTAGATGAAGTAGGGAACATCATAAAAATCCCTATTCCAGGGGTGACTAGGAAAAGGGGTTTCTCTATTATAAATAGAGAGTTCTTGCCTTTAATCTTCTCATATTCCAACCCAAATATTTTCTTCTATCTTAAAATCCCTTTAGACTTTTAAGACAAAACAAAACTTTCTGCTATGGGTATCGAACATCTGACCGCGATGCTTCATGCGTGGGCCCAGAATTTTCGGGACGAAGATAAGGTTCAGCTAACTCAGATGGGAATTGTGGCTTTGTTCCCGCTTCAGCGACTCAAGGTGGATGCATATTTCTTGGACGCTTGCTTATCTTTTTGGGATACTACCCACCATGTTTTTGCTTTTCCCCGGGGAGAAATATGTCCCCTTCCTGAAGAAATTGCAGCCGTAGGGGGTTGGTGTCCTAATGCTCATCCTGCTATTCCTCCTTTTTATCCTGATCCAAGGAGAAGACTGAGGGATTTTCTTGGGTTGTCTTATGCTGAGACAGCTCGTATGGTAAAGGGAAATTCTGTTTCTCTGTTTGACTTGGCCGACAAATTCATGGATCCAAATGGTGCCAGAATTTCTTGTATCCATAGGCGTAGGGCTTTTGCCTTTTGTATGCTGCATCGATATGCTTTTGAAGGTCGGATGGATGCTGGCTCATGTTTAGGTGAAATCAGGCTGATCAGCATAGTGGATCAGATGAAGGCAGGTTACAGCCCAGCCTGGCTGATAACTGGGGAGATTATCATGGGCCTTGACGCTAGGAGACTTGACCCGGATAGACAATTAACGGGAAGTATTCGTCTTCTGCAGGTATTTGACCTTTTTTTCGAAAAATTTTTCTCTCTTTTTTTTCGAAATTTTTCGAATTTTTTTTTTTGAATTTCCGAAAATTTTCTTTTTTTTTTTTTTTTTTTTGAATTTTCCGAATTTTCGAATTTCCGAAAAATTCGATTTTTTTGATTTTTTTTCGGAATTTTTGACTTTTCAAAAGTTTTTGACTTTTCGAAAATTTTGCAGATCTGGTTATCCGAGCGCCTGTCGATTATAGAGCCCCCGGTGAGCATATCCAGATATTGAAGCTGTCAGATTGGCTCACGGTCCCGACGAATAAGCTCTAGCCATCACATAAATCGGAAGTATTGGGATGAAGAGCTAAAATTCCATGGCGGGCCCTTGATTAGGTGGAACGTGATCTGGTGGTTTCTCTCGAAGATGACGGGACTAGCCAAAAGAGATAAGGCCCGTTACCTGGTGATCTTGTCTTTGGATTGGACCGTCCATATTTACCCAGATAGTCTTCTAAGGCAGTTCGGCTCGTTCCAACAGATTCCCGAAACTGAAGCAATCATTAGCGTTTCACTCCAATTGACGGACACTATGTGTGACACGTGGTTACAACGCTGGTTTACCCGTGTTGTATGGACTATACCTCGTCCTTGTCAGACCGCTTGGGTCTCTGAATCATATCTCAAATGGACTTCTGAAGAATCCAAGGAGGCCCGTAAAGCTTTGAAGACTGATGAGGCTTTTGACTTAGCCCGTAGAGAATCAGTAAAAGACAATAGATTGTTCTTTGATGAAGAAGAAACTCCAACTACCCTTGTCGGGCCGGAGTCGGGTTCTAAGTCAAAAACTAAGACTCGAGCTAAAGAGACCGGTGCTAGTGACTTGGAGAGAAGACTCGGACCAAAGCTAGCGGTCCGAGACAGACTGGGGCCGAGGGACCGGTTACCCGAGAGGGTAAGGGCCCGGCTAGGGTCGACCGAGGTGACCGGGGAGTCAAGTTTGAAGAAACGAGCCCAGGTTAAGGAGGTTCCCTTGGTGATTCGAGAGCGTTCACCTCCGCGTCGACGCCGGTGGACCAAAAAAGAGACTAAGGACAAGGGAAAGGGAAAAATGCCTTGGATTTTTTTATTATTTGAATATTAGTACTATTTATGTGTGTTTTTTTTTTTGGATTTTTTTTTGTGATTGAATTTTTTTGAAATAAATAAAGGAAGTTTATTAAAAAACCGTTCCTGTTTTTTTTTTATTGCAGTGGTTGTGCCCTTTTGAGGGGCTGCCTACGTATCCACAAATAGCGGAATCAAACCAAACGTAGTTCAGACTTAATTTCCAATTTCGAAATACATCAAGACTATTGGTTCAAGATGTTTATAACAGTAGAATAAGTAATTCTAACTTTTGACTTGTCTTTAAAAGTTTATTTTTGAAAAGATGTTTTTTTTTTTATAAACTTTTGCAAATGACGTTGAGAGAAATGGGCTTAAGGGTAATAACGTTTCAGCTGGTCCAGGTTAGTTGGGTTGACAAACTCATTCCCGTCCAGATCCGTTAGCATCATCGCTCCGCCCGATAGAATCTTCTTTACCAAATATGGTCCGGCCCAGTTAGGTTTGAATTTTCCCCTTGAGTCTACTGGTAATAGAGCTCGAACAGACTTGAGAACCAAATCTCCTTCTTTGATATTCCTGGGCCTCACCCTTTTATTGAAGGCCCGTTGGATCCTTTTTTGATAAATCTGTATGTTATTGAGGGCACGAGATCGTCGTTCATCTAAAAGGACTAGCGAGTCATATCGTGCTCGAACCCAATCGGCTTCGGGTACTTGACTTTCGAGCAAGATTCTGAGTGACGGTACTTCTAACTCAACGGGTTGGACCGCTTCCATCCCGTATGTAAGATAATACGGTGTTGCCCCAGTCGCAGTACGAATCGAGGTCCGATATCCCCAAAGGGCAAATGGTATCTTGTCGGGCCAATCCCGATAATTGTCAGCCATCTTTTTGAGTATGGTGACAATAGTTTTGTTAGCTGCTTCTACCGCTCTATTGGTTTGGGGTCGGTAGGGTGAAGACGTATGCCTTTGAATCTTGTACTTGGCTAACAAGGCTGCCGTTTCGGCTTGAAAATGGGTCCCGTGGTCACTAATGAATTCGTGAGGGATCCCATACCGGCATATTATCCTATTTTGGATAAATTTGGCAACATGGCCGGCGTTGAGAATACGATAGGATTCCGCTTCGACCCATTTGGTGAAATAGTCGATAGCTACCAAAATGAAGCAGTGTCCTCCTGTTCCCGAGGGGTTTATCTTTCCGATTATATCGATTCCCCATGTTGAAAACGGCCAAGGTGACGTCATGGTGTACAGCAGGGATGGTGGCATATGCTGCACATTAGCGAAAATCTGGCAATTATGGCAATGTTTGACATAAAGTTGACAATCGGTTTCAATGCTGTTCCAGTAATATTCGAGTCTCATGATCTTTCGGACTAGCATCTGGGTGTTCATGTGAGGACCACACTCGCCGTCATGTACTTCGGCCATGACCTTCTCGGCGTTACCCTTATCGACACATAAAAGGAGAGCCCCCTACGGTGTCTTTTGTAAAGTTGTCCGTCGTCGGTACGGATGAACTGGGTTGCTAGCCTACGTAAGGCTTTTTGGCTCGATTGTCGACCCCGGGTGGATACTCCCCGGTTGTCAGGTATGCTTGGATAGCGTTATACCACGGCTCGGGATCAGGTATCTCGATGTCTTCGATGTCGTGGATATATGTTGGCTCGGATCGCCTTTCGACACAGATTGGCATGCTGGTCATATGATCGGGAATGTTTAGTAAAGATGCCAGTTTTGAAAGTGCATCTGCGAACTGATTTTCTTCCCGAGGTAGATATATATTCTCTACCTTTTGGAATTGTTTCTCGAGAACCCTTACTCGTGCCTGGTAGGCCACGAGATTAGCATTTCGGGTTTTCCATTTTTGGAGTGCTTGGTTAATGACCAGAGATGAGTCGCCGTGTACTCGGAGGTTTGTGACCCCTAAATCGGCGGCGGCTTGTAGCCCGTGGATACATGCTTCATACTCAGCAGCGTTATTGGTGACGTCAAAGTCTAATTTGATAGACACGGGAGTATGTTCCCCTCTTGGTGAGGTTAGGAGAATCCCGACTCCAAATCCTCTGAAGTTGGATGCCCCGTCGAAGTATAAATCCTACGTCTCGGTGTCAGTTGGAAAATATCTTCATCCGGGAAGGACCAAGTGTAGGTGTGTCCTTCTTCGGTTATGGGACTGTCAGCGAGAAATTCGGCTACTATTCGGCCCTTGATGGCTTTCAATGGTACGAACTTTAGATCGAATTCTGCCAACATCAGGGTCCATCTCGATATCCTGCCGTTGAGAATTGGCTTTTCGAAGAGATACTTGATCGGATCCATTCTTGACAGTACTTGTACCACATAGCTGAGCATGTAATATCGGAGCTTCTTAGTTGCCCAGACCAAAGCTAAACACGTCTTTTCGAGCATGGTGTACTTACACTCGTACTCTAAAAACTTTTTGCTGATGTAGTATATAGCTCGTTCTTCGGAGTTGACCGTTTGAGCTAACATAGCCTCCATGGCTGTCTCTGTCGTGGTTAGGTACAGCGACAAAGGCAAACCGGGTTGAGGTGGCATCAGGACCGGCGGTGAAGACAAGATTTCTTTGATTCTATCAAAGGCTGCTTGACACTTGTCGTCCCATAGTAACCGTTCCCCTATTTTCAGCTTCTTGAAGATCGGTTCACACACCATGGTTAGCTTTGAAATGAACCTGCTGATGTATTGGACTTTTCCAAGAAAACCTCTTATCTCCTTTTCGGTCTTAGGAGGTTGCATCTCGGTGATGGCCTTAATTTTGGCTGGATCGACTTCGATACCGCGTTGGCTAACGATATGACCCAGTAATTTGCCAGAGGTTACCCCGAAACTGCATTTTTGAGGGTTTAACCTCATGTTGTATTTGCGTAATCGGGTGAAGAATTTTCTCAGGGCGGTGATGTGACCGGCCCTGTCCTTGGATTTGACGATCATATCGTCCACGTAAACTTCCACTTCTTTATGCATCATGTCATGTAATAAAGTTGTGGCGGTTCGTTGATAGGTGGCCCCGGCATTGATGAGACCAAATGGCATAACAGTATAGCAATAAGTACCCCAAGGTGTAATGAAGGTGGTCTTATCCATATCTTCCTCTGCCATTTTTATTTGATTGTATCCGACATACCCGTCCATGAATGATAGAAGGGCATGATCGGCCGTGTTATCCATCAGTATATCAATGTGTGGTAACGGGAAATCGTCTTTCGGGCTCGCGTTGTTAAGATCCCGAAAGTCTACACAGACACGTACCTTACCGTCTTTTTTAGGGACCGGCACTATGTTTGCAACCCAATCTGGATACTCGGAGACTCGTATGAACCTAGCCTTGAATTGTTTGTCGACTTCCTCCTTGACCTTGAGGGACCATTCGGGCCTCATGCGTCGGAGTTTCTGCTTAAACGGCTTGAACCCTTCCTTGATCGGTATATGGTGCTCGGCTATCTCGCGGTCTATCCCCGGCATGTCCTTGTAGGACCATGCGAAGACGTCTTTGAATTCTTGAAGGAGATTGATGAATTGTTGTTTCTCCCTGGGATCTAGAGATAACCCTATCTTAAGCATCTGAGGCTCTAAGGTTGTTCCCACGTTGATGGATTCGGTTTCTTTGATTACCGGATTGCGGGATTCCCTTTGCTCTAGCTGCTCGATCAGATGTGGAGGTAAGGATACCCGTTCGTCGGGTTTCTCAATATCATTGCACAGAAAATTTTGAAAATTAAGGAAATTTTGAAAATGAGACAAGTCGTAAGTAGAACGGTTGTTATTATTCATGAATTGAGAAAATAGCTCGAAAAGAGCTGCCATCTGATCGCTAGTCAATGGCGGGATAGGTAGGGTGCCCGGGACAGACCCCGAAGCACCAGGAAAAGCTAAAGGGAGAGGGGGAGTTACAGGACTTACCCTAGCACCGGACTCACTAGACTCAATCTCTGACTCTGACTCGGACTCTGACTCAGACTCAGACTCAGATTCTGATATTTCTCCTTCCCATGTGATCAGCTTGAAAGTCCTTCCTTGACTGTCAGTCCACTTGACAGCCTTCCTCCAGGCTCTCTTCCCTGTCCCAGATCCGACATCCGAGATTAGTTTGGATGGATCGAAAGTGCGGCTACGGAGAATGAGGCTGACTAGCTCCTCCTTCGGCGTTGGGGTTGCGAGCTCCTCCCCAAAATGTAACCCCAGTGCGGGCTCAGCATTCTTAACATCTTCGGATCGGCCGAGGGCGAAGATGTCGTCTGGTATGTAGTTGCAGACCTGGGCCAAGTGGGTCCCAGGGCGCGTGGTTGCAGGCCGGTATAGACCTGTTTGGACATACTCGAACACCGGTGTGACGAAGATGACTTTGCCGGCTCCGGTTTGGCCCATATTTTCCGGGGTCAGGGTGTAACCTAGACCGGTTTGAATCCTCTCGTTATCGAGGATTTCGAGGATTTTTCCTGCGGGAAGATCGGGCCTTGATGTAGCCCCCGGTAGAAAGCCCAGATTTTGTAACATCCGGTCAAAGCTAACCGTAAAGTAGGGTCGGAAAAGGTACTCTTCGTCGATGGCCCCTATGAAGTCGAACCCCCAAAGATCGGTGCGGCCCGAGGTGTTGCAGTTAGCCACAGTCATAGGCGTGGCTTCTAGAGTGATGACAGTATCGTGCAAAGGTAGCTTGATTTTCCGATGCAGGGTGGAGGACACAGCCCTGGTTGCGTGGATCCAGGGTCTTCCTAAAAGAAGGTTAAAGGAAGAAGTCACGTCGATCACTTGAAATTCCAGCTCCTTTTCTATCGCGCCCCGTTATGATAGTGAGCTTCACGGCCCCGGCTACTGACTTTGGACTTCCGTCGAAAGCCTGAATGGTTTGAGCTGTAGGAATGTAGTCGGCCTCGGTGATACCGAGGGCTTTGGCAGTCCTTAAGGGGAGGACGTTGACTGCGGACCCGTCGTCGATAAGGGTCATGGGCAGATATTTTCCACGGCAGATTACCGTGATGTAGAGAGCCATGTTGTGGGCTGGCCCAAATGATGGCAGATCAGCATTGGAGAAGGTGATGAGTGGGCCTTCTTCTTTAGCTTTCCCCTTTAGGTGGGGCAGAACCGTGGCTACCATTTTAGCCGGAGTAGCCGTAGAGTCGATTTTGACTTGATCGAGGGCCTTAGTGAGTGCCTCTCGATGTTCCTGAGAGCTAACTAGGAGTTGCCATATATAGAGGTCAACTCGAGTCCGGCTCAGCTGCTTTACAAGAGCCTTTTCAGTAGTTGGCTCTTCCGGGGCGACCTCAACTCTAGGCGGTGGCTCGGTGATGACGAGGGCGTGACTGCTGGTTAAGGCTTTGGACTTAACCTTCTGGATCTCCTCGGGCGTGATAGGGACGGCTTCTCCCTTAGTGAGATAGACGTCGTCTTCATCGTCGCACCAGATCCCGTTGATTTGCGGGATAAACGGGGAAATGAGATGTGAGCAGTCCATGACTTCCACGGAGAAGATAGCGTGAGTGGCCAACGGGTTGTCCTTGTTGTTGGGCTTGCCTCCAGGTAAGGGGATTTACCCGCTTTCGATGAGATCCTGGATAATATGCTTTAGTTTCCAGCATTTCTCGGTATCATGTCCCTTGCCCTGATGATATTGGCAGTAGGCTTTGATGTCGTAGAACTTGGAGCGACACTCGACTGGAAGCTCAGGTGTTGGGCCTATCGGGTTGACCAGGCCTTTTGATGAGAGCCTTTGTAAGGCATTTGCATAGGTGGTACCTATGTCGGTGAATACCCGGGGTGTGGTATTTTTCTTGGACGGGGTATCAAGTAGATTTACCTCGTCAAAAATGCTACGAGTAGCTGCGGCAGATGTGGGCTTGATTGTTGATGAGCTTGCCCCTTGGTATCCCTTGGTGGAGGCCTTAGTGAGGCTTTCCAACCTTAGATCATCCTCGATTCTCGTTCTCATCTCGGTTAGGACCGCGAAGCTAGGTATGATGGCGTACCGGAGATGGATCCGGTAGGCGGGCAGGAGATTCTTGACAAAGGCTTCAACTAGAACTTTTTCACTGGGCTTATCGACCAGTTTGACGCTTTTAGCCCTCCAGTGCTGAAGGTACTTTGTAAATCCTTCCTTAGGTTCCTGGGCCATTACCTCCATGGTGCGCATCGTGGTCTGGATCTCCGTGTTGTCGGCGTAGTTCCGAGCGAATTCCGTTGCCACGTCATCCCAAGACTTGTACTTCTTGGAATCGAGCCTATAGAACCAGGCTCTCGGGTGCTTCTCGAGGGAGGAGGCAAACAAATGCTTGAACATGTCTAACTTGACTCCCTTTAGGGCCATAAACTCTTTGAAGGCCCGGATATGTAATACCGGGTCTTCGGTTCTGTCGAACATCGGGAGGCCTGTCAAGTTGAGATTGGCAGGCAGTTGGTCGGTTAGGGGGGAATAGGTTCGAGCATTCTCCGTGTGGATCGAGTTGTGGGTCGACAAATGGACCTGTTCTTGCAGCTTGAGGACTGCGCTTGTCAATTCGGCTAATGGCCCCTTAGTTTCGTCTTCGCCACTCGGCCTGTCCTGCTCTATGGCGCTTACCCGGGTAACGATAGCGATTTGGTCTCCCCTCATTCGGTCGAGTTGTTCTTGGATCTTGGCCAACGAGGCGGTCAGTTGATCGATGGAGTCCTTAGTCATGGTTCGGGTGTGGGGTGGCCTGTCTGTAAGAACACCGTGTAATCAGAATCGGACCCAGATCGAAGAGTGCATCCCGAGCAAGAAGAAGAAACGACTAGACTCGGAAACAGACTAAAAACCGACTCCTAGATGGGTGACTCATGGACGGTGGGCTTTCTTTAGGATTTTGGCAAAATGGGCCTAGTCCTGTGTGAAGAAAGACCTACGTGTGAGCTATTCCCCAGATTTTGGACTCGATTGTGTAAGTGGGCTTCCTTTTGTAGGAGTTTGTCCTACGTAGGTGGGCCGTGCCTTGACAAATAAGGCGGACCGGGATAGGGTGGAAACCCGTGATATAAGATCGACGGAGTTTCGACGCTATGGACTCTAACAACTTATGACAAGACCCGACACTGCTAAATACGGGAAGTCCTAGGAAGAAAGCTTTGAAAAGAGGATTTGGGTTTGAAAACCGAACAATAGTCGGATAGGATGGCCCGATTTTTTTTGAAAATCGAAAAAAAGTTATCGGGCCGAAACTTCGAATTTTTTGAAAAGTTTGGACAACATACCGGCTAGAAAATAGGCTATTTTGAGTCAAAATCATAAGTCCTAAATTCGGTAGCTTTTCGGGTTTGAAAAAATGGATAATTTTCGAAAAAGATGCAAGTTTTTGAAAACGACGGTTTTTGAAAAGACGAGACATGGATCAAGTAGCATGTAGTCACAAAAACAGTATAATGACACCATGTATGCTCCTAGTCTAAGTCTCGGTCGGTCGAATAGGGTCTATACCAACGACGATAGCTTTCTCGCAAATCAAGACGGTCTTCCTAAGCCGAGTTGGTCTTAGAACCTGCCGTAAAACCCATGTGAGTTCCGCCATCGAAGTCTTTAGTGCACCCATTTAGGAATGCACCGTGGTATAGTGGGACGTCATTCACAAGTAACCGGCCCGGGAAAGAATTGGGTTATGCATGACCCATTGAACTAAAACGTGTACATTACTATTCGAACGATTTCTTTTCGAGTCTCACCCTAGGGATGCCGATGGTAAGTGACTCATCAGTTGACCTCAGAGGAGTTGCCAAATTGTGGACATGACATAGGTCCACCCCGACACGGCCACGCGCGGATTTGGGGAGGCGAATGAATCTCCATATGAGATGGTCAAATTGAAATTTAAATCGAAGTAGGAGTCGCCACCGAATTTTGTGGTTATTCGGAACCATTCGAGCCCACTCTATGTCGTAGTGGGCCGTATACAAAATACGGCCCATTTCCGATGTCAGAGTTTATTGGGCTCGTCCCTTTGCATTACGATACCGATACCGACATTATCGGATATCGTGTATTGAATGACTCTCGTTGCCAATGGATTCGGATATCCGGAAACCATGGTTCTGAGTAAGGGGTGAGGGTACGTGTTGGGAAGTTCACTAAGAACACCCAACCCCGCCCGCACTTAGCGGCCTTTACTAAGATATCGTTCGTTTTTGGTGTACACGGGTTAGTTCGACGGTTGAATGATATGCAAAGATTATTTTCCCTAAACATGTGAGAGAAAAAATAAATGGGTTGCTAAGTCGTTTAATGCATCTTAAACTAATAACGTCAAAGTTATTTTAGCATGCGAAGTTTGTTTTAGTCTAATAAAACCAAAGAAATAAATAAATTGCTACAAAACACAAGAAAACGAGTTAGTAACGTTTGAATAAATTGAAATAAAGCTGTAAATAAATAATATGCATGATTTGAAAAAGATTTAATGACACGTGATGGATTAACACGTGTTGACCGAAGTCAAAAAAAGTATTTATTGAAATATGTCGCGAAAGTCGCTTTTTATGTAAGATCCGAAAAGAATAAAAAATAGAAAAGCGAGGAAACGAAAAAAAGAAGACCCGGCGAACCAGGCTTCCGCGCGAGTCGCTTGGAGGGCGCGCGACTCGCGTGGAGGTCTGCTCGGCTTTTTTTATTTTGTCGAAAACCGTCAATTTTTATAAATCGCGTACAAATATGGATTAATTTATACTCGATTTATATTTTCGATATTCGATTATGAAATTGATATCGAATAGTCGGAATGATTTTAGAAAAGGTTTTGAAAAAAGCTCGTTTCGAAAAGGAATTGAACGAAAAAGATGTTAATTCTCTCCGCGTATAAAATCGTCGAATTTTGTTTAAAAAGATGTAACGATTTTATTTAGCATCAACGAGATTTAATTAATTTAGTTCTTGTTAGATACGATATTTGATTAGAGAATCAATATCGTATTTTAAGAACGTTACATATAAAAATAGTTTTTGTAGTATCGATTATTAGAAATAATGAAAAATATGTGACGAACGACCCATATTAAAAATACGACCGACGACGATACGACCCGTAAATAAAAACGTGAGAAAGGAAGAGAAGAAAGAGAAGAATCGGGTTTGATTTACACCCTCAACCTACATGCTTTGTTTTCTCGGAATAGAGCTCGTCGGAAAGTGGCTTAGGCACGGGAGCTTCGAGATGATGTGGGAGAGTTAAGGTGGTGCGGTTTTTTATGTGTGAGGTGACGGGTTTCGGCCGGATGGTGGGGTCGGATTCGTCGGTTTTTGGACAATATTTCGGTGCTCCTTCGGATGTGTGTGTCGAGATTATTTTTGCTAGATGTCGAGGATGTATGTGTGTGACTAATGACTGTCGTGTGTTGATGAATAATTGATGTTGTATTTCATGTTGAATGGAGGGTCCTATTTATAGGCGCAGAGGTTTAGGAGAGGTATCTTGCTTGGATAATAAGAAATACCGGTTTGGATAGGAAATGCAAGAAGTTGAAAGGAACGAGAAGTCCGTTGCTTGAGGAGGAAGCAAGGAAATCTCGGCTGAATGGGGGGTTTCGGCCGAGTATCTGGAGCTCGGTCGGTATCTGATTCGGTTTTCGGATAGAATTCCTACTTGAGATCGAATTCTATCCTTAAACGGATTTGTTTAATATTTTTTGAAGCTGATTTTTTGTGGTGTTGGAGACCGAATCAGCCACGTGAGGTGTCACGGCTGACTCGCGTGTCTCGAGAATATTTTTGACCGGGTTTTGACTCGGTCGCTAAAAGACGGTTTTACCCCTGGTGCCGAAATCGACCCAAATTAGTCTCATTTGACTCGAAACGACCCACTGGGCCTGGATTTGAGGTTGGTTTTGTAAGATATGTACTCCGTAATAAGCCTAAACCAAATGTCCATGATTTCGAGCCCATATCCGAGTCCATTAAAGCATGTTCGCGTCCTATCATCATCGGGTGTTTGGTGGGACCTACTATAGCCACCTGGAGGTCAAAATGTGGGTGTCTACACACGTATAGACAAGTATTTGATCAGTATTACTATCTAGGTTATGGGGCAGAACAAGATTCTGAAAACTGCGGGTTCCCTATTGGTGATGCAGAGAATGTAATCATCAGCTTTCATTTCGCCCAGAGCCCCGTCTGAATAAACATATAATATAATTGAAGTTCGACCCAATTGAGCCTTATAGGTGAGATGTAAACCTCATGAGATCGGTTCGGTCTACGAGTTGGTAACACGATTACTTCTATTGGTGAGATGCAAGTCAATAGGATGTAGCGGTGATACTAGAAGCCACGACTCGTGTGCTTATATGTTCACTTGAAAAATGATTTAAAATCAAATGGCTGCCAATGTCCCATCTTCTAAAAATTATCGTTTTCATCCCCTCACATGTTGGTTAATTGGAATAAATGAAATTATCTGTTATGTGAAATCCTTTAATATTTTTATAAGCATATCATTGGTTATTCACATGATTACTTTATGTATGAGGTGATGTTAGATGAACGGTTTGGTTGCTGTCCCGCTCAGCGGTCTCTGTTTTATATATATTTGTGCAGGTCTGAGGCGATGGGAAGGGATCGAGTGAGAGAATTAATAAAATATCTGTATAAAATACGGTTTATATTTTGTACTAGTAAATCGAAACTATGTTGTTAATAGTCGTTTCTTTTTAAGGATCCGTAGTGATCCGGATTTTATCACACTCTGATATTGTATAATTAAATGACTTAGATAATTTTCCGCATTATCTATTAAATTAAGTCATCAAAAATCCGGGTTGTTACAGTTGGTATCAGAGCGACCTTGTGACCGTAAATGAGGATTGAGCTTCATTTACCTAACGAGGAGCGCGCCTGGGTAGACTTATTAAAATACTAAGACCATATTAGATCGCTAAAATGAGAGATTCACATAGAAACAATTAAGATTCTATTAAATAATTTATCGGGGTGGAAATGATGTAAGGGAAACGCGTATGTGTTATCTTTCATTCATGTTAATTATATGATTATATGTAAGGTGTAATAATAGGATAAGGAGAAGCCAAAATTTTTAAAATATGATACTGTACCCAACCTTCTTGAAATTTTTACAGTACTAACCCTTTTATCTCATCAATAATAGGTTGATGGTAGACCCTCCGTTGGCACCAGAACAATGTTATTTCCAGCCTACATTAGAGAGCATAGACTCTCATATCTTATTTCTAGAAGAATACTTCCAATTTTATGCAGACCAAGTCAACCCCGCATACATGACTAGTCCAAAACTTAGGGGCCATGCTTTGATTCTGACCCTCCCGACTACCGGTGATTGGGGATTTCCCCGATTCAGCTATTTACGTTGTCTGGATGAGCATCAGATGGCAGGACACGTGGGGTACCCTGCCCAGTTTATTTACACTAGGGTGACCCGGTACCTAAGGCAATATGAAACGGTCATAATGGAACGAAGGCGTGCCAGTGAGGCAACCGTTCCGGATATAATTGACATAGATCCGGAGGAAATGCCACCTCCTTCTGATTAGGAGTTATATGATAAAGAGGAATACTTTTCAGACTAGATGCCTGTTGTATATATAACAACTAAGCCAAAATATACTATGTACTACTTAGGCCTTGCCATAGACTGACATAATTTTTGTATCGGAGTAGTGGTTAAGACACTTAGGCTTTTGAAAACTTGATGTATAATTATATTTACCTGGTATCTCTATATACATATATATATGTAGGTATGTATGTGTATATATATCGTTTTATTTCTAAGAGTTACTCTTTTCCATTTTCTTTCTCATTATCCTTTATTGATTTCGTAAATCCTAAGTCACATTCGCAGAGTTAGAAACCTTACGTCCCCTTATTTTAAATATTTATCTAAACCGAACTTTGGATAAGTTATTTTAACCTTTGGGGATCAATTACAGCCTAATGAAGCCAGAAAATCCAAATTTGGACATGTCTCCCGAGAAAAGGAATCAGTTTAAGAAATGGCTAGCCGCAAAGAAAGCTGCGGAATATGACCGAAGGGATAAGCAAACCAATTGGATCGATAAAGCCCATGAGTTTAAATCCCATTTCCAACCTTTCCAGTACGAATTGATTAGTAAAAGGGAACAGCTAATAGACGCAAACGTCAGTTTTAAGAGATATGGACCAGAATACTTTGTAGGAACAATAGCAGAACACGGATATTGGTGCAGAAATATCGAGACCGGATTTCGTTATGCTAGAGTACTGGATGAATGGAAAACGCTCTTTGCCGTAGACTTTCTTGGAAAGAAATACAAAGATTGGTGGCAAGAGAAATGCCCACCTGAAAGATTTTATATTAAGTGGGACGAGTTCAAAATAGCCTTGTACTATTTTGCTAAAGGTCTAAATAGAAAGCTTGTAAGATCTAGCAAATTTTAGTGTTATTCCGTAATCGTATGAATAAAGGATGTAAACTACTTTTGTAATATACTGTAAAACTTTCTGAAATATGTTATATATATATATATATATATATATATATATATATATATATAGAGGGGAGTTCTAATAAGGTCCATAGTATAATTAAGGTCCTAAGGCCAAATTATGGCCATTGGATCCATCTTGCTTGTACGGTTAAGATTGCTTTTGAGGATAATGAATAAGAAAAGCTACAAGTAATTAGGCAGGTGTAATTAACACCTAATTGCTTCTCACGAGAAAACTTTTCACGAGGCAATCAAACCCGCGCGGCATTCCAATGTCATCTTCTTTGGTAATTAACTCAGTATTAAATCTGAGAGGCATTCCAATGATGATGGAATTTCATAATTCATCATCAAATATTCGGGTTAAGTTGTTTTTGGGCTCTTCTGTTCCGATATTTGTCGGCGCTTCAGAATCGAAAGCACAGGTTCCCCTAGTTTTACTGTTTTCGTTGTCAAGGCGGCTGTCGTTTCCGATCGTAGTATTAAATTGCAATGGAGAATTTGCAGATTGTTGAAGTGCCCCATGGTATGTTTATTTTTATTTGTAGTTGATTTAATCTTTTATGAAGTTTTGTGAGTTTTTTATTTCTTTAATTATTGTGCTGATGTAGCGGAGCATCGTCCGAGTACGGAAGAGGTGCGTGCGGTCGAGTACAGGAGGGTAGTTTCGAAGGATTTGACGCAATTTCAATTTTATTTGATCGATTTCAGCTATTTTTGTGAGAAGTGTAGCAGTAGAATAAATATTAGATATGTTTGAGCGTGCAACTTTAATTCAGTGGATTTGAAACTTTAGTGGCCTGGCGCAGAACTTTAACACAACTAAAATCGCAATTTCAATGTTTTTACAACGAGTTCAGCTCTTTCTGTGAAAAGTTGAACAGTACAAGGAATCGTAGATATGTTTGAGTATGCAAATTTAATCCAATTAATTTGAAACTTCAGTGGCCTGTCACAGAACTTTGACACTAATAAATCGCAATTTCAATGTTATGGTGTCGAGTTCATCTCTTTTGGTGAGATATTTAACAGTAGAATAAATCTTAGATATGCTTGGGCATGCAACTTTAATTCAATGGATTTGAAACTTTGGCGGCCCGCCGCAGAACTGTAGCACTACTAAATCGCAATGTCAATGTTATTAGAATGAATTCAAGTGTGAAATGGTGTGCTAGGATTCTGAAGTGTCGCATTGTTAGACTTGAAGTTGTAATGTTTTTGATGTAAAGTTTCAGGCGTTTAGTAGTTTGGTTTAAGTGGCAGATGATGCGCAGCCAATAATTATTTAAGTTTTGGAAGTTATGTGCTGAAGTTATGTTACAGTCGACTTAAAGTTTCAAAAACATTAGTAGATAAATATTGATCAAGGCTATGAAGTTTGAAGGACAATGGAACATGGTTAGATAATGATATGACGTTCCTCAAAAATTGCGTAAAGTGAAAATTGGAACGATTGTTTACAGAAGACAGTGACGAAATCCGAGTTTAGGGTTAACTACATTGTACCGGATACAACGTTTTTTTGCCGAAAACATAAAATTTCAGTAACCACGGGGAATCGTTTTTTTACCTCCTACGACTAGTGTATACCTTCGATGACTTACGTTTCTCCTTCAAAATATCCCAAATTTGTTCTTTCTCCGCATTGAACTTGTCGAGTTGTTTGCGGATTGTTTTCCGTTCTCTGTTGTAGTCGGATAGAATTAGTGTGGCAGTGAGCTGCACTATGAAGAATCGCTTACCAACTTTACGCTGCAGATCCTCGTGGGCTGGGACCTCGTCCTCACCCTCATGCAGTAGCATGTGCATCATTGTGAACAATCCAGATTCCTTTTGATTGACGACATTGCTCTGCCACTCCATTTTCACTTGCCTTATTTCAAAGAAAGGAAGTTGTAAGGCCTTGGTAATCCCCTTCACTGCTGAGATTAGAAAGGAAGTAATTTCACTAGCTGCATCGCCAAACCAAGCAGGAAAAGCAACCTTATTCCTTTGCATTTTGAGGAGCAGCAGATGAACGTCCTGCAACATTATTGCAACTTAAAAGTGTTAATGTTCTGTGACAGGCCACTGAAGTTTCAAATCTATTGAAATAAAATTGCATGCTGGTACATATTTTATATTTCTTCTACCGTTAAACTTCCTACAAAGAGTTCTGCGCCAGGCCACTGAAGTGTCAAATCCATAACACTAAAGTTGCATGCTCGAACATATCTAAGATTCTTTTTCACACTTGAATTCGTTCAAATAACATTGAAATTGCGACTTAATAGTGCTAAAGTTCTGCGACAGGCCACTAAAGTTTCATATCCATCGTACTAAAGTTGCATGCTGATACATATATAATATTCTTCTACTGTTAAACTTTCTATCAAAAGTGCTGAACTCATTCTAATAACATTGACATTGGAATTTAGTACTGTTAAAGTTCTGCGACAGGTCACTGAAGTTTCAAATCCATTGAACTAAAGTTTCATGCATGCTAAAACATATATAAGATTCCTTTTCACACTTGAATTCGTGCAAATTACATTGAAAATGCGATTTAATAGTGCTAAAGTTGTGCGTCAGGCCACTGAAGTTTCATCTACATTGAACTAAAGTTGCATGGTGAACATATTTATAATATTCTTCTACTGCTACACTTCCTACTAAAAGAGCTGAACTCGTTCTAATAACATTGACATTGGAATTTAGTAGTGTTAAAGTTCTGCGACAGGTCACTGAAGTTTCATATCCATTGTATTAAAGTTGCATGCTGATACATATATAATATTCTTCTACTGCTAAACTTTCTATCAAAAGTGCTGAACTCGTTCTAATAACATTGACATTGGAATTTAGTGGTGTTAAAGTTCTGCGACAGGTCACTGAAGTTTCAAATCCATTGAACTAAAGTTTCATGCATGCTAACACATATCTAAGATTTCTTGTACTGTCAAACTTCATAGAAACAGAGCTGACAACGTTGTAATAACATTAAAAATTGCAATTTAATAGTGTTAAAGTAGATAATTAGTGTCAAATTTACTTACATCGTCAGCCCGAGCGGCAAGTTCGCTATCGTCCTCGAGCCCAGGTGGAAGCTCTATCTCGATGAATTTCCTCCCGCTTGTCATTTAGATTGGAAATTAACTTGACGAGCCTCTGTCCCCTACATCTGACAGGAACACTTGCATCCTCCTCCTCCTCCTCGTCTAATGGCTCATTGCTCAGAGCTTCAACAATTTGAAGTTCTCCGGAAGACATATCAACCAGAAAATCTGCAATAATAAACAGGACAAAAAAATGACAAACAAGACAACCTCTGAAATGACAAAGAAGACAATTTTTATGATAGGCAAACGATAAAAAGAAGACAAACTATAAACAAAACCCACAACACAACAATACACACAAATTTTAAACGAACTTCGATTCTAAAACTAAAAAACCCTAATTTTTATGATTGTAAAGGAATTTCAATTCTAAACCTATAAACCGATCATTTTTTTTTATTTTAAACGAACTTCAATTGTATAACTAAAAAACCCTAACTTTTTTTATTGTAAACTAATAATCCATGGTAGACAAAAAGTTGAAAACCCTAAACCATAATCGTTGAATAAAGAATCGTAAAACCCTAATCCCTATGCTAAATTTTGGTTAATTTTGTTCAGATTTGGGTTTACTATTTATCGAAGAATTGTAATGAAGAACTAAAATGAAGAAATTAACAGTAATATTTACCTGAAATGAAGAACTGGAGGTGATTCGATGGAGATTGAAAGCAGTGATAGGTGGAGATTGTGGAGATGAAGAAAATCGAGCAGTGATAGGTGGGGATCGTGGAGATGAAGAGGTGAGCGAGCAGTGGAGGTTGGAGAATTGAAAGGAGATGGGTTGAATTAAGCGTAATCAATTATGGTGGGAAAACAGAGGGTGGGAAAAAAGAGGTGTATGGAAAATGTAAACCTTGATTTTCTTTTTTTTTAAAATAATTATACATATATAACTCAATCTCAGCCATCTATCTCTATTTAATCTAACGGCTGAGATTAGAACTTAGGACCTTAAATATGTACTATGACCTTATTTGATCTCCTCTCTCTCTCTCTCTCTCTCTCTCTCTCTCTATATATATATATATATATATATATATATATATATATAGATATATATATATATATAGAGTAAGGCTCTTATGAGTCCTTCTCTATACATGAGTCCATAAGTCCTCATCTCATCCATTGGATGAGATGATGATGGATGGACAGGATTCATTCTACAATTTGCATTAAAAAAAAAGAAAAAAAGAAAAAGAAGGGAGATATTGCTTCCTAAAATAACTCCCATAATTTTAGGAAACAATAATATCACATTCATTCACCCATTCATTCATTCACGTTACCACGTTCATCAAACCTAAAAAAAAAAACGCTTCCAACATCACGTTCATCCATTCATTCATTCAAAATCTGTGTTCGACATCACGTTACTATGGATTCAATGATCGCGAGATCATCATCAACTGTTGATAAGCAATTCGTGGAGTACAACAATGGTGAGTTTCGATATTACTTTCATGTTTTGCGTTAATTTTTATTCATTTTATTCATCATATATTCATATAAACGATTCATTGCTCTTGTGTTAGTATAGATTGCAGATTGTTAGGTTTATTATTTAGGTTTTTTTCATAATCTTCAATGATTATATTTAGGTTTTTCATAATCTTCATCATTTGTTATGCTTTCATTGCCATGGAAGTCATTAAGATGCTCCATATTATTGGATTTTACGTTCATAGTATGATTTTTTAAAGATCTGATCATTATATGATTTTTTCGCACAAACATATATATGGAGTTATTGTAATGCACATAATGTGTTACTTTAATATAGACCATCTGTTATTTTAATGTCTAACCCTGTGTATAGACATCTTCTGTTAATTGAATCTCGTGTTATTTTAATGCACTTCATCTGTTACTTTAATTCTTGTCATCTGTTACTGTAATGCGTTGGAGTAACAAAGGATTTAGAATACTGCCATATTAAAAAAATACTGCTTCCTATAATGATGGAACATGATTGCCATCAAAATAGGAAACAATATCAAAGTATAACGTTCTCATTCATACTCTTATTCATAGCAGTATACATGTTTATACTGTCATTCATACTCTCATTCATACCTAATGTATTACAGTAACACGTTTGAAGCATTAGAGTAACATGTCATTGGATTTAGTTATTAATGTTTTGGTTAGAATACCGCCATATTTCAAGTTCTGATTGTTTGTTTGTCGCCACGTTGTTCTTGTTTTTGTAGTAGACGTAAAAGCAGAGGAATGGTGCAAGGATGTGGGTGAGAGTTTCACTCCATACATAGAGCAGATCTTCAAAGATGTAGATGATAAGAAGAAGAAGAAGAAAGAATCATTAGGAAACGTCATGTAAGTCATCGTTTGACGATGAAGAAGAAGAAGAAGAAGAAGAAGAAGAAGAAGAGGATGATGAAGAAGAAGCACAATTCTGAGTAGGATAATATATTATTAGAGTAACATACATTATTCATTAGAGTAACATACTGAATAAGTTACAGTAATACAGTTTATGAGTTTGATTGATTTTCCAATATCTAGTCCTTTATTGGAGTAAAATGAGTTAGAATAACACATATTATGCGTTAGAGTAACATACTTAATGAGTTACAGTAACACAGTTTATGAGTGTAATTTGATTTCCAATATCCAGTTCTTAGAGTAACATGTGTGAAACATTGGAATTATAATGGAGTTTTATTTTTGTTTTGGAGTACCCTTAATAGAAACATACATTATTCTATTGGTTGATTGGAAGTCATGTTTTTGCAAAAGACTATTATGCAACGTAACAGATTTTATGAGTTAAAGTAACACAGTTCATGAATTACAGTAACACATTATATGAGTTAAAGTAACAGTTTTTGCAAGAGACTATTATACAACGTAACAGATTTTATGAGCTAAAGTAACACAGTTTTATGAGTTAAAGTAACACAGTTCATGAATTAAAGTAACACATTGTATGAGTTAAAGTAACATAGTTTATGGATTATGGCAGTAACATAGTAACATACGTACAATGACAGTAGAAAAATGATGATTTTTTGGTGAAGATGAAAAAACTTAATTTTGAAGAAACTTGTTGTGTGAGAGAAAGATGCAATTAAAAGATTGAGATGAGAGAGAAAAGATATGCATTGAGATAATTAAGGAAGGGAGAGAAATGATATATTTACCAAGATTTGTTATTTATTTCCTTATTTCACCTCAAGCAATCACAACCATCTATCTTCCACTTGATCAATGGTCCAAGATTGGACTCATGGACTCAATATATATAGGAGGACTCACTTGATCCTTCCTCTATATATATATATATATATATATATATATATATATATATATATATATATATATATATATATGTATGTATATATGTATGTATGTATGTATGTATGTATGTATGTATGTATGTATATATATATATAGTAACACTACAACAAAAAGGCCCTTTCGCGACGATTATTTCGTGCCAATTAGAAAATCGACATAATTAATAAACATATATTCCTTATGAAAACCACTTAACGTAACAAATATCAATTGCCACTAATTAACCCAATAAATTGACGGGTTAGATCTCCACAACCCTAATACATTCACTTAAAACCTCATTCCCTATTATTAAATCACATTCACTTGGTATCTCCCTCCTTGTAATCCTCCATTGTGGACGTCCATCCCCAACAGTCTGCTCGCCTACCGCCATCGCCACCGCCGGTCATTATTCCTTGATTCTCCGCCGGTTGTCATCACCGTTCCCCCGTCGCCCTCCTTTGCCGTCATTGTCCGCCCTCCGTTGCCCTAAATCGAGTTTTTGTTCATCTCTTGTTATTGGTATTCCCTTCCTTGGTACCGTTTGAGTTTCCAAATCAAAACCCATAACCCATAATCCTGACTCAATTTCCCCAAATCCCTAAATCTTCCTAATCCCCAAATCAATTTTACCCTAATCTCCGAATTCAAAGAATGGGGATGAACGATTTCCGAACTCCAAAAGCAATTGCGAACAAAAACAAAGCAAAAGGACTCCAAAAATTGTGATGGTACTGTCAACTGTGTCAGAAATAATGCCGAGACGAAAACGGGTTCAAGTGTCATTGCAACTGCGAATCCCACAAACGTCAGATGGTGATATTTGGGCAAAACCCGGATCGTATCGTCGAACGATACTCGGAACAATTCGAGGAATTGTTCTTAGAACACAAGAAAACGTTTCACCGATTCAGTCGAATTGCAGCGACGGTGGTCTACAACGACTTTATCTTGAACCGGCATCATGTGCACATGAATTCCACCAAGTGGCTGTCTCTTACCGAGTGGATTGTTGTGAGTAAGACATTGAAGGAGAAAGGGTACTGTAAGAAGATGGAAGGTGTTGTGAAGAAGGTAATAGATAAGTATGTTGGTGCCCTTCCTTCGTCTCCTTCTTTTTTCATTCTCTCTTGTTCATTCTCGTTGCTGTATCTTTCACAAAGACACTCAACACTCACTCACTTTGTGAAGGTGAAGTTAATTGTACAGTTTGTTTTTGTTGCAGGTGTAAAAGGGGGATAAGCACCACGTCGAACTCTGGTAAATACCACGTGAACCCAACCCACTACTATAATTTTCCTTTGTGTCATTTATTATTAATGTTCCTCGGTCACTGACTTCTTTCCCTGACTTAGAACGCAGTGTAGATCATTCACAGTTCAATTTCGTTTTTTCTCTTAGGTTGTGAGTCTTCTAATTTCACTTGCATTCAATTTAAGTAAACTAGGTTTGGCTTTGTTGTTGTTCGATTTGAGTGTATTTGTGATTTTATTGAATTGCTTTGCATTTGATTACTTGACTCAGTTCAATTTTATTGTAACCACAGTTTGAACGCTTTACTAATATCTGTTTTTTGCTAGATTGTGGTTAATCTGAGCATTTGGTCAAAATTTTAGTATCTTTTATGAATTCAGTGAGTTCATCGAGTTTGATCTCTTAATCTTGTTCAGCTTTATTGTCATTAGAGTTTAAATGCTTGTGAACTATTGGTAGACTGTTTAATTTAAGCATTTAGTCAAAATGAAGTTACGATGTTTCCCGTCTTTTGCTATGTACTCCGTACTTGCTTGAGATGAGTTATTGCATTTTCTTCCTCCGATTATTCCTTTGATACCACCCCTACCTAGTAACAATTGTCATCATTCAAAACGAGCTTATGTTAGTGCGATATTAATTTTGTTCGGAGAGAACAATATGGATCCCTCCATATCCGTACCCTCTATTTCCCTAGTCCAACTTACACAACAACACAAGAGACTGTTTCCGATTGACCCATAAGATGAAAATTGCATCTAGAAGTGAATTGAAGGACTTTTCTTGAAAATTGTTAATCTTCACACTTCATAATAAATTGTTTGTTTCCTGGGATCTGTTATTATAATGTGCAATTGAATAGGTTTCTTATAACTTCACTATTACCTTATACACAGAGAATGGAGAAGACATTCAGGTTCTGAGATACGAGGAAGGACAAAAGTATGAGGCCCACTTTGATTATTTTGCTGACAAGGTTAATATTAAGTGTGGTGGCCACCGTTATGCAACAGTGCTTATGTATCTACCCAATGTTGAGAAAGGCGGTGAGACGGTTTTTTTTCCTAATGCTGAGGTTGGTTGATTTGCCTTGTTTCGAACAAAGGTTCTGTCAGTTGTCTTTGTGAAAGATGTCAGTACTCTTTGTGAAAGATGACTTGGGTTTGTAAAGTTTAGGGAGTGTCTTAAGCTGGGAATTAGCAAAATAGCCTTAACACATAAAAACTCCACTAATCCTTCTAGTCACTAAAAACAGCTCTTAACATTCTCGACACTGATGTTTTTTTTTCATACCTTCATATATCCTAGAACTAAATTTATGTTTCCTTGCAGCTTTCTGAGCGTAAAAAAACAGCAATTGAAGCAAATAATGACTTTTCCGATTGGGCAAAGAAGGGCATCGCAGGTATAACATAATGGCTTTTTGAAGTTGCCTTTCGTGCCTTTATATCACCTAATTTTGTAAAATGTAAGCAGTGAAACCCAGGAACGGAGATGCTCTCTTATTCTTCAGTCTCTACCCAAGTGCCATTCCGGACCAGTTAAGTCTCCATGGAGGGTGTCCTGTGGTCGAGGGTGAGAAATGGTCAGCAACCAAGAGGATTCATGTCGATAACTTTGATAAAATCCTTGAAGATGTCTGCAATGAACATAATCAGAACTGTGAAAGATGGGCAGCACTTGGCGAGTGTACTAAGAACCCAGAATATATGGTGGGCACCACTGTACTTCCAGGTTACTGTCGGAGGAGTTGCAAGGTCTGTTAGTCTCCTCATTTTCACAGTTCACTGTACTTCTCACTGATTGAGCATACGTAAGTAGCTGTAACCCTTTTGGCTCTGACAACTAACTGTACTTTGACGTTCTTGTTTTCATATTTTTTTTGATTTTATATATATTTCTTTATATTATCATACGAAGTACATGTTATAGGCTACTCAATATCATATCAGAATTAACGCTTTCTTTGTATTTCCGTCTTTCATCAATAATAATGCCTCTCAGCACCTGTAAAATGATTGCCTAGGTTCCTGAGTTACCTCCTTTTTAGACAATAATTAAGGACTAACAAAAATATATGGATGAAAACATAAGTAGGAAGTTTAATATGATCGAAGAATAAGTGAAATAGTTGCTTAAAGGTGTTGAGGAGACAAAGTTTTGCTCAACTAAGAGCTCAAGGGTGATACTCTTTTCATAAATTGTTTAATATCTGTGTTACTTTCTACGAGTATTATTTTTGTGCAGTAAATAATCTAGTGTTTTATATTATTTATCTTGACGGTTAATGGTGTGCTTTCAAACTGTGGGATAATTCTAGGGTGCAACCATTGTCAGACTTTGTGGAAAACAATGTCGCCTCCAATGAGTTAATGAACAAGCTTCGTGATGAGATGAACCTCATGCAACAGAAACATACCGAAGAATTGAAGATGGTACAAGCAAAGAGTGATGCGGAGGTAAATAAGGTCTTGGAGAAGCAAAATCAACTAGAGAATGTAATCCATGAATTGTTGGTCCTCTTTAAAGGTAGAACACATCAAAAGAATATTCAAAATACGATCAAACTAATACGGTATGTTCTTATTTCATTTTTTTATATATTTGGTTTGTACTTAATACATAATATGTTACAAATATGATATTATACTGAACTGGACTAGATAATGGACTCACGTCATATAATATTCGGCGTGCTTTTTAATTGTTCATACAGGATGATTGTAGCAACTCAAGCGGTTGATTTGTGACATTTCGTTATATGTGCCAAGGAACATACATGAACCAGTGAGTGTGTATATACATACATACATAAATTTATTTCATTTATTTACTTGCATGTGGGAAATGACTAAAAATTCGGTATAACTTGGTATACACATGATCTTTGTTGTTGCAGTTTTTTCGAGGCGCAGCTACTCTATGTAGTCTGGAATAGATGGTTTGAAGCTTTGCTTTGGGGTTGAAGACCTAGTTAATTTTTTTAGGTTTTAAAAGGATTGTTTGCACTTATTTTAGACCTATTTTTATTAATTTAATTTAGTCGATGTTGGATACATATTGTTTTGGGATTTTATGAGTAATATATAAGTATCATGTTTTTTTCGCTTGTCCCTTTCTTTTTATTTTCGCATCGTATTTGAGAGATAGAAATGATATTTTGTATCGAATGAAATCGATACCAATTTACTATGTGGTTGCAATTGTATTACATATCGTGTCGAATGCAATAGTTACGATTGTTTGTAATACTTATCGCGTCGAATACTATTGATAAAATTATAAAAGGAATGACATTACAGTACTTGCTTATCGTGTCGAATATTATTACAACAATTGCCACTAAATGACGTTTATTGTACTTTTTATGTCGAATACAATCGCTACAATTCTTATTAGTGGGAAAATCAAAATATTTACCGCATCAATAATAATCGACACTAAAATCGTCACTAAACCTCATCTTCTTTCGCGTCGCTTTTAAGAACCTAACCCAGCGAATAGATTATTCGACACGAAAGGCTACGGCAACGCCGCCTACCTCAACGAATACACAATCGATGGGAAAACCTTTCGCGTCGAATAGAATCGCCACTAATTACCAAAATAATCGCCACGAAAGGTTGATTTTGTTGTAGTGTAAGGCTCTTATGAGTCCTTTACTCTTTGTGAGTCCCTAAGTTCTCATCCCATCCATTGGATGGGATGAGGATGGATGGACAAGATGCATCAATTAAAAAAAAAAGATTTACGTTCCTAAAATAGCTCTCATGAATTTAGGAAACAATAACTCCCTATCACATTCATTATCATTCACGTTCAATTTTCATTCCACGTTCATTCACACCTAAAAAAAAAACTCTTTCTTCATTCACGCTCATTCATCGATTTTGTACTCGAAATTCTGCTACAATGGATTCGGTGACCGCATCATCGTCTTCAACAGTTGATAAGCAACTAATCGAGTATAACAATGGTGAGTTTCAGTGTTTCATTCACGTTTTTATTCGTTTTTTCTTCATGGATTTCAATAGTCATATTGCTTTCAATTTGCGTTTTCATATCAATGTTTTATCGCGTCGAATTGCGTTTTTTTTAACGTCGATCTTCATGTTTATAGTGCTTTCATTGTCATTTCGTATCACAGTTTCGTATCAATTTGCGTTTTTTTGATGTCATTGCGTTTTGATATCACAGTTTCGTATCAATGGTATTTTGATATCTCGATCTCTATAGATTACAGGTCTTTATGCTTTTTATTAAGATTTTCCCTGATATCCATTGATACTATTTTTTTGATTTCAATTAACGCAGATTCGTCGTTGAAGTAACATGCCTTCTGAGTAAAAGTAACACTTAATTGCAATTACAGTAACACAAATGAACGTTCAGGAAAAGGGTTTTGATTATATGCTAGAGTAACGTATTGTACACGTTAGGGTAACACCACTTATGAATTACAGTAACACATTATTTGCATTGATGTAACGTTGTTTGATGATATGCAGAAACGTCATTGAAGTAACATACCTTCTGAGTTACAGTAACACTTAAATTGCAATTACAGTAACACACTGAACGTTTAGGGTTTGATGATGATGATGTTAAAGTAACATAGTGTAATAGTTAGAGTAACACAACTTATGAATTGATATAACCGTCAATTTTAATGTTGATATTGCTTTCATTGTTATTTCATTCATTATAGTTTCCTATCAATGGTTAGTTGCTCTATCGATCTTTATAGATTCCAGGGTTTTATGTTTCTTATTTAGGTTTTCCATAATATACACTGATACTATTGTTTTGTTTTATATTAACGCAGAAACGTCATTGAAGTAACATACCTTCTGAGTTACAGTAACGTAAGCTTCACTGATATTATTGTTTTGTTTTTTGTTGAAGCAGACACGGCACTGAAGCTTCATTGATACAGACTTCTAAGGGCAAAAGACAAGGCAAATGTGAAAAGCTTGTGCGGATTAATTTTCATGTTGAAAAGCTTGTGCGGATTAATTCGGGAGTTCAGGTTGCAGAGACAGTCGGTTTTTGGGGGAGGAGGGGGGGGGGAGTTTGGCAAAACACAGGAACTGGGTTTTGTACACATTTTTTTACACATAGCGATGTGCTACGTTGCAATTAACTATATATATTTATTTAATACATGTGTATTTGGTTAGAGTAACATCTCATGTCTATTGGAGTAACACCATTCGTTAGTTACAGTAGCAGACATAATGCATGAAGGTAACTGAGGACAGCAACGTTGTTTAAACAATTCATTACCAAAGTAACTGAGGATAACTTGGATTAGAACCATTCATTACCAAAGTAACAACATTCACTTTTTAAAGAACCATATATAATGCGTCATTGATAATAACATTGTTTAACTATGAGACAAAAAATAACATCATTAATGACTTAGAGTAACATCATTTGTTCATTAAAGTAACAGTTATAATGCGTCAATGTAACACAATGATTATGAGACCACGCACATTTGTATATTGGGTAAACTTCATTCATTCCCATAGTAACACCGGTCGTTAATTAGAGTGACAGGAACAATTAGTCAGGGTAACAAAGTTTAACAGCGTTGTTCCATTGGTGATAATCAAAATACTAATGTACATAACAAGTTTCGAAAACGATACAAAGCATTATTCGTAATTAGAAAAAGATGACATAATTCGTTAGACACGTTATTTTTTTTGACCCTTTGTTGGCTTGCTCTTGGGACCATCGATGATCTTTTGCCTAGCGTCCACATACTTATCTACGTTATCCAACAACCGCGATCGCACCTTGATTTGTCTCCTCCTTTTGCCATCTGAAAAGTACAATAATTATGTACAACTATTGTTACAGTTTAATCTGGTATATAAAATTAAAGTACAACTGATACGAGTGAAAGAAATACCATATGTAAAGCTGATACGCGTTAAAGTAACACAAAGAAAGTGTTAGAGTAACATAGAGTGCAAATTAGAGTAACCCGTCTACACAATTAAATGTACCAGATTACTAGCATTCAAAGTAACGCAAAGATGGGATTAAAAGTAACATGTCTTGTACATTACAGTAACACATGGTCGTCTTTAAAATAACATCATACATGTGTAACACTAACTGAACAACTCCTTGCAGTAACACCTCAAGTTTATTACAGTAACTGAATATGCGCATTAGAGTAACATTCAATATATGTTAGACTAACTATGAAGAGTAGAAGCATAGTAGAAGCATAATATGAAGTAGGTGAATTCAATTAAACTCTACAGATGCATTCCCAGATACCGCAACAATCTTTAGTAAAACCAATTAATTATAGGGCACAAACGCAGCAAAGTAAATCAATCAATAATTAGCGAGAAAATTAATGAAATCAGATACGAATATAAACTAAACTTAGTTCTTTAGTACAACAATCGAGTATTAGCGAGTTACCTTGTATTATGCCGCCTGAAGATTATCTTTGTTGAAGTTAGAGAGTTGCTTCAATGTAGCCTTGCTTGAGTTGAAGACGGGAGGATGCGCGGGTGTGTTTTGAAAAGAAACAGAAGTCGAGCGATTGTGTTTGGGATGATGAAGGTGAAGGGTTTCAGTTAGGATGTGAATGAAAAAATTGAATGTGAGGAAAAAATTGAATGTGAGGAAGTAACGTGTATTGGTTGGAGATAATTAAGGGAGGAGAGAGGATTTGATTTTATTTTTACCAAAATATGTTATTTATTGCCTTAATTACTAGAATCAATCACCACCATCCATCCCACTCTAGATCAATGGTTGTAGATAGGACTCATGGACTCAAAAAAAATAAAAGGACTCACTTGATCCTATATATATATAGAGGAAGGATCAAGTGAGTCCATTTATTATAATTGAGTCCGTGAGTCCTCATCTCAACCCTTAAATTAGTGATTGATTAATGGTTAAGATTATTTTGTCAATTAAGGAAATAACTAACTAAATCTTGGTAAATATTTTATTTTTTTCTCTCTCCTCTTTAATTATCGTAATGCAAATATTCTCTCTCCCATCAGATTTTTAACTGCATCTTTCTATCACACAACAAGTGTGTCGTTTCATCTTCATTTTCACCAAAGAAAACCATCATTTCGCTACTGTCATGTTACTCTACTCATACAATGTGTTATTCTAACTCATACAATGTGTTACTCTAATTCATGAATTGTGTTACTTTAACTCATAAAATCTATTACGTTACATAATAGTGTCTTATAAAAACAGTATGTTGCAAAATGTATGTTTCTATTAAGGATACTCCAAAACAAAAAATTATAAAACTCCATTATAATTCCAATTTTTCACACTTGTTAATCTAAGAACTTGATATTGGTAATCAAATTATACTCATAAATTGTGTTACTGTAACTCATTAGGTATGTTACTGTAACGCATAATGTGTGTTATTCTAACGCTTAATGTGTGTTATTCTAACTCTTTTTACATCAATAAATTGGTACAGAAGTTCCAACTGAATCAACTTCATTACAATTCCAATATTTCACACCTGTTACTCATAATATGTGTTACTGTAACTCATTAAGTATGTTACTCTAACGAATAATGTATGTTACTCTAACAATATACTATCCTACTTAGAATTCTACATCTTCATCCTCCTCGTCCTCTTCTTCTTCATCATCTTCATCATCTTCATCGTCAGAAGCTTTGATTTAATCTAACCACCGCGCCATCTTTTCGTTGTGTACCTCCTCACATCCACAAGCCAATGCGTAGATTTTATAGAAGTTTACTTACTCATCCACGTCCTTGAAGATCTGCCCTATGTATGGAGGAAACTCTCACCCACATCCCTACACCTTTCATGTGTTTTTGCGTGTACTGAAAAATAATAACAGTGCCAATAAACGTGGCGAAAAAAACAATCAGAACTTGAAATATGGATTAAAGTAACAGATGACAATAATTAAAGTAACAGATGAAGTGCATTGAAGTAACACTGTATTCAATTAACAGAGAATGCTTATACATCAGGTATAAATTAAAGTAACAGAGGTCAGACATTAAAGTAACAGATAGTGTGAATTAAAGTAACAGATAATGTTCGTTAAAATAACACCAGGTATAGGTTAGTGCAAAAAATTCATATAATGATCATAAATGAGAGTACGACGCAATATCTTTCTTTGAATGGGGGTGATATTCTTTGATATTGTTTCCTATTTTGAAATCAATCACGTCCCATAATTATAGGAAGCAATATCTTTTTGTTTTTTATTTTTTATTTTTTTATATGGCAGTATTCTAAATCCTTTTTGTTACTCCAACGCATTACAGTAACAGATGAAAAGAACTAAAGTAACAGATGAAGTGCGTTAAAGTAACACGAGATTCAGTTAACATTATGTGTATTAAAATAACAGGGGTTAAACATTAAAATAACAGATTGTGTTTATCAAAGTAACACAGTATGTGCATTACAATAACTCCATATATGTTCGTGCGTAAAATTCATATAATGCTTAGACCTTTTTGTGTTACATTTTTGTGTTACTCTAATTAAAATTAGGTGTTACTGTAACTCAGAATGTATGTTACTTCAACACCGTGTCTGCTTCATTAGAAAACAAAACAATAGTATCAGTGAAGTTTAAGAAAAACCTAAAGAATAAACAAAACAATAACACGAGAGTAATGGACCATTGATATGAATCTATGAATAATCAAATGAATAAAATTTCACCTTTTAAAAAATATAAAAATTTGGAATCTATACTAACAAGATAGCAATGAACCAGATATGAATCTATGATGAATGAAATGACCATGAAAGCAATATCGACATGAAAATCGACGAAAAACATGAAAACAAATTGACGCAAATTAGTCGAGATGATGAATAAAAATTGACGCAAAACATGAAAGCAATAACGAAACTCACCATTGTTATAGTCGATGAATTGATTATCAACAATTGATGAAGATATCGCGATCATTGAATCCATAGTAACGGGATTTCGAGCACAAATTTGAATGAATGAATGAATGAAAGAACGTGATATTAGAAGCAGTTTTTTTTTAGGTTTTTGATGAACGTGAATGAATGAATGAATGAATGAGTGAATGTGATGTTATTGTTACCTAAAATTATGGGAGTTATTTTAGGAAACAATATCTTTTTTTTTTAATGCAAATATTAGGATGCATCTTGTCCATCGATTCTCATCGCATTCAATGGATGAGATGAGGACTTAGGGACTCATATATAGAGAAGGACTCATAAGAGCCTTACTATATATATATATATATATATATATATATATATATATAATTTAGTACCTAACTAAATAGCATTATGTGCAATCCTTGATTTTTGTAACCTTTGCACATTAACTAAAATCACAGATGACGAGAAACGGAAACAATCCAGAAGAAGCAAGACATCAACACTTCGAAGATGTTATCACTGGAATGGCTGGTCAGTTAGCCGCAACCCAAGCCCTTTTAACCCAAGCTATGAATGATAACCATCAGAACCCTAATCGTAACCATCCATCAGCTTTTGAAAAATTCTCTAAACACCGACCTTCTACCTATTCTGGATCATACAACCCTACAGACCTATTTGAATGGTTAGAAGAGATGAAAAAACTTTTAAAACTTAGCCACACGCCTGCTGAGGAAATGGTGGAGGTAGCAACCTACTTTTTGAAAGAGGAAGCCAATAGTTGGTGGAGGATTGCTAAGGAAGGACATATAGCCACACCCGGAGCTGATTGGAAAGACTTTAGGGGAAGAATTGAGGATAAGTTTTACCCTGCCGCAATGAGATGGTTTAACCAGTTAGAGATGGGATATATGACCTTACATGATTATACTAAGAAGTATGAAGAATTGTCCAAATTTGCTAAGAGACTAGTACCAGATGAACCCTCTAGAATTGCCCAATATGTTCGGGGAATGGAAACCGAGTTGGGAAAAATTATGTCGGGACTTGACTTTGATACCTTCCAGAAAGCTTATGAGAAAGCCTTAATTGTGAACAATGTAATCCAAGCTGATAAGAAAAAGAAGAAACCCTTTATCCCAACTGTATCATCGTCCAGTTTCATTCAGAAACCCTTTTTCAATAGAAATAATTCTAACCAGAATAACTTCAGGAAACCGGTGTATAAGAACAACTATCAGAAACCTAACTACCAGAATACTAACCGAGCCAACAATGCCTCTTTTACAAACCAACCACAAGCAAAAGATACTACCACTTGTTTTCTGTGCAAACGTCCAACTCACCCTAACAAACAATGTAATGGCCAACCTATCACATGCTTCTACTGTAAAGTGGAAGGACACAAGTCATTTCAGTGTCCAAAGAAACCAGGGACTAATGCAAATCAAGGACCGCCTTATGCAAGAATTCAGGGAAAGGTCTATGCCTTGACAGAGATGGACGCAGAGGAGTTTGAGGATGTTGATGTTGTCTCTGGTATGTTTTCCATTAATTCATGTTTGGCACGCGTGTTATTTGACATGGGGGCATCTTTATTCCATGTATCACCCTCTTTTGCTACCCGAGCGAACTTATCCAACCCTGTGAGTGTGGATGCATCAATATCTTTACCTAACGGCCAAGTTGTGAGTTGTAACGTATTATTTGAGGATGTGCCTATTATCATTTTGGAGTCTACCTTCTTAGCTAACCTGATAAGTTTTAACCTCCCTAATTTTGATGTTATTCTTGGGATGGATTGGTTAGGTAAGTATCATGCCCAATTTGAGTGTAGGGATCAGAAAATAACTTTGAGGAGCCCACTTGGAGATCGGGTATCCTATAACGGCTTAAGATCAAATCAAAAGACTAAGCTAGTATCACCGATGAAACTGATGAGTATGTATCGAAAAGGATGTCAAGTTTACCTTTGTAACATCACTAAGAACGAGGACAAGATGGAAATTAGTGACATACCTTTTGTGAGAGAATTCCCAGATGTGTTTCCTGAGGAATTACCTGGAATACCACCTTTGAGAGACGTGGAATTTACTATTGATCTCGCACCAAGAACAGCTCCTATCTCTAAATCACCTTATAGGATGGCTCCTATAGAACTTCAGGAATTGAAAAAGCAATTGGAAGAAATGTTGGAAAAAAGGATTCATTAGACCAAGCACACATCACCTTGGGGAGCACCTGTACTATTTGTTAAGAAGAAAGATGGTAGTATGAGACTCTGTATTGACTACCGAGAATTAAATAAGGTAACCATTAAGAACCGTTATCCGCTTCCGAGGATAGATGATTTGTTTGACCAACTTAAAGGAGCTGGTATATTTTCCAAGATTGACTTAAGGTCAGGTTATCATCTGATTTCGGTCAGAGAGGAGGATGTTCAGAAAACCGCTTTTAGAACTCGTTATGGTCATTATGAGTTTCAAGTTATGCCTTTTGGGTTAACCAATGCACCAGCAGTCTTTATGGATCAGATGAATAGAACATTCCACGAATATTTGGATACTTGCGTGGTAGTATTTATCGATGAAATTTTGGTGTATTCTAAGGATTCGGTCGAGCATGAAAAACACCTACGTACTATTTTGAATATTTTGAGGAATCACAAATGGTACGCTAAATTGTCCAAGTGTGAATTTTGGTTACATGAAGTTGCATTTTTGGGACATATAATCTGTAAGGAAGGAATTCAAGTAGACCCCGCTAAGATTGAGGCTGTCAAGGAGTGGCAGGCACCTAAGAGTGTGACTGAAGTAAGAAGTTTTCTAGGACTTGCGGGTTATTATAGGAGATTTGTACCCGAATTTTCAAAGATATCAAGACCCATTACAAAATTACTTCAGAAAGAGTCAAAGTATAATTGGACCAAAGAGTGTGAGAAAGCATTTCAGGATCTTAAGGAAAGATTGATTTCGGCACCAATTTTAACGTTACCAACTGATGGAGAAGAGTATGAGGTTTACAGTGACGCATCACTTAACGGTTTAGGATGCGTACTAATGTAGAAAAGAAAAGTTATAGCTTATGCCTCGAGACAATTTAAAATTCATGAAAGAAATTACCCAACTCATGATTTGGAATTAGCCGCCGTTGTCTTCGCTTTGAAGATTTGGAGACATTATTTGTATGGAGTTAGTTGTAAGTTTTACACCGACCATAAGAGTCTTAAGTATATATTCACTCAGAAGGAGTTGAACATGAGACAACGCAGATGGTTAGAACTGATTAAGGATTACAACATTGAACTGTTATACCATGAGGGGAAAGCCAATGTGGTGGCCGACGCCTTGAGCAGAAAGAAAAGTCATTCGATGAGTACGTTGATTCATGATTTGGAGAAACTTGACATAGAAATGGTAAAGCATGGAGATGCGACATTATTTAATATGGTAGTTGAACCTGATTTGTTTCATGAAATAAGAACCGTTCAATTGGAAGATCCTGAACTAATGAAATTGCGAGAAGAAGTTCAGACGAGTGGAAAACAGGATTTCACTATTCATCAAGATGGAAGCTTGAGACTTAAGGGTAGATGGTGTGTACCCGATCATGATATTTTGAGGAATAAGATTCTGAGCGAAGCTCATAGTTATAAGTATTCTATGCACCCAGGATCAGATAAGATGTATAAAGATTTGAAACAACGATTTTGGTGGTCGGGCATGAAACGAGATGTAGCCGAGTTTGTAGCCAAATGTATCATTTGTCAGAAGGTGAAGATTGAACACCAAAGACCAGGAGGCCTATTACAACCTCTTGATATACCTAGAGAAAAGTGGAGTTCGATTCCTATGGATTTTGTTATGGGATTACCTAGGACACAGGGCCAGAAAGATGCTATTTGGGTAATCGTGGATAGATTAACAAAAGTCGCACATTTTGTACCTATGAAAGAAACTTGGAGATTAGAACAATTAGCTGAGGCCTACACAGCCGAAATAGTCAGACTTCATGGAGTACCCGAGGAAATTATTTCAGATCGAGACCCGAGATTTGTGTCAAATTTTTGGGACAAATTGCAACAACTATTAGGTAGTAAGATTAGAATGAGCACAGCTTTTCACCCAGCAACTGATGGTCAACCGGAAAGGACTATCCAAACCCTTAAGGATATGTTACGAGCATGTACCCTAGAATTTCCAGGAAGTTGGGAGAAAAACCTTCCTTTAATAGAATTTTCATACAATAATAGTCACCATGCTAGTTTGGGATGTGCTCCTTTTGAAGCATTGTATGGAAAAAGGTGTAGAAGCCCAGTATGTTGGGACGACATTAGTGACAATGTTGGTTTGGGACCTCAGATCATCCAAGACCAGATTCAACAGATTAAAATAATTCGAGAGAAACTTCAAGCGGCACAGGATAGACAGAAAGCTTATGCCAATACGCATAGACGACCAATTGAATTTGAGGTTGGAGATAACGTATTCCTAAAAGTTGCACCAATGAAAGGAGTGAGAAGATTTGGAGTTAAAGGAAAATTGAGTCCTAAGTATATCGGACCTTATGAGATTTTGGATCGAATAGGTCAAGTAGCATATCGATTGGAATTACCCATTGACCTAGAGAAAGTTCATAATGTATTCCATGTATCTTAATTAAGGAGATATAGGAGTGATCCATCACACATTACTACACCAGATGCGATATCCTTAGAACCAAACCTTGTTTATTCGGAGAGGCCCGTTCGAATCCTAGAAAGAGAAGTACGTACCTTAAGGAGGAAGGTAATACCCCTTGTCAAAGTATTGTGGAGAGGTCAGAAATATGAACAAGCCACGTGGGATACTGAGGCCTCAATGCGAGAGAAACACCCACAACTATTTGATTCAGGTAGAGTATTAAACCTAAGTCAAACCCATAAGTTATATCAGAATTTCGAGGACGAAATTATTTTAAGGGGGGAAGACTGTAACACTCTGTGTTTAATAAACGTATTTAAACTTTCTATCTTTTGTTAAACAAAGTTTAAGACTCGAAAATATTTTAATAGTAACCTGTCATCCTGACATTTTTCTCGTCTCATAAAATTTGAAAAATTTAACGTTGTTAAAATCTGTTACACGAGGTCGTAACAAGACTACGGAACGTACTTACGTCTTACAAAAATTTTATAACAAATTTTACGGGTTTCATTATTTTAATTCCGTAACCTTATATTTCAACTTTTAAAAATAAAAGACGTTTGTTTGTCTAAGATATGAATCGAAATGAATTATTATGGAAAAAAAATTATTTACGTGTACATGCAAACATGCATGTTGTGCATGCATGCATATAGAGAGATGAGAATTACAACCTACTCTAGAGAATAGGGTAGATGTCAGACATTTAGTTTTGCTATAAATAGGAGATCATGCCTCATAATTTTTACGTATCTTCAACTCCCTATCAACCTTACTCATCTTACGTAAGTCCGTAAGTATTTACGACTCCTCAAACCTTTCATCTTATTAGTCTATTTTACTTACGGTACTTATTATTTTACTTTTTATTATTTTAGTTAGGTCAGAATCTAACAAATTTATTTTCTTTTGTATGGGTAAACGTATTATTCTAGAAGAAGGAGGAGACGATATTCCAAGTTTAGATGACATCATCGACCCCGACAATCTTTAATTCTAATATAAATAATAAATAGTAGCTATCGAGGTAACCAAACTCTTCTTTTAATAACATTTTATATATATAGGTATATCGTGTTACTAACTTTAATAAATTGCTTATTTAGATATTTAGGCTTATTTGTACGACTAAATTACTTACATATATATAAAAATGTTATGTGATATATTATTCATGTGATATATTTCGTTTACGACTAAATTTAACTGAATAAATTATCACTTGTGTGGACATGACATAGGTCCACCCCGACGCGGCCACGCGCGGGTTTGGGGAGGCGAATGAATCTCCATGAGATGGTCAAATGGAAATTTAAATCGAAGTTGGAGTCGCCACCGAATTTTATGGTTATTCGGAACCGTTCGAGCCCACTCTATGTCGTAGTGGGCCGTATACAAAATACGGCTCAGTTCCGATGTCAGAGTTTATTGGGCTCGTCCCTTTGCAGTTCGATACCGATGCCGATTTGAGCGGTTAATCGTATATTGAATGACTCTCGTTGCCAATGGTTTCGGACATCCGGAAACCACGGTTCTGAGTAAGGGGTGAGGGTACGTGTTGGGAAGTTCACTAAGAACACCCAACCCCGCCCGCACATTAGTGGCCTCTACTAGGATATCGAATGATTTTTTAATACGCGCGTTAGTAATACGATGAATGATATGCAAACATTGTTTTCCTAAACATGCGAGGAATTGAATGGGTTGCTAAGTCGGTTTAATGCATGAAAAATTTAACGTCAAAGTTGAATTTAGCATGTGAGATTCGTTTTAGTATAATAAAACAAAAGATGAAAAGATGAATTTGCTACAAGATAAGCAAACGAGTTAGTATCGATTTGTAAATAATAATATAGCAAATAAAATAAATATACGAGATCGAGAAAATAAATATTAATCGAAATCTGAAAAATATTGCTAAAACGATGTTTTGTATAAAAAACGAAGTTCGAAAAAAAAAACGAGAAAAAGGGGCGTCGAGGCAGCCGGCCGCGCGGCTCGCCCGGGATGCCGGCGAGTCGTGTGTCGGTCTGATTTTTTGAGACGATTTTCGAAGACTCGACGTTTTTATTAAACCGCGTACAAATATTGCATAATTCGCACTCGATCTAATATTTTCGATATTCGTTATATTTAATAGTTGACTACAAAATCAATATCAAATATTCGGAATAGTTTTTAGAAAAGATGTAAATTTTAAAATCGTTTCGTAGAATAAATAAAATAAAACGAATGAAGAAAGCTAAAAAAACGACTCGGATTTCAGACCTGTGCGCGAGTCGCCTGGTGGTGGCGCGACTCGCGTACGGGTCTGTCCGGTTTTATTATTTTTGTTCGAAATTGCTAATTTTGATAAATCGCGTACAAAACGTGAATTAAATTATATTCGATTTTATGCTTTCGATATTCGTCATATCCAATATTCGATTATGAAATCGATATCGAATATTCAGAATGAATAAAAAAGGTTTTGTAAAAAAAAGTGATTTGAAAACGATATAACGATTTTTAATATCGTCGAAATTTTAATATAATTCTTTTAATACGATATTCAACTGGATAGTTGATATCATATTTTAGGAATGTTTGCTAATATGAAAATAATTTTTGATAATATCGATATTAGAAATAATAAAAGACTCGACGAATGACCAAAAAAAAAACGACACGACCCGTATGAAAAAGGACGAGAGAGAGAAGAGAAGGAAAAGGAGAGATCGGGTTTTGTGCACCCTCAACCTACATGCTTCTGTTTACTCGGATCAGGGCTCGTCGGGACGTGGCTTGGGCACAGGAGCGTCGAGTGTATGTCGCTGAGGTGGTGGCTCGGTTTGGACGAGGTTTCGGTGAAGGGTGTCGGGTGTCGGGTATAAAGGGACCAGTTTTCCTTCGGGTTTGTAATATCGATGCTAAGTTTTTAGGTGTGTGATGTGTATGGACGTATGATGCTAATAATAGATGTGTATTTTGATAACAATTGATTGATAATTGATAGTAATTAATATCGTTTCTGAATACCTTGAATCTCGTGTACAAGGGGCTATTTATAGGAAATTCCCGACCTTGACCAGGAGAGTTTGAACTACCGCTTAGGATAGGAAATGTAGAAGTTGTAAGGCATGAGAATTCCGCTTTCTTGTCCGAGAAGAAAGGGAACACGGCTGGTGGGAGCCTACTCGGCCGAGTGTTTTCACTTGTTCGGGTGTCTGAATCGGTTTTTGGATAGGAAACGCAAGAGTTCGAAAGGAACGCAAATTCCGTTTCTTGGTGGAGAAGCCAAAATCTCGGCTGAATGGAGGAGTATTTCGGCTACCTTGGGTGTCTTGGCCGAGTATTTGGTGCTCGGTCGATATCCGATTCGGTTTCCGGATAGAATTCCTACTTGAGATCGAATCCTATCCTCAAACGGATTTGTTTAATATTTTGAGAAGCTGATTTTTTTGTAGGATTAGAGTAGGAATCAGCCGTGTGAGGTGTCACGGCTGACTCACGTGTCTCGGGAAAATCTTTGACCGGGTTTTGACTCGGTCGTAAAAAGACGGTTTTACCCCTGGTGTCGGAATCGACCCAAATTAGTCTTATTTGACTCGAAACGATCCACTGGGCCTGATTTTGAGGTTGGTTTTGTGAGATATGTACTCCATAATGAGCCCAAGCCAAATGCCAATGATTTTGAGCCCGTTTCTGAGTAGTTAAAGCACGTTTGCGTCCGATCATCATCGGGTGCTTGTCGGAAACTGCTATAGACACCTGGCGGTCAAAATGTGGGTGTCTACAGAGCCCCCACTCTAACTGAGGCTTGGACAAGGCGAAAGTCAGAGTAGCTACCAGGTCAATCAAAGATTAAAACCCGGCAGACTTCCGATCGGGTCGTTTAAGGTCCGTTAGACCTGCGTGAAGGGCCCGCCGGCCGAAGACTAGAGATGTACCTGAGTTGATGATGATAACTCCGTGGGGAACCAGACTTGTCGTATAAGTCTATGCCGCTGGGGAGTTGATTGCACGGTTTTGCTTGAGTCGTCCTGTATAATGATTTATGCAAGGTTTGCATGTAACACATTTTTTTAGGAGAAATGACTCGTGCTTGGGAATAAAAATTTGAAGAAGATTTTTTTTTTTGAATATTTTTTGGATGAAAGAATTTTGAAGGATTAAAGTATTTTTTTACTCTGAGAAGGAATAGGAATGCTCGGGATGTCTTAGCTAGATCCTAGGATAAAAGGCCTGTATGCTAAATCCCTTGGGATTAGGAATCCCAAAGTGAGGAGGAGAATCCGAATTCATGCTATAAATACCCTTTCCATGCCCACAATTTATTATAATTCTCACAATCTCCTCTCTTCCTTCAAAGAAAAACAAGCTCTGAAAAACTTAATCTTCTTTTAGAAATTCATCATGGGTATTGATCGATTAGTCGGAATGTTGCAAGATTGGTCCCGAATTTTCAGAGATGCTGACAAGGTTATTTTGAATCAAAACGGCGTTACCCAGTTATCCACAATCCGTCAGATGCAAGTGGATCGTCACTTTTTGGATGCTTGCCTATCTTATTGGGATGATACTTATCATGTTTTTAGGTTTCCTCGAGGCGAAGTTTGTCCCATTCCTGAGGAAATAGCTGCTGTAGGAGGGTGGAATCCTATTCTTCGTCCTGCCATCCCCTTTTCAGTTCGTGATCCAAGGAGGAAATTAAGAGAATTTTTAGGGCTTTCTCATATGGAGGTATCCCGCATGCTAGAAGGAAATACAGTTTCCTTGATCGACTTGGCTGAAAAATTTACAAATCCAGATGACGTTCGGGTCAGGTCGGTATATAGCCGGAGGGCCTTCACCTTCTGTATGCTCCATGTTTATGCTTTCGAGGGTCATATGGATTGGCTATCTTGTATGGGCCATGTCAGACTTCTTTCTGTAGCGGATCAAATGGAGACTGAACACAGCCCAGCCTGGCTGATTTCAGGGGAGATTATCCAGGGATTAGACAATCGCAAACGGGATTCGTCGATCAGGTTGACCGGTAGCACCCGTCTTCTACAGGTAGGCTGATTTTTCCTTGATTTTCGCAATTTTTTATTTTTTTGCAATTTCCGAATTTTCGGGTCTTCGATTTTTGCGCGGTTTTTGCGGTTCTTTTCGATTTTCTCGGTTTTTCCCGATTTTGCGATTTTTTTTTTTTTTTTTAAAAAAAAAATCGACATTGACTTTTTGCAATTTTGACTTTTCAGGTATGGCTTTTTGAGAGGTTATCGATTTTGGATCCTCCTCTCGACGTAAGCCGATATCGCCCAAATCAGGTGATGACAAGAAGACGGACTGTTGACTTTTCTCGCCTTACTACCCAAAAATTCTGGGACGAACTGTTATCTTTCCATGGAGGCCCATTGATCCGCTGGACCGTACCTTGGTGGCCCATTTATGTCTGGACCGGGTTAGAATTGCGAGATAGGGCCCGTTATCAGCTAATCTTATCTTTTAGGCAGACTATTCACCTTTATCCCGATCGCATACTTAGGCAATATGGTCGGGCCCAAAGAATCCCGGAGATTGAAGCGGTCGTGAGTGAATCTACTCAGCTAACGGATGTAATGTGTGATACTTGGGCGCAAAGATGGTATACCCGGCACACTTGGCCCGTTTCTAAAGCTTCTTCCTCGATCTGGGTATTGGATTCCTACACGAAGTGGACCCAGGCCGATTCTGCTAAAGCCCGTGCTGCCTTGAAGACTGACGAAGCCTTTGATTTGCTGCGCCGAGAACAGGCTAAAGATAACTGGGGCTTCTTTGATGATGGCGATACCCCGGCTACGATGGTCCGACTGATGTCAGGACAGAAAGGGAAGACCAAGACTCTGACTAAAGGGTCCAGCTCTAAAGGTACATGGGGGAAGACGAGCCCCCAGACGGACTTAGAAAGGAGACTGGGTCCAAGAGTGGCAGCTAAGGACCGACTTGGTCCTCGGGATAGACTACCCGAGCGCATCCGGGCTCGGATCGAACCCGTGTAGAGGGCGGAGAAGCCGAAGTCGAAGAAGCGGGTTCGAGCAAAGGAAGTTCCACTCGTGATTATGGAACGTTCGCCCCCACCTCGCCGCCTCGGGATCCGCGTGACCCGAAAGATAAGGGGAAGGGAAAAATGTACGAGTAGTCTCCTAAATTTTATTATTTAAATATTACTACTATTTTTGTGTGATTTTTGTGATTTATTTTTGCGTGAGGCATTTTTTGAAATAATAAAAGACATATTAGTGAAAACCGTTCCTGTCTTTTCGTTATTGCAGTGGTTGTACCCTTTTGAGGGGTTGCCTACGTATCCACGATTAGTGGAATCAAACCGACCGTAGTTCAGACGTGGATTTTGCAATTTTCGAAATACATCAAGACTATTAGTTCGAGATGTGCGACAGTAGGATCAGTAATCCTAACTCATTGACTTGTTAATTTTTTGAAAATATAAAAAAAAAATAAACTTTTAGCAGATGACATTGAGATAAGGTTTTAGGGGTAATAGCGCTTCAGCTGGTCCAAGTTGGTTGGGTTGACGAATTCGTTCCCGTCCAAGTCTGTCAGCATTACTGCTCCTCCTGATAAAACCTTCTTGACTAGATACGGTCCGGCCCAATTAGGTTTGAATTTTCCCCTTGGGTCGACTGGTAGCAAAGCCCGGACAGACTTTAGGACTAGGTCGCCCTCTTTGATGTTTCTGGGCCTAACCCTTTTGTTGAAAGCCCGCTTTATCCTTTTTTGGTATATCTGGATGTTGTTAAGGGCTCGAGATCGCCGTTCGTCTAACAGAACCAACGAGTCGTATCGGGCTTGGACCCAATCTGCTTCAGGCACCTGACTTTCGAGTAGAATCCTTAGAGATGGTACCTCAAGCTCAACTGGTTGGACCGCCTCCATGCCATACGTCAGATAATACGGTGTTGCTCCGGTTGCAGTGCGGATTGAGGTCCGGTATCCCTATAAGGCAAAAGGGATTTTATCGGACCAATCCCGGTAATTATCAGCCATCTTTTTAAGTATGGTGACAATGATTTTATTTGCTGCCTCTACCGCTCCATTTGTTTGGGGACGGTAAGGCGATGACGTATGCCTTTGAATTTTATATTTTGCTAGCAAAGTAGCAGTTTCAGCTTGGAAATGGGTCCCGTGATCACTAATGAATTCGTGTGGGATCCCGTATCGGCATATAATTTTATCTTGGATAAATTTGGCAACCTGCTTGGCGTTCAAGACACGATACGACTCGGCTTCGACCCATTTGGTAAAATAGTCAATAGCCACTAGAATGAAGCAGTGACCTCCCGTCCCTTAAGGGTTCACCTTTCCGATTATATCAATTCCCCATGTTGAAAATGGCCATGGTGATGTCATGGTATATAATAGGGATGACGGCATATGCTGGACATTGCCGAAAATCTGACAGTTGTGACAATGCTTGACGTATGACTGACAGTCGGTCTCCATGCTATTCCAATAATACCCGAGTCTTGCGATTTTTCGAGCTAGCATATGGGCATTCATATGCGGGCCGTTCTCGCCATCGTGTACCTCGGCCATGACCTTTTCGGCCTGTGTTTTGTCGATGCATAGGAGTAAAGCCCCCTGTGCCGTCTTTTTGTACAACTGTCCATCGTCCGTGCGGATGAACTGAGTGGCCCATCTTTGTAGGGCCTTCTTGGCCCGGTTTTCAGATCCCGGAGGATATTCTCCCGACGTCAAGTAGGTAAGAACAGCCTGGTACCAAGGTTATGGGTCAGTTATTTCAATGTCTTGAATAGCGTTGATGTATGCCGGCTCGGACCGTCTTTCGACGCAAATCGGCATGCTAGTCAAATGTTCCGGGATGTTCAGTAAAGATGCTAATTTGGATAATGCATCTACAAACTGGTTTTCTTCCCGAGGTAGATAAATGTACTCCACCTTTTGAAATTGCTTTTCGAGAACCCTTACTCGCGCTTGGTAAGCTACGAGATTTGCGTTCCGAGTTTTCCATTTCTGAAGTGCTTGATTGATGACTAATGATGAGTCACCGTGGACCCGGAGGTTCGTTACTCCTAAATCAGCGGTGGCTTGCAACCCGTGAATGCATGCTTCGTATTCGGCTGCGTTATTAGTCACATCGAAATCTAACTTGATGGATAACGGGGTGTGCTCTCCTTGTGGTGAGATCAGCAAAATCTCGACACCAAATCCTCGAAAGTTGGATGCCCCGTCAAAATATAGATCCCATGTCTCCGTGTCGGTATGGAATATATCTTCGTCGGGGAAGGCCCAAGTATCGGTATGTCCCTCTTCAGGTACCGGACTATTGGCGAGGAACTTGGCTACTACCGGCCTTTGATGGATTTTAACGGTACGAACTTGAGGTCGAACTCAGCTAACATTAAAGTCCATCTAGATATCCTGCCATTGAGGATGGGCTTCTCGAACAGATACTTGATTGGATCCATTCTTGATAGTACGTGCACTTCGTGACTAAGCATGTAATGTCGGAGCTTTTTAGTGGCCCAAACTAGAGCTAGACACGTCTTTTCGAGCATCGTGTATTTGCATTCGTACTCTAGGAACTTTTTACTGATGTAGTAAATGGCTCGTTCTTCTGAGTCGACTGTCTGGGCTAGCATAGCCCCCATGGCTGTCTCGGTCGTTGTCAAGTATAACGACAAAGGCAGACCGTGCTGAGGTGGCATTAATACCGGCGGAGATGACAGAATCTCCTTGATCCTATCGAAAGCTTCTTGACATTTTTCGTCCCATAGTACCCGTTCTCCTATCTTCAGTTTCTTGAAAATGGGCTCGCATACCATGGTTAGCTTTGAAATAAACCTGCTGATATATTGGACTTTCCCGAGAAACCCCCTAATCTCCTTTTCGGTTTTAGGTGGCCGCATCTCGGTAATGGCCTTGATTTTGGCCGGGTCACCTCGATGCCGCGCTGGCTGACGATATGGCCCAGTAACTTGCCCGACGTTACCCCAAAGCTGCATTTTTGAGGATTTAGTCTCATGTTGTACTTGCGTAGTCGGGTGAAGAACTTTCTAAGGGTCGGAATATGCCCGTTTCGTTCTTTGGACTTGACTATCATATCGTCCACGTAGACTTCCACTTCCTTGTGCATTATGTCATGTAATAAGGTAGTGGCGGTCCGTTGATAAGTGGCACCGGCGTTGATAAGCCCAAATGGCATAACAGTGTAACAGTAAGTCCCCCAAGGCGTAGTGAAGGTGGTCTTACTCATGTCTTCTTTTGCCATTTTGATTTGATTGTATCCGGCGTACCCGTCCATGAAGGATAGAAGGGCATGGTCGGCCGTGTTGTCCACCAGTATGTCGATGTGTGGCAACGGAAAATCGTCTTTCGGGCTGGCCTTATTAAGGTCCCGGAAATCTACACAAACTTGTACCTTTCCATCTTTCTTTGGTACTGGTACGATACTTGCGACCCAGTCTGGATATTCAGACACTTGGATAAAGCCCGCTTTGAATTGCTTGTCAACTTCTTCTTTGACTTTGAGAGACCATTCGGGCCTCATTCTTCGGAGTTTTTGCTTTACCGGCTTACACCCGTCTTTAATGGGTATACGGTGTTCGGCTATCTCCCGGTCTATTCCCGGCATGTCCTTGTAGGACCATGCGAAGACGTCTTTGAATTCATGGAGGAGATCTGTGAATTGTTGCTTCTCCTCGGGGTCTAGGGATAAACCTAAATTAAGCATCTGAGGCTCTAAAAGGGTTCCTACATTGATGGAATCGGTTTCTTCGATCACCGGATCTCGGGACTCCCTTTGTTCGAGTTGCTCGACAAGATGCTGAGGTAGTGGTACCTGTTCGTCGGGTTTCTCAATGTCATTGCATATAAAGTTTTTGAAAATGTTTTGAAAATAAGACAAGTCGTAAGAAGAACGGTTATCGTTATTATTGATAGAAAGTTTTGAAAATAGCTCGAAGAGAGCAGCCATCTGATCGCTGGTCAGAGGCGGTATAGGGAGTGCTCTCGGGACAGAATCCGAGGCTCCCAATGGAACGACCGAAAGAAAAAGGGGTTACAGACTCGACCCTAGTACTGGACCCTCTAGACTTAGACTCAGACTCCGATTCTGACTCTGACTCAGACTCGGATTCAGACTCGTCGCCTTGCATGTCCCCTTCGCCGGTAGTGAGCTTGTAGATTCGACCTTCGCCGTCGGTCCATTTGATTGTCTTCCTCCAAGCCCTCTTTCCAGTGTCAACACCTACTTCAGAGATCAGTTCGGTTGGATCGAACTTGTTGCTATGGAGGATCAGGTTGACTAATTCCTCCTTAGGGGTCGGGATTATCTTGCTGTCCCCGAACAGGAGCCCCAACATGGGCTCGGCTTGATTTGAATCTTCTTTTGATTCGGTCTGGATGAGAGTGAAGATATCATCTGGGATGAAATTGACCTCAGGATAAGTTATAGTGGGCTGGTAAAGACCCGTCTGGACAGCTACGAATACTGGAGTGACGAAGTTCAGTTTCGGGCTGCAGGGGCCCAAGTAGGTATCCTTGAGAATGTTGCAGGCCTTTTGAATGCCGGCCCGGACCACGTTTTCCGGGGTTAAGGCATACCCCAAACCGAATTTCGACTCTTCATTATTTAAGACATCGATGATCTTGCCCGCCGGAAGACCAGGCGTTGAAGTAGCCCCCGGTAAGTAGCCCAAATTTTGCAACATTGTGTCGATGCTGGTTGTGAAGTAGGGCCTAAAGAGATACTCTTCATCGATCATTCCCATGAAATTGAATCCTCGCGGGTCGATTGAACCAGCCGTGTTGCAGCTTGACACGGCTATTGGGGTAGCTTCAAGGGTGATGACCCCGTCTTGTAAAGGTAGCTTGACCTTTTTGTGAAGAGTGGAGGATACGGCTTTAACCGCATGGATCCAAGGCCTTCCAAGTAGCAGATTGAACGATGAGGTGACATCGATCACTTGGAATTCTAGTTCATTTTCAATTGGGCCGGTTATGATGGTTAGTCTGACAGCCCCAGCAACTGATTTTGGGCTTCCGTCGAAAGCCTGGATAGTTTGTGCAGTAGGAAGATAGTTAGTCTCGATAATGCCGAGAGCCTTTGCAGTCCTTAAGGGAAGGACGTTTACAGCTGACCCGTCATCAATTAGGGTCATAGGTAGATATTTGCCCCGACAAATCACCGTAATATATAGGGCCAGGTTGTGGGTAGCTCAAAGGGTGGCAGATCGGACTCAGAGAAGGTGATAAGTGGGCCTTCTCCTTTGGACTTGCCCTTGAGGTGAGGCAGGATAGTGGCTACCATTTCAGTGGGGGTAACCGACGAGTCTACCTTGATCTCATCGAGAGCCTTGGTAAGTGCTGCCCGATGTTCTTAAGAACTAACCAGAAGTTGCCATATAGTAAGATCAGTTCGGACCCTCTTCAGTTGCTTGACTAGGGCCGTGTCGGTGTCTAGCTCTTCAAGTATAGAGTCCGTCCTGGATGTTTCGGTGGCGGATTGTGGGGCCGAAGGTCCGGCTGCGATGACATTGGCGCCGGCTAGGGCCTTGGTTTTGGCCTTTCGGATCTCTTCGACGGTGATGGGGACAGTCTCAGCTTTAGCCAAGTAAACATCGTCTTCATCGTCATTCCATATCCCGTTGATTTGGGGAATGAAAGGGGAAATGAGATGAGTACAATCGATTATTTCTCCCGCAGAAATGGCGTGAGTAGCAAGCGGGTTGTTTTTGTTACTGGGCTTATCGCTGGGTAATGGTATCTTCCCACTCTCAATCAGACTTGAATGAGATGTTTTAACTTCCAGCATTTTTCGGTGTCATGCCCGTTGCCCTGGTGATAGCGGCAATAGGCCTGAGCGTTGTAGCTTTTGGACCGTTTCTCGACAGGGACCTCTGGCATTGGGCCTATAGGTTGGATTAGGCCTTTAGAAGATAGCCTTTGTAAGGCGTCGGGATAAGTAGTCCCTATATCCGTGAATACTCGGGCTGGAGTGTTCTTTTTGGTCGAGGTGTCTAACAGATTAACCTCGTCAAAGATGCTTCGGGCCGCACTTGTAGTTGCGGGCTTGCCAGAAGATGAACTGGCTCCTTGATAACCCTTTGTAGAGGCCTTAGTAAGGCTCTCTAACCTTAAATCGTCTTCGATTCTCGTACCCATCTCGGTGGTTAAGGTGGCGAAATTGGGTATGATAGCGTACCGGAGATGGATCCGGTAAGACGGGAGGAGATTTTTCACAAAGGCCTCCACTAGTACCTTTTCGCTGGGCTTGTCGACCAGCTTGACACTTTCGGCCCTCCATCTCTGGAGGTATTTGGTGAAACCCTCCTTTGGCTCTTGGGCCATGACTTCCAGAGTACGCATGGTCGTCTGGATCTCCGCATTGTCCGCATAGTTTCGGGCGAACTCCGTTGCGACATCGTCCCAAGTTTTGTATTTCTTGGCGTCGAGCTTATAGAACCAAGCTTTTGGGTGCTTCTCTAGCGAGGAGGCAAACAGATGCTTGAACATGTCCGACTTGACTCCTTTTAGGGCCATAAACTCTTTGAAGGCCCGGATATGTAATACCGAATCTTCGGTTCCGTCGAACATCGGAAGGCCTGTCAAGTTGAGATTGGCAGGCAGTTGGTCGGTCAGGGGAGAATAGGTTCGAGCATTCTCCGTATGGATTGAGTTGTGGGTCGACAAATGGACCTGCTCTTGCAGTTTGAGGACTGCGCTAGTCAATTGGGCTAAAGGCCCATGAGCTTCATCTTCACCCTTTGGCTTGTTCTGTTCTATGGCACTAACCCGGGTGACAATGGCGATCTAGTCGCCCCTGATTTGGTCGAGCTATTCTTGGATCTTGGCCAACGCGGTGTTCAGTTGATCGATTGCGTCCTTAGTCATGGTTCGGGTGTGAGGCGGCCTGTCTGTGAGGATACCACGTAATCAGCGACTAACCCAAATCGTAGAACTAAAGTACATCCCGAGCAAGGAAAAGGGAAACTAGAGAGGAAATGACTCGAAAAAGACATCCAGACGGATGACTTGTGAATAGTGGGCCTCCTTTAGAATCCAGCTGTGTGGGTTGGGCCCTGTTTGAAAGGAGGTTCACGTGAGACATTCCCCAGACTTTGGACTCGATTTGTGTAAACGGGCCGACCCTTGTAGGAGTATGTCCTATATAGGTGGGCCTTGCCTTAGTATAATAAGGCGGATTGGGATAGGGGGGAAATCCGTGATATAAGATCGACGGAGTTTCGACGCTAGAAGATTCTATAACTTATAACACGACCCGACACTGCTAAATACGTGAAGTCCTAAGAAGAGGAAGTTTGCAAAATTGATTTTTTGAAAGCCCGAGTAAAATCGGGAGAGGAGTCCGGCCTTTTTCGAAAAAAAAACGGAAAAGGTGGGCCGGATGATGGGTTTGAAAAAGTTCGAAAATATTTTCGAGTTTTGAAATGGGCATAATACCGGCTAAAAATAGGCTATTTTGAGTAAAATCGTGGATCTTAAATTCGGTATATGTCCCGGGTTTTGAAAATTGGATATTTTGAAAAGGATATAATTTTGAAAAAGACGGTTTTTGAAAAGACTTGTAAAATCAGGTAGCACGTAGTCATGGAAACAGTATAACGATGCCATGTATGCTCTAATTCTAAGTCTCGGTCAGTCTGAAAGGGTCTATACCAGTGTACACAGCCTATCGAGAATCGGGGCGGATTTCCTAAGTCGAGTTGAGCTTAGAACATGCCGTAAAACCCATACGAATCGGCTAATGGACACCTTCGACATATCCAATTTGGACTATATCGATAGTATAGTGGGACGTCGGTCACCAGTACCGGCCCGGGAAAATATGGGGTTATGCATGAACCGTAAAACTAAAACGCGTATTGTACTAGTCAAACGATTTCTATTCGAGTCTCACCCTGAGGATGCTGAAGGTCAGTAACGTATCAGCTAATCCCCAGCGGAGTCGCCAAATTGTGGACATGACATAGGTCCACCCCGACGCGGCCACGCGCGGGTTTGGGGAGGCGAATGAATCTCCATGAGATGGTCAAATGGAAATTTAAATCGAAGTTGGAGTCGCCACCGAATTTTATGGTTATTCGAGCCCACTCTATGTCGTAGTGGGCCGTATACAAAATACGGCCCAGTTCCGATGTCAGAGTTTATTGGGCTCGTCCCTTTGCAGTTCGATACCGATGCCGACTTGAGCGGTTAATCGTATATTGAATGACTCTCTTGCCAATGGTTTCGGACATCCGGAAACCACGGTTCTGAGTAAGGGGTGAGGGTACGTGTTGGGAAGTTCACTAAGAACACCCAACCCCGCCCGCACATTAGCGGCCTCTACCAGGATATCGAATGATTTTTTAATACGCGCGTTAGTAATACGATGAATGATATGCAAACATTGTTTTCCTAAACATGCGAGGAATTGAATGGGTTGCTAAGTCGGTTTAATGCATGAAAAATTTAACGTCAAAGTTGAATTTAGCATGTGAGATTCGTTTTAGTATAATAAAACAAAAGATGAAAAGATGAATTTGCTACAAGATAAACAAACGAGTTAGTATCGATTTGTAAATAATAATATAGCAAATAAAATAAATATACGAGATCGAGAAAATAAATATTAATCGAAATCTGAAAAATATTGCTAAAAACGATGTTTTGTATAAAAAATGAAGTTCGAAAAATAAAAAAAACGAGAAAAAGGGGCGTCGAGGCAGCCGGCCGCGCAGCTCGCCCGGGATGCCGGCGAGTCGCGTGTCGGTCTGATTTTTTGAGACGATTTTCGAAGACTCGACGTTTTTATTTAACCGCGTACAAATATTGCATAATTCGCACTCGATCTAATATTTTCGATATTCGTTATATTTAATAGTTGACTACGAAATCAATATCAAATATTCGGAATAGTTTTTAGAAAAGATGTAAATTTTGAAATCGTTTCGTGGAATAAATAAAATAAAACGAACGAAGAAAGCTAAAAAAACGACTCGGATTTCAGACCTGTGCGCGAGTCGCCTGGTGGTGGCGCGACTCGCGTACGGGTCTGTCCGGTTTTATTATTTTTGTTCGAAATTGCTAATTTTGATAAATCGCGTACAAAACGTGAATTAAATTATATTCGATTTTATGCTTTCGATATTCGTCATATCCGATATTCGATTATGAAATCGATATCGAATATTCAGAATGAATAAAAAAGGTTTTGTAAAAAAAAGTGATTTGAAAACGATATAACGATTTTTAATATCGTCGAAATTTTAATATAATTCTTTTAATATGATACAACTGGATAGTTGATATCATATTTTAGGAATGTTTGCTAATATGAAAATAATTTTTGATAATATCGATATTAGAAATAATAAAAGACTCGACGAATGACCAAAAAAAACGACACGACCCGTATGAAAAAGGACGAGAGAGAGAAGAGAAGAAAAAGGAGAGATCGGGTTTTGTGCACCCTCAACCTACATGCTTCTGTTTACTCGGATCAAGGCTCGTCGGGACGTGGCTTGGGCACAGGAGCGTCGAGTGTATGTCGGTGAGGTGGTGGCTCGGTTTGGACGAGGTTTCGGTGAAGGGTGTCGGGTATAAAGGGACCGGTTTTCCTTCGGGTTTGTAATATCGATGCTAAGTTTTTAGGTGTGTGATGTGTATGGACGTATGATGCTAATAATAGATGTGTATTTTGATAACAATTGATTGATAATTGATAGTAATTAATATCGTTTCTGAATGCCTTGAATCTCGTGTACAAGGGGCTATTTATAGGAAATTCCCGACCTTGACTAGGAGAGTTTGAACTACCGCTTAGGATAGGAAACGTAGAAGTTGTAAGGCATGAGAATTCCGCTTTCTTGTCCGAGAAGAAAGGGAACACGGCTGGTGGGAGCCTACTCGGCCGAGTGTTTTCACTTGTTCGGGTGTCTGAATCGGTTTTTGGATAGGAAACGCAAGAGTTCGAAAGGAACGCAAATTCCGTTTCTTGGTGGAGAAGCCAAAATCTCGGCTGAATGGAGGAGTATTTCGGCTACCTTGGGTGTCTTGGCCGAGTATTTGGTGCTCGGTCAATATCCGATTCGGTTTCCGGATAGAATTCCTACTTGAGATTGAATCCTATCCTCAAACGGATTTGTTTAATATTTTGAGAAGCTGATTTTTTTGTAGGATTAGAGTAGGAATCAGCCGTGTGAGGTGTCACGGATGACTCACGTGTCTCGGGAAAATCTTTGACCGGGTTTTGACTCGGTCGTAAAATGACGGTTTTACCCCTGGTGTCGGAATCGATCCAAATTAGTCTTATTTGACTCGAAACGACCCACTGGGCCTGATTTTGAGGTTGGTTTTGTGAGATATGTACTCCATAATGAGCCCAAGCCAAATGCCAATGATTTTGAGCCCGTTTCTGAGTAGTTAAAGCACGTTTGCGTCCGATCATCATCGGGTGTTTGTCGGAAACTGCTATAGACACCTGGCGGTCAAAATGTGGGTGTCTACAACTTGTTAAATTTATTTACCACATTTACATTCCTAATTATTTGAAAAACGGATTAAATAGTTAAAAGAACCTAAATAAAGTAAAATTTACGTACGTTATTTTAAATCCATGTTATTTGTACTTTTATGTGTTATTTATGTTCCTATACTTATAAATTCCATCTCATATTATTGGTTACTCTTGTTAATTTTACTTACTTATAGCATGTTTAAGTTTAAATTAGTTTTAATACTTTTATTGTTTAATTACGAATAAAATTTTACTCCACTTATATTTTATAAACTTAATCACGTTTTCTATAATAAACGAACTTAAATTATTCAAAAACTTTTATACGACGATCATAATTATTAAAAGAAATTCCACGTCAAAATTTTATAAATCGACTAAATATGATTTAAATTGTATTTTTCAAAAAACGTTAAAATTTTAAATATATATTTTTATATATCTTAAATTTTAAAATTAATATAAAACCTTATTTAAAGGAGAGATTTTTATTTTAAAAATAAAGGATACTCCATATACGATATTTGAAATATGATGTTTCGGGTGACACTTGAGGATTAAAGTGTAACATTGTCACACTGAAAGTAAGTATTTGAGGATTTAACTATTTCAAATGAGTCCGACCAATTTATTTAAGGTCACCAAATAAAATACTACTTGTTCACGGGCGACTTTTATATAAAGTTTACGATACGAGTCTGGAACGAATAGCTTGTGTTGGACTCTACCACTCGTGGTGTTTCGACTGCACTTGTAATGAAAAGCAGACTCGGAGGCTGCGGTCCGAGAGTCGACCTAGTGTTTAAGGTAGTCGTCCTACGGCAGTGAGAGCTGCGGTTCAAGAGTCTGCGTAGGGTATGTGCGCACGGATAGACAAGTACTTGATCAGTATTACTACCTAGGTTATGGGGGCAGAACAAGATTCTGAAAACTGCGGGTTCCCTCTTGGTGATGCAGAGAATGTAATCATCAGCTTTTATTTCGCCCAGAGCCTCGTCTGAATAAACATATAATATAATTGAAGTTCGACCCAATTGAGCCTTATGGGTGAGATGTAAACCTCATGAGATCGGTTCGGTCTACGAGTTGGTAACACGGTTACTTCTATTGGTGAGATGCAAGTCAATAGGATGTAGCGGTGATACTAGGAGCCACGACTCGTGTGCTTATATGTTCACTTGAAAAATGATTTAAAATCAAATGGCTGCCAATGTCCCATCTTCTAAAAATTATCGTTTTCATCACCTCACATGTTGGTTAATTGGAATAAAGGAAATTATCTGTTATGTGAAATCCTTTAATATTTTTATAAGCATATCATTGGTTATTCACATGATTACTTTATGTATGAGGTGATGTTAGATGAACGGTTTGGTTGATTCTGTTTTATATATATTTGTGCAGGTCTGAGGCGATGGGAAGGGATCGAGTGAGAGACTTAATAAAATATCTATATAAAATACGGTTTATATTTTGTACTAGTAAATCGAAACTATGTTGTTAATAGTCGTTTCTTTTTAAGGATCCGTAGTGATCCGGATTTTATCACGCTCTGATATTGTATAATTAAATGACTTAGATAATTTTCCGCATTATCTATTAAATTAAGTCATCAAAAATCCGGGTTGTTACAGTTCTTGAGCATCTTCTTGAGAAAAGCCGTGAAATGTATCTTGTTGGACCGCGTTGGTCCAAGAAGCTTTCAATTCATAGTTCTCGGGTATCTCTCCGAAATCGACGGGAGAAGGTGTTTCTTCATGTGTGAGTTGAGAGTGCGAACCTAGAGTCGCCATTGGTTGGATTGGTGGTGATGGTGGATTTGGAGAATTTGGAGGGTTTGGAGAATTTGGAGGGGATGGAATTGGTGGTGGTGTTCTCGGTGATGGTGGTGGTGGTGGTGAATTTTGTGAAGTGGAAGGTATGGAAGGATTGTTTGGAGGGGGGTTATGTGATGTAGAAGGTGTAGAAGGTGAATGTGGTAAGATGGAATTAAGGTTAGGAGGTGATAATGAAGGATGTGGAATGATGGTGATTGAGTTATTTCCTCGAAAACACAATGCTCTAAAAGTCCTTTCCGGTTCCGGATCGAACCACAAGAGCGATGACGTGTTCCTGGGCATAAAACTCAATTAAACGGTGAGACTCCTAGCACCTCGCGGCACTAGGGAAAAGAATCAAACACAACAACTAAAAACACAACAATTACTCGCCGTTCCCCGGCAACGGCGCCATTTTGATCGCCTCCCAATCGGATCGGTCGTTAACGAAGGACGGGGGATCAAACGATATTTGTAAGACTCGGAATAGCAAAAAAAACTACTAGAGTAATCGTGGTAAGTCGAGGTCGGTCCACAGGGAACGGTGTGTGTTTGTGAAACTTAAGTGTCGTGTTTGATGTCTTAGAGAAGGGGGGGTTTTGTAGAGGTCGAGTCTATATTAGAGGAATAACTACGATGATGGCTTAGAGGTGGTCAATCTAGGGAAAAGGTGTTAGGGAGAAGTCGGGATTCGGTACTTGGAGTCTAAGAAGGTCGGAATCGAGTTTTTGTCGCAATGTCGATAAACCCACCTAAATCCCGCTTTCGCGGCGAATGAGGGTAAGTCCCTAGTCATGGTAATTTCTACCTCGAGTTTCCCCATATTGATAGAAATTAGTCAAGGTCGGTCTAGTTGGCCGGACTAAAACAACAATGACATAACACCATAAATAAGATAAACCAACATGCAAGCAACCCACCAACATCCCTATATTCAAATAATCCAAGCCCTCATCCCTAAACTCCCCAACAAGAAATCTACTCACACATCATTATGGAAATCATCACAACATGCATATTAATTAGATCTAAACAAGATGATGATGAGAAAACAACACAAAAACTAAACTAGAGATTAGAGAGTTGAAGAGAATTATACCAACTATGTAGATCTATAAGAAATAAGAAGATATCATAGATAAAGATTGAATCTTTGATGAATAAAATGAGAACTTGTCACTAATCCTCCAATAAACTCAACAAATCTTCAAATAAAACTTGAATAATCTTCTTACAACCTTGAAATCTAAATAATTGTTGATGGAAACTTGTAGATCTACTATTAATTACTATGTAAACTACTAGAATTTTGGAGGATTTTTCTAGATTACTACTACTAATGGATGGTGTAATAGGATGGTGGAGTGGTGTAATGTCTTCCCTCCTTAGCACAATGGAGAGGTGAGTTAGGCAATGAATTAGGATAACATATATATAGTAATCTCTTAATGGATCCTTAACCTAAAGCCCAAATCCAACTTTATGCTCCATTAGTGAGACAATCTCCATTTGCATCTCCATGGGGTGAAACTTTGCCCTGCGGACTTGACGTCAATTCCCACCGGGTGAAAATTTCGCCCGGTGAGATTTTCTTCCATTTTTCGCGTTTTCGGCACTTCTTTCCATCGGGCGAAATTTCACCCGGTGGGCGAAATTTCGCCCGGTCAGTTTCGCCCGGTGGGGAGTTCTCGGAAAATCTTCAGGAGGCACTTTTACCGTCGGGTGAAATATCGCCCGATGGTGTCTCACCGAGTGAAATTTCGCCCGGTCATTTTTTCTGGCCTCGAGTCTTGTCTCATTCTTCGTTTGTTCGATCGGATGGCTTTAAACTTTAAGTTGTGTGCTTTGCTCTTTGGACGATTTTCCCTTCTCTTGTGCTCGTGGAAGCTCGATCGTGATTTTTGTAGCAAAACCTATCAAAATTGATAGAAAAACTACCAAAAACACGTAAAACGCACAAGAGAGACGCTAATGCGAGAAATACGCAAAATATGGCTATAACCGCACTCAAGACTCGCAAAACGAGGGGAAAACGGGTCTAAATGGAGGGAAAAACGGTCTAAATTTAGCACACAACACTGAGACAGAACAGACTGAACCAAGGTCAGTCTACCCACATATGACAGCTTACGCGCACCAATGCTAGAAATCCTCGATATAATACGGGCTATCAAAGTTTCACAGTCAATTTTGCCAAGGTGAGTACATTGGATCGGAAGACCCAGATACCGAAAGGGCAACATACCTTCCACACCGCCAGAAAACTGAAGAATGGAAGCTTTCTTATCCTCATCAACACCTGCAAAATAAGCATGGGATTTACCAATGCTAATATTCAGCCCCGAGGCTCTGCTAAAAGTGGCAAAAGCTTTCCGCAGGAATTCCATCGAGTCAGAATCCCATTTGCAAAAGAGGAGTAAATCATCAGCGAACATCAAATGGGTAAGCTTCATCGGGCCACACTTCGGGTGATACTTAAAGTTCCTGTCAATCTTACCATGGGTCAAAATACGAGAAAAATATTCCATGCAGATAGTAAAAAGCAACGGCGACATAGGATCCCCTTGCCTCAAACCTCTCTTCCCACGGAAGAATCCGAAATTATCCCCATTAGCACTGAGAGAATACGAGACTGAAGTAACACACTCCATGATCAGACGGCGGAAATGTTCCGGGAAATCTAAGGCACTTAGCATTTGGTCAACAAACGTCCATTCAACACTATCATAGGCCTTGTGGATATCAACCTTGAACAAACATCTAGGAGACACACACCCTCTCCTATACATTTTAACAAGGTCTTGACAAATAAGCACATTCTCAACGATACTCCGGCCCTCAATAAATCCACCCTGCGTAGGCGAAATTATCCGGGGCAAGACTTTGGCCAGTCTCGAACAAATAATTTTTGCAATACATTTGTACACAACATTGCAGCATGCAATCGGCCTAAAGTCTTTCATAGACTGCGGCCTGCTCAGCTTTGGAATTAAAGTAATGATAGCACAGTTCAGCTGTTTCAGCAACTTACCAGAAATGAAGAAATCCTGAACAGCGCTAACGACGTCGCCTCCAATAATATCCCACGAATCAATAAAGAATTGACTAGTGAAACCATCCGGACCCGGCGCTTTGTCATGATGGATATCATGCAATGCCCTCTTGATCTCCGACTCAGTCACACTCGCACCGAGTAAAATCTTATGTTCCTCTGAACAAGTACTCCCCATACGAACTATGTCAACTCGAATTGGTTCGACAGGCCGCGAATCGCCCAACAAAGAAAGATAGTAACGCTGGAAAGCATCTTGAATTTCAAGTTTTGTGGAACAATCACGGCCCTCAGCATCAACGATCTTTGTAATAGCATTATGAGCCCGTCGAGCTCTCAAAATTCCATGAAAGTACGCGGAGTTCACATCGCCCTCCTTGATCCACTTTTGTTTCGCTTTTTGAGCCCAAAAATCAGCGCGCGCAGACTGCATTTTACGGACAGCAGCGTTAGCATTCAGCTCTTCTTGCAACAGCGCAGGAGACCGATCAGACCGCAGTCTGACTTGCAGGTCCACCAGTTGCGCTTCTGCCAGGCTGCAGCGTGACTCGATGTCCGAGAACGAAGAAGAGTTAAGCAGTTTCAATGGAGCTTTCAGGCTCCTCAACTTCGAAACCAATTGGAACATTTTGGTGCCCACAACCTGCACATCCCATGCCGACTCCACGCACTTCAGAAAATCCGGAGAACGACTCCACATATTCAAGTATTTAAAAGACCGGTTACTCCTACTTGGCGGCCTCCCTAACTGAACAATACACGGACAGTGATCAAAGGTCCCTTCCGGTAAGAAATTCGCAAACCCATCCGGAAACAACCTCGACATATCGTCATTCACCAAACACCGGTCAATACGACTAAAGACTCTAGTTTCCACAACTCTATGCTTATTATTCCAAGTGAACCAAGAGCCGCTTGCCCTAAAATCACCAATTTTGTAGTTCGCAATGCAATCACGAAATTGATTCATTTCCTCGTCCGAAGAATTTCCCCCAAGCCTTTCCCAATCATCAATAACACAATTGAAGTCACCCAAAATCATCCAAGGCCCCATACGAGCATAGGATTCAAGTTTTCGCCAAAGATCACCCCGCTCCGCGACGGAGTTATATGCATATACAAAAGTAAGCAAATAACTTTTCCCCGAAGCTGTGGTAACCTTGACGTGGATACTTTGAGCACTGTACTCCAATATCATCAGATTCACCCTGTCATGCTTCCATAATAACCAAACACGGCCTCCCTCACCACAGTGATTGTTAGTAGTAATACTCCAATCAGCAAACACATTTTGATGGACTTTAGCATAAGCCTTATTCTTTATTTTTGTCTCAAGTAAACCAAAGACGTCTACCTGCTGCTTCCTAACAAACTCACTTATAGCACGCTGCTTATTTATATTACACATACCGCGCACATTCCAACATCCTATATTATGTGTTTCCATGGATCACTAATTCCAAACCAACCCCTTCATTCCTCTCGACCAACTCTTTTCTCGGAGATCCTATGATCACATCAGCATAGGACACTCCATTTTCCACTTCTTTAGGCTGTATTGTACCCTTAGACATGGACCCCACCGAAACAGGAGGCCTAGTTCTAACAGCGCCCGCCACAACAGCATTCGCCGTAGAAGGTTTGGGCCCAGTTATGAGCCTCGTCGACAGCTGCTTCACAGCTCCCCCACCCTCAGTCTTTTTCTGTTTCACTTCCTGTCTCGCTTTCCTCAACTCCTCTCTCCGACAATCACGAGCCTCATGCCCGTATCCCTTGCATTTGGAGCACCATATAGGCTTCCACACATATTTGACAAAAACATCAACCACATTATCCTTCTCATCCATAAATTTGATCTCATTCCTAAATTTTTGCCCCACCTTAGCCATAATCATGACCCTCGCATACCCAAGCCTAGACCGTTCTTCCGTAGCCAAGTCAGACTTGACGTATGGGCCAACAAGGGAAGCTATCCTAGGTAAGCATCTACCCCAAAATTTCAAGGGGATGTCATGTAGCTGAATCCAAACAGGTACTTCAGGAACATCAGTTTTGTCCAATTTGGCATCAGGAGTCCATTCTTTCACAATCAGAGGTTTATTATCAAACATATACAGACCATGGTCGAGAATCTTTACCTTAGCTTCCTTGTCTTTGAACCGAACTAGGAAAATTCCATTAGGCAAGAATGAAACATTGTCGATGCCATGATCCTTCCAAATTCTCCTCACAAACCCTTCCACCACTTCCCATGGCGGGTTAGCGCCCATAATGAAGCAGTATACAACTGAACTCCAAAATTCGATTTTGTCATCAACGTCTTCTACCGAGAACCTGATTAATTCCTCATCGTCAACCATGTCGATGATTTTCTTCCCATCTATTTGTTTCCACCCGCCCGAATCCACTTCCATTTCCAGACCCGTCTCAGGCATGAACTCCGGGACATCGTCATCAGTCTCTGATACATAATTCAATCCCGGAATTTCATTCACCCTTGAATTCATCTTGTTCGATGCACTATCATCCAAGTTCGAGTTTTTCACCGCTTTTCGTAATAATTCCTCTTTTGCTTTACGTGTGATTGGCTTCATTGATTTGGTCCCCCTCGAGACGGCCTTGCTTTTCTGTCTCATTGGTACGCATAACAAGGGCGAAAGCCTGCCTAGTCGCCGACAGGGCTACGTCCGCCCGAAAAGAAACGCACGCCGGAATTCCCTCTACTGCTCGCCGGAAATCACCAGAGGAGAGGAAGAGTTTTTTTATTTTGAAGGTTATTATCCTTAATTTGAAGGTTATTATCCACGGTTTTTCAGCCTTTTGGGTCCCGAAATAAAATGATTTCATAACTGCACTGAACAAACACCACACCAAGGGTAATGCCCCGTTTTAATATGAGGGGTTATTTGGATTTAAATGGAGTCTTTTAAAAGCCATAAGATTGTCTTTCGAGACATTTCAGAATCCGTCGAAAAAAGTTATACTCCCTCCGAGTTCCTATTTTTGTCCCACTTTCCTTTTTGAACTGAGTTTGATTTTTGTCCCACTTTTCTTTTTAGGCCATCAATGTGTGGTTCACATTTACTCTCCTATTCATTTCTGTTCCTCTTTCTTTTTTGGACCACTCATTTCCCCTTTCTTAATTTTCATCCCAAAACTAAATGGGACAATAATAGGAACTCGGAGGGAGTATTTCATTTTATATCGTGTCTAAGAGTTTTAATAATCATTATTAGGTATTTCATTTCTATCGACAAGTTTTTGTCAAAAAATATCCGCGATTAGAATAAATTTTACCGCTATCGAAAATAGCTAAAAACGAACGATTTTGAAGGTTATTATCCACGTTTTTTCGGCCTTTTGGGTCCCAAAATAAAATGGTTCCATAACCGCGCTGAACAAACTCCACACCAAAGATAATGCCCGGTTGTAATATGAGGGGTCATTTGAATTTAATTGGAGTCTTTTAAAAGCCATAAGATTGTCTTTCGAGACGTTTCAGAATCCGTCGAAAAAAGTTATATATTTCATTTATATCGTGTCTAAGAGTTCTAATAATCATTATTAGGTATTTCATTCCTATCGACAATATCGACAAGTTTTTGTCAAAATATATCCGCGCATTTGAACAAATTTCATCGCTATAGAAAATAGCTAAAAACGAACGATTTTGAAAGTTATTTATCCACGTTTTTTCGTCCTTTTTGGTCCCAAAATAAAATGGTTCCATAACCGCGCTGAACAAACTCCACACTGTTGTAACAATAGTATAAAAGTTGTAGTGAAATTGAGTACGAATAAATTAACGTAAGTAGAACAAGATTATTATATTAAGTTATAAAGACAAAACAAGATGATAAATAAATAAATACAAATAAGTTGATATAAAACGTAATAATGAATATATAGCTTATCTGGATAAAGGACGGTTGTGACGTGACAAGTCACTGTCCTAAAGTCGAATCTGCCCCGTACTCTACACACGGTTTTCCATGACAATCGACCCCCAGGAGTACACAACCTTTGTAGCTTTGGTGTAGACGAAACTACAAACTGAACCCCGCCAAGAACGTTGCCAAGTAACTCTCGAACGCAATAGAGATATAGAGTGAAAATGTAGATAGAAGAAGATAGAGATGTGGGTTGTTGTGTGTCTTAGAGTTTTGGGGTGTTGGTTTAGTATGAATGAACTTCCAATGTATGTTCACGACATCTACATACTCGCCCCACAAGTGAACTTCCAGTGTATGTGACCTAAATTACATCAAATAAATATTCCTTGTAGTCATTTTGTCCATGACTGTGTTTATTAAAAATTACAAAGCTAGTGTACAAATTATAAACCCAACTCTTCTTATATTAAAACTGATCACGCAATCAATTTCTTAATAAAAGTGCAACATGCAAATTTTAAAAAAAGACCTCTTGCACTAAGTCTGCAATTACAAACCTCTTGCACTAAGTCTCCGATAAAATTACAAAGCCAGGTAAATTACATCAAATAAATTTTTTTTTTTAATGGTGACAACATATTATATCACGTAATCAGTCATTGAAAAATGTAATCAATTATGTGGCAATCAAAAATTGTGACCGTATTAGTTTATAAAAAACGTTTGATCTAATTTTAAGACTATAATCGAATTATAATCGAATAATTTGGTAGTGAATTAATTTCTTGAGTTTATATAATAGAAAAAGATAATCCACAGTTTTAATTTCCCTAATCATGTGATCGAATATATTATATATTATACGTAATATTATATATGGCTAGAATATTATACGTTACTAATTATTTTAGGAAGCTTTTATTGTTATGCTACATGCATACATATTGCTTACATAATGCAGTCCACATTCATCAACACTTTGTAGCAAGACACGTTATTAATTATCTTAGGAAACTTTTTTTGTTATGCATCATACATATACATATTGCTTACATAATGAGTCCACATTCATCAACACTTTATGCTGGGCGGGAAAATTTCTCATGAAATGCAGCCACGTGGAGCTTTTGCCTAGGAGTCCTATCCTTTTAGTAGAAGAGGAATGTAAAAAAGGGTGGTACTTTTTCATACTTGCGTATTACTCATTTATACTTAAAAATTACAGTAATATCCCTCTCATTTCCCCTTCCCTCACACTAACATTAGAGTAGTTTTGAGTGAAATCCAAATAAATCCCAAAGCTCCCAAATTCCATCTCCCTCCACCACCTCGCTACGCCGGCAACAACTCCAGCCACCACTCCGACCGTCACTCCGACCACCAATTTTTTTTCCCAGTTTTTAAAACACTTTTTTTTTGGAAAAATCATTAATATTTGTATTTTTTTCGTAATTTGGGAAAAATTATTTATTTTGATTTTTGTTCCATAATTTAATGATAATAATTACCCTCATATATTACACTCAAAGAATAGAAAAAATTAACAAGAAAATTAAATTCTACAATAATAATAATAATAATAATAATAATTAAAATACAATAATTACAAAAGTACAAATCAAAATTAATTTGATAATTAAAATAAAAATATAATTACAAAATACTCAAAAACATATTTACAACCTAGTTCATAAGTAATTAGGGTAAATCATAAGTAATTTACAATTAGGATAAATCATAATTCAATTAGGGTAAATCATAAGTAATTTGCAATTAGGGTAAAACCTAATTCAATTAGGGTAAAACCTAATTCAATTAGGGTAAATCATAAATTAAAACATTAAACCTAATTCAATTAGGGTAAATCATAAGTAATTTACAAGTAAAATAAAAACATCGATTACCGAACTATAATCCATAGCGAAGCGAATTAATCAATTGATTTTAAAATTTACAAGGTTGGAGAAAGAGGTTTAGAAAAGAGGAGAAAAGAAGTGAAACAACAAGTATGAAAAATTATGAGAAGGGTACAATAGGAATAATTAGAAAATTTCAGGTATGATTGAGTAACATACAATTATGAAAAAGTAATTCCGGTAAAATATTGTACGGGATAGTGAAATCTCCTATTAAAAAAAATAATGCAACTATTTGGTTAAAACGGAATACAATATGTTTATATTTTTTTTAAAAATTTGATCATACATTCCATATTAAATATTGTACGTGATATATTCAATTTAAAATAAAATATGTGATTTTCGTAATCAATGTAATCAATCAGATTTCCTTAATTACATACTTTCTGTGGTGTATAGCTTTATATGTGATGTAGTGATATTTAAATCAGTAAGACGTTAGAGTGTAGTTGGAGAAGAGGAGGGTCACACATATGAACTCAAGAGTTCGATTCGTGCCTAGCTCATTTGGTCTATGTTTTCATATTTTTGTTGTGGATAACTTCAGGCGTGGTCAGTGGAAAGGAGATATTGTACTCCTAATTAAAATAGGGAAAATAGAAATAAGAAAATGAAAAAGAAAAAGAAAAAGAAAAAAATAACAATACATCGGGCAAACCCGAGTTTCACCCGAGGTTTCCCATCGGGCAAAACATCGCCCCACGGAGTATTGATTTCGTCAGTCCGTCTTCAACTCCTCTCCACCGGGTAATGTTATACCCCACGCCTTTTTGGATTTCGCCCGATGTATTTCGATTCAATTGAATCTGGGCTCGACGCCGTTTGGTGGCTGCCGTTGCGCTGTTGTTGTGCTCGCCGGAGTTGTGGAAAATGGGCAGCTCTATGCGCCGGAAGTGGTTGAACATGGTGAGTGCCGGAGTAGTTGCAGGGAGGCGAAGAACGAAGGTGTTGCCGAAGTTGGGGTTCGCCGGAGATCTGGGCAACGGTGATGGTGGCCGCGTCGCAGAGGTCGAAGCTGGTTGATCATATTGCAGCCGGAGGAACTGTGGTTCGATTCTGGTGCGTCGACGCCGGCGAAGGGGCCAAGTTTGATTGACGGAGATGCTGGTGCTTGTTCGCCGGAATTGGCTGTAGTTGCTTCGGTGAAGTCAAGGCCAGCTGCTGGTAGTTGAGGTTAGAGGAAGGAAATGAAGGTGGAGGTCGGAGTTCAGGCGAGGAGGACGGGGCTGCTGGAGTCGCGCGTGGTATTTGGGCGATGGCTGAGGTCGGAATTGGAGGTGCGTGTGGTGGTCGGATGACGGTTTGGGTCAAGGTAAATGGATTAATTGGTCTGTGTTTGGGTTTGGTGGAGGATGGTTTGGTCAAGGTCATGGTCATGGTCAAGGTCATGGTCATGGTCATGGTCAAGTTTGACCTTGATTAGAATGAATGAGTCGGGTTGATATGAAATGGGTTGAGATGGTGAATTGGGCTAGGCATGTGAATTGGGTTAGGATGGTGAAAGGGTGAAGGGAAGATGGGTTTGAGGAATGGAGTTGGTCAAAGTCGGGTTTGACTCGGATCGCTTTGACTCGATCCCTTTATTCACGAACACGTATCTATAAAGATAAAATAAACAGTACCGAAATCTACGAAAATGACGATAATTACGAATAAACTAAAGTTAAACTAGAAAATATAAAATATATACAAAAATGAGTTATATTGACGTTAAGTACACAAAATCGAGCCAAATACAAGTCTAAATGAGGGGTAAAACGGTCCAAATTTGTGTGTTATCAATACACTAGCCTTAAAGTCTGGGAGAGAATAAAATTTGCAAAACGTTGGTACCACGTCCGGGGGGTGGGGGTTGTTTGAGGTCGTAAAGAGACTTATGGAGACGATAGAGGTGACCAGGGACCGAGGGATCAACAAATCCAGAGGATTGGTGCATATATACGGTCTCGACGAGATCGTCATGTAAGAAGACATCTTAACATCCAATTGATGAATGAGCCAAGCCCAATTCACAACGATACTAAGGACAGTCTGAATAGTTGTGGGTCTGACCACCGGACTAAAAGTATCATCACAGTCAATCCCGACCTGTTGACTCTTCCCATTAACCACAAGACGGGTCTTGTACTGAGCAAGGAAACCGTCGGAATTAAATTTGTGTTGATACAACCACATGCACCGAATGACGGGTGAATCCGAGGTCTGAGAGACCAAGTGTGAGGGTGTGGGCTGTGGGATTTTGGGCCATTGGGGTGAGGGTGTAGTGTGGGCTGAAGGGGGAGTGGGGTGGGCTGAGTCTGGAGAGAGGTGAGTTTGGGGAGGGGTTCTGTTGGGCTCAGGGGTGCAGCGATTGTGTTTGGGTCACAAGGGAAAGCCTGCTAATTACAATGACCATAAAGGGTCAAATCTAATTAACGACGGAATACAAAGAGACAGATACTGAATACACGTTAACATATTTGTTGCGTTTAACTTAAAATAAAACTAAAAATCTAGTACGATATAGAGTATGTAAATTATTATTTGATTTTTATATGAGACACTCTCACGATTAGCATATGTGTGAGATCTTCTTATAGATATTTAATTTCGAATTTATGTTTTTCCTTTTGTTTGTTAGTTTTATTGTAGGGTAGTATTGTAATTTGTAATTTGTAATTTGTAAATTCTTGATGTCTTGCATAACAATTTATAATTCATAAAAAGACATCTCTCGATAACATTAAGAAACGATCCATTTAGTTATACCGACAAACATAAAACAAATTATGCTTTTTTGTTTAAAAAATGACTGTAATTCCATATTTATGTAATCTTTAAGCATGTATTGCAATTGCAAACCCACCCCTTACGAAGTTATGATGTATTCTTGTATTAGATGTATTGTCAGAGGGTTTTCTCGATAATTGTATTATAAGATCTTTCATATGCATAAAAGTTTATTATTACCACAAAAATAAGAAACCTCACATAATCACATAATGTGGTGAGTCGGGTGACTACTACTCTATCCGTCTAAGTCCATCACTTATTTACTTTGATTAAAATAGTATGTATTTACAAATAATCCTCCATATATGGAGTAAAAGTTAAACAAATAATGAAAACTGAAAAAGTAATTTATTTTTGGGTGAATGCCAATTAATTTTACACCAACTACGTATTTTCCGCCGCAACACAATAAGCACTACAAACATAGTACGTACACATTTTGACAATATCGGTAAAGATAATTATGCATGCATGGGGTTTCCGTTCAAATTTTAATATACTTGTGGACATGACATAGGTCCACCTCGACGCGGCCACGCGCGGGTTTGGGTAGGCGAATGAATCTCCATATGAGAATGGATCGAATTGAAATTTAGGTCTATGTGGAGTCGCCACCGAATTTTGTGGTTATTCGGAACCATTCGAGCTCACTCTATGTCGTAGTGGCCCGTATACAAAATACGGCCCATTTCCGATATCAGAGTTTATTGGGCTCGTCCCTTTGCATTGCGATACCGATACCGATACCGACATTATCGGATATCGTGTATGAATGACTCTCGTGCGCCAACGGTTTCGGGCATCCGGAAACCGAGGTTCTGAGTAAGGGGTGAGGGTACGTGTTGGGAAGCCCACAAAGGACACCCAACCCCGCCCGCACATTAGCGACCTCTACTAATAACTCGAGTGACTTTCTAATACGCGTGCTAGTAAAACGGGAAAAATGCTTATGCAAACATTGTTTTTTCCTAGGCATGTGAATGAAATTGAAAAAGGGGTTTCTATGTCAATTTAATGCAATTAATTCTACGTCAAAGTGGAATTTTAGCACGTGGGTTCATTTAGTACAATAAACGAACAATAATTAAATTGACAAAAAAAATAACAAACGCGTTAGTAACGATGTAATAATATAACGAATAATAACGGTTTGTGCAAATGATGAATTGAATTGAATGATGTAAACGAGATGCAAATATGATGATGTGTGGCTTGAAAAGATAGTAAATACACATGATTGATTAAACACGTGTTGACCTAAGTCGAAAAAATACTATCGAGTCTGAAAATAGGAGAATGTACGACTCGCGTTTTGGTCATTATGAGACCACTCGATCGAGTGGTCGATGGACTCGATCGAGTGGACCCTAAAAAAATGATTCTGTTTTGCGTTGCAGACCGTACTCGGCCGAGTTATTGACCAACTCGATCGAGTACATGGCCACTCGACCGAGTCACTGTGAGACTCGATCGAGTGGGGGTCGTAATGAGCATTCTGATCCGGTTTTGAGGTGCCACTCGACCGAGTGGGCTAGGCACTCGGTCGAGTGCCCTCTATACGAATTACAATTCGTTTGTGAAAATTGCATTGATTTTAAAATCGCTTTAAAATTGCTTTGATTTGATTGTCGTGATATGATTAAATTTTCTCCGCGTTTAATAATGCCGTAATTCTAACGAATTGTTTTGGCAATTATTTTAGCATCAACGAAAATTGCCTTAAATTGATTTAATACGATTTAGAAAAATTGACTCTTTGATTAAATAAATAATAAAAAGACTTGATTCCCTCGACTTCTCCGACATCGATAAATCCCTAGAGATTGTGATGTCGGATCCGTGTCAACGAGTTTCGACCCTTATTAAAATTGATTTGAAAATTGATGGATGCAAGATGGATGATGACGACTACGAAAATAAAAACGGATTATTGTTTAAGTTAACGGATTAGTCGGGGTATCGGAATAAGCGACCGGCAACGCTGTGTGCAGTACACTTGTATATTCGGGTTTCCTTATTCCGATATCCTTCTTATTCGACACAAATCGATAAGTATTTTAATGCTTTGATATTGGTAGTATTATCGATATTATGAATGCGAAGAACAAAATAAAAACGAAAAAAAGAAGACGACGAAAAAAAAGAGGGACGTGGACGACGAAGAGAGGAAAGGGAGAAAAGAGAGGGTTTTGACACCCTCAACCTACATGTTCTTGTCTCGGTGCGGACTCGTAACCGTGGCTTCTACACAAGAGTCTTCGAGGTTTTACGTAGGTTAAGTTTTATGGTGGCTCGGGATTGATTCCTAAAACTAGGTTTTAGGTTTTTTGCTACTATTGAATTGCTAGGGTTTGATTAGGGTTTGTAAAGACGTAGTGTGTGTAAGTGTAGGGTTGCTCTAGAGTTTGTAAAAGTTGTTCAAAGTTGTTGCATGAGGGTTGCTTATATAGGCAAGGCTAGGGCACCCGAATTAGGGTTACTCAACCAAGTAAAGGGCTAACTCGGTCGAGTGGCCCGTGAAGCCTGCAGCCGGGCTCAAAACAGGCCCACTCGATCGAGTGGGTGGGTCACTCGATCGAGTGGCCCAACTGGATCGCGCAGGTCCGTTGACTTTGGACCGTGACTTTGACTTTGATGGATTTTGTGCTTGACTTGGGCTTTTGATGATTGATGGGTTGTTTTGTGTGTCTCGGAAGCGACTTTGACCGGGGTTGATCCAATTGTAAAAAGTCAGTTTTATTTTCGGTGTGGGTTTTGGCCCAAATTAGTCTTGTTTGACTCGGAATGATCCACTGGGCCTGGACTTGAGGTCCTCTTGGTGAGATTTGTACTCCGTAAGTGTGTTAGCCAACGATTAATGGATTTGAGTCCGTATCCGAGCGCATAGAAGCATGTTAGCGTCCGATCATCATCGGGTGTTTTTTTGGAAACTGCCATAGACACGTGGCGGTCAAAATGCGGGTGTCTACAGAGCCCCCACTCTGACTGAGGCTTGGACAAGGCGAAAGTCAGAGTAGCTACCAAGCCCGTTAAGACCTGGTAGACTTCCGGTCGGGTCGTTTATAGTCCGTTAGACTCGCGTGAAGGGCTCGCCAGCCGCAAGACAGAAATCATACCTGAGCTTGATGATTGTACTCTATGGGGAATTTAGGCTTGTCGCGTAAGCCCTGGGTGTGCCTATGTGTTGGCCCATCCCGTGCTATCCCGAAAAATGCTGCTGGGGAGATTTGACTGCTTGCATGTCTTTGCTTGAGTCGTACCTGTATAAGTTACATAAAATGCATGCAACACGTAGGTAGTAAAATGACTCGTGCTGGGGAAAATGACTCTTTGAATTTTTGAAAATTTGAATTTCGAAAAATTTTGAATCTTTGAAATTCTGAAAGAATTGACTCCTAAAAGAATTAGGAAAGTTCGGGATGAATGTTTCCAAGCTAGTATCGGGACTAGGCTTGCGGGTTGATTCCCTTTTGGAATTTAGGAAACTTTTCCTAGAAGTGATATGGAAAGAGATTTGCAAGGCTAAAGCTATATATAGCCCACTATGCTCTTGAATTTTTTTCATAATTCCATCACAAGAAAATCTTTTATTTCCCTTAAGGCAAAAAGAAAGTCTCTTTATCCTCTTAAGAAATCCATCATGGGAATCGATAGATTGAGTGCTATGTTGCAGGCGTGGTCCCGTCAATTTAGGGATGCTGATAGGGTGGTCTTGAATCAGACGGGTATAACTCAGCTGTACCCGTTCCGTCAGATGGTGGTTGATCGTTACTTCTTGGATGCATGCTTGGCTTACTGGGATGACATATATCATGTCTTTGCTTTCCCTCGGGGTGAAATCTGCCCTTTACCTGAGGAGATCGCAGCTATAGGAGGATGGAACCCGATGCTCCGCCCTGCCGTCCCGTATTCAGTTCATGACCGGAGGAGGAAGCTTCGAGAATTTTTAGGGCTTTCTCACAATGAGGTGTCTCGCATGACCCAGGATGACAACACAGTCTCCTTGATCGATTTGGCTGAAAAGTTCATGAACCCACACGATGTCCGGGTGAGATCAGTTCATAGCCGTAGGGCTTTCTCTTTTTGCATGCTCCATGTATATGCCTTTGAGGGTCACATGGATTTATTGTCTTGTATGGGTCATATCCGTCTGTTAACCGTTGTTGATTTAATGGAGACAGAACATAGCCAAGCCTGGCTGATCACGGGTGAAATAATCCAAGGCTTGGACAACCGCAAGAGGGATCAGTCCGTTCGTCTCACTGGAAGCACCCGTTTGTTGCAAGTATGTCGAATTTTTATTTTCTTTTTTGCTTTTTTCGATTTTTGAATTTTTTTCGAGGATTTGGCTACTGCAGTGGGCACTCGACCGAGTGCCTTCGTAAAAAGCATTATGTTCGCTTCCAGTGACGCCACTCGATCGAGTCACCTGGGCACTCGATCGAGTGTCGTCTGCTTTGTCTCAAGATCTAATGCTTTTGTTTTTCTTTTTTCAGATTTGGCTTTATGAGAGGCTATCGGTGATAGATCCTCCCCTTGATGCTAGCAACTACCGCCATAACCAGCTGATGACGAGGAGACGGGCCATCGATTTTTCTCGCCTGATTAGCTAGAAATATTAGGATGAAGTGCTATCAATCCATGGTGGGCGGTTGATTCGATGGGTTGTGCCATGGTGGCCTATCTACGTTTGGTCAGGTTTGGACCCGAGGGAGAGGGCCCGTTACCAAGTCATCTTGTCTTTCAACCAAACGGTTCATCTTTACCCGGATCGCATACTAAGGCAGTATGGACGAACTCAGCGGATACCAGAAATAGAGGCAATTGTGAGTGACCCTACCCAATTGACAGATGTGATGTGTGACACGTGGATGCAAAGATGGTACACCCGCATACTTGGCCCGTTCCCAAGTCTCGCCACTCGATCTGGGTTTCAGACTCATATGTGAAGTGGACCAAAGCAGGTGATGCCAAAGCCCGAGCTGCATTGAAGGTTGATGAAGCCTTTGACCTGCTGAGAAGGGAGCAAGCTAAAGACAACAGGGGGTTCTTTGATGAGGGAGACACTCCAGCTACCCTAGTTCGTCTAATGTCTGGACAAAAGAAGAAGGCTAATACTCAAGCTGAAGGGTCCAGTGTTAAAGGTGCTCGGGGGAAAGTGGGCCCCCAGACGGACTTGGAAAGGAGACTGGGCCCTAGACTAGCCGTGCAGGACCGACTCGGCCCACGGGATAGGCTACCCGAGCATGTGCGGGCCCGACTTGGGCCGAAGACTGTGATTGAAGACCCGTCATCCAAGAAGCGGGCTCATGCTAAGGAGGTTCCCTTGGTGATTAGGGAACGCTCGTCCCCACCTCGACGACCTCGGGCTCCACGCGACCCGAAGGACAAGGGAAAGGGGAAGATGCCGGAATATTAGTCTCCTATTTTATTATTTGAATATTATTATTATTTTTGTGGTGCGTTTTTTTTGTGTTTTTGCCGTGTTTTTTTTTATTCCCGAGTTTATCGAGATATTAATAAAGACGTATTATTGAATACCGTTTCCATCTTTTCGTTTATTGCAGTGGTTGTACCCTTTTGAGGGGTTGCCTACGTATCCACAATTAGCGGAATCAAACCAACCGTAGTTCAGAATCTGATTTGATTGATGATTTTTTTTTTGCAATTTTCGAAATACATCAAGATTATTAATTCGAGATGTGCGACGGTAGAATAGTTAATTCTAACTTATTGACTTGTCTAAAATTTTGAAAATTTATAAAAAGACTAAGTTTTATAAATTTTTGCAAATGACATTGAGATTGGGCTTATGGGTAGTAGCGCTTCAGCTGGTCCAAGTTGGTCGGGTTGACGAACTCGTTACCGTCCAGGTCCATTAACATCACTGCTCCTCCCGATAGGATTTTCTTGACTAAGTATGGCCCAGCCCAGCTGGGTTTGAATTTTCCCCTTGGGTCAACCGGTAGTAAGGCACGAACCGATTTTAGGACCAAATCACCTTCTTTGATTTTCCTGGGCCTAACCCTTTTGTTGAAAGCCCGTTGAATTCTCTTTTGATACACTTGAATATTATTGAGGGCCCGGGACCGCCGTTCATCCAAAAGCACTAGCGAATCGTATCGGGCTTGGACCCAATCTGCTTCGGGTACTTGGCTTTCAAGCAAAATCCTTAGGGATGGTACTTCTAACTCGACCGGTTGGACTGCTTCCATTCCATATGTCAGGTAATATGGAGTTGCTCCGGTTGCGGTGCGAATCGAAGTTCGGTACCCCCATAAGGCAAAAGGTATCTTGTCGGGCCAGTCCCGATAATTCTCAGCCATCTTTTTTAGTATGGTGACAATTGTTTTGTTGGCCGCTTCTACCGCTCCATTTGTTTGGGGTCGGTAAGGTGAAGATGTATGCCTCTGAATTTTGTATTTCGCCAGTAATGCGGTAGTTTCAGCTTGGAAATGGGTCCCGTGATCACTGATAAATTCGTGCGGGATTCCGTATCGGCATATAATCTTATTTTGGATAAATTTGGCCACGTGCTTGGCGTTCAAGACACGGTATGACTCGGCTTCTACCCATTTGGTGAAGTAGTCGATGGCCACCAAGATGAAGCAATGTCCTCCCGTCCCGGAAGGATGCACTTTCCCAATTATGTCTATACCCCATGTCGAAAATGGCCATGGTGATGTCATGGTATATAATAGGGAAGAAGGCATATGTTGTACATTACCAAAGATCTGACAGTTATGACAGTGCTTGACGTATAACTGGCAGTCTGTTTCCATGGTGTTCCAGTAGTATCCGAGCCTCATGATTTTACGGGATAGCATATGGACGTTCATATACGGACCATTTTCACCGTCGTGGACCTCGGCCATGACCTTTTCGGCCTGTATTTTGTCGATGCATAGGAGGAGAGCCCCCTGTGCCGTCTTTTTGTATAATTGCCCGTTGTCAGTACGAACAAATTGAGTTGCTAATCTTCGCAAGGCCTTTTTGGCCCGATTTTCAGCTCCAACGGGGTATTCTCCCGTTGTCAGGTAGGTTAGAACGTCTTGATACCAAGGTTCTGGGTCAGTTATCTCGATATCTTGAATGGCATGAATGTAGGCCGGCTCTGACCGCCATTCGACACAGATTGGCATGCTGGCCAGGTGGTCCGGGATGTTCAGTAAAGATGCTAATTTGGAAAGTGCATCTGCAAACTGATTTTCCTCCCGGGGCAGGTAGATATACTCTACCTTTTGAAATTGTTTCTCTAGAACCCGTACTCGTGCTTGGTAAGCCACGAGATTGGCGTTCCGAGTTTTCCACTTTTGGAGCGCTTGATTGATGACCAATGACGAATCACCGTGGACCCGGAGGTTTGTTACCCCTAAATCGGCGGCGGCTTGCAACCCGTGAATGCATGCTTCGTATTCGGCTGCGTTGTTGGTTACGTCAAAGTCCAACTTGATGGATAGAGGAGTGTGTTCCCCTTGGGGTGAGATTAACAGAATTCCGACCCCAAATCCTCGAAAGTTGGATGCTCCATCGAAATACAGATCCCATGTCTCGGTATCGGTATGGAATATGTCTTCATCAGGAAAGGCCCAAGTGTCGGCGTGGCCTTCTTCGGATATCGGGCTGTCAGCGAGGAACTCGGCAACTACCCGGCCTTTGATGGCTTTTAATGGTACGAACTTGAGGTCGAACTCGGATAACATTAAAGTCCATCTTGACATCCTGCCTTTGAGGATGGGCTTCTCGAATAAGTACTTGATTGGATCCATTTTGGATAAAACATGTACTTCGTGACTGAGCATGTAGTGTCTGAGCTTTTTAGTGGCCCAAACCAAAGCTAGGCACGTTTTCTCGAGCATGGTGTACTTGCATTCATACTCGAGGAACTTTTTACTGATGTAGTAAATAGCCCGTTCTTCTGAATCAACTGTCTGGGCCAGCATAGCCCCCATGGTTGACTCGGTCGTTGTTAGGTATAACGACAGAGGTAAACTGTGTTGAGGTGGCATTAGTACCGGCGGAGCCGACAAGATCTCCTTGATTTTGTCGAAAGCCGCTTGACATTTGTCGTCCCATAGCACCTGTTCCCCAATCTTCAGTTTCTTGAAAATGGGCTCACATACCATGGTTAGTTTTGAAATGAAACGGCTGATATACTGGACTTTCCCGAGAAACCCCCTTATTTCCTTTTCGGTCTTGGGTGGTCGCATCTCGGTGATGGCATTGATTTTGGCTGGGTCGACCTCGATGCCGCATTGGCTAACGATATGGCCCAGTAATTTGCCTGACGTTACCTCAAAACTGCATTTCTGTGGGTTCAGTCTCATGTTGTATTTACGTAGTCGGGCGAAGAACTTTCTTAGGGCCGGAATGTGCCCGCTTCGGTCCTTGGATTTGACGATCATATCGTCCACATAGACTTCCACCTCCTTATGCATCATGTCGTGCAATAAGGTGGTGGCGGTCCGTTGATAAGTGGCTCCAGCGTTGATAAGCCCGAATGGCATGACGGTGTAACAGTAAGTACCCCATGGTGTGATGAAGGTGGTCTTACCCATATCCTCTTCTGCCATTTTGATCTGATTGTATCCGATATACCCGTCCATGAATGATAGGAGGGCATGATCGGCCGTGTTATCCACCAATATGTCGATGTGTGGTAACGGAAAATCGTCTTTTGGGCTGGCCTTGTTTAGGTCCTGGAAGTCCATGCATACTCGTACCTTGCCGTCCTTCTTGGGTACCGGCATGATGTTTGCAACCCAGTCTGGATATTCAGACACTTGTATAAAACCCGCTTTGAATTGTTTATCGACCTCTTCCTTGACTTTAAGAGACCATTCGGGCTTCATTCTTCTGAGCTTCTGTTTTACCGGTTTGCACCCATCTTTGATGGGTATTCGGTGTTCTGCTATTTCTCGATCTATTCCCGGCATGTCCTTGTAGGACCATGCAAAGACGTCTTTAAATTCTAGGAGGAGGTCTGCGAACTGTTGTCTCTCCTCTGGATCTAAAGATAGGCCCAACTTAAGCATCTGGGGCTCTAAAGTGGTTCCCACGTTGATGGACTCGGTGTCATCAATTACCGGATCTCGGGATTCCCTTTGCTCGAGCTTCTCGACCAGATGTGGAGGTAAAGGTACCTGTTCGTCGGGTTTCTCAATGTCATTGCATATAAAATTTTTGAAATTGAGAAAATTTTGGAAATAAGACAAGTCACTAGTAGAATTAATGTCATTGGAACCTATCAAAAGGAACCGGTTGTAAGAATAAAAGGTTCCTTATATGACCAAAAAAACGATTGGCACCTGTTGTAAATGGAACCGGTTCCAAAGACCTTATCAATGGAACCGGTTGTTCACTAAAAGAGGTTCCAAAGGTAGTGTCCAAAATTTTTAGCCCATATTAAAATACTTTGGCACCTTTTGTAGGTTCAACCGGTTCCAAAGACCTTACCAATGAAACCGGTTGTTAAATAAAAAGAGGTGCCAAAGATACATGTTAAATTTTTTGGAACTTATTAAAAAAGTTCTCCATCAATGGAACCTATTTTCCCTAACAAATGGTTCCAAAGACTTCTAAACTACAAATCATAAAATAAAAAATAGTAAGTTCTATTCTTAGAAATTGAACCCTAATACAAAACAATTTGTTAGGAACACCAAACAATAGAACCCTAATAAACTAGCAGCACAAAAAAAAAAAAACGCAGAAGATCAGACAAAGAACCCAGAACTCAACTCAGGCACGAAGAACCCAGAGAACCAAATAACCCAGACACGAAGAACCCTAATTGGACGACGAAGTAGAAGACGAAGACGCAGAACTCAATCAGAGTAGAACACGAAGTAGAACACGAAGAACGCAGACGAACTGAAGAACGACGAACCCTAATCGGGCGAAACGAAGAAGACGACGAAGAGAACGACGCATAGATTAGGAGAAGAAGACGAAGAAGAAGACGCGAAGAAGAGTCACGAACGCACGACGAACCCTAAACACGAGGTACCATAAACTTATTTTTTCTAATTCGCAATCACTTTTGAATTCTGCTTGTTCTGTTTACTCTACTATGGAATTCTCAATGATTATCCGCCATCGATTTTCTCTGCGTTTTTTCGTTAATTTTCTCTATTTTTCTGCTTGTTTTGCTATTATTGTGCTTCGATTGATCGTTTTTGTACTGTTGAAATCGATTGAGTTAGTGGGTATTGAGTTAGTGGGTTTAGCTTGAAAATGATACGAAATCGTTGGTGGCCGGCACGAGTTTGGTTCTGTTGCCTTTGTCGGTTCCTCGTCTTTGTGTCTTTGCTATGTTCTTCTGGTGTGGTTGGGGTTGGTTGCTAATCACAGATGAAATAAACCCCAAGCTTCCGTATAAAAGAGATCAATCAGGGCAAATTTAGAGTAGAAATCAAACCAGAAATTTTCCTGGACAATATCATCACAGTCCACCTTCCATTCAGACCTACAACTTGATCCATAATTAAGCAATTCTAATCCTACTTTGCTTAGGTTTAACATACCTTGCACTGGCCTATGTATATATGAACCCTCTATGATCTACATATACCGTTTTCCTTCGAATATATCATCTACATACAAAAATCAAAGTTTCACTCAACTGTCCTTGTTGTACAGCAAACAAAACAAAAATACGTGAAAAAAAAAGACAGAATACATAGGAATTGAGTCTATGACTACAAGCCTAGACCTTAAACTAATAAGTTGCCTATTATTACACCAATTATGAGAGGCGTAGATATGTATAGATGCCAACAGAACGGAAATGCTGGGTTGCACTTGAAGGGAATAGATGTGCAATCTGCTCATCCCTTGATTCAAATATTTAATCCTCGAATGTGGTTTATGGGCCTTACTCATCGCTTCTAAATAATGTTATGAATGATGATTATATATACATGAAATGTAAACCAGATCAATGGTATAATCCAAACACAACAAATCGACAAAAGACGCACAATAAACGCAAAAGAGGGACGACAAATCCAATAGACATCAAATGATCAAAATCGAATTAGAGTTTCAGTAATTAGGGACAAACAAATTATTTGCAGAAAATTATGCATCAAAACAGAATTAAATGCTTACCTTAAATCGAATTAAGGTATCAGTAAATAGGGACAAACACGACGTTCGTTCTGTTCGATGGTTCTCCTGGGTCATTTCATGTCTTCGTCGTCCCCGTACTCCCCTGTTTTGTCGCCTTTGTTGTGTCTTCGTCTTCCTTGATTACAAAGATTAATAAATTACTTACTCTTTGTTTCCTCGAATTGCAGAACTTAGGTAAAGAAGTTTAGCCTTCATATGTGTCTTCAATCGAATTGCAGAACTTCTTTTCAGTCTGTTTGTGTCTTCCTCTTCGTGTCTTCGAATTAGGATTAGGGTTCTTCTGTGCGTCTTTAATTTGTCAGTTGAGGTTTCTAATTAGTGGTCAGTTGGGGTTTAAGAGTGGGTTTCATTTTTTATTTCTAATTTATTCTGTGGGTTTAATTTGGCTGGGAATCAAAAATTTAGAATTACTTACCTTAAAACAATTTATTTTATGTCACTTTTACGTTGGTGTTAATAGAACGGTAAAAAAAATATTATAGTATTTGTACAAAAACAAAATTACCAAGAAGTAGGACTTTATCGTGTCACTTTGACGTCGGTTGTAAATAGAACCGCCATAAAAACCTATAACATCGTTTCTAAATAAAAGTGCCACAAAAAATAGCATTCTATTGTGTCAGTTCTTATGTCGGTTGTAAATAAAGCTGTCACAAAAACCTATACTGTCGATTCTTAAATGAAACCGCCACAAAAAGTAGCACTCTATTGTGTCATTTTTTGCGTCACTTGTAAATAGAACCGCCACTAAAAGTTTATAGTGTCGGTTCTAATGTAAAACCGTCACGAAAGGTAGGTTACTAGTGTTGAAGCTAAGAGGGAGTATTAGTAAAATGGTTGAAGCTTCATAAGCCATGAAAATGTGTACTAGTGTTGTTGGATCAATTAATGACTTCTTGTGCGACTTGTCTCTCTTGTCTCTCAATTAACCACGTCACATTGCCTTGGAATTAATTATCATATTCGTGTGTATTAATTATTAGATTGTATAAATGGATCGAAGTTGGATGTATGGACAAAGAGATATTGAATTTTGTCGAAAGCTTGAAGAATTTATTAGTCGGGCGCTCGAACACCAAATACAAGAGGGGAATGGTAATTTGATAATGTGTCCATGTAGCATGTGTTACAATGTGAAGAAGGTGAAGTGTGTAAATGAGCTACGTGCACATTTAATTATCAAGGGATTTAAACCAAATTATGAAGTTTGGATTTGGCATGGAGAGAAGACGGTGATGGGTGATAGTAGATATAGCGATATGAATAGAGGAGATGAAGAAGAGGATGACATTTGTGAGCAGAATAATAATCATGACCATGAAGATCTGAATGAGGGTTTTAATATGGATAATGATGATGTAGAGGTTGAAAACATTGATGAAATGATGGATGACCTTGAAAAAGATTTTGTAAATTGCCCAACAATGTTTCAAAGAATGGTTACTGATTCCAAAACAGCTCTATATTCAGGTTCCAAGAATAGTCTTTTAGGTTATGTGTTAAAGTTATATACTGCAAAAGCTGAGGGGGGTTGGAGTGATAAGAGTTTCACTAATTTGTTAGAGATTGTTTCTGATGGCTTACCTTCAAGTAATGTGCTACCCATTACCACATATCAATGCAAAAAAATCCTTTGTCCATTGGCTACAAAATACGAAAAGATTCACGCATGTCCAAATGACTGTATTTTGTACAGAAAAGAGTACACTAACTTAGAAGAATGCCCAAGATGTGGAGAGAAACGATACAGATTGACAGAGGATGATAATGGAGGCAAAAAAGGAGGCCCAAGAAAGACTTTATGGTATTTACCAATTATTCCTAGATTTAAGCGATTATTTGAAAATTCAAAAGATGTAGAGTACATGATATGGCATCACAAAGGCAGGAAAAAGGATGGTAAACTTAGGCATGTAGCCGACTCTCCACAATGGCGAAACTTTGATAGATCATTTCCAGATTTTGGTGAAGAGTATAGAAATTTAAGATTAGGGCTTTGTACTGATGGGATTAATCCATTCGGGACTTTGAGTACACAACATAGTTGTTGGCCTGTAATGTTAGTAATATACAACATTCCTCCTTGGCTTAGTATAAAGAGTAAATATATCTTGCTGGCACTACTAATATCAGGCCCTAAACAACCGGGAAATGATATTGATGTGTATCTGGCGCCTCTTGTTGAGGACTTGAAGTTGTTGTGGGAAGTTGGTGTACGTGTGTATGATGCTGCTAGTGAATCTAAATTCCAATTGCGTGCGATGTTGTATTGCACAATAAATGATTTTCCTGCTTACGGCAACCTTTCCGGTTATAGATTAAAAACCGATAAAGGGTGCCCTGTTTGTGGGGATGACACTGACTCCGAATGGTTGGAGAACTCGGGTAAATATGCTTATATGGGCCATCGGCGATTTCTTCCCGAGGGTCATGCATATCGAAAGAAGAAGTTCTTTTATGGGAAAACCGAGCATACGCCGCCTCCATCAATTTTGAATGGCAAAGAATATTTTGAACGAGTTAAAAACATAAATGTCGAGTTCGGAAAGCCATACAAACCTCCCCATGATGGTGTATATCACTCAAAGAGGTCAATATTTTGGGATCTTCCATATTGGGAATATTTGTCAGTGAGACATTGTATTGATGTTATGCACGTGGAGAAAAATGTATTCGACAGTGTAATTGGTACATTATTGAATATGCCAAACAAAACTAAGGATGGGGTAAAGGCGAGGAAAGACATGGTTGCAAGAGGAAGACTCGATTTGAAGCCCGATGAAGGGGTGAAACGGACCTATTTACCCTCGATCTCCACAACTTTATCGAGAAAGGAAAAGATTGTAGTGTGTGAGTCTTTAAAAGGTGTGAAGGTACCATATGGATATTCCTCAAGCATAAGTCGACTTGTTTCAATGAAAGATTTGAAATTAGTAGGCATGAAATCACATGATTGTCATGTTATGTTAACACAGTTGTTGCCTGTAGCTATAAGATCAGTATTGCCTAAACATGTTAGAGTTGTTGTCACAAATCTGTGTTCATTTTTCCATGCAATTAATTCTAAGGATATTGATCCCGACAGCTTGGATGTCTTACAAGCTAATGTGATTAAGACTCTTTGCGAATTGGAAATGTTCTTTCCGATCTCTTTCTTCGACATCATGGTTCACTTAATTGTTCATCTAGTCAGAGAGATAAAGTTATGTGGTCCAGTTTTCCAGAGAAACATGTGGGTAATGGAACGAGAGATGGGTACGTACAAGCGACGAATGAAAAATCGATATCGCCCTGAAGGTAGTATTGTTGAATCAACAATTGCTTGTAAGGCACTTGGATTTTGTACTGATTACATGGCGAATGTGCATCCTATTGGACTTCCTACCTCGCGACATGAAGGAAGACTTTCAGGACATGGTACCTTGGGAAAGAAAATTATTATAGTTGACAATCACCTCTTAAAACAAGCCCATCTGTATGTTTTACAAAACAAGACAGATGTCGATAAATATTTAGTTAAGCATATGGCTTTATTGAAGCAACAAAATCCACAGAAGCATGAATCTTGGTTGAGGAATGAACACAATCGCACTTTTGTACAGTGGTTCGAAGATGATGTGATGGATGAGTTGTCCGATCCATCGCATAAGGTGAAGGAAAACTTAAGGTGGTTAGCCCAAGGACCTAATCGAAACATCGTGACTTATGAAGGGTATGATGTTGATGGGTTTTGCTTTTATACAAGTAGACAGGATAGCAAAAGCACGATGCAAAATAGTGGTGTTATTGTTATTGCATCGTCTGAAGAATATGTCGGAAAGGGTAAGAAATCGGTAAATGTGTCTAGGTCATATTATGGGGTAATTGAAGATATATGGGCGATTGATTATTCTAGGGAATTTAAGGAAACTTTGTTTCGATGTAGATGGGTTGATTGTGATAAGGGTGTTAAAGTTGATGATATGGGATTCACTTTGGTAAATTTCAGTGTCCTGGGACATGCACAAGACCCGTTTATACTTGCATCTCAAGCAAAACAGATCTTTTATATGACTGATCCTTTGGATAATAGTTGGAAGATAGTACGTTATGGTAAAAGACGTATTCTTGGTGTTGAGGATGTTACAGACGAAGAAGAATATGATCACTTAGACGAATTTCCTCCTCTATCAACCAAAAGTCAAGATGCGTTAGATATACGTCACGAGACTTATGTACGTAATGATCATGGTGATGGCATATGGTTTGAAAATCCTAAACAATAATACTAATAATGCATCATCGTTTAGTGAAGGTATATATATGCGTGCTGAATCGGGAAATTATATTTTCAATTAATTGTTAGATGTATTGATTTTTTAAATCGATTTTGTTAATGTTATTTTTATTTGTTTATTGGATTATTCAAATTAACTTCTTTTTTTATATGGTTCAGGTTATTGCATCATGGAAGAAAATAATATGAATATAGTTAGCGTTGTAGAAAAGCCAAAGCCAAAGAAGAAATATAAACCTAGAGGTCCGACAACAAGGGTGAAGGATAAGAAAAAGGAGGACACTATGCCACCGCAGTCTATAGAGTTTGATGAGTTAGATATGCCGAAAGGCCCATGTGCGATTGCTTTCGGTTCTGAAATGGGGGTTCTAGCCTGGGGAGTGAAGATTACATATGGGGGATGGCCTAAAGTGCCCGAAGGCAAAAAGGAAACAATTTGGTTACATATGAAGGTAATAATTAGTCTTGTTATTGATAATGAAGTATATAATCTTTTACAATTTGACTACATGAACTATAATCTACTAACCTTTTGATTTAACGGATTTTGATGTAGAAAATGTTCAACATCAAAGATGACACAAAACGGGAACTCGTACTAAAGATTATTGGACAGCGATATAAAAATTTTAAGACAAGGCTAGCCAGAAATTACATTTACAGAAAAGGAAAACAAAAGAGTAGCAAGGAGAGTGAAGAAGAGTCAGAAGTTGAGGAATTAGAAGGGGCGAGGAGTTAGATGACGATCCCAATGATGATGAGGCGTACGGGATCTCAAAAGAAGATTGGGAGGAGTTCGTAAAACAACGTACTGATCCAAAAGCTAAGGTTGATATCTTCCTTTTACTTAAGGTTATTACCTTTGTGACTGCTATTGCGGAGCATATATTCATCTGATCTCTATAAATAACTTCTAAAATCTGTAGGAAAGAAGTGAGAAAGGTCGACTTGCCCAAATCAGCAACAACACTCCACATTACATGGGAAGATCTGGGTATAGTGGCAAGGCCGATAAATGGCTCCAGGAAGAAGTTGATAGGGAGATGTCACTAAACCCGGATGTTGATCCTGTTGCAGTTAGGGAAATTGCTATTCAGAGGATCAAGGATAGAAGTTTCATGTGGGTAAAAGGACATACGCCGTCATCAAGTGCTCCTCCACCACAGACGCAAGAAATCATCAACAACATCGTAAGTCCTTTTTATAATCTTAAGCTGATAAATAAGATTGCTAACACTCCAAATTTCATGTAAACAGAAGCATTGGTCGAATTTGGCGGAGAGTGGCGAGTTTGTTCCTTCGAGGTTAGAAGATGTATTGGTGAAAGCAACGGGTAAAAAAGAGCATCCAGGGAGGACAAGAGGAGTCGGTTCTTTTGTTGGTAACCAAAAATATTTTGGAAAACCAAGTCGAAGTTCTTTGGAGAAAATGTACACGGCTCAAGAAATGGATGAAAAGTTAGATGAGGTTAAGAGGGAAACAAGGGCAGAGATGAAGAATATGTTCATTGAAATGGCAAAGGCATGTGGTATGATATTGCCCATTGGCTTTCACGGTGATGAAGAAGCATCAAATCATTCACCAACCCCACGAGATCACAGTAGTCATTCAATTCATCAAAGTGACCCTTTTGTTGACTTAAAGGTACAACAAATTATCATCTTTTAGGATTATGTTGTTTTTGTTCACTAATGTTTTTTTCCTTCTACATTTTTTGTACCTATTCCAATAATTTTGAATGACTGTATATATTTTGTAGGATTCTACATCTTGTCAGTTATGTGTCCATGATGGTATTGCATTGATCCTCGTTGCTGAGGGGATAGCTCTACCATGGAAAGAGAACACAATGGTGCACCACACAACATTGAGTCCACATAATGTTCATGTAACAATTGATAAGTGTTTGGATTCTACTGCCTTACTTCCAGTTCCGTGGTCCGAATTTGAAAAAATTGGTGAAGCTGTGGGAAGTTTTGCACAATGGCCCAAAAAATGGGTTCTACTAAGCCAAAACAAGGTAAATATTACTTATCTAATTAGGTATTTTGTGGATTTGTGCCATGATTGAATTTGTTATCATCACAAAGAGTGAAATTTTGTTCCATTAACCATTCATTCTATTGAATTATGATTTTAAACCAAGCACAATTCTCGTATATTTTAATCATGTTAGTTTTTTAATTAATACGTGTAATTTTAGGAATTGTCCTCTAATAAAAAGTTGAAAAGAAAAGCAAGATCCAAAGATACAAAGGAGTCTCGTAACAAGGCTCAACAAAAGGATGAAGTTCGTGTCGGATCTATGAATGAGGTAAATTTGGTTTGATTTCTACTACTGGAATATTTTAGGTCTTAATAATAACAAGCAAATTGATATTTGTAGGTCAATAATGTTTGTGGAAAAAATAATGATCCAGAAGGTATTGGTTCATATTGTCAACAATTGGAAAGAATAATGGTTTCATTATCTTCGGATTCCATATTTATGATATCTATAGATATCAGTAAGTCGGTGTACAATTCCAAAGACGTCAAGTGTACTTAAGTTTCGAGGATATTAGGGAAATGTGCAATTACGATGCTCTAAATGTAACAATAATTCAAGCTTGGGGAAGGTATAAACTTGATGTTTTGTATTATTTTCAATTATGTTAAAATCTAGGATTAGTTTTATTATATGTTTGTTCTATATTATTCATTTTGAATGTTTACACTATGTTCTTAAAATAGGTTCCTACATGATTATGGACAAAAATTAGGAGTGACAGAAGAAGGTGTCGGCTTCATTTGTCCCGTGTGTCTTAGTTCATACTCGTATGATCCACGGTCGATGGAAAACTACATCAAAGATGTCATGCTAATTCAAGAAGACAAGAAATATGTGATGGGTGCATTCTATGCAAGGCAAGTCTCCAAGGTTCTTTAAATTAATTACTTGGTTATTTTATATTATTTCATACTTACTAATCGTAAGTTCTATTATATACAGCAAGAATTGGTTGTTGCTTGTCATTTGCCCTTGGGACAACACATCATATATCTTTGACTCGAATAAAGATAAACATGACTTGGACATCGTAATACTACATTTGAAATTGTAAGTTATGTTTATTAATTAGTCATCAAAATACTATCTTAAGTTAAACCTTTACAAGAAAAATAATAGTCTAATAATTTTTAATGTTTATAATGTAAGGGCTTGGAAAATCTATACGGTGAGTGGCGGGAGACGTCATACGGCTAAGAAATATAGTCTCAAAGTGAACATGATTGAGGTAAACAACATTATTAAGCTTTAACTTGTTTAATTATATCATTTTTTTACATGGGTTAGTAGTTGCCATTTAATTTAAAACTTAACGCGTTGATTGAGATACTTCATGAAATCTTGTTAATGATTTTGAGTTCTTAAAAATGTTTACTCCATTATAGCTATCTCATTGTTGTCTTTTGTTTTCTGTACAAATTTTGTGTCGGAGATGACTAAATTAAAGCAATGATTATAGTGCAATTGATGAATTAAACTATGTTGGTGAATAATGATTTATAACACCTTTTTGTTCATACAATTTCAGTGTCCTCAACAATCTGGAGCCTTTGAATATGGATACTATGTCATGAAGTGGATGTACGACATCACCGTATTTTACTCTAAGAGTCAAGAAAGCTTAATTCAGGTTTTTTTTAACTTAATCTTTGTTTTTCTGTTATAAAGTAATTATGGGTGTAACCGCTAATCCATCGTCACTATTCTTTTTTTATTTGTTAGTGTGTTTCAAAATCAAGAATGACGACGGAAGATATGAACCAAGTTCGTGAATATTGGTCTCAGAAGTGCATAGAGTTGATGATGTAGTACGTATGTGACTTTGTTAACTTTTGTGGTTAGATATATATTGTAGTCATGTTGATTGCTAGATGTGGGGCATTCTACTGGAGATGTTACTTAAGTAGTTGGAGGTGTGGATTTGGTTATGGATTTGGTTGTGCTATTTAAACATTGCAGTGATATGATTTTGATATTGGGTTCATCAAATTGTAGGGAGGTGCTGCCCAATTTTCGACAAATTATTAATATTATAATTGGCGTGCTTTGATTTGTTTTTTATATATCATCTTCAGGGATATGAAAATTCAATTTTGTAATTAAAATCAGTAACATTTGTCACCGGTTTCAAAATATAAATAAATGATAAAATGACATGCCTTTGGAACCGCGTCTAAATTATCATAGGTTTCAATGAGGTACCCTTTGGAACCGGTTGTGAATAGTAACAGGTTCCAATGAAACAGCCTTTGGAACCGGTTGTGAATTGCAAAAGGTTCCAATGGAACACCCTTTGGAACCGGTTGTGAATTACAACAGGTTCCAATGGTACACCCTTTGGAACCGGTTGTGAATTACAACAGGTTCCAATGGTATACTTTTGGAACCGGTTGTGATTAATAACAGGTTTCTATGGTACACCCTTTAGAACCGGTTGTAAGTACAATAGGTTCCAATGGTATACCCTTTGGAACCGGTTCCAGCAACAACCGGTTCCAAAGGGCATCTATGGAACCCTCTTACAACCGGTTCCAAAGCTCCGGACCTAAGGAATCTGTGGCAGTAGAACCTTTGAAAAAAGGTTCCAAAGGGTAGTTTACAACCGGTTCCAAAGGGTAATTTTCTACTAGTGAGTCGTAAGCAGAACGGTGTTCATTATTATTATTGATGGTAAATTTGGAAAATAGCTCGAATAGAGCGGTCATCTGATCGTTGGTCAGTGGCGGGATAGGGAAAGGTCTTGGGACAGACCCCGAGACCTCAGTGGCTAAAGGAAGAGGGATTACAGACTCGACTCCAGCACCAGACCCTCTAAACTCGGACTCAGACTCCGACTCTGACTCTGACTCAGACTCGGACTCGGTATCCGGCATGTCTCCCTCGCCGGTGGTCAGCTTGTAGACCCGTCCTTGACTGTCGGTCCATTTTATGGTCTTCCTCCAAGCCCTTGTCTCGGTGTTGGCGCCGACCTCGATGATTAGCTTGGTTGAGTCGAACCGATCGCTGCGGAGGATCAAGTTGACCAAGTCATCTTTTGGAGCAGGAACGGTCTTGTCTTCTCCAAATAAGAGCCCCAGCACGGGCTCGGAGTCGCTTTCACCCTTCTCAGACTCTGCTTGGATGATGGTGAATATATCATCGGGGATATAGTTGCATTCCCGAGCCGTTTTGGTCTCGGGATATGTGATGGTGGGTTGGTAGAGGCCCACTTGAATGGCTCCGAAGACTGGAGTGACGAAGTAGTCAGTTAACTTTGGGCTATAAGGGCCTATGTAGGTACCCTTGAGGATGTAAGTGGCCTTGTGAATACCGGCCTGGACCATATTTTCTGGGGTTATGGCATATCCTAACCCGAATTTTGACTCGCCATCGTTCAGGACTTCGATTATCTTCCCAGCTGGAAGATGCGGTCTAGAGGTAGCTCCGGGTAAGTAACCCAGATTTTGTAGCATCATGTCGATGCTAGTAGTGAAGTAGGGCCTGAAGAGATATTCATCCTCGATCATACCCACGAAGTCGAATCCTCGTGGTTCGGCCCGGTTCGTGGCATTACAGCTAGCCACGTTTATTGGGGTTGCCTCCAGTGTGATGATACTGTCTTTGAGTGGCATCTTGACTTTTCGGTGGAGGGTAGATGATACGGCCTTGACTGCGTGAATCCAAGGCCTTCCTAGTAAGAGATTGAATGATGAGGTGACATCTATCACCTGAAATTCCAACTCCTTTTCGATTGGGCCCGTTATTATCTTCAGTTTAACGGCCCCAGCTACCGGTTTTGGGCTTCCGTCGAAAGCCTGAATAGTTTGCGCTGTCGGGAGATAGTCGGCATCAGTGATGCCGAGGGCCCTAGCGGTCCTTAGGGGTAGGACGTTCACGGCCGATCCATCGTCGATAAGGGTCATCGGGAGGTACTTACCCTTGCAGATGACTGTGATATATAGGGCCAGATTATGGTTGGGCCCAAATGATGGCAGATCGGATTCGGCGAAGGTTATGAGTGGGCCTTCGTTCTTGGACTTGCCCTTGAGGTATGGCATAATGGTGGCTACCATTTCAGCGGGTGTAGCTTCTGAGTCGACCTTGATTTCACTGAGAGCCTTAGTCAGTGCTTCCCGATGAGCTTGTGAGCTAACCAGTAGTTGCCATATAGTTGAATCAACTCGAACCCTCTTCATTTGTTGGACCAAGGCCATGTCATTGCTTGGTTCCTCGGGGGTTGGTTCCGTCCTGGCAGGTTCAGTGACGGATGTTGGAGTGGCGCGGCCAGCAGTGGCGAGGTGGTTGGTGGCCAAGGCCTTGGACTTGGCTTTTCGGACTTCTTCTCTGGTGATGGGGACAGCTTCCCCTTTGGCCAGGTACACATCATCCTCATCGTCAAACCATATCCCGTTGATTTGCGGGATAAACGGGGAAATGAGGTGAGAACAGTCAATTACCTCTCCTGTAAATATGGCATGGGCGCTGAACGGATTTTCTTTGTTGCTCGGCTTATCTCCGGGAAATGGGATTTTCCCGCTCTCGATAAGGTCTTGGATTAGGTGCTTTAGCTTCCAACATTTTTCAGTATCATGTCCGTTACCCCGGTGATACTGACAGTAGGCCTGAGCATTATAATATTTGGACATTTTCTCTACTGGGGCCTCTGGAGTTGGGCCTATTGGTTGGATCAGACCTTTCGAGGATAGCCTTTGTAAGGCATAAGTATAGGTAGTCCCTATATCTGTGAATACCCAATTTGGTGTATATCTGTCAAAGATGCTGCGGGTTGCAGCTGCAGGTGTGGGCTTGTTTGTAGACGAACTAGCCCCTTGATAGCCTTTGGTAGAGGCCTTAGTCAGGTTCTCTAGCCTTAGGTCATCCTCGATCCTGGTGCCCATTTCAGTAAGAGCGGCAAAATTGGGGATGATAGCATACTGGAGATGGACCCGGTAGGATGGGAGGAGGTTCTTGACAAAGGCCTCCACCAGCACTTTTTCGCTGGGCTTTTCGACCATCTTCACAGTCTCGGCCCTCCATCTTTGCAAATATTTTGTGAACCCTTCTTTGGGCTCTTGGGCCATTACCTCCAGAGTACGCATTGTAGTCTGGATTTCAGTGTTATCGGCGTAGTTCCGAGCAAACTCGGTAGCCACATCGTCCCAAGTTTTGTATTTCTTGGAATCGAGATTGTAGAACCAAGCCTTAGGATGTTTCTCCAAGGAAGAAGGGAACAAGTGCTCGAACATAGTTGACTTCACCCCCTTGACTGCCATGAAGTCTTTGAAAGCCCGGATGTGATGGACCGGGTCTTCGGTACCCTCAAACATAGGAATTCCCGTCAAGTTGAGGTTAGCGGGTAGCTCGTTATCCAAAGGTGAATAAGTACGAGCATTCTCGGTGTGGATCGAGTTGTTCGTCGATAGGTGGACCTGTTCTTCGAGCCTACGAACGATACTAACCAGCTCGGCCATGGGCCCGGCGGGCTCACCTCCTTCGTTAGGGTCTGTCTTCTCTACGGTGCTTAGGCGGGTGGACAAAGTTGCTTGGTTAGCCTGGATGGCGGCCAGTTGAGTTTCGATCTTGGTCAAGGCATTTTTCAACTCGTCCATTTTGCGTTGATGTCTGGTTTCGGGTGGCCTGTCTGTAAGAACACCACGTAATCAGAAACTAGCCCAAAATCCCGAAATAGAAAGTACATCCCGAACGAGACTAAAAGGGAAATGACTCGGAAAAGACACCTAGACGGGTGACTTGTGAACTGTGGGCCTTCCTTAGGATTCGGCGGGTAGGCCTAGTCCTGTTCGAAGGAAGGTTCACGTGAGACATCCCCGGACTTTTGGACTTGATTGTGTTGACGGGCCCTCCTTTGTAGGGGTTTGTCCTACGTAGGTGGGCCTTGCCTTAGTCTAATAAGACGGACTGGGAAGGGGAAGAAACTCGTGATGTAAGATCGACAGAGTTTCGACGCTATAGACCTTGACAACTTAAGACTCGACCCGACACTGCTAAATACGGGAAGTCCTAAGGAGAAGAAGGTTTTGAAAAGTGATTGTTTTGAAAATTCCGAGATAACTCGGTGGAGAGGCCCGATTTTTCGTGTAAATCGGAAAGTGCATCGGGCCTCGGTTTTGAAAGTTCGAAAGTATTTTCGAGTTTTGAATCGGGCAACATACCGTCTAGAAAATAGGCTATTTTGAGTAAAATCGTAAGTCCTAAATTCGGTATGTGTCCCGGGTTTTGAAATTGAATAGTTTGAAAAAGATGCAATCTTTGAAAAAAGACGGTTTTTGAAAACGACTCGGAAACCAAGTAGCACGTAGTCACACAAGCATTATAACGACGTCATGTATGCTCTATACTAAGTCTCGGTCGGTCTATAGAGGGTCTATACCAGTGTACATAGTCTAGACGTTGATCGAGACGGACTTCCTAAGTTGAGTTGATCTTAGAACATGCCGCGGAACCCACTCGAATCGACAATGGACACCTTTTGACATATCCATATTGGAGTACATCAACGGTATAGTGGGACGTCGGTCGCGAGTACCGGCCCGGGAAAATATGGGTTATGCATGAACCGTAAAACTAAAACGCGTATTGTATTTGTCAAACGATTTCTATTCGAGTCTCACCCCTGAGAATGCCGATGGTAAGTCACGCATCAGTTAATCCCTAGCGGAGTCGCCAAATTGTGGACATGACATAGGTCCACCCCGACGCGGCCACGCGCGGGTTTGGGTAGGCGAATGAATCTCCATATGAGAATGGATCGAATTGAAATTTAGGTATATGTGGAGTCGCCACCGAATTTTGTGGTTATTCGGAACCATTCGAGCCCACTCTATGTCGTAGTGGGCCGTATACAAAATACGGCCCATTTCCGATATCAGAGTTTATTGGGCTCATCCCTTTGCATTGCGATACCGATACCGACATTATCGGATATCGTGTATGAATGACTCTCGTGCGCCAACGGTTTCGGGCATCCGGAAACCGAGGTTCTGAGTAAGGGGTGAGGGTACGTGTTGGGAAGCCCACAAAGGACACCCAACCCCGCCCGCACATTAGCGGCCTCTACTAAGAACTCGAGTGACTTTCTAATACGCGTGCTAGTAAAACGGGAAAAATGCTTATGCAAACATTGTTTTTTCCTAGGCATGTGAATGAAATTGAAAAAGGGGTTTCTATGTCAATTTAATGCAATTAATTCTACGTCAAAGTGGAATTTTAGCACGTGGGTTCATTTAGTACAATAAAGGAACAATAATTAAATTGACAAAAGAAATAACAAACGCGTTAGTAACGATGTAATAATATAACGAATAATAACAGTTTGTGCAAATGATGAATTGAATTGAATGATGTAAACGAGATGCAAATATGATGATGTGTGGCTTGAAAAGATAGTAAATACACATGATTGATTAAACACGTGTTGACCTAAGTCGAAAAAATACTATCGAGTCTGAAAATAGGAGAATGTACGACTCGCGTTTTGGTCGTTATGAGACCACTCGATCGAGTGGTCGATGGACTCGATCGAGTGGACCCTAAAAAAACGATTCTGTTTTGCGTTGCAGACCGTACTCGGCCGAGTTATTGACCAACTCGGTCGAGTACATGGCCACTCGACCGAGTCACTGTGAGACTCGATCGAGTGGGGGTCGTAATGAGCATTCTGATCCGGTTTTGAGGTGCCACTCGACCGAGTGGGCTAGGCACTCGGTCGAGTGCCCTCTATACGAATTACAATTCGTTTGTGAAAATTGCATTGATTTTAAAATCGCTTTAAAATTGCTTTGATTTGATTGTCGTGATATGATTAAATTTTCTCCGCGTTTAATAATGCCGTAATTCTAACGAATTGTTTTGGCAATTATTTTAGCATCAACGAAAAATGCCTTAAATTGATTTAATACGATTTAGAAAAATTGACTCTTTGATTAAATAAATAATAAAAAGACTTGATTCCCTCGACTTCTCCGACATCGATAAATCCCTAGAGATTGTGATGTCGGATCCGTGTCAACGGGTTTCGACCCTTATTAAAATTGATTTGAAAATTGATGGATGCAAGATGCATGATGACGACTACGAAAATAAAAACGGATTATTGTTTAAGTTAACTTATCTCAATAATCAAATAGTCGGGGTATCGGAATAAGCGACCGGCAACGCTGTGTGCAGTACACTTGTATATTCGGGTTTCCTTATTCCGATATCCTTCTTATTCGACACAAATCGATAAGTATTTTAATGCTTTGATATTGGTAGTATTATCGATATTATGAATGCGAAGAACAAAATAAAAACGAAAAAAAGAAGACGACGAAAAAAAAAGGGACGCGGACGACGAAGAGAGGAAAGGGAGAAAAGAGAGGGTTTTGACACCCTCAACCTACATGTTCTTGTCTCGGTGCGGACTCGTAACCGTGGCTTCTACACAAGAGTCTTCGAGGTTTTACGTAGGTTAAGTTATGGTGGCTCGGGATTGATTCATAAAACTAGGTTTTCGGGTTTTTGCTACTATTGAATTGCTAGGGTTTGATTAGGGTTTGTAAAGACGTAGTGTGTGTAAGTGTAGGGTTGCTCTAGGGTTTGTAAAAGTTGTTCAAAGTTGTTGCATGAGGGTTGCTTATATAGGCAAGGCTAGGGCACCCGAATTAGGGTTACTCGACCGAGTAAAGGGCTAACTCGGTCGAGTGGCCCGTGAAGCCTGCAGCCGGGCTCAAAACAGGCCCACTCGATCGAGTGGGTGGGTCACTCGATCGAGCGGCCCAACTGGATCACGCAGGTCCGTTGACTTTGGACCGTGACTTTGACTTTGATGGATTTTGTGCTTGACTTGGGCTTTTGATGATTGATGGGTTGTTTTGTGTGTCTCGGAAGCGACTTTGACCGGGGTTGACCCAATTGTAAAAAGTCGGTTTTATTTCCGGTGTCGGTTTTGGCCCAAATTAGTCTTGTTTGACTCGGAATGATCCACTGGGCCTGGACTTGAGGTCCGCTTGGTGAGATTTGTACTCCGTAAGTGTGTTAGCCAACGATTAATGGATTTGAGCCCGTATCCGAGCGCATAGAAGCATGTTAGCGTCCGATCATCATCGGGTGTTTTTTTGGAAACTGCCATAGACACCTGGCGGTCAAAATGCGGGTGTCTACAATACTCAATTGAAACGTCGCACGTAACTACTTCCTCTTTTCAAATCCAGACTATACATTTCTTTTTTTTGACATTATTCACAATTAAAGAGAATTTTTGATATTTTTGATAATCTATAAGAAAAAAATATAGTCATGTGGGATCTTGTTTGATTCATCTTTACGAGTAGGTCAAGAATATCAAATTTTTATAATTTTTGTTAATGTAAAATGAAAGATATCGATGGTGCAAAATGTTTCTCGATAAATGTGCAAAAGAGAAATGTGTAGTTTGGATTTGAATGGAGGGAGTACGTAATTAAGAATTTAAGATCAACAGTTGTGATATAAAACCCTAACTAATTAAGGTTAAATCAATATATTTTTATACTGCAATCAATATATTCTTGTATTCACTTGCTTTCCATATCTTAGTTACATAAATTGACCTAGGGTCCAGGCCCAGTTGGACCTACTCCTAGCTATATATATATTGAAATTTTATTTGCCATAATAGCTTGTACGGAGTATATTGTATTTTGGCAAAATAGTCTTGATTTTCGATTTAATTAATTATTCAAATAATTTATCTAGATGTAACTAATTTTTTTGTTTCTGTTAAAGATACGTACCGTCAAGTTAGTCTTACTGGTACTCTTATTAATTATCTTGATGGTTCAGCTTATCCCAAAGACATTTCGACAGGAAGTCTTGGGATACACTTGTGACGTAGTCACAATCAGGGTGTTTGGATCACCCTTAGTGTTATGGTAAGAAAATTGAATAAATTTTTTACTTATTAATTGTAATTTTTATTTCTTGATCAATATTTAACCTTTTTTTTATGATTTCATTTTTTAGGTAAAAGTTATCCGAACCAGGGACGTCAAGTTGATACCGGTCCCGTTGTCCATGTTGCCTAACACTATGCTCGGTAATATGGTTTGGGTATGGCATATTTTTCCGTGACTTCTTCATCATGGTAAGTTTACTTTTATTTAGTGTAATTTTGAAAAATAATTGTCTCCAAAAGTAATGTGTAATTGTTATTTTTTTTTCATTATTAATTAGTTTGATGTTATAGATTGTGTGTTCTTTCACCAAAAAAAATAAAAAATAATATTGTGTGTTCTATTGTCTCTAACTAGTAACATTTTGACTAACTAAATTTAGTTTGATGTTATAGATGCCAAATATCATCGGTTTCATATTGGGCATAGTTCAAATGATTATCGTCGGGATAATCACATTATGTTTCCCACCCCAAGAACAACCCGGGAATCCATAAGCCGTTGAAGACATCCAAGAAGTTTAATTTGAGTCTTTTTTACGTAGTTTTATTACGAATGTTTAGCAATAAATTTGTGTTTAATTTGCAAAATATAGAGAAAACACAAATAAAATGTAACAAAATAAATTTTATTGAAATTAAAAGTTTCGGGTGCAATCTCTATTTGATCTACTAATCCAATTTGCACACAAACGGAATAAGGTGTCGGCGAAGGGTCTTAATTTGAAGATTCCTAATATTAAATCATTATTATATCTTTGTACTGAGCTTAATATATTTTTATACTGATGATGTACATTCATTAAGTAAGAAACTTAATCAAACTATGTCATTACAGTAAATAAGATGATCACATGATATTAATAATCAAACTTAATTTCAGTTGAATTTATAATCTTAAAAGATCATTTTAAAAGTCAAAATAACATATGATTGCTCTTATTTATAATATAAAATTTCATCATCTTATTATAATTTTTTCAATGTAAAAATAATTTTACGTTTGTAGTCTTATTAATTTAATACTCAAAATTTTTTTGATTGATATCGTATCTAAGAACGAATGAATCTTTTTATTGATATCTAAGAACAAAAAGTTAGTATTATTTACAATATAAGATTCCATCGCCTCATCATAATTTTTCGATGTAGGATAATTTGCTCAAGTTTATAGTCTTAAGATCTGCTTTTAAGACTCAGAAAAACGCACGATTACTCTTATTTATAATATAGAATCATCACCTTATTTTAATTTTTTCGATGTGGAATAATTTTAGGTTTGTAGTCTTTTTAAAAGCTTTTTAAGACTCAAAAGATTGTTGTTTGATATTTAAAACCGAAAGATTACTCATTTATGATATAAAATTTCATCACCTCATCATAATTTTTCGATGTGGTATAATTTACTTAATTAAGTTTATAGTTTTAAGAACTATTTTTAAGACTTAAAAGAGTTTGCTTTTATATCTGAGGTAAAAGACAAACGATTACTCTTTATTTATATAATCGAATTTGATCATTGTATTATATATTTTGGATGCATGATTACTCTTATTTATATAAAAAAAATCACCTTATTATAATTTTTCGATATGAGATAATTTTACTTAAATTTATTAGTTTAGATATAGTCTAATTAAGAACTCTTATTTATAGACGAATGATTACACTTATTTATAATTTTTCGATATGTGATAATCTAATTTAACTTTATTTGTACTCTTATTTAGAACTTTTTCTAAGACTAAAAAGTTTTTTTTGTTGATATCTGAGAACGAAGGATTATTCTTATTTATAATTAGGGGTGTTCAAAAAGTGACCCGGACCGGCAAACCCGACCACCTGGGGTCCTGGACCGTCCGGTCCGGTCCGCGGGTCTCCAAAAACTTAATTGTCGGTCCGGTCCAGTCCGGTCCACACTTAAAAAAAAAAAAATCAAATTTAGTGTATTTTGCCGGTCCGGTCCGAGTTTCTTTGTTAAACGGTCCGGTCCACGGGTTTGAATTTTTTGGGTTGCCGGTCTGCGGGTTAAGCCGGTCCGGTCCAGTCCGGGTTTGGACTGGTGAACATCCCTATTTATAATATATAATTTCATCACCTCATCATAATTTGGAGAAATGATTACTTTTATTTATATAATAGAATTTCATTGTCTTATTATACACTCTTCGTTCACTATTTTTTTCTCCATTGCCTTAATATTTGTGAGATGTATTTTAATGAAATGAGGCAAAGAGGCAAATGACCGGAGTGATTATAATTTTTTGATGTTGGATAATTTACCTAAGTTTATTGACTTAAGAATGTTTTAAGACTCAAAAGAGAGAGGTTATAATTTTTCTATGTTGGATAATTTACTTATGTTTATAGTCTTAAGAATTTTAGAACAAGTAATTAGTTTTATTTATAATATAGAAATTCATCACCTTATTATAAGGGGTCGATGAAAGATAATTTAACTAAAATTTGTAGTCTTATTTATAATATAGAATCATTATCGTAACTTATTTTAATTGTTTCGATGTGGAATAATTTTAACTTTGTAGTCTTATTAAGATTTTTTTTAAACTCAAAAGTTTTTTTTAAAAACAAATCAAAAAAATAAGACAACAAATTCATGACCTTATCGTAATTTAAAAAAACAATGATATAGAATTCCATCATAGTTTTTTTAAAAAGCAAAAAAAAAAAATTGTTGGTTGATGAGAATTACTTAAGTTGGTTGATGTCTCCAGGATTTTTTTTATTAGTTTTATTTATAAAATAAAATTTCATCACTTTATTATAATTTATTATTTAAGTGTTTAGTCTTAACAACTTTTTTAAGCTAGGACTCAAAAGATTTATGTTTGATGAAACTTTATAATTTTTCGAATGTCGGATAGTTTTATTTAAGTTTATAGGCTTAATATATATTTTAAGACTCAAAAGATTTTTGGTTAATATCTAAGAGCACATGATTACAACGGAGTATTATTTATAATATAAAGTTTATGTGAGATTAGTTTTACTTAAGTTGTAGTCTAATTAAGAGACTTTTTAAGACTTAATTTTTTTTTTTTGATTGGTTTTTAAGAACGAAAGATGTCTTATTTATAATATATAATTTATCAACTTGACATAATTTCTTGATGTGGGATAATTTATTTAAGTTTATAATTTCCGGCAGCTCTTTTTAAGACTAAAAAAAAGTACATCATTGTGGACATGACATAGGTCCACCCCGACGCGGCCACGCGCGGGTTTGGGGAGGCAAATGAATCTCCATATGAGATGGTCAAATTGAAATTTAAATCGAAGTAGGAGTCGCCACCGAATTTTGTGGTTATTCGGAACCATTCGAGCCCACTCTATGTCGTAGTGGGCCGTATACAAAATACGGCCCATTTCCGATGTCAGAGTTTATTGGGCTCGTCCCTTTGCATTACGATACCGATACCGACATTATCGGATACCGTGTAATGAATGACTCTCGTTGCCTGATAAGTTGATATTTATGCGTATTTTTACCCCTTTAATATTATTATTTTTATGTCGTCTTTCGTAATATTTGAGTTAAAATGATTATTTTATATAAGTTGGGTTTATTATTGAACTTTTGATATCTATGTACTAAATTGAGTTTTTAATATATATTTTAATTAATTAGTAATAACCCACATGGATTAAGAAAAAGATTACTAAAATCGTATGTATATTTGCAGGTCTATCTTAAGACGACGATATCTCACTCATACGATGTCGGAAAAATGCGATTCAAGATGCGATGGAAAGCTAAGTTCGGGATGAACAACTTTGTTGAAGAAAGAAAAATCAAATTTCATCATCTAATGGGTCAAAATCAAGCTTGAAACCATCAGCCATTGTGGAAAAAATAAGGAAAGAAAATCGAGTGTAAAAAAGAAAGAAGAAGATGTTGAATTGGAAGAACATGATCAATTAATTAAGGAAAGAATTAAATTCACTAAGACCAAATTCAACACTATAAAAGAAGGCAAAGAGAGGAGAAAAAAAGAGAGAACAAGGAGGCGAAAAACACATATATCGGAATAAGGCGAAGGCCTTGGCCTTCATGGCCAAGGTCGGTACAAATTCAACCGGATTTTTATGCGGGACGCGATCAATTCAACTCCTAATTTATCTAACGGTTGTATCTATCTATTTTATTTAGTTTATTTATCTTTTAATTATTTATTTAGTTTAATCTTTCAGTTATTCGAACATGTAATGTATTGATTATTGTCAATGAGTTATGAGATTATGTTATTGTTTTAAACGTTTAATTAGTACTTTGATATTCGTATGAAATTCACGATTTGACTATTGTTTTCATGTTTATTAATTTAGCCTGATCACCTAGATTATTTACATGAGTCGATTGTTAAATTAATAGTATTTTAAATTAGGTTGCAGCGTTCTGGTCTAATTTAAGTGCTAGAATTTTGTATGATAATTGAGTTATATTTAATTGCAGCGTTCTGGTTTTATATAATTCAATTGATGGGTATTCTTAATGCGACTAAATTTGTTAAGTTAATTCGTGCGTTCATGGTTAATTTGATAGATTTGGTTAGGATTAAACTTGCGTGCGTTCACGGGGTTTAACGAGTCAAAACGATAAAACTAGTAATTTGCGTGCGTTCATGGGATTAACTAGTTACCGATCTATCTGAGTCTAATTAATTGAATCGATGATTAACCCGACTATATCATATGTTGCATGTCTTGAATATTGTTATGATTCGATTTTTTATTTATGTTATATTTATTTATTTTATTATTATTATTATTATTTACAAAACCAACAAAAAAACCCCCCTTCTATATATCTATACTATTAAATAATAAATTTTCTAAGATAATAACGTCAGTCTCTGTGGGATCGACCTCTACTTACCCTATCTACGTAGAGTTAGTAGTGTTTATAAATTTAATTTTGACTGCGGAAACGACACACATCATTGCCAATGGATTCGGACATCCGGAAACCATGGTTCTGAGTAAGGGGTGAGGGTACGTGTTGGGAAGTTCACCGAGAACACCCAACCCCGCCCGCACTTAGCGACCTTTACTAAGATATCGTTCGTTTTTGGTGTACACGAGTTAGTTCGACGGTTGAATGATATGCAAACATTATTTTCCTAAGCATGTGAGAAAAATAAATAAATGGGTTGCTAAGTTGTTTAATGCATGTTAAACTAATAACGTCAAAGTTATTTTAGCATGTGAAGTCGTTTTAGTCTAATAAAACGATAAAAACAAATAAATTGCTACAAACACGAGAAAATGAGTTGATTGTGACTGGAGTGCCAGGATTGTTGATAGTCTGAATGATTGGACGAAGAAGAAAATTCCCAGGGCCGGTGCGCTACAGTGGGCGTGCAAGGTACGTGGAACGAAGTTCCAATGCAACATCTTACGTGTTGTGATCAATGCCATGATATATCACGTGTGGAGAAATCGGAACTTGTGTCGACTAGATGGAGCGGTTCAACACCCTCGTCATGTTGTTAAGGTGATTAAATTGGATGTACGTGCTAGAATTATGACTAAGATTATACACCCTTTACGGGCTAGAGACGCGATTTGGCTACATAACTTGATGTAGTCATCCATTTGTACATCGATCATCATTTTTTAATATATTCTTACCATTTACCAAAAAAAAACCGATCGAATAAATTGAATAAAGATATGAATAAAAAAAATATGCATGATTTTAGAAAAGATTTAATGACACGTGATGGATTAACACGTGTTGACCGAGGTCGAAAAAAGTATTTATCGAAATATGTCGCGAAAGTCGCTTTTTAATGTAAGGTTCGAAAAGAATAAAAAAATAGAAAAGCGAGGAAACGAAAAAAAAAAAAGGACTCGGCGGATCAGGCCACCGCGCGAGTCGCCTGGCAGGCGCGCGACTCGCGTGGCGGTTTGTCCGGGTTTTTTATTTTGTCGAAAACCGTCAATTTTTATGAATCGCGTACAAATATGGATTAATTTATACCCGGTTCATATTTTCGATATTCGTCGTATTCGATATTCGATTATGAAATCGATATCGAATAGTCGGAATGATTTTAGAAAAGGTTTTGAAAAAAGTTTGTTTTGAACGAAAAAGTGAAAAAAAGAATTTGAACGAAAAAGATGTTAATTCTCTCCGCGTATAAAATCGTCGAATTTTGTTTTAAAAAAAGATGTAACGATTTTATTAGTATCAACGAAAATTAATTAATTTAGCTCTTGTTAGATACGATATTCGATTAGAGAATCGATATCGTATTTTAAGAACATTATATAAAAATAGTTTTTTTAGTATCGGTTATTAGAAATAAAAAAAATATGTGACAAACGACCCATATTAAAATATGAAACGACCGACGATGCGACGAAAGAAGAAAAAAGACGTGAGAAAGAGAGAGAGAAAAGGGAAGAGTCGGGTTTGATTTGCACCCTCAACCTACATGCTTTATTTTCTCGGTATAAGGCTCATCGGACGGTGGCTTAGGCACTGGAGCGTCGAGATGATGCGGATGAGTTAAGGTGCCGGTTTTTTGGACGTGTGATGGGACGGGTTTCGGCCGGATTTCGTCGGTATTTCGAGGCTTCTTCGGGAATACGTCGGGATTTGCTTTGAACTATTTTTACTAGATATCGAGGATGCACGTATGTTAGATGTATGAATGTATTTTTTTTGGGTTCCTTCAATGTTGAATGGAGGGTCCTATTTATAGGTGCAGAGGTTTAGGAGAGGTGTCTTGCTTGGATAACAAGAAACACCGGTTTGGATAGGAAATGTAAGAAGTCGAGAGGAACGCAAATTCCGTTGCTTGGTGGGGAAGCAAGGATCTCGGCTGAATGGAGGAGTGTTTCGGCTGTTTGGGGTGTTCTAGCCGAGCATTTGAGCTCGGTTTGCGAACTGTTTCGGTTTCCGGATAGAATTCCTACTTGAGATCGAATTCTATCCTTAAACGGATTTGTTTAATATTTTTTTGAAGCTGATTTTTTGTGGTGTTGGAGACCGAATCAACCACGTGAGGTGTCACGGCTGACTCGCGTGAGAATATTTTTGACCGGGTTTTGACTCGGTCGCTAAAAGACGGTTTTACCCCTGGTGTCGGAATCGACCCAAATTAGTCTTATTTGACTCGAAACGACCCACTGGGCCTGGATTTGAGGTTGGTTTTGTAAGATATGTACTCTGTAATAAGCCTAAACCAAATGTCCATGATTTCGAGCCCATATCCGAGTCCATTAAAGCATGTTCGCGTCATATCATCATCGGGTGTTTGGTGGGACCTACTATAGACACCTGGCGGTCAAAATGTGGGTGTCTACAGACCCCCCACTCTGACTGAGGCTTGGACAAGGCGAAAGTCAGAGTAGCTACCAGGCCTAATCGAGGATTGAGACCTGGCAGACTTCCGATCGGGTCGTTTAGAGTCCATTAGACCTGCGTGAAGGGCTCGCCAGCCATAAGATAGAAATCATACCTGGGTAGATGTCAATAATGTCGCGGGGACTTTCTTCTAAAAAAGTCCTGGGTGTGTCTGTTTACAGACAATCCCATCTTCGAATTGCGCGGGTGCTTGCCTTGGCAGCTATGGGTGTGTCTGTTTACAGACACATCCCATCTTTGAATGACGTGGGAGCCTGCATTGGAGGCTACGGGTGTACCTGTTTACAGATACATCCAAAAATGTCGCTTGTACTTTTCCACTGGAGAATTCCTCGGGAGCTGGGGTATCTGTCTGTAAATTGCATGTAATATTCAGATAAAATACCGACTCACGCTGGGGAAGGAAATGATTTTTTGATTGATTGATTTTTTGGAGAAAGATTTTTTTTCGAAAACTTAGAAAAATGCCGAATTTTTTTTTTTTGAAAAAAAAAAAGAAATTTTGGAAATAGGAATGCTTGGGATGACTTGATTCCTAATCGGATTCTGACACAGACTGTTAAAATCTTCTGGTTAGGCCTGTATGCCTAGATGAAGTAGGGAACATCATGAAAATCCCTATTCCAGGGGTGACTAGGAGAAGAGATTTCTCTATTATAAATAGAGAGTTCTTGCCCTTAATCTTCTCATATTCCAACCCAAATATTTCCTTCTATCTTAAAATACCTTTAGACTTTTAAGACAAAACAAAACTTTCTGCTATGGGTATTGAACATTTGACCGCGATGCTTCATGCGTGGGCCCAGAATTTTCGAGATGAAGATAAGGTTCAGCTAACTCAGATGGGAATTGTGGCTTTGTTCCCGCTTCAGCGACTCAAGGTGGATGCACATTTCCTGGACGCTTGCTTATCTTTTTGGGATACTACCCACCATGTTTTTGCTTTTCCCCGGGGAGAAATATGTCCCCTTCCTGAAGAAATTGCCGCCGTAGGGGGTTGGTGCCCAAACGCTCATCCTGCTATTCCTCCTTTTTATCCTGATCCAAGGAGGAGACTGAGGGATTTTCTTGGGTTGTCTCATGCTGAGACAGCCCGTATGGTAAAGGGAAATTCTGTTTTCCTGTTTGATCTGGCCGACAAATTCATGGATCCAAATGGTGCCAGAATTTCTTCTACCCATAGGCGTAGGGCTTTTGCCTTTTGTATGCTGCATCGATACGCCTTCGAAGGTCAGATGGATGCTGACTCATGTTTAGGCGAAATCAGGCTGATCAGCATAGTGGATCAGATGGAGGCAGGTTATAGCCCAGCCTGGCTGATAACTGGGGAGATTATAACGGGCCTTGACCCGGATCGGCAATTGACGGGCAGTATTCGTCTTTTGCAGGTATTTGACCTTTTTTTTTCGAAATTTTTCGAAATTTTTTTTAATTTTCGAAAATTTTTTTTTGATTTTTTTTGAATTTCCGAAATTTTCGAATTTTCCGAAGAATTGTTTTTTGAATTTTCCGAAAATTCTTGAATTTCCGAAAATTTCGATTTTTTTTTAGTTTTTCGTAATTTTTGATTTTTCGAAAATTTTGCAGATCTGGTTATCCGAGCGTCTGTCGATTATAGAGCCCCCGGTGAGCATATCCAGATATCAAAGCTGTCAGATTGGCTCACGGTCCCGACGAATTAGCTCGAGTCATCACATAAATCGGAAGTATTGGGATGAAGAGCTAAAATTCCACGGTGGGCCTTTGATTAGGTGGAACGTAATCTGGTGGTTCCTCTCAAAGCTGACGGGACTAGCCAAAAGAGATAAAGCCCGTTACCTGGTGATCTTGTCTTTGGACTGGACCGTCCACATTACCCAGATCGTCTTCTAAGGCAGTTCGGCTCGTTCCAACAGATCCCCGAAACTGAAGCCATCATTAGCGTTTCGCTCCAATTGACGGACGCTATGTGTGACACGTGGTTACAACGCTGGTTTACCCGTGTCATGTGGACTATACCTCGCCCTTGTCAAACCGCTTGGGTCTCTGAATCATATCGCAAGTGGACTTCCGAAGAATCTGAAGAAGCCCGTAAAGCTTTAGAGACCGATGAGGCTTTTGACTTAGCCCGCAGAGAATCAGTAAAAGATAATAGATGGTTCTTTGACGATGAAGAAACTCCAACTACCTTTATTCGGCCGGAGTCGGGTTCTAAGTCAAAAACTAAAACTCGAGCTAAAGAGACCGGTGCTAGCGACTTGGAGAGAAGACTCGGACCAAAACTAGCGGTCCGAGACAGACTGGGGCCACGGGACCGGTTACCCGAGAGGATAAGGGCCCGGCTAGGGCCGACCGAGGTGACCGGGGAGTCAAGTTCGAAGAAACGAGCCCGGGTTAAGGAGGTTCCCTTAGTGATTCGGGAGCGTTCACCTCCGCGTCGACGCCAGTGGACCGAAAAAGAAACTAAGGACAAGGGAAAGGGAAAAATGCCTTAGATTTTTTTATTATTTAAATATTAGTACTATTTATGTGTTTTTTTTTGGATTTTTTTTGTGATTGGATTTTTTTTGAAATAAATAAAAGAAGTTTATTAAAAACCGTTCCTGTTTTTTTTTCCGATTGCTGTGGTTGTGCCCTTTTGAGGGGCTGCCGACGTATCCACAAATAGTGGAATCAAACCAAACATAGTTCAGACTTAATTTGCAATTTCGAAATACATCCAGACTATTGGTTCAAGATGTTTATAACAGTAGAATAAGTAATTCTAACTTCTGACTTGTCTTTAAAAGTTTACTTTGAAAAAAATATTTTTTTTTATAAACTTTTGCAAATGACATTGAGAGAAACGGGTTAAGGGTAATAACGTTTCAGCTGGTCCAGGTTAGTTGGGTTGACAAACTCGTTCCCGTCCAGATCTGTTAGCATTGCCGCTCCGCCTGATAGAATCTTCTTTACCAGATATGGTCCGACCCAGTCAGGTTTGAATTTTCCCCTTGGGTCTACTGGTAATAAAGCTCGTACAAATTTGAGAACTAAGTCTCTTTCTTTGATATTCCTAGGCCTCACCCTTTTATTGAAGGCCCGTTGGATCCTTTTTTGATAGATCTGTATGTTATTGAGGGCACGAGATCGTCGTTCGTCTAAAAGTACTAGCGAGTCATATCGTGCTCGTACCCAATCGGCTTCGGGTACTTGACTTTCGAGTAGGATTCTTAGTGATGGTACCTCTAGCTCAACAGGTTGGACCGCTTCCATTCCGTATGTGAGGTAATACGGTGTTGCCCCGGTCGCAGTACGAATCGAGGTCCGATATTCCCAAAGGGCAAATGGTATCTTGTCGGGCCAATCTCGATAATTGTCAGCCATCTTTTTGAGTATGGTGACAATAGTCTTGTTAGCCGCTTCCACCACTCCATTGGTTTGGGGTCGGTAGGTGTAGACACCCACATTTTGACCGCCAGGTGTCTATAGTAGGTCCCACCAAACACCCGATGATGATAGGACACAAACATGCTTTAATGGACTCGGATATGGGCTCGAAATCATGGACATTTGGTTTAGGCTTATTACGGAGTACAAATCTCACAAAACCAACGTCAAATCCAGGCCCAGTGGGTCGTTTCGAGTCAAATGAGACTAATTTGGGTCGATTCCGGCACCAGGGGTAAAACCGTCTTTTTACGACCGAGTCAAAACCCGGTCGAAAAATATTCTCGAGACACACGAGTCAGCCGTGACACCTCACACGGATGATTCGGTCCCAAATACTACAAAAATCATCTTCAAAAAATATTAAACAAATCCGTTTAAGGATAGAATTCGATCTCAAGTAGGAATTCTATCCGAAAACCGAAACAGTTCACCGACCGAGCTCCAGATACTCGGCCAAGACATCCCACACAGCCAAAACACTCGGCCAACTTTTCATGACAGCCGAGATACTTGGCTTCTTCACCAAAAAACGAGACTTTCGTTCCCTTTCGAACTCTCGTGTTTCCTATCCAAACCGGTATTTCTTGTCACACAAGCAAGACTACCTCGACCCCTATAAATAGGACCTCCCGTCCAACACAAAGGACAACGATTCTACACAACAATTACACATCGTAAATCTACCATTCACATATCCTTAACATCTAGTAAGAATTCCCGACGTAATCCCGAAGTAGCCTCGAAATACCGACGAAACCAACTCCGTCATCCGGCCGAACCCACCATCACCTCACAAACATAAAAAACCGCACCATCCTAAACTCATCCACATCATCTCGACGATCCCGTGCCTAAGTCACAGTCCGACGAGCCCTATACCGAGAAAACGAAGCATGTAGGTTGAGGGTGTAAATCAAACCCGACTCTTCTCCTTTCTCTCACCTTTCTCACATTTTTTTCTTTTTCGTTGTGTCGTCGGTCGTATTTTAATATGGGTCGTTCGTCACATATTTTTTATTTCTAATAATCGATACTACAAAAGACTATTTTTTATAACGTTCTTAAAATACGATATTGATTCTCTAATCAAATATCGTATCTAAAAAGAACTAAATTAATTAATTCTCGTTGATGCTAAAAAAATCGTTACATCTTTTTAAACAAAATACAACGATTTTAACGCGGAGAGAATTAACATCTTTTTCGTTCAAAATTCTTTTTTTTTACTTTTCGTTCAAAACAAACTTTTTTCAAAACCTTTTCTAAAATCATTCCGACTATTCGATATCGATTTCATAATCGAATATCGAATACGACGAATATCAAAAATATAAATCGAGTATAAATTAATCCATATTTGTACGCGATTTATCAAAATTAATAATTTTCGAAAATCGAATCCGAGACAGCCACCCGCGCGAGTCGCGCCCCTCCCAGGCGAGTCGCGCGGGCTGCTGTAAGCTGCAGCCTTTTTTCGATTTTTCCAGCATCGTTTTCTCACATAAAACAGCGGTTTTCTCGGTATATTTTCAGATTTCGACAAATATTTTTCGCGTGTCATAAATCTTTTCGAATCATGCATATTATTTATTTACATCTTTATTCGATTTATTCATCGTTACTAACTCGTTTTCTCGTGTTTGTAGCTATTTATTTGTTTTTATCGTTTTATTAGACTAAAACGAACTCACATGCTAAAATAACTTTGACGTTATTAGTTTAATATGCAATAAAAGACTTAGCAACCCATTTTATTTTTCTCACATGCTTAGGAAAACAATGTTTGCATATCATTCAACCGTCGAACTAACCCGTGTACACCAAAAACAAACGATATCTTAGTAAAGGCCGCTAAGTGCGGGCGGCGTTGGGTGTTCTAAGTGAACTTCCCAACACGTACCCTCACCCCTTACTCAGAACCATGGTTTCCGGATGTCCGAATCCATTGGCAACGAGAGTCATTCAATACACGATATCCGATAATGTCGGTATCGGTATCATAATGCAAAGGGACGAGCCCAATAAACTCTGACATCGGAAATGGACCGTATTTTGTATACGGCCCACTATGACATAGAGTGGGCTCGAATGGTTCCGAATAACCACAAAATTCGGTGGCGACTCCTACTTCGATTTAAATTTCAATTTGACCATCTCATATGGAGATTCATTCGCCTCCCCAAACCCGCGTGTGGCCGCGTCGGGGTGGACCTATGTCATGTCCACAATTTGGCGACTCCGCTGGGGATCAACTGATGAGTCACTTACCATCAGCATCCCTAGGGTGAGACTCGAAAAGAAATCGTTCGAATAGTAATGTACACGTTTTAGTTCAATGGTTCATGCATAACCCAATTCTTTCACGGGCCGGTTACTTGTGACCGACGTCCCACTATACCATGGTGCGTTCCTGCTTGGACCCACTAAAGACTTCGATGGCGGAACTCGCATGGGTTTTACGGCAGGTTCTAAGACCAACTCGGCTTAGGAAGACCGTCCTGATTTGCGAGAAAGCTATCGTCGTTGGTATAGACCCTATTAGACCGACCGAGACTTAGACTAAGAGCACATGGTGTCGTTATACTGTTTCCGTGACTACATGCTACCTGGTCCCTGTCTCATCTTTTCAAAAAAACCGTCGTTTTCAAAAACTTGCATCTTTTTCGAAAATCATCCATTTTTCAAAACCCGGAAAGCTACCGAATTTAGGACTTATGATTTTGACTCAAAATAGCCTATTTTCTAGCCGGTATGCTGTCCAAACCTTTTTTAAAAATTCAAAAATCTCGGCCCGATAAACTTTTTTTTCGATTTTCAAAAAAAAATCGGGCCCTCCAATCCGTTTTGTTCGGGTTTTTTTTTTCAAATCCAAATCCCTTTTCAAAGCTTTCTTCTTAGGACTTCCCGTATTTAGCAGTGTCGGGTCTTGTCATAAGTTGTTAAGAGTCCATAGCGTCGAAACTCCGTCGATCTTATATCACGGGTTTCTACCCCATCCCAAGTCCGCCTTATTTGTCAAGGCACGGCCCACCTACGTAGGACAAACCCCTACAAAGGGAAGCCCATTTACACTTTAGGGTCCAAAGTCTGGGGAATAGCTCACACGTAGGTCTTCCTTCACACAGGACTAGGTCCATTTTGCCAAAATCCTAAGGAAAGCCCACCACTTATGAGTCACCCGTCTAGGAGTCGGTCTTCAGCCCCATCGGGGGCTACCCTTCAGCAGAGCGATCAATCACAGTTGCTCTAAGGGTCATGTCTTACACGTGTTGTCTCACGTATCTCACTTTCGAGTCACTTAGGTGTCACACCATCTGAGTCCTATCTAAGCCTTTAGTCTCACTCGGGGGCTGTCCTCCACCCGAGCAGTCAACCATGGTCACCCTAGGGAGTACCCCACGTTCATCCTACACTGGCGTCCTTATGATGCCTTCTTCGAGTCATTCCTATGCTACGAATACTTGAGTCACCTAGGGTTAGGTCACCACGGTTGGTCCGAGCACGCGGCGCGGTCAAACACGGTCGCCCCATTTTCGAACTCACCCTTATGCAGCTCGGGTCTAATTCGCGGTCGTTACCTTGTCTAGGTCGACGTTCGGGTATCCCGATCCAAGATTCTTTCTCATCACGTCATCCCGGGCCGTGTCTAGTTTGACTCCCTCTCTTGCATTTGCGCAAAGCCGAGTTTAGGCGAGTCGTGGCACCTGTCGAAGACCTTACCAAAAAAAAAAACAATCAACCGAGCGTCCGAAAGTCCGGATTTGATTCGAGTCTAAGTCTGAGTTCGAGTCTAGGATACCCTACATCCTCATTTCCAAATCAGAGTCAGAGTCATTTGCATTCTGTCATCTTTCAATATTCTATTTCCCATATATACTTTCCTTATGTGTTTCCGAGAACATGATGAACATCATCATACACTATGAGCACATGCACGTGACTATTGTGGGCACATCTATAATGACTGCAGGAAACCGAGCCCGTGTTTTCTTTTTACCTATTCCATGTCTGGTATAGAAAAGCCACATGACTACCCGTAGCAGGAGCGGTATCGAATCCTATGACGAATCTAGGTAGTCTCCTAGTTTGGGTTCAAGACGGGAGGCAAGCCCATTTCCCACAATAAACACCCATCCAACAAGATCAACCAATCCCTACCTTAGGTGTTAGTCTGACCAATAGAAAAAAACTAGACAAAAAAAAAGAAAAATCAAAAGTCCAAGGAAAAAGCAAAAGGCCAAAACAAAAAAGCTGGCCATGATCAAAAAAAGAATTATCAACATCCCTCGACCAAACACGGTCAACACAAATGAAGAATCCCATGGTTGGGGCTAAGAGGTCAACCCAAAGAATTCAAAAACCCATGACCATAGTTAACGATCAACTCAAGTGAAACGGTCAATTCAAAATTATCGAAACCCAAACCATCAAATAGGGGAGAAACAATCAAGCTGGTCAGCTAGCACCACATCTAGCCTTCCCACATTACAACCTTCAAGACCTTCCCGAGACCTAGGCTAGAGACAGCTCGGATTTTGAGGATTCAAGCTCCATAGGATACGCTAACCATTAGGGCCAGACATGGAAACCAGATCCTGCATTATCAAAACCTATCCCAATCGAAGTTCGAGTCATTATTACTCGACTTCCCTCTTTCCTACCACATTACAATACCTTACCCTCGAAGCCTTAGCTCCACAAAATCGAGATCCAGATTTCGAATCATCAAAGCCACTTACTTCCTAGCACCACATTTCCAAAAAAACATCTAAACCAGTTACCAACCCCAAACACGGGAATTCAACTTGCGGTCGGCATAGAACATGCCCGAATAGTTCACACCACCTCTGGGGGCTACCCCGAAAAATGCTCACAGTCACAGGATCAACATCCTAACTATTCTAGCTCTTTGGTCAAGACATCATTGGGAATGCACCTAGCCTACACCATTGCTATGGCTAGTTACACACAAAGCCCTAATAAACTAGGCACCATAATACATTTTTCAACACTGAACTACGACTTGGTTTGATTTCACAACACGTGAATACGTAGGCAGCCTTTCAAAAGAGGCGCAACCACCCACAAATTCAAAAAGCGTCATCATTCTGGTCACGACACTGTCATGTTCTCAACAGTTAGCCTTGTCATCCTGGGGGCTTCTCTTAGGCAGAAAACCTCCATCCACTCACATAATCCAAATAACTTTCAAATCTAGCCTCCTTTCTATAGTGCGTCCTAGTACTCGGTCCAGTCAAAGACAAGAATCTGTCAGAGACTCGAAGCAATACCTACTTCGGGAACATACCCCGAAACCAAAAAAATTCAAAAGAACACCAGTCTACGGCATTGCTACCACAAAGCCCTGTCGTACGGAAACAATCTCACTCTGAGGATTCGACCATGTTGCCACTCGCCTAGACTACGGAATAGCGCAACTTAAGAGTCTTGTCATCTTAGGTGGCCCATCCCCTACCGAGTCACGGTCCAACCCTTAGAGACTCCAGTCGTGTCTGCCAACTCGTCCGGTCACGTCCAGAGTCGAGTCTGTCGGCATGTCTCTCTCCAAATTCTTATTTTAAAATTTGCAAAACTTAGCCATTTGAGAAAATCACTTTCCTAGTCACCCCGGGAATAGGAATTTTTATCACACTTCATCTAGGCATACAGGCCTAACCAGAGGATTTTAGAAGTCCGTGTCAGAATCTGATCGGGAATCAAGTCATCCCAAGCATTCTAATTTCCAAAAAAAATTCAAAAATTTTCAGCGTTTCCAAAAAAAATTTTCAAAAATTTTCAGCATTTTATTTCCAAAAAAAAAATCATTTTCTTCCCCAGCGTGAGTCAATGTTTTATCTGAATATTGCATGCAAAACAGACAGGTATCCCAAGACTCCTGGAGAATTCTCAAAAGAAAATTCCCAGTGAAAATTCAAGCAACATTTTTACTGAAGAATCGGATGTATCAGTAAGCGGTACATCCGCAGCTTCTAATGGAGGCTCCCGCGCTATTCCGAGGTGGGATTATCAGTAAGCGGTATACCCACAGCTTCCAATGGAGGCTCCCGTGCAATTCTAAGATGGGATGTATCAGTAAGCGGTACACCCGCAGCTTCTAATGGAGGCTCCCGCACTATTTCGAGGTGGGATTATCAGTAAGCGGTATACCCACAGCTTCCAATGGAGGCTCCCGCGCCATTCCAAGATGGATGTGTCTGTAAACAGACACACCCAAGACTTTTTTAGAAGAAAAGTCCCCGCAACATTATTGATGTCTATCCAGGTATGATTTCTATCTTATGGCTGGCGAGCCCTTCACGCAAGTCTAATGGACTCTAAACGACCCGATCGGAAGTCTGCCAGGTCTTAATCCTCGATTGGCCTGGTAGCTACTCTGACTTTCGCCTTGTCCAAGCCTCAGTCAGAGTGGGGGCTCTGTAGACACCCACATTTTGACCGCCAGGTGTCTATAGTAGGTCCCACCAAACACCCGACGATGATAGGACGCAAACATGCTTTAATGGACTCGGATATGGGCTCGAAATCATGGACATTTGGTTTAGGCTTAATACGGAGTACAAATCTCACAAAATCAACCTCAAATCCAGGCCCAGTGGGTCGTTTCGAGTCAAATGAGACTAATTTGGGTCGATTCCGGCACCAGGGGTAAAACCGTCTTTTTACGACCGAGTCAAAACCCGGTCGAAAAATATTCTCGAGACACACGAGTAAGCCGTGATACCTCACACGGCTGATTCGGTCCCAATTACTACAAAAATCATCTTCAAAAAATATTAAACAAATCCGTTTAAGGATAGAATTCGATCTCAAGTAGGAATTCTATCCGAAAACCGAAACAGTTCACCGACCGAGCTCCAGATACTCGGCCAAGACATCCCACACAGCCAAAACACTCGGCCAACTTTTCATGACAGCCGAGATACTTGGCTTCTTCACCAAGAAACGAGACTTTCGTTCCCTTTCGAACTCTCGTGTTTCCTATCCAAACCGGTATTTCTTATCACACAAGCAAGACTACCTCGACCCCTATAAATAGGACCTCCCGTCCAACACAAAGGACAACGATTCTACACAACAATTATACATCGTAAATCTACCATTCACATATCCTTAACATCTAGTAAGAATTCCCGACGTAATCCCGAAGTAGCCTCGAAATACCGACGAAACCAACCCCGTCATCCGGCCGAACCCACCGTCACCTCACACACACACATAAAAAACCGCACCATCCTAAACTCATCCACATCATCTCGACGCTCCCGTTCCTAAGCCACAGTCCGACGAGCCCTATACCGAGAAAACGAAGCATTTAGGTTGAGGGTGTAAATCAAACCCGACTCTTCTCCTTTTTCTCACCTTTCTCACGTTTTTTCTTTTTCGTTGTGTCGTCGGTCGTATTTTAATATGGGTCGTTCGTCACATATTTTTTATTTCTAATAATCGATACTACAAAAAACTATTTTTTATAACGTTCTTAAAATACGATATTGATTCTCTAATCAAATATCGTATCTAAAAAGAACTAAATTAATTAATTCTCGTTGATGCTAAAAAAATCGTTACATCTTTTTAAACAAAATACAACGATTTTAACGCGGAGAGAATTAACATCTTTTTCGTTCAAAATTCTTTTTTTTTACTTTTCGTTCAAAACAAACTTTTTTCAAAACCTTTTCTAAAATCATTCCGACTATTCGATATCGATTTCATAATCGAATATCGAATACGACGAATATCGAAAATATAAATCGAGTATAAATTAATCCATATTTGTACGCGATTTATCAAAATTAATAATTTTCGAAAATCGAATCCGAGACAGCCACCCACGCGAGTCGCGCCCCTCCCGGGCGAGTCGCGCGGGCTGCTGTAAGCCGCAACCTTTTTTCGATTTTTCCAGCATCGTTTTCTCACATAAAACAACGGTTTTCTTGGTATATTTTCAGATTTTGACAAGTATTTTCGCGTGTCATAAATCTTTTCGAATCATGCATATTATTTATTTACATCTTTATTCGATTTATTCATCGTTACTAACTCGTTTTCTCGTGTTTGTAGCTATTTATTTGTTTTTATCGTTTTATTAGACTAAAACGAACTCACATGCTAAAATAACTTTGACGTTATTAGTTTAATATGCATTAAACGACTTAGCAACCCATTTTATTTTTCTCACATGCTTAGGAAAATAATGTTTGCATATCATTCAACCGTCGAACTAACCCGTGTACATAAAAAACGAACGATATCTTAGTAAAGGCCACTAAGTGCTGGCGGGGTTGGGTGTTCTTACTGAACTTCCCAACACGTACCCTCACCCCTTACTCAAAACCATGGTTTCCGGATGTCCGAATCCATTGGCAACGAGAGTCATTCAATACACGATATCCGATAATGTCGGTATCGGTATCATAATGCAAAGGGACGAGCCCAATAAACTCTGACATCGGAAATGGGCCATATTTTGTATACGGCCCACTACGACATAGAGTGGGCTCGAATGGTTCCGAATAACCACAAAATTCGGTGGCGACTCCTACTTCGATTTAAATTTCAATTTGACCATCTCATATGGAGATTCATTCGCCTCCCCAAACCCGCGTGTGGCCTCGTCGGGGTGGACCTATGTCATGTCCACAGTAGGGTGAAGACGTATGCCTTTGGATTTTGTACTTGGCTAGCAAGGCTGCCGTCTCGGCTTAAAAGTGGGTCCCGTGGTCACTGATGAATTCATGAGGGATCCCATACCGGCATATTATCCTATTTTGGATAAATTTGGCAACATGACTGGCGTTGAGAATACGATAGGATTCTGCTTCGACCCATTTGGTGAAATAGTCGATTGCTACCAAAATGAAGCAGTGTCCTCCGGTTCCCGAGGGGTTTATCTTTCCGATTATATCGATTCCCCACGTCGAAAACGGCCAGGGTGACGTCATGGTATACAACAGGGATGGTGGCATGTGCTGCACATTAGCGAAAATCTGGCAATTATGGCAACGTTTAACGTACAGCTGACAATCGGTTTCTGATGGTAAGGGATTCGTCACGTCCCTAGCCGATCAATAAAACACCGACTAACCTAGTGGGTAGCTAGGGCAAGTCGGGATCGTATCCACGAGGACTGTATATCAAGGTTTAGACTAGGTTGGCCTACAACGAGACTAGATTACCAAACAAACACAAAGAAGATGAAAAGGAAAACTATGATGGAGGAGAAGAGATATGACTAAGCTAATGATCGAACTAATAAATAAACTAAAAGAACGATGGCTAACTAAGGAGATGAACTCAAATATGGAAAGGAAGTGGGGTAGGTCGGGTTCATAGCAGTAGAAGGATAATTGGGGTGATCAAGGGTATAGGTGTCTCCTAATTGCTAGGGTCGGTCCGAGCTCTCGCAACTTAGACCGATGCTAAGGTGGGTCCGGGCTCTCGCAACTTAGACCCTAGTCCGCGCTCTCGCGACTAAACTATTCTCGACATTTCCACAAACAATCAATGAGAAGATGAACACAAGCATGGGAAGCATGGCCACTACAACTCATACAAGCATATCAACAAACACATAGAGTGCCTACAATGTGACTAACAACAAAGATGTAACCTTTTCCCCTTAATCAACCCTAATCATCCATAATCTACCCCTAATCCCCCTACTAACCCCACAAAGAAACTACTCACTCATTATCATGGTCAAACTAACAATCATAAGAGAAAACAAACTCACAATCCAAACATTCATTATGAATAACAAGAACAATAACAATAACAATATGAAAAGATGGAAACAAGATTAATTAACTAAGAACAAGAGTAAGAAAGGTTATACCAACAATAGGATGAAGAAAAGATGAAAACTTGTATTAATGAGAAACCCAAATACAATCCCAAGGTTGTCAATCTTGGAACAATCTTCAAGTATCCTCTTAATCCAAGACTAATTACAATGATTAACTAAAGATTAACTAAGATTAAAGGAAGATTAAAGCTAATGAGTGAAAGTAAATCTAAGGTTTTGGAGGCTTAAGAGAGTCTAAACTATGATAGGGTGAGATAAGATGTCTTAAAATTACAAGAAGGGAGTATATATATGGGTACAAGAATGAAGGAGAAGAAAAGAAAAGAGTCGCGCTGCCCCTGTAGCTTCCCGACCGGGACGGATCATCTCGATCGGGACGGGATGGTCCCGACCGGGATGGGCTCACAGCAGCCTCCTTCAAAGTGCATCCCATCCCGAACGGGATGGGTCTTGTAGGCCTCCCTTAAGAGCTCTTTGGCCCTTCCTTGCCTCTCATGGGCTTCTCGTCGATTCTCGGGACTTGGGATCGGGTCTCGGAGGCTCGGGATTGGGTTCCGAGGTCTCGGGATCGATTCCAAGGCATCGAGTCATCGTTCCTTTACTCCGTTGGCTCCAAAATGTGTATGTATAGAGTCAGAATCGCTCCAACTCTTCCCAATCGGCCTCGGGAACCTGAAACGAACTAAAGGAAGCATAAGAAGCCCATGAATCGCTCCAAAGGAGCGATTCCACAAGGAAAATGGGACCAAAACACAACAATTAGGCACTACAAACTACACTTATCAACTCCCCCACACTTAACCCTTACTCGCCCTCGAGTAAGCACATACTAACTACTACACTAGCCAAATGGGTATTAGCGCACCCTATGCCCCTTCAACTCACGCGAGTGCACTTAGAGGAAAAGTGCACTCCGCAAGGCAAGTTGGGTCTTGCGACAAAACTGTGGATGCGACCGGACACAAAACACATAAACAAACAAACACACAAACAAACACATAGACGGTTGCACCCAAAACAAAAGAAATACCGCTTCCCTCTAAAAGCGGTGAATGAAACACCGGTTTAGGACTCGAGGTAAGTGACAACGTTCCCAAGCTAGCAATACAAACCAAGGTGGACTAAACCCTAATAGTATGACGATAAAGCAACAAAAACGTTGGTAACTTACCTAGGTCCTCCTAACTTTCTAAAAACGTACTACGGGACGATCGGCGGAGTGGAAAAGTGAAGAACCACGGTGTTAGTCGACGCTGTAGCTAAGTGAGACCCCGCCCCCTTTAGCGTGAGCCAAGAGGGTCGTCCCGTGTCTAAAACCGCCCAACTAGTCCAAGTAAAAAGGTGGAATACATGCAAAATGAGGGAAGACCGACTAATGCCGCTATCATCCTTCCTCGGGACTCGGTCCTTTGGTAGGCTCTTCACGGCAAAAGTCGGAAAAAGGCTTATTTTTGTGGGGATTTCTTTTTTGTGAGACGGGTTTTCTTTTGGCATTTTCTTTCTTTTCGATGTTTTGATTTGTTTGTTGCCATGCCGTTTCTTTTTCTTCTTTTCTATTTTCTTTTTGGCTTTTGTGCCTTTTCTTTTTCTTCATTCTTTTCTTTCTTTCTTTTTCTTTTCTTTGCCCTTTTTGGCAAGATTTGGCATTTTTGGCATTTCTTTGTGTAACAAGAAAGAGAGAATTCATCAAATTGCATTTTATTGTGTGGATATGTGTAGGAGGTAGGGTAATGGGAGAGTCGGGGAGCGTCCTTCCCTTCAAACCCACAAAAAGGGGAGAACTTGGACTAATCAAACAATCCTAAACACGGTCACCTAAGGGACGAGACTCGGTAACCAAGGCCTTTTCACACCGTGGGTGGTCATAATGGTCAAAGGTGCAAATCCCGTAGTAAATCCCTAGTAAGCTAGGTGGACTCAAGGTAAAGGACCAACGAACTCATTGATTTAGGGTCATTCTACTAGATTAAAGTCCAAGACTCGATTTACACTGCTAGGAAGGGAAAGTAGACACTCACACACTAGCCTCTAAACCGGGTTTTCGAAAACCATTTACGCACAAGACACATAACACAACACAAAACAAAGACACGACGAAAACGAACGAAAGAAAAAGAAGCAAAAGCAACAAAACAAAAACAAGTTGAAACAAACAAACACCACCCCATATTTCCAAACAAGCCACCAAATCAACCACAAGTAAGTACAAGCTCCACCCGAGCACACCTCAACACAACCTTCTCCAAGCATCACAAAGAATAAATAGGGAAAGAGGGTTAGAAGATGTTACCGGATGTCTTCAAAGCTTTCCAAACAACGGTGACTAAGCACCTACAAGGAAGAGGGAGGCAAAACACACACAATACAAAACAAAAACACGATGCAAAGACACGAAAGGAAAGCACACAAAAGAAAAATCTTTTTGATTTTTGTGAAAAAATTTCAAATTTTTAGGTATTTTTAAAGGTTTTTCGAAAAAGGAAAAATAAAACTAACTACGATAGAATATCGCTCCCCCACACTTAAATCGAGCAATGTCCTCATATGCTCAATCGTAGTGTGCGGAGAGACAAAAGAAAAGGAAAAGAAACTACGAAAAAAAGGCTAAAAATCAAAGAGTAAGGTGAAGAAAACGGTAGAAGGTGTCCGGCCGGGGTGTAATCAAATCACCATGGGCCGAGACGAGAAAAAGATATGGAAGGGGGAAGAAAATAAAAAGAAGGAAATAAAAGGAAATGGGAGGGGAGGGCTAGGTGTAATCAAGTCACCTAGCCCGGATTCCGTCCAAATCCGACTAACTCCTGAAAAGGGGTGAAAATCTTGTAAATTGGACTAATCTATTGACTCTCGACGTAATCACGTCGTCGGGAGTCGGGAGCAACCATACTACGGCCTCGAAGGCCACTAATCCCATGACTCAATGGAAGGTGGGCAAACAATGAAAAACAAGCGATAAAAAGACGGAAAAGTAAGGATAGTTACCAAACCGAGCGGTTAGTAACTCACTTGCTCCATCGTCTTGATGATCATTGAAGGCTCGTCGCCTGTCTTCTCGGGTGCCATCTCCCTTCACACTCAAGAAGGACTCATGGTCGGGGTAGTAATGGTAGGGGGCGAGATTTGATGTGAGTGTCGGTGTAAAGTGGATAGGAAATGGAGTGAGGGCATGACAATGAAGTACATGGGGCATATGATAAGGCTAGGGTAGTTAGGGAGGTTGGGAGGGGGCATAAAACGGTTGGGCGGACTCGATTTGCGAAGAAGAATCACAAAGGGGGAGCAGAGGACCATCCCGGTCGGGAAGATTGATCTCGATCGGGTTACCTCACCCGTCCCGGTCGGGACGCCTTCATCCCGGTCGGGACGGATCCACAGAAAGCTCGAAATCTGGTGCACCCATCCCAATCGGGATGGCACCCTTCCCGGTCGGGATGCCTTACCCTTCCCGGTCGGGACGCCTCATCCCGGTCGGGACGCCTCATCCCGGTCGGGATGGGTCTTCTTCGACCTCCACGATCCCAAAAGCTTGTTCCAAGCTTCAACAACCCGATCCTCGTGCTTACAACCCAAGGTATATCATAGCCATTCTTCTCTAAGAATCATCTTCACTTCACCTAACCAACAAACTCAACTCAAGCATCAAATTCTCTCCCTCGCCTCGCTCATCAATAATCCAAATAACAAGAGTTCACAAAAATCCAACTAACTACAAGAAAGAAATATATACAAAGAGACGGTTCTTGTGGAACTCCGTCAAACCAAGGTGGTGCTTTCTTCAATCTTTTTCAACAACCAAAACTAGTTCCATCTCCATCAAGGGCACGTAAGAACAAGTCGAAGGCCCTAGAGAAGTCTTTAATCAAGCATGTCACATAACCGTCCACAAACCAAGGCTCTCCATGGCCTTGCCTTGACGTTCCCGGGGCATCCCGATCTACTAAGTTCAATGGCTTGAACTTGTACTTGCAATCCTTCGGGATATACCCAAACGTCCAACGATCCTCACGTGGCCCCAAGGGAGGCTCATCTTCTTCCTTGTCATTGCACTTGTCATTCAACCCATGATGTGGGCTCTCATCCTCCTCACTCTCGGAGTCATCATCATCAAGTACATAAGAGTACTTCTTCAAGCTTTGTCCCGAATCATCCCCTCGATCGACGTCTTCCGTGGCGTGGATCACATTACACGTCTCGGTCATAGGCGAAGTGTTACCTTGGAGGTCGAACACTAACTCTTCGTCGCCTAGTTGAAAGGTGATCCTACCCTTCTTCACATCGATCACGGCACCGGCGGTGTGTAAAAATGGGCGTCCAAGGATGATGGGAGTGTTAGTATCCTCCGGCATGTCAACCACAATGAAGTCGACCGGAATGAAGAACTTCCCTATTTGTACCGGCACATCCTCTAACATTCCCAATGGTCGGTTAAGAGACTTATCGGCCATTTGGAGTGTAATGGACGTACACTTCAACTCCGTCATCCCTAATCGCTCACAAATGGTGTAGGGAATAATGCTCACACTCGCACCCAAATCACACATAACTCTCTCGATCTTGTAGTTACCGATGGTGCATGGGATAGAGAAACTACCCGGGTCCTTCAACTTCGGAAGCGTGGAACCTTGAATAAGCTCGCTCACCACCCTAGTGAACGCTACCGTCTCTTCCTTGTCGATGGACCTCTTCCTAGCCAAGATTTCTTTCATGAATTTACCATATGCCGGGATTTGGGTAAGTAACTCGGTAAACGGGACACTAACATCCAATTTCTTCACGATATTAAGAAACTTGTCGTATTGAGTGTCCACCTTAGTCTTCATTTGCCTTGATGGGAAAGGCAACTTGATTTGGTACTTGTTTTGTTCAAATGGGGTGGACTCTTCAAAGGACACTTTCCTTTTTCCCTTGTCTTTCTCTTGAACTGGGGGAGGGTTGTCTTCTTGGGGTTTCTCGACCTCCTTTAAGACTTGCTCCTCAATTGGAATGTCAAAGCTTGACTCTTCTTGATTTGGAGATGTCATTTCCATTGTCGGTTCTTGCATCGGCTCTTGCTCATTAGGATATGGAGGGGAGTCATAAGAGGTACCTCTCCTTGTGGTGATAGCATTTACATGCTCAAATGTCGGTGTTTCACCTTGAGAAGGTAGTTGTCCCTTTTGCCTTGAGGAGCTCCCCGAAGCGAGTTGAGATACTTGAGTTTCAAGTATCTTCATACGGGTATCTCTCATCGCGTTTTCCCCTTGAATATAAGTGAAGAGCTCATGATGGTTTCTTGACATGTCCACTTGACATTGTTGCATATCTTGATTGCTCCTTTGTATTTCCATCAAAGTCTTTTGAATGTTAAAATCCCGAGGTGGGGATGATGGATTATGTGGAGTGTCGGTGATGGCGAGGGGAATGCCATAATCATGAGTAGGAGACCGGCTCCTAGGCTTGCTTTGTTGTTGTTGATTTTGAGTTGCTTGTTGACGGTTCCCTTGGAACCCATGAGAATTTCCTTGGTTAAGGCCTTGATTGTTGCCATGGTTGTAGCTTTGATAGTTTCGGTTTCCTTGGAAATTTTGGTTTCCTTGGAAACCACCATGATTGAAGTTCCCTTGTTGGAACCCTTGCTTGTTGTTGTGGAAGGTACCTTGGTTATTTTGCTTGAAGTTGTTGGAGGGTCTTTGGTTACCCACATAACCTTGGTAACCTTCATTGTTGTCCCTTAAGGGAGGTGGAACATAGGGACGAGGTTGTTGTTGATGTTGAAGTGCTTGTTGTTGAGGAACTTGATTGGAAGCTTGGTATTGATTAGAGTAGGAGGCACCTTGCTTGAACGCTTGAAAGGCGTTCACTTGCTCAATACTCCCTCTACAATTCATAGGGTCATGCCCAACGATTCCACAAGTGTCACACATCCCAAAGTAAGGTGTAGGAGGTGCGAATCCCAAAACATTCACTTCTTGAATCGGTTGATGGTGGGAGGAACTAATGCCTTGGACTTGGTTGAGGTGGCTTTGGAGCTTCTTGTCAATAGTCTCCATGTGTGTTTTCAATTGAGCTCCAAGGTCAATGCTTAATTTGGTGATAGCATCGACCTCATGCATGCCTCCTCGATGTGCCTTCCTAGGCCTAGAGTATTGCGAATTATGCACCGCCATCTCTTCGATTCTCGCCCATGTTTGGTCGTCATCGACCTCGGTAAACCTACCATTGGAGCCCATGTTAAGAATAGCTCTCGAGTCTTCATAAAGACCATTCCAAAATTGTTGCACCAAGAACCATTGTGAGAGTCCATGATGTGGGCACGATCTTACCAAAGACTTAAACCGCTCCCAAGCTTCATATAGGCTCTCTTCATTCCTTTGTTGGAAACCGGTGATGGAGGCCCTAAGCATATTGGTCTTTTCCGGAGGGTAAAACTTTTGGTAGAACGCCAAGGCAAGCTTTTTCCAAGTATCGATCCCCATGGTTGCCCTATCGAGACTCTTGATCCATTGCTTCGCTTTTCCAATAAGAGAGAATGGGAAAAGTACCCAACGAATTTGATCTTGAGTAACCCCAGTTTGTGATATAGCGTCACAATAATCGGAGAAGGTCTCCATATGTTGATGCGGGTCTTCGGTGGGCAACCCACTAAATTGGTTCCTCTCCACAAGTTGGATAAAATGAGTCTTCGCCACAAAATTCCCGGTATAAGTATCCGGTAATGCACTCGGTCCCGGCAAGACATCTTCCGTGAAGGTGGAGTGAGAGGAAAACTTAGGCATTCTTGGATGTAAAGGAGAAGATGGTGGTGTAGAGAGTGTTGATGTAGATGAAGAGGGGGAACTAGGAGAAGAAGAATCACCAAAAGGGTTAATGAATCCCCCTTCGGCCGTCCCTCGATGTGGATTGTTCAAGCCGGCTCCTTGGGCTTGCCCTTGATGAGTATTGCTTGCACTCGGTTTTGAGATCCTAACCCGATTAATCGTCCGTTGGCGAAAGGCTCGAAAGAGTCTCTCCGGCTCTGGATTAAAGAGATAGAAGTCGCCTCCCCTCCTAGGCATACACTACACACTAGAACAAACGTGAGAACACCTAGTGCTTTGTGGGCACTAGGCAACAACAATAAACAAACACAACTAGAGACAAAGAGAAAAAGAAGAAATAAAGCTAAGGAAAGAAGAAAAATCTAGAGAATATTCACAAGAGAAGATGGGAGAACACAAAGAAGGGTAACTAAGTCTAGAAATAAGCAAACTAAGTCTAAACAATGCACCGTCCCCGACAACGGCGCCAAATTGATGGTAAGGGATTCGTCACGTCCCTAGCCGATCAATAAAACACCGACTAACCTAGTGGGTAGCTAGGGCAAGTCGGGATTGTATCCACGAGGACGGTATATCAAGGTTTAGACTAGGTTGGCCTACAACGAGACTAGATTACCAAACAAACACAAAGAAGATGAAAAGGAAAACTATGATGGAGGAGAAGAGATATGACTAAGCTAATGATCGAACTAATAAATAAACTAAAAGAACGATGGCTAACTAAGGAGATGAACTCAAATATGGAAAGGAAGTGGGGTAGGTCGGGTTCATAGGAGTAGAAGGATAATTGGGGTGATCAAGGGTATAGGTGTCTCCTAATTGCTAGGGTCGGTCCGGGCTCTCGCAACTTAGACCGATGCCAAGGTGGGTCCGGGCTCTCGCAACTTAGACCCTAGTCCGCGCTCTCGCGACTAAACTATTCTCGACATTTCCACAAAATAAACAATCAATGAGAAGATGAACACAAGCATGGGAAGCATGGCCACTACAACTCATACAAGCATATCAACAAACACATAGAGTGCCTACAATGTGACTAACAACAAAGATGTAACCTTTTCCCCTTAATCAACCCTAATCATCCATAATCTACCCCTAATTCCCCTACTAACCCCACAAAGAAACTACTCACTCATTATCATGGTCAACCTAACAATCATAAGAAAAAACAAACTCACAATCCAAACATTCATTATGAATAACAAGAACAATAACAATAACAATATGAAAAGATGGAAACAAGATTAATTAACTAAGAACAAGAGTAAGAAAGGTTATACCAACAATAGGATGAAGAAAAGATGAAAACTTGTATTAATGAGAAACCCAAATACAATCCCAAGGTTGTCAATCTTGGAACAATCTTCAAGTATCCTCTTAATCCAAGACTAATTACAATGATTAACTAAAGATTAACTAAGATTAAAGGAAGATTAAAGCTAATGAGTGAAAGTAAATCTAGGGTTTTGGAGGCTTAAGAGAGTCTAAACTATGATAGGGTGAGATAAGATGTCTTAAAATTACAAGAAGGGAGTATATATATGGGTACAAGAATGAAGGAGAAGAAAAGAAAAGAGTCGCGCTGCCCCTGTAGCTTCCCGACCGGGACGGATCATCCCGATCGGGACGGGATGGTCCCGACCGGGATGGGCTCACAGCAGCCTCCTTCAAAGTGCATCCCATCCCGAACGGGATGAGGCCATCCCGAACGGGATGGGTCTTGTAGGCCTCCCATAAGAGCTCTTTGGCCCTTCCTTGCCTCTCATGGGCTTCTCGTTGATTCTTGGGACTCGGGATCGGGTCTCGGAGGCTCGGGATTGGGTTCCAAGGTCTCGGGATCGATTCCAAGGCATCGAGTCATCGTTCCTTTACTCTGTTGGCTCCAAAATGTGTATGTATAGAGTCGGAATCGCTCCAACTCTTCCAAATCGGCCTCGGGAACCTGAAACGAACTAAAGGAAGCATAAGAAGCCCATGAATCGCTCCAAAGGAGCGATTCCACAAGGAAAATGGGACCAAAACACAACAATTAGGCACTACAAACTACACTTATCAGTTTCCATGCTGTTCTAGTAGTATCCGAGTCTCATGATCTTCCGGACTAGCATCTGGGCGTTCATGTGAGGACCACACTCGCCGTCATGTACTTCTTCCATGACCTTTTCGGCGTTACCCTTATCGACACATAAAAGGAGAGCCCCCTGCGGTGTCTTTTTGTAAAGTTGTCCGTCGTCGGTACGGATGAACTGGGTCGCTAGCCTACGTAAGGCCTTTTTGGCTCGATTGTCGGCCCCGGGTGGATATTCCCCGACTGTCAGGTATACTTGGACAGCGTTATACCATGGCTCGGGATTGGGTATCTCGATATCTTCGATGTCGTGGATATATGTTGGCTCTGATCGCCTTTCGACACAGATTGGCATGTTGGTCATGTGATCGGGGATGTTTAGTAAAGATGCCAGTTTTGAAAGTGCATCTGCGAACTGATTTTCTTCCCGAGGTAGGTATATATATTCTACCTTTTGGAATTGTTTCTCGAGATCCCTTACTCGTGCCTGGTAGGCCACGAGGTTGGCATTTCGGGTTTTCCATTTTTGGAGTGCTTGGTTAATTACCAGAGATGAGTCGCCGTGTACTCGGAGGTTTGTGACCCCTAAATCGGCGGCGGCTTGTAGCCCGTGGATACATGCTTCATACTCCGCGGCGTTATTGGTGACGTCAAAGTCTAATTTGATGGACACGGGAGTATGTTCCCCTCTTGGAGAGATTAGAAGGATTCCGACTCCAAATCCTCAGAAGTTGGATGCTCCATCGAAGTATAAATCCTACGTTTCGGTGTCAGTATGGAAAATATCTTCATCCGGGAAGGACCAAGTATCGGTGTGTCCTTCTTCGGTTACGGGACTGTCGGCGAGAAATTCGGCTACTATTCGGCCTTTGATGGCTTTTAAAGGTACGAACTTTAGATCGAATTCTGCCAACATCAGGGTCCATCTCGATATCCTGCCGTTGAGGATGGGCTTTTCGAAGAGATACTTGATCGGATCCATTCTTGACAGTACTTGTACCTCATAGCTGAGCATGTAATGTCGGAGCTTCTTAGTGGCCCAGACCAAAGCTAAACACGTCTTTTCGAGCATGGTGTACTTACACTCGTACTCTAAGAACTTTTTGCTGATGTAGTATATAGCCCGTTCTTCGGAGTTGACCGTTTGAGCTAGCATAGCCCCCATGGCTGTCTCTGTCGTGGTTAGGTACAGCGACAAAGGCAAACCAGGTTGAGGTGGCATCAGGACCGGCGGTGAGGATAAGATTTCTTTGATTCTGTCAAAGGCTGCTTGACACTTGTCGTCCCATAGTAACCGTTCCCCTATTTTCAGCTTCTTGAAGATCGGTTCACACACCATGGTTAGCTTTGAAATGAATCTGCTGATGTATTGGACCTTTCCGAGAAAACCTCTTATCTCCTTTTCGGTCTTAGGAGGCTGCATCTCGGTGATGGCCTTAATTTTGGCTGGATCGACTTCGATACCGCGTTGGCTGACGATATGACCCAGTAGTTTGCCAGAGGTTACCCCGAAACTGCATATCTTCCTCTGCCATTTTTATTTGATTGTACCCGGCATACCCATCCATGAATGATAGAAGGGCATGATCAGCTGTGTTATCCACCAGTATATCGATGTGTGGTAACGGGAAATCGTCTTTTGGACTCGCCTTGTTAAGATCCCGAAAGTCTACACAGACACGTACCTTACCGTCTTTTTTAGAGACCGGCACGATGTTCGCAACCCAATCTGGATACTCAGAGACTCGTATGAACCCAGCCTTGAATTGTTTATCGACTTCCTCCTTGACCTTGAGGGACCATTCGGGCCTCATGCGTCTGAGTTTCTGCTTAACCGGCTTGAACCCTTCCTTGATCGGTATATGGTGCTTGGCTATTTCGCGGTCTATCCCCGGCATGTCCTTGTAGGACCATGCGAAGACGTCTTTGAATTCTTGAAGGAGATTGATGAATTGTTGTTTCTCCCCGGGATCTAGAGATAACCCTATCTTAAGCATCTGAGGCTCTAAGGTTGTTCCCACGTTGATGGATTCGGTTTCTTCGATTAACGGATTGCGGGACTCCCTTTGCTCTAGCTGCTCGATCAAATGTGGAGGTAAGGATACCTGTTCGTCGGGTCTCTCAATGTCATTGCACAATTTTTTTTGAAAATTTAGGAAATTTTGAAAATGAGACAAGTCGTAAGCAGAACGGTTGTTATTATTCATGAATTGAGAAAATAGCTCGAAAAGAGCTGCCATCTGATCGCTAGTCAGTGGCGGGATAGGTAAGGTGCCCGGAACAGACCCCGAAGCACCAGGAAAAGCTAAAGGGAGAAGGGGAGTTACAGGACTGACCCTAGCACCGGACTCACTAGACTCAATCTCAGACTCTGACTCGGACTCTGACTCAGACTCAGACTCAGACTCAGACTCTGGCATTTCTCCTTCCCTAGTGATCAGCTTGAAAGTCCTTCCTTGACTGTCAGTCCACTTGACAGTCTTCCTCCAGGCTCTCTTACCTGTCCCGGATCTAACATCCGAGATCAGCTTGGATGGATCGAAGTTGCGGCTGCGGAGAATGAGGCTAACTAGCTCCTCCTTCGGCGTTGGGGTTGCGAGCTCCTCCCCAAAAAGTAGCCCCAGTGCGGGCTCAACATTCTTAGCATCTTCGGATTGGTTGAGGGCGAAGATGTCGTCTGGTATATAGTTGCAGACCTGGGCCAAGTGGGTCCCAGGCGCGTGGTTGCAGGTCGGTATAGGCCTGTTTGGACGGACTCGAACACCGGTGTGACGAAGATGATTTTGCCGGCTCCGGTTTGGCCCATGTTTTCCAGGGTCAGGATGTAACCCAGCCCGGTTTGAATCCTCCCGTTATCGAGGACCTCGAGGATCTTTCCTGCGGGAAGATCGGGCCTTAATGTAGCCCCCGGTAGAAAGCCCAGATTTTGTAACATCCGGTCAAAGCTAACCGTAAAGTAGGGTCGGAAAAGGTATTCTTCTTCGATGGCCCCTATGAAGTCGAACCCCCAAAGATAGGTGCGGCCCGAGGTGTTGCAGTTAGCCACAGTCATAGGTGTGGCTTCTAGAGTGATGACGGTATCGTGCAAAGGTAGCTTGACCTTCCGATACAGGGTGGAGGACACAGCCCTGGTCGCGTGGATCCAGGGTCGTCCTAAAAGAAGGTTAAAGGAAGAAGTCACGTCGATCACTTGAAATTCCAGCTCTTTCTCTATCGGGCCCGTTATTATGATAGTGAGTTTCACGGCCCCAGCTACTGATTTTGGGCTTCCGTCGAAAGCCTGAATGGTTTGAGCTGTAGGAATGTAGTCAGCCTCGGTGATACCGAGGGCTTTGGCGGTCCTCAGGGGGAGGACGTTAACTGCGGACCCGTCGTCGTTAAGGGTCATGGGCAGATATTTTCCACGGCAGATTACCCTGATGTAGAGAGCCATGTTGTGGGCTGGCCCAAATGATGGCAGATCAGCATTGGAGAAGGTGATGAGTGGGCCTTCTTCTTTAGCTTTCCCCTTTAGGTGGGGCAGAACCGTGGCTACCATTTCAGCTGGAGTAGCCGTAGAGTCGATTTTGACTTGATCGAGGGCCTTAGTGAGTGCCTCTCGATGTTCCTGAGAGCTAACTAGGAGTTGCCATATAGAGAGGTCAACTCGAGTCTTGCTCAGCTGCTTTACAAGAGCCTTTTCAGTAGTTGGCTCTTCCGGGACGACCTCCGTTCTAGGTGGCGGCTCGGTGACGATGAGGGCGTGACTGCTGGTTAAGGCCTTGGACTTAATCTTCTGGATCTCCTCGGGCGTGATGGGGACGGCTTCTCCTTTGGTAAGATAGACGTCGTCTTCATCGTCGCACCAGATCCCATTGATTTGCGGGATAAACGGGGAAATGAGATGTGAACAGTTTATAACTTCCCCGGAGAAGATGGCGTGAGTGGCCAACGGGTTGTCCTTGTTGTTGGGCTTGCCTCCAGGTAAGGGGATTTTCCCGCTTTCGATGAGGTCCTGGATAAGATGCTTTAGCTTCCAGCATTTCTCGGTATCGTGTCCCTTGCCCTGATGGTATTGGCAGTAGGCTTTGATGTCGTAGAACTTGGAGCGACGCTCAACTGGAAGCTCACGTGTTGGGTTGATCAGGCCTTTCGATGAGAGCCTTTGTAAGGCATTCGCATAGGTAGTACCTATGTCGGTGAATACCCGGGGTGTGGTATTCTTCTTGGACGGGTTATCAAGTAGATTTACCTCGTCAAAAATGCTGCGAGTAGCAGCGGCAGATGTGGGCTTGCTTGTTGATGAGATGGCCCCTTGGTATCCCTTGGTGGAGGCCTTAGTGAGGCTTTCCAACCTTAGATCATCCTCGATTCTCGTTCCAATTTCGGTTAGGACCGCGAAGCTAGGTATGATGGCGTATCGGAGATGGATCCGGTAGGCGGGAAGGAGATTCTTGACAAAGGCTTCAACTAGGACTTTTTCACTGGGCTTATCGACCAGTTTGACGCTTTCAGCCCTCCAGCGTTGAAGGTACTTCGTAAACCCTTCCTTTGGTTCTTGGGCCATTACTTCCAGGGTGCGCATCGTGGTTTGGATTTCCGTATTGTCGGCGTAGTTCCGAGCGAATTCCGTTGCCACGTCATCCCAAGACTTGTATTTCTTGGAATCGAGCCTATAGAACCAGGCTTTCGGGTGCTTCTCTAGCAAGGAGGCAAACAAATGTTTGAACATGTTTGACTTAACCCCCTTAAGGGCCATAAATTCCTTGAAAGCCCGGATATGTAATACCGGGTCTTCAGTTCCGTCGAACATTGGGAGGCCCGTCAGGTTGAGATTGGCGGGCAATTCGTCGGTTAGAGGCGCATAAGTCCGAGCATTCTCCGTGTGAATCGAGTTGTGGGTCGACAAATGGACCTGCACTTGTAGCTTGAGGACTGCGCTAGTCAATTTGGCTAAAGGCCCATGAGTTTCATCTTCACCCCTCGGCCTGTCCTGCTCTATGGCGCTAACCCGGGTAACAATGGCGATCTGGTCGCCCCTGATTCGGTCGAGTTGTTCTTGGATCTTCGCCAGTGAGGCGTTCAGTTGATCAATAGAGTCCTTAGTCATGGTTCGGGTGTGAGGTGGCCTGTCTGTAAGAACACCGTGTAATCAGAATAGGACCCAGATCGAAGAGTGCATCCCTAGCAAGAAGAAAAGACGACTAGACTCGGAAAAAAGACTAAAAACCGACTCCTAGACGGGTGACTCATGGACAGTGGGCTTTCTTTAGGATTTTGGCAGAATGGGCCTAGTCTTGTGTGAAGAAAGACCTACGTGTGAGCTAATCCCCAGACTTTGGACTCGATCGTGTAAGTGGGCTTCCCTTTGTAGGAGTTTGTCCTACGTAGGTGGGCCGTGCCTTGACAAATAAGGCGGACTTGGGATGGGGTAGAAACCCGTGATATAAGATCGGCGGAGTTTCGACGCTATGGACTCTAACAACTTACAACATGACCCGACACTGCTAAATACGGGAAGTCCTAAGAAGAAGAAAGCTTTGAAAAGAGGATTTGGATTTGAAAACCGAACGAAGTCGGATAGGATGGCCCGATCTTTTTTGAAAATCGAAAAAAAAAGGTGTCATCGGGCCGAGATTTCGAATTTTTGAAAAGGATTGGACAGCATACCGGCTAGAAAATAGGCTATTTTGAGTCAAAATCATAAGTCCTAAATTCGGTAGCTTTCCGGGTTTGAAAAATGGATAGTTTTCGAAAAAGATGCAAGTTTTTGAAAACGACGATTTTTGAAAAGGCGAGACACGGATCAAGTAGCATGTAGTCACGGAAACAGTATAATGACGTCATGTATGCTCTTAGTCTAAGTCTCGGTCGGTCGAATAGGGTCTATACCAACAACGATAGCTTTCTCGCAAATCAGGACGGTCTTCCTAAGCCGAGTTGGTCTTAGAACCTGCTGTAAAACCCATGCGAGTTCCGCCATCGAAGTCTTTAGTGGGTCCATTTAGGAACGCACCGTGGTATAGTGGGACGTCGGTCACAAGTAACCGGCCCGGGAAATATTTGGGTTATGCATGAACCATTGAACTAAAACGTGTACATTACTATTCGAACGATTTCTTTTCGAGTCTCACCCTGAGGATGCCGATGGTAAGTGACTTATCAGTTGATCCCCAGCGGAGTCGCCAAATTGTGGACATGACATAGGTCCACCCCGACGCGGCCACGCGCGGGTTTGGGGAGGCGAATGAATCTCCATATGAGATGGTCAAATTGAAATTTAAATCGAAGTAGGAGTCGCCACCGAATTTTGTGGTTATTCGGAACCATTCGAGCCCACTCTCTGTCGTAGTGGGCCGTATACAAAATACGGCCCATTTCCGATGTCAGAGTTTATTGGGCTCGTCCCTTTGCATTACGATACCGATACCGATATTATCGGATACTGTGTATTGAATGACTCTCGTTGCTAATGGATTCGGACATCCGGAAACCATGGTTCTGAGTAAGGGGTGAGGGTACGTGTTGGGAAGTTCACCGAGAACACCCAACCCCGCCCGCACTTAGCGGCCTTTACTAAGATATCGTTCGTTTTTGGTGTACACGAGTTAGTTCGACGGTTGAATGATATGCAAACATTATTTTCCTAAGCATGTGAGAAAAATAAATAAATGGGTTGCTAAGTCGTTTAATGCATGTTAAACTAATAACGTCAAAGTTATTTTAGCATGTGAAGTCGTTTTAGTCTAATAAAACGATAAAAATAAATAAATTGCTACAAACACGAGAAAACGAGTTAGTAACGATCGAATAAATTGAATAAAGATATGAATAAAAAAAATATGCATGATTTTAGAAAAGATTTAATGACACGTGATGGATTAACACGTGTTGACCGAGGTCGAAAAAAGTATTTATCGAAATATATCGCGAAAGTCGCTTTTTAATGTAAGGTTCGAAAAGAATAAAAAATAAAAAAGCGAGGAAACGAAAAAAAAAAAAAAGGACTCGGCGGATCAGGCGACTCGCGTGGCGGTCTGTCCGGGTTTTTTATTTTGTCGAAAACCGTCAATTTTTATGAATCGCGTACAAATATGGATTAATTTATACCCGGTTCATATTTTCGATATTCGTCGTATTCGATATTCGATTATGAAATCGATATCGAATAGTCGGAATGATTTTAGAAAAGGTTTTGAAAAAAGTTTGTTTGAACGAAAAAGTGAAAAAAAAGAATTTGAACGAAAAAGATGTTAATTCTCTCCGCGTATAAAATCGTCGAATTTTGCTTAAAAAAAGATGTAACGATTTTATTAGTATCAACGAAAAATTAATTAATTTAGTTCTTGTTAGATATGATATTCGATTAGAGAATCGATATCGTATTTTAAGAAAGTTATATAAAAATAGTTTTTTTAGTATCGGTTATTAGAAATAAAAAAAATATGTGACAAACGACCCATATTAAAATATGAAACGACCGACGATGCGACGAAAGAAGAAAAAAGACGTGAGAAAGAGAGAGAGAAAAGGGAAGAGTCGGGTTTGATTTGCACCCTCAACCTACATGCTTTATTTTCTCGGTATAAGGCTCGTCGGACGGTGGCTTAGGCACGGGAGCGTCGAGATGATGCGGATGAGTTAAGGTGCTGGTTTTTTGGACGTGTGATGGGACGGGTTTCGGCCGGATTTCGTCGGTATTTCGAGGCTTCTTCGGGAATACGTCGGGATTTGCTTTGAACTATTTTTACTAGATATCGAGGATGCACGTATGTTAGATGTATGGATGTATTTTTTTTGGGTTCCTTCAATGTTGAATGGAGGGTCCTATTTATAGGCGCAGAGGTTTAGGAGAGGTGTCTTGCTTGGATAACAAGAAACACCGGTTTGGATAGGAAATGTAAGAAGTCGAGAGGAACGCAAATTTCGTTGCTTGGTGGGGAAGCAAGGATCTCGGCTGAATGGAGGAGTGTTTCGGCTGTTTGGGGTGTTCTAGCCGAGCATTTGAGCTCGGTTTGCGAACTATTTCGGTTTCCGGATAAAATTTCTACTTGAGATCGAATTCTATCCTTAAACGGATTTGTTTAATATTTTTTTGAAACTGATTTTTTGTGGTGTTGGAGACCGAATCAGCCACGTGAGGTGTCACGGCTGACTCGCGTGAGAATATTTTTGACCGGGTTTGACTCGGTCGCTAAAAGACGGTTTTACCCCTGGTGTCGGAATCGACCCAAATTAGTCTTATTTGACTCGAAACGACCCACTGGGCCTAGATTTGAGGTTGGTTTTGTAAGATATGTACTCCGTAATAAGCCTAAACCAAATGTCCATGATTTCGAGCCCATATCCGAGTCCATTAAAGCATGTTCGCGTCCTATCATCATCGGGTGTTTGGTGGGACCTACTATAGACACCTGGCGGTCAAAATGTGAGTGTCTACAATCATTACTCTGGTTTACAGTATAGAATTTCATCACCTCACTATAATTTTTCAATGTGGGATGATTTTAAATTTGTAATCTTATATATTAAATGATTTTTTTTAAGACTCAAATATTTTTTTGGTCCATATTTAAAATCGAATGATTACTAATCTTTTTTTTTTTTTTTTTTTTTGCCTTTTGATCATTTCTGAGAACACTAATCCCTCCCTATCTTTGCTTAATGAGTCCAGAACTTTTCGGCCCATTTCCTTTGTATTAAAGGTTAACCCAACTCCATACTCTATTTTCTGCATGGATCGTTCTTTGGACCGAATGAACGGAATATTTATTGTTTGCGCTAAAATCCATCGACCCAGTTCTTGAGTAATAAACCCTTTTATGAATCGATATTTAACTTTGGCTTTCTTTTCCTGAGTCGATATTTGACTTTGACTTAATTTAATAAACTTTTTTTTTTGATGAACGAGGGAACCCGCAGCCGCTACCTTTTTGGGTGCGCACTGGGTAAACTCTCGGGTGTACGCATAGCCTGCAAACCACGCACACCAAGGTAAACCGCCCGTGGGCAACAGGCTCGAAGAATAAACATATTTTTATGTCTACAGAATGTTAATTTAAATTGTACTGTATATACTAATTTAAACTCGTACACTATATAAGCGACAATAAAATGTACGAGTCGATATTTTAGGAAGAAAAGGTTAGTCCTTCCGTACTATTAAGATTTTCCTACTTTTATTTATTTGTGAGAGACATAATATTGAAATGGGAAGATCTTAGTAGTAAGGAGGGTGTATATATAACTCTTCCTTAACTGTGAGTATATTGGTGGAAATCAATAAAGTTATGACCATATGAGTTCCGAATTCCTACACGGTACCCACCCAAAACCTCGTCAAGTAGGGGATTATTTCCAATTGATGAGCCATACCCAATTACCCATATCGTGAGCAGCCCGATTCCCTTACCTATGACCAAAATTAAACGTAAAACCATCTAAAAGCTTAACTAACTTTAAGATTTCCTGGTAATGATCTGATAAGTTGATATATTACCCAATTTTGTCTTACATTTCTACCCTTATAGTTTTTGCCCGTGCAAAATTGTATGGATGTATTAAAGATGTGATATACTTAAAAATATATTAGAAAGAATATTAAAAATTAATATTGTAAGTTATATAAATTATAAGTATATAATATTCATAACTATATGATAAAAATGGTTATATCATGTTCAAACGATTTAACATTATGAGATATACGAAAACTATATTCCTTGATCGTATATATATATGATATACTCCCTTCTAAGTTTCTATGATTGACACGTTTGATTTTTGGGTATAAATTATGGAAGGAGTCCGTCATTGTTTTTGTATTTCATTATGGAAATTCTATGATGACAATATATTGGGTTCGACCTTTTCGGTAAGGTCAGTCATTGTTCGGCATCCATCGTCACTTTAATTGATTATATTTAGTAAGGCAATTTATACCCGTGCAAATTGTATTTGCACGGTTGGTATAAAAAATATATATAAAGTGATGGACTAAAAAAAGATATGGTTCAAGTAAATACAAACTACTATACTTTATATTATTTCCAAATACAAATTATTCTAATATAAAATTTATAATACTAATTTTATTTGACTATATTTTATGTAAAACATGATCAATAGTTTCTAATACTTTCTCAAGAAACTATAGTCTCTCATATTCATTTTTTAATACTTTCTAATATGACCACTTGTATTAACTTATCTCCCATTTTCATTTTAATAGTTTCCTTAAGAAATGTACATAAAACAAATGTGACTAACATTAATAAACGAAGGGAGTATAAGTTTTTTCTTGGGGGAATATTGTTTGAATGAGCCCTTGGATATAAGCAAATGACCAATAAGAGGTCAAATTTGCATAATTTTACAAAATCTCAACTATTTTTTTTTGGTGCGATAAAATCTCAACTATAAGACATTATAGACATATTTTGAGACCTATATGCTACATCGAATCCTACTCCATTGCAAAATTATCGAGCATACCGTTCTAACCCAACGAACAACGATACCTGAAAATTACGCGTAGATTAATTAGTAACACGTACATAATTTAGTACATATGGGCCGTTATGACGATAACAATAATGCATGCATGCATGCATGCATAGACTATATTACTCGTAGTTACTACGTGAAATTTGATGAAAAATACTGTACATGTTTCATGCATGCTTTAATAATCTTTCATATTGATGACTTGACGTATAGGCAAAGCACGATGTCAGCCAAAATGACCCTAGCGTAACATTTTATATTTTGGGTAAATATCGCAGGTTTATGCTTAAACGACAAGAAAAATACTTACGTAATTTGGTAATTTAAACTGAATTTCCTTTCATTGTCATTAAACTGTAAAAGTAGTTTATTACTTATGGACTAAACCAACGTAAAAGATCATTAATCATTCACTATATATATTAATCTAACAGCAAAGAAAAATATCATCGTCATTAATCATTCTCTATATACTTGTATTAATCTAAATACAGCAAAGCAATATATCATCTACCGCTATGGCATTTCAAGTCGGAATAGCTGGACATAACGCCGCGTTAGTTACCGTCTTTGGCATCCTCGGAAATGTAATTTCCGGGATGGTATTTCTCGCCCCTATGTAAGTTTTATACTCGGTATTTATTTTCAATTAATTAGTTTATTTCCCTTTTTATTTATTTATATGTTGTGATCAATAATCTTACGTACTATTTATTTATTTGTTTGACTCATCGTTTGTATTTATGATTGTACAGACCGACATTTTGGAAGACCTACAAGACCGGGACGACAAATGGGGTTAATCCCCTTCCATATGTCGTCTCGGTTTTCGGCTGCTTCCTATGGCTATATTACGCCATAGTGAAGACGAATCAGCCATATGTACTCGCTATCAATATAGCGGGAATCGCGATTGAGGGCGCATATATCGCCCTTTACCTGGTGTACAGTACACGACCTGTCCAGGTAATAATTTATACTCGTAGTACAAAGAAATGTCTTTGCTGCTTTAGATAACCCTATCAATATCGACCAATTATATGACTTATTTTCAGTAATAAAATCAACTAAAAATCGACCCGTATTACTTTATTTTATAAAATTGAATAAATTTATATATTAAAATTTTGTTTACGTACCATAATAGCATGTATACTGTATTTAATTATTATTCAAATAATTTATCTAAATCTAACTTATTTTTTTTGTTTCTGTTACTGGTACGTACCGCCAAGTTAGTCTTAATTAACGTGGCGGTACTGGTGTCAATTATTACAGCCGTTCAGTTGATTCCCAAGACATTCCGACTGGAAGTCTTGGGATACATTTGTGACGCGGTCACAATAGGGGTGTTTGGAGCACCCCTTAGTGTTATAGTAAGAACAATTTTATAATTTTTTTACTTATTAATTACTCATATAATTTTTTCTTTCCTAATCAATATTTAATTTATTTATTTTTTATGATTTTGTTTTTCAGGTGAAAGTGATCCGAATTAGGGACGTGAAATTAATACCGGTCCCGTTGTCCGTTTGCCTGACACTATGCTCAATAATATGGTTTGTATATGGCGTCTTTTACCGCGATTTTTTCATCATGGTAAGTTTACTTTTATTTAAAATATTTTTAAAAAATAATATAAAAGTAAATAAATTATCGGAAGGATACTATTTTCATGGATTTCAATAAGTCCAAAAGTAATACTGTTTTTTTTTTTTTTTTTTGAAAAAAAAAGTAATACTCCGTACTGTTTTAATTAGTTGATGATAGTACTATTGTGTGTTTTATTATTTCTAACTTATATTCGACTGACTAAATTTTGGTTTGATGTTATTATAGATGCCAAACATTATAGGTTTCATACTGGGCATAGTTCAGATGACCATCGTCGGAATAATCACACTGTGCTTCCCACCTGAAGAACAGCCCGCGAATCAAGAAGCGGTTGAAGACATTGTGTGATACGGATACCGAACTATTTTTATAATTTTCCATTTACGTTACTTTTATTATTGTAGAATTTGTAAACATAAGAATAATTTGAGATAAAATAAAGAAGTTCTCGTAAACTTAATTACTTAACTCAATTAATATCAAATAACATAGGCATTATACAAAGTAATAACTTGGCCACTAACACGGTTATAAGTTACTAACAACCACTAACTTATTTGTTCCTATTTTTATGCATAAAATTAAGGCAAACACTAAGCACTCTCAGCATGCATAATTATAACACTACTAATTAATTAGTATAATTAATAACTAATAATTAATTAATAAATTAATATTTTTGGATCATAAATCCAACACACCCCCTTGATCCAAAATATGTCAGATCTCGTTTGACTTTTGTCCATGTCGAACCATACTTGTCGTTACGTCCTTGTCGCAACAAAATCTACGAGACCCTTTATATTCTTGTTTTCTTCAAACTTCATCGATTAAGCAATCTACCTTCAAATAAACGGTATGCAACCCTTCTCGCACCCGAATATGTTGGGTTCCACACCCAACTTCAAACATAGTCTTCTTTCGAGACAAAAACGAACTTCTTTGCTTGGACTCCGAAAAATGTAAATTACTCGACCACCTATACATTAAAATTTTGAACATTCTTACGCATCTCAAACGAGCACTGGCATCAAACATGCATGTTGATGCCTTGATGTCACATCGACCATGAATGTGGTATCCATCCTTGAGCAGTTGACCCCTCCAAATTTTCACTTGCCATGTTGCCCGTGTGCTTTAATTTGCCACTTGAATTTCCAATATAATTAGTCCACCAATGATACCTATGTGAGATTTATCTTCACATTGTGACACATTTTTTTTTCAGTCGATGCCCATGTTACCAACCTATTTCTTTTTATAGAATATTTTTCACCATCTTAATTTGTGAAGTCCTTGTCTTCACTTTGTATGACGCACTTCTTGTTACCGTCTTATTGATGCACATTATCACCAACTTTCATTTGGAGTCCTTCTCTCCAAAAATCGATTATCGATAAAGTCCTTCTCTCCACCATTTCATTTATGGCGCACTCCTCACCATCTTGTGTCACCAAAATCATAGTAGAGCACGTCTTCCTATCTCACCTTTTATTTTCATTTCTCTCATTGACACTTTTCTCACCTTTTTTTATTGTTGTTTCATCATTCCCAAACTGAACCTAACTATTCGAGTGGAGGTAACAATTGTTTACCTCCTCGACTCAAGGAGCTCCGGTACCATGTAGAATTTGTAAGGATATTTATTTTATATACTCCGTAGCACACTATTGTGTGCTACTAATGTAATTTTGACATATGTTGGTTTCATTATATATATATATATATATATATATATATATATATATATATATATATATATATATATATATATATATATATAAATTGCATCCGGTGAGTCGGTCTTCTTTAAATGAGTTCGTCCTGCAAATCACAGCCACATGATCAAATCACATGAATGGCTGAGATTCAATCTCAGCGTCATCTTCATCGTATATAATCTTACTGTTATAGTAACAGAACACTATTACAGTAACACAAATATCTTACTGTGACACTGTCACAGTAATAAGAAATTACAATAATAATGTCACAGTAATACTGTAACAGTAACAGAACACTATTACAGTAACACAAATATCTTACTGTGACACTGTCACAGTAATAAGGAATTACAATAATAATGTCACAGTAATAATGTCACAGTAATATGAAATTAAAGAGTTATAAATATCTTACTATGACACTGTTACAGTAATAAGGAATTACAGTAATAATGTCACAGTACATTTATCAATTGATACTACAAAGTAGTAACATCAACATGAGATTAACAGTAGCACTGTTCATTTATCATTGGTGCGCCGTATTCCTACTTCCGTTAAAAATATTACTCATACCTTTCTTACTTAAATTTTCTTTCGACTTTTTTTTAATAATTAATACTATATAATTATAGTAATGTTCAAACAATAATATTACAACATTAAATACCACATCAAGAATTGAATAACAATATTGCTGTTATTTTGCCGATGTTACAGTAACACTATTAATGTAAAAATATTACAGTGACAATATTACTGTAACTAAAAAGTTTACATGAACATGGTTACTATAAAATGTTAGAGCAATTTTTTATAATTAATATATTCAGTTACAGTAATATTGTCACACTAATATTACAACAACACATCCATAATAGAGTAACAATTCTAATGTTGTACTCTTTACCAATGTTACACTAACAACATTACTATGATACTATTACTGTAAACATGACATTATTACAGTAAAATGATTACTATGACAACCTTTAGTGTAGTCCATGCATCATAAGATGTCGAGACACAGGTACGAAGTGATACAAAAACGATGCAAGTAACTAATGCTTAATCAGACTACTCAACTAACTTAAATCGAAAATCAAACAAAAATCAATCCAAAAATAAAATACAAAGGCCAAATTGCTAATCAATGATAAATATATAAAATCCAATACTAATTAGGATCACTATATCCAATCAAATAACGAAAAAAAATATGATAAACATAACAATCCAGGAAGAGACAAAAAAACCCGAATTTTATTAGAAATATTTTTTGAATGGTTGATTGATTAAATCCAGGAAGACTAATAGGATTTAAATATAATTTTTAGGATTTTTTTGACTGGGGATGTGTTTAGGAAGAGATGAGGGAGAGATGTACAAATGGAGAAGCAGGTGTCGTCTCAACTAAGATGTTTTGTTTAGTTACAGGCGACGTGGCATAGTCTAGTGCATCTAATGTCAATAGATCTGACGGCCTTGAATTACGGGGTACAGACTCATTTAAATAGGAGGACTCACCGGATCCTCACTCTATATATAGTTTGCATCTGGTGAGTCTATGAATTTTAAATGAGTCTGTCCTATAAATCAAGATCATTAGATTAACGCTGTCAACGGCCAAGATCTAACGCAGTCCTCACTTCTACTTCTATCACTTTGATATATATAAATAATACTCCATATAATTCATCCAATTTGTTCGAATCATTCCTCTGTCAACTTATTCTCTCCTTCCTTTTCTTATCCCTCTTTCATTTTGTTTCCGGATTCCCCAAATCGAATTTTCTACACTCAATTACAAATATGTACACACCAATTTTCACACTTAATTATTATATACTTAGTCTCCCATTTATCATTTGGCGATTATATACTGTAATGAAGTACTACTCTATCTACTTGTTACGTGTTCTATATCAGGATGTGGGTTCAAGTCTCACATAAACAAAGTAATGGAATAAATTAACATCTACGAATAATTTATATTGCATTTGTTACAATAGCAACTCGTGTTGCAATCTCAAAAGGTTATTATGAGCGACAGAGATAAATGGGTGACGACTTTACCACAAATTTGTTATAAGAACTTAAAAATTATATTATTGTTACGGTAAAAACATTACAGTGACAATTATTACTTATAGAAACAAAGTTACAGAAACACAATTACTGTAAAAGAACAATTTGTTTATGATTAATAATATTCAATTATAGGAACATCGTCACGGTAATATTCCAACACTGATATCATGACATTGAATAGCACATCTGCATATCATTGAGTAACAAAAAATAACATTGTGTGTCAATGTTACAGCAACAACATTACTGTGACACAGTTATTATAATATTACAGTAACTGTGTCACAGTAATGTTGTTGTTGTAACATTGACACACAATGTTATCTTTTGCTGTAAAATATTACAGTAACATTGTGACAGTAATTAAAAAGGTTACATATAAAAAAAATATATAAATACTACTACTACTATGTGTTTTGTGGCATATAAATTAATATATGTTTTGTGGCATTTGATTTACAATATATTTGTTAAAGTTCTTTGGTGAAATCATTGATGGAGGAATCTTTGAACAATGGTAGAGAGAGGGTGAGACAACCAGATAAGCGAGAAACATAAAGAAAGAAGGGGAACAATCCTGGATTTTGTTATAATTAGGTAGGTGACGTGTCTCAATCTGGCATGTCCATTGCTACGACATCCAACGGTGTATAATCACGGGACGAACTCATTTAAAGATGATGACTCACCGGATCCTCACTATATATATATATATATATATATATATATATATATATATATATATATATATATATATATATATATATATATATATATATATATATGTATAATCACGACATCCAACGTTATTTTTTTCGACCCTTTGTTGGCTTGCTCTTGGGACCATCGATGATCTTTTGCCTAGCGTCCACATACTTATCTACGTTATCCAACAACCGCGATCGCACCTTGATTTGTCTCCTTCTTTTGCCATCTGAAAAGTACAATAATTATGTACAACTATTGTTACAGTTTAATCTGGTATATAAAATTAAAGTACAACTGATACGAGTGAAAGAAATACCATATGTAAAGCTGATACGTGTTAAAGTAACACAAAGAAAGTGTTAGAGTAACATAGAGTGCAAATTAGAGTAACACGTCTACACAATTAAATGTACCAGATTACTAGCATTCAAAGTAACGCAAAGATGGGATTAAAAGTAACATGTCTTGTACATTACAGTAACACATGGTCGTCTTTAAAATAACATCATACATGTGTAACACTAAGTGAACAACCCCTTACAGTAACACCTCAAGTTTATTACAGTAACTGAATATGCGCATTAGAGTAACATTCAATATATGTTATACTAAGTATGAAGAGTAGAAGCATAGTAGAAGCATAATATGAAGTAGGTGAATTCAATTAAACTCTACAGATGCATACCCAGATACCGCAACAATCTTTAGTGAAACCAATTAATTATAGGGCACAAACGCAACAAAGTAAATCAATCAATAATTAGCGAGAAAATTAATGAAATCAGAACAAATATAAACTAAACCTAGTTCTTTAGTACAACAATCGAGTATTAGCGAGTTACCTTGTATTATGCCGCCTGAAGATTATCTTTGCTGAAGTTAGAGAGTTGCTTCAATGTAGCCTTGCTTGAGTTGAAGACGAGAGGATGCACGGGTGTGTTTTGAAAAGAAACAGAAGTCGAGCGATTGTGTTTGGGATGATGAAGGTGAAGGGTTTCAGTTAGGATGTGAATGAAAAAATTGAATGTGAGGAAAAAATTGAATGTGAGGAAGTAACGTGTATTGGTTGGAGATAATTAAGGGAGGAGAGAGGATTTGATTTTATTTTTACCAAAATATGTTATTTATTGCCTTAATTACTACAATCAATCACCACCATCCATCCCACTCTAGATCAATGGTTGTAGATAGGACTCATGGACTCAAAAAAAATAAAAGGACTCACTTGATCCTTCATCTATATATATATATATATATATATATATATATATATATAGATGAAGGATCAAGTGAGTCCCTTTTTCTTTTTTGAGTCCGTGAGTCCTATTCTTAGCCATTGATCTAAACAAGATGAATGGTTGAGATTGCATATGCTAATTAAGGTAGAAACTACCAAATTTTGGAAAAAAAAATAAAAAAATCTTCTTCCTCCCTAGATTAGTGCCAACTGCAACCTTCTCTCTCATCTCATTTATTTTTTTTGCATTCAAACGCCCGCTTAAGAAAACCCTTCATCTTCATCTTTTCTCTCATCTCGCTCAATTTTTTCGCTCAACTCAAGCACAGCCTTACACTCAAACGCTCAACTCAAACTCAATCGCTCAACTTCAACTTCAACTTTTGCGCTCAACTCAGGCATACCCGAGCACTCAATCCTTCAACTCGCACTCAATCCTTCAACTCAACTCAATCGCTCGCTCAACTCTAGGATTCTCGAGCACTCGCTCAACTGAACTCTGTCGCTCAACTCAATTCAATCGCTGTCCTCAACTCGAGCAAGGTTATTATTTTACTGAAGATCTAGGTTTTGTTTACATCTGTGTTATATTTCATTACCTCTTTCGCTAATTATTGATTCATTAATTTTGCTGCGTCTGTGCCATATAATTAATTTTTTTCACTGAAGACTGTTTTGCTATCTGGGTTTTCATCTGTTTCGTGTAATTGAATTCAACTACAGACGAACATATATCGAATGTTACTTTAATGCACATACGCTGTTACTGTAATAAACTTGATGTGTTACTGTAAGGGGTGCTTCGTTACTGTGTTTGATGTACGATGTTATTTCAAAGACAACCATGTGTTACTGTAATGCATAAGAGGTGTTACTTTAACTCTCATCTTCGTGATACTTCGAATCCTTGTAAACCCTCAATTGTGTACATTTGTTACTCTAATCTGCTTCTTATGTTACTCCACACTTCTATTGGCAGACAGGAACACTGTGCGATCGCAATTGTTGGAAAACGTAGCCAAGTATGAGAACACTAGACAAAAAATCATCGACGGTCCCAAGAGCAAGCCAACAAAGGGCCGAAAAAAAATAGCGTGTTTACTGAATCATGTCATCTCTTTTGTAACTACGATTTATATGGTCTCTATTCTTTAGTTACCTGTCTAATTACATTGGTATTTTGACTATCACCAATACATTGAAGCTGTGAAACTCTGTTACAATGACCAGCTGCACCTGTTACTCTAATTCACTGTTGGTGTTACTATGGGGATTATTGAAATTAACACAATTTTCTTTGGTCTCACATTCTGTGTGTTACACCGAAGCACTGTGTGTGTTACTTTGATGAACAAATTATGTTACTTTAAGTGATTAATGCCGTTAGTACAATGATATTGCAATCACCAATATTGGTACTCTTTCAATGAATGAACAACACTGCTGTCCTCAGTTACTACAATGCATTTTTTTCTGTTACTGTAACAAATTAATAGTGTTACTTCAACGCACATGAGATGTTACTCTAACCAAAAACACATTTATTAAATAAATATAGTGTTAATTGCAAAAATGTGTACAATATTAGTTTTTCGTGTAAACCAGGAAAAAAGAAAAATTTCTTGTAATGTCAAAGAACACGAGTATTATCAAAACACTTGTTCATCCTCGTCTTCCTCTGTGTCTTCTTCAGTACAGAGTGAAAACCTCACCCACATCTCTGCACCATTCCTGTGCATTCGGCTCTTTACCAATGTTTCCTGCCAAAAATTAAGAAATGTCAGGCCCATGGGCATAAGTGTTACTGTAACTCCTAAGTTGCGTTACTTTAACTCTAAAAAGATGTTATTCCAACGTCAGCGCCAAAAGCCCTTTTTTAGTGTTACATTTTTGTGTTACTCTAATTAAAATTAGGTATTACTGTAATTCATTACTTGTGTTACTTCAATGCCATGTATGCTTCAACATAAAGCAAAACAATAATATCGGTGAAACAATAATATCAATGAACCATAATATTAATCCATAATTAATCAAACGAATTAAATTCCACCTTTTCCAGTGTTGTCTTGTGCGTTCGCATCTCTGGCGCAACTACCTGCACAAAATCAAACAGCGTTACATCAATGCAAATAATGTGTTACTGTAATTCATAAGTGGTGTTACCCTAACGTGTACAATACGTTACTCTAGCATATCAAAAAACCCTTTTCCTGAACGTTCAGTTGTGTTACTGTGATTGCAATGAAGTGTTACTTTAACTCAGAAGACATGTTACTTCAACGAGAATCTGCGTTAACTGAAATCAAAAAAATAGAATCAATGGATATCAGGAAAAATATTAATAAAAAACATAAAGACCTGTAATCTATAAAGATCGAGATATCAAAATACCATTGATACGAAACTGTGATATCAAAACGCAATGACATCAAAACAACGCAAATTGATACGAACTGTGATACAGAATGACAATTGAAGCACTATAAACATGAAGATCGACGTAAAAAAAACGCAATTCGACGCGATAAAACAATGATATGAAAACGCAAATTGAAAGCGCCATCTGACTATTGAAATCCATGAAGAAAAAAACGAATAAAAACGTGAATGAAAAACTGAAACTCACCATTGTTATACTCGATTAGTTGCATATCAACCGTTGAAGACGATGATGCGGTCATTGAATCCACGGTAGCAGAATTTCGAGTTCAAGATCGATGAATGAGCGTGAATGAATCTGAGTTTTTTTTTTAGGTGTGAATGAACGTGAATGAAAATTGTGATGATGAACGTGAATGATAGGAAGTTATTGTTTCCTAAATTCTTGTGAGTTATTTTAGGAACGTAAATCTTCCTTTTTTTTTTTTTTTAATGTAACGCATCTTGTCCATCCATCCTCATCTCATCCAACGGATGAGATGAGGACTCATGGACTCATATATAGAGAAGGACTCATAAGAGCCTCTCTCTCTCTCTCTCTCTCTCTCTCTCTCTCTCTCTCTCTCTCTCTCTCTCTCTCTCTCTCTCTCTCTCTCTCTCTCTCTCTCTCTCTCTCTCTCTCTCTCTCTCTCTCTCTCTCTCTCTCTATATATATATATATATATATATATATATATATATATATATATATATATATATATATATATATATATATATATATATATATATAAGATATTTTATGGAAATCAATGTTTATTTTAGTTGATATATGAAAATGAATACATTGTATTTCAATGGTTGAGTTATTTTGAATATTAAAAGAATTTAAAAAAAATATCAAATGTAGCAAAGAACGAAATCATCTAAGTGTGTTACATTGTTTATTAAGTTGGTAGACAAATAAACCATTTAAGTACATTACCTAAATGGTTTATTAAGTTGAGATAAGAATCCATTTATTTCTCCTATATGGTGTTTTTCTCATAGACAAAAGAAACCATTTATTTCTTAAAATTGGTTTTTAAATCATAAGAAGGTTCGTACCCTAAGATACCTTTGACTTGAATATAATCTCTACATCATAAGACATTTTAAGATGATTTATATACCCTCTTTTATAGTAGTGAATTTGAAAGAAAAGGGAGTTCTCGTAAACTTAACTCAATTAATACATCAAATAACATAGGCCTTTATATAGGCATTATACAAAGTAATAACTTGGCCGCTAGCACGGTTATAAGTTATAGTTACGTTGGTCTCTCTTGCGATGGATATATTCGTCGCAAGCTTAAGACGGGTCAAATAGATACCATTTGAGGGGAAAAGGACAAAGGTCCCACCCACTTCACTTTTGTCTTTTCTCCTATATCTACTTGACCCGTCACAAACAAGAATTTGGGTATAAGTTATAACAACCACTAACTTTTTTTTTTTGAGGAAAAACGAGGGCGTCTTATATTAAATCAATCTCCGTCAAGTCCAAAATGGCTTGCGGAAAATTGGAACCAAATACAACACTGTCTCCAGCGAAAGCACAAAAACGAGCCATATAGTGGGCAACGGTATTCCCTCCCCGTTTAACATGTTGACATTTGTATCTAGAAAACATACGTAGCTGCTCCAAAACATTAAGGGCAATAGCAATGGTGGTAGTTCCATACACATAATCTAATTGCCACCAAAGCACATATAATCATATAAGGAACTTTTTATTCTTTCTCAATGGTAAAAGTTTCATATATTTATTGCGGATCCCGTTTTTTCTCTCTTTTTAATGTATGAAACCGATTTCTTACTTTAGAAACCGGGTTCATATAAGGAGCTCCTTATTTTCAATCATAATGGTTAAGGAGCTCCTTATGCACTATGGAACTCCTTAAAATTCACCATTGCTATTGCCCTAATAAGGCACAAACCAAGTGGGCTCCTAAGGGCAATATTGCTGTTCACAGCATTAATGACCCCTAAAGCATCACTCTCCACCACCAAACTCTCCACACTCATCTCTACCAAACTCTCCACCCCAAATAGCATGGCCTGGACTTCCGCAATCTCGACTGACCAAGTAGCACGGACTCGCTTGCAACCGGCCCTCACGATCCTGCCCCCTGCATCACGGCAAACAAAACCCAACCCCACATCTCCATCCCCTAGCATGGCAGCATCGGTATTTAACTTTAACCAACCCGCGTCCGGCCTTTGCCAATGAGCTAAACCACAGTCTCGGGTCTGCTGTACAACCGGCCCTATTGTGCCCGCATACAACGAGTATTCAGTCACTATTCGGGTTAACCCCAGTTTCACAATATGAAGGGGCAAAGGCGATTCCTGAAAGAGCATGGAGTTCCTCCATGTCCATACTACCCAGGCTAGAGTCATAAATGTAACTGCCTCTTCTTTGTTCACCCTTTTTAGCACCCAAGTAAACATCTCGTAGCAGCTAGCCTGAGGAAGAAGAGACAAGAGATGCTCCACACAGCTATTGTTCCACACAGTCCGGGTAGCAGGGCAATGGAAAAAGAGATGAGCATCCGATTCTGCCTCCAAATTAAAAAGCCCACAGCTCGCAATCTCAATAGCATGGCGAGCAGCCAGCGCGACTTGAGTTGGCAGAATCCCGATACAGGCTCTCCACACAAGATGTTTCAGTTTGGGAGGCACCGAGGTCCGCCACAAGTACTTCCAGAACTCCTGCCTATCTGAATCATCAGGCACAGCGTGGTGTCCAAATCCCCCCTTAGCCAACCTATATGCCGATTTAACCGAAAAAAATCCGTCCCGAGTTGGCCACCAAAACAATTGGTCAGGGGAATCGCAGTGGAGAGGAAGGGAAACAGCGTCGCGAGCTTCATCTAGACGCAGGAACCTGTTCAATTGGGTCATATCCCAGGTACCTCTGTTCTGATCAATGAGAGCAGCAACACACATACCCGCATCAGCCTCAAGGTTGGGAACCGGAATATGACTAGCAGACTGACCGGGCAACCAAGCATCGCACCAAACATTGATTCTGGCTCCATTTCCCACACGCCATTTCAGCCCCTCCAGGAGGAGAGCCTTCGCCCCCCATAAGCTCCGCCAACAATAACTCGGGTCGTGCCCTCTCCTAGCCTCAAGCACCTCATCATGCTTAAAATATCGAGCCTTGAGAACCCGAGCAACGAGGGATTCAGGATAAATTAGCAGGCGCCATACTTGTTTCGCCAGTAAAGCCTCATTAAAAGCACGTAAATCCCGAAAACCCAGCCCACCTTCGCACTTAGGGGAACAGAGTTTATCCTACGCTCGCCAATGGATACGACGCTTAGCCTCCGTGGACCCCCACCAGAAACGGGCCACTACCGAATTAATATCCGCAATAGTTCCCTCGGGTAAAGCAAAAACGCTCATCATATAGGTTGGAATCGCTTGAGCCACGGCCTTAATTAACACCTCATTCCCGGGTCGCGAGAGTAATTTCTCCTTCCACCCTTGCACCTTCTTCCACACCCGCTCCTTGATACTAGCAAAGACCGCTTTTTTTGACCGTCCAATGATGGTAGGCAAGCCCAGGTATCTTTCATGTCGAACCACCTCTCGTACACCCATAATCTGTTTAATATCTTCTTTACTTCGCGCTGACACCTTTTTGCTAAAAACAACTTCTGTCTTCGAGTAGTTTATTTTTTGACCCGATGCTCCTTCATATTGGCTAATTAAATTAGCTAGATTCGAGCATTCTTCCATAGTTGCTCTAGCAAAGAGAATACAGTCGTCAGCAAAAAATAAATGGGATATTCTCGGCGCCCCCCTACAAATACTCACACCGTGAACCTTCCTCTCATCCACAGCTCTCTTAATAAGATAAGAGAAAGCATCCGCACATAGTAGGAACAAATATGGGGAGATAGGATCCCCCTATCTAAGGCCACGAGTAGGTTGAATCTCCCCTGTAAGCTCACCATTCACCACAAACGAATGACTCACCGTAGAAATACACTCCATAATACGCCGGACCCAAATATCTGCAAAACCCATTTTTCTCATCATCGACCCTAGAAAGCTCCACTCTACCCTGTCGTAAGCTTTACTCATATCGAGTTTCAAAGCTACATTACCCGCTCTACCTTCCCCACCTCACTTCATAGCATGAAAAATTTCAAAAGCTATAATAGCATTATCCGTAATAAGTCTCCCGGGGGTAAAAGCACTCTGATTCTCCGTGATAATCGTATTCATAATACACTTCAGTCGATTTGCCAGAAATTTGGAGATAATCTTATAGATGACATTACATAAACTTATAGGCCGGAATTCCGTAACCTTGCGAGGTGCATTCGTCTTCGGGATGAGAACCACAGATGTTTTATTAATGAAACTCAAATCGACACCCCGCTCCCACCATCCCCTCACAAACTTACAAATTTCCGGGCCTACAATCTCCCAATACTTCTGATAAAATAAGGCATGAAAACCATCCGGTCCCGGAGCTTTATTCGGGTGCATGTCGAACAGCACTTTCTTAATTTCCTCATCGGTAACAGGTGCTGTGAGGCTCATGTTCATGTCGGTCGTCACTACAGGTGTAACACAATGTAGCACTTCCTCATGTCCCAGGGACCCCTCGGTGGTAAACAATCCCGAGTAATACTCAAGAATGATCCGCCGAATCGCATCCTCACTCTCACACCAGGTACCATCATCCTCTTCCAGCCCACTAATCTGGTTCCTCCTTCGACGTTGACTTGCTTTATGGTGAAAATAGCTTGTGTTTTTATCCCCATCCCGGAGCTCATCTTTCCTTACTCTCGTAAACCAGAATGTCTCCACCTGTTTTCGAAGTAGGTCAATTTCCTACACGAGTTGAGAGCATCTCTCAAGCATGTTGGCAGAAGGAGAAGCCATTTGACATATCCCCATCTCCTCCTCCTTTTCACGTAGCCGAATACGGACGTTGCCAAAAGTACTCTTTGCCCAGCCTGATAACTTAGCCGAACATCGAGCGATATAGTCGGTAATGGGCTCCCCATCCCGTCCCTGCCAAGCCTCCTCCACTACCCCTCGACAATTCGAATCCGAGAGCCAAAGAGTTTCAAAGCGAAACCTTCGACGGCCCCTCCTCCTAGAACTCTCAGAAACCTCACCGATTAAAATAGGGGCATGGTCCGACGCATATATGGGAAAATGTTTGACATAGACGCTTGGAAAAAAAGAGAGCCAGCCCGCGTTTGCCACCCCACGGTCAAGCCGCTCCCGGATTATATTCCCCACTCCACGCCCCCGTTGCCACGTGAAAATATTACCCCGATACTCAAGGTCACACAGGCCACAATCATCAAGGGTCGTACGGAAAGCATCCATTTGTCCCTCCCCGCGGGCACTCCCTCCCTCCTTCTCACTTGGGCTGAGAATCTCGTTGAAATCACCAAAACATATCGTTGGATACTCACTACCCTCTGTGGACATGACGTAGGTCCACCCCGATGCGGCCACGCGCGGGTTTGGGTAGGCGAATGAATCTCGTGGTAAGATTGTTCTCGGGTTCGAAATTTAAGTCAAAATGGAGTCGCCACCGAATTTTGTGGTTATTCGGAACCATTCGAGCCCACTCTAAGTCGTCGTGGGCTATACAAAAAGTAAGCCCACTTCGATTTCAGAGTTTATGGGGCTCGTCCCATTGCATTGTTATATCGATACCGTTTACACCGGCTTTCGTATATAAAATGACTCTCGTGCGCCAATGGTTTCGGACATCCGGAAACCAAGGTTCTGAGTAAGGGGTGAGGGTACGTGTTGGGAAGCCCACTAAGGACACCCAACCCCGCCCGCACAATGGCGGCCTCTACTAAGACATCGTTCGTGTTCGTGTACGCGCGCTAGTAAAACGACTAAATGATATGCAAACAGCGTTTTCGGGCTAAGCATGTGAATTATTGGTTTGCTACGTCATTTAATGCATCTTGATTCACGTCAAAGTGATTTAGCATGTGATTTTCATTTAAATAAATAAATGGCAAACATCGAAAATAGAAAACTCGTAAATAAATTACAAATTACACGGGCGGAATACAACCCGGAATTCACAATACAACGAGCAATAAAATAGAATAATTGAATTAAATAAGAAGAGCGATAAATAAATATACGACTCGACAAAGACCCGTATACAATAAATGCACACTAGATCGTGAATTAGTTAGACGGACGAACCTTAATTAATTACGCATTATATTGCATATTAATCAAAGGACAGAGGTTCGAGACCTAGGTGTGGTGCTAACCCGATCTCGAACCTCGATGCCTTGTCCCGACTTATCACCTCGAGAAATGAAGCCTAAATTAATTATGTGTCGGATACGACTAAAGAGTCGTCGACATAAAATTAATAGTGCGAGACCGTCGATCAAAATCGTTTTAGGTGTCGTGACATGCATGAGTTTTGAAAAATTAGGATTACGTGATTGATTATGCACGTGTCGACTAAAAGTCGTAAAAAAATGACGAGGCTCGAATGTTCGCATTAGAGCTCTCGGTTTTCTGGGCTACAGGACTCACTCGATTGAGTCATGGTCTGACTCGATCGAGTACGTCTTTAAAGAAGCTACTGTCCAGATTTTTAGGTGCTACTCGATCGAGTAGCATATGTACTCGGTCGAGTGTCCCCTGTACGAGGCATGGCTCGTTTAATTTTTATTTGTTTGAATTCGATAATTGACCGAGTTAAATAAAAATATTGCATTATTTAAATTCAACTCGGTTCTCGATGTCATAAACGTGTATTATACGATTATGAGACCATTATCGTGATTTTATAAAATATGCTATTATGTGATTGAAAAGTTTGATTAGTGACGAAATTGCATCCCTCTACGTCACGACATCGAAACTAATCCTTTCGGATTATGTGATGTCGGTTTTCGTGTCAACGGGTTCCGTGCTAATCATCAAAATGGGATCAAATACGTTCAACTAGGACCGATCACGATCACATCATGTCCTTGAGTACATTGGGGCGGCGCTCCTCGAAAAGGCGCCACCTCCGTCGTTACTCGTAAAGGAATTAGATGGACTTTAGGCGATCGTCATAGTCAAACGTATTCGAAACCGAGATTTTGATATTAGTATGTATATATACATGGTATAATAATGTTAGATGTTAGAATACGGAATTAAAGTGTTAGTACAAAAATAAAAGTTAGTGTTAGGATACATAAATAAAATGTTAGTATACAAAATAAATAAAAAGTTAGTATGCACAAAATTAAAGGTTAGTGTCAGCGGTTAGTAATAATAATAATAATAATAATAATAATAATAATAATAATAATAATAATAATAATACAAATATATATATACGGTAAAAAGATAAGGGAGAAAAAAGAAACGGGGTTTGAATTACACCCTCAACCTACATGCTTAATGGCCTCGGAAACGGACTCGTAATAGCGGCGTGAGCACGGGAGTGTCGAGATATGTCGGGTGAGTTAAGGTGTGTATGGTTAGGGAGAGGATGCTCTCGGGTCTTTGACGAGTTTTGATCTCGGGGTTTTGATTGTATGTGTATGTGTATGTGTAATGGATGATTCGTCGGTTTTCGAGGGACGAAGGACTCGGTTTTTATGTGTATTGCTTAGGGTTGCTAAGGGCTTGTAGTGTAGTGTAGTATGGTAGGACTATGGTAGAAATGTAGACTAAGAATGCATGGAAAAAGCTTGTGAAATGAATGGGGTTAAGGGGGTATTTATAGGCTTCACCCCCCGACCTAGGGTCACTCGATCAAGTGGCCCTAGTGCACTCGATCGAGTGCCCTTCAAAACGGGCCTGGTTCAGCTGTTGACGCTCCACTCGACCGAGTGGGTCTATCCACTCGATCGAGTGGATCAATTAGGATCGAGCTATTTTGGGAAGGATTGACTTTGATTTGATTTGATTGATTTTTTGAATTTTGATTTGAGCGCCAGTTTTCGAGAATGTATTTGGCTGATTTGTGAGATGGTTTCGTCTTTGACCGGGTTTTGACCCGGTCGCCAAAAGACGGGATTTATTCTTGGTGTCGATTTTGGCCCAAATTAGTCTCATTTGACTCGGAATGACCCACTGGGCCTGAATTTGAGGTCAGTTTTGAAAGATTTGCACTCCGCTAAATGCCCACGTCGGATACTATTGATTCCGAGTCCGTATTCGAGCATATTAAGTCACGTTGACGTCCGATCATCATCGGGTCTTTTGTCGGGAACTGCTATAGACACTAGCAGGCAAAATGCGGGTGTCTACAGAGCCCCCACTCTGACTGAGGCTTGGACAAGGCGAAAGTTAGAGTAGCTACCAGGCCAATCGAGGATTACGACCTGGCAGCCTTCCGGTTGGGTCGTTTATAGTCCAGTAGACTTGCGTGAAGGGCTCGCCAGCCATAAGCAGAGGGTCATACCTGTCCTGATGATGATAGCTCCGCGGGGAGTCAGACTTGTAGCATAAGTCCTAGGCGTGCCTATATGTGGGCCCATCCCGTACCATTTCGGGGAAAATGCCGCCTCGGGCGTTCCGCTGGGGAAATATGTGAGCTGTACGGGCTTGCTTTTGAAGCCTTGAGTCGTACCTGACCTGATGATGATGCTTCGTGGGGAGTAAAACTTGCCTTTCGGGGCGTAGGTGTACCCGTATGCCGACACATCACGTCTTGGATGTAGCATACCGGGGAAAAGTTGACTCCGTTGGGGAATTTAAATAGTTTCGCGGGGACTTGCTTCTGAAGTCTGGAGTGTACCTGTATGCTGACACATAACAACTTGTATGTAACATATAGGCAAAACACTGACTCGCGCTGGGGAGGAAAGTAGCTGCGCGGGGACTTGCTTCTGAAGTCTTGGGTGTACCCGTATGCCGACACATGACAACTTGCATGTAGCATTTCATGAGAAACACCGCCTTTGATGTTCCGTTGGGAAGCACTAGATGGTACCTGAAATGTTAGATACATAGGCAGAAATAGCAGGCATAGTATATAGCAAGATAGCACATAGTAAATGCAGTTAGCATCTATAGACTAGTTTGCGCTGGGGAAAAATGATTTTTGCTTCATTTTGAAATCGAAGTCCTGAAAGCAACTCACGTGCTAGGAGATAGGTTTTTCAAAATTGAAAGGGGTAGAAAAGAAACTTGCAGTTTAAATAGACCGAATTTTGACCTTGCCGAAAAGGATTTTCTCAAATGGCTAAGTTTTGCAAATTTCAAAGCAAGAATTTTGAAGAGAGACATACCGACAGACTCGACTCTGGACGTGACAGGACGAGTTGACAGACACGACTTGGAATCTCGAAGGGGTTGGACTGTGACTCGGTAGGGGAGTGGGCCACCTAAGATGACAAGACTCTCAAGTTGCGCTATTCCGTGGCCTAGGCGAGTGGCAACACGGTCAAACTTCAAACTGGGAAGGATCCGGTACAGGGGAATTGCAGTAGTCTGTAATGAGACTGTTCCTGCAGGACAAGGCTTAGCAGTAGCAATGTCGTAGACTAGTGCTCTTTGAATTTTTGTGTTTTGGGATACATTCCCAAAGTAGGTGTTCCTTCGAGTCCCTGACAGATTCTCGTCTTTGACTGAGCCGAGTACTAGGACACACTATAGAAAGGTGGCTAGATTTTTGAAAGTATTTGGATTATGTGGGTGGATGGAGAACTTCTACCTAAGAGAAACCCCCAGGACGACAAAGCTAACTCTTAAGAACATGACAGTGTCGTGACCGGAATGACGGTGTTTTTTTTTTGAACTTGTGTCAATGTGGGTGGTTGTGCCTTTGTTGAAAGGCTGCCTACGTATTCACGTGTAGTGAAATCAAACCAAGCCGTAGTTCAGTGATTGGAAGATATATTATGGTGCCTAGTTTATTAGGGCTTTGTGTGTAACTAGCCACAGCAATGGTGTAGGCTAGGTGTGCTCCCAATGATGTCTTGATCAATGGGCTGGAATAGTTAGGATGTTGATCCTGTGACTGTGAGCGTTCTCTGGGGTAGCCCCCAGAGGTGGTGTGAACTATTTGGGCATGTTCTATGCCGACCGCAGGTTGAGTTCCCGTGTGGTAACTGGTTTGGATGTTTTTGGAAATGTGGAGCCAGGCAATAAGTGGCTTTGATGACTCGAAATCTGGAGCTCGATTTTGTGGAGCTAAGGCTTCGAGGGTAAGGTATTGCAATGTGGTAGGAAATGGGGAAGTCGAGTAAAAATGACTCGGACTTCGATCGGGCAGGTTTGATAATGCGGGATCTGGTTTCCATGTCTGGCCCTAATGGTTAGGGTGTATCCCATGGAGCTTGAATCCTCAAAATTCCGGGCTGTCTCTTAGCCTAGGTCTCGAGAAGGTCTTGAGGGTTGTAATGTGGGGAGGCTAGATGTGGTGTTAGCTGACCAGCTTGGTTGATTCTCCCATATTTGACGGTATGGACATTTGACCGTTTTCACTACAGTCACGAGTTCTTGAATATTTTTTGGCTGACCTTTTAGCCCCGGTCATGGGTTTTTTGAATTTTGGTTGACCCCTTAGCCCCGATCATGGGATCCTTGGTTTGGAGTTGACCGTGCCCCGGTCAAGGGATTGACCGTATCTGGTCGAGGGATGTTGATCATGGCCAGCTATTTTGTTTTGGCCTTTTGCTTTTTCCTTGGACTTTTGATTTATTTTGTCCAGCTCTTTTTTTTTCACAGCTATCCCTCTCTTTGATGTTGTGGGTGGATATGGGGGTGGGCCCATTGGTTGGATTAGGCTTGTGGAGCTAAACCTTTGTAAGGTGTAAGCCTAGTTGGTGTTTATGTGAGTGCAACTCGCAGTGGAGTACTCTAGGGTAAGCATGGTGATTTGGATTTCGGTATTGTCATCATAATTCCGAACAGGCTTGGTGGGAGCATCGTCCCGGGTTGGGTATTTTTGGCATCAAGTCAGACTAACGCCTAATATAGTCTTATGGAAGGGGTGTTTATTGTGGGAAATGGGCTTGCCTCCCGTCTTGAACTCAAACTAGGAGACTACCCAGATTTGTCATAGGATTCGATACCGCTCCTGCTAAGGGTAGTTATGTGGTTGTCTATGCCAGACATGGAACAGGTAAGGGAAAACACGGGTCTCAGTTCCTGCAGTCATTATAGATGTGCCTATAATAGTCACGTGCGTGTGCTCACAGTGTATGATGGTGTTCATCATGTTCTCGGAAACACATAAGGGAAGTATATATGAGAAATTGAAAAAGCTGATTTTATTGGAATACGAAGAGAGGATAGAATACAGTTGACTCTGACTTTGACTTTGAAATGAGGAGATAGAGCATCCTAGACTCGGACTCAGACTCGGACTCAAATCAAATCTGGACTCCTGGATGAGGTTGTCAGTAGTCTTCGGCTTCTAAGGACTCAAGTGAATGTACAGTATAGCCTTCGGTAGAAGCTTCACCCAAATCTTCGTTATGTCGAAGATCGTCTTCAATCCTAGTGCCCATTTCGGTAAGCACAACAAAGTTTGAGATGCCGGCATACCTAAGATGGACGCGGTAGGAGGGTAGGAGGTTGTTGATGAATGCATCCACTAGTGTCTTCTCGCTGGGCTTGTCTACCAGCTTAACACTCTCAGCCCGCCAACGTTGAAGGTATTTGGTGAAACCCTCTGTTGGATCTTGGGCCATGACTTCTAAAGTCCGCATGGTAGTCTGAAGTTCAGCATTATCAGAATAGTTTTTAGCGAACTCGGTAGCCACATCTTCCCAAGTGGGGAATCTTTTTGCATTAAGCCTATAGAACCAGGCTTTTGGATATTTCCCGAGGGATGCGCCGAACAAATTGATGAACATGTCGGCTTCGACCCCCTTGATCACCATAAATGCTTTGAAGGCTCGGAGGTGTAGTAATGGATCCTCCGTCCCTTCGAATATGGGTAACCCCTCTAAGTTGAGATCTGTTGGTAGTTTCTCACTGATGGGTGTATAGTCTCGGGAGTTTTCAATATAAATGTTGTTCCCTCGGGAGGCATGGAACTGTTGTTCAAGCTCACGCACCGTACTGATCAATTTGGCAAATGGCCCAGTATTGACCGATCCAGAGTCGAGGTCTTGCCGTTCGATGACAGTTAAACGAGCATTCATGGCCTCTTGGTTAGTTTTCAGGAACCCTATATGAGTTTCGGTTATGGCCTGCCTACTAACCATTGTTTCTAGCAAAGCCTTCAGTTCCTTAATGGTGTTTTCCATGTCCCTATTCCCGGTTGTGGATGCCATACTCTGCGAGAATACCCACGTAATCAGAAATGTTGCTTCGGCACTTGAATACGCCAAGGCATAGGAAATAGCGCGGGAGGAAAGACAACTCAGGTTTGACTCGGGTTAGACTCTCCTAAAAAAGTGTAAGGTGCGATTCTCGAAGCTACTGTGATTAATCACTCCATCGGAGAATAGCCCCCAGGTGAGACTAAGGACTCTTATAGGACTCAGATGGTGTGGCATCTAAGTGACTCAAAAGTGGGGTACGTGAGCACGTGTAAGACATGACCCTTAGAGCAACCGTGATTGATCGCTCTCCTAAAGGGTAGCCCCCCGAGTGAGATTGTAGGTTTTGCTAAAACTCGAGTGATGGACGAGTGACCCTTAGATGTAAGGATCACGAACCTTTTGTTATAGGCCTATGCCTTGTAAAAGGTTGACTCGGCCTTGATGAAGGCAGACGGGTAAGGGAAGAAACTTGCGATGTAAGATCGGCGGAGTTTCGACGCTAGAGACCCTTGACTTGACTTGAATAAGGATGACCCTGTGATTAGGGTAGACCCTTAAGTTAAAGGATTTTTGAATTTGGATGACTCGACTAACGGATTGAAAGACGGCAAAATTCCCTTAGGAAAGGTCGTGGGGACCGTCCTGCCGGAGGGAAAATTGCGTGTGACTTTCTAGTTAGGACTCGAGTGTTTACGAACCTTCCATTTACGAGTGTATGACTCGTGTTGGTCGGTTGTGCCTTTAGGATAAGGCGGACTAGGATGGGGAAGAAACTCGTGATGTAGGATCGACGGAGTTTCAATGCTATAGACTTTCGACAAATTATGAAAAGACCCGACACACGGATTACGGTAGGTCCTATAATAAGGAAGGTTTTTGAAAAATGATTGAATTTTGAAAATTGAGAGAACGGTCCCGAAATTGGTAGTGGGCCAATAGGACCGGACATTTTGAAATGTTAGAATGGTTGCGAGTAATTTCGCGTTTTGAAAAATTAGGAGACGGTCCCGTTTTTGAAAAGTTGAATTTTTGAAATTTTGAAATTTGAATATCGAAAATAAATTTCCGAAAATTTGAAAATTGAAAATGAGATCCCGAAGATTTGAGAATCGAAAACGACATCTCGGAGATTTGAGAATCGAGAATGGAATCTCGAGGATTTGAAAATCGCGAATGGCATCACGAAGATTTGAAAATAGAAATTGAATTTTGAAAATTCGAAAATCGAATGGTGGATCGGAAATTCGAATTGAAATGGATAGCATGCCGGCTAAAAAAAGGCTTGTTTTGAGTCAAATCGTAAGTCTAATTTTCGGCAGCATTCCGAGTTTTTTGAAATTGGATATTTTGAAAAGACGGGTCCCGAAACGGACAGTATTTCGGGTTTTTCAAAATTTGGTATTTTGGAAAGATGGGTCCCGAAACGGACAGTATTTCGGGTTTTTTCGAAATTTGGTATTTTTTGGAAAGATGCAATTTTGAAATGACGGTTTTTGAAAAATGACACGGAAACCACATAGCATGTAGTCAAACAAGCATTATAACGACGCTTATGTATGCATTACGCTAAGTCTCGGTCGGTCAAAATAGGGTCTATACCAACAACGATGGCTTTCTCGTGTGATGGACGGACTCCCTAAGCCGAGTTGGTCTTAGGACATGCCGCGAAACCGAGACGAGTTCCACCATCGATGTCTTTAGCGCACCCATGTAGGAATGCACCGTGGTATAGTGGGACGTCGGTCACAAGTAACCGGCCCGGGCAAATTTGGGTTATGCATGAATCATTAAACTAATGCGCGCACACTAATCTACGAACGATTTCTCTTCGAGTCTCACCCTAGGAACCCCGATGACATGTGGTACATCAGGTATCCCCATCGGAGTCGCCAAATTGTGGACATGACGTAGGTCCACCCCGACGCGGCCACGCGCGGGTTTGGGTAGGCGAATGAATCTTGTGGTAAGATTGTTCTCGGGTTCGAAATTTAAGTCAAAATGGAGTCGCCACCGAATTTTGTGGTTATTCGGAACCATTCGAGCCCACTCTATGTCGTCGTGGGCTATACACAAAGTAAGCCCACTTCGATTTCAGAGTTTATGGGGCTCGTCCCTTTGCATTGTAATATCGATACCGTTTACACCGGCTTTCGTATATAAAATGACTCTCGTGCGCCAATGGTTTCGGACATCCGGAAACCAAGGTTCTGAGTAAGGGGTGAGGGTACGTGTTGGGAAGCCCACTAAGGACACCCAACCCCGCCCGCACAATGGCGGTCTATACTAAGACATCGTTCGTGTTCGTGTACGCGCGCTAGTAAAACGACTAAATGATATGCAAACAGCGTTTTCGGGCTAAGCATGTGAATTATTGGTTTGCTACGTCATTTAATGCATCTTGATTCACGTCAAAGTGATTTAGCATGTGATGTTCATTTAAATAAATAAATGGCAAACATCGAAAATAGAAAACTCGTAAATAAATTACAAATTACACGGGCGGAATACAACCCGGAATTCACAATACAACGAGCAATAAAATAGAATAATTGAATTAAATAAGAAGAGCGATAAATAAATATACGACTCGACAAAGACCCGTATACAATAAATGCACACTAGATCGTGAATTAGTTAGAAGGACGAACATTAATTAATTACGCATTATATTGCATATTAATCAAAGGACAGAGGTTCGAGACCTAGGTGTGGTGCTAACCCGATCTCGAACCTCGATGCCTTGTCCCGACTTATCACCTCGAGAAATGGAGCCTAAATTAATTATGTGTCGGATACGACTAAAGAGTCGTCGACAAAATTAATAGTGCGAGACCGTCGATCAAAATCGTTTTAGGTGTCGTGACATGCATGAGTTTTGAAAAATTAGGATTACGTGATTGATTATGCACGTGTCGACTAAAAGTCGTAAAAAAATGACGAGGCTCGAATGTTTTCATTAGAGCTCTCGGTTTTCTGGGCTACAGGACCCACTCGATCGAGTCATGGTCTGACTCGGTCGAGTGCGTCTTTAAAGAAGCTACTGTCCAGATTTTTGGGTGCTACTCGATCGAGTAGCCTATGTACTCGGTCGAGTGTCCCATGTACGAGGCATGGCTCATTTAATTTTTATTTGTTTGAATTCGATAATTGACCGAGTTAAATAAAAATATTGCATTATTTAAATTCAACTCGGTTCTCGATGTCATAAACGTGTATTATACGATTATGAGACCGTTATCGGGATTTTATGAAATATGCTATTATGTGATTGAAAAGTTTGATTAGTGACGAAATTGCATCCCTCTACGTCATGACATCGAAACTAATCCTTTCGGATTATGTGATGTCGGTTTTCGTGTCAACGGGTTCCGTGCTAATCATCGAAATGGGATCAAATATGTTCAACTAGGACCGATCACGATCACATCATGTCCTTGAGTACATTGGGGCGGCGCTCCTCGAAAAGGCGCCACCTCCGTCGTTACTCGTAAAGGAATTAGATGGACTTTAGGCGATCGTCATAGTCAAACGTATTCGAAACCGAGATTTTGATATTAGTATGTATATATACATGGTATAATAATGTTAGATGTTAGAATACGGAATTAAAGTGTTAGTACAAAAATAAAAGTTAGTGTTAGGATACATAAATAAAATGTTAGTATACAAAATAAATAAAAAGTTAGTATGCACAAAATTAAAGGTTAGTGTTAGCGGTTAGTAATAATAATAATAATAATAATAATAATAATAATAATAATAATAATACAAATATATATATATACGGTAAAAAGATAAGGGAGAAAACAGAAACGGGGTTTGAATTACACCCTCAACCTACATGCTTAATGGCCTCGGAAACGAACTCGTAATAGCGGCGTGAGCGCGGGAGTGTCGAGATATGTCGGGTGAGTTAGGGTGTGTATGGTTAGGGAGAGGATGCTCTCGGGTCTTTGACGAGTTTTGATCTCGGGGTTTTGATTGTATGTGTATGTGTATGTGTAATGAATGATTCGTCGGTTTTCGAGGGACGAAGGACTCGGTTTTTATGTGTATTTCTTAGGGTTGCTAAGGGCTTGTAGTGTAGTGTAGTATGGTAGGACTATGGTAGAAATGTAGACTAAGAATGCATGGAAAAAGCTTGTGAAATGAATGGGGTTAAGGGGGTATTTATAGGCTTCACCCCCCGACCTAGGGTCACTCGTTCGAGTGGCCCTAGTGCACTCGATCGAGTGCCCTTCAAAACGGGCCTGGTTCAGCTGTTGACGCTCCACTCGACCAAGTGGGTCTATCCACTCGATCGAGTGGATCAATTAGGATCGAGCTATTTTGGGAAGGATTGACTTTGATTTGATTTGATTGATTTTTTGAATTTTGATTTGTGCGTCAGTTTTCGAGAATGTATTTGGCTGATTTGTGAGATGGTTTCGTCTTTGACCGGGTTTTAACCCGGTCGCCAAAAGACGGGATTTATTCTTGGTGTCGATTTTGGCCCAAATTAGTCTCATTTGACTCGGAATGACCCACTGGGCCTGAATTTGAGGTCGGTTTTGAAAGATTTGCACTCCGCTAAATGCCCACGTCGGATACTATTGATTCCGAGTCCGTATTCGAGCATATTAAGTCACGTTGACGTCCGATCATCATCGGGTGTTTTGTCGGGAACTGCTATAGACACTAGCAGGCAAAATGCGGGTGTCTACAGAGCCCCCACTCTGACTGAGGCTTGGACAAGGCGAAATTTAGAGTAGCTACCAGGCCAATCGAGGATTACGACCTGGCAGCCTTCCGGTTGGGTCGTTTATAGTCCAGTAGACTTGCGTGAAGGGCTCGCCAGCCATAAGCAGAGGGTCATACCTGTCCTGATGATGATAGCTCCGCGGGGAGTCAGACTTGTAGCATAAGTCCTAGGCGTGCCTATATGTGGGCCCATCCCGTACCATTTCGGGGAAAATGCCGCCTCGGGCGTTCCGCTGGGGAAATATGTGAGCTGTACGGGCTTGCTTTTGAAGCCTTGAGTCGTACCTGACCTGATGATGATGCTTCGTGGGGAGTAAAACTTGCCTTTCGGGGCGTAGGTGTACCCGTATGCCGACACATCACGTCTTGGATGTAGCATACCGGGGAAAAGTTGACTCCGTTGGGGAATTTAAATAGTTTCGCGGGGACTTGCTTCTGAAGTCTGGAGTGTACCTGTATGCTGACACATAACAACTTGTATGTAACATATAGGCAAAACACTGACTCGCGCTGGGGAGGAAAGTAGCTGCGCGGGGACTTGCTTCTGAAGTCTTGGGTGTACCCGTATGCCGACACATGACAACTTGCATGTAGCATTTCATGAGAAACACCGCCTTTGATGTTCCGTTGGGAAGCACTAGATGGTACCTGAAATGTTAGATACATAGGCAGAAATAGCAGGCATAGTATATAGCAAGATAGCACATAGTAAATGCAGTTAGCATCTATAGACTAGTTTGCGCTGGGGAAAAATGATTTTTGCTTCATTTTGAAATCGAAGTCCTGAAAGCAACTCACGTGCTAGGAGATAGGTTTTTCAAAATTGAAAGGGGTAGAAAAGAAACTTGCAGTTTAAATAGACCGAATTTTGACCTTGCCGAAAAGGATTTTCTCAAATGGCTAAGTTTTGCAAATTTCAAAGCAAGAATTTTGAAGAGAGACATACCGACAGACTCGACTCTGGACGTGACAGGACGAGTTGACAGACACGACTTGGAATCTCGAAGGGGTTGGACTGTGACTCGGTAGGGGAGTGGGCCACCTAAGATGACAAGACTCTCAAGTTGCGCTATTCCGTGGCCTAGGCGAGTGGCAACACGGTCAAACTTCAAACTGGGAAGGATCCGGTACAGGGGAATTGCAGTAGTCTGTAATGAGACTGTTCCTGCAGGACAAGGCTTAGCAGTAGCAATGTCGTAGACTAGTGCTCTTTGAATTTTTGTGTTTTGGGATACATTCCCAAAGTAGGTGTTCCTTCGAGTCCCTGACAGATTCTCGTCTTTGACTGAGCCGAGTACTAGGACACACTATAGAAAGGTGGCTAGATTTTTGAAAGTATTTGGATTATGTGGGTGGATGGAGAACTTCTACCTAAGAGAAACCCCCAGGACGACAAAGCTAACTCTTAAGAACATGACAGTGTCGTGACCGGAATGACGGTGTTTTTTTTTTGAACTTGTGTCAATGTGGGTGGTTGTGCCTTTGTTGAAAGGCTGCCTACGTATTCACGTGTAGTGAAATCAAACCAAGCCGTAGTTCAGTGATTGGAAGATATATTATGGTGCCTAGTTTATTAGGGCTTTGTGTGTAACTAGCCACAGCAATGGTGTAGGCTAGGTGTGCTCCCAATGATGTCTTGATCAATGGGCTGGAATAGTTAGGATGTTGATCCTGTGACTGTGAGCGTTCTCTGGGGTAGCCCCCAGAGGTGGTGTGAACTATTTGGGCATGTTCTATGCCGACCGCAGGTTGAGTTCCCGTGTTCGGGGCTGGTAACTGGTTTGGATGTTTTTGGAAATGTGGAGCCAGGCAATAAGTGGCTTTGATGACTCGAAATCTGGAGCTCGATTTTGTGGAGCTAAGGCTTCGAGGGTAAGGTATTGCAATGTGGTAGGAAATGGGGAAGTCGAGTAAAAATGACTCGGACTTCGATCGGGCAGGTTTGATAATGCGGGATCTGGTTTCCATGTCTGGCCCTAATGGTTAGGGTGTATCCTATGGAGCTTGAATCCTCAAAATTCCGGGCTGTCTCTTAGCCTAGGTCTCGAGAAGGTCTTGAGGGTTGTAATGTGGGGAGGCTAGATGTGGTGTTAGCTGACCAGCTTGGTTGATTCTCCCATATTTGACGGTATGGACATTTGACCGTTTTCACTACAGTCACGAGTTCTTGAATATTTTTTGGCTGACCTTTTAGCCCCGGTCATGGGTTTTTTGAATTTTGGTTGACCCCTTAGCCCCGATCATGGGATCCTTGGTTTGGAGTTGACCGTGCCCCGGTCAAGGGATTGACCGTATCTGGTCGAGGGATGTTGATCATGGCCAGCTATTTTGTTTTGGCCTTTTGCTTTTTCCTTGGACTTTTGATTTATTTTGTCCAGCTCTTTTTTTTTCACAGCTATCCCTCTCTTTGATGTTGTGGGTGGATATGGGGGTGGGCCCATTGGTTGGATTAGGCTTGTGGAGCTAAACCTTTGTAAGGTGTAAGCCTAGTTGGTGTTTATGTGAGTGCAACTCGCAGTGGAGTACTCTAGGGTAAGCATGGTGATTTGGATTTCGGTATTGTCATCATAATTCCGAACAGGCTTGGTGGGAGCATCGTCCCGGGTTGGGTATTTTTGGCATCAAGTCAGACTAACGCCTAATATAGTCTTATGGAAGGGGTGTTTATTGTGGGAAATGGGCTTGCCTCCCGTCTTGAACTCAAACTAGGAGACTACCCAGATTTGTCATAGGATTCGATACCGCTCCTGCTAAGGGTAGTTATGTGGTTGTCTATGCCAGACATGGAACAGGTAAGGGAAAACACGGGTCTCAGTTCCTGCAGTCATTATAGATGTGCCTATAATAGTCACGTGCGTGTGCTCACAGTGTATGATGGTGTTCATCATGTTCTCGGAAACACATAAGGGAAGTATATATGAGAAATTGAAAAAGCTGATTTTATTGGAATACGAAGAGAGGATAGAATACAGTTGACTCTGACTTTGACTTTGAAATGAGGAGATAGAGCATCCTAGACTCGGACTCAGACTCGGACTCAAATCAAATCTGGACTCCTGGATGAGGTTGTCAGTAGTCTTCGGCTTCTAAGGACTCAAGTGAATGTACAGTATAGCCTTCGGTAGAAGCTTCACCCAAATCTTCGTTATGTCGAAGATCGTCTTCAATCCTAGTGCCCATTTCGGTAAGCACAACAAAGTTTGAGATGCCGGCATACCTAAGATGGACGCGGTAGGAGGGTAGGAGGTTGTTGATGAATGCATCCACTAGTGTCTTCTCGCTGGGCTTGTCTACCAGCTTAACACTCTCAGCCCGCCAACGTTGAAGGTATTTGGTGAAACCCTCTGTTGGATCTTGGGCCATGACTTCTAAAGTCCGCATGGTAGTCTGAAGTTCAGCATTATCAGAATAGTTTTTAGCGAACTCGGTAGCCACATCTTCCCAAGTGGGGAATCTTTTTGCATTAAGCCTATAGAACCAGGCTTTTGGATATTTCCCGAGGGATGCGCCGAACAAATTGATGAACATGTCGGCTTCGACCCCCTTGATCACCATAAATGCTTTGAAGGCTCGGAGGTGTAGTAATGGATCCTCCGTCCCTTCGAATATGGGTAACCCCTCTAAGTTGAGATCTGTTGGTAGTTTCTCACTGATGGGTGTATAGTCTCGGGAGTTTTCAATATAAATGTTGTTCCCTCGGGAGGCATGGAACTGTTGTTCAAGCTCACGCACCGTGCTGATCAATTTGGCAAATGGCCCAGTATTGACCGATCCAGAGTCGAGGTCTTGCCGTTCGATGACAGTTAAACGAGCATTCATGGCCTCTTGGTTAGTTTTCAGGAACCCTATATGAGTTTCGGTTATGGCCTGCCTACTAACCATTGTTTCTAGCAAAGCCTTCAGTTCCTTAATGGTGTTTTCCATGTCCCTATTCCCGGTTGTGGATGCCATACTCTGCGAGAATACCCACGTAATCAGAAATGTTGCTTCGGCACTTGAATACGCCAAGGCATAGGAAATAGCGCGGGAGGAAAGACAACTCAGGTTTGACTCGGGTTAGACTCTCCTAAAAAAGTGTAAGGTGCGATTCTCGAAGCTACTGTGATTAATCACTCCATCGGAGAATAGCCCCCAGGTGAGACTAAGGACTCTTATAGGACTCAGATGGTGTGGCATCTAAGTGACTCAAAAGTGGGGTACGTGAGACAACACGTGTAAGACATGACCCTTAGAGCAACCGTGATTGATCGCTCTCCTAAAGGGTAGCCCCCCGAGTGAGATTGTAGGTTTTGCTAAAACTCGAGTGATGGACGAGTGACCCTTAGATGTAAGGATCACGAACCTTTTGTTATAGGCCTATGCCTTGTAAAAGGTTGACTCGGCCTTGATGAAGGCAGACGGGTAAGGGAAGAAACTTGCGATGTAAGATCGGCGGAGTTTCGACGCTAGAGACCCTTGACTTGACTTGAATAAGGATGACCCTGTGATTAGGGTAGACCCTTAAGTTAAAGGATTTTTGAATTTGGATGACTCGACTAACGGATTGAAAGACGGCAAAATTCCCTTAGGAAAGGTCGTGGGGACCGTCCTGCCGGAGGGAAAATTGCGTGTGACTTTCTAGTTAGGACTCGAGTGTTTACGAACCTTCCATTTACGAGTGTATGACTCGTGTTGGTCGGTTGTGCATTTAGGATAAGGCGGACTAGGATGGGGAAGAAACTCGTGATGTAGGATCGACGGAGTTTCAACGCTATAGACTTTCGACAAATTATGAAAAGACCCGACACACGGATTACGGTAGGTCCTATAATAAGGAAGGTTTTTGAAAAATGATTGAATTTTGAAAATTGAGAGAACGGTCCCGAAATTGGTAGTGGGCCAATAGGACCGGACATTTTGAAATGTTAGAATGGTTGCGAGTAATTTCGCGTTTTGAAAAATTAGGAGACGGTCCCGTTTTTGAAAAGTTGAATTTTTGAAATTTTGAAATTTGAATATCGAAAATAAATTTCCGAAAATTTGAAAATTGAAAATGAGATCCCGAAGATTTGAGAATCGAAAACGACATCTCGGAGATTTGAGAATCGAGAATGGAATCTCGAGGATTTGAAAATCGCGAATGGCATCACGAAGATTTGAAAATAGAAATTGAATTTTGAAAATTCGAAAATCGAATGGTGGATCGGAAATTCGAATTGAAATGGATAGCATGCCGGCTAAAAAAAGGCTTGTTTTGAGTCAAATCGTAAGTCTAATTTTCGGCAGCATTTCGAGTTTTTTGAAATTGGATATTTTGAAAAGACGGGTCCCGAAACGGACAGTATTTCGGGTTTTTCAAAATTTGGTATTTTGGAAAGATGGGTCCCGAAACGGACAGTATTTCGGGTTTTTTCGAAATTTGGTATTTTTTGGAAAGATGCAATTTTGAAATGACGGTTTTTGAAAAATGACACGGAAACCACATAGCATGTAGTCAAACAAGCATTATAACGACGCTTATGTATGCATTACGCTAAGTCTCGGTCGGTCAAAATAGGGTCTATACCAACAACGATGGCTTTCTCGTGTGATGGACGGACTCCCTAAGCCGAGTTGGTCTTAGGACATGCCGCGAAACCGAGACGAGTTCCACCATCGATGTCTTTAGCGCACCCATGTAGGAATGCACCGTGGTATAGTGGGACGTCGGTCACAAGTAACCGGCCCGGGCAAATTTGGGTTATGCATGAATCATTAAACTAATGCGCGCACACTAATCTACGAACGATTTCTCTTCGAGTCTCACCCTAGGAACCCCGATGACATGTGGTACATCAGGTATCCCCATCGGAGTCGCCAAATTGTGGACATGACGTAGGTCCACCCCGACGCGGCCACGCGCGGGTTTGGGTAGGCGAATGAATCTTGTGGTAAGATTGTTCTCGGGTTCGAAATTTAAGTCAAAATGGAGTCGCCACCGAATTTTGTGGTTATTCGGAACCATTCGAGCCCACTCTATGTCGTCGTGGGCTATACACAAAGTAAGCCCACTTCGATTTCAGAGTTTATGGGGCTCGTCCCTTTGCATTGTAATATCGATACCGTTTACACCGGCTTTCGTATATAAAATGACTCTCGTGCGCCAATGGTTTCGGACATCCGGAAACCAAGGTTCTGAGTAAGGGGTGAGGGTACGTGTTGGGAAGCCCACTAAGGACACCCAACCCCGCCCGCACAATGGCGGTCTCTACTAAGACATCGTTCGTGTTCGTGTACGCGCGCTAGTAAAACGACTAAATGATATGCAAACAGCGTTTTCGGGCTAAGCATGTGAATTATTGGTTTGCTACGTCATTTAATGCATCTTGATTCACGTCAAAGTGATTTAGCATGTGATGTTCATTTAAATAAATAAATGGCAAACATCGAAAATAGAAAACTCGTAAATAAATTACAAATTACACGGGCGGAATACAACCCGGAATTCACAATACAACGAGCAATAAAATAGAATAATTGAATTAAATAAGAAGAGCGATAAATAAATATACGACTCGACAAAGACCCGTATACAATAAATGCACACTAGATCGTGAATTAGTTAGACGGACGAACCTTAATTAATTACGCATTATATTGCATATTAATCAAAGGATAGAGGTTCGAGACCTAGGTGTGGTGCTAACCCGATCTCGAACCTCGATGCCTTGTCCCGACTTATCACCTCGAGAAATGGAGCCTAAATTAATTATGTGTCGGATACGACTAAAGAGTCGTCGACAAAATTAATAGTGCGAGACCGTCGATCAAAATCGTTTTAGGTGTCGTGACATGCATGAGTTTTGAAAAATTAGGATTACGTGATTGATTATGCACGTGTCGACTAAAAGTCGTAAAAAAATGACGAGGCTCGAATGTTTTCATTAGAGCTCTCGGTTTTCTGGGCTACAGGACCCACTCGATCGAGTCATGGTCTGACTCGGTCGAGTGCGTCTTTAAAGAAGCTACTGTCCAGATTTTTGGGTGCTACTCGATCGAGTAGCCTATGTACTCGGTCGAGTGTCCCCTGTACGAGGCATGGCTCGTTTAATTTTTATTTGTTTGAATTCGATAATTGACCGAGTTAAATAAAAATATTGCATTATTTAAATTCAACTCGGTTCTCGATGTCATAAACGTGTATTATACGATTATGAGACCGTTATCGGGATTTTATGAAATATGCTATTATGTGATTGAAAAGTTTGATTAGTGACGAAATTGCATCCCTCTACGTCATGACATCGAAACTAATCCTTTCGGATTATGTGATGTCGGTTTTCGTGTCAACGGGTTCCGTGCTAATCATCGAAATGGGATCAAATATGTTCAACTAGGACCGATCACGATCACATCATGTCCTTGAGTACATTGGGGCGGCGCTCCTCGAAAAGGCGCCACCTCCGTCGTTACTCGTAAAGGAATTAGATGGACTTTAGGCGATCGTCATAGTCAAACGTATTCGAAACCGAGATTTTGATATTAGTATGTATATATACACGGTATAATAATGTTAGATGTTAGAATACGGAATTAAAGTGTTAGTACAAAAATAAAAGTTAGTGTTAGGATACATAAATAAAATGTTAGTATACAAAATAAATAAAAAGTTAGTATGCACAAAATTAAAGGTTAGTGTTAGCGGTTAGTAATAATAATAATAATAATAATAATAATAATAATAATAATAATAATAATAATAATAATAATAATAATAATACTAATAATAATAATAATACAAATATATATATATATATACGGTAAAAAGATAAGGGAGAAAAAAGAAACGGGGTTTGAATTACACCCTCAACCTACATGCTTAATGGCCTCGGAAACGGACTCGTAATAGCGGCGTGAGCGCGGGAGTGTCGAGATATGTAGGGTGAGTTAGGGTGTGTATGGTTAGGGAGAGGATGCTCTCGGGTCTTTGACGAGTTTTGATCTCGGGGTTTTGATTGTATGTATATGTGTATGTGTAATGGATGATTCGTCGGTTTTCGAGGGACGAAGGACTCGGTTTTTATGTGTATTGCTTAGGGTTGCTAAGGGCTTGTAGTGTAGTGTAGTATGGTAGGACTATGGTAGAAATGTAGACTAAGAATGCATGGAAAAAGCTTCTGAAATGAATGGGGTTAAGGGGGTATTTATAGGCTTCACCCCCCGACCTAGGGTCACTCGATCGAGTGGCCCTAGTGCACTCGATCGAGTGCCCTTCAAAACGGGCCTGGTTCAGCTGTTGACGCTCCACTCGACCGAGTGGGTCTATCCACTCGATCGAGTGGATCAATTAGGATCGAGCTATTTTGGGAAGGATTGACTTTGATTTGATTTGATTGCTTTTTTGAATTTTGATTTGTGCGCCAGTTTTCGAGAATGTATTTGGCTGATTTGTGAGATGGTTTCGTCTTTGACCGGGTTTTGACCCGGTCGCCAAAAGACGGGATTTATTCTTGGTGTCGGTTTTGGCCCAAATTAGTCTCATTTGACTCGGAATGACCCACTGGGCCTGAATTTGAGGTCGATTTTGAGAGATTTGCACTCCGCTAAATGCCCACGTCGGATAATATTGATTCCGAGTCCGTATTTGAGCATATTAAGTCACGTTGACGTCCGATCATCATCGGGTGTTTTGTCGGGAACTGCTATAGACACTAGCAGGCAAAATGCGGGTGTCTACACCCTCACACAACCTTCGTAACATAGTCCAGGTTTGGTATTTATTCCGAGCCTCCGGCCACCCATACACCCCCACAGCCCTTCATTTCTGTCCCGTCCCCGTAGTGACCTCGAGACACACATGATGCACATCATAAGACTTCAGTTCCGCTTCTACTCCTTTCCACCACATACCCATACCTCCCGATCTACCGACACTACTAAGACAAATACCTGTGCGAAACTCGCACTTATTTCTAACTACTTCTAAATCACTACTACTAATCATCGTTTCCATAACGAAAATGATGTTCGGGCCCTCCCTCCAACACTTATCCCGGAGGGAGCTAACCGTCAAGGGGTTGCCCAACCCTTGACAGTTCCAGCTGAGAATTTTCATTGTTCTTCGCGGTGCTGGTCTCCGCCACCATCCGCTACTTTCATGATAGTGTCATGATCCACATTGTCCATACATCGTCGTTTCACCCGCCCCTCCACCACAGTTTCCCCCTCCTCCATATTCCCTCCTGTCTCCTGCCTCCGCTTACTCCCCACTGCCTCTGCCACGCCCCCCTCCTCCTGGTTATCACGTGGCCCTCCTTTTTGTCGGATTACCTTAAGGTATTTCCTTCCTATCACTTTGTTGGATTGGACCCCCTCCTTGTGGCCCCCACTCTCAGCATCTATTTCAATTAAATCAGCACTCCCCACAATCAAAGCCTTCTCTCCACCCCTCTCTCCAGCTGACCACAAACAGCCTCCCTTTCCACCTCTTTTGTCTTATGTGTATTAATTTTAAAACTTCTAAGCAATTCAACCATCCTGCTTAGTTCTTCTTGCTCAGCTTTTTTTGCTTCCTCATCCGGGAAAAGATTCCTAGCACATGATGACCCATTCCTCGGCTCCTAGGTTCCCCGGCTCGCAATTCGCCAAGGTGAAGCTTTTAGCCAATCACCGAATCGTCGCTCTTCTCCCACTTGTCCCTTCCTCTCCCCACACTCCCGCTCACCATGTCCCATACGCCCACACACATAGCAAAAGAGTGGAAGCCCTTCATAACATACCTTCACCCTCCACCGCTTTCCCCCCTAGTCGTAAGCATTATATGATCCACAAGCGCCTTCCGAACATCAACTAACACCTTCAATCGCATAGAACGATTTATCTCCGGGTCACCCGAGTTGTCCACCTCCACGAAAGTACCAATAGAATTTTCCATGTTTATAGCATTCTCGACCTTCAACCTTCCCGCTATAGGGAGATCATAGATGCGAACCCACAACGGGGAGAAGAATAAAGGCACTTCCGATGGGATAGCATCATCTTTCAATTCCGTCAACAACATCAAATGTCGTTTAAAGTGCCATGGTTGCGATTCTAGGACTCTTTGTTTATCAGCACTCCTAGTAAACTTGAAGGTTACCAAGTTTAGGGCTTTGTCTACGACCTCCCCTGTTACTTGCTCCCTACACTTCCAGGACCGAATCATAGTATCCATAAGCGCGCGTAAATTCACATTTCGCTCACTCCACAGCCTCCCCACCACACACATGCCACCCTCCTCCCCTAAAGCGGCCTCATCGGCCACCCATTCGACATCCCCCCTCCCCTCCTCCCCCTGTTTCTTCCCATCCAATCCCCCAACCGGCGAGTTAAGATTCAACACAGGCTGCGCCATTCAAACTGAAAGGCAGCCGCACCACACCCACAGATCCAAGGAGAAAAACAAAGGTAACGGAAAAAAACACAAAGAAAAACAGCACCGAACAACTTACGCACTTTCTCCCAAGCAATCATGCCGTCAGATCAGACTTTGTACGAGGAAAACACCAAGCCCGACAAAAGAAAAAAGCAAGACCTAGGCACCCTAGGGACCACACACCCTCCAAAAAGAGAAAAACCCTAGAGGGGACAGCTTGGAATTCAGTTAATTATTAACAACCACTAACTTATTTGTTCCTATTTTTATGCATAAAACTAAGGCAAACAGTAAGCACTCTCAGATCAGCATGCATAACAATAACACTACTAATTAATTAATTAGTTTAATTAATAACTAATAATTAATTAATATTTTTAGATCATAAATCCAACATTTATGAAATTTAATAAAGTATAAGTTTGAGTCTTTTTTTACATTGTTTTATTACGATTGTTAATTTAAACTGTATAATATATATTAGTTTGAGATTTGTGTGTTGTATCCAAAAACTCAAATTTTCTGATAATTGTTAGTAACCCTAATTTTCGGGTTTAAATTTGTGAGTTTGTGATTAGTTGTTGATGTCCATTTTCTGCTTTAGTAACGTGTATCATATATATATAGGATGAATATTTCTCGTTGCTTAGGAAGAATTTGAGAATTAAGAGTAAGATGGGGAAGGACAAGGGTCGTTGATTAAGAGGAATTTGTTAAATGTCAACGTGTGTTAGAATATTTTTTGACTAAATTTGTGTATCTTGGTGCCTTTGGACAAAAAAGTGGAAAGTTAAGATAGTTTTTGGTAAAAATAATAATTATTACAAATTCTTATTTGTGACGGATATATCTGTGACGGGTCAAGTAGTACATATAAGACAAAAAGTATAGTGCATAGGAAAGAGGAAATGCATGTGATTACTTTATCAAGTGGGTAATACTTGACCCGTCATATCCTTATGACGGATATATCCGTCACAAGGGAGACTTGCTGAATAATTATAGGTGCATTGTTTAGAACAGGGAGACCGTTCTAAGAACAGGGGGGGCCTTGGACAAAGTGCCCAATATATATGTTTTCGATACAATTAAATGTAGAGATTTGGATCATAATGGTTATAGAGTACTAATACAACTAAAGGATACATGTTCTATTTCTCAATACACTATCATTTTTTTTTATCTTTCTTTCACATTTTATTTATTTATGAATGTCCCCCATTATAATTACGAGAGAAAAGTTAGAATCGTAGAAACAATTACTCCATATCGTTTTCATGACATTTAAAATATAGAACAGGACCTCTTGTGTTCATTTGACGGACCTGGTTTAGAGAAGACATAAATGTTAAGTGTCTTCTAACCGTTTTTGACTAACTTACTACATTCACCAATAATCGTGAATTCATGATCCTAAATTATCTAGTAAAATAATGTTCTCCTTAGATAATCATGATAAAAGTTCAAGGACAAGGATTAGTGACAATTTTTATGGAGTATCATCTATTTATAAAGAAATAAAGTACTCGTAATATTTAATTCGTTTTGAATTAAGCTAGATATAAAACTATATACATCTTAGAAAAGATAAATTGATAATAAATAAACAGAATTACTTTTCCTAACGATATTTTAACTCGATCTTAACAAATTTTTCATAAATTTTTCAATTTTATCCTTTATATCTTTTAATTCTCTTTTGCCATTTTCCTTTCTAATTCAAATATCCAGTTTAACCTAATTACCTAATTCAACCAGACATTTCCAAATTATAGATTATAATTCGACTATAGATTCTAATTCCATCGATGATGTAATATTGATTGACTTATTTAAGTGATTATTTATTGTGAATGAACGATTCAATTTATACTAGTCGATATTCAACTAGCTACACTAATAAAATTTTGAGTTTATGGACTTGGAAATTATATGCAACCAATAAAAAAAGTTAATAGAAGTAGTAATTAGGATGAATTCAATGAGAAGAAGATCTAAGACTATACTCATCGTCACTTCAACATAAACAAATGCTCGCAGTAATTTAAGAGCTACGTGGAAAGGGTGGTGTGTGGTGGTAATTTAGGTCTTTGGGATCTTTGGGTGGTGATCGCCGGTGTTGCCGGTGTTGATTTGGGTTATTGAATTTGAGATTTTTTTTGAGAGAAAAAAATCAATTGGTGACAAAGACAAATTGGTAAAATGTTGTCAAGATGGAGTAAAAGCTCGTTATGAAAAAGTACGACCTATGATAAAATGACTTCTGATAAGACCTTCCAACTTTACTAAAATTATTAGATTAAAGCGCGTGCGCTACACGGGTTAGTTGGTTTAATTACATTGATGATGTAAATTCGTTAAATAAGAAACTTAATCAAACTATGTCATTATAATAAATAAGATGATCACATGATATTATTAATCAAACTTAATTTCAGCTAAGTTTATAGTATTAAGAGCTCATTTTAAAAACTCAAAAGAACCCATGATTCTTCTTATTTATAATACAAGTACTCCCTCCAACCCACTATGATTTACCCACTTATTATTTTAATCCCTCACATTTGAATAAAAGTGGGTAAATCATTATGGGGCGGAGAAAGTATAAAATTTCATCATCTTATTATAATTATAATTTTTAGATGTGAGATTATTTTTACTTAATTTTGTATATTTAAGAACGAAGATTAGTCTTATTTATAATATAAAAAATTCATCAACTTATCATAATTACTCTTATTTATAATATAGAATTTCAATCACCTCACTATATAAGCTCCTTTTAAGACTAAAAAGGAACATAATTTCATCAACTTTTTAAGACACAAAAGTTTTTGGTCGATATTTAAAACCGAATGATTACTAATATTTATAATATAGAATTCCGTCACCCCATTATAATTTTTCGATGTGGGATAATTTAAAAGTTTTTCTTGGTTGATATTTAAAACTAAATGATTACTCTTATTTATAATATAAAATTTCACCACCTCATCATAATTTTTTGATATAGTATAATTACTTGAGATTTAAGTCTTAAGAACTCTTTTTGAGATTCAAAAGACTTTTGATAGATATCGAATAACGAATTATTACTCTTATTTATAATATAAAAGATATCTACTAACGAATGATTACTTTTATTTATAATATAGAATTTCACCATCATATTATAATTTGTTATTATATGTAATAAATTCATCGTGAAACAAATAATATGAAATTTATATTCTAATGAAAACATTTTTTTACCACGAATCTAATTATTTCATTTTTATAAAAAAAATTTAATAATGCTTTTAAAAAATGAACTCTAAAGATTTTTAGCTAAGAATTGTAAAACATCGCACATTAATATAATAGATTAAATATATATTATAATAATTAAAAGATTTTCTAATCAATTATTTTATTATATATATATATATATATATATATATATATATATATATATATATATATATATATATATATTATAGATCAATGTAACTTGGGGCAATGCAGAGTACAATAATAACTCATAAAGTCATGCAATACATTCATTATAAAATCCATTTATCCCAAGTTCCAACACGGATAAATCTACGTTTTTTGAGGTTAAATAAGTAAATTGCATCTTCCGCAAATTTCCAAGTACAATGACGACCACCACAATCACCATCCTCAAAGGGTTGGGTATCTTCAAATGCTGGCATATCTGTTATACGACCATGTTGAAACCAAGTCACGTTACATTTATAGAGTGTTGATAAAAACGATGTCTTAAAATCGAATGAATAATTTCCACCCGGGAGTATATGTTGAGGTCCAAGGTCTTGCGCTACTTTGTGATTCACAAGACGTTTGCATTGCAAATCCAACAGATCTTTTAGCCCATTCTCCATGACTATCCAGTAACGAGCCGGTGGTATAGTGAATCCACGTACAAATTCCTGATTTGTCACACACACAATCACTAATGTCATCACCAAAAACTTAAACATTGTATTAGTATGTATTTTTTATAAAGATTCGAGAATTAATGATGATAAATTTGTATTTGTTTTATATATGGTGGTAGGAAAGATTTACGAGTAATATTTATAAGAATAAGATTGAGTTTGGGATAATGCGTTTTCGGATAGTATTGATGAGTTGTCGATAATAGAGATAAGTTTAGATAAATTTGGGATCGAATTAATTTAGAATTTATTAAATATTACATCCCAAAAACACGAGACGGTCTTTATGTGAGACGGTTTCATCCGAGAATCTATATACATAATTAAAAGACTATTTTTAGCATTTAATTTTTTGCCACGTTGCATATTTATTACATCAATATATATATTGATACTTCGTTCCTGTATATTATTACGCATTTTTTTCCTATCGACAAGTTTTTGTCAAAAAATATTCGCGCATTAGAATAAATTTCATCGCTATAAAAAATAACTAAAAACAAACGATTTTGAAGTTTATTATCCACATTTTCTATTCCTTTTGGGTCCCGGAATAAAATGGTTCCATAATCGCGCTAAACAAACTTCACACCAAGGGTAATGCCCCGTTTTAATATGAGAGGTCATTTGGATTTAAATGAAGTATTTTAAAAGCTATAAGATTGTCTTTCGAGATGTTTCAGAATCTGTCGAAACAAGTTACATATTTCATTTTATATCGCGTCTAAGAATTCTAATAATCATTACTAAGCATTTCATTCCTATCGACAAGTTTTTGTCAAAAAATATTCGCGCATTAGAACTAATTTCACCGGTATCGAAAATAGCTAAAAACGAACGATTTTGAAGGTTATTATCCACGTTTTTTTTTTGCTTTTTGGCTCCCAGAATTAAATGGTTCCATAATCACACTGAACTAACTCCACACCAAGGGTAATGCCACGTTTAATATGAGGGGTCATTTGAATTTAATTGGAGTCTTTTAAAAGCCATAAGATTGTCTTTCGAGACGTTTCAGAATTCGTCGGAAAAAGTTATATATTTCATTTTATATCGTGTCTAAGAGTTCTAATAATCATTATTAGGTATTTCATTCCTATCGACAAGTTTTTGTCAAAAAATATCCGCGCATTAGAACAAATTTCACCGCTATAGATAATAGCTAAAAACGAACGATTTTAATTTGAAGGTTATTATCCACGGTTTTTCAGCCTTTTGGGTCCCGAAATAAAATGATTCCATAACCGCACTGAACAAACTCCACACCAAGGGTAATGCCCCGTTTTAATATGAGGGGTTATTTGGATTTAAATGGAGTCTTTTAAAAGCCATAAGATTGTCTTTCGAGACGTTTCAGAATCCGTCGAAAAAAGTTATATTTCATTTTATATCGTGTCTAAGAGTTCTAATAATCATTATTAGGTATTTCATTTCTATCGACAAGTTTTTGTCAAAAAATATCCGCGCATTAGAACAAATTTCACCGCTATAGAAAATAGCTAAAAACGAACGATTTTGAAGGTTTTTTTTTTGGTAAAGGGTAAGTATATATAAAGCGGGAACAACAAAAACAAAAGAACAATGACTACATCAAATTATGTAGCCATTTAGCATCCTTAGCAGTTACAGGGTATTTAATCTTACACAAAATCCTATTCTTAACATCCGACACGATCAATTTGACTATCTCCCGTGGATGTCGCACCACTTCATCAATTCTGCAAGAATTCCTCTGTCTCCAAATATAGTCGCATTGATCATCGCTCGAAGCACATTACACTGCAACTTCGAACCCCGCAATTTCGTAGCCCAGACCATCCCCGTGATGCACGGGAGTGGTTTCCGCACCCAATTGCTCAACAGACCCATCACCCGAGAACTCCAACTGCAACCAAAGAAAAGATGTTCTAAACTCTCTTCTTCCAGCTCACAGATAAAGCAGCGATCCGAATCTGCGACCCCGATCCTAAACAACTTCTTCCTCGTATTAAGGGCCCCACGAAACACTAGTCACGAGATGAAGCTATGTCTCGGGACACTCCACGCGCTCCACACTAGTCTCGCCCAAGGAACCAGCGAGTCGCGAGGTCTCAAATCCTGATAGGCCCTCGCAATCGAGAAACGTGATTCCGCTCCATGCCAAGTACCATTGACGAACATATTCTTTATTTTCTCCTTAGCCTGACAAATTTTCCTCCACGCCCACGTAACATCTGAATGAGGTTGATAATCATATCACTCCACCCCCTTCAGATAAATGCTATTGACCCACCGAACCCACAACCATTCCGACTGATCAAACACCCAAGAAGCGAGCTTCGCCACAGCTGCTTCATTCCAGATATACAGATCCCTAATTCCCAAACCTCCTTCATCTTTAGGCCGACAATTTTTTTCCCAACTAACCAAAGCTCGATTATTTCCTTCTACACCTCCTTCCCATAAGAAATTACGACATAGTGAAATAATTCGAGCCATGACAAACTTAGGAATGATAAAAATCATTGCCCAATAATTATGCAGTTGAGACAGAACAGATTGAACCAGAGTCAGTCTCCCAGCATAAGACAGCTTACGGGCTCCAATACCAGAGATCCTCGATATAATACGGGCTATCAATTTTTCACAATCAAGCTTACCTAAACGAGTACTTTGGATAGGTAACCCAAGATACCGAAACGGAAACGTACCTTCGACGCAACCCGAGAGTTGAAGAATCGCAGCCTTCCTGTCCTCATCCACCCCTGCAAAATAAGCATGAGACTTACCCACACTTAAGCTCAGACCCGAGGCCCTACTAAAGGTAGCAAAAGCACTCCACAAGAATTCCATCGATTCCCGATCCCCCTTACAAAAAAGGAGGAGATCATCCGCAAAGAGCAAGTGAGTCAGCTTCAAAGGACCACATTTCGGATGGAATTTAAAGTTCCTATCCACTCTTCCAAAATTCATGATTCGAGAGAAATAGTCCATGCAAATCGTGAATAACAAAGGCGACATGGGATCCCCTTGTCTCAACCCCCTTTTCCCTCGAAAAAACCTAAAATTGTCACCATTAGCACACAGAGAGAAAGAGACGGTCTCAACACATTCCATAACCAACCTACGAAAGTGGTCAGGAAAGTCCAAAGCTCTCAACATCTGGTCAACAAATTTCCACTTAACGTTGTCATATGCCTTATGAATATCAACTTTAAACAGGTATCTTGGCGAAATTCGCCCTCTCTTATACATACGCACCAAGTCCTGACAAATCAGCACATTCTCCACAATACTCCAGCCTTCAATAAAACCTCCTTGAGTAGGAGATATTATCTGGGGCAAAATATAAGCCATCCTCGCACAAATAATTTTAGCAATACACTTGTACAAGACATTACAGCAAGCAATCGGCCTGAATTCTTTCACATTTTGAGGCCTATTCACCTTAGGTATCAGAACGATATTCGCACAATTCAGTTGTTTTAAAAGCTTACCTGAGATAAAGAAATCCTGGATAACCATCACAACTTCCTCACCAATAATGTCCCACGAATCAATAAAGAATTGACTCGAGAAACCATCCGGTCCCGGCGATTTATCCCGAGGAATACTAAAAAGAGCCCTCTTGATCTCATCCGGTATCACAATTGCCTCCAGAATTAGTTTATGCTCCTGTGAACAAATGGGACCCCGTCTAATCAAGTCAAAATCAATATCCTCAACAACCTGAGAATCACCGAGTAGCCCTCGATAGTACCACTTGAAAGCATCTTCGATCGAGGCTTTATTATCACACTCCAGACCGTCTGCATCTGAAATCTTAGCTATGGCGTGGTGAGCTCGTCGTCCACGGAGGAGGCCGTGAAAATACGCCGAGTTGACATCCCCGTCTCGGACCCATTTAAGCTTAGATTTTTTACTCCAAAAATCTGCCCTAGCAGCCTGTAAAATCCTAACCTGCTCATTCATCTCGCTCTCCTCTTGCATCAGATCCACGGACAAGTCAGCCCTGAGACGTTGCTGCAATTGATCGAGCCTGAGCTTAGCCTGATTACACCGACTTTCTATATCCAAAAAACAATCAGCATTCAGCATCTTCAACGGTCTTTTGAGACTACCCAATTTCTTCACTATCCGAAACATAGGCGTCCCAAAGATCGTCTCCTTCCACGCATCAGTAACACAAGTACGGAAATTCGGCGCTTTGCTCCACATATTCATATACTTGAAGCTACGATTCTTCCTTATCGAGGGGTGCTCTAGTTGAACAATACATGGACAATGGTCAAAAGTTCCTTCAGGTAAAAAATTCGCGAACCCATTCGGAAACAGACCCATCATCTCATCATTAATCAAGCACCTATCAATACGACTATATACCCTTGTTTCAGCCACCCTATGTTTATTATTCCAAGTGAACCAAGAACCAATAGCCTTGCAATCACTTACCTCACAGTTCGCCAAACAGTCACGAAATTGATTCATAGCTTCCTCCGGAGAGTTCCCCCCTAGACGTTCACGAGCTTCCACAACACAGTTGAAGTCCCCCATAATCATCCAAGGCCCTTTATGAGCATAATCTTCAAGTCTTCTCCAAAGCTCCGTTCTCCCCGAAGCCGAATTAAAAGCATACACAAGAGTAAGCCAATAATCCTTCCCCAATAAAGTAGTAACTTTGATATGAATACTTTGATTACTATACTCCACGATCGTCAAATTGACCCTTTCATGTTTCCACAAAAGCTAAATTCGACCTCCCTCATGACAATGATTATTTGTCGTAATACTCCATTTAGAGAAAATATTCTGCTGAACTTTCGCATACGATTTATTTTTAATTTTTGTCTCAAGGAGACCAACAATATCGACCTGCTGTTTCCTTACAAAATCACAAATTGTACGCTGCTTGCTTATGTTACACATGCCGCGTACATTCCAACATCCTATATTATGAACTTCCATGGACAACCAATTCCAGACCATCCCCTTCCTTTTCCTCCAATCTCGATTTATTTGGTGAACCTCGTAACATCTCCACGTAAGGGATGTCAGGGTTTACCAAAACAGTCTTCTTCATAGCAGTATGTAGCCTGGCAGCAGAAGCTTTGGTCCGGACAGCATGCTTGCCAGGCAGAACAACATCAGCCAACGCACCAGCAGCATCCAAACCAGGCTGAACAGCAGCCCCAGGCCGAAACTGTTGCAGAACACCAGCCGCCCCTCCAGCAAACTGAAACGCTGTCGCAACAGCAGACTGCGTGGCAGACAGAGAACCAGCAGCAGCAGACCGTGCAACAGCAGTCCCAGCAGAGCCAGCAACAACGATGCCCGATGCCTGCAGACCAGCAGCCTTCACAGCTTGCCCAGAAACAGCATCAGCCAATTTGGTCACTACCCCTCCCCCATTTTGTTTCTTTTTAGCTTCCGTTCTCGCTTTTTTCAGCTCCTCTTTCTTGCATTCACTAGCATCATGACCGTAACCTCTACATTTAGAACACCAAATGGGTTTCCACTCATACTTAATCATGACCTCAACAACATTCTCAAGCTCATCCATGAATTTGGTTGAGATCTTGAGTTTTTGCCCCACTTTGACCAATACCATGACCCGAGCATAGCCCAACCTAGTACGCTCCTCCATAGCTAAGTCAGACTTAACGTACGGACCCACCAAATAGGCAATCCGGGAAAGGCATTGGCCCCAAAATTTTAAAGGTAAATCATGTAATTGTATCCAAATAGGCACTTCTTGCACATCATCCTTGTCTAATTTAGCATTAGGAGTCCACTCTTTCACAATAAGCGGTTTGTTATCAAACATAAAAAGTCCATGATTGAGAACAGATACCTTGGCATTCTTTTCCTTGAACCGAACTACAAAAATTCCATTTGGGAGAAAGGAAATTTTGTTAATCCCATGCTCCTTCCAAATTCTCCTCACATACCCTTCAATCACTTCCCATGGAGGGTTAGCTCCCATGATAAAGCAATAGACGGCATTACTCCAATATTCAATTTCATCTGCAACATCATCACTAGTAAACTTCATCATTTCTTCTTCCTCCTCAATGTCAATGACTTTTTTCCCATCCTTTTGCTTCCACCCAATACAATCAATGGGGTTAGTTTCCGGCACAACTTGAGAATCAAGCTCTAAGACTTCATTCTCCTCAAAATCTGATTCATAGTTCAATCCAGGAATCTCTCTAATTTTCTCATTCATGGCTTGTTCATCTTCTACTTCACTAGTATAAGGAATCAATTGATTAGAATTAGGTTTCAATTGATTTTTTCGAGTCAATACCTCTTTCGCAATGGTGCGGATAGAAGCCTTAGGGCCCTTCCCCGGGATGCGATTCTTCTTTCTCATGGTGGCACCGGAAAACGGGCTGTCGGAGTCAGGCCGGCACCGGAGCGCAGGAAGGGGGACGGACAGCTGCTGAAATCGCCCTTCTCTCTAGGGTTTTCTTATTTGAATTTGATTTTGATTTTGAAGGTTATTATCCACGTTTTTTCGGCCTTTTGGGTCCCAAAATAAAATGGTTCCATAACCGCGCTGAACAAACTCCACACCAAGGGTAATGCCCCATTTTAATATGAGGGGTCATTTGGATTTAAATGGAGTCTTTTAAAAGCCATAAGATTGTCTTTCGATACGTTTCATAATCCGTCGAAAAAAGTTAAATATTTCACTTTATATCGTGTCTAAGAGTTATAATAATCATTATTAGGCATTTCATTCCTATCGACAAGTTTTTGTCAAAAAATATTCGCGCATTAGAACTAATTTCACCGGTATCGAAAATAGCTAAAAACGAACGATTTTGAAGGTTATTATCCACGTTTTTTTTGGCTTTTTGGCTCCCAGAATTAAATGGTTCCATAACCGCGCTGAACTAACTCCACACCAAGGGTAATGCCCCGTTTAATATGAGGGGTTATTTGGATTTAATTGGAGTCTTTTAAAAGCCATAAGATTGTCTTTCGAGACGTTTTAGAATCCGCCGAAAAAAGTTAAATATTTCACTTTATATCGTGTCTAAGTGTTCTAATTATCATTATTAGGCATTTCATTCCTATCGACAAGTTTTTGTCAAAAAATATCCGCGAATTAGAACAAATTTCACCGCTATAGATAATAGCTAAAAACAAATGATTTTGAAGGCTATTATCCACGTTTTTCGGCCTTTTGGGTTCCAGAATTAAATGGTTCTATTATCGCGTTGAACAAGCTCCACACCAAAGATAATGCCCGGTTGTAATATGAGGGGTCATTTGAATTTAATTGGAGTCTTTTAAAAGCCATAAGATTGTCTTTCGAGACGTTTCAGAATCCGTCGAAAAAAGTTATATATTTCATTTATATCGTGTCTAAGAGTTCTAATAATCAATATTAGGTATTTCATTCCTATCGACAAGTTTTTGTCAAAAAATATCCGCGCATTTGAACAAATTTCACCGCTATAGAAAATAGCTAAAAACGAACGATTTTGAAGATTATTTATCCACGTTTTTTCGGCCTTTTGGGTCCCAAAATAAAATGGTTCCATAACCGCGTTGAACAAACTCCACACTGTTGTAACAATAGTATAAAAGTTGTAGTGAAATTAAGTACGAATAAATTAACGTAAGTAGAACAAGATTATTATATTAAGTTATAAAGACAAAACAAGATGATAAATAAATAAATACAAATAAGTTGATATAAAATACGTAATAATGAGATATATAGCTTATCTGGATAAAGGACGGTTGTGGCGTGACAAGTCACTGTCCTAAAGTCGAATTTGCCCCGTACTCTACACACGGTTTCCATGACAATCGACCCCCAGGAGTACACAACCTTTGTAGCTTCGGTGTAGACGAAACTACAAACTGAACCCCGCCAAGAACGTTGCCAAGTAACTCTCGAACGCAATAGAGATATAGAGTGAAAATGTAGATAGAAGAAGATAGAGATGTGGGTTGTTGTGTGTCTTAGAGTTTTGGGGTGTTGGTTTATATAGTGGTGAATTAAGCATAGTAAATCACGATTTCAACATAGAAATGATGTATGTGGGAGACTACACAATCAATTACGGGAGACCACATGAGTCAAGAATGAAAAACGCACAATTAGTTTGGAAGACTAATCCTATTATTTGCTTCTTTTGAAGCATCAAGTCCAACATACACCAAGGGTAATGCCCATTTTAATATGAGGGGTCATTTGGATTTAAATGGAGTCTTTTAAAAGCCATAAGATTGTCTTTCGATACGTTTCATAATCCGTCGAAAAAAGTTAAATATTTCACTTTATATCGTGTCTAAGAGTTATAATAATCATTATTAGGTATTTCATTCCTATCGACAAGATTTTGTCAAAAAATATTCGCGCATTAGAACAAATTTCACTGCTATCGAAAATAGCTAAAATCGAACGATTTTGAAGGTAATTATCCACGTTTTTCGGCCGTTTGGGTCTCGGAATTAAATGGTTCCATAATCGCGTTGAACAAATCTCACACCAAAGACAATGCCCAGTTGTACTATGTAAGTATGTAGGGTCTTTTGGATTTAAATGAAGTCTTTTAAAAGGCATAAGATTGTCTTTCGAGACATTTCAGAATTCGTCGAAAAAAGTTATATATTTCATTTTATATCGTGTCTAAGAGTTCTAATAATCATTACTATTAGGCATTTCATTTCAATCAACATGTTTTTGTCAAAAAATATCCGCGCTTTAGAACAATTTCCAATGCTATCGAAAATATTTTTAAAAAAAAACGATTTTGAAAGTTATTATTCACGTTTTGAAGGTTATTTTGAAGGAAATCAATTCATCATGTAAAAGCGACTTATACTTGTCGTTTGGGTATGAAATCGGGCAGAATTCGTTCTAAAGGCACCCTAGTTACGAAAATCAAGTTGATTTGAAATGTGACCTGATATGAACCTCCGAGCAGCTCGATTTGTAGTGTATAATACACGTTTTTCAGAGTTCGGGGCCCAAAATAAAAATATCTGAAAATTGTACATAATTTTTATCGGGTCGATAGATACGTCCACACAAAATATGAAGAACAACCAACAACGTTTAGAGGATCTACTTTGTAACACAAATACACAATCGATTTATCGAGTAAAAGCAGACTATACATATCGACAAAAATAAATAAAAAAATGAGATCTTAAAATCTTGGGTGTCCGTCCGTCCGGCCTCGCCTCATTCATCACATCTCCTGCCACTCTTTCTCTCTCATCAATCATCGTTAGTCATTCCTCACCTTAACGACAAGTTTCTTCAATCAAATTCCAGGTATTTAGATCTCTAAACCCTTATTCCCTCTGCTTCCCCAATTCATCTCTACTCAATTCAATCCTTATATTTTCTACTTCTTTAATTCTTACTTCTAAATTCAATTTTCAGTTCCTGATTTGCTGTCGTACTAATTGATTGATCAATTGTTTTTTTTTTCCTCGAAGTTTTTCTGTTGGATGATTATGATTTTAATTTTGTTTATGATTCGACATTGTTGTTCAGTTGTTTGATCAGAATGGTTACGCAAAACCTTATTGATGTCGAGGATGGGAACCTTGAGATTGGAATGGGTAAGATGTTCAAACCTTTGATTATAATTGCTGCTTGTGATTCAATTACGATCAACTTTTTGCTTTTTGCATTCGTCGAATTCTTCAACTTCAGTTCGTTGACGGATCATTGTGTTACCAATGTTTGATCTTCATGTTGAAAGATCAGTTCATGTGGTTAATTGATCCACTCTATGTAGTAGTGTCGTATCGGTTGCGTAATTCAGTCATGATCGCAGTTGTAGCGTAATTCAGTCATGATCGCAGTTGTAGCGTAATTCTTCGTTTCAATAAATATTGTTCATTGTGAGAAAGTTTAGCTACTGACTTTTGTTACTTTATGGCTAAGATGCATTGACAGAGTAGTCTTGACTCTTGAGGGTGTAGCTAAGTTGACTTTTATGAATTCTGCAGAATACAGAACAGTCTCCGGAGTTGCTGGTCCGCTAGTTATCCTCGACAAGGTTAAGGTAGGAGTTGATGATTCTCTGCCTTCCTATTTTCATTCACGTTGTTTCTCGTGTTAAATTTTATCACTTTCAAGCAATTGAGTTTTTATTTGTGCATGTAGGGACCTAAATACCAAGAAATCGTCAATATCCGTTTGGGAGATGGAACAACTCGTAGAGGGCAAGTCTTAGAAGTTGATGGGGAGAAGGCTGTGGTTCAGGTAAGAGATGCATGAAGGATTAACATAATATGGAGTATATATTTCTGCGTAGCTTTTCTATATGTACGAATATTCAACATTTCAACTGGTAGTTAATGCTGACTACTGAATTTCTGACCCGAGTCCGTGTAGAACTGTCCATGACTAAAGCCGCGCTGGTCTTATTATCTGTAAATATTATGCGAAGTTGTAATGTTTGACTGCATCAGTATCTTATTAAAAATTCTTGACATGGTGTATCTAATCTGGTAATAGGTGTTTGAAGGAACATCTGGAATCGATAACAAATATACCACCGTACAGTTTACTGGTGAGGTAAGATTAATACTCGTAGAAGATAGTTTCCTTTCATTTTAGGTTTAAAGCAAACTGCTTTAAACATGTTGTATGTTTAAAGTATTACTCCCTCCATTCCAATTCTGTTGTTCCCTTTTCCTTGGTACATCCCAAATTAATCGTCTCCTTTCCAAAAATTGTAAGTAAAAATAGCGAACTCCCCACTTTACCCATTGTTAACTAGGCTTCCTATTCCCATTATCTCATTCACTTCAGTTTTAAATTTAGTAGCCAAAGGGTATTAATGGTATTTCTCTATTATTTCTTAAATCTAAACTTCAGTCAATGAGACAATAAAATTGTGATGGAGGGAGTATTTCTCTGCTTTTAACTTGAATAGTTGAGAAATGATAAAATTGTTGGGGGGGAGGAAAAACCATTTGGGACTAAGGCTTTGTCAAGGATATCTGATTGGATAATTTATGTCGATCATCGTTTATTTTATGTTGATCTTCATTTTTGTTTTGTAGGTCTTGAAAACTCCCGTCTCTTTGGATATGCTGGGGCGTATATTTAATGGATCTGGAAAGCCTATTGATAATGGTCCTCCTATTCTTCCTGAGGCATACTTGGATATTTCTGGTATGTGGCTTGGGGCCTTTCAAAGATTGACTAAAACCTATTTCTGGTAACTGCTATGTCTGAAATCTTGTTCTTATGCCTATTTCAGGAAGTTCAATAAACCCAAGTGAGAGAACCTACCCAGAAGAAATGATTCAAACAGGAATTTCCACAATTGATGTCATGAATTCCATTGCTAGAGGACAAAAGATTCCTCTTTTTTCTGCTGCTGGTCTTCCTCACAATGAGATTGCTGCTCAGATCTGCCGTCAAGCAGGTTTAGTGAAGCGGTTGGAGAAGTCTGATGATCTCTTGGAGGTATGATCGACCTACCAAAGGACCATTTGCCTTTCAGAAAATGCCAGCTTATGTAATTGAGGCTTTTATTGTTAATAGTCTTAGTGTTCAAGCACCCTCTTTAGCACGTTCCAAACCACTGTATTTTACTTTCTCTCTTTTGCTGTGTTAATTTTGATTGAGTGTCGTCCTGGATGTATTATAGGGTGGTGAAGAGGACAACTTTGCCATTGTGTTTGCCGCTATGGGTGTTAACATGGAAACCGCCCAGTTTTTCAAACGTGATTTTGAAGAGAATGGTTCTATGGAAAGAGTTACACTCTTTCTCAATCTGGTATATATCCTTCCACAGTGCTCCTGTTTATCATTATTAATTTTGTACCCTTTTCTTTTTATCATGAATCTATTATCTAATTTGGTCTGAATATTCTTAATTTCTCATTGTAGGCCAATGATCCTACAATTGAGCGTATCATTACGCCTCGTATTGCCTTGACTACCGCTGAATACTTGGCGTACGAATGTGGGAAGCATGTTCTCGTCATTCTGACAGACATGAGCTCTTATGCTGATGCACTTCGTGAGGTAACACATATCAATCTGATACACTTTTTTTTATGATGCTGGATCTTTATTTTTCTTTACGGACCCGTCCTTTAGATGCCAGTGATTTTAGTTTTGGCCCTGACCAATCAGTGGGCGATGTGAAGGCAGTAGGCACTAGGAAACAGGAAACAGGAAGGAATGATGCCTTTGTAAAATGACAAACACGCACTGCTATAACACAGGAACTTGTTCTTTTTCCCCAAAAATTTACCACAGAATACAAAATTGAGGAAAATTCCAATGTATTTCACTATTCACTGGAAGCAATTTTTATACTGTACTCTCTAGTGTATATTGGTATTTCGCTACCACTTTAAGTTCTCGATAGTTCCAAAGCAGAATATATATGTATGGTATGCAAATTTATGCTTATGCTTGGATAAATACGGAGTATATTTTTTAATGTGATAAGTTTCTTCTTACTCCAGGTATCAGCTGCCAGAGAAGAAGTGCCTGGAAGACGTGGTTATCCAGGTTACATGTACACTGATCTGGCCACAATATATGAACGTGCTGGAAGAATTGAAGGCCGAAAAGGCTCTATCACTCAGATCCCCATCTTGACTATGCCTAATGATGGTAATGAGAGTTTTCCCCCCAAAACTAAAGTTACATGATTTGCAGTGTGTTTTGCTTTTATTGCTTCTAATGCGTGATGTGATTCTGCATTTTAGATATTACACACCCAACACCTGATCTTACTGGCTATATCACTGAGGGGCAAATCTATATTGACAGACAGCTACACAATCGTCAGGCAAGTACCTTATTAGGGTTCAAAATCATCTGATTGGAGAATTTGATCTTATTTTGTCAAATATGCTAAAAACAATTCAGCATCCTATCTGCTCATCACCTGTCAATGAATTTCATTCAAATAATGCCATTAAATATTGAACACTGGTTTCAGTGTTAACTTTGTAAGACGACCACACGGTCGTGATGCAATGTTGCGACTAGATATAATAACATGACATATAGAAGATATTGACATTAGCATAATTTTATGTGATTGAATTCTCTATTGGTCATGTGCAGATATACCCACCAATCAATGTGCTTCCTTCACTTTCCCGTCTTATGAAGGTAATACATGAAACGTCATCTATCTGAACTTGTTTCAACATTCAATCATTGTTGGATGTTAATTGGCGCATTGAAGGCTCTCAAATTGGTGCTGAACTTTTCGTTTAACTTTAAATGCAGAGTGCCATTGGTGAAGGTATGACCCGAAGGGATCATTCTGATGTGTCCAACCAGCTGTATGCAAATTATGCCATCGGAAAGGACGTACAGGCCATGAAAGCAGTGGTTGGAGAGGAAGCACTTTCTTCCGAAGATCTGGTAAGTTCCTCTCTTTTATTTTATGCATTTTTTGACCTCGAGGTGCATACAAGCTCATCTAACCTCTGAAATTTGGGCTTGCCAATTGGGTACGAGCTCGAGTTCAAGTTTTGATTGAATTGATTTATTTATTAACTGGTTTGCTTCCTCTTCGAACCCTCAGCTGTACTTGGAGTTTTTGGAGAAATTTGAAAGGAAATTTGTGACCCAAGGAGCGTACGATACTCGATCCATCTTCCAGTCACTAGATCTAGCATGGACCCTCCTCAGGATTTTCCCTCGGGAGCTGCTCCATCGTATACCGGCAAAGACCCTTGACCAATATTACAGTCGAGATGCTGCAAATTGATGACTAAGTGCCGGAGCTGCGCCCAGCCTATTGAATTTGTTCTTTTTACTGCTATTGTTTTACCGGTCTTCTGGTATCAATAAAGGTTCCCATTATTTTTTGAGGTCCTCTAAAAGTGAGGTTATTTGGCTAGTTGATGTGTACATTACAGATATTTTATTTTAGCTGGGAACACACAAACTTGTATTATTATTATTCTTATTTATTATTTTTATCGAACGTTCGACTGGAGTATGTATTGCTCTTACTCTTATTAATTCTAGGGTTTTGCTCGTTTGTACCTTGAGTTTCATCGTTTTTCTTATTGATACCGTCTTGTTTTTGCATCCCAAAATGATCTAACTAAATGATCATGTTAGATAGGTCTGTTAGTCGACCCTGATACCCCTTATTTTTACGGTGGATGTGGTGTTGGAAAGGTAGTCAAAATGATGAAAGGGGATGGTGCCAGTGACGTGGCTTACGCATAGTCGTCATTTGTGGTGAGCTGTGGTGTATCAATGGAAGTAGTTTCATGATTATGGTAATAAATGATGAAGCTGGCGGTTTTGATGGTATCTTAATTCACATTTGACACAGGTAATCGTTTCCGCTTTGTTAAGGATTACATTAGTATGCGTTCCTGATTGTGGTGGTGGGGAGGAGAGCGTGGTGGAGGGTGCGTGACATGATTACAATACTGCCGGTTGGCTTCTGTAGATCGGAGATATGTTACAGACTGAAATCAGACTGTCCAGACTCAAGAAATTATCACTGGAAACATAACAGTTGTCTCTAAAATCAGAGTAACTTTTCAGTATGATAATCGAAAATAATGATAGCTGAAGTAACCAAAGATAATATAACTTCACAGCTTTTTGATTCAACGATCAAGGCCACAAATCAACGAATAGACTCCGGTATACTGCTCGGTGCTGAATCAATAACGAAATTCATATCCTACAAAATTAATTGAAAACTTATTACCTCCTAATAATTTAAAAATCGAAGAATTTAAGCATTGCCATCGCGAATATATTGTCATCCTTTATGATCATTGAGATGGCATCATCCTCTTCAGTCTTCGCCAACTTCAAGTGCATGCCGCGAAGTTTATAACTTTATAGAGTAGTAGTTTATATGTATGCTGCTCTTTCATTCCCTGTCTTCTTTTATGTATCCCTGTAATCACACCATAGTATACTTTGTCTCTACATAAACTCCTCGATTATATACCCCACCCCCTTCGACTAGGGCTTCGGGTCATCTACGGCTTCAACTCTTGGCGTACCACAGTTTCTTCTGGCAAATGAGTATCTTCTCCTTCTCCGTGCCATACTCAGTATCTTCCTTTCGACAACTCCATTTCATCGCTTTTCCAATGGTATTAATAGCGTCCAAGAAATAAGTAGATTCCCTGATGAGTACGTATCCATTGGGTCGCAGTATTCTATCCATTTCCAGCAGCACAGACTTCATCTCACACCTATTCGTTAGAAAAGCATCACATTACACGACATTTCGTAGCAGGGTGGACAGTTGGTGCAACCCGGGCCTAAAAAAAATACGAGAATGGCATGTGAGTTTGTTTACCTTTGGCTTTCGGCAGTGAAGAGCTCATCAATGTGAAGAAGATCGTATGTTCTTGGGTAGGTTGAAAATGCCTCACACCTACGCCATAGTATAAGATTATAAGGTTCATTTCATCCATGGGTTTACAGGAAGTTTACAGTGACACGAAAACATTGCAAGGAAGTGTGTAATCGCTTACCAGTCATGGTACGCTCCAATGAGTCCACGGTCGTAAATGATGGGCAATGTGTTAGGACCGTAGGACGACACAACATTCATTACCCAAACCGGATCCTCAATAAGAGCAGCGGCAAAACCTCCATATAACGTATTCATATCCATTACATTCCGGATCTTGTCAGTTCCAATGGCTGGGAGCAACTTCTTGTAGTGCTTCGCCCTCACCCTCCACTTATCCGCGTCATGCTTAAATCCACCTGAACTTCCACCCGGAACCTCAGAGAGACGGTCGGGTGCAACCATCAAACGGGCGGGCCATTTCGCCACAGATTTCAGGCTCAATTTCTTCAGCTTTGGGTTCGGGACTGTGACACATGAGCGAAGAGGGGTGTACCAAGCTGCGTCGGGCTCGATGCTGTCATCGCACTTGGGAGGATAAGCATCGGGGCTAGCAAGCTTCTTGCCGTAGCACTCGTTGTCAGATGATTTCCTCCATACGGCAATATCATCCTTTTTGTCAAATAACTTGAAGCACATAGAGGTTAGCAGCTTTTGAAGTTTTCCATAGTCGGATTTTTGTTCCTCAATGGTAGTATTCCACCCTCTCCAACGGTGCTCATAGTTCACAGGAGGTCCCGATAGAACCCAAAATCCTCCTGGTCGGAGGATACGGTGTATTTCCATCAGGTATAATCCACCTACAGATAGGATAACAAAATTCAGGAAAAATAAATTTTAAGAAAAGCGAATTTACCAAATTCATATAATAGAAGTTTAATCTCAACAACACACTAGTAAGTAGAGAACGTACCAAATTCAGTCCACGGAATGAGGCACCTTGAACAGTGAGCCATATCAAATGAGTTCGAAGGGAAAGGTAGTCGTTGTGTTGATATGACACCTAGAATCGCTGGAATACCACGTTCTAAGGCAAATTGGACTTGCGCCTCATGGTTATCCCTTGGAGCTAGGGAAACGGTCAGGATTCCACGGTCCAATAAATCTCCTCCCCAACTAGCAACCTTCGTGACAAGAAAAATAATCATGAAGACTTAGCTCCACTAAAGAGAGATTTCACTTGATGAGGATTGAAAAGCGTAGCATGAAACTTACCCCACAACCAGTGTCGATAGCAGTGCGAATAGATCCATCTTTCATCTGAGGAATCAGATCAACCATAAGATCTACATAGTGACTAACTCCTTTGGGAAACATTGTGCCTCCACCAGGGAACAGAAACTTCTCTCCCTCTTTCCTCACCCAGTTTTGATTCGATTTCTGTTTGTCGATCCAGTCATATGGCACATTTCTACAAGAATAACCCGCCTGAAAAAGTTAGAAAACTCGCCATTTGCATGTAAACAACAATAGTTATTGTGTTTTACCGTCTCACGTGTGAGACTTGTTTACTCTATACTGCTGTATAAACAAAACCAACGTAATGTACTATTCCAAGTTAAATCAATTGAGCAACATTACCTGTACCAACACTCATTCTTGCTCTTCGGCCATCTGATTGGTAGTTTGTACCCATTTGGTGGGGGAACTAAGCACTGTTTTCTTTCCAACTGAGGTGGGCAATGTCTTTCTAGGAAGGTAAGTCTTTGATAACCGTACTTCTTCCATCTCTGCAAAAAAAAAAACGCAAGATAACACAATTAAGACTTCGTCGATAAAACTTTAAACATTGTTCACAAATCTAAAGCAACAAGTTTCGAGCAAGACTGCCCTACGATGAAATGAGAGGTCTTTTAATTTTTCAGAATGAGTTTTCCACTTGAAATAAAAAAAGCCTTTTGTCAATCTCCAAAATTACAAAGACAACATATATATGATTCAAAGAGGCACGTGCATACCCTTGGATCGGTGCAAGGAGTATAATCTTGATAATCAAGACCACATTCGGGGATCGAAAAGGATTTGATCTGAAGAGACATGGCCCCTGATCCAATCTTTGTAACCGATTTAGTGACCACGTCGGTAATATCCTTAGCCCCGATCAAATTCTTATCAGGACAGTACACACCACCAAGATAAAATGATAGTCCACATAACAAAAAAACGATCAGTGACAGCGGGACAATCCTCAAGCCTCTATCAGGCTGATGTGGCTTGTCGTCCTTATTGTACTTCATCTTTCTCGGACTTCCTGATTTCCCTGCATCAACAGCACCCAAAAAATACACATCACTATAGCTTCATAACTTTGCACATATACACATTTCCTACATTTAAACCGCGTCATATAGGTTTCTGCGAATGCTAGAGGTTTCTACAAATTACGCGTCTTCAAGTAACATTCTTTAAACCTCATGCACAGTATTTACAGTCGAACGAGGAGATAATCATGAAAATACAGAATGAAGTGATAAATGAATAAAAAAGAAGCAAAGAATTTATCCAACAACCTAGTCAATATTTGTCAGACAATAAACACAGTATGAAAAAGAGGTTATAATAGGCCTAGACTAGAGCAAAGCATTAATTCACACACAAGGCAAGTTAGCAAAGCTGCCATTGTAACATAACAAGCAAGGCAAAAGGCTCAAACAGATCATCAAAGCAAAAAGGTGAAACACAGACTACACACACTCACTGAGAACTACCAAAAAAGTACTGTTTACTCACCTGTGAAAAACTGGAGATACTTTAACAGATAGGAGAACTTGAATATATCAGTTCATAGAGTTTATTACATTCAAATCTTACTGAGAAAAAGCAACCATAGAGTGGGGTTTATTTAACAACCACTAAGAGAAAAAAAAACAAGTGAGAATGGGCCAAAAAACAACAATAATGAAACCAGATCTAATAGTCAAAGTCGATTATTACTCCCTCCGTTCCACTAAGATTGTCCCGTTTCATTAAAATACTGGAAATGGGGCGATCTTATTGGGAAGGAGGTGGTTAGTGGCATAAACAAAGCAATTATAAAGAAAGAGATTTCATGGTGACTCAACTAATCAATCTAGCTACTTTCTACTTTGCACATGATGGTGGGGATCACATGATGCAATTACCAATCTTCAAACTTTACAGCCCCAAATTAGTGTAGCCAAACGAGTCCCCACTGATGTTACAAAAAGTCAGAAAGAAGCATATGATTTTGTTGTCATATTTACATATGAAGACCAAACATCCTTGCTTCAAACACAAGGAATGGGCAAAGGCAAAGAAAATCCCATGCACTATCCTTTTCACTAATTAATACTACCATTTCTATAGGACTATAGGATCATGATCAAAAGTGAGCAACACTTAACTCTCCCATGTGACGATGGGTTATCCATCATATTCTTAAAACTCGTCAAAATATTACTCGTTTAATTAGATAATCAAAACCCAGATTCTTATCAAACTTGTGACGGGTACACATTCTGATTTATCTTTATCTATCCATATAATATTTGATTATATCCGTCACAAACGAGACTCGTTAAACAACACAAAGCCCTTGTTTCTAGAGGATGAGAATATTTTTATTTTTTCTATCTAAATTGATAAATACTTCATCCATTAAAATTATAACGATACGACGGATATCACCCTTACAAATAAAATACTACTACTACAGAAAAAACCCAAAAATTACTGTAACATTTAGGAGAGGCCTTGAGAATTGAGATGCACAAATTATTTAGTATTGTAGTACTCCCTCCGTTTTTTATGGTTCTTCGCGCTTCAATTAAATACTCATCACAAATCTTAAAAAACAGGAAGAAACATAAAAATCGGAAGGGGTAGTAATTGATACCCCTTTTCCCCTCAAAGTTTGGTTCTTTCTTGAATTTGAGAGCATAGAAATGTGAATTTTGCAGGAAGCCCAATTAAGGAAGAGGACAAACAGGTAAAAGCAAAAAGATAAAAACTTTAATACTCCAACAACTACCTAAAAGTGACTTACTGCACCCATTTATGTCAAGATCTGGCTATGGCATATAAAAATATAGATGGGAAATAAATAGAAAACATTAAGAAAGTAAAGGGGAAATGATGGAGGAAGAGAATTACCTTGAATTTACTAAATTTAGGCTTTTGTAAAAATCTATGAAACCCACAAAAAAAGTGCTGAAATCTGGGTATGAGAAGATGAAATGAATGTAGAGTATGCTAGTATTTGGAGTCCATAGCAGCAGCAGATAGATAGCAAATAGCAGAGGGAGGGAATGTGTAGATTAGTAGATAGGAGGATGAGTATGTATGAACTATGAACGGAATGTGAACTGTGAAGTGTGAGTTGAGGATTGGTAGGCTACCCACTTGGTAAACATATATGGAACCAAATATTCTTCGCAAATTTATAACGGGTCAAATACTGAGTATGAAATATTGTAGAAGGATATTTTCAGTTCAGTTAAATTAAGTTCGGTCAATTCGATTCAATTAAGTTCAGTCAGTTTCAGTCCAAAAGTACTAAGATCCAAGAAAAAAAATACGATGTCATTAAAAAGCGATAGATTAAACCCAAAATCTAGGAAAGACGGTTTCTCAATGACTTATTGAGAGAGACTACTCTGAGTATTATTTTATGTTTCATTCGTACCTATTTTATTAGTACTCAGTGATGTATTTTAAATGACAATTTTATTTTATACTAGTACATGTTTTTATAACAGACGTATCTTTTATATTAATCGTAGGTATTTTTATTAGGTTTCGGTACATTTGTTACCTCCATCTATGGAAGCAAGTTGATTGGTTAGTTCTACTTTTGTGTTGACTGTTGCGCTGTTTCCCCTGGATTTACTCTTCAGTTTTCATTCACTTCAGTTCACAGTTTTCACACTCACTGTCACTTGCTTCATGAATGATGATATCACCTCTAATTTACTGACCCCACACGCCACACCGCACACCTCAAATAATTCAATATTTTAGAGGATTATTATAAAATATATTTTCCATAGAAACTAACAACAATTACTCCCTCCGTCCCAGCGAATTCTTTACGTTTATTTTTTGGCACTATTTATGAGGTGAAATGATCTCGAATATAATTTCTAATATATAACGTAAAACATAGTCATGTGAGATCTTTTTCGAATGTTCTTAGAGCAAGTGCAATAGAAGAATCTATTGCCACGTCATATTTCACAAATTTCAATAGTTAAAATTTTTTTATTCTAATAGAAGTACTTTGCATAAAATTCTTAAATTAAATAATCCTCATTAAATAGTTTTATTTTATTTTTTTTGTATTTTTTTTAGATGACCTTACTTGCAACATCTTTTTCTTTTGGAAAATAGTAAAACTTAAATGGTATTTTACACATTTCAAAGCTACTTTAATGGCTCTCAATTACACCAAGATGTTACAAACCGAGTTCTTATTTTAAAACCGAGTTCTTAAGTTTAAGAACAAACTTAATTTTGCAATAGAATAACTTGTGTAAGTGGGTTCTTGATGACAACCCTAATAAAAAAACCACTATTGCACTTGCTCTTGATAAGTACATTAAGATTATCAAATTTTTAAAATTTTTAATAACACGTAAATAAATATATGAACGAAATGAAATGTACCTCGACAAGGGTGAAAAAGCAAACGGAAGGAATTCATTGGGACGGAGGGAGTATAATGGAAAATTCTTTTCTTTGGGACGGTGAGAATAACCTTATTTTGTTAAATTTGTTCACAATTTGACAAAAGAAAATATTTCTATTTATTTTTTACCTTTCTCTATTACTCTGTATTAGTCTATTGCTTTCTCTACATGTTATTGGCACGAATCTCTTCCCTTAGTTTTTTAATTGTCATTTTACGGGTAAGTATTCATGATAGCCGACAATTTTGTTTCAATGAACTTTGCATTTGCATGTTAAACTCCAAGTACTCATGATCAACAAACTTTAATTCATGATCCTCATTTTCACGCATGATATGCTACATTAAATGCAAAATAACATCATCGACGTCGATTGTATTTCTGCCTTGACCTTTATTTTTATTTTTATCATATTTTGTCACATTACTTCTGGCGTTGGATCAAATCTAGTTGGACAAGATTGATGATTTTCAACAAAATTTCATTATTTTATTTAGGCACAAGTAAACAAAAAACCAACTCAAAGTGATTTTTTAACCGCTCCGACAATATTACTGTGACAAGCCAACAACAACGATTGTGACCATGAAGGGTCTGATAGGTTGGTTATCTGCATCAAATATTTTTTCGCCACACACATCCAATCGTAAAGTAATTCTGAATATAACTAGATTGTAATCAATAAAAAAAAGAAAACCTAAACCTAAACCTTTCTCCCTCCTCCTCCAAAAAAAAACCTAACCTCCAAAAAAAATCCTGGGACTACCACCATTAATTGGTGGTAAACCCCCCAATTTAAAATTATTATATCTATTAGTATTATAGTTATAATAAGTCCTCTTCTTTTGAAGAGTTTCGTCCCATCAATTGATGGGTTTCGCTCTCTCTTTTAGAGAGATATTAAATCTATGATAGCGGAGAGGATGCGAAAGATCAATACCACAATCGTTCATTGTATGGTATCTCAAGTTATGTCAGACTGGCGATGTGCAGAAGCGGAGATCAAAATCTTAGCGAGAGATCTTTGTTTTATTGAGAATTTATTTTACGCAAATTTTATAGTATTGTATCCGTTTAATTTCGATATAAATTGTAGATGTCGTATGACTTTTTATTAATTAAATGATCTATTCGTTCAAAAAAAAAATTATAATCAATAATGGATTTGAAATCATATTATAACCCCAGGTAGATCCACTTATATCGAGCTCAAGATAGCATCCATATCCTATTTCAAGCGGTCATACTCCTATTTTTCAAATTTGTCCATGAGGTGATGGCAAAAAATCATAGCTTTGCCATCGTCCTAGGAAATTATTACTCTACATTTTCCACCCTGATAGTATCACCAAAACTCATTAAGGTGTATTTCAACATCTTTCTTTTCAATAAATATCAGAGCATCGCCCAAATTTGACATGGATAAACTATTAAGAAAACAAACCCATAAAATCAATTAATGACATTAAATTTATGTAATTATAATACACCTTTAAATAATTCTACTGTCATACATAATCGTAACAAAGTTCATCCAGTCAGGGATAATCGTAAATATTACATTAAAGATCGATTTATTTAAATATATATACAAGGATTCAAGAGATCTATCCCTACATCCAAATAACATCAATCATATAGATATACTTATGACTTATGAGGGACAAAATTGAGGGCAGAGCAAGAAAAAAAAATACGAGTACTAAACTAGAGCAAGAGACATTAATATATTTGATTACCTATTACTCGTATTAGTCTATTACCTACGGAGTATATGACTAATGACTTACATGTACGCAAAAATGTCATCCTCTTCAAATGAGCCTGCGCTCGCTGTCAGCCGAAATATGCTTTTCCCACAAACTTCACCTGATGGAGCTCTTGAATTGTCATTTGAGCAGGAGCAGAGGTGGTGACCAGGTCTAAACAGATGGGTATCTAACATCAACAAGCTCACCGGTATACAAACCAATTCGGATCCATTCAAACGTGTTCTTCAGTGGTCATCAACATCCCCGGAAAAAAATACAGGGGAAAAATGACAGCAATGTCGTTGCAGAAGATGGAAGAATGAGGTACACAAGTAGTTAGTATGCAATTTTGTAACCTAGCTTCGTTTTTTCTTGTTTTTCTTCATGAACATTGACAGATGACCAATGTCGCCCTGAAATGAAGGGGTATCACCCATCAGCCATTGTAATGCTTCCCCAGCTGCATCTTTTTCTGCCTGCTTCTTATTATTACAAGCTTGTCCCACAAATTCCAAGCTATTGAATGTTACGGTGGAGCGAAATTGGTTGTTTTTCAGCTGTCTGGTCTTATAAACGGGCGTTTCGTGCCCTGCCCTAGCAAGCAAAGTTTGCAATTGGTTCTTTGAATTATCACTCCCACTCCCACTCCCACCCCCACTGTCTTTACTATTAACTACTGCCTTGGTTGCTTTGGTTGCTTTTTTTGAGGGTGTTGGTAGTTGACGATTATACACAAATCTGCCCTCACAACGATCTTCTGCAATTAGCATTCTTACTGCAGAGAGAAGATCCACAAAACTGTGGACGTCCAAACTGGGATCCGCAAGCTGGATAATAGAATGATAATCCATTAGGTTGTGACGAGAAAAGTTGTTCAGTGATCACAATCATGATTTTTTCTTAAAAGGATCAAAATTGAAGAGGCCCATGGCACACACACAGAGGATAGGATAAACAGGTATAATAAACAACACCTAGTAACAGCAAGTACTCCTTCGATCCCATTTATATACTCAAGTATGACCATTAATAATTTCTAGCAAAAACTACATTAGCTACAACCCTTTATATATGATAATATGATAATAATAAAGACTCCTTGTTAACCTTGACGACCCTAGTCCCTTTTATCGTATTGTCTTTCCAGTTTAGTTCAATAGTTTAGATATCACATCAATCCAAAACAAAACCCTTTCTTTCGACTAAAACTTTCACTAGACCGAGACTTTTTATTTAGCCCACCATCCCTATGGATTTGATGCCCGACTTACCCTAACTACTCAGTTAGGAAAGTTAGGTTCTTTGTTTGATTAGGGTGACCCGACTAATCCCTTCATCATGTAGGGAGAGAGAGAGAAAAAAAGTGGCCAATAGTCAAAGTTGACGTATACTAATTATTATCAAAGTCATATAGGAATTAGTATAATCGGATGAATGGAGTACTAAATTCACCATTTACATTAAGAACATTATTGCTAGTTGAGATGATTTATGATATAAAGGAGCAAGGCTTACTTTTCTAAGAACTAGCTCATCCAACTCCTTCTTCAGGCACAGATAAGTATTTGATAAGTCCGGTTGCATGAAGAATTCCAAGTATCCTCCCAGCATTTTCAGGTGCCCATCCTGCAGGGGAAAAAGCATTGCCAACAGGTACGTAAATAAAAGGATGTTTTACCAGTACTCCTATGTTTTTACAATTTCTAAGGTGTACCCCTTTGTTTCAACAAAAACCGCTCGGTGGGAAAATAAAGGTTTTTTTTATTTCAACTTGCTCATCTTAGGAGATTCTTCGAGTTGGAAAAGAAAGCCACTTCAAACCATAAACTCGTGTAAATCTATGGTCACTTTTTTAACCGAATAAACTTTGATCAACAATAGCTCTTGGCCGTGAGTTCAAATGTGAAAGAAAATTTCTAAATTAACCATATTTATGAGATCTTTGGTTTGAAAAAGATAGTCGCTTTCGAAACTTGAGGCCAAGAGAAAAGGTCATTAAAAACAAATTGTTCTAAAGGAGAGGTACAAGTCGTACAACATAGAAAATGAGAAAACCTAGGGTCATCCATACAATATCCCTAACAAAGATAAATCACCCTTATAGACAAAGAAGAATATTTTATCTCACCACTCCACCCCTCAAAATTCTTCCTCCAAATAGTAACAACACTGAATCTGACACTGCGGTTGAATCCCTCAGGAAGACTGCATTGACTTTCATCTTCTCATTGAAGACAAGCCACGGATAAGGTATTTTAGGCTCCTGTGCATTCACTGAATTCTGTGTCCAAATGAATATTAGATCGATCGGCAACAAGACCATATCAACTGTAATTGAACATGTGCGCTTAATGCAGATTTCTTACCAAATTCAAAAGAACTTGGCCATCCTCCATTGTCTTAAGCATTACCGATTTCCCTTTATTCTGCATTGTAATTCCATTAACATTTATATACATAAGTGAGTACTATGGTAAGTGTATTGAAAAACTTTCAACTTCCACTTTTCTAGCCAGTTAGGGATGGGAGGAACTTCTTAATGCAATTTAAATGGAAACTAAATTTTTGGGATATAATGTCAAAATGTTATTGAAGTCTAACAAAAGAGCTTAAAAATCATACTCCCTCCGTTTTTTATGTTTCTTCCGCTTTTTAAGATTTTTGAGGGGTATTTAATTGGAACGGGAATAAACATAAAAACGGAGGGAGTATTAATACTTACTCCAATAGCTAACTACAACTTTTTTCTGCTGACTAGTTAACTATTTCCTCCACATTTTTGTGTTCCGACCATTTTGTTTTTAGCACAATTCTTACGAAAATCAATTAAAAAATCTAAGATAGTGAAAAGTGGGTAGCTTTTATTGTAAAGTAATGAAAAGTGGGTAGTTACCAGTGGGGTAATTATTACGGAAAAGTAGTGGCAAGTGAGATAATTATCAATTACAATAATGCAAAGTATAGCAAATAAGAAAAGTTAAAAATGGGAGGAACAAAATATTTGTACCAAAAAATAAAAAAAATGGGAGGAACATTGAGATGTGGAGAGAGTATAATTAAACCAGCCAAGTGATAGCAAGATGTCACGTACCACAACTGAGCAAACACCAGGGAAAAGTCCGGCACATATGATCGCTCTAATAAGATGCTCATCATGACTCCATTTATTGGACACATCATTGTCAGAATCAACGAGACCAGTATCTTTGAGTAAGGAAAAAAACTGCCTCCTCAAGGAATCAATGGATTTCAAGGTCTGAAGAGAGAGAAAATTTGTCCAACAATACTCATGACCAGTTTGGCGCTTCTCAGCATCCTTCCATCCTTCATATGCACGGACAAGGGCAAGATGATCACTGAACTCACGAGCAGAAAATTGGGCTTTAGCTGACTCTGCGAGCTGTATGCAAAGATAAAACATGAGTAGTGGTTCTGCAACATTTGTGAGTCATAGAAGCAATCTCAGCTAAGATTTACGATACACGAATTTGAGCATCTACCAACAAAAATGAGGAAAGGACAAGTAAAAACTGTTACTGTATGAAACGTTATCTAGTCAATATCCATTATCTCGATAGAAATATAGAAGCATCTAGAAGCTAAGTTTCTTAAGGAAGCTCTATCCTTTGTATGTATAACTCAATTTCTTATATCCATAAAAATATGGATCTTACCATTTGAATAGTAAACATACTACTCCTATCTTTTAAATGTTCTCCTTTCTCTCAATAACTGTCTTGTGAGCTAAAACCATTTTTAAACTTTTTTTAACTATTAGCAAAAATTTCTCAAGCTAATAGTATAACTTCCGGTAGCAGAAAAAATTAAGCTTGCTTATTTATTTCACAACACATTATCACATCTAACCAATTACTAACTGATCTTTATCTTTGCTCTTATAATGGTATAACAGCAACTTCTCTAAATCTGTCAAAAATGTGGTACCAATATTTTTATGTGTCAACATATTCCTCTCTCCTTTTATATTTAGTCCCATAAGGGTTGGGCACAATGCACATGTTGTATTTCCTTATCCATGATATTATCCACTAGGTTTTCCATAGAAAGGTTTTAATAAGATAACCTCTTATGTGTGTTTGAAATTTAATGCACTTCTTTCCTTCACCAATGTTTTCCCCCCCAAAAGGTTTTTAGCAAGGTTTTGAGTGGCTTACTTTACATCACACTAACTAGGCCACCCTTGATGTTTGTTGTGAACCTACTCTCAGGGTTCGTGAATGAACCAAGTTACATTCATATGAGAAGAGGTATGGAGCCAAAACTTCAAATATTTCAGCAAATATGGAGCCAAAATTGACAACCTATTCTAAGAGCGATTGGGCCAGTTCAGTTGACGATATAAAAAGTACTTCTGGCTATGTTTTTTTTTCACACTTGGTTCGAGATGTTCTCATGGATGTCTAGGATACAAGGCATTGTGGCTCAATCTACGGCTGAAGCTAAGTATTTTGGAATGCACTTGAATTTAGTCTACTAGGCTGAACCAAGTTTTAGATCGAATTATATTTGGTGTTAGTAGATATAGAATTCCACGTTTCAATGGGCAATGGTCAATATCGGCGAAACTGAAACACAAACAACAATAGTCACTCCGAGATAAACAACTTACATCCCTCTTGTCAAATGGCATCAGGAATGGGTCTCTGACACTTAAACCAGCAACAACAGTCATTATTGGATCTACACATTTGAATATAGCTCCCAATATGAGCATCTTCCCAAGCTTAGGCTCTACAGGAAGCATGGACAACTTTTGACCTGCGAAATAACAAGCAGCACTACACATGAAATGCTTTGTTGTGTGGCAATGAGTTCTCCATATCAGCTAGTAGAGGAAGTAACTATTCTGTGTGTGTGTGTGTATGGGGGGGGGGGGGGGGGGGGGGGGCAGATCTACATACCTTACCCCTTACTCCAGTGTTAACATGTACTCCTACGGAGTACTAGTATATGTTGTCTACGAAATGACCCGTAATGAAAATAACGTCGAGAATTGCATACCAATCAGTAGAAAGAAGCACAACCAGTATATGTTAACAGTAGAAAGAAGCACAACCAGTTTAGTAAGTCATTATGCTTTCTTCAATCATATTTGCATACCAACCAGTGGAGCTCGGAGCTCCACCGGATATAAAAACTAAGGGACCAATACAAATTCAAACAGCTTATCAACTTCGTACCGAGAACAGTTAGATTTTCATTTTCATCCAAAGCTCCAATAGTCTTCAAATAATCAATCGCATTTTGAACCTGTAACAAAAGTTTAAGAAATAACGAAACTAAAAATTAATAATCAATATACACGGGAGCAACGTGAAGACCAACACAGCAACCTTCTCACAGAGACCTGACATTAAACCTTACTCTCTCCATCTTCTTGAACTAGCCCCATGGGCCCACTTTTCCCCTCAAAAAATTTAGAAATGGGGCTAATTCAAGAAGATGGAGGGAGTATTACATAAGAGCACTTGGTAGAAATAAAGAATTATTACCGATAGTGCTTCTGGTGCTTCCAAAGCCTTTGATAAAAAGTCGGCAATACTTCCAAGGTGTAAGCTTTTTATTTGAAGACAAAGAGACTGTAGAGGTGTCCGTAATAGTTCTGGAAGTTGATAATCGATGAAAGCATCGTGAACACAACGTGGGTAAAGATGATAACATTCTCCAGATTGAACACGACCTGCTCGGCCTTTTCTCTAAATTGACCAGGAAAAATTGTGTTATTAGCCATGAGCCATGACTCCCATGAGGCACCAAGTACAACAAGACGTGCAACAATAAAGCCCTAGTCCCAGATATGATGTGTGGATGGCTAACAAGAACCATCAATTGGAATCATCACCGAAACCAGAGGTTGTTGTGATGCCAATAATTAATTATAATAATATGGAACATGTAACAGGTCAACAAATTGGAGAAAAAAATATCTAAATCTAAAGGGCAAACCATGGAACTAATCATACATAGTCAACAACAAGGATTTGTGCAGTTCTATGACAACAACGCCAACAAAGATACTGCACTTGAGTGCAAAGAATTAACATTATTACTTTTAGACCAACGAGGTCTTGGAATTTAAATTAAAATATAATCATTAATTGTAGGCTTCGCTTAGAGCCCTGTGAAGGTAACTTTAGGAAATCCCTCAGCCTAAAGTTCCATCTTCTCCAGAAGAATAACAAAAACACTCCATCCTTCTCAATGCTATGACCACCTAGTCTCATTTCTATAAAAGCAACTCCTTATCTTCAATTAGACCATTGCTACAGAGTATTCCAAATGACCATGAAAAGAACACATTGAAGACAGTTTCTAACTGACAGTGGCATGAAGCACATAACTAGCAAACTAAAACCGTCTAGCCATCAAAGTATCAAAGTAGCAAGTCAACTTTGCAGAGACAGACTTAAGTGAAAGACTAACTTAACATAAAATTAAGGTGTACAACCTGTCTTGCCCAGTTCTTCAAAATAGAGCCTAAATAAAATGAGCAAAACTCATACAGTTCCTTAAAGATTGTCATAAGCATCAAATATGGGTTTAAAGTTTAGGTTGATGAGGCAAGGAGGCTAATAGTCTGCATTGTGTTGGCCTTTGGAAATCAATTATGTCGGGAGAAAATTTTGAAGTCCTATGTGACATCAAATGCAAAATGGAGCAAGAGTTTTATTTTGGCACAATATTTGGCGTGGAAATATCACTTTAAAAGTTCTATTCCCAAACCTCTTTAGAATCTCCTCAAAAGAATGCCAAAATTGAGGAAGTTGTCGCATGGGGGAAACAGCCATCATCATTTGATATTTTATCCTTTAGATTTCTAAGTGACTGAGAGGAACCTTTTTGTTAAGGATTTTAGAGTTGTTCTCTTGCGTTAAAATTGTACAACAAAAGACTCAAATGTTTTGGAAGCATCATTATATGTGGGACCTTTTTCGAGTTCTGCAATCTTTTAGAAAAGTACTCAACTCACAAGTCACAACTACCCAGCCACGAAGATTTGGAAGTGTAAAGCTCCTACTAAACCCTGTTTCTTTGCTTGGTCAATAAGTAAAGGAAACTTACCTACAGAAGATTTGCTCAAGAGGAGAAGTTTTAAGATTGCTAATCAATATCTGTGGTGAGCATGAAGAGTCTAATATCATCTTCTTCTGTCTTACTCATGCGTCTTGTCGTAAAATTTATCAATGTCTCTCTTTAGGGTAAGTTGGGTCCATCCTTGAAGCTTTACATTCTGGCGTGCATGACAATTCAATCGAATCAAAGTTTTAGGCAGGTAAAGCGGAAGTAAGACCGAATAATTAGGTGAGGTTAGCATCTTTTGAGGCAAGGAGGTGAAGAATTTTAAACACTAGAACTTATTTTCCAAACCATGGGCAACTGGACGGAAATGTTGTTCGTTTGATCAAAGTAGGTTGGTTGAAGCTTAAGAGTGCCATAGAATTTCTATATAGGTTGATTGAGCCAGTTGCGAGGCGTGAAACACAAGAAACAGTAAGACCGCATATACGGTATGACACTGGTGATAGTATGACATATAAGGTGATAGTTTGCAAAATACAGTACATGATGGTGGCAAGTATCAATTTCTACTAACTCAAAAATTTACAAATTCCAGACAAGTTCAAAATTTGGGCAGAAAAACACAAAAAGTGCTGCTTTGACATACCATATAGAAAATTTCTACCACAACAACAACTAGGAAAAAGATCATGTAAAATAAGCCTTAATAGACATGCTCATATATAAAAACATAAAATAATAGAGATGACAGTGTTAAATCATCGTTGAACCAATCAACCAACACTCAAAAAGAAAAAAAGAAAAATGAATCTAAACAAACAAATATGAGCACAAAGAAGGTGTACAACATCATGTAAATAACTCAAGGATTATAGTTTACCTGCCGAGCAGCTGCCTTAGATATCCACGTTGGTAGCAAACAAGGAGTGTTATTCAAGGCATCATATGATGTCTCTTTCGCTTTACCACAATCAACAACAAAGACCACATCATTTATAGTGATACTTGTCTCTGCCATATTGGTTGCAAGTACTATCTTTCTTACTCCATCAGGAGGCCTATCAAAAATGAGCCTCTACAAGGAAAACAGTTGAAGAATCGGTCAGAATAAGCAATACTTCAAGGCAAACTATAGAATGAAATGATCATAAAGTAAAAGGGAAAAAAATAAAAACAAATAATACTACCTATTATAGTCGAGATATTTCAAAATACTACATTGTACATATTACACTTTTTATTCAAAATACTACCTACAAAGCTACAGTTCTTTCCAAACTCCCACTCATTGCAGTAATCTCTCTATGGCTTCCATGAAGTTTTTATACGATGGTCACGTTCGAACTCCTTTTCCTCTCATGGAGTCCTCTTTTTTTTTTATGGCAACAAGGAGGAGGAGGAGGAGGAGGAGGAGAAGGGGAGGAAGAGGAGGATATCAAGGGAACATTTTGTGAGACACTTTTATCACTTTTGAAAGCATGGGTTACCAATTTTGCCCCACTCATCCTGTATTTTAGAAACCTTTAAGTTATACAGAAAGCATGAGACAAGGATTCCTCATATTACCTGTTCAGAACTATCCATGGAACCATGACATCCCAGCACCAAAACTCTGCTTGGGTCTCCAAGTAAAGGATGAGCTCGGAGTTGATCCTTCAAAGACTTAATGTCATCCCAACCAGTCATAAAAACTAAAATGGCACCAGGCCTCTCACCTTTGCATATATGGCAGAGAACATGCTCAATGAGGTTAAAACCAATAGAGTCAGGGTTCCAACAGGACAAAGAATCTTGAGTGCGACGACTATACCCAAAGAAATCGGCACCTTCTACCGACTCCTGCGCAAATGTAGAATTGAGTGTCATTTGAGCAGAAAAATTAAATAAAGACAATGTAATAAAAGCCTCAGAAACATTAAAACCTCCACTGCAGAAGCGATTTGGCTTTTCCTCTTTCTTTGAGTTTGTTTCTGAACTTTCCATACTTTTTCTTGCCCATAATCATCAATCTGATTGAACGGGGTCAACCTATATCCAATAGTTTCCAAGATATTCTCCAAAAAATGAGCTCGAACAGGATATGTAAAACCCTGAAAAGTAAACATAAATTAAACAATGATGTAGACATCACTTATTCATAGGTTAGATCTTAATCAAATAAAATTGCCAGCTGAGCCAGCCTTCGTCACAACTTAATGCACATTTTTTCAAAAAAAAAAAAGAAAAGAAATGACATATACTTCCTCAGTTGATCCTAGAAAGCAACTACCATCTAAAGAACTATATCACAAAAAAGTATATATGAAGCTCACATGCAATTCATATTTGATACGGAGTATAAAATTGCTATTTGCTGATGATTGTGGAATCTCCAATCACTTATACGTACAAAGGATTACTACACAGAAATGTTAATAACTAAGTGAAGAAGATGAATAGATTACTCTTGCCTCTTGGGCAATGATGCCATATTTCAATAAAAAGGGGAATAAGATTACTGTCATTTAAAACAGAGAGTTTAGTCAGTTATAACTCTACATTCATAATTCTATCTTCCTTAATAAAAGAGCAAGGAATTATACTAAATTTTGATAAAAGGTACTGTATTATTCACTAAATGAACATAATAATTTAATAAATAAAAAATGAAATTAACTATTTTGTTCGAAATTTTTTGTTGGCTTTTGGAATTTAAATAAAATACTATAATATTACATTTCTATCTAGTATATATTGCTGTCATTTGACTAGAATTCCTCTATGATTTTTGAGATAAAAATCCTTATTACCCATAAACTTTCAGAATTTATACGTAGAAATACCATATTACTTGTGCCATTTTATTTTCCCTTGCTAGGGATAACATAAGTTCACTCATGCGATAAAAAATCACTTTCTAGAACATGCTCTGCAAAAAATTTTAAATACCTTGCATCTTGTTGTGAAAACAAACACATGGTGCAGCAAATTGTGAAATGGTAAAGTTTTACCCGATGAAAAAATAAAGCAGCTTTAACATGTGTATCAACTACAATGTAATTCATTAATCCTTGGTCGAATGTAGAATGGCTTCTTGAGTTCTATGTACTTACAGGAATATGTAGCATAGGAGCTCCGCCAAAATAAGAGGAGAAGAGTTCAGCATTCAAAGTAGCACTCATCAAAATCAACCTCAAATCAGGCCGGCAAGATAGTAGATCTTTTAAGACAATAAGGAGAAAATCTGGCAGACATATGCAACAGGTAAGGAGCTTGTTTTTCAATTACTGATCTTAGAAAACAATTGAAACTAAAATTAAATACACCCCTTAACATTACCTTCATTCATACCCCGTTCATGAATTTCATCGACAATAACATGAGTCACACCTCTCAACTCCCTGTCAACAAGCAGCCTTCTCAATAAAATTCCGGTAGTACAGAATAAGAGGCGTGTGTCCCTCCCTTTCATTCCCTCTAACCTTACTTTGTAGCCAACCTGTCAAATAAGAGGAAAAAATTGCATCCTTATATTTTGAAAAAATTGCGCACACTGCAATAATCTAAAGCTTCAAGGTATGTTTCATCAAAAACAGTAGTAGATTAAGGGTTTCAGAACAGAAATATACTCACAGATTCACCCAGCTCTTCACCTCTTTCTGCAGCAACCCTCTCCGAAACAGACATAGCAGATATTCTTCTAGGCTGAGTACATATAATGCTACAACTGGCTCCACGGGAAGCTTCAATTTCGGACTCTAAAATGTATTGAGGAAGTTGAGTTGTCTTACCACAACCAGTTTCCCCAGAGACAACTACTACCTGCAAAATTACAGCAGAGATATTTCATGATAAAATTCCAACTTCCAAAGGAGCATCTTCTAATAAACCTGAGATCTATGCTAGATTGTTATCAAAAAATATCATTATATCGATGGAAGACAACACAATGTCATTTACAATTTGCATAGCCCATTCAACAGTAAAAACAACAACAACAACAACAACAAAGAATAATGATGACGATGACGACAACAACCATAATAACGACAACGAAGAACGGCGACGACGACAACCATAATAACGATGGTAAACAACAGAGGAACAGCAACCAAAGGGGGAAATGAATAAACAAAGAAAACGTTGTCCTTTGTAGAAAAAAATTAACAAAACAAAGCACACGAGTTATGGTAGTATTTTGCCTTGAATCACTCAAAATACTCATTAAATTTAGTTAGTCCACAGTAAAACTAACCATTCAAGAGTTTTGAGAAAGACGTGGTAAGACACCACAACTTTCTTAATATATTTGTGTTATTTTATTCGACTAGAGATCATTTGGCTCATATCTAAGATAGCACCGTTAGTATCATAAGCCAACATCATACACCATAACATGTTATAAGCTGGCCTCATCAAGACGTCAATTTATTAAATATGCGGCAAAAATACCAACCCTTGTTTTACTTTGGTTCTAATAGACAGCTAAACTATCCTAGTCCATCCACTAGTAGTGACGCATCATGGTTGCCTGATTCGTAGTATGCTAGGATACGAATGCATGATTACGCATACACGGTATGCACTTTTCACAAAGTTGTCTCAAAGTTGATTTTTCAAAGAATTTGAAATAAAAATGAAAAATAAAATGAATTTGATTCCTTTAGTCCTGAAGCTTTTTAGACATGAACCTTTGCCTAATCACTGTATCCCAGAGGCTCATAGAACGCCTCCTAAATTTTAAGGCATTGGTTTTAATCTTCTGATAAGTATCAGAATATTCATCACTTTTGTTCATAGACAATAGTTTAAGAGTGGTCTTCCTCTATTTGCACAGCCAATAAGATACAAATATTTCAACATTGTGATTAAATTCTTTTTTATATAAGACATCAATTAGAGGGCACGAAGGGTGTGATGCCCATATACTCAAAAGACACCATGGGTTTACGGCCCCACTTCTATAAGAGCAAGATGATTCAGCTCTCAAGCTATCACAAGTACTCTTGTCTATAAAGAAAACAATAGTCAAGTTCCGGTGAGAATAGGGCACTTGACTCAAGCTAAACAATAACCATATAAGGCAGAATTGGAACAGCTGATGGCTAGAAGCAGTCCCAAGGTTACTTCAGATCCAATCATGCCACCAAATAGCCATCTAGTAAGTTTGTTCCTGTTTTCTCCCTGACACTTTACTATCTCTAATACTAGACCCCATGAGTCTGGACGTAATGACTATTTTACCAGTCATGTCATAGTTCATGACTGAGAGCTAAGAACTCCTTAAGAAAAGGAATTGTTCATTTATACATGTCAAGCAACCAAGGTAAAGGTTAGAACAAATGCTAAGTTCCACAAAATGAAGAAATGAACTGTGATGTGTAAATATGTAATAACAAATGTACTAGCAGAACTTAAACAAGGTAGTATACTAGTATTATATAAAAAAAGAATTAAATCACAAGATTTTGATTTAATCACAAGGTCAAGAATACGACATTTATGACTTATGTAACACATATTTTAGAAGACATGTAAATGCCATCATTGCAAAATTGTTGAGTTCCAGTCTAAGGGCACTGAAGAGACTGACACGTGCACAAACTAATACTCCCTCAGTTCATTATCTTTTGCCCCATTTCATCGATATTTATGCGGAGTATTTTAATGAAATAGGGCAAAAGATAGTGAACAGAGGGAGTACAATTCTAGAAGTTAAAACAGCTTATTATTAACACCTGATTCTCTGACACGGCTTTCAGCAGAGCATCCCTTTCTTTCTGTGCAGGTAGACTTTTTCGAAAATCTATCATCTTCTGGCCTTCTGGTGAATCCTACAAGGCAATAAATTAAAGTCATTAATGAACTGAAATTTCGGACCATAGTGCACTTGTGTAAGCGCCATAAAAAATTAAATGAATCGGTATAATATTTCCGTATAATATCAAGTTTTGAAATCCTTCAACGTACGAATAAAACGCAGTTATAGACTGAATCAAACCTGCCAATCTTGCTGCCGTTTCCGAAGCTGTTCACTTTTCGCCCGGAGGATTCTCTCCTGTACCACACTCATCTTTACCGAGGGCTGAGATATTCTGTATGACACTTCACGGTTACCCATAGAAGCAGTGCTATTTAAAACAGGAGAATTCGGGAAGACTCCCTTGATGTTGGTTTTGTGATCAAGGTGCCTCCTCAGAAGAAGATGAACATCCCTTTGTAAGTCGAATGGAACTACAACCTGGAGTTGACCAATTTATAGTAATGATCAATGACAAAGGTAAAGTACATAAATAAGTAGCACCCTCACTTCTCTAGTAGCTATATCATTCGTTTTATAGTTATAAAGCCAGCGGCCAATGTAATATTCTTTAGGTAAAGGAAAAAGAAACTGAGAGAAGAATAGAGTCCGGGGTGAATATTTAATCTTCCTGAATACATAGGACATACTCCCTCAGTCCCTCCTAATATGAGTTTTCTTCCCCTTTATTTTGGGGGGAATTAAGAAAAGAGTAAAAAGTGGGGGGATAAAGTGAAAATGTGCTGGATTTGTGTGTAAAGGAAGAGAATAAAGAATTGAAAAAATAATAAAATAATGATTAAAAGTACACCCAAAAAAAGAAAGAGGGAAGGAAACCAAATTAGTGTGAATAAGGAAAGAAGGAAGAAAACTCATAATAGGAGGGAGTAAAACTTACCTCCCGCTGTGGGCGCTTATCGTCCAAATCAGGGCGATAATTTGGTAAAGGAACTTTACTAAACACGATGACCTTTGAATATTGTCGACTGCCAAAATTAAATGAAGATCAGTACAATCCTTACACCACATAATGATATAAGAAAGAGAAACTAAAAGAAAAAAAAATCATCAATGAATACCTATGAAGACCCATTCGAGTTGCCATGGCGGAAAGTTGCTCAAAGTCACGCCTATCCTTTTTCTCTTTAGAAACCACTTCTTGTTCATCTTGGTTACGAAGAAGCATAGTCAATTTCCAATTCCACTCGTCAAGATTGTCAAGGGTGGAAGAACCCTATCAACAAGTCAATATTAGAATAAGAAAATAAGAATGATTGATTCTGGCATGATAAATTAAACCCTCTCTCCCTATTCGAGTTGCCATGGTGGAAAGTTGCTCAAAATCACGCCTATCATTTTTCTCTTTAGAAACCACATAATCTCGCCTCCCTCCCTCCCTCCCTCCCACTCCACCACACTTATGACCTTATGTGGATGTTCAACCTTCTAAGCATTATCATCTTACTTAATAAGAGCCCTTCGATCGAAAGAAATATAACAACCAGATTGAAACAATAGGATGTTCAACATTCTCACGCCCGTCAAATTAATTTAAGAGGCATGTTCTATAAATCAAAATGGGGCTCCAATGGTTTGAAGTACTTGCTCGTAAAGTTTTAAACATTAGAAAATGAATATAAAATAGGTTAACTAGTGGGCTATAAATCATAAATAAAAAAATTATACTCCGTAGTAACATATTCCACGTCTTTTGGATTTTATACTCTTTATACTCATGTTAAACCTATATATATTCGAACATTTATTCTTGGGCCCATGTTCTTAGAATGGTTTGAACATGATGTTATCATCTTACTTAATAAGATCCCTTAGATCGAAAGAAATATAACGCCCAGATTGAAACAATACCTTTCCCCCTCTCTCCCTCTCACATCTCATCTCCGCCACCTTATCAACGTCGGAGATAAACACCGACATTAAATGTAGCACTAACTCCACCATACTTATGTGGATATTCAAACTTCTAAGCATTATCATCTTACTTGATGCTCTGGAACAAGAAATGGACCATGGGAATTAACTTTTGCCTTCCCTTTGATGGAAAATTTTATTTGCAATGGTGCAACCAAATAAGATCTCTCCACTGAATATAGGTTTTTTTTTTAGGTTTGACCTCTCGGTGTACCTTCCTTCTCAATTTGATATGCTCACACGGATGCAAGAATGTCACAGATGCACAATTGAGTTGTTGGAACATAACTTCTCCAATACTTAAGTGTTGAGGCTCCATGAGTACTCATTGGAAGCTAAGATCAAGATCTAAGAGCCCCCTTTTAAATGAACTTTACATTTCAAGTGAACCTCGAGATATCACCCCATCAATATAACATTGAAAAGCACCATAATTTGAAAGTTCTTTTCTTTCTTCATATATTGTTTGTATTATGACTGATTAAGCACTTAGACTATCAAATATCGTCCAACTTATTATTGTAATAGAGCTTGCATTTTAGGTAGCTCCAAAATAATGATTTGGACTAGGAGCGCTAAGTAGAAGCTCATTGGCTCTAGCTAATGCCTCATCAACATCAACGGCATACATATACGAAGATAATGCAAATGAACTCATCCTAAAACTCCTAAGATGACTACCTTGTTTGAAGAAAATGCGAAAGGGAATTTCTTGCACCCTCCATATGCTCATGCTCACGCCACATCTCATGCATTTTCACTAAATCTTGGGCTTCCTTTTGGAAGTTTAAGGCGTGCGTAGCCGATAAATGTTCAACTTAGCTTAACTAGTAGTATCGTCACTCATCATGGCTAGGTTTGACCCAAAATGCATCATGACTTTCACTTGTCCGATGTCATTTTCTCCTTACTCTAAGCTAAGAAAACATTTGCATCTTCCACCTTAGTTTTATCATAAAAGTAGACAAGGTTGTCCAGGTTAATGAAGGCAAAAAAAATCCCTTCATAGGCCATTTAAAGGTTTCCATAATTCCACTTCAGTACCCTAAGGTTTAAACCATATACTCCCTCCATCCCAATCGATTGTTTACCTTTGATCCCTAAACCCTATTTAAAAGTTTAGATAATTCTACATCCGTACCCTAAGGTTTAAACCACATACTCCCTCCATCCCAATCGTTCGTTTACCTTTGATCCCTAAACCCTAAACCCAATTTAAAAGTTTGGATAATTCCACTTCGGCACCCTAAGGTTTAAACCATATACTCCCTCCGTCCCAATCATTAGTTTACCTTTAATCCCTAAACCCTAAACCCTAAATTAAAATACTCTTCACGCATAATATAAAAAGCAAACAAATGAGCGAGACGGAAAGAGTATCACTTTGCTTAGCTAAGGTAGGAAGATTATACGACGACAACAAAACACGGTCAAAGTAGCGTCTCCAAAACCGTGAAAAAGCAAATGGGAGTAACTAATTACAAAAATTGGGCGTCAACCCCATGAACCTCATTTCACCATCGACAATTGAGAGGGTAAAAAGCAAGACAAAAAGAGAAAGAAATAGTAACGAAGAAGGAAGGAAGGAAGCTAACAGATTGGTGAGGGGGGTGGGAATCCCTGTCAGAATCATCGTCTTTGTCGGAATAATCATCGTAAGCGTAGCGACCGAACTGCTTAGTATGCTGGAACCAAAGAGGCGACTGCGATTGACTGGTTCGCCTCGAAGCGAGTCTTGCATTATTTTCCAACAAGCAAGTGGATAATGGTCGGAATGAAGAAGGATAAAGAGGAAGAGGAAGAGGAGGACGGCGGAGGCGGAGGCGGTGGTAATGGCGGAGGGTCCGACAGGGTCTGAGAGAGATTCCGGCGAGGTAAGAGGTGGTTGTGACGGTGGTGGTGCGGAAGAGGAAGAGGAAGGAAGATGTCGGCATTCTTTCTTTCTTCCGTCCGTCTCACTCTCACATTGGGGGATTTTCAGGAGGAGGAGGAGGAGGAAACGAGGGTAGTTAAGTCTGGCTAAAACCTCTAGTTACAAACAAACTCACCCTAACCGCTCTTTTATTATAGGTTAAACTTATCCAAAAAATAAAGCATTAATTATTAACTCATACACTAAAAAAGTAACCCAAATTCTTTGGAGAGACGGTCTATAAGTTATTGAGAAACGATTCATGAGTACCACTTTATGTATTATTTGTACCTGATGGGGTTGACAAAGTGCCACGGGTCGCCCGCCCATGTCACCCTAGAATAATTCGCCCCTAGGGCGAGGGAGGGGTTGCCCAGCAGGCCCACCCTGAAAAAGATCGCTGAAAATACTCCAAGACTTGAGCCTGCTCGGCAGGGCCTTGCTGTCAGCCGAGCAGGTCCGGCCCCCCTGTTTGCTGGTTCTCAGGGTGCCCCGACCCCCCAGTATGAGCAGAGGGAGCTGAGGGCCCATCCGTCATTCCGCCTCAGGTAAGGGAAAATGGGTGGACGAGGTGAGGCCACGTGTCATCCTCGTATCCACCCATTCTTCCTCTATCCACCCTTTTCTCTCTTGTGGGAAGGTATAAATACTCACTCATTTCCCACTTAAAGAGGGTTGGATTTTCTCTCTCTAGAGTCTCACTCCTAAAAAAGCCACCTAGCTCCTCACGAACTAGGTTCGTCAAGGCATTTCACAGACTGACTTAGGCATTGGAGAGGGTTCCCTCGGACAACCTCCGAGGCCCTGTGCGTTCATTGTGCAGGGAGCAGGCTCACTTCGCCGGGAAGGTCTGATCATCGGAGTGGGAGAAAGGAGAGGCTAGAGGAAATCGGACGATTCATAACTCATCGACATTCCAAATATACGACCCGAATCCGAAGTCGGGTTAATTGTTTCCTTGACCGGAACAATTTGGCGCCGTCTGTGGGGAAGAATACGATTGTACCCACGAAATTACCCACAAAATCAACCATTCTCAAATACAAAATTAGCCAATTACAATCAAACATGCCTGAAATTTTCGATGCCAGCTCTGCGGCAAATCCACCCAATGCTCCCCTATATGGCATGCCGCCAGAGGTAACACCCGCCGCCACGATTCCAGGCGTGGGGCGGGTCAGCCTCCAGGGAGCACCGAGTCAAGGGGTAGCTGTCATGGTAGGGCAGGGGGCAAACCCGAGGCAAACTCTAAATCTCACCCCCGCCCAGATGATGCAGACTGCGGCATTTTTCTCAGCAATGTTGAATCAGGAGTTTACTCCAGACGATCTGGTAGGCAGGGTCGCTACGACCCCCAGGTTGCTTCACTTTGAAAGTGGAGAAGGAACCGGGGGTTCAAAGCGGACCGCCGCTAGAAACGTTCAGAGAAAGGCCAGGAAGACAGCTCAGGCGTATGCACAGGTGCAAAGGCGGGTGACGGGAGTCCGTCAAGAGCCGCCTGCACAACAAGAGGCTGCTGGTCCTGAAGAGGCATTCTCCATTCACACCACATAGTCTACGGCTGCTCGCGAAAGAAGGGGCTTATCCCAGGACCTGAAGAATCGCATGAGGCATAAGGAGCCTGTGTCCAAACGCCTGGGGGAGAAACAGGGAGATGTGTTCTCCAGGCTGACACCGGTTAAAGAATTGCAGCCTGCACCAGGACTGTCCCAGAGCCTGCAGTCCAGACTTAACAATGGCCAGCCTCTAAAGTCAAGGCACCGCCAGGATGATAACATCGAGCCTGCTCAAAAGAAGCGCTCACGGTATCATTCCCCTCCCAGGGACGACGAAGCGATAAGCAGGCGCCCACCTAGGTACCGCTCCCCTGAAAGTAGGAGACCGACCCCTGACAGAACGGACGACCACGGTCACTACTCTAGCGTGAGCAGGTCAAGAATGGTGGGCAGGTCAACCAAGACCCCGCTTCACCCTGAGGTACAGGCATATCCTATCCCAAAAATTAAGATGCCCTCTGTTAAGTTTGACGGCACGACTGACCTAGAGGATCACTTGGCGGCGTACGAGAGTCATATGGGCATGTATGACGCCGACGACGCGGTTTGGTGCAAAAATTTTCCAACCACCCTGGTGGGTCTAGCCCAGGGTTGGTTTAGAGATTTGCCACGGGAATCAATCTGCTTCTTCATCGAGTTGGTCGAGGCTTTCCTTGACCAGTATGCGGGAAACAAGAGACGACGTCTCACTCGGTTCGACCTAATGACTCTCGGGCAGAAGAAGGGTGAGTCTGTCAGGGAGTACCTGAAGAGGTTTGATTTGTCCTTCCAACAAGTCAAAGAGATAGACGATGCGACGGGGACGTACGCACTAACCAACTCCCTGCTCCCCGGAGAGATGAAGAACCAGTTGATCAGGGCCCAGCCGGAGACTCTGGCCAAGGCCAGGAAAATCGGAGAAGGGTTTATGCTGCAAGAAGAGTTCCACAGCCTGCCGGATACCTCCGCAGGCCCTACCAGGCAGCAGGGGGGACCGCAGGGTGGACGCGGCAGAAACGAATCCGGAAAGCAGAGAGCTGAAGAAGGGGATACCCCTAAAAAGGAGCGCACAGTCTACCAACCTAGATTCGACAGCTATACCGCCCTCAACAAGTCCAGGGCAGAAATTTTCGAACTAGAAAAGGAGACTGCCAAGTGGAATAACCGTCCGAGTAAGCCACGCAGCCCAAAGGGGAACCCCAAGAAGTTTTGTACCTTCCATGATTGCGTAGGCCATACCACCGAGGAGTGCCGCCACCTGAAGGACGAGATCGAGAAGTTAATCAGGAATGGCTGGCTGGCCAACAACGCAGCAAGGAATAAATCTCAGAAAGAAACGCCTGAAAAGCCTGAAGGCTCAGCACAAAACCGCCTGGTAATCCATGTGGTGTCAGGGGATGCAGAGGGCCAAACCAGCAGAAGAAGTCAGAAGTAGAGCTGATCAAATGGCCCAAGCCCGACGGCCCAACCCGACCCGGCCCGATTTTTTCAAGGGCTTGGGCCATCGTGTTGGCCCAAAAAAGCCCGAAGCCCGACCCGATCTTAGCCCGATACAAATTTTGGGCCGGGTATGGGCCGACCTTAAAGCCCGAATTTTGGCCCGGCCCGGCCCGAATTTAAAAAAAAAAATATAACATGATTTATGTTTTTAAACTTTTAAACTTCTTTTATGTGGAAATTCATGTGTTTATTATCACAATTTTTTTTAACAAAAAAAAGTCGTGCAATTTTTGTATAGAAGTTTATGTTTTTTATGTGTTCATAGTTATTATACACGGACACTAATACCGTATATATGTGTGTGCGTGTGCGCGTGTGTATTTGTACTGTGATATGTTAGTATGACACATAATAATAATAATACGAAAAATTGTCCAACATCAAAACGGAGTATTAATATATCATTATGTACTCTAGTCGTCTGATTAATTTCGAGTAAGTTTTAGTAAAAAAAGGGTTTGTTTATTAGTCGGGTCGACTGCGAGCAAAACACTCGATTAAATGTCGGTTAATTTGTGGTAATAATATTTTTTTTAAGGTGACGTAAAAAAAAAATTTAACTTAATCCCGAACAATCGTTGTGACCCGATTGGGCCCGAAAAGCCCGCAAGCCCGAAAAAGCCCGAACGGGTTGGGCTTGGGCCTTACAAATTGGCCCGTTTGGGGGGCCCGGCCCGACCCGACCCACTAGATGGGCTGTAATTTTATGGTGAAGCCCGGCCCAAACCCGGCCCATGATCACCTCTAGTCAGAAGAGGCAGATTCATGAACTGAGGAACCAAATCTGTTATGCTGAAAGGGCAGGAAGCCCGAAGGGAATGACCTGAGCATCACCCCTGAGGACGCAGGGCGAGTGGTGTATCCCCATAGCGATCCCTTGGCGCTATCCCTGGAAATCAGCAACCACATTGTACGAAGATGCATGGTGGATACCGGCGCATACACGAACCTGCTTTACAAGGATGCCTTCGATAAAATGGGCCTGGAGAAAAGGCATCTGCGACCTGCCCCTGGATCATCGTACGGGTTCAGCAGGGCAGGCATACTGCCCATGGGAATTATAGACCTGCCTGTAACATTCGGGGAGGGGGCCACGGCCAGAAATATCAGGGCGTCGTTCGTTGTAGTAGATGCAAGGTCTGCTTACAACGCCCTAATTTGCAGGGCCACCCTGGACGAGATTGAAGCAGCTGTATCAATCAGGGCTCTCACCGTAGCCTATGTTACGGATTTCGGCCTTGAAGGTAAGGTGCACGGAGACCAGGAGTCAGCCAGGCAGTGCTACTCGGTGGCCCTGCAAACCCATGAAAGTGAAAGAAAAGGAAAGAGAAAAGCTGACAGTTCCCCCAGCAGGGAAGGCGAGATTCCAGCCGGTAATCAGGCATCCGACCACCTGGAACCTGGGGGGAGAGCATGCTGGTGGACCTGGAACCAGGGAGACAGGTCCTTATAGGAGCTGACCTGGAAGAGTCCTACCAGGCTGAACTGATCAAGTTACTAAAGGATAACAAGGATGTATTCGCCTACTCGGCGGACGAGATGTCAGGGGTCGATCCGGCATGTATCGTTCACAGGCTGAACGTAAACGTGGACGCCCGCCCTGTAAAGCAGAAAAAGCGAAATATGTCCGCAGAGAAGGACGTGGCGATTAAGGAAGAAATTGAAAAACTTCTGAAGGCAGATTTTATTGAGGTTTGCGACTACCCAGAATGGTTAGCAAATGTAGTCATGGTCAAGAAATCCTCGGGCGCATGGAGAATGTGCGTGGACTTTACAAACCTTAACAAGGTCTGCCTAAAAGACTGCTACCCACTCCCCAGGATTGACCAACTGGTAGACGCTACCAGTGGATATTCTATGCTGAGCTTCCTGGACGCCTTCTCAGGATATCATCAAGTGTACTTATGGCAGCCGGACAGAGTGAAGTGTGCCTTCATCACCAGCTCAGGCACCTACATGTACAAAATGATGCCGTTTGGGCTTAAAAACGCAGGGGCCACATACCAGCGCCTGGTCGACAAGGTTTTCGAAAATCAAAAAGGCAGAAACCTAGAAGCTTATGTCGACGACGCTATTGTGAAAAGCAAAGGAGACAATGAACACCTGACAGACCTACATGAGACCTTCTCCTCCCTGCGCGCCTACAAGATGAAACTCAATCCAAAGAAATGCACGTTCGGAGTTCGCTCTAGCAAGTTCTTGGGTTTTCTGGTCAGCTCTCGAGGGATAGATGCTAACCCTGAGAAAGTTCAGGCTGTTCTAGACCTTCCTGAGCCTAGAACCATAAGGGACATCCAACGTCTGACAGGCCGGATGGCCGCCCTGGCACGCTTCATTGCCAGGTCAGCAGACAAGTCGACTCCATTCTTCAAAGTATTGAAGGGCAACAAGCAGTTTAAATGGGAGGATGAGCAAAGAGAAGCCTTTGAACAGTTGAAGGAACATCTGAAAAAACTCCCCACCCTGGCAAGACCACTAGCAGGGGAAAAACTCTTCCTCTACATTGCTGTAACCAATGTGACAATAAGCGCAGTCATCCTAAGAGAAGAAGCAGGCGCACAGCAGCCTATATACTTCGTAAGCCATGCCCTGGGGGCAGCAGAAAAGAACTATCCTATGGTCGAAAAAGCAGCCTACGCAGTTGTCATAGCAGCCTGGAAATTAAGGCCATACTTTGACGCACACCCTGTCGTGGTACTGACAGACCAACCTCTAGAGAAAGTGCTAGAAAAGTTCGAGAAATCAGGCAAGTTGCTAAAATGGGCCATCGAGCTGAGTGGGCTAGGGATAACATACCAGTCTAGAACAGCTATCAAAGCGCAGACTCTGGCCGACTTTTTAGCAGAATGCTCCCACTCTGAGGAGGATAGCCCGCCTGCCGGCGAATGGGTGGTGTACACCGATGGGTCTTCCACAGCTAATGGTGTGGGGGCCGGAGTCGTGCTAACCAGCCCAGAGGGGGCTGACTTTGAGCACGCACTCAGATTTGTTTTCCCAGCATCAAACAACGAGGCCGAGTACGAGGCAGTACTCGCAGGCGTTAATCTAGCCAAAGCTGCAGGCGCAGAAAGGATTGTCCTGGCGACAGACTCCCAACTCATCGCCAACCAAATTAAAGGAGAATATGAAGCCAGAGATCAGACGATGGCCGCATACCTGGAAAAGGTAAAGAGAGAGTTGTCGGGCCTCAAGTCGTACGAAGTCAGGCAGATCCCCCGGTCCCAGAACAACCGGGCAGATGCCTTGTCAAAGCTGGCTAGTTTCAGCCTGCAAGATATACGGAGGTCAGTTTGGGTAGACGTCATCCAAGAAAAGTCCACCACTCCCTGCCAAACAGTCGGCGCCGTAGAAGAGACAGAGCCTGAGGATTGGATGACCCCCATCATCCGATTCAAAAAATTCGGAGTTTTACCATCTGACCCTGTGCAAAAGAGAAAGATGCCGGCAAGAGCTGCATGGTTCATACTAATCGGAGAAGACTTGTACAAAAAATCGTTCTCGTCTCCCCTGCTCAAATGTCTGGGGGCAGAGCAGGCGGCGGAGGTCTTGGATGACATCTATTCAGGAATATGTGGTCATCACATAGGAGGAAAGTCGTTGGCGCACAAGGCCCTAAGGGCGGGATACTACTGGCCGACGCGAAAGACTTGACTCAAAAATGCAGGAAATGTCAACTTTTTGCCCCATCAATCCATGCCCCGGCCCAAGAACTCGGACCAATCCTATTCCCCATCCCCTTCGCTCAGTGGGGGATGGACATACTAGGTCCCTTTGCAGTGGCAACCGGGGCCAGAAAATTCTTGATTGTGGCAATCGACTATTTCACCAAGTGGGTAGAGGCTGAGGTAGTGCCTAACATCACTGAGCCTGCAGTCAGGAAGGTGATATGGAGGAATATCATCACCAGATTCGGCCTACCAAAGATGTTCGTATTTGACCATGGAAGGCAATTTGACAACGACCCTCTGAGGATCTGGTTGGAAGGCCATGGTGTTGCAGTTGCCTACTCTGCCGTCTGCCACCCTCAAACCAACGGACAGGCAGAGGCAGCCAACAAACAGATCCTGAACGGTCTCAAAAAGATGGTAGATGACCTCAAAGGCAGATGGGCCGACGAGCTACCCAGTATACTCTGGCCAATCAGGACCACTCGAAAGGAATCCACAGGTCAGACCCCATTCGGCCTGGTATACGGGGCAGAGGCTTTGCTACCTATCGAAGCCAGAATTCTCACCCTGCGTTCCCTGCAATATGACCAGGCAGAAAATGAAGTGGCGATGACTGAGGCCCTAGACCTGGTCAGTGAAGTAAGGGAGGAGGCCGGTGCCAACATCGCCGCCTACCAGCAACGGATGAGGAAGACGTACAACAAGAGAGTTGATCGCCTCCCAATCGGTTCGGTCGTTTTAACGAAGGATGGGGGATCAAACGATATTTATAGACTCGGAATTATCACAAAAACAAACAAGTAATCGTGGTAATTCGAGGTCGGTCCACAGGGAACGGTGTATCGTCGTGAGGTTTAAAGTGTCGTGTTCGATGTCTTAGAGAGGGGGTTTTTTCGTTTCGAGGTCGAGTCTATACTAAAGAGATTAGCGCGTTGATGGTTTTGGAGGTAATCAATTTAAGGAAAGGCGTTAGGGAGAAGTCGGGATTCGGTGCTTGGGGTCTAAGAAGGTCGGGATCGAGTTTTTGTCACAATGTCGGTCGACTCGCCTAAAAACCCGCTTTCGCGGTGAATGAGGGTGAGTTCCTAGTCATGGTAATTCCTACCCCGAGTTTCCCCATATTGATAGAAATTAGTCAAGGTCGGTCTAGTTGGCCGGACTAAAACAACAATGACATGACACCATAAATAAGATAAACCAACATGCAAGCAACCCACCAACATCCCTATATTCAAATAAACCAAGCCCTCATCCCTAAACTCCCCAACAAGAAATCTACTCACACAACATTATGGAAATCATCACAACATGCAAATTAATAAGATTAAAACAAGATGATGATGAGAAAATAACACAAAAAAAACTAAATGGAGATTAGAGAGTGGAAGAGAATTGTACCAACTATGAAGATCTAAAAGAAATAAGAAGTTATCATAGATAAAGATTGAATCTTTGATGAATAAAATGGAGAATTTGTCACTAATCCTCCAATAAACCCACAAATCTTCAATAAAACCTTGAATAATCTTCTACAAACTTGAGATCTAACAATTGTTGATGAGAATTGTGTAGATCTACTACTAATTACTATATAAACTACTAGGAATTTTGTAGGATTTTTACTACTACTACTACTACTACTACTACTAATTGATGGTGTAATAAGGTGGTGGAGTGGTGTAATGTCTTTCCTCCTTAGCACAATGGAGAGGTGTCTTAGGCAATGCATTAGGGTAACATATATATAGTAATTCTCTTAATGGATCCTTAACCTAACGCCCAAATCCATCTTTTTGCTCCATTAGTGAGACAATCTCCCTTTGCTTCTTCATGGAGTGGAATTTCGCCCCGCGGACATGTCAGTAATTCTCACCGGGTGAAATTTCGCCCGGTGAGATTTTCTTCGATTTTTCGCGTTTTCGGCACGTCTTCACCATCGGGGGAAATTTCACCCGGTGGGCGAAATTTCGCCCGGTCAGTTTCGCCCGGTGGGGAGCTCGAAAAATCTTCGGGAGGCACTTTTTTTCCGTCGGGTGAAATTTCGCCCGGTGGTGTCTCACCGGGTGAAATTTCGCCCGGTCATTTTTCTGGCCTCGAGTCTTGTCTCATTCTTCGTTTGTTCGATCGGATGGCTTTAAACTTTAAGTTGTGTGCTTTGCTCTTTGGACGGTTTTCCTTTCTCTTGTGCTCGTGGAAGCTCAATCGTGATTTCGGCGCCAAATCCTATCAAAATGATAGAAAAACTACCAAAAACACGTAAAACGCACAAGAGAGACGCTAATGTGAGAAGTACGCAAAATATGGCGATAATCGCACTCAAAACTCGCAAAACGAGGGAAAAACGGGTCTAAATGGAGGGAAAAACGGTCTAAATTTAGCACACAACAATTCCCCCACACTAAACCGTTGCTCGTCCTCGAGCAAAGACCCAAAAAGAAATTACAAACTACTACTACTAGCTAGACTATGCTAAACCGATACAGGGCAATTAACGGGCACGCTTCGTCCCTTCAACTCACATCGAAATACTTATGAGGTAAAGTACTCCCATGCAAGGCAAGTTGGGGCTTGCTCAAAATGGTGGATGCGACTAAACACACAAAAACACATAACACGAAAGAATAGACGCATCCAAAGCAAAAATAAAACACCGAATCCCTCATCGAGACGGCGGGGAAAGACAGCGATTACTTACCTAAAACAACAATAGACTTCCAAGATAAATCACCCACGTAAACAAGGACCAAAGCCTAATACTATGACAATTAAGCAATATAGATGTTGATAACTTAGCCAGGTCCTCCTAATCTTCTAAAGGGGTACTACGGGGCGTAAAATGGAGTGGAAAAGGTGAACCATGGATTTGTTCGACACTGTAGGTAAGTGCGGTCCCGCTCTCTTTGGCTAAGCCAAGAGGGTCGTTCCAAAACTCGAATTTCCTAAATTAGCCCAAATAAAAAGGTGGAGTGTTTACAATTATTGGGGTGGATCAATTCATCACCGCTATCTTCCGACCTCGGGACTCGGTCCTCTAGTTGGCACTTCACGATGATGAATCGATCAAAGGGCTTTTTTTTTTTTTTTTTTTTTTTTTTTTTTTTTGAAGGAGACACTTTTGATAATTTGATTTTTCATTTGAAGCTCCTTTTCTTCTCCTTTGTTTTCTTGTTTTTTTTTTTTCATATTTTTGTGCCCTTTTTCTCTTGCTTTGGTTTTGCCCTTTTTTGGCTCTTTGATGTGGTTTGTAACCAAGCTTGGAGGTTATTTTTGTAAACTTATTGTGATGATGTATAGGTGGAGGAAAAATAGGTAATCGAGAACGCGCGCCATTCCGGATAACCCATAAAAGGCGGAAAAGATTTGGACTAAAGGTGCAATGGTCGTTCGAGCAAGGTCACCTAGAAAATGGGATGCGGGAACCAAGGCCTAACTCCTCCATGGGTGGTCAAGGTGGTCAAATGCAAACCCCGAAGTAAACATCTAGTAGAAAAGGTGGACTCAAAGCTAAAGGATCAACAAATTCATTGCCTAAGAGTCATTCTACTAGACTAAGGTCCAAAATCTACAATGGGTTATTTATAATGGAATGTAAACTCTTGTGATAAGTTTGTAATCGGGTTTTCGAAAAGGTTTAATCCTAGACACACTATACAAAAACAAAACAAAATAAAACATACGGAAACGGAAAAACAAGTAAAAGAAAACACAAGTAAAGCCATGAACTCCATACTCCATCAACATTCAAGCATAAACCACAACACCAAAATGCTCAACTTCGAGAGCCTCCAATAGCAACAACCTAACTCCTCTACAAAATTAAAGAAGAAAGAAGGAAGGAAGTTACCAAGCGGGTGCTTTCATTATCTCTTCAATTCGCGCTATTAAGGTGGTGATTACCTGTAAGAGTAGAGAACAAGACTATACACGGGACACGAAACATAACGAGAAACAAGAAGGAAAAAGAAAACGAAAATGTTTTTGATTTTTCGAATTTTTCAAATTTTTATGGATTTTTGAAAAGATTCTTGAAAAATAAAAGATAATAAACTCCTCCCACACACTAAAACTGTACATTGTCCTCAATGTACAAGTAGGGAAGAACGGAAAAAGTGGAAAAGAAAATTAAGAAAAATCTTTTTGGATTAAGGCGGCGGGAGAGGTCACTAGTGGCGGCGATGACGGTGGTGGTAGTGGCGGCGGTGGCGGTGGTGGTGGTGAGAAGGAGGATGAGTTTGTGGATATAGAGGCATGGTTTGATATGCCTAACCTAATGAATGACATGGCAAGAGCTATGATGATTAGTCCACCTAGGATTGCCACCTATGATGATCCAAATGAATGCGATGAAGATTTTGAAGAAGTTTGTAAGTTATGGAGCTATGATGACTAGCTAGTCAATTATCGAACTTGTATCTGAGAAAAGATTTAAATTATAAAATCGTATTAAAAAATTGATGAATAGATAATTATTCAAGGAAAACACCTAAAACAGAAATAGATAACTTCATACGGAGTATTAAGAAAGAAAGTAGTGAATAATCATCGTAAGCGTAGCGACCGAACTGCTTAGTATGCTGGAATCAAAGAGGCGACTGCGATTGACTGGTTCGCCTCGAAGCGAGTCTTGCATTATTTTCAAACAAGCAAGTGGATAATGGTCGGAATGAAGAAGGATAAAGAGGAAGAGGAAGAGGAGGACGGCGGAGGCGGAGGCAGTGGTAATGGCGGAGGGTCCGACAGGGTCTGAGAGAGATTCCGGCGAGGTAAGAGGTGGTTGTGACGGTGGTGGTGCAGAAGAGGAAGAGGAAGGAAGATGTCGGCATTCTTTCTCTCTTCTGTCCGTCTCACTCTCACATTGGGGGATTTTCAGGAGGAGGAGGAAACGAGGGTAGTTAAGTCTGGCTAAAACCTCTAGTTACAAACAAACTCACCCTAACCGCTCTTTTATTATAGGTTAAACTTATCCAAAAAATAAAGCGTTAATTATTAACTCATACACTAAAAAAGTAACCCAAATTCTTTGGAGAGACGGTCTATAAGTTATTGAGAAACGATTCGTGAGTACCACTTTATGTATTATTTGTACCTGATGGGGGTTGACAAAGTGCCACGGGTCGCCCGCCCATGTCACCTTAGAATAATTCGCCCCCAGGGCGAGGGAGGGGTTGCCCAGCAGGCCCACCCTGAAAAAGATCGCTGAAAATACTCCAAGACTTGAGCCTGCTCGGCAGGGCCTTGCTGTCAGCCGAGCAGGTCCGACCCCCCTGTTTGCTGGTTCTCAGGGTGCCCCGACCCCCCAGTATGAGCAGAGGGAGCTGAGGGCCCATCCGTCATTCCGCCTCAGGTAAGGGAAAATGGGTGGACGAGGTGAGGCCACGTGTCATCCTCGTATCCACCCATTCTTCCTCTATCCACCTCTTTTCTCTCTTGTGGGAAGGTATAAATACTCACTCATTTCCCACTTAAAGAGGGTTGGATTTTCTCTCTCTAGAGTCTCACTCCTAAAAAAGCCACCTAGCTCCTCACGAACTAGGTTCGTCAAGGCATTTCACAGACTGACTTAGGCATTGGAGAGGGTTCCCTCGGACAACCTCCGAGGCCCTGTGCGTTCATTGTGCAGGGAGCAGGCTCACTTCGCCGGGAAGGTCTGATCATCGGAGTGGGAGAAAGGAGAGGCTAGAGGAAATCGGACGATTCATAACTCATCGACATTCCAAATATACGACCCGAATCCGAAGTCGGGTTAATTGTTTCCTTGACCGGAACAATTTGGCGCCGTCTGTGGGGAAGAATACGGTTGTACCCACGAAATTACCCACAAAATCAACCATTCTCAAATACAAAATTAGCCAATTACAATCAAACATGCCTGAAATTTTCGATGCCAGCTCTGCGGCAAATCCACCAAATGCTCCCCTATATGGCATGCCGCCAGAGGTAACACCCGCCGCCACGATTCCAGGCGTGGGGCGGGCCAGCCTCCAGGGAGCACCGAGTCAAGGGGTAGCTGTCATGGCAGGGCAGGGGGCAAACCCGAGGCAAACTCTAAATCTCACCCCCGCCCAGATGATGCAGACTGCGGCATTTTTCTCAGCAATGTTGAATCAGGAGTTTACTCCAGACGATCTGGTAGGCAGGGTCGCTACGACCCCCAGGTTGCTTCACTTTGAAAGTGGAGAAGGAACCGGGGGTTCAAAGCGGACCGCCGCTAGAAACGTTCAGAGAAAGGCCAGGAAGACAGCTCAGGCGTATGCACAGGTGCAAAGGCGGGTGACGGGAGTCCGTCAAGAGCCGCCTGCACAACAAGAGGCTGCTGGTCCTGAAGAGGCATTCTCCATTCACACCACATAGTCTACGGCTGCTCGCGAAAGAAGGGGCTTATCCCAGGACCTGAAGAATCGCATGAGGCATAAGGAGCCTGTGTCCAAACGCCTGGGGGAGAAACAGGGAGATGTGTTCTCCAGGCTGACACCGGTTAAAGAATTGCAGCCTGCACCAGGACTGTCCCAGAGCCTGCAGTCCAGACTTAACAATGGCCAGCCTCTAAAGTCAAGGCACCGCCAGGATGATAACATCGAGCCTGCTCAAAAGAAGCGCTCACGGTATCATTCCCCTCCCAGGGACGACGAAGCGATAAGCAGGCGCCCACCTAGGTACCGCTCCCCTGAAAGTAGGAGACCGACCCCTGACAGAACGGACGACCACGGTCACTACTCTAGCGTGAGCAGGTCAAGAATGGTGGGCAGGTCAACCAAGACCCCGCTTCACCCTGAGGTACAGGCATATCCTATCCCAAAAATTAAGATGCCCTCTGTTAAGTTTGACGGCACGACTGACCTAGAGGATCACTTGGCGGCGTACGAGAGTCATATGGGCATGTATGACGCCGACGACGCGGTTTGGTGCAAAAATTTTCCAACCACCCTGGTGGGTCTAGCCCAGGGTTGGTTTAGAGATTTGCCACGGGAATCAATCTGCTTCTTCATCGAGTTGGTCGAGGCTTTCCTTGACCAGTATGCGGGAAACAAGAGACGACGTCTCACTCGGTTCGACCTAATGACTCTCAGGCAGAAGAAGAGTGAGTCTGTCAGGGAGTACATGAAGAGGTTTGATTTGTCCTTCCAACAAGTCAAAGAGATAGACGATGCGACGGGGACGTACACACTAACCAACTCCCTGCTCCCCGGAGAGATGAAGAACCAGTTGATCAGGGCCCAGCCGGAGACTCTGGCCAAGGCCAGGAAAATCGCAAAAGGGTTTATGCTGCAAGAAGAGTTCCACAGCCTGCCGGATACCTCCGCAGGCCTTACCAGGCAGCAGGGGGGACCGCAGGGTGGACGCGGCAGAAACGAATCCGGAAAGCAGAGAGCTGAAGAAGGGGATACCCCTAAAAAGGAGCGCACAGTCTACCAACCTAGATTCGACAGCTATACCGCCCTCAACAAGTCCAGGGCAGAAATTTTCGAACTAGAAAAGGAGACTGTCAAGTGGAACCATCCGAGCAAGCCACGCAGCCCAAAGGGGAACCCCAAGAAGTTCTGTACCTTCCATGATTGCGTAGGCCATACCACCGAGGAGTGCCGCCACCTGAAGGACGAGATCGAGAAGTTAATCAGGAATGGCTGGCTGGCCAACTACGCAGCAAGGAATAAATCTCAGAAAGAAACGCCTGAAAAGCCTGAAGGCTCAGCACAAAACCGCCTGGTAATCCATGTGGTGTCAGGGGATGCAGAGGGCCAAACCAGCAGAAGAAGTCAGAAGTAGAGCTGATCAAATGGCCCAAGCCCGACGGCCCAACCCGACCCGACCCGATTTTTTCAAGGGCTTGGGCCATCGTGTTGGCCCAAAAAAGCCCGAAGCCCGACCCGATCTTAGCCCGATACAAATTTTGGGCCGGGTATGGGCCGACCTTAAAGCCCGAATTTTGGCCCGGCCCGAATTTAAAAAAAAAATATAATATGATTTATGTTTTTAAACTTTTAAACTTCTTTTATGTGGAAATTCATGTGTTTATTATCACAATTTTTTTTAACAAAAAAAAGTCGTGCAATTTTTGTATGGAAGTTTATGTTTTTTATGTGTTCATAGTTATTATACACGGACACTAATACCGTATATATGTGTGTGCGTGTGCGCGTGTGTATTTGTACTGTGATATGTTAGTATGACACATAATAATAATAATACGAAAAATTGTCCAACACCAAAACGGAGTATTAATATATCATTATGTACTCTAGTCGTCTGATTAATTTCGAGTAAGTTTTAGTAAAAAAAGGGTTTGTTTATTAGTCGGGTCGACTGCGAGCAAAACACTCGATTAAATGTCGGTTAATTTGTGGTAATAAATATTTTTTTTAAGGTGACGTAAAAAAAAATTTAACTTAATCCCGAACAATCGTTGTGACCCGATTGGGCCCGAAAAGCCCGCAAGCCCGAAAAAGCCCGAACGGGTTGGGCTTGGGCCTTACAAATTGGCCCGTTTGGGGGGCTCGGCCCGACCCGACCCGCTAGATGGGCTGTAATTTTATGGTGAAGCCCGGCCCAAACCCGGCCCATGATCACCTCTAGTCAGAAGAGGCAGATTCATGAACTGAGGAACCAAATCTGTTATGCTGAAAGGGCAGGAAGCCCGAAGGGAATGACCTGAGCATCTCCCCTGAGGACGCAGGGCGAGTGGTGTATCCCCATAGCGATCCCTTGGCGCTATCCCTGGAAATCAGCAACCACATTGTACGAAGATGCATGGTGGATACCGGCGCATACACGAACCTGCTTTACAAGGATGCCTTCGATAAAATGGGCCTGGAGAAAAGGCATCTGCGACCTGCCCCTGGATCATCGTACGGGTTCAGCAGGGCAGGCATACTGCCCATGGGAATTATAGACCTGCCTGTAACATTCGGGGAGGGGGCCACGGCCAGAAATATCAGGGCGTCGTTCGTTGTAGTAGATGCAAGGTCTGCTTACAACGCCCTAATTTGCAGGGCCACCCTGGACGAGATTGAAGCAGCTGTATCAATCAGGGCTCTCACCGTAGCCTATGTTACGGATTTCGGCCTTGAAGGTAAGGTGCACGGAGACCAGGAGTCAGCCAGGCAGTGCTACTCGGTGGCCCTGCAAACCCATGAAAGTGAAAGAAAAGGAAAGAGAAAAGCTGACAGTTCCCCCAGCAGGGAAGGCGAGATTCCAGCCGGTAATCAGGCATCCGACCACCTGGAACCTGGGGGGAGAGCATGCTGGTGGACCTGGAACCAGGGAGACAGGTCCTTATAGGAGCTGACCTGGAAGAGTCCTACCAGGCTGAACTGATCAAGTTACTAAAGGATAACAAGGATGTATTCGCCTACTCGGCGGACGAGATGTCAGGGGTCGATCCGGCATGTATCGTTCACAGGCTGAACGTAAACGTGGACGCCCGCCCTGTAAAGCAGAAAAAGCGAAATATGTCCGCAGAGAAGGACGTGGCGATTAAGGAAGAAATTGAAAAACTTCTGAAGGCAGATTTTATTGAGGTTTGCGACTACCCAGAATGGTTAGCAAATGTAGTCATGGTCAAGAAATCCTCGGGCGCATGGAGAATGTGCGTGGACTTTACAAACCTTAACAAGGTCTGCCTAAAAGACTGCTACCCACTCCCCAGGATTGACCAACTGGTAGACGCTACCAGTGGATATTCTATGCTGAGCTTCCTGGACGCCTTCTCAGGATATCATCAAGTGTACTTATGGCAGCCGGACAGAGTGAAGTGTGCCTTCATCACCAGCTCAGGCACCTACATGTACAAAATGATGCCGTTTGGGCTTAAAAACGCAGGGGCCACATACCAGCGCCTGGTCAACAAGGTTTTCGAAAATCAAAAAGGCAGAAACCTAGAAGCTTATGTCGACGACGCTATTGTGAAAAGCAAAGGAGACAATGAACACCTGACAGACCTACATGAGACCTTCTCCTCCCTGCGCGCCTACAAGATGAAACTCAATCCAAAGAAATGCACGTTCGGAGTTCGCTCTAGCAAGTTCTTGGGTTTTCTGGTCAGCTCTCGAGGGATAGATGCTAACCCTGAGAAAGTTCAGGCTGTTCTAGACCTTCCTGAGCCTAGAACCATAAGGGACATCCAACGTCTGACAGGCCGGATGGCCGCCCTGGCACGCTTCATTGCCAGGTCAGCAGACAAGTCGACTCCATTCTTCAAAGTATTGAAGGGCAACAAGCAGTTTAAATGGGAGGATGAGCAAAGAGAAGCCTTTGAACAGTTGAAGGAACATCTGAAAAAACTCCCCACCCTGGCAAGACCAGTAGCAGGGGAAAAACTCTTCCTCTACATTGCTGTAACCAATGTGACAATAAGCGCAGTCATCCTAAGAGAAGAAGCAGGCGCACAGCAGCCTATATACTTCGTAAGTCATGCCCTGGGGGCAGCAGAAAAGAACTATCCTATGGTCGAAAAAGCAGCCTACGCAGTTGTCATAGCAGCCAGGAAATTAAGGCCATACTTTGACGCACACCCTGTCGTGGTACTGACATACCAACCTCTAGAGAAAGTGCTAGAAAAGTTCGAGAAATCAGGCAGGTTGCTAAAATGGGCCATCGAGCTGAGTGGGCTAGGGATAACATACCAGTCTAGAACAGCTATCAAAGCGCAGGCTCTGGCCGACTTTTTAGCAGAATGCTCCCACTCTGAGGAGGATAGCCCGCCTGCCGGCGAATGGGTGGTGTACACCGATGGGTCTTCCACAGCTAATGGTGCGGGGGTCGGAGTCGTGTTAACCAGCCCAGAGGGGGCTGACTTTGAGCACGCACTCAGATTTGTTTTCCCAGCATCAAACAACGAGGCCGAGTACGAGGCAGTACTCGCAGGCGTTAATCTAGCCAAAGCTGCAGGCGCAGAAAGGATTGTCCTGGCGACAGACTCCCAACTCATCGCCAACCAAATTAATGGAGAATATGAAGCCAGAGATCAGACGATGGCCGCATACCTGGAAAAGGTAAAGAGAGAGTTGTCGGGCCTCAAGTCGTACGAAGTCAGGTAGATCCCCCGGTCCCAGAACAACCGGGCAGATGCCCTGTCAAAGCTGGCTAGTTTCAGCCTGCAAGATATACGGAGGTCAGTTTGGGTAGACGTCATCCAAGAAAAGTCCACCACTCCCTGCCAAACAGTCGGCGCCGTAGAAGAGACAGAGCCTGAGGATTGGATGACCCCCATCATCCGATTCAAAAAATTCGGAGTTTTACCATCTGACCCTGTGCAAAAGAGAAAGATGCCGGCAAGAGCTGCATGGTTCATACTAATCGGAGAAGACTTGTACAAAAAATCGTTCTCGTCTCCCCTGCTCAAATGTCTGGGGGCAGAGCAGGCGGCGGAGGTCTTGGATGACATCCATTCAGGAATATGTGGTCATCACATAGGAGGAAAGTCGTTGGCGCACAAGGCCCTAAGGGCGGGATACTACTGGCCGACGCGAAAGACTTGACTCAAAAATGCAGGAAATGTCAACTTTTTGCCCCATCAATCCATGCCCCGGCCCAAGAACTCAGACCAATCCTATCCCCCATCCCCTTCGCTCAGTGGGGGATGGACATACTAGGTCCCTTTGCAGTGGCAACCGGGGCCAGAAAATTCTTGATTGTGGCAATCGACTATTTCACCAAGTGGGTAGAGGCTGAGGTAGTGCCTAACATCACTGAGCCTGCAGTCAGGAAGGTGATATGGAGGAATATCATCACCAGATTCGGCCTACCAAAGATGTTCGTATTTGACCATGGAAGGCAATTTGACAACGACCCTCTGAGGATCTGGTTGGAAGGCCATGGTGTTGCAGTTGCCTACTCTGCCGTCTGCCACCCTCAAACCAACGGACAGGCAGAGGCAGCCAACAAACAGATCCTGAACGGTCTCAAAAAGATGGTAGATGACCTCAAAGGCAGATGGGCCGACGAGCTACCCAGTATACTCTGGCCAATCAGGACCACTCGAAAGGAATCCACAGGTCAGACCCCATTCGGCCTGGTATACGGAGCAGAGGCTTTGCTACCTATCGAAGCCAGAATTCTCACCCTGCGTTCCCTGCAATATGACCAGGCAGAAAATGAAGTGGCGATGACTGAGGCCCTAGACCTGGTCAGTGAAGTAAGGGAGGAGGCCGGTGCCAACATCGCCGCCTACCAGCAACGGATGAGGAAGGCGTACAACAAGAGAGTACACGAGAGAAGTTTTCAGATGGGTGACCTGGTTCTCAGAAAAACGCAGGCTGTGGGAAAATCAAGAGAGCACGGCAAACTAAGTGCCAATTGGGAAGGTCCATACCAAGTGACTCGAATTTTAGGGCCGGGCACATACAGAATCGCCAATCTTGAAGGCCAAGAGTTGAGTGCGCACTGGAATGCCGACACCTTGAAAAAGTACTATGTCTAGAAATTTTTTAAGTAAATTTCGTTTTCAGAAGGACTGGCGGAGAACGGTCAAGAATGTCGACGGCTCCGACCACACTTATGTTAAGCTTTTTACAAAGAAATGAAAAGAACTTCGAATCCATACTCGTTGTCTGTTCAAAATCGCATTTTCACACACAAACGAGCAGGGGGCAATAGGGGGGGCCCCCATGTTGCCAGAACTAAGGAAAATGGACCCCCCAACAAAAATTCTAAGTCCCCCTGCTTACCTCTGGGCAGGCAGGGGGCAGGCCCCCTGGACTTTGATCAAAAGCCAGAGTCAGGCCAGGCCCTACGGGCCGAATGAACAAGGACTGGGGGCAGGCTCCCCAACCTTGTATAAAGAACACAAAAAGCATCCCTGCCTACCTCTTGGCAGGCAGGGGGCAGGCCCCCTGGACTTTGATCAAAAGCCGGGGTCAGGCCAGGCCCTACGCGCCGAATGAACAAGGACTGGGGGCAGGCTCCCCAACCTTGTATAAAAAACGCAAAAAGCCTCCCTCCCTACCTCTGGGCAGGCAGGGGGCAGGCCCCCTGGACTTTGATCAAAAGCCAGGGTCAGGCCAGGCCCTACGTGCCAAATGAACAGGGACTGGGGGCAGGCTCCCCAACCTTGTATAAAAAACGCAAAAGCCTCCCTGCCTACCTCTGGGCAGGCAGGGTGCAGGCCCCCTGGACTTTGATCAAAATCCAGGGTCAGGCCAAGCCCTACGTGCCAAATGAACAGGGACTGGGGGTAGGCTCCCCAACCTTGTATAAAAAACACAAAGAGCCTCCCTGCCTACCTCTGGGCAGGCAGGGGGCAGACCCCCTGGACTTTGATCAAAAGCCAGGGGCAGGTCGGGTCCCACGTGCCGAATGAACAAGAACTGGGGGCAGGCTCCCCAACCTTGTATAAAAAAACGCAGACCCCCCCTCCTGTCCCTAAGTAGGCAGGGGGCAGGCCATATCCTAAGAAGGACAGAGCAAACAGAGATAAGGAAAGAATATTCATAAGCCGATTCATGAAAAAGTAACATTGTTTAACAACACCACCAAAACAAAGATCCAAAGAAGCCAAAATATTACAGACAAGCTGGCCATATCAAGGCTCAGCACAAAAGTTAGAATTATCATCAGAAAAACCTAAGCATTAGGAGAATCCTGGCTGGGACCAGCAGTCTCCTCGGGGGGTCTAGCTGCCCGAGCTTCATTCTTGGCAGAATAGAGGTTCCGAAAAGCATCCTCGTCAAAGACAGGGAACATTTCCTTGATTACCTCCATAACAAGCTCCAGGGAGGAATTAGCTCCATTCTCAAAGCTCATGTCCACTGCAGCTTCAGCCTCCTTCAGAGTGGCATCTTTCTCATTTTGCCATTCACCCTGAGCCTGCTTGAAATCAGAGTTGGCTTTGGATAAACTCTCCTTCAAATCAGCTGTCTTCTTCTTGAGATGCTCCATCTCGACCAGGGATATTGTAGCACGTTCCATCGCCAGGCGGCTCTTCTTCAGTTCCACCTCAAACTTGGACGCCTCCCTTACAGCCTTCTCCCCTTGGAGTTTCCACTGATTGGCCTGCCCCCTCACCTCCTCCAGCTTATCCCTCAAGTTGTTGATCAGAATGACGTCCCTCTCGACCACAGCCAAACGGTTCGGAAGGGAGGCCCCAGGGGTGACAGCCAACTCTTCATCACTCAGGCGGCTGAGAGCCGCCAGCTCGGCAGAAGCTTGCAAAACCTTGGAGGTGCGTTGGATGTATTGGATCACCTGGTTGGAAGTAGAGGTTATAGACTTGGTGAGACGATCTGCCAGAACGGCGCCGGAGTCTGAGAGCAGGCCCGACACATCAACACTATCACCTGAAGTATAGTGAAACTCAGTATTCTCCTTTGAGAAAAGAGTGCCTGGAACGTCGCGGGCAGGGCGCTTGGCCTCAGGAGTCTCCACATCAGCCTCCAAGTCAACCATGGGTACAGCCTCGGAAGGTTCCCTATTCCTTTTCCTCCTGCGCACCAGGGGAACACTCTCTCCAGTCCCTTCAGAGTCAACTGGGCGTGACCCCTGGGAAATATGAGTCCCGACAGAAGAATCGCCCTGCCTGCAAGCAGAAGGGGTGGCCTCTGAGGTAACCTCGGCCTCCCCACCCTGGGTACTAGGGGGGATCGTCGCCTTTAGCCGTGGAGGAAGAGGGAGTCGTCGGCCGGAAGAGAGATCCTTCACAAACCTCATCAAGTTCTTCTCTCCTTTCTTGAAATTGGGAGGAAGAGAGGGGCGCTTTGAAATAATGACAAACTCCTCGGACAGGCCAAGCCTCTTCACCTGCTTCCTTGTCCAAAGGCGAGAAGCAGAACCTGCAGGGCGAGTAAACAGCCAGTTAAGGAAACATAGAGGGATAGAAACCTCGAGAAAAATCAGGCCGGTTAAAGCCCCTAAACTACCTTCAAGGCCAGGAATCAGGCCCAATGGGAGCAGATATTTATCTGTGGCAATAAGTTCTGCGTGAGGGAGCCAGAAAGCAGGGCCACCTACACCAGGCTCGTCAGTAACAACCTCGAACTTCTTGACTAAACTCTCGTCCGCCTTGCTCAATTTCACCTTCAGATCTTTCCCCCCGACGCCCGAATGGTACTCTTCACGAGTTTCCATACGGGTATGCACATGGTTCCTAAAGTGCCTAGGGATCCGCCACCCTGAAGCACTATGTACATACAAAAAATTGTTCTTCCAGTCTTTCAGGCTGCTTAAAGCCGGCCAAACTAGAGCATACTTCTTCAGCCTTTGAAGAGACCAATACCCAGGGGAGCCATCTCCCCCTGATGAAGACACCATTTGCAGCCAGGCCATGGCGCGCAAGGCGTCAATAGAAGGCCCTTCCCCATGAAAGATGCAAGTCCAGGTGTAGGCCACCAGCGACCTAATCGCCGAGGCAGTCAACTGAGCTATGGCCACATTCATCCTCTTAAAGGTCTCCTCCAAGAAGGGGTGTAGAGAGAAGCGCAGGCCGAATTCCAGACTTTTATGATAAACGGTCACACAGCCATCAGGAGAGTAGCACACCGTGTCTTTCTCCCCGGGAACTATAACTGTGTACCCCTCCCCGAAGTGATAAAACTTCTCAATTTCCTCAGCAGCATTGCTCTCCAAAATTAGGTCTCGGTTCTTGGTTTCGGGGTAGGTTTTCAAAGGGATCAAGTATCTGTTTTTGTCCAAGAAATATGTTTTCCCTTTCTCCCTGGGAATAAGGGGACCAGCAATTGTAAAGGGGTCTATCTCCAGTGCATCGTCGTCGGAATCGACGACGTCGAAGGGAGCAGGTTCGGGAGAGTTCGCACCCCCATCTCCCTCAAGGCGGTCCCCCCCACCGGGCCTAACCCAGGAAGAAGAGGCTAGGTCAGATCTACCCCCTTCCCTACCCTCCGTCCTTCCAGACGACGGACTAAATGAAAGAGCGCGAGCACGAGACATACTATTTTGTGAAGAAGAAGTATGAGGAAAAGGAAGAAAAACGAAGAGTTGGAGGCAAGATTCTAACCTAGAATGGTGACCGTCGCTGAAAAATTCCGAAGGTAAGCGCTCCTCAAGTCTTGAAAAGATTCTCAGCAGCAAAGAGAGTGAAGAAATATGAAGGGTTTAAGTTTCGAAAATGTGAAAGAGGGAAATGGGGGGAGGAGAAAAGGCTTATATAGGCCTGGGCAACTGAAGGGTCGCCCCTTTTGCAAAGCCCTCCCCGTAAATTGCCTCCGCGTGTCACACTTTTAACAACCAACTAACCCCCTCTTCCCAAGAAAAGCCTCGAGAAGACAAAAGGCGTCAGAGGATTAACTCCCCCAGTGATGTCATCCCCTTTCAAAAAAAAAAAAAAAAAACCACACACAACGATAATAATAATAAACCGCATGACTTTTCATTAATAAAAAAAAAGAGCCCAAAAATAGGCAAGTTACATTCTAAGACATGCAAATAAAAGTACAAGGGCCTGATTTCTGCCCCAGTTAGCTAGCCTGCCAATCCAGAGTATGCCTAATCATCATCAGGGTCTGGGGAGTAATTCCCGGGGCTGCAGTCATCCAGAGGGGACCCCCAATCCCAGTCATCAGAGCTCTTGAAAGGATCAGTAGGGAGGTCGTCCTCAACACCGCCTGAAGAATAGCCCTGACCCTCGCTGTCCTCGGAGTCTCGGCTGCTTGAGTCCCAGTCATGACCAAAAGGGACGGTTCTAGCATCATCAGAAAGGTCACGACCCATCTTCTTTGGAGAGGAAGGACCTGACTCTGGGGAAGAGGTAAGCTCAGGGCAGTTTGGGATGAACTGCTCTGGGTGTAGCCATGGAAAGCAATCATGGCAGCCCCTGTCATAACACCCTCCAGTTCGGGTGCATCGCCCAAGGCGTGGGCCAGCAGAAGAAGACCCAGGATGCCTGCCAGGCCTGGAAAGGGCCTTCCTCTTAGCCACCCGTTGGGAGCGGGAACGCTTCCTCCCACTCCTACGAAGGACCTGGTGAGCCCTCTTAGCGTATCTCAAGCGACGACGTCCTCTGAAGCAGCGGATTTCTACGTAAATTCCGCATCGGAAAACTCTTTTCCTAATCCAAGACATCGGTTCACAAATATTTTGGAAGAAGATCACAAGAAAGTTGTGTAGTGAAGGTGCGAAAATGGTGAGGAAAACCGGAGCTTATATAAAAGCAGGAAACTCGCCATTAATGGCGCTCCAACCATCCTTGTAAGAGGGGTAGTCAACCATAAAATCCACACATTGCCCAAGAATCCACTTTGTAAGAGGAAACAATCATTACCAGAGGAACATTCTAACCTTCCTTGTCACGACCAATGTGCTTGGGCCTCCCACCTCGGGAACAAGCAACGAATTAAATGCAAGGGAGTCCAAAGGTCAACTGCGTCCCATTCTGTAAAACGCCTGCCAAGAGGAAAACCCTGCTTCCCCCTGGCCGACGTGGGCCAATTGATGGGGGTTGACAAAGTGCCACGGGTCGCCCGCCCATGTCACCCTGGAATAATTCGCCCCCAGGGCGAGGGAGGGGTTGCCCAGCAGGCCCACCCTGAAAAAGATTGCTGAAAATACTCCAAGACTTGAGCATGCTCGGCAGGGCCTTGCTGTCAGCCAAGCAGGGCAATCCGGCCCCCCTGTTTGCTGGTTCTCAGGGTGCCCCGACCCCCCAGTATAAGCAGGGGAGCTGAGGGCCCTTCCGTCATTCCGCCTCAGGTAAGGGAAAATGGGTGGACGAGGTGAGGCCATGTGTCATCCTCGTATCCACCCATTCTTCCTCTCTCCACCCCTTTTTCTCTCTCTTGTGGGAAAGTATAAATACTCACCCATTTCCCACTTAAAGGGGGTTGGATTTTCTCTCTCTAGACTCTCACTCCTAAAAAAGCCACCTAGCTCCTCACGAACTAGGTTCGTCAAGACATTTCACAGACTGACTTAGGCATGGGAGAGGGTTCCTTCGGATAACCTCCGAGGCCCTGTGCGTTCATTGTGCAGGGAGCAGGCTCACTTCGCCGGGAAGGTCTGATCATCGGAGTGGGAGAAAGGAGAGGCTAGAGGAAATCGGACGATTCATAACTCATCGACATTCCAAATATACGACCTGAATCCGAAGTCGGGTTAATTGTTTCCTTGACCGGAACAGTACCTATTTTATTATTATATGTATCTCTAAGTGACAATTCTGTTTTGTACCTATTTTATAATAATCGTATCCTTTTATATTTGTATACTCTTTTATGTTAATCGAACCTATTTTTATTAGTTTTTATAGCATTGTTAGTAATGGTCTCTCAATAAACTTAAGAAAGACCATCTCTCAGTAGACATACTCAAAAAGAAAATGTGAACTATTGACTGAAACGGTAGAGTAACAATTACTCGTACAATTTTAATTAATTATTGAAATTATTTGTATTATTAATATAGTACTCCAATTATCATCACCAATTCTATTATCGTTCTTAAATACTCCCTCCGAGTCTGGATGATCTTTCTCTTTGATTAAAATATACCTCACATATATTAAATAAAAGGGAAAATCGGGAATAGGTGAGAAATGAGATTTGGCAGAGAAATGAAAGTTGCCGGGACAGCATCATATTCATGGTAACAAAGCATCGGCTGTCACGAGGTTGTTCGGAGCAATTACAAACATCGGAAACAATGATTGCAATCACGATGAGGGCGCTGAAGCAACGAGACCCTCGTCGTGCTCTACATGGATTGCCATCGACTAGAGATTTAGGTGATCATGAATGTGAAAGTGTCTTCGAGGGAAGTTCTCTCACCATTCTCACCGGATTACCAAGAGACATTAATATATTGGATTCTCGAGATCTATCCCGACATCCAAATCCAAATAACATCAATTATATTGGAGTAATTATAGGTATTTAATATATATATACCGTTTGACATTCTAAATTATTTTTCTCGTTCAAAAAAATTATGAGGGGACAAAATTGAGGACAAAACAAGAAGGCCAAAAACAAGTATTAGTACTAAAGTAACTAGACCAAGATACAGTAATATACTCTATTTGATCACCTATTATTAGTCTATTATCTACTACCTCCGTCCCACTAAGATTGTCCCGTTTCATTAAAATACTGTCACATATAATAGAAAAATGGGACAATCTTTTAGGGACGGAGTATAATATGGAGTATAACTTACATGTATACAAAAAATGGGGTGGCTTTCCCTTTCAAATGAGTCAATTGTCATTTGAGCATGCAGGGGACAGAAATGGTGGCCAATATTTCTTCAGTATTCCCTTTGATTCACTCCAATTCCATTGTTTTCGGTACCTGATGGATCAAACATCGATGGATGACCAATGTATCCCCTGGAATGAAGGGGTATGTCCATCATCAATTGTGCCATTTTGGCGCCCAAAACGAGTCAATTGTCATTTGAGCATGAAGGGGACAGAAGTGGTGACTGGTGACCAATCTTTCTTCAGTATTCCCTTTGATTCACTCCAATTCTATTGTTTTCGGTACCTGGTGGATCAAACATAGACGGATGACCAACGTCGCACTGGGATGAAGGGGTATCATCCATCATCCATTGTGCCATTTTGGCGCCCAAGTCAGTTCTTCCGACAAACTTTTCATCTTGCTGAGCCTGGAAAGCTGACACTTCCGTTTCATTCACTCCATTTCCATTGTTTTCCTTACCTGGCGCATCAAACATGGATAGATGACCGGTGTCGCCTTGTAATGAAGGGGTATCACCCATCAGCCATTGTGCCATTTTGCCGTCTAAGTTAGTTTTTCCAACAAACTGTTCATCTTGCTTAGCCTGGCTAGTTGACGGTCCCCATTCATTCATTTCAATTTCATCGTTTTCATCGATATCATCAAACATGGATAGATCATCAATGTCGTCCTCGAAAGGAGGGCTATCAGACATCACCCATTCGTCCATTTTGGTGCCCAAGTTAGTTCTTCCAACTAACCTTTCATCTTGCTTAGCATGGATAGCTGACAGTCCCCTTTCATTGTTTACAGTATCTGGAGTATTCAGGTCATAAAACTTGGATAAAGCATCGATATCGCCCTGGAATGAAGGATGATGATTAGTTACTCCATCAAACATTTCATCTTGCTTAGCCTGGACAGCTGACAGTACCTCTTCATTCACTGCAATTCTCGTACCTGGTGTATCCATGTCATCAAACAAGGATAGATGACGAATATCGCCTTCAAATGGAGGGATATCACCCATCAACCATTGCGCCATTCTGGTGCCTAACCTAGTTTTTTCAACAGACTTTTCATCTTGCTTAGCATGGACAACTGACAGTCCCCTTTCATTCCCTGCAACTTCATTGTTATTAGTACCTGGTGTATCCATGCCATCAAACATGGATGAATGACCAATGTCGCCCCGAACTGAAGGATGATAATTAGTTACTCCATCAAACATTTCATCTTGCTTAGCCTGGATAGTCTCCTCATTTAGTGCAATTTCCGTACCTGGTGCATCCATGTCATCAAACAAGGATAGATGACGAATATCTCCCTCGAATGGAGGGGTATCACCCATCACCCATTGTGCCATTCTGGTGCCTAACCTAGTTTTTTCAACAGACTTTTCATCTTGCTTAGCATGGACAGTTGACAGTCCCCTTTCATTCACTGCAATTTCATCGTTTTCAGTACCCGGAGTATCCATGTCATCAAACATGGATAAATCATCAATGTCGCCCTGGAAGGAAGGACGATAGTTAGTTACCCCATCAAACATTTCATCTTGCTTAGCCTGGATAGCTGACAGCTCCTCTTCATTCACTGCAATTCCCGTACTTGGTGTATCCATGTCATCAAACAAGGATAGATGACGAATATCTCCCTCGAATGGAGGGGTATCACCCATCACCCATTGTGCCATTCTGGTGCCTAACCTAGTTTTTCCAACAGACTTTTCATCTTGCTTAGCATGGACAGCTGACAGTCCCCTTTCAGTCACTGCAATTTCATCATTTTGAGTACCTGGAGTATCCATGTCATCAAACATGGATAAATCATCAACGTCACCCTGGAATGAAGGATGATAGTTAATTACCCCATCAAATATTTCATCTTGCGTAGCTGACCTTGCATTCACTTCAGAAATTCCATTGTTTTCATCAAACACGGATAAATCACCACTCTCACCCTGGAATGAAGGGTAATAGTCAGATACTCCATCAAACTTCTCACCTTGCTTAGCGTGGGTAGCTGGCAGTTGCCTTTCATTCACTGCATTTCCATTGTTTCCTAGTGCATCAGACATGGATGGATGACCAATATCACCCTGGAATGAAGAGGTACCACCCATCCGCCATTGTAAAGCTTGCCCATCTGCATCTTTTTCAGCTTGCTCCTTATTAGTACAAGGCTGTCCCATAAATTCCAAAGTATCGAACGTTACGGTGGAACGAAATTGGTTATTTTCTAGCTGTCTGGTATTATAAACAGGAGTTGCTTCGGTTGTTTTTGAGGATGTTAGTGGTTGGCCATTAATCATAAATCTACCCTCACAACGGTCTCCTGAAATTAGCATTCTTACTGCAGAGAGAAGATCCGTAAAACTGTTGATGTCCGAGTATGGATCCGCGAGCTGAATAATAGAATAATAAACAGTAGTCAGTACACAGGAGAAGTTGCTCACTGATCACGCCAGTCATAATTTTTGCGTGCAGGATAAAAACAAAAGAGGCACATGGCACATACAGTCATACAGAGCATAAACAGGCAAAAGCAACATATGGAGTTGGTAAGAATGCTAATTTCAGGACCATTAATTTTTTTTAACAAAAACAATCTACACTAGCCGCAAGGCCCGCAACCCTTTATATACAATAATATGAAATCAGATATTTTGATCAAATCAAAGATGGTCCTTTAAATTGTTTTGTACAGAGAGAAAAAGAAGTATTCGACAGTCAAACTTGACGTATGCTAATAAATAAATAACCAAGGGCATTTGAGAATAGTATAATGGGATGAATGGAGTAACTTAATTCGCCATTAACATTTGAAACATTTGCTAGTTGAGATGATCCATGATCTAAATGAGCAAAGCATACCTTGCTATGAACTAGTTCATCCAACTCCCTCTTCAGACATAGATAAGTATTTGATAAATCCGGTTTCATGAAGAATTCCATGTATCCTCCGAACATTTTCAGGTGCCCATCCTATAGGTGAAAAGAAAGCATTGCCAGTCAATACATAAATAAGAATAGTTGATCTGGTACCTTATGTTTTTTCAATTTCTAAGGTGTACCCCTCTGTTTCAACAAAAAATTGCCGCTTTCGAAACATGGGGCCGAGAGTAATGGTCATTCAAAGTTTCGTTTTTTTTTGTTATAAAGGAGGGGTACCAAATAGAAAATGATAAAATGGTTACCATACTTAACAAGTAGAATGTACCTAACAAAAATAATTCACCATCGTAGACAACGAAGAGTATTTTTAACTTACCATTTCACCCCTCAAAATTCTTCCTCCAAATAGTAGCAATACTGAATCTGACACTGCAGTTGAATCCCACAGGAGGACTGTATTAACTTTCATCTTTGAATTGAAGACAAGCCACGGAAAAGGTATTCTAGTCTCCAGTGCATTCACTGAATTCTGTGTCCAAATGATAATTAGATTGGCTACAGAACCCTTATCAACTGTAATTGAACATGTGCGCTCAGTGAAGATTTCTTACCGCATTCAAATGTACTTGCCCATCCTCCATTGTCTTAAGTATTACCGACTTCTCTTTATTCTGTATTGTAATACCATTAACAATTATAAATAAGTGATACGGAGTACTATATAAGTTTGTATTAAAAAAACTTTCAACTTCCACTTTTCTAGCCGGTTAGGGATGAGCAGAGGGGAATTTATTAATACAAGTTAAACCAAAACTAAATTCCAGGAATATAATGTCAAAATGTTATTAAGTCAGCCTTGTGCTTTTCGGCTGAACTAAGTGAAGTGAACTAAAGTAAAGTGAGGTGAATTGACTGACACAAAATGAACCCAATGGGGATTAGAACTACAGTGTGAACTAAGTTGAAAAGAACAAGGCCTAGAAAAAGAGCTTCAAAATTATACTTCCTCCCATTCAATCTGATTTTCCCATTCACTATTTGAAGTAAAATTTTGACCCTTGCCAACAAGTAAATAAAATAATTAAAATATAACACAAACATATTTATATTTATTACTGTATAAAGTAAAGTTTCACAAAATAACATTTACAAAAAAAAATGGAGTATAATATATAAACGGGGAAAAACCCGGTCAATAAAATACAGTTAAAGTGGCATCTTCTAGACCGCAAAAAGTCAAATGGGGAGATTGGATTGGATGGAAAGGAATAATACTTTACAGCTAACTACGGAGTATAATTCTTTTTTCAGGGGGCTAGCTAACTACTCCCTCAACATCTTTTTGTTTCTCCTATTTCGTTTCGGCATGAATCTTAAGAAAATCAATTAAAATAATGTAAGGTGGTGGAAAGTGGGTAGTAACCAATTCAACCAAAATCTTAAAGCGATGGTTGAGGATATTGGGGGCTGCCAAGGTTCGAACTCATGACCTATGACTCCGATACTATGTTATGGAACCAATTCAACCAAAACTTTAAGGTGATGGTTGAGACCCATTTATATTCTATTAGTTATGAAAAAATAGTGGTAGGTGGGAGAGTTATAACACCAACTGAGCAAACACCAGGGAAATAAACCAGGGAAAAGTCCGACACCACAACTGAGTATAAATAAACCAAGTGATAGCAACATGTCACATACCACAACTGAGCAAACTCTAGGGAAAAGTCCGGCACATATGATTGCTCGAATAAGATGCTCATCATGACTCCATTCATTGGACTTGGCCATGCCCATATAACCATCAACAAGACCAGTATCTATGAGTAAGGAAAATAACTGCATCCTCAAGGAATCAATAGCTTTCAAGGTCTGAAGAGAGAGAAAATTTGTCCAACAATACTCATGACCAGACCGGCGATTCTCAGCATCCTTCCATCCGTCAAATGCACGGACAAGGGCAAGATGATCACTGAATTCATGAGCAGAAAATTGCGCTTTAGCAGACTGTGCAGACTGTATGCAAAGATAAAACATTAGTAGTGGTCAACATTTGCAAGTCATAAAAGCAATTTTGGCTAAGATTTTACGATAGAAGATACTGAGCATCCACCACCAACTAACTAGGGCAACCTTGATGTTTGTTGGGAGCCTACTTTCAAGGATCATGAATGAGCCAAATGACATTCATATGGAAACAACAAAGAGTCCTATTATATCTATGGGGAGTCATGTTTGGCAAGTATGGAGCCTACTTTCAAGTATGTTTGTTCTCACAGATGACAAAGAAACAAAGCATTGTGGTTCAATCTACGGCTAAATCTAAGTATTAAGAATGAACTTGAGTTTAGGCTACTGAAGCAATTTTTAGATATCGATTTGTATTTGGTATTAGTAGACATAGAATTCCAAATTCCAATGGGCAATATCGGAAAAACTGAAACACAAACAACAACAACGATAGCCATTCACAAATAAGCAACTTACATCCTTCTTGTCAAATGCCTTCTGAAATGGGTCTCTGACACTTAAACCAGCAACGATGGTCATTATTGGATCCAAACATTTGAATATAGCTCCCAATATGAGCATCTTCCCAAGCTTAGGCTCTACAGGAAGCATGGACAAGTTTTGACCTGCAAAATAACAAGCAACACTACACATGAAATGCTTTGTGTGGCAATGAGTTCTCCATATCAGCTAGTAGAGGAAGTAACGATTGTGTGTAACCCGTAGAAATGCAGTAGAAACAACAAAAACATTATCCCAATACCTCTAAGGCTCGCACAAAAGGTAGGTAAAGGGGCCAGATGCAAATACCTTAACCCTTCTTACTCCATTGTTAAAATAACAAGTACTACGTATATCTTTTTTAAAGATATGTGTTGTTTACGAATGACCCATAATGAAATTACGTCAAGAATTGCATTGAATGAAGCACAGCCACTTCAGCAGGTCATTTGCTTTCTTCAATCACACTTGAAAACCAACCGGCCACCAGATAAAAAACCTAAGGGACCAATACAAATGCAAACAGCTTATCAACTTCGTACCAAGAACAGTTAGATTTTCATTTTCATCCAAAGCTCCAATAGTCTTCAAATAATCAATCGCATTTTGAACCTGCAACAAAAGTTTAGGAAATAAAGAAACTAAATGATAATCAATATATACGTGAACAACATGAACTGCAACACTGCAACCTATCACAGAGAATAAGACATTAAACCCTATTACATAGAGCTCTTGGTAAAATTAGAAAATTATTACCGCTAATGCTTCTGGTGCTTCCAAAGCCTTTGATAAAAAGTCGGCAATACTTCCAAGCTGTAAGCTTTTTATTTGAAGACAAAGAGACTCCAGAGGAGACCGTAATAGTTCTGGAAGTTGATAATTGATGAAAGCATCGTAGACACAACGTGGGTAAAGATGATAACATTCTCCAGGTTGAACACGACCTGCTCGGCCTTTTCTCTAAATTGATCAGAAAAAATTGTGTTATTACCCATGATGCACTATGTACAACAAGGCCTGCAACAAAAAAGCCTTAGTCCTAAATATGATTTGCAGATAGCGAACAAGAACCAACAACTGGAAACTTCACTGAAACCAGAAGTTGTTATGGTGGCAACAAACTGGGTTACAAAAAATCATAATTTGAAAGAGAGAACATACCATGGAACTAAACATACATATTTAACAACAATGATTTGTGTGTTCTAGACAGTTGACACCTATGCCAAGAAATATACTGCACGTGCAGAGAATAACATGATTACTTTTAAACGGAAGAGGAGGTTATGGAATTTTAAAATAAGATATGATCATTAATAATAGGCTCCACTTAGAGCCCTGTGGAAATCCCTCAGCCTAAAGTTCCATCTTCTCCAGAAGAATAACAAAAACACTCCATCCTTCTCAGATGCCATGCCCACCTAGTCTCAATTCTATAAAAGCAACTCCTTATCTTCAATTAGACCATTTTCTTTACATACCCTTGTTTTTCTGAATCAACTATAAAAGTAAGTTTTAGAAAGTTCTCTAGTTTGGGTTATATATCTGGCTTTCACTTATTTCTCCAGACTTAATTTTGGAAATTAATTTCTGAACCGTAAGAATGACCAAGACAATATCCAACAAAGTGCTTAAGTAAGAAAAATGTGAGATTCATTCCAGCCATATCATAACAACTGCCATATAGAAAGTATCTTCCCCAACAACTAGGATGAACATGTAAAATATGCCTTAACAGACATGCTCATATATACAAACATAAAATAACAGAGATGACAATGTAAAATCTCCGTTGAACCAACCAACAAGCACTCAAAAAGTGAACAAAAACTTATACTAGTATGAAGAAACAAACAGGAGCATAATGAAGATGTAGAACATCATGTAAATAACACAAGGAATATGGTTTACCTGATGAGCAGCAGCCTTAGATATCCACGTTAGTAGCAAACAACTAGTATTATTCAAGGCATCATATGATGTCTCTTTCACTTTACCACAATCAACAACAAAGACCACATCATTTATAGTGATACTTGTCTCTGCCATATTGGTTGCAAGTACTATCTTTCTTACTCCATCAGGAGGCCTATTAAAAATGAGCCTCTACAAGGAAATCAGTTGAAGAATCTGTCAGAATATAAGCAATACTTCAAGGCAAACATTAGAAATGATCATAAAGTATAGGAAAAACTGCAAAAAAATACCTCCAAAGCTACAACTCTCCGGAATTGCTACCTAACCGTGTTTAAGATAAATTACATTTCAACTGGGAATTATTGTAGTAATTTACTATTACTCGTACAATATTATAAGAGAAAAGAAAAAGAAAAGATCATCACTTCCTACCCAACTTCGGCACTTCTGCATGAATCAACCACCCTTTCTTCCCGTGAATTTGTAAAAGAGACAATACAAACAAAAATCTCTCTATGGCTTCCATGAAGTTTTTATACGATGGTCGCATTTGAATTCCAGTCATCCTGTTTCCTACCATGCAGTCCTCTTTTGTTTTCTGAGACACCTTTATCACATTATGAAAGCATGGGGTTACCAATTGCCTATGGTTGTAGAGACGCGAGTGCAATCACTCTTAATGGGAATGTTATACGAAAATCGGAGTTTTTTTTTTGTTATCTTGAGTCTATTCTCCAAAATGATAGAGAAATAGCAACAACGTGGCCCATAGGATTAAAGTAGGACAGTTGAAATGGAAAAGCGCAACAGGGTTACTATGTGATAAAGCCATAAAGGCATATCTCATGGAGTAAAGGGCTTTTTACAAGACAACAATTAGGCTTGCACTTGAATATGGCACGAAATGTTTGGAGATAAAGAATAGTCATATGCAAAGATGAATGTGGCAAAAATGCGTATGCTAAGATGGAGGTGTAGCCATACAAGAAAAGATCGACTTAGAAATAAGATGATTAAAGAAAAAGTATGACAGTCCCTATAGAGGTCAGAGAAGACCTAAATAGACTAGAATAACAATGATTGAGAACATTAGGAAGTTTCGAATGGGACGATGTGAAGGGAGAGAATCCAAGTGATTGATGATATTTGAGGACTATCCCTTATCTTTTTACTTTTTTTTCTTATTATTATTAATTTATTTTTCATAACTATTACTACTACTATTACTTTTACTTACTGAAACTTTTCTTCCATCAGTTGGAACTTGTAACCCTTTCAAAAAAATTTATTTTTGAGCTTGGAATTATGTATTTTTATTATTATTTTAGGGATATTTAAGAACAATAATCTCTATAGACTTAATCCAAAATTTAATTTAACTAAAAAAAAGCTATTGTATTTCTCCCACCTTCTCATATTGCACTTGGGATGTTTTTAACCCGTGGTAATAACTGTAAGAAGGTCCCATTTTTATTAAATCAAGACTCCCTCCAACCTCTTCCTCCATTCACTCCCCTCAACGCATCACTAGTCACTACCACTACTTGATCGCCCTCAACCCAGTCCACCGCTGCATCAATCATCGGCCGCCGCTACCACTGCTACCACCACCAATCACTATCTTTAGATAACCCTCATACTACCTGATACACTCTTCGGCCTTCACCACCCATTTATCCCATTATTTCTCCAGCACTGTTTACCACCAAGGCCACTCACGAGCCTCCCGCACCACCCTAGAACACTATCACCCCCACCATCATTAAAACTACCATCATTAATAAACTTCAAGAAAACTCATCAGAATAGTCAAGCTCTCAGGGAAAAACACAGTATCGTAGTTTCCGAAGATGAACCAGCGGACCCCAGGAGAGTGGCAGTACGGGTTTACTACTTTAAAAAGCATATGACATTATAATAAAGGTACACCAGCTTCAAAAAAGCAGATGCGCGGATCAATAAGAACTCGAAACAAGGGAATGTCGGAATTCTACTTCATAGAAGTATATGAATTAAGTATATGAATGACGAGTGGGTGATGCGGAGGACGGAGCGGGCACCTCGGTGGAAGCAATAGGGGAAGTGACACCACCAGCGCATGAGAGAGGAGAGAGAGGGAGATATGAAAAGGTGGTGGCTTCGAGGGAGAGTGTTTTGGTGTTAGTGATAAAGGGAAGTAGGGAGATGAATCGGTGGGTGAATTAATGTTGGATTATTGTAAGAACATGACATGTAGTTGGGATTATTATTGTTAACTATCCCTTATTTTTATTATTCTCCTACTGTAACACCCCGTTATTTTCCGAGACAATTACAAAGCTTGACTTTTCTAATTTTATTTAAATCGGGTTTTTAAGTTGGAAAATATTTTCAATGTCATTATAAATATTAAAGTATTTTGGGTCATCTTATAATAAATCGGTTTTGATTTTACTCCGTATTAAAGCAGAATGTTATTTTATAAACCGACTTTGTATCGGGTTGGAATTTGGGTCAAACACAAATAAATAATGGAGTAATAATAATAATAAAAAAAAAAATTGATTCTACATATACCCCTACCCGATATCCCCAGACACCAAACACATCAAAACAAACCACATAAGAAAACCCTTTGTCCCTCCTTGCCTTTCCCCCTCTGTTTCTCATGGTACACAATCACGACCTGTCACCGACTAATTAAATCTGTTGCTTCTCGTCCCTCTTTCAACATCCTATTAATTGTAAGTATTTCAATTTTACAAATTTCAGCTTTGTTTAATCTTGTTCGTACAATTTTATAAATCGATTTTTGGTTTTAATATCATGGGTCAGGGTTAAGAAAGTGTTGGTTTCGGATTTTTCCAATTGTATTATTCTTCCTCGTAGATTAGTGACTGTCGTGAAAGTTTTCAGTTTGTATTATCGAACTTTACCGGGTAGGATTTAGATGACTAGTAGGACGTTTGGGTTCTTGTATTTTAGATGAATATGATGAGAGTGAGGTGTGGCTAAACAAGGATGCAGGTGTTCTTTTACACAAAATAATAATAATAATAATAATAATAATAATGATGATGCAGTGATGATGCAGTATTGTAACATTGAGTACCACTTCGTATATTAGACTTGATATGATCATGATACAAGTTGTTGGGTGAGATTTACCGAACACCCGCACATGGACATGTTTCTCGTACTCTAAGGATATACATTATCACTCGGCTAGTTTTAGGATATGGGATTTTCGTAGGTTTGTGTCTAAAATGTTATCTAGAGTTGAGTGTGAGTGAAGTGTTTACGAGTTGGAAGTTGAGCGACATTGTATGATATTAGATTGATACACTAGGTTAGGTTCACGTTAGCTTTAACGATAGATTATTGAATCAAATTATATTGATTGTAGCTTGTGGGTTCGAGGAAAAAGAATTTTTGGATTAATCTTAGCTTGGATTGACCGTCTCGAGAGGTAAGGACGTTTTGACCTTTTCACTTTTAAGTAAAGAGCATGTTCGGTTTAAATTATATTTTTGAAACGGTTTTATAATTATTTTGTCAATGGTGAATTTTTACGATATTTTTGTAATATTTTGGATATTGGAACTTTGTGACACAAGTCACGTATTGGTATTATTTTGGTACAATTTTTGGTGGTTATAACAGACTCTGGGAGCTCTGTTGGTCTATGAGGTTAAGGTGCGTTTGAGACGTCCCTGGGATTTCGTCCCGAAACTGAACTCCTGGCCCGAGTTGTGTTAAGTGGGGTTTTCCGGCCCCCCACTTGCTATGTAGTTAGACTTCCTCCTTTGGCAGCCTCATTCTACTGAGTGCCCAAATGTGAGTAGTGCGCACTATAGTAAGTCTAGCCAAGCATAGGTGGTACCTCTAGATCGTGCTAAAAGGGTAGGACCTTGGCACACAGGTGGTGACAATATATTTTGGTTGATTTTGGTTTTGACAACTGTCTTCACAGTACTTTTGGTTTCGTATTGAGACAATGATATTTAACTCTGATTTCAGTTTACTACAAATTATAATTATTGTTTTACGTTTTCAATATAATACTCCCTCTGTTTCTTTGATATCTTCCACATTTCCTTTTTCAAACATTTCTTTGATTTCTTCCACTCTCCTTTTTTCTTATCACACTTCTCTCTTAGCTGGGTGACCCACTTACTTTACTCCCTCTCTACTTAAGAAATGTGCCACTTTTAAGGTGGAAGATATCATAGAAACGGAGGGAGTATATATTATACTCAGCTCTGCTGACGTCCTTTTGTTTTGGGTCGTTCCCCCGCTGGAACCTGTACCTATTTGTGTTTTGGGTACAGTTCATAGGTATAATTAATATGCTGCATGGGTACATTTGGTTCGGGAAGCTGAGCGAGGAAGGATTTTATTATTTAATGTTTACCTCCAAACTATTTATATTTATGTTGAATTTTGGGTTGAAGTTGTTTTAACCCGTTTTGGATTTTGTGGGACTTAAGTCTTCCGCTGCAACGTTTTCATTTAATTATTTATCGGACTTATATTTCTTTTAATTTTTATACTATTCTTTTGCCTTGCATTTGGCCTTGTGAGCTAAATGCGGAGTAACGGCTTTAAATTTTCCTATTTTATTCTTTTATTTTGGTCGCGAAAATTTAGGGCTGTTACACTTACTATTCCAGCTATTATGTCTTTTGGAGACGACTTGACGATTTCAGATAATGATTCATGTTAGCCTACCCCAAATCTTTTTGAGACTAAGGCTCTGATATTTTCTTGTTGTTAAGTTCTACATAAAGCATGAGACAAGGACTGTTGACATTACCTGTTCAGAACTATCCATGGAACCATGGCATGCCAGCACCAAAACTTTGCTCGGGTCTCCAAGTAGAGTATGAGCTCCGAGTTGATCCTTCAAAGAATTAATGTCGTCCCAACCAGTCATAAAAACTAAAATGGCACCAGGCCTCTCGTTTTTGCATATATGGCAGAGAACATGCTCAATGAGATTAAAACCAATAGAGTCAGGGTTCCAACAGGACAAAGAATCTTGAGTGCAATGACTATACCCAACAAAATCAGCACCTTCTACCGACCCCTGCCCAAAGGTAGCATGTGTGTCATTTGAGCAGTAAATTAAAACAAAGACAATGTTATAAAACCCACAGAAAATGCAGACCTTCACTGCAGAAGCGATTTGGCTTTTCTTCTTTCTTTGAGTTTGTCTATGCATTTTCCATGCTTTTTCTTGACCATAATCATCAATCTGATTGTACGGGGTCAACTTATATCCAGTAGCTTCCAAGATATCCTCCAAAAATTGGGCTCGAACAGGATATGTAAAACCCTGAAAAGTAAACATAATAAATATGTACTAATAAGGTAGACACACTAATTCATAGGTTAGAACTTAATCAAATAAAATAGCCAGCCAGCTTTTGTCACAACTTACTGCACATTTTCTCAAAAAAATATGACGTATACTTCCTCAGTTAATCCTAGAATGTAACTTCCAACTAAAGATCAACATCACAGGAAATTCTATTTGCTCTTTATAACTCACATGCAATTCATATTTAATACAAAATTGTTCACTTTTGCCAATGATAGTGGAAGTTCCAATCACTTACACATGCAAAGGATCACTACACAGAAATACTAATAACTAAGTGAAGTAAATGATTAGATTACTCTTGCCTTCTGCGCAACAATGCTATATTTCAATAAAATGGAGAGTTAGATAACTGTCTGGTCCATTTGAAACAGAGAGTTAAGTCAGCTATAACTATACATTCATAATTCACCTTCATTCTATTTTCGTTTATAAGAGGGCAAGTGATTCATGTTGACGACCTCGGATATTGATTCATGTTAGCCGACCCCAAATGTTTTGGGACTAAGGCTCTGATGTTGTTGTTAGTTGTTGTTGTTGTTGTTGCTGTAAGGGCAAGTCCGCAAGTGACTACTAAATTTTGACATGGGGATGGGGTATTATTAATTAAACGAACATAGTTTGTGGACTTTTGAAACATAAGTAAAATATATTATTACATTTATGTCTAGTATATATTGTTGTCATCTGACTAGAATTCCTATATGATTTTGTGATAAAATATCTATTACCCATGAAATCTAAGAATTTATACGTAGGGATACCACATCATTCGTTCCATTTTATTCCTTTGGTAAGGATAGCATAAGTCCACTCAAGGGAAAAAATTCACTTTCTAGGGCACATTATGCAAAGTTTTTTTTGAATACTGTGCATCTTGTTGTGCAAGCAAACACATCGGGCAGCTAATTGTGAAATGGTAAAGTTTACCCAATTAAAGTAGACATTAATATGTGTATCAGCTACTAAGTAATTCATTAATCCTTGGTCAAAGGTAGAATGGCTTCTTGAGTTATACGAACTTACAGGAATATGTAGCATAGGAGCTCCACCAAAATAAGAGGAGAAGAGTTCAGCATTCATAGTAGCACTCATCAAAATCAACCTCAAATCAGGTCGGCGAGGTAGTAGATCTTTTAAGACAACAAGGAGAAAATCTGGCAGACATATGCAACTCGTAAGGAACTTGCTGCTCTATTACTGATCGTAGGAAACAATTGAAACAAAAATTAAATATACCACATAACATTACCTTCATTCATGCCTCGTTCATGAATTTCATCAATAATAACATGAGACACATCTCTCAAATCACTGTCAATAAGCAGCCTTCTCAACAAAATTCCGGTAGTACAGAATAAGAGGCGTGTGTCCTTCCCTCTCATTCCCTCTAACCTTACTTTGTAGCCAACCTGTCAAATAAGAGGAAAAAATTACATCCTTACATTTTGAAAAATATCTGCACACAGCAGTAATCTAAAGCTTCAAGGTATTTTTCATCAAAACAGTAAGTAGATTGAGGGTTTCAGAACAGAAAAATACTCACAGATTCACCCAGCTCTTCACCTCGTTCTGCAGCAACCCTTTCCGAAACAGACATAGCAGATATTCTTCTAGGCTGGGTACATATAATGCTACAACTGGCTCCACGAGAAGCTTCAAATTCGGACTCTAAAATGTATTGAGGAACTTGAGTTGTCTTACCACAGCCAGTTTCCCCAGAGACAACTACTACCTACAATGTTTCAGTGGAGACATTCCATGATAAGAACTCCATCATCCAAAGAACCATCATCTAATAAGCACGTCCATGCTAGATTGTTAACAAAAAAAATCACTAATATCGGAAGAAGATCACATAATGCCATTTGCATAGCCCATTCAACATTAACTACAAAATTTAAGTCTCAAAATGATTTGAGCTCAGCTAAAAGGCATAACCGTATGTAACCAACACTCAGACGCTAAGACAAAGGAAATTGTCGTAAGATAAAGGCAAAAGGGGAAAGCATAAAAAAAATGGCATGATAAGTCCTTTTAATCATAATAACGACGGTAAACAGCAAAGGAACAGCAATCATAGAGACAAAATGAATTAACATAGGAAACTTTGTCCTATGCAAAACAAATTAACAAAACAAAGCATGAGTCGTGGTAGTATTTTGTCTTGAATCACACAAAAATACTTATTAAACTCAGTTTGTCCACAGTAAAACTGCCCATTGATGGGTTCATGAAAGACGTGGTAAGACACCTCAACTTCCTCAATATAATTGTGTTGTTCTATTTGACTAGAGACCGTATGACTCATATCTAAAATACAACCTTTAGTATCATAAGCCAACACCAATCATATTATCTGCAAACATCATACATCATACAACATATCATCTACAAACATCGTTCACGATAGCATTTTATAAGCTCGCCGTCGAGACACCAATTAATTAAATATATGGCAAACAGCACCTACCTTATTTTACTTTGATCCTAATGGACAACTAAACAATCCTAGCCCATCCACTTACACGGACGCATCACTCTGTCAATATTTTACGAGCATAGTTGCCTAATTTGTAGTGCGTTACGATACAAATATGTAATACTTGTACACGATGCGCACTTTTAACAATTTGTCCCAGAAGTTCATAGCATGCCCATTATGAACATGTTGGTCTTAATCTTCTGATAAGTATCACAAAATTCATCACATTTTTTCCCTATAAAATAATAATTTAAGAGTGGTCTTCCTCTATTTGCATAGCCAATAAGATACGACAATTTCAGCCTTGTGATTATATTCTTTTTATATAAGACATCATAGATGACACGAACGGTGTGACGCCCATATACTCAAATACACCGCGTGTGTACGACCCCACTCTTACATACCAAGGGAGAGCAAGAAGAATCAGCTCGCAAGCTATCACAAGTACTCTTACCTATAAAAAACAATAGTCAAGTTCAGGTGAGTCGGTGAGAATCGAGCACTTCACCCAAGCTAAACAATAACCACACAACGCAGAATTGGGACTGCTGATGCTAGAAGCAGCGTCATTATAAACCCAAGGCTTCTTCAGATCCAATTACACCACCAAATAGCCATCTAGTAAGTTTGTTCTTGCTTTCTGCCTCACTCTTTACTATCTCTAATACTAGACCCCATGAGTCTGGATGTAATTAGTACTGTGCCAGTCTCATCAAAGGTCATGACTGACAGAACTAAGAACTCCTTTAGAATAGAAGTTGTTCATTTATACATGTCAAGCAACCAAGGTAAAAGTTATACTCGTAACAAAATGATAAGTTCCACATATGAATAAATGAACTTGTAATAACAAATACACTCACAGAACTTAAACAGCGTACTCAAACACAAGATACTTACGTAACACATACTTTAGTAGACATGTAAATGCCATCATCACAGAATTGTTAGGTTCCCGTCAAAGAACACTAAAGAGACTGGCACTGCATGCCACCGCTGATATAATTTTAGAAGTTAAAGCAGCTTAATATTTAGACCTGATTCTCTGAGATGGTTTTCAGCAGAGTATCCCTTTCTTTGTGTGCAGGTAGACTTCTTCGAAAATCTAACATCTTCTGGCCTTCTGGCGAATCCTACAAGGCAATATATCAAATTCATCATTGAATTGAAATTTAAAATTTAGTGCATTTGTGTGAGTGCCATCAAAAAATAAATGCAGAGGTGGATGGAATAAATCAGAAAAAAGATTCACTACTCAAAGTGCTTTTGCTTCCTTTTATCAAGTATAGGGTTGTAAATTATTATTATAAAAAGATCTACTCTGAAAATGTCAAAAACTTGGTGTTACAAACTCGTGTGTATGTAAATGATGCATCTCAGTAAACGCGTAGATTTAAATACACTATTAACGGCCACACGGCCCACACCCCACACCTTAGTGCAAGTAACATATGGTGACACTGATGCAGAAATTTGATACGACAAATTCCTACAAGGATTGAAATTTAAAAGTAAGTTAACATGACCAAATTCACACAAGTAAGCCCTTCCGTATAATATCAAGCTTTGTAACCCTTCAGCATCCAAATCCATGTCACACAGCCACATACTAATAAAAAGCAGTTATGGTATGAATCAAACCTGCCAATCTTGTTGTCGTCTCTGAAGCTGAAAACTTTCCCACTGGCGGATTCTCTCCTCTTCCCCACTCATCTTTACAGAGGGCTCAGAAAACATGTACAACGCTTCATGGTTATCCATAGAAGCAGCACTATCCAGAACAGGAGAATTTGGGAGCACCTCCTTGATATTGGGTTTTTGAGTAAGGTGCCTCCCCAGAAGAATATCGACATCCTTCTGTAAATCAAACGGAACTACAACCTGGAGTTGACCAATGAAGTTGGCCAATTTACATTAATGATCACTGACAATGGGTTAATTACATAAATAAGTAGCAGTGTAGCCCCCCGCTTCTGTAGTAACTATATCATTCGTTTATAACTATACAGCCACCGGCCAATGTAATATTCTTTTAGGTCGAGGAAAAAGAAACTGGGAAGAACAGACTACAGGATGAATATTTGGCAAATAATCTCCCTGAGTACATAGGACGTAAAACTTACCTCCCGCTGTAGGCGCTCATCGTCCAAATCATGGCGATAATTTGGTAAGGGAATTTTACTAAACACAATGACATTTGAATACTGTCGGCTGCCAAAATTACATGAACATCATCATAATCCTCACACCACATAATGATAAAAGAAAGAGACACTAAAAGAAAAAATCAACAAAAAAAATCAACAAATACCTATGAAGACCCATTTGAGATGCCATGGCGGAAAGTTGCTCAAAATCACGCCTATCCTTATCCACTTTAGAAACAACTTCTTGCTCATCTTGGTTGCGAAGAAGCATAGTCAATTTCCCTTTCCACTCCTTGAGATTGTGAGAGGTTGAACATCCCTAGCAACATGAAGTCAGCATTACAGTAAGAACTTAAGAATTATTGACGCCAGCATGATAAGTGAAAGTAAATTAAACACCAAAAAACTAGATACATAGTCAAGCAACAGTGCTCTAAGGCCTTTTACCCAAAAGCATTTGATTCATAAAATGAAGTGGAAGGAAGCTCTCCCAAGTCTGAAATGACCCAAGATAAAAAAAACTTGTGTTCGGAATTACAATAAATGACTATCATTTCATAACTAAAAAAGCACACTAGGCTTAGTGACTCAATTTGCTTTATTTAACCATAGTCCACAACAAAACAATAATGAATTATTGCTACTATTTGATATTCCTTGTATGATGCGCATTGATTTTCCTGCAAACGAGACGGGTCTGGGACCTTTGGAAAACAGAAATGTGAGCTTGATAGCGTGAATATGGTCTTACATTTACACTGGCTAAGAGGGAGCTAGCCTAGAAAGAAAACGAGATATGAATGGCAAGACATTTTGCTCATTTGAACCATACTTCTCTTATTCTGTTTAATAGAATAAGGCTAGCTCTTCATGTCTTTCTCTTTGAAGCCATACTCTTCTCTGGGAACTCCCTACTCTTTGCCTTCCTTGCTTTTACCTTCCAGTCAAATAGGTTCTATTAAAGCAAAGACAAGAGTCGATAGAGGCATCAGTCTTTTCTTTCTACAAGGAAAAGGCCCAGAATGGCCTATTTTGCTAAATGAAAATGTGAGTTTTGGGTCTAGACATATAAAAACAAACTGTGTGACGTTCCTCGTGTGTTGAATGGGAAGTAGCCAGCACCAGCAAACAACATAACAGTAGCAATTTAATTAGACAAGAATGCTGCAAAGATGTCCATAATCGGTTTTGTATTTCTGAAAACTCGACAATTGAAATGAGCTACAGAGGACAAACTAAACTCAAAATAATGCAACTTGAAATCTCTTTCATTTCACGGCTTACTTACTGGGACCATACCGTACCAGCTCCATTCTTGATGACCTTTAAATTCAAAAAAAAAAAAACTATTCATTCTATTATGCACTGTTGAATTATACTGCTGAGGCACGAAAGGGGTTTAACGTAACTTAGCTTACTCTAATGAGCTTGAACAAGATTGAATTGACGCAAGTGCATTGAATTGACTAAGACAAACTAAATTTAACGAGGCTAGGCTTACTTAATCATACTGAAGAAGGATGAACATTATTGACCGTAACTGAAAATAAGCCGGAAAGAACACGACCTAAGTCATTAAGCACTTGGAATATCAAATGACGTCTGATTTCAAGCTCATGTGCATCCAATTATTGACTGTAGCACCAACTCCGCCATACTTATGTGCAATTTCAAGCTTGTAATTAACTTTAACAAAGAAGCCATAAACATAAAGAAAAGAAGGAATTAGTGAGGGAGGCGAACCAATTGGTGAGGGAAGTCGCATTCTTTGACAGAAGGATCATCAGAGTAATGGTCCTGAGCGAGGTGAGAAAAGCCGTTGGAGTGGTGGAAGAAGCAAAGAGGAGAGATTGGCCTGCAATCGAGCTTAGCATTCTCCAGGAAGCAGGTCAACAATGGCGGAAAAGAGGGGAGTCTGGAGGATGGAAGAGGAAGAGGAAGAGGACGGCGAGGGAGACGGCGGAGGGTGCGGCAGAGTAAGGAAGAGGTCGCCATGGCTTCCTCTCTCACTCATATTCCGGGATTCATGTTCTTCTATGAGAGGTTTAATCAAGGGTTCAAGGGGCTTAATCCCAATGCAAATTGCAAATCTCATGTCATCATGTATTCATGTCTCGCACCATGGGAGAAATAAAATACGGAATAATGCGACTAATTACGTTTTTCGTTGAAAAAAAAAAACAAATAAAATACGGAGTAATGCGACCCAGTGCCCTCTTCGTTGACAAAAAAACCAAATAAAATACGGAGTAATTCCTTGTGTGTCGAAAAATGTACGGAGGGTACACAAAAGTAAGACAGATGATCCTTGTTATGAGACATAAAAGTGGGACAAGTGACTCGTTCAATCCAAGGGTTTAGAAAAAAGCACGACCCAAAATCAGTAGTTCGCATATCCGAACCAAGTAAAAAGCAATTGGTTAGGTTTGCAATTTTCAAACTGGAGAACCAAATTACACTTTTAAATGGAAAAAAAAAAATAGAAATGGTATAAAATTTACTTCGTCTTCATTTTAATAAGTGTGGGCCAAGCCCGACCGAGTCAAAATACGGGACAAATCAATGGCCCTAACCAAGCCCAAAATCACTTTGGGCGTTTAAGGTCGGCCCATAGGCTATTCAAGTCATAATACAAGGCTCTAGGCTCTAGCCCTTAAAAAAAGCGGGTTGCACGGATGGACTTGGTCGTTTGATCACCTTTAGCCGGGAACATCCGCAAGAAAAAAACAATATAAGAGCAATACGGTGTAATTCTAATGAAAAACAAACATTAGTGAAACCTTAACTTTCGCACTAGGCGTGCACCGTCAAGCTACTAGTTAAATGCTACAGAGTATGAATATACTCCTATATGACTTGTTTTTGGTTCAACGAATAGCGCACTGAGTCGTATTACAACTGATGGGAGTTGACCAAGTACCACGGGTCGCCCGCCTGCGGGGCCCCAGAACGGTTCGCCCCCAGGATGAATTCGGTATCATCCGTCAGCCCTCCCTGCGAGGAACTACGGAGAGAACCCCGAAAGGCTTGCGCCTTCCGAGCAGGGCCTCCTGCCAGCCAAGCACGGCCTCCAGGTTCCCATCATGCTTTCTCCCAGGGCGCCCTAACCCCCGGTACGGGCGGGGGAGTCCGAGGACCCATCCGTCATTTCGTCTCAGGTAATGGAAAGTGGGTGGACGAGGAGAAGCCACGTGTTGTCCTCTCGACCACCCATTCTCCCTCTCTTCCTCCCTCTCTCATGTGGGAAGGTATAAATACCCACCCATTTCCCACATAGAGAGGGTTGGATTTTCTCTCTCTAGACCCTTACTCCTAAAAACCGCCACCTAGTTCCTCACGAGCTAGGTTCGTCAAGGCATTCACGGACTGACTTAGGCATCGGAGAGGGTTCCCTCGGACAACCTCCGAGGCCCTGTGCGTTGCTTGTGCAGGGAGCAAACTCACTTCGCCGGGAAGGTCCGACTGTAGGAAAAGGGGAAGGAGAGATCGAAGGAAACCAAGCAAAGCGATACCTGAACACTAAGGACCCGAATTCGTAATTGGGTTAATTGATTCCTTAACCGGAACAATTTGGCGCCGTCTGTGGGGACGATCTAGGTTGTGCTCACGAGATTACCCACAAAAAATCAACCACTAAAAACTCAAAATTAATCACTAGCAATTGAATATACCTGAGATTTTCGACACCAGTTCAGTGGCAAACCCACCCAAAGCCCCCCAGTATGGCATGCCGCCCGAAATGACGCTTGCTGCCACAATTCCGAGTGTGGGGCGGGCCAGCCTGCAGGGGGCAACGGGCCAAGGAGCAGCTGCCATGGCTGGACAGGGGAGCCAGTCGAGGCCAGTCCTAAACCTCACCCCTGCCCAGATGGTACAGACTGCGGCTTTCTTCTCAGCCATGCTGGACCAGGAATTTACCCCTGACGACCTGATAGGCAGGGTCGCGACGACCCCCAGGTTACTCCATTTTGAAAGTGGAGAAGGAACCGGGGGCACGAAGCGAACCGCCGTCAGAAACGCTCAGAAAAAAGCCAGAAAGACAGCTCATGCTTATGCACAAGTGCAAAGGCGAATTTCAGAGGCCCGTCAGGAGCCGCCTGCACGGCAGGGAGTAGCTGGTCCGGAGGGCGCATTCTCCATCCATACTACAGAATCCACCGCCGCTCATGAAAGAGGAAGCCTATCCCAAGACCTGAGGGATCGCATGAGGCACAAAGAGCCAGTATCCAAGCGCTTGGGAGAGAAGCAGGATGTGTTCTCCAGGTTGACGCCAGTTGAGGGATTGCAGCCACCCCCTGGGCTGTCCCAAGGCCTGCAATCCAGGCTCAACAACGGCCAACCCATGAAGCCCAGGTACCGTCAGGGTGATAACCTCGAGTCCGCCCAGAAGAAGCGCTCGCGGTATCACTCCCCTTCTCAGGGCGACGAGGCGATTAGCAGGCCGAGGCCCCCACCAAGGCACCGCTCCCCTGAGGGCAGGCGACCGACCCCTGATAATTGGGACGACTACGGTCGCTACTCAGATGCGGGCAGGTCAAAAATGGTGGGTAGGCCAACTAAGACCCCGCTTCACCCTGAAGTCCAGGCGTACCCGATCCCGAAGATTAAAATGCCAACTGTAAAGTTCGACGGAACTACAGACCCGGAAGATCACCTGGCTGCGTACGAAAGCCACATGGGCATGTACGACGCCGACGACGCAGTCTGGTGTAAGATCTTCCCCACCACCCTGGTAGGCCTAGCCCAGGGTTGGTTCAGGGATCTCCCGCAAGGATCAATTTCCTTCTTCATCGAGCTGGCGGAGATGTTCTTAGACCAGTATGCCGGAAACAAACGACGACGACTCACCCGCTTTGACCTGATGACCCTCAGGCAGAAGAAGGGCGAAACTGTCAGGGAATATCTGAAAAGGTTCGATTTGTCGTTCCAACAGGTGAAGGAAATTGACGACCCAACAGCGGCATATGCACTAACCAATTCCCTGCTACCCGGCGAAATGAAGAACCAGATGATCAGGGCCCAACCGGAGACCCTGGCCAAGGCCAGAAAAATCGCAAAGGGGTTTATGTTGCAGGAGGAATTCCACAGCCTGCCGGAAACCCCTGCAGGCCCCACGAGGCAGCAAGGGGGACCGCAGGGTGGACGCGGGAGAAACGACTCCGGAAGACACAGAGCCGAGGAAGGGGATACCCCCAAAAAGGAGCGCATTGCTTATCAGCCCAGAGTCGACAGTTACACAGCCCTTAATAAGTCCAGGGCAGAAATCTTCGAGCTGGAAAAAGAAACCGCCAAGTGGAATCGCCCGAGCAAGCCGCGCAGTCCAAGAGGGGACCCCAAGAAATTCTGCACTTTTCACGACTGCGTAGGCCACACCACCGAAGAATGCCGTCACCTGAAAGAGGAGATCGAAAAATTGATCAGGAACGGCTGGTTGGCCAACTACGCAGCCAGGAACAAATCCCAGAAGGAAACGCCTGAGAAGCCCGAGGGCTCGGTACAGAATCGCCTGGTAATCCATGTGATATCAGGAGATGCAGAAGGTCCAATCAGTCGAAGGGGGCAGAAAAGGCAGATTCGTGAGCTAAGGAACCAAATCTGCTACGCTGAAAGAGCAGGAAGCCCAAAAGGAGTAACGCTGAGCATTACCCCCGAGGATGCAGGGCGGGTGGTGTACCCCCACAGCGATCCCTTGGTGCTATCCTTGGTAATCAGCAACCACATTGTCCGGAGATGCATGGTAGACACTGGCGCCTACACGAATCTGTTGTACAAAGACGCCTTCGACAAAATGGGTCTGGAGAAACGGCACCTGCGACCCGCCCCAGGGTCATTATATGGGTTCAGCGGAGCGGGCGTATTGCCCGTAGGAATCATAGACCTGCCTGTAACGTTCGGGGAAGGAGCTACTGCCAGGAATATCAGGGCGTCATTTGTTGTGGTAGATGCGAAGTCTGCCTACAACGCCCTGATCGGCAGAGTCACCCTGGACGAGATTGAAGCAGCCATATCAATTCGGGCTCTCACCATAGCCTACGTCACTGACTTCGGCCTAGAAGGCAAAATACGCGGGGACCAAGAGTCGGCCAGACAGTGCTACTCCGTGGCCCTGCAGGCTCATGAGAGCGAAAGAAAAGGGAAAAGAAAAGCCGACAGCTCCCCCAGCAGAGAGGGCGAGATTCCAGCCGGTAACCAGACGACAAACCACCTGGAACCTAGGGGAGAAAGCATGCTGGTGGACCTGGAGCCGGGGAGACAAGTCCTTGTAGGGGCCGACCTGGAAGAATCCTACCAGGCTGAGCTGGTCGAGCTACTGAAGGAGAACAAGGATGTATTCGCCTACTCGGCGGATGAAATGCCGGGAGTCGATCCAGCGTGCATCGTTCACAAGCTAAACGTAAACGCGGACGCCCGCCCTGTAAAGCAGAAAAAGCGGAACATGTCCGCAGAAAAAGATTTGGCAATCAAGGAAGAAATCGAAAAACTTTTGAAGGCAGACTTCATAGAAGTTTGTGACTACCCTGAGTGGCTGGCGAATGTAGTCATGGTCAAGAAGTCGTCAGGCGCGTGGAGGATGTGCGTGGATTTTACGAACCTCAACAAGGCCTGCCCAAAAGACTGCTACCCACTCCCCAGAATCGATCAACTGGTGGACGCCACCAGTGGGTATACTATGCTAAGTTTCCTGGACGCCTTCTCAGGATATCATCAGGTGTACTTATGGCAGCCAGACAGAGTCAAGTGCGCATTTATCACCAGTTCAGGCACCTACATGTACAAGATGATGCCATTCGGGCTGAAAAACGCAGGGGCCACGTACCAACGCCTGGTCGACAAGGTGTTCGAAAATCAGAAAGGCAGAAACATAGAAGCCTATGTCGATGACGCCATTGTAAAGAGTAAGGGAGACAAGGAACACCTGGAAGACCTGCGGGAGACTTTTTCCTCCCTGCGCGCCTACAGAATGAAGCTCAATCCGAAGAAATGCACGTTTGGGGTGCGCTCTGGAAAATTCTTGGGTTTCTTGGTAAGTTCTCGAGGGATAGACGCCAATCCCGAGAAAATTCAGGCTGTTCTAGACCTTCCCGAGCCAAAGACCATCAGGGACATCCAACGTCTGACAGGTCGCATGGCCGCCCTGGCACGGTTCATTGCCAGATCAGCAGACAAGTCAACCCCGTTCTTCAAAGTGCTGAAAGGCAATAAACAGTTCAAATGGGAAGACGAGCAAAAAGAAGCGTTCGGACAATTAAAGGAGCACCTAAAGAAACTCCCCACCCTGGCAAGACCGGTGGCAGGAGAAAAGCTTTTCCTCTACATCGCTGTAACCAACGCGACAGTCAGCGCAGTCATCTTAAGGGAAGAAGCAAGCGCTCAACAGCCCATATACTTCGTAAGCCACGCCCTGGGGACAGCAGAGAAGAACTACCCCATGGTCGAGAAGGCGGCCTACGCAGTTGTTATAGCAGCCAGGAAATTGAGGCCATACTTCGACGCACACCCTGTCGTGGTGCTAACAGACCAGCCCCTGGAAAAGGTGCTAGAGAAATTTGAGAAATCAGGCAGATTGCTGAAGTGGGCCATCGAGTTGAGTGGACTGGGGATAACGTACCAGTCAAGAACAGCCATCAAGGCCCAAGCACTGGCCGACTTCCTGGCAGAGTGTTCCCACTCCGAGGACGATAGCCCAACCCCTGGCGAATGGATCGTGTACACCGATGGGTCCTCAACGGCCAACGGAGCGGGGGCGGGGATAGTGTTGACCAGTCCGGAAGGGACCGATTTTGAGCATGCTCTCAGATTTGTCTTCCCCGCCTCGAATAATGAAGCCGAGTACGAAGCAGTACTCGCAGGCATCAACCTGGCCAAGGCTGCAGGCGCAGAACGGGTCGTTCTGGCCACAGACTCCCAGCTCATCGCCAACCAAATTAATGGAGAGTATGAAGCTAGGGACCAAACAATGGCCGCATACCTGGAGGTGGTAAAAAGGGAACTATCAGGTTTGAAATCATATGAAATCAGACAGATCCCACGATCCCAGAATCACAGAGCGGACGCCCTGTCAAAGCTAGCTAGCTCCAGCCTGCAGGATATAAGAAGGTCAGTATGGGTGGACGTCATCCAAGAGAAATCTACCGTCCCCTGTCCAACCGTCGGTGCGGTGGGGGAAGCAGGGCCTGAAGACTGGAGGACCCCCATCATCCTGTTCAAAAAACACGGAGTCCTACCGACCGACCCTGTACAGAAAAGAAAAATGCCAGCAAGGGCTGCGTGGTTCATCATAATAGGTGAAGACCTGTACAAAAAATCTTTCTCGTCCCCTCTGCTCAGGTGCCTGGGGGCAGAGCAGGCGGCGGAGGCGCTGGACGACATCCACTCCGGAATATGTGGCCATCACATAGGAGGGAAGTCACTAGCACACAAGGCCTTGAGAGCCGGATACTACTGGCCGACCCTGCTGGCCGACGCAAAGGACTTAACCCAAAAGTGCAGAAAATGTCAACTTTTCGCCCCATCTATCCATGCCCCGGCTCAGGAGCTCAGGCCGATCCTGTCTCCCATCCCCTTCGCTCAGTGGGGGATGGACATACTGGGCCCCTTCGCGGTAGCCACCGGGGGCAGAAAATTCTTGATCGTAGCTATTGATTACTTTACCAAATGGGTGGAAGCTGAAGCAGTGCCTAACATCACCGAGCCTGCGGTCAGGAAGGTGATTTGGCGGAACATTATCACCCGGTTTGGCCTGCCAAAAATGCTAGTGTTTGACCATGGAAGACAATTCGATAATGACCCCCTGAGATTATGGCTGGAAGGTCACGGCGTTGCGGTTGCTTATTCTGCCGTCTGCCACCCTCAAACCAACGGGCAGGCAGAGGCAGCCAACAAGCAAATTTTGAATGGCCTAAAGAAAATGGTGGATGACCTCAAGGGCAGGTGGGCCGACGAACTCCCCAGCATACTCTGGTTAATCCGGATCACCCGGAAGGAGTCTACGGGCCAGACCCCGTTCGGCCTGGTATATGGTGCAGAGGCTTTATTACCAATTGAGGCCAGGATCCCCTCCCTGCGCTCCTTACAATACGATCAGGCTGAGAATGAGGTTGCGATGGCAGAGGCCTTAGATCTGGTCAGTGAGGTAAGGGAGGAAGCCAGCGCCAATATCGTCGCCTACCAGCAACGAATGAGGAAGGCGTACAACAAAAGAGTGCATCAGCGAAATTTCCAGATGGGTGATCTAGTCCTCAGAAAGACACAGGCCGTGGGAAGATCAAGAGAGCACGGCAAACTTAGCGCTAATTGGGAGGGTCCATACCAGGTAACTCAAATCTTAGGGCCAGACACGTATAAGATCGCCAATCTAGAGGGCCAAGAGTTGAGTGCTCACTGGAACGCAGACACCCTGAAAAAATATTATGTTTAAGCAGAATCTTAGTCTTCGCTTTCTTTAAAATTGGCGGAGAACGGTCAAAGAATGTCGACGGCTCCGACCACCCTTGTGATAGATTTTTACGAAGAAATGAAAAGATCCTCAGTCTATACTCGTTGCCTGTTCAAACCCGCGTTTTCACACACAAACGAGCAGGGGGCAATAGGGGGAGACCCCCCTGTTGCCAGAACTAAGGAAAACAGCCCCCCCAACAAAAACCCAAACGCCTCCCTGCAGGCAGGGGGCAGGCCTCTGGACTCTGACCAAGAGCCAGGAACAGACCAAGCGAACAAGGACTGGGGGCAGACCCCCCAACCTTGTATAAAAAAACGCATAACGCCGCCCTGCCAGCCTCTGGGCAGGTAGGGGGCAGGCCCCTGGACTCTGACCAAGAGCCAGAAACAGGCCAAACGAACAAGGACTGGGGGCAAGCCCCCCAGCCTTGTATAAAAAACGCATAATGCCACCCTGCCAGCCTCTGGGCAAGCAGGGGGCAGGCCCCTGGACTCTGAACAAGAGCCAGGAACAGGCCAAACGAACAAGGACTGGGGGCAAGCCCCCCAACCTTGTATAAAAAACGCATAACGCCGCCCTGCCAACCTCTGGGCAGGCAGGGGCCAGGCCCCTGGACTCTGACCAAGAGCCAGGAACAGGCCAAACAAACAAGGACTGGGGGCAAGCCCCCCAACCTTGTACAAAAAACGCAGCCCAACTTTGGAAAACAAAGAAAGTAAAGAAAGGACGAACACTCAAAGATTAATCCAGAAAAGAGTAGAACGGTTTTAACAAGGCCCAAAATAAAGATCCAGAGGGGTCAGAATATTACAGACAAAGCTGGCCACTCTAAGGCTCAGCACAAAAATTATCAACAAAAAGTAAAGGCCTAGGCATCAGGCGCACCACGGTCAGGACCGGCAGGCTCCTTGGGGGTTCCAGCCGCCAGAGCTTCATTCTTGGCAGCATAAAGGTTTCGAAATGCGTCCTCGTCGAAGACAGGAAACATTTCCTTGATTACCTCCATAACAAGCTCCAAGGAGGAAGTAGCCCCATTTTCAAAACTCAAGTCCGAGGCAGCTTCAGCTTCCTTCAGGATGGCATCTTTCTCATCTTGCCACCCAGCCTGGGCCAGTTTGAAGTCTGAGCTGGCTTTGGACAGTTCTTCCTCCAGATCAGCTGCTTTCTTCTTGAGATGCTCCATCTCAGCCAGGGACTTTTCAGCATGCTCCACTGCCTGGCGGCTCTCCCTCAATTCCACCTCGAGCTTGGACGCCTCCCTCACAGCCTGCTCCCCCTGAAGTCTCCAGTGGTTGGCCTGCCCCTTCACTTCCTCCAGCTCGCTCTCTTGTTTGGACAGCTGGTCCTTCAGGCCCCCGATCAGGGTCACGTCCCTTTCAACCACGGCCAGGCGATCAGGGGGAGGGGCCCCAGGGGTGATAGTCAGCTCCTCGTCACTTAGGCGACTGAGGGCCGCCAGCTCGGCAGAAGCCTGCAACACCCTGGAAGTACGCTGTATATACTGGATCACCTGGTGAGAAGTGTTGGTTACCGACTTAATGAGGCGATCTGCCAAAACAGTACTAGAGTCCGCAAGCAAGCCTGATACGTCAACACTGTCACCCGCAGCATAGTGGAGCTCCGCATTTCCCTCCAGAAGAGAAGTGCCCGGGACGTCATGAGCAGGGCGTTTCGCCTCCGGAGTCTCCACATCGGCCTCTAAGTCAACCATGGGCACAGCCCCCGGAGTTTCCCTACTTCTCTTTCTCCTGCGAACCAGGGGAACGCTCTCTCCAGTTTGTTCAGACTCCGCAGGGTGAGACCCCGGGGAAGCATGTGCCCTAGCAGGGGAATCATCCTGGCGGCGAGCATGGGAGGGGGTCGCCACAGAAGTAACTTCAGCCTCCCCGCCCTGAGCATTGGGAGAGGGAGCTGCCGGCTTCAGCCGAGGAGGGAAGGGGAGCCGTCGACCAGAAGCGAGCTCCTTCACAAACCTCATCAAGTTCTTCTCTCCTTTCTTGAAGTTGGAAGGAAGAAGGGGGACTCTTCGAGTGACAAAGAACTCCTCAGTCAGACCAAGCCTCCTCACCTGCTTCCTGGTCCAAAGGCGAGAAGCATCACCTGCAAGATGGGTAAAAAGGGCCAGTTAAGAAAACAGGGATGAGAACCTCAGGAAAAATCACCAGGCCAGTTGAAGCCCCTGAACTACCTTCAAGGCCGGGAATCAAACCCAGCGGGATCAGATATTCATCCGTGGTGATAAGGTCTGCATGAGGAAGCCAGAAAGCAGGCTCATTGGGAGGAGCCCCCTCAGTGACCTTAAATTTCTTAATCAATTCTTCATCCGCCTGACTCAGCTTCACCTTCAAGTCTTTTCCCCCAACACCCGGGTGATATTCCTCACGGGTCTCCAGGCGGGTATGTACGTGGTTCCTAAAATGCCTAGGGATCCGCCACCCTGAAGCACTATGTACGTACAGGAAATTATCTTTCCAGTCTTTCAGGCTGTTTAAGGCCGGCCAGACCAGAGCGTGTTTTTTCGATTTCAGAATGGACCAGTACCCTGGGGAGTCATCCCCCTTTGATGAGGATACCATTTGCAGCCAAGCCATGGCACGAAAGGCATCAATGGAGGGCCCCTCCCCATGGAAGAGGCAGGTCCAGGTGTAAGCCACCAGGGTCCTGATTGCTGAGGCAGTCAATTGGGCGATGGCCACATTCATCCTCTTGAAAGCCTCCTCCAAGAAGGGGTGAAGAGGGAATCGTAGGCCAAATTCCAAGCTTTTGTGGTAGACAGCCACACAGCCGTCAGGAGGGCAACACACCGTATCCTTTTCCCCTGGGACTATAACGGTGTACCCCTCCCCGAAGTTGTAGAACTTCTCAATCTCCCCGGCAGCATTACTCTCCAGAATTAGGTCTCGGTTTTTGGTCTCGGGGTAGGTTCTCAAAGGAACCAGGTATTTGTGTTTGTCCAAGAAGTATTTTTTCCCTCTTACCCTGGGAGCGAGGCCGGCAACGGTGGAAGGGTCAATCTCCAGTGCACCATCGTCGGAATCGACGACGTCAAAGGACGCGGGTTCGGGTGAGTTGGCACCCCCATCTTCCTCGGGGCGGTTTTCCTCGCCAGGCTTGACCCCAGAGGAAGAGGCCAAGTCAGATCTCCCCCCTCTTCTGTCCTCCGTCCCCCCAGACGACGGACTAAAGGTAAGAGCGTGGGCACGAGACATTCTATTTCACGAAAGAATATGAGGAAAAGGAAGAAAAACTAAGAGTTGGAATCAAGATTCTAACCTAGAAAGATGATCGTCGCCGAGAGAGGTCCGAAGTTAGACGCCCTTCGAAATCTTGAAAGAAGTTCGCAGCAGCAAAGAGAGTGAAGAAGAAGTGGAGGTTCGAATTTTGAAAAACGCTAAAAAGAGAATTAGGGGAAGAAAATGGGCTTATATAGGTCTGGGCAGTCGAAGGGTCGCCTCTCTCTGCAAAGCTCACCCCGCAAGTCATCCCCCACGTGTCACAACTCTAACAACTAGCCTCCTCATCCCAAGAAAGCCTCGAGAAGGCAAAAAGACGCCAGGAACATTCATTCCCTCGATGACGTCACTCTCCCTCCAGATAATAATAATAAAAACAAAAACAAGTAATAGCAAATAATAAAAATGCCACATGTAAGCCAAGCCGCCTGATCTTTTCATTAAAACTAGAGAAAACCCGAAAAATGGGCAAGTTACATAGCATGCAAGCCAGGAATACAAAAGGAGCCTCTATTTCCGGCTCATTATGCCTGCACCCCTTGGGCAGGCCTAGTCATCGTCAGAGCCCGGGGAGTAATCCCCAGGGCTGTCGCACCCTCCAATGTCGGATCCCCAGTCCCAATCATCGGAATCTTTGAAGGGATCTGCCGAATCATCATCATCCCCACGACCAGAGGAGTAGCCCTGGCCGTCACTGTCGCCGGACTCCCGGCTGCTGACATCCCAGTCCCTACCATAAGGGACTGTCTCGGTATCATCACAGGAGCCGCAGCCAACCTTCTTCTTCAGGGGAGAAGAAGGGCCCGACTCAAAGGAAGACAGACTTGAGCAATCGGGGTCGAATTGCTCAGGGTGCAGCCATGGAAAGCATTCATGGCACCCCCTGTCGAAACAACCCCCACCCTGGGGGCAGCGCCTGAACCTTGGAGCAGCTAGAGAAGCCCTCTGAGGACGTTTGCCCGCTTTGATGAGAGCCCTCCTGACCTTTCGGGGACGTTGAACGCGGGGTCGCCGGCTGCGACGCAGAATGAGAAAAGACGCCCGGGAGTACCTAAGCTTCCAACGCCCCACAAAGCGACGGCTCACTACGCGAGCTCCACGACAGAAAAGCACTCTAGTAATCCACGACATTTTCTCTGAAGGAAGAAGAGAAGGTTGAAGATGAGTTGTGAAAACAGCAAGGAAACCGCAATTTATACGGAGGGTAGCCAAAGCATTAAATGGCGCCACAACCACTCTGATAGGGGGCGCGGCCAATCAGCGCACCCGCACACTGCCCAAAAATCCGCTGGGAATAGAAAGCAATCATCACTAAAAGAACATTCCAACCTCGGGAACAAGCAGTGCATTAAATGCCCGAGTTCAAGAGTCAACTGCACCCCATCTCAAGAGACGCCTGCCAAGAGGAAGACCCCGTCTCCCTCTGGCCGGCGTGGGCCAATTGATGGGAGTTGACCAAGTACCACGGGTCGCCCGCCTGCGGGGCCCCGGAACGGTTCGCCCCCAGGATGAATTCGGTATCATCCGTCAGCCCTCCCTGCGAGGAACTACGGAGAGAACCCCGAAAGGCTTGCGCCTTCCGAGCAGGGCCTCCTGCCAGCCAAGCAGGGCCTCCAGGTTCCCATCATGCTTTCTCCCAGGGCGCCCTAACCCCCGGTACGGGCGGGGGAGTCCGAGGACCCATCCGTCATTTCGTCTCAGGTAATGGAAAGTGGGTGGACGAGGAGAAGCCACGTGTTGTCCTCTCGACCACCCATTCTCCCTCTCTTCCTCCCTCTCTCATGTAGGAAGGTATAAATACCCACCCATTTCCCACATAGAGAGGGTTGGATTTTCTCTCTCTAGACCCTTACTCCTAAAAACCGTCACCTAGTTCCTCACGAGCTAGGTTCGTCAAGGCATTCACGGACTGACTTAGGCATCGGAGAGGGTTCCCTCGGACAACCTCCGAGGCCCTGTGCGTTGCTTGTGCAGGGAGCAAACTCACTTCGCCGGGAAGGTCCGACTGTAGGAAAAGGGGAAGGAGAGATCGAAGGAAACCAAGCAAAGCGATACCTGAACACTAAGGACCCGAATTCGTAATCGGGTTAATTGATTCCTTAACCGGAACAACAACATACAGGAAGGGGGAATTCGAACCTGGGACCTATTGTCAAGATGAGTGGAGCAACCTTCTTTTTGAAGATATCTATATACTCCATATTATTATGGGTAACCTTGACGACAATTATCTGCTCCAAAGTTTTTTATCGAATCAATGTTACAAGTTACAACAAGATGAGCCTATACCCCCCCCCCCCCCCCCAAAAATAGAAGACATATCGAGTGAAAGTAAATAAATACAGACCGAGAAAACAATGATATATCCAAAGACAATAGAAGAAGCACACCCATGTCAAATACTCCATTGTTCAACATGTTGAATCAGCCTCTCATTTGTACAATTTTCTTTTGGCCTTTTCCTGTTGCCTCTTGCTCTCTCCACTCGTCTCTAGCCGTGGCCTCTGCACCATCGTTATCTATCGTGAGCACCACTTCTTGAGGGACTTGGCCGAGGTAATTGTGGACCTGTTATAGGCTTCAGTAGCGGCTTCAAGGCTGCCATTATCTCCGCAAAACTAGGTCTCAATTTTGGATCTCTAAAACGTTCAATAACAAGGTGTTAGATTTGCATCAAATAGAATACACCGTGAAGGAACACAGAAATACCAAGAATCGATGGGAGTTCAGTCAGATGAGCAAAATCATATCAAGTGTTATAATCAGAGGGAGGTCAACCCATTCTCGTGACTAATACTATTACCAACAGCCGTGACTAATCATAACTTCAACACCATTCATATGTTTGCCATCCTTAATACCATATGAATTATAACTCCTACACCGTTTCTAGCTAGCAGTGTTTTCAAACTAACTGCATGATTTTTGTCATTAAAATCAAGCCTCATCATAACACGCGTACTATTCACCTTTTTAGTTGTTCTCTGGATGAGTAGCAGTGCATCAATTCCTAGGGCTACGGATCCCAGCTGTCATAAATGGTTTCTGACTAACAGTGAATAATAAGCAGACAACTAAAGTCCGAAAGTATATGACAGTGCTTCACTTATTTGATCATCAAATTTTACCCAAAAGAATATTTCATTCAATTACTCACGTTTGCCAGCATGTTTGGATGATATCAGCAACGGCAGGATCGATGGTGTCAGGTATTTCCAAACGCCGGTGTTGAAAGCCTACAGCACCAACCACCTGCATTGGATTCATTCCACCCCATGGTTGCTGCAGAGTGCAAAGCTCCCAAAGTATGACCCCAAAACTAAACACATCACACCTACAATATATCTGTCGATTAGGTCATAAAAAGGATCACGGAAATAACACCACTATCAGAAATAGTACCTCTTGTTGAGAATTACCCATTTAAAAAATTTAAAGATTATGAATATGAAAAATACTTCTTGAGAAGAAGTTTATAAAAAAAAGGGGTTTTCTACGTGGTACCCCTGAACTTTTTACCTTTCTACCTTGTACCCCTACAATTTTTGCATGTATACATGGTACCCTTGTACAGTTGTACTTTACTAAAAGTTTCTTTGTTACCCCTAAACTTTATTATTATCTTTATTGGTACCCCTAAACTTTTTTTTCCCGTCAAGTTTTGGCAACAAATTACCTTTTTATGTTCAAAATTAAATGTTAAACGTCATTTAACATACCTAATTAACCGATAATTGAACTCAAACTAACAATTTTGTACGTGTTTGCAGTTATACTCCGAATCTGAACAGATTATATTTTTGACATTATATTGTCAAATCAACTGATAACACTTAAACTAAGCTCAATTACTTGTTAATTATCTAAGTTAAATGATATTGAAGTCTTAATTCTAAGCTAAAAAAATAATCTAACGACAAAACTTGATGGAAGAAAACATTTGGGGCGCTAGTTAAATTAATAGTAAACTTCAAGGGTACCTTGTATAGACATAGAAAAGGTAAGGGGTACAAGGTAGAAAAGTAAAAAGTTCAGGGGTACCGCGTAGAAAATCCCAAAAAAAAAAGGGTAAATGCATGGAGTTAAAGATTCAGTCTTTCGCTTTTGAGAATTATACGACTAAGCAAACTGGAACAATAAATTTATAGTGATTTTTAAGTAGTGATGAAGCAATCATTTCTCCACCCAATTTTCAGTATCACTCGTCCAAGAACGAATTTTTAATGATTTCAAAAATTAAGTTGTATGTTTAATCCGTTATCCAGTTATAGGCAGCTGAGGCATTGGGAATTTAGGATGTTTAAAAAAAGGTATTTTAAAGAGGAAGATATTGGGGGAGTTCGTGCCAGTTAACCATTTGTAGCTCCAAATTTAATACGAGTACTATCCAAGCACAATGCTGTAGATGTAGATAAGAAATTCATGGGACAAATGATGTACAATCAGAAGGTCAATGTACTGACGCACGATTTAAGGATGTTTTCATTTTTTTTATTTTTAAGACAAGGATGTTTTCATTTTAGTAAAGCGATAAAACATACTTTTCATTCGAAGGTTCATTTCGCAGAACTTCTGGAGCCATCCATTCAGCCTGCAGAAGTACGGAAATTGTGAAACTTCAAAAGAAGAAAAACAAAGTTTTCATGCAGACTGAGTATATTATCGCCAATACAAATAGCACGACAAAAGAGAAAAACTCACAGAACCACAAACATAATATTCTTGAAGACAGTATAACATACATTTTTTTGTCGTACACAACCTTTAATAAAAAGGTTTTGTAACACCATCTTTAATAAAAAAAATTGTGAAACAGAACCTTTTATTTTTTTTTTTTTTTTTTTGCGAAACACAATATTTTGGCCGGATTTTGGCAACTTAAAGCAAATCCAGCGAGTGAATAGTGTCGCATGTGCCTTGTTAGCTTTGTCTTTTTATGTTGGCATTGTTTCCTTCAAAGCTAACAAGGCACGTCTGCCATGTTCACTCGCTGGATTTGGTTTAAGTTGCAAAATGTTGTGTTTCACAAAAAAAGTACTCCGTAAAATTTAAAGGTTGTGTTTTACACGCATTTTTATTAAAACTCGTGTTTTGCAAAACATTTTTATTAAAGATTGTGTTTGACCAAAAAAAACCAAAAAAAATCTCTAGAAGTATAATGAAAGGCATAAATAGGATAGACCGATAGATGTCCATGGTGTGCAATTAATAGACAGGCTTAAAAAACAAAGAGAATACATGAGGATAACTGCTACGTAGGCAAAAAGATTCATGAAGGACAAGCTACTAAATACTCCGTAATACGGAGTACAAAAATGTAGTGCAAGAGCAAAATCATTTTGGAGATCTTGTTCAGCTAATGATATAATGAGCCACTTTGACTTCATAGAACGATATAATGAGCTGGCAGTACCCTTCTACTGATTCACACACATAGAGAAGTAGTTTCTGGATGACACATAATAAAAATCAGTTCAGCGACTATCAAATCAAAATATAATGTGCAAAGTGCGGACAGCTTAGCGAGACATTTTGATTTGTTTCATTGCTTACTTGATACATTTACTGTATAAACTGGCCAACACAGAACCATATGAGCACTTACTGTTCCAGCAGTTGAACGTGAAGAAAGAAAGGTGCTATGCTTCATGCGCGATAACCCAAAATCACAAACCTAACAAACAATATGTTAGATAATTTAATCAAAAACAAGAAGTGAGATATAGACATGAGCTTTAGAACCAAACTAGGAGAAAGCAACCTTAACAACCCAATTTTTATCAACAAGAAGATTTGGTGATTTCAGATCACGGTGGACTATCACTGGTGAGCAGGTGTGAAGATAATTCATACCTCGCGCCTGAAATTGAACAATAAATTGGACGAAAGATAAAATTTGAGTAAATACCATAAATAGATCAATAGATGGTATTATCAAGCAATTCAAACTATAAAGGAACAGGACACTTACAGCATCAAAGGCCATCCTTAAACGCCTCCTTTCATCTAACTGATTGTTCGGCCGGTGAATTAATCTGTATAGACTACCTCTGAAAAAAAAAAGGTAACAGCGAAATAATGTCACACCAAACAGTCCAAGTTAACTCTAAAAGTCATACATCTTACTTTCAACAAAAGTGTAACCATATGTTTAAAAACTAAATATATTGACATCAGACAAACAAAAGTTCTAACCAAATACGTTACAGAAGCAGATCATGCAGAAAAACAGCACAAAATCAAAAGTTGAAGATTCTGATTTTATTTAAAATTAAATAACATAGAATTGGTTTTGATATGTTAGTGATGGATCAACATGCTCACTGCTGTTGTGGCTATGAGGCATAAGAATGAATTATCCTTTTACATCCCTTTATTTGGGTAGAAGGTAGGCTTTTCAAATAAAATCAAAATTTCAACTTACTATACATCTGATACAAAATGGGACGAAAATATTACAAAATCAAATAATACTCGGTGAAGCACGCAATATCCCATTCCAAGTTGCTACTCTTGCCAAGTGTACTTGATCAAGCTTCAAGAGACCCGGAAATTTGTAATACATCTCTAAAATAACTCGTTCTAAAAAATTCTAGGAAAATTTTAGGAAACAGCACCACCTGATCAACCTTATGAGTATTCCTATGTCCAAAAATGATACATAAGGGTAGCGACACATCCCATGCTAGCTTTCCGTACTCGTAAGGATTCCATTCCGCTCTAAACACTCCGCAAAACAGTCCACTTGAGAGGAATCTGCACTTTAAGCCATTCAAACAGCATGCCCGACCAAAACTGACTAGATTTGTACTCAATGATGGGGTATTCATGTCTTTCAACCTATGTTACTCAGATAATTCGCTTGAGTGTCGTGTCTGACACCAACACTACACTTCGATACTTCAACTTAGAGCAAAAAATCGAAAATTTTGCCCAAAATAGTTGTGTCCGACACTCCAACACGGCACCTCGTAAAAGAGTCCGAGTAACACTGCTTTCAACAGCCACACCACAATGTAAACACAAATAATCCATGCAAATCCTTTTTTTTAATTATATTCCTAGTCTGAAAGTGACCCAGCATTTCTTCTCCTAGACTTTCTAATGTGTATAATCCTGCATTACTACTTGGTATCCCTTCCGTTTGTTCCTCTTTTAAGTTTTAAGTATACAAAATCAACCTATTCTATCGAGAGGTGGTCAGCTTTAGTAGTGAACCACCAAGAATACTTTTCTATTCTGCCTTATTCGACACTTAATACTTTATCCACCTTTCTCAAGTGACAAACATGCCTGACAAACATGCCTTATTCGACACTTAATACTTAGACTTGTCAAGTAGGTAGCGCTTCCATCCCATAAGAAATTCTCATAAATAGCATCAATTCTATGCATAACATTCATTGGCATTACAAAAAATACACGCCCATTAAGAATGTTAGTCCCTTAAAACAGAAAGCACATGGTTCCATCTTCCCACACAGGACAAGTTTTCAGTTCCCTAATGTCTGATCAAAGCCACTATTATTTCAGTTAACAGCAAGCATTCAGAATTATAGGCGAGCCAGATATAATCCATTCAAACAGCTAATGAGAAGCAGCGAAAATGCTGTCTAGGGAGAAGGCTTCGTGATTTATTATCCCCCGTTCAAAGCGGAGGAGATCCTTGACGATCGTCTTCTAGTAGTTTACTAATGATTACTAATGCAACATGCAGTATTTAAAGTGAAAAAAGCTTATCATACCTATGAAGAAATTCCGTAACAATTGAGAGGTTTGGTGGACGAGTGATAGCTCCCATGAAGAGAACCACATTTGGATGCCTTACTTTTTTCATGATCCGAACCTGAGATTCAAAAGGGAAGTTGCTCACCACATCACCGGTCCTTGATGCATTAATGACATAACTTTACCCGCTAATAATTATATTATCATAAAATAATAGAGTGAGTGGAACCTCGAGGACATTTGATAAGTGCCACGACGTATCAGCCCATGCATGGATTAATGTATCAATGGAAACCTAAATATTAATCTACGTTATAAACAGAAGAGTAATACTAACTTGACCATATAAAGGATTCCATCAATGCATGAAGTCAGCACAACAATAATCATTGTGAGCCTATTATCCACATTGTGTAGTGAACACAGAGAAAAGTAAAGGAAAAGTACCCCAATCATTCATAATAAATGGTTTTACATTTTTGGACTACTAACGACAAGCCTCTATACCCATCTCTATCACAGGTTTAAACTGATTAACAATACAAATCCATGCCAAAATCACCACGACACAATTATTGGAAATAGAACGTCACCATTGCGACAAAAGTACATTTAGTGATGAGAAGGATGTTGTCTTATGATATTATCAAGTGAATGACATACGAAATTGTGAGACACACAAACGTCGGAAAGGGATGTGAAATTTTTCAGAAGATGCTTGATAGGAATGTGGAAAAGGTCTCTGGAATATGAGAGCTATATTTTGTTCAAATACCAACAGTTTTACTTTTAGGATCATGCTGAAACTAATGGCTTGTAAAATTGAGTGAGAGGTCTTACCATAAAAAGTTTGGCCTTAGGAAAAAAAGCGTTCATATAATTATTTTAAATTCTAAACCTCCTTAAGCTCGGAAAGTATTGTTCCATCTTGAAACCTACTACTGTTGTGTTATGGTAAGAGGGTCTCACAAGAGAGTTTCTCCTTAAACCCGTGGGTTATCCTGTGACCTGTATTTTTATCGTGCTAGGTCGAAGAGAAAAGGCCTAGTAAGGCCGACAATAAGGTTTCAATAGTTTTCATTTTCTTTTGAGTGGGCGAGAACACATATTATTGTATCACCAAAAACACAAAAATAAATCACAACCACTTGGAGCTAAATAGATCAACACAAGTCAAAGAAACACGAAAACAGAAAAAGGCCCAAAACCAATTTTTCTAAAGGCTGGGCTTTCACCAAGGAAAATGGCTCCTACATGCTATTTCATTCCTCAATTTGACATGTTTAAACCTGGACTTCTACCACATACACCATGCATTTTAGACTACAAAACGAAATCCTCAAATAAAATAAATACGGAATACTGGAGGTAGAGATTGTACCTCACTTTTAAATTCTTCAAGTGACTCCTCGTAAACTTCTTGGTCTAGAAACCTCTTAACAGCAACTTCCTGAAACACAAGAACAGAACTTGACACTTGAAACTTCTGCAGATAACATGGCATTCTAACCATCCAAATATACATATGCAGTCAACAGAGACATACAGAAGATTCATGAATGCAAAAAGAGGCAACCAAAATCATAAAGCAGAAAAAAGTAAATGCAAAACAATAAACCATGAATGATCATCTTCATTAAATCACAAGGTTTATATCAGACCAACTCCAGGAATAAGACAGTTGGACATGGTAAGACCAACATCAACCCTTCAACCAAAAGTAATACTCCCTCCGTCTCATAATTACTAAAATACCAAAAATCTACTCCTTAAGAAGTATAAATACAAGCAATGAGGACCACATGTAATGATGTAAGTGGGTCGTAATGGGTAATTATGTGGCTGAAATGAAATCCAAGTGGAATATCGGAAGGTAATTCAAAAACAGCCAAATAGTGAAAAGTAGAAGGTAATTGTGAGACAGAGGGAATATATATCTGTACGATTGTGACGTGACAAGCACAATTTTCTAGGGAAATGAAAAGGTCAATCATACCACCGAACATCTATCAGTCCCTAGCACTAAAGCCTCCACGAAAAAAGCAGTGGCAAATTTGCTATTACAATATATGTAAGGTGTAATTCACAGCTTGGTGCGACCGAATTATAGTCAATTTTACAATTTTGTAAATATTCTTCTTTCTTATTGTCAAGGAATACTAATGTTCAAAGGAACTCAATCATCACCTTAAGGTTTTGGTTGAGATATTTCTTTCACATGGTATCACAGAGAGCACAGATGACCAATCGGTCGAGCGTTCGAATCGTGGGAATCCCCCCCCCCCCCAAAAGTTCACAATGTCAATGCCCACGTGAGGGGGCGTGTTCAGGAAATTAATATTAATTGGGCTCCAGTTATCACCTTAACGTTTGGGTTGGGGTGGTCATTTCACACTTATACATACATGAGAGTTGGCGACCACGCCTTTACTGCCTTTCTCAGTACAAATATATTACACAAAGCTCTCCTTTTTAAAATTCAGGTCAGCTCGCCTCATCCGGATGATATATTTTTCAGCCAAACAAAAGTAGAATCTTATGTACAGTGAGTCTAAATTAGCAACAAAAATTCCTGGAGTCCTAAAGTTTAAACACTGAATAATATATAATCATAAGAAATTCATCTCAACTCTTAAGTTAGCAACATGATTAATAGTTACAAGTTACAATTATAAAGATGAAGCAGCCATCAGAATATATTACTAACCGTTCCATGCCATTCTCCACGGTAAACTTCACCATACGATCCTAAAAAGCAAACAACGAAGAAAATGATGGTATCCTAAACACATGTAAAATATAGGCAACTTTAAAGAGTAAAGTGTAAGGTCTGGTACCAAGTCCGATACGCTCACCCAATGTTATTTCCTCCCACGAAATCTCACAATCTGCTACATCATCAAATGACACGTCAGATCTTGCACTACTTGCACTATCACCCCCAGCTGACCTATCAGATGTTCTCTCTGGATTTGATCGAGAAGCATCTTGCTCCTTGTCACTTCCAGGTGGCTCCTGACTAGCATCTTCTCCTTCTCCACTTCTCGCCCCAATGATTTCATGAAAACCACTGTCTTCATCTGGCGAGTGAGGTAAACTGTCTAGCTTACCAACAGCTGCCGTTGTTGCTACCACAGCTGCAGCAGTAGCAGTCGCAGCAGCTGTAATTGGAAGCTCTAATTTAGCAACAGCGGCTACCATGGATGATGCAATAACAGCAGCAGCTGCAGCTGCTGAAACAGGAACATTTTTCCCAAATTTTAAAGGGATCCCACCTTCATCTGAATCCATCACACTGTTGATCTCAGACCCTTGATCAGAGTCATGATTATTCAAGACTAGGCCTGGCATTGGTCTAGAAGACCCCACAGGATGAGGCAAAGGTGGCAAACACTTTGGTTGATTACGATTATCTGGATCATTGGGCCTTCTAGATTCTTGTTTATTTTTGTTCTCTTTCCTAATTTTTGACCGAGGCTTTGAAAAGGTGACTGATACATCATCATGTCCCTCGTAGACTTCACTGAACAGGTTCGGAGGTGCAACAACTCCACTTTCGAGTAAAACATCGTGAAGTTTCTGAGCGAGTTGAGGATTTTCTTTGGCGGCATCAATCATATACTGTGAAACATCCTTGACTTTCATTTTACGTGCTGCTGGTGAACTTACCCCTTCTGTCCAAGAAGGGGATCTAGCATGAAAATTAGGATAGATTGCTCTAGATGGACCTTCATCAGCTAATAACTTTTCCACTTCACTAGAACGGTCAATTTTTTTGTTACTCAGTTCAGACTGGAGTGGGTAAGCATTAGCAGTATCCGCAAAGGTGTCGCCGGAATCATCTTGTCCAACAGGAAGCTTCGTCCTGGAACCTGATCGTTCGTCAAGTGAGCTCACTGCATTGCTGCTGCTGGTTTCCGGAACTGACTCTATGTCCCTTGACAATGGACCAGAAGAAGAGAGAGAGTCTGGATAGTCAACATGAGCTGCTGATGCATCAGCTGGAATTAATGTCCCTGGATCCGCCATTAAATCAACAATGAATTCCCTGTTAACGTAAATAGTTAAGGTAGACAATGATTCAAATGATAACACTTTAAGCTAACTAAGTATGCATCTCGATTTTGAAAACAAATAAAAAATACAAATAGCATTTCAGTCATGTTAGTCACTAGGTTGTGTACATGTGAGGATGGCTTTGACAATCACCGCCAGTTTGCACTTTGAGCGCACTTTCTCTGGCATCTTTCCTGGTATATGTGATGAATATCTGAGTTTAACCTACATTATTTACTTATCTGCTTGGAGCTTGGAACCAGGAAGCCAAAGTTTGTACATGTAATGTTTGAAGGATGATGCCTTGCGAAAGCGGCTTGAAAAAAAAATCGCAGACGTTTTAATGGAAATGAAAAGGCCTTAATGTCTAGAAAACCCACTTGTCTTCACTTTCTTTCACCGTAACATTATGCTAATGCGCGGAGGGTTTGCATTTTCTTTCTTGTTATAAACTGCCTTTGAGGCCACTTCCATCTCTTCAATTTCATTTTGACTTTTCAAGAGGACAGGACTATTAGAGAAGATATTATCAACAAGGCAGTGCACATTAAATTATCCACCAACATTATGATTAACCTACCATAAAGCTAACATTTTAACAATTTACACGCTTAGGCCAATTACCTTCCATCATGGATCTTTATAAAGTTCATAGCAACATCATCAAAGCCCGTATATGACTGCCCTTTCACTAAACGACAGGGAATATCCACAGTATCAGCCAGAACCTTCACAAACGAGCACATGATACAGCCAGTATTAACAAACTGTCAGAAGATGAGAAGAAAGTGAAATTGAAGAGCAGTCTTCATCAAGAAGAGATGCATTTAGCCCTTTCGTGGTGAAAGTTGAATAGATGGACTAGAAATATAGAGAAACAATTGAATGTAGGTTGTACTTTTTGTTCGGATATTAGCGTGAAACAAAGCCCCATGATTTCTAGAATTGGCTGTGTACCAATCAGGTGCATATAAATCACCGAGACGTGAGATGTAGTATGTACTTAATTTCAAAAGTGGTTAGAAAAGCATGTCCACTGCACCAATGCAAGAAAGTACATAAAATTGAATGATTGATTAAGAAGTGAATCATCTTATTCAACAGTATTCATTGCAGTCAGCACAGATTTAAAATTACACACAGAAGTACAGAACACCTAGGCACAAATTACACTCAAACACAAGGGCTCTATGCAAAGTAGTAGCTGTTGACATACCATGTAACATATTGATAAATAACTACATATGTCAACCAAAGCTAACTGTAGGATTCCTGCCTTAATCTATCTCTTGCCACTCCAAACGACTATCGCGGAAACCTAAACGGTATCTAACTAGGGTTCCTTATAATTTGTCATGGTTAGGATTTATCCTATTGAGCCATTCTAGGCTTTCTGTATTGGTCTAGTACTATATGAACTCTCTAAGCCTCACACTGGCACTTATGCATATGATATCATAACCTTCTTAATCAAAATCTGAATCTGAATTCTGAATCTCCTCAATCAATAAATCTTTCCCCTCTTGGGGCTAACACACCATAAGTGAACCACGTAAATCTGCAAAGTTTTTGCGTTCTTATTTGATTGTTTTTCTTACTTCTGTAATAACACCAGCACACCTTAGTGAACCACGTAGATCTATATGGCCTTTTAGCATTCTTATTTTATTGTCTTTCTTGCTTATGTTACAACACTAACAATAGTGATTTCCTTTCTAGGGAATGGTACTCATGACCTTGGGTTTGAATCCCGTCACATTAAACAATGCCCTTGTGGACTCTTTGAATTTTAAAAAAGGAGAAAAAATGTACCATAGAGAAGTAAGATTACCTTAAATAGCAAAGCACGATGGCGTGCAAGACCAATAGTTAAAGACCCAAGAGGCAACACCATGCTCCGAAGTGTTGACTTTAAACTATAACTCAAACTTCTCCATGCTTTTAAAATGTTATCTGGTTCCACAACTGGTCCGCCCATATAGTCAGCCACAATAATGGCAAGCTGTTCCACCAATCCCCTGCTCCCTGTTGGAACCGGGTCTGACCTTGCCTTGGCAGCTAAAATGAGGGCCTTCTGTTCAAGTTCCAGAAGATTAGCATCAGCCGCGCTATTGACCAAAACTGCCTCCCACTTAATTTCTTCAGAAAATGGTGTTCCTTGAAGATCAACAAGAGAGGGCATTTTTGATGACTCACATCCAAATACCACGCCATAAAGGTCGTAAAAACCATCCAGGATCTTATCATCATAGCTAAGGGCATTGTAATTCTGTCAGGCATTGAAAATTGGATGATATTGAGCTGGGTTAGTTAGACCAGAGAAAGGTTACAAAATTGACAAACTAATTACAATATAGATAGTTCAGCAGAAACTTATGAGTATTTTCCTACCATAAATGTACCTATAAGAATTAAAAGTAATTTGGAATAAAAATTTGGTCCCAACTGGGATAGCGTGTCAAGAATGATACATGTGATGATGGAGACCAAAAACGATGTTTTAAACCAAGAACTAGGGTGGTATGTGGTGTTTCCGAAAATTCGGGTGGCCGGACTAAGTGGGTGATAGTAAAGAGGGGCCTGACGAAATGGGGAGAGGTCATGGCAGGGGAATTGGGTAAAGGGGAAAGAGAATGAGGATCCAAGACATAAGGGGGACATAGAAAGGAAGTTGTCGTAATTGATAATGTTGATTAAGTGATCTTATAGAGATTTCCTCAAATTTGCCATCAAAGGATTCAATATCAACATAATCCCCAGGTAAAGAGGCATCAACGTTTATTTCAATACAGTCTCCTAAAATGACCCCTAGTCAAATGAGAACTCCTTAAACAAACCAACTAATAAACTTGAAAGCTTGACATAAATCAAAACAATGAATTTCGAACAATGAGCATGTCGAAAATGGATGGAAATAACAAAAACAAGAGCATGCTAGTAGCATTTACTACTATCCCAACTCACTACTTTGGCTTCCAGATATGTTCAAAATGAAGCAGGAATAGCAGCTTATATACCATGAAACCAACAAAGCATGTGTTTAGTCGCATTACAATATACGTATATCCTAACTCCTTGATTGTTCAATAGAGGCTAGGGCTCCTATGTTGAAAATGAAGCAGGAATAGCAACTTAAATATCATGAAACCAACAAAGCGTGTGCTTAGTCGCATTACAATACATGTATGTCCCAACTCCTTGATTGTTCAATAGAGACTAGAAGCAAGAATAGCAACTTATATACTCCCTCCTGTTTTAAATGATTGCCCCATTTCAATATAAAACTTCTCAAATATATTGCACAAACAGGGCAATCATTTAAATCCGAGGAGAGTATTATGAAACCAACAAAGCACGTATTTAGTCGCATTACAATATACGTATATCCCAACTCCATGATTGTTCAATAGAGGCTAGGGCTCCTATGTTCAAAATGAAGCAAGAATAGTAACTTAAATATCATGAAACCAAAAAAGCGCATGCATAGTCGCATTACAATATACTTATATCCCAACTCCATGATTGTTTAATAGAGGCTAGGGCTCCTATGTTCAAAACAAAGCAGGAATAGCAACTTATATACCATGAAACCAATGAAGCGGGTACTTAGTCGCATTACAATCATCATAACGAAACCAGCAAAGTAAATAGAAGGGGATGGAAGTAAAGAAAGGTGAGGTTACCCAGTAGGTATAAGAAAGGAGATGAGCAGGAGGAGTAAGATGATGAGGAAGAGGAGCACAACAACCCAAACTAATCTGCTTAACAGCTTCAATCTGAACAGCCTCAGGGTCTTCCCTAGCACTCAACTCCATAGCTATCTGTATCTGATACTCCTCCTCCACCTCTGCAACTACATCACCATCACCCTCCTTCCCCTCCTCCGCCTCCGCCTCGGAATCCCGTCTCTCTTCCACCAATTCCATTCCACCACCACAACTGCTGGACGGCGACTCTACCTGCCCGTCCATTGCATTAACATTCGATAAACTCGACCTCCTCTTATTGAACCAACCCGACAAAGTACTATTCAGTTTACTCCCTCCCCCTCCTCCTCCTCTCCTTGACGATGAATTCGACCCCGAATCTGATTGCTTGTGTGGCGCCCCAACATTCAGCTTTTTAAGCAGGCTTTTCATAATAATACTCAGTCAATCAATCAATCAAATCAAATCAAATCAATAGTATACATATACTAAAGCAATAGAAATCGGGCCATATGCACCTCCATTGTCGTTGACCAAGCATCAAATTCGCGAAGTTGATTTTGACTTTGCCAAGAAAGCAGCTGCTACTACTACTACTACAGAGAGAGCACAGAAATGGACTTTGCCAAAGATTGTATACACTGAGTGAGTATACAGTACAGTAGTATGTATATACAATACAGTACACAGCAAAATCCAATTTACTGTTTTTTTTTTTACAGTGGTGAAAAAAGAGTCGGGGAAGGAGGAAGTGGAGAAAGAGAGGAGGAAAAAGAAGAGGAGAAGAGAAGAGCAGAGGAAGAAAAGAGAGAGAGGAGTTGAAAGTTGGGAGGGAGGGACAAGTGGGATGGACCCCACCACACCTGCATCGAAGAGGTGGAATTTCCTACTGTCTCAATAATAATAATACTCGTAGTACTAGTACAAGTATTATTATTATTATTATTATTGATTTAAAAAGGAAAAATTAAATTGGATGGGTTGTGATTGGTTGATTCTGCCTACCAAAAGAGTGGGAGAAAGAAACACAGAAAGAAAGAAAATTCAAGTACTTGTACTAAAATTTCAGTTGGTGGCTCGCAGGCGCATAGTGCAGTGGTTAAGGCCACTGATTCATCCAAGGATATCAAATTTGAATCTTTGCAACAACGATCTTGTGGTTGAAGTTATAGCTTAGAGTGCATCAAAGGTAGCAGTTACGAGTTTCCTTGTCATCAAAGAGATCAGTTGGTCTTACTTGTGATTGTATATCCATCTACACATAGTCAGAGTACATTAGAAATATTCCCTCCGTCCCAATGAATTGTTTGTCTATTCCATATTGGGATGTCTCAATGAATGTCACTTCCTTATTGGATCCCTTACCCTTGATGCCAAAATTAAAGGCAAACAATTCATTGGAACGGATAGAGTAATAAATGTTTTGTTTCTAGTAGTATTGACCCGTCACAAATTTGAAAAGGATATATAGTTGCCAGAAACAATAATTAGTCGTAAAATTAATTGGGACTTTTATTTAATTGGGTACACCTCCTTTTGGTTATTTCTTTATTTTGTGCAGGGATATGGGGTTTATTGGGTAGTGGCGCATGAGTGCATGAATGAGTAATGACTGAGTGAGGTCGATCGAGTTGTTCCATTATTTGAGGTACGGGCGGGGTGGGTGACCAACTTTGCGTGTCTGCCAGGTAGTAATAGTAGCAGAGTAGAGTTCATCAAATGCCTCCGACTTCAAGTCTTGTAGCAGCAGCAGTAATCAAATATGGTTAGCTGTTTCTCAATGATTATTTCGGACCATGCATGCATGCATGCGGTTGGTTGGTTGACTGTTGCATGACACACTTAAGTAGTCAGCCGTGTGCTACTCACATTAAATCATCAATACATCATTAATATCCGTTTTACGGATATATGCGTTATAATAGGTCAAGAAGTATCATCCACGTGGTCATAATGCGTCGATAATAGCAAATGCGTTGTCTTTGTCTAATTACGTGGATAATATTTGATCGGATATGCTCGTCACAGACAAGAATTTGGGATTAAAAACACGTTTTAAGGATTCGAATACATGGCATAACCCATGCTCAACCTCAACTTGTTTGTCCTTGCCAAGTTTCATCCCAAAAAAAAATATATATATTCCTCGTAAGAATAATTCATCTTCTCGTAATAATCTCAATCATAGATTTGTAGATATTTTAATTTCAAAATAGACGAGGTAACTTGCAACATGTTTCTCGTAATAATCTCAACCATAACACTCCAGATGACCATCGCAACTTAGAAGACACGATCTCTTCATTAGCTTATTAACTTATTCAGTTATTCACATCATCGGTTCAAATATTTGTAACTCTATAATTACAACATTTTTTTGTCAATGTATAAAACTACTTGTAGTATTCAATGGACTCAAAAAATGAATCAAACGCAGAACTATGTGTCTATGTTCATGCATAATTTTATTTTTACACAAACTAACATAAAATTAAAATTGGATAATTATTTAAACTAATATAATCAAATAGAAACTTCAAATTACACAAGCTACCATGATGTGTGCCTAAGAAAATAATGATAAAGAAAATTCAGCGACAGTACATCAGTTACATAGAAATTCTTGGGTATATAATAACTAGTCATTGTAGCATGATGTGTGCCTAAGAATTTCCACAAATTCTTGTTTGTGACGGAGATATCCGTCACAAACAAATGACAGGCAAGTAAATACCATTTGAGGGGAAAAGACAAAAGTGAGGTTGGTGGGACCTTTGTCCTTTTCCCCTCAAATGGTATCTATTTGACCCGTCTTAAGCTTATCCGTCGCAAGAGAGACCAACTGAAGAATTTCTCCTAATTACTGTACAAACTACAACCCCATTTTTACCATCTAATACAGTACAAAACTGAAAATCCTTACATTCAAGCTTCACAACCTTCCAAAGAATTTGTTGTGCAGGAACTCCGACGATGTACGCAAAATATATCACATCCGCTCCTCCACGCTTTTCTTACAGATTAAACAGTGCTCGTTCTTCAGGCATTGCTAGCTATCAAAGTATCAATTATTCCGTTTCTTCATAAGACTCTGAGATAAGTGACCGATCATCCAGTTTGTCACCGGAAAAAACAGTATCATCATCATCATCATCATCATCGGACTCAGACTCAGACTCGGAAAATGGAGGGATACGATCAATTCCCTTACTTTCCACAAGTTCATTAGCGTCCTTTTTTTCTTCGTCTGTTGCGGCCAATGAGAGGAGAATATTCTTTGCCTTTTGATCAGGAGGACACCCATGAAACACCATCTCCTTAAACCAGTGGAGTGCACTTCCAAAATCTTTGTTCTTACCGTACGCGTCCATTATTGTGGTGAAAATCGTTTGATTTGGTTTAATTTGACATGCAGACATCTCTTGGTATTTTTGCATCATCTTCTCGAGATCATTTGCTTTAGCATAGCCTTTGATCAATGTGCCATAGGTAATAACATTGGGTTCCAATCCGTCTAGTTTTATTCTCTTGAAAAATTTCTCAGCACCATCCATGTCAGATGCATTGATATATGCTGACAGTAAGGTCGTGTAAGAACAAAGGTCTGGGGCAATCCTGCAATTTCATGACAGAATAATAACCAAAGATGAATATATACAGAAGATCTCAAATATAAGGAACTTATGAAGAACTGCCAGCTCCATATATAGGATTCTCTGGTCATGAAAGATTTAGTTATTTGCTCTATATCTCATGTGCAATAATGGTGCGTAACAAAGAGGTTTATGCTTGCATAGTTGCATAAGGGCGGGTAGCAATGATTCAAACTCCTACATCATAAAGCAACAATGAATAATGGCAAACTGTTCTTTTTTTTTTTTTTGTATGAAATGAGTTCTTTAGAAAGAGTGAGTGTACCTGTCTCGCCTCATGCACTTGAACACATCACGAGCTTCAGTCACCATTCCAGAGATAGCAAATGCATCAAGCAGTATGTTGTAAGCTTTTCTTGTTGGTCTGAAAGAAAAGACCACATCAATCAATTAGAAAATGAAGCTTACTATCCAGCATGAAAGACCAATAGCAAATGTTCATAATTCATGGCAATTCTGGGTCCACTGCTCTGTTCATAGAGCGAAGTGTGAGCTCCACAATAATCAATTCCCTAAACATCATTGAGAACTTGACGAATGAAACACACTCATATTGAGCAGGATCAAAATCACCAAGTCTTGCTCGAGCACATGTTAAAAACCATGCAAAGTGGATAATAGAAACATCAGATAAATAAAAACCTTGATACCTGACACCAGCATCCAGCATCTCTTCAAAAACCGCTTTTGCTTCCTCCTCACGTCTAGCTTTCCCATAAGCATGGATGAGTGAGGCATAACTCACAACATCTGGTCTTAGACCTGATCTTTGCATCTGAATGTCAAAAGAATTCACAAGCCATGGTTAAATAATTACTGGACGAACAATATGGAAGCCATGTAAGCTATATCACACAAGCTATTAATGTTTGGTCCATTATACATGTGTGAATTTGAGTCTCAAATTAAAAGATAATGAAAGGCATGTAACAGTTTTTATGACATGTCTTCTACAGTGGTTCAAGATTCTTTCACACTCAACAATCAAAGAAAATACTGAACTCAATTTTGTGTTTACTCTTTTATCTTTACCTGGTCATAGATACGTGAAACTTCCTTGTAATTTGTTTCAAAGGACATGAGACTATTAAAAGTCACCGTGCATCGTTCAATCCCTCTTTCCGCCATTAAACAAAAAAGTCTATGTGCATTCTCATAGCTTCCAGCTTTCCGATGCATATAGATCATCATATGGAACATCTTCTGGTCCGGCTTAAGAGGGGACTTCTCATCATTCAACAAATCCTCAAATATTTGTTTAGCTTCATCAAATTTGTTTCCCTGCAGCACGGACGGATATTAGAGAAGTTGATTCAGAAACAAGTATAGGAAGGGCAATGGAGCAAAAAGACCACACTTGCCATAATGGGATGTATAAAAACGGAAACAAACTATTTATAATAAATACTTCCTCCCACCAATCCAAAGGTAACATAGGGTTTTTCACAAGTACTAAAAAATGGATTAAAATTAAGGGTATTATAGATAAATCATAAGATCACATGGAGGGCCCCAAAATTTAAAGTGGGTAAGAAGCAATGGCATACGAGGATTAGTTGTTAAAGCTAATTGCCAAAAAGAGAATGGGTAATTTGGATTGGATGGTCCATTTATGATAAATGTTACCTTTAGATTGGATATTTGGATGGGAGGGGGAGTACATAACAAATGAAAAATTTCACAATGTCCCCTCAGCCCTCGGGGATGCTGTCAATAAATAACCAAGAGCCAGCCAAGTAACCAGAAAAAGAGAGCAATATTTTCTATGATCTTCTGGCCCATGCAGCAACTAGGCTTCATAAATTACTATTGTAATTGATTTAAACAATTTACATGGACATATATTCAAAGAGAAGGCAATGCTGATAATATTACTATAAACTTGGAAAAATATACTTGATTGTGAGTAACTAAAGGCAATATGATATTCAGATTTATGAAGAAACTGGTTGTGCTACTTTGTTAGATTCCCACTGAGAAAAAGAAGAAAGATGAAAATATACATCAGTCAGACTCGGACTCAACATCCTGGCCATGATGCAACACTATTAAAAGCAGAAACAGCATAGGAGACTCTGAAGTTGACTGCTACACATAAAAATTTTTGAGACACATCAGATGGAAATATGCACCCATATTTGTGGTGGTATCTATGCTCCAAAATAAAAAAAATAAAAACCCGAAAACGAATTGACGACAAGTAAACTTGCAGGAATGTATTAAGGTCTAACAAGACGAAGTGCCTCATATAATATGAAGAATGTGTTACCTCAACAAATATGTTAAGGATAATTTGATAAGTCAAGGCAGATGGTTCAGGGCCAGATGTTTGCATCCTTCGGAACACAGATTCTGCTGAACTATATTGACCTCCTCTGCCATATGCCTCCATAAGAGCAGTGTAGGATACAACATTGTCAATAAAGCCCTTCTTCTTCATGTAGCCTAATACATTCTCGGCTTTCACAAAATTTCCTTGCTTCCCATAAGCAGTAATCAGCATCACAAAATCCATCTCATTGAAGTCCCACCAGTGTTGAGTTCTCAGCCATTCAAGAATCTTGAAGACAATGCAAACGCAAAAAGTAACGCAAGTTCAAGCATATGCAATATCCACAACATTTATGATCTTCTCAGTAATGTGATGTTATCATTTCACTTTGCAGATCAACTGATACCCAACTTGACAATTACTATCTAAAAATACATGTGAATGTGAATTAATATTTGTCATGTTTAGCTTATTAATTAAAAAAAGAACTGTTTTATATTATCATTTTTAAGAAGTTGCAACAATGATAAATGTAAAAAACTATCAATCACACCAGCATCGTTTGACCGCCAAAGCAAATAAGGATAATATAAATGGGATAGAGCGAGTATATTAGTATAAACAAAGAAATATATATGTCCATTAATGCCTTGTAAGCTACCATCCGACCATAGAAAAATTTACACCCAACCATCTAAAATTACCCAATTCAAATAAAAGTTTTGCAGAGAGGAAAAGGCCACACATCAAATAAGGATAACTTTTTAATGACAGCCATTTTATATGATTGTTTTATAGGAGACGACTGTCGGTTCCGGAGAATAATTCATGTCAGCCGACCCCGAATCGTTTTGGAACTAAGGTCGTTGTTGTGGGAAAAGGGAAAAGATAAAAAAGACATTCATGTAAAAAGAAAAATGCTTTGAAAAATAAACGAAAGAAAAATTAAAATTAAAATTTTGTCCGACTCTATCATCGAAATTAATTATTTCCCTCTACTTTTTCTAACACGCAATATCTTCAACCCAAAGTAGACATGTATTTTGTTCCATCACCCTAAAAAATTCAGGAAAACAATCACCTCACTGACAAGATTCCATTTCTTTAGCTGCTTCAATCTCACCAAGGTACCGAGTACAAGATCTTTAGGAAGAGATTCGCTTGAACCCCTTCGGTTTCTCAGAACAGGAACTGCAGATCCAGTTTCATCAATTTCCAGCATCATCTTCCTCCAGTTCTTCTGATCTGTTTCGTCAGCAGCATCTTTAAAAACTTCAATTTTCTTCCTCCTTTGCATAAACTTTCTTGGTGCCAACATACCAAGACACACAAATTCCAGTCTTCTATGGTTCTTAAAGTTGATATCACGAGGGTTCGCGAATGCATTCTGTTTACTGAAGAAAGGTTACAATAAAGATTGAGGATGTCATGATTTTTCAGATCCTAGTTCGATGATCATAGATTTAATCTCGAGTAAGATAGGTTTTAAACTCACCCATCAGCTTATTAGAGAACCTCACATCTGATCACAATATATCTCAATGTATTAAGACATTTTTCAAACGAGGCAACGTAGCCACAGAATATATGCAATGTCATAGGTATTAAGAAACACAAATGAAACGAGTTCAGTTTGCAGCACTGCTTTGTTTGGTTCATATCTCGAGCTCTACTTGGAATTTTGTAGTCGTTCAAAATGAAGAACTTCGTGCGTTTGCAAATACAAACAATAATACATTTACATAGTCTTTGGATAGCAAAATATGAGGGAAACGGAAGGAAGGGGACAAAGTGATAACACCTATCTTCAAATCCCTGAAGCCTAACCACGGCAGTAATTCAAAGGGATAACTTCTAGCTTCAACAACCTACTTGATAACCATTTAAGTGACACTAATCCACCGTCGCCCCCAATTTTATTTACCCTTTCTACAACACCAACATTAACCCAATACTTCCTGTTCCTGGTCTCCCCCAAATGACGGGGGATAAAGGTATGGAGTCCGTACACAACCTTATCCTGAAGAATTAGCTCCATATAACCTGAGCGCATAAGGGTCAGCCATTGCGACTCCAAAAACACAAATTATACTGTACTATTATGCAATTTTCTACGACAGAGGAAAATGTAACCGTTTTGTGATAAGAAAGGATCATTCTATGCCAAAATGGTCAGTTTTCGAGGTAAAATGATCCATTTTTTCCTTTGTCGAACCATAGATACCAAATATGTGGCAAACCCGAATCTTCCCTAAAAAAAGCCCCAATTCTTCGGAATTGTAACGATATCTCGAATTAAACAGCAATAAAAACACCTTCATTGTGTGGCAAAACCCCCCAAAATCGGGTAAACATCAAAACAAAACTAATCGAATTGAAGCGCCGCAGAATGAAGTAAAACGAAGTGAGTTCAGTGATACTTAGCTAGTTACTAAAGGAAAAAAGCGAAGTAACAATTATGAGTGGTAGTAAGTAGAGTAGGCAGGCAGGCACTGACCGAAAGGAGCGGGAAAGGGAGGCGAAGTGTTGGGGAGCGTGGGGAGTTAGTGTCATTGCCATGGAAGGAAACGACGTCGCTCAAGGAGGAATGAAGAAGAGTGAAGCAAGAACGATGGTGGTACACTACCGGTGTGGGTGTGGCTAATCTTCTCTTCTATAACGAGCAATTAAATCCGGGTTCCAAAGTAAAATACTTGTGTACTTGCTCATTAAACATTCTAAATAAGACGTTGTATTATATGACGTAACAATTATTTATTTCTTTTTGAACATTTGATAGTCGATTTTCAATGTTTAATGTTTTTCTTTATCTGTTACTCCGTTAGAGATGGTATGTAATTAATCTTTTTAAATCAACTACCGAGTACAACTTAGGGCTCGTTTGGTTCATCTTGGAAGTAACTTCCTGTAGGAAGTTGTATTTCCCAGAAATTTACTTCCCACGTTAACATCCCATGAATTTGCAAATATGTGTTTGGTTGCCATCCTGGAATTCACACTTCACGTGTATTGAATTCTCGTATATTGTTTGGTTGCACTCATCTAATTCCCATGATTTTGTTTATAAAGACTATTACGCCCTTAATTAATCAAGGTTCTAATTTGGCTACCGGCCATGATATGTCGTCGTAACCCAATTACATCATCAGCCTAAAAAAGAACAAACATTATTCATAAAAATAAGCTGAGTTACATTATTCTGATCACTGTTCCGTAAAAAAATATTGTTCAGAAAAAAAAAAACCGTGTTCTAGTGAAAGTTTGAAAAAACGACATTAGTAGTTCGGTTGATTGGAAATTAACAAGCCCCGCACATATGTGAATTTAAAATCCTCGGGAAGACTGAAAAAAAATAGTAGCAATTTGTTTCGATGCAATTAGGGTAATAGAGTGAGAAATATGATGAATGCATGAGGGTAAAAAAGTCATTGACGTAATTCGTGATGTGGGAAGTGTAACTCACCAAGGGGGGTCGGTGAGCAACTTCCCGCATCATTCAGGAAGTGCAACTGATGGTGGAAGTTTGAGTTACCCCATTTTTTCACTTTTGGGGTAACCAAACAACTCCTTCAAAATCCATTTCATGGGATTTTCTACCTCCCGGGGAAGTTGAGGAGCAACCAAACAAGCCCTTAGTCTTTGTTTGTTCAACACGAACCGGTTTACTCATAATTCAAATGACTGGCAAGATTTATTACAAGTTTACGGATATACCAGTCGTAACTGATAAGGGTGACTTACGGTTAGAAACTTAGAATATAAGGTGTGATTTCTCATGGACGAGACATGCTCAAAGATACGTTAATGATAGGGGTAGTCGTATCCCTAATCAAAGATACCCTAAGGTCCACTAACTAATGTAGATAGTGAAGTAGGGGTCGAACCACCAGGAGACGGGACTCAATTACTTGTTCTAAAGTCTAGACTAAAGATTACGGGTCACTGTTTTTCTGTTTGTTTGAGTGAACTAACAACTAACTGGTGTAAGATAAATCAATAATAAAAAGGTCTAGGGTCTCAGGTTCACAATGAATGTCAATCGGGTCAGGGAGTCAATTAACAGGTCAATAATCGAACTGTCTAAGGTGTAGGTCCGGTCGGTACTACTACAAACTTTAGAACTAAACTTAACCTGCGGTCGCTAGAATTAAGCTAGTCTACCCAAAATATCGTGACCTAATTAGTCCTTAACCCGGTCCGCAAAAAGTCCTAATTGTAATACTAACTAATTAATCCTGACCAGTAATTAATCAATCAGAATTAAAAACAATATTCAGGCGACAGTTCATATAATCAGAGACAGGTCAATTTTCTATAACCCAATTAACACTCATCGATCCCCTTAAATCCTAGATAAAAATTAGCTACTCATGATGATTATAATTAAATTAACAAAATATGAATTGCAATTAAACATGATGAATGCGGATTAAATTAAACTACGAGACTAAAATCAGATAACTATGAAAACTAAGAACGAATTAAGACAAGAATTAAACTAGGGAATTAAGACAAGAATTAAACTAGGGAATTGAAATTAAAATTAAAATTAAAATTAAAGTAACGATACCGAACAATTTGAGATCTGAAAAAGGAAGAACGGAATACAATGAATCTTGCGAAGAAAAACGGAATGAACGTAGTCTTCTACCCTAAGCTAATGTAACGTAATATCTCTAGGAATAGAAAAAGTGATAAGTCCAAAAGTAGTCCGACAATCCTCCTCCAACTGATTTAAAAGAAATCAGTTGGACTTACAAAACAGGCCCATAATTCTAATTAAAAGAAAATCCAATCCGCGGCCTGAAAGCAAGGCACTCGATCGAGTACATGCGTGCATTCGATCGAGTGGATCCGTATCTGCAGTCTGTTTTATCACGGAAATAGGCACTCGATCGAGTGCTTAGCACCACTCGATCGAGTGGGTGCTGCTGGGCTCGTAATTGAGCTATTACTTTGCTTCTTGGCTTTTTCGTTTTCTTCCTCGTCTTTCATCCTCGTCTCGGCTATCCGGGTTATTACTCCAAAATATGTTCAAAATTGCACTTAACCTACAAAATAGCACGAGGACCGACAGTATCGACTTTCTAATAGAAATCGACATCAAACATATAATTATGGAAGAAGAAAAGCTCAAAAACGGTTGTCGGGGGACAATAAAATACAATATAAAATGCGTTGATCAAACTCCCCCAAACCAAACCCTTGCTTGTCCTCAAGCAAACAACTAATATATATAAACGAGGACAAGTGATGTGAAACACGACTCAGAGCTGAATTACAATCATTCTCCTAAAATCGACTAAAACCAACGAGAAAACCCGTAATGCTCGAGAATGCAACGAGATCAATAATCATGCCATAATCAAACAATTGCCTGCCAAACTTTCAATCTTGCAAGACCAATAATGTCGGACTTCCTTACGGTTGTCGCTCGACACTCATAAGTACGGGTAAGTATATGTGTGAAGATAGGAAAGAATAAAGACACTCACTCGACTTATGAAATATGCATGCAATCGAATATGAAATCAATCTCCCCAATTAAATACGTGTTCCACCAATCAGGACCATAGTACATGCCAAGGACTTACAAAGGGTGGCTTATATGTGAGGGAATAAAATGGATTGTGCCTAAAGCACGTATGGAAATGTGGGGCTAGGACCAGTAGTCGCAGCTACACAATAAAAACTATCCATCCAAAAACCTCAACTATGAGTTCTGGCCACTAACTAGAAATAAAACTCAAAAGAGCATAAGAGGGAATTTTGTCATCCTCCTAATTATAATTCAATTCTAGTTACAAAATCTCGACCGTTCCCCGAAATATTATAAGAAGCATATATGTTTTTTCTTTTCTTTTTCTTCTTTTTCTAATTCCATTTTTTTTCTTTTTCTTTCTTTCTTTCTTTTTCATGCTTCTATATTTTTTTCCAATTCAGACAAGGGGAAGGCGAATACAAAGTCACATAACAGTATTACCCACTAAGATCCAGAAGGTATAGAAATCCAAATTATGACCGAGTAGTGGAATAATTCTCAATTAAGCTCACTGCGACTGTCCTGGTAAGGTAGGCTGTTCTGGGTTGTAGCTAATTGATACAAATATCATGAAAACTGGCTTACAACAACTAAAACAGGCTAAACAGAGGAAAAATAACCTAAATCTACAAGGTAGTAAAAATGGGTCATTTTGGCTATGTGGAGCTCGTCAAAAACAGAAATGCCTTTCCTCATTTACCTCCTCCTCAAACCAAACACGTATTCAATATCAAGAGACAGACGTCATATTTATGCAAATATATGTTACACATCCCATAATGAGAAACCACTCAATTCCTAAATATAAATGAGACCAGTTATAGATGTTACTGGCCTAGGAAGCTCTAAATCCTTAGAATTTTTGTGGTTTGCCGACAAAATGGTCAAATTTACTCATTGGCAATTAACGGTTCAATAGGCAATCATATCAAAATCATCTCATCTCAAGTATTACAAGCATTCAGGTACGAATTTAGCTGTCAATTAGGAGAGGTTATGTAAAATGCAATGTCATCATCGTCGTTTTGCATGTTCCACAACAGACACAAGACAGACACAAAGCACACAAAAATAAAATCTTTTTGGATTTTTCTGATTTTTCAATTTTTTTGAGTTTTTAAAATTTTTTGAAAGCACACAACAGAAAATAAAAGCACACAAAAAATACACAAATCCTCCCCCAAACCTAAATGTCACAGTGTCCTCAATGTGACTCTACAGCATATATGACAAACAAATCCACAACCAATCCTAAGGACAACTCGACCTAAGGGGAAGAAAAAATCTAAGAAAACAATAAAAACAAAAATAAAAAGGAAAGAAAGTACCGTATATACAATGGTAGCTCCCCCAAACCGGCTAATCAGCCATCTCATCGTCTCCACCGGTCCCAGATGGACTGGCTCCAGTATCGCCCTGGCCTGAGCCGCTAGCACCACCTTGCTGACCCGACTGTCGCAAGCCTCTCAACCACTGTGCTCCTAGGCCGCCGTAGGTGTTGTAACACCCCGTTATTTTCCGAGTCAATTATAAGGCGTTACTGGTCTATTTTATTTAAATCGGGTTATTAAGTCGGGAAAAGTATTTTCGATGTCTTTATAAAATTAAAGTATTTCGGTTCGTCTTATAATAAATCGGTTTTGATTTTCTTAACGTTATTTTATAAACCGACTTTGTATCGGGTTGAAAATTTGGGTCAAATACATATATAAAAAAAAAAAAAAGACTAAACCCTATATAAACCCCCCCGTACACCCTATTCATTCATTCATCCTCATCTTCTCCGCCACACTTCTTCCTCCCATCTGTTCTCGATTCTCTATCACCGATCGATCCCATTCGATTGCTTCTTGTTCCTCTTTCCATATCAAAATAATTGTAAGTATTCAACTTTTACTAATCCCAATTATTTAAAGTTTGTTTTCTGCCACTTTACAAATCAATTTGTTTTATATTAGTGTTATAATATCATGGGTCAGGGTTAATAGACATTTTGTCAAACAATTTGTTTAGGGTGTTGATTTCGGGTCATTCCGATTGTATTTTTTTCTTTCTCGTGGATTAGTGATTTGGGTAATAATAGAACGATTGATTCGTATAAATAGTCCATTGGATGGAAGTTAGGCCTAGATTTATGAAGAAGAGTGAGGCGTAAAAAAAAAACAGGGGTTTTGCAGTGTTCTTTTTTTAATTTTGGTGAGATGATGCAATGATGAGGTAGTATGATGCAGGCGATAGAAATAACTCGCAGGCGTTGGGAATGTCTCACGGTTTGATGAGGTGCAACTTATTGGGTGTGTACTGTTGTTAATCCAGTAGAGTGAGTTTTTGGTCGTTTTTCTCGATTATTTGGGGTCTAATTTATTTAATGAGGTATTCGATTTTTGGTCAAGTAATTTAGATCGAGTGATAATTTAGATTAATCTCGGGGGTTTGTTGAGCGAGTAAATGGTCAGTGTCTTGAGGTTGAGTGAGTTCGATAGTATAGATGAGTATTATATGGGTTAGACCGTTTTAATGTTAATTAGTTATTGAACCATTATATATTAATTGTAGCTTGTGGATTCGAGGAGAAAGAGTTCTTGGACTAACGATAGCTGAGTTTGTCCGTCTTGAGAGGTAAGGACGTTTTACCTTTTTCACTTTTAAGTAAAGAGCATGTTCGGATCAAAATATATATTTTATAACGGTTTTGTAAATTATTTTGTCGATCGTTAATATTTCTATAATACTCGTGATGTTTGGATATTGAACTGTGTGACACGACTCACATATTGGTACTATTTTGGTAAAAATTTTAGTAACTTATAACAGACTCTGGGAGTTCTGTTGGTCTAGACGGTTTTAAGGTGCGTCTAAGACGTTCCTGGAACTTTGCCCCGAAACTATTTTTGAGTGAGGATTGTCCGGCCCTCACTCGCTAGGGAGTTAGACTTTCTCCTTTGGCAGTTTCATCCTACTGGCTGTCCAAATGTGAGAGGTGCACACTATTATGAGTCTAGCTAAGCACAGGTGGATACCTCTAGACCGTGCAAGGGTAGGACCTTGGCACACAGGTTGCGAAAAATATATATATTTTGGTTGGTTTGGTTTTGACTACTCTTTTATGGTATTTTGGTATTTAAAAGGTGATTTTAACTCCGATTTTAGTTTACTATAAATTATTATTATTATTATAGTGATTGTTATTATTATTATTATTATTATTATTATTATTATTATTATTATTATTATTATTTCACGATTTATTTTATTATTATATTTTACTCAGCTTTGCTGACGTCCTTTTTGTTTTGGGTCGTTCCCCCGCTGGAACCTGTACCTATTTGTGTTTTTGGGTACAGCTGATAGGTACACTTGAATTGCTGCATGGGTGCATTCTGGTATCGGGTTATGCTGAGCGAGGAAGAATTTTTATAATTTAACTTTGACTACAAACTATTTACATTATTATTGGATTTATTGGTTTGCTATTGTTTTAAACCGTTTTGGATTTTGTAAGACTTAAGTCTTCCGCTGCAATGCTTTCAATTTAATTAGCTATCCGATTCCTATTTTACTTATTTATTATTTATCTTTTTCCTTGCACTTGGCTCCGTAAGCTAAGTGTGGAGTAACAGCTTTGAGTTTTCCGTTTTTGGTTTATTATTTTGGCTGCGAAAATTTAGGGCTGTTACAGTTGGTATCAGAGCAATAGGCTTTCCAAAATGTTTTGCAAAATTTGAAATGGTTTAAAAAAAAAAAAAAAAAAAACTTTTACCTTTATAAAAAAAAAAAAAAAAACAGAGTGTTGGATGGTTTGGGTGCATTGCATACGCATGATTTATATATTCATACTTGTGTATATATGATAATATTTTGTGCTATTACCCTTACCTGAACTGTGAATGCTACTTATGTTACTATTGTGATATTATTTGGGATAGCATGATTTTATGCCAATATTTAATAGAACATTGTTTATATCTATAGTAACCATGCCTCCACGAAGGGAAAATGAAAACAACAATATTGATATGACTGCTATGGTGACGCAACTTATAGCTCAGAACACAGTCCTTGTCGAAGCTGTGCAACAAATGACTACGGTTGCGCGGAATATGAATGAGAGGGCTGAGAATGAAAACGATCCTACACCTACTGTCGCTGGGATGTCTGAGGCGGTACAGAAGAAGAGGCCGCCATCTTTTACTGGGAAAGGGGACCCTACTGAGCTAGATAACTGGATTAGGGAGATGGAGAAAATTTTCTTGGTTGTTGGGTGCCCGCATGAGTTTCAGGCTAGGATCGCTGTTTTCTATTTGAAGGAGGAAGCAGATATTTGGTGGCAGACTGTGAAGGATGATTTCATGAAACCTAAGAGGGTGAGAAATGCTAATGGTACTGTCGTACTTCATGATAAAGACTGGGATGACCTTAAAGACTTACTCGAGGAAGAATTTTTCCCCGACCATGTGAAGAACCAAAAATTGGCTGAATTTGGGGATCTAAAGCAGACGGATGAGATGAGTGTGAAGGATTTTTACAACAAATTCATTGAACTCAGCAGATTCGCTACGGAGTTGGTGCCAACTGAGCGAATTAAAGCGGCAAGGTTTGAAGACAAGTTAAATTGGAAGATTAAGGGTAGGTTTGCTGGGGAGACCTTCACTTCATTGAGGGATATTTATGCTAGAGCTGTGAACATTGAGAGGAGTAACCAGAAAATGGAGGCTGAGTTGGGAACTAGTGTGACCAAAAATAGGGAGTATCAGGGGAGTCAATCTGACACCGCGGCTAAGAGAGGAAATTTCCATAATAATAACAACCCTCAGAATAAGTCTCGATCTTTTGGCGGGAATGTGAAAGAAGAATGGAATAACGGGAATGGTAAGATTCAGGGGACAGGGCAAGTTTTTACCAGACACTATTACTGCAAGATATGCAAGGGAGATCACCCAGGAGTTGACTGTCAGGGAAATAGGGTGACATGCCACTGGTGTGGAAAATTGGGACACCGTGAGTTTGAATGTACTAATAAGAAGGCAGGAAGACCCCGTAGTGCACCATCTGCTAGTGTGAGTGGGAATCAGGGTAACCGATTTCAGGGTCAGGGAAGAACTCAGAGTTATGGTGGGTCTGCATCTAACAACACTTATAAGAACCCAACTCCGACTCAGGGCAACACTACAGCAGCTAGTAAGCCCGCAGGGCAAGTGAATGGCGCACAGAGTGCTAAGAAGCCCACTGGGAAGCTCTATGTCATGAATAGAGAAGAAGCAGAAAATACTGACATCGTTTCGGGTAACTTTCTTGTGAATTCTATTTCAGCTCATGTTCTGTTTGATTCTGGTGCATCTCACTCGTTTATTTCAACTAAGTTTGTGGATAAAATGAATGTTGAACCTAGTGAAATTGTGGATTATGATTTTGCCATGCCATCTGGGGACTTAGTGAACTGTAAAAGAATTTTTAAGGATGTGTCTGTGTTTATTGGTGATCATGATTTTAAGGCCAACCTGATAGAATTTCCGTTACCTCACTTTGATGTGATTTTGGGGATGGATTGGCTCGGTTCTCATCGGGATAATATTGATTGTGCACAGAGTAAAGTTTCCTTGAGAGGGCCTAAAAATGTGAGAGTATCTTATAGGGGTCATGTAAAGGGTCCTAGAGTGAAACTTATTTCTGCTATGAAAGTGAAAAAGCATTTATCTAGGGGAGCTGAGTTGATTTTGTGTCATATAAGGGATTTGAGGGTGGAATATCCTGACTTGAGTGAAGTTCCAGTAGTGAGTGAGTTTGTTGATGTGTTTCCTGAGGAAATCCCGGGAATGCCTCCTGCTAGAGAAGTTGAGTTTAAAATCGACCTAGTGCCAGGAACGGGTCCAATTGCTAAATCACCATATCGAATGGCACCATTAGAAATGCAAGAACTTAAGAAACAATTAGATGAATTGATGGAGAAAGGGTATATTAGGCCTAGTGTGTCGCCTTGGGGTGCCCCTGTTTTATTTGTGAAGAAGAAGGATGGAACTTTGAGGTTGTGTATTGATTATCGGGAATTGAACCAAGTTACTATCAAGAATAGGTATCCTTTACCTAGGATTGATGATTTGTTTGACCAGTTGAAGGGAGCTTCTGTTTTCTCTAAAATAGACTTGCGATCTGGGTACCATCAATTGAAGATAGCACCTGAGGATGTCCCTAAGACTGCATTTTCCACTAGATATGGCCATTATGAATTTACTGTGATGCCTTTTGGGTTGACTAATGCACCTGCTGTATTTATGGACTTGATGAATCGAACTTTTAGGACTTACCTAGATAAGTTTGTTGTGGTGTTCATTGATGACATACTGATTTATTCGAGGAGTGAGGATGAGCATGAGGAACATTTACGTATTGTCCTGGGTACCTTGAGAGAGAAGCAGTTGTATGCCAAATTTTCTAAATGTGAGTTCTGGTTGGATCAAGTAGCTTTTCTGGGGCATATTATATCTAAGGATGGGGTGCTAAGATTAAGGCTGTTAAGGAGTGGCCTAGACCGAAATCCGTGACCGAAATTCGTAGTTTTTTGGGTTTAGCTGGTTATTACAGGAGATTTGTGAAAGTTTTTTCTAAAATAGCTAGACCAATGACTACACTGATGAGGAAAACCACAAAATTTCTTTGGGATGAGGGATGTGAAGAGTCGTTTCAGATTTTGAAGGAGAAGTTGACCACTGCTCCGGTGTTGGCCTTACCGGATGGGAATGAAGCGTATGAAGTTTATACTGATGCTTCTAAGAATGGGTTAGGTTGTGTTCTTATGCAGAATAGGAGAGTGATTGCCTATGCTTCTAGGCAGTTGAAACCTTATGAAGAAAATTATCCCACTCATGATTTAGAATTAGCAGCCGTAGTCTTTGCTTTGAAGATTTGGAGACATTATTTGTTTGGTGTACCCTTTAAGGTTTTCTCTGATCACAAAAGCTTAAAATATATATTCACTCAAAAGGAGCTTAATATGAGACAGAGGAGGTGGTTAGAGTTGATTAAGGACTACGAGGTCGAGATCCAGTATCATGAAGGAAAGGCTAATGTGGTGGCCGATGCCTTAAGTAGGAAATCTCTCCATATGATACAGTTAGTGATGAACCGCGATAACCTAAGGGAAGAATTTGTGAACTTTGCGATCCAAATGGCGAAGCCAGGAACCCCGTCTAATGTGTTATCTGTCGAGAGTGATTTGATAGGGGAGATTAGAGAATTGCAGGTTGGTGATAAGTATTTGCAGGATAAGTTAGTGAATGAGCCTACTTTGTTCAGGCGCGATGAGAGTGGATTGATTAAGGTTCATGATAGAGTGTGTGTGCCTAACCACTGGGAGATAAAGGAAAGAATAATGACTGAGGCACATGCAACACCGTATTCTGTTCACCCCGGGGGTGATAAAATGTATGCAGACTTGAAGTTAGCATTTTGGTGGTCCGGTATGAAGAAACATATTGCAGATTTTGTGTCTCGATGCTTGATATGTCAGAAGGTTAAGAGTGAACATAGGAGACCCCAGGGGAAGTTGCAACCTTTAGAGGTTCCCGAGTGGAAGTGGAGTTCAATCTCCATGGATTTTGTAGCTGGTTTGCCAAGGTCACAGAAGGGTAATAATATGATTTGGGTGATAGTTGATAGGCTGACTAAGTGTGCACATTTTATTCCGATGAAAGATACCTGGAAGAAGAAGCAGCTTGCTGATGCTTATGTACATCATGTGGTAAGACTTCATGGAGTTCCTAAGGATATTGTGTCAGATAGGGATGCCAGATTTGTTTCAATATTTTGGGAGAAACTTCAGACAGCTTTAGGAATCAAACTTAATATGAGCACAGCATTTCATCCAGCTACCGATGGTCAGACTGAAAGAACAAATCAAATACTCGAGGACATGTTGCGAGCTTGTATCTTACAATTTCAGGGAGGCTGGGAGGATAAGTTAGATCTTATTGAGTTCTCTTATAATAACAGTTATCAGACTACAATTCAGATGGCACCATTTGAGGCGTTGTACGGACGCAAATGTAGAAGTCCGGTATGTTGGGGTGATATTAGTGAGCATGTGATTCTAGGGCCCCAGATGATCACTGAAATGGTTGAGAGTGTTAGGATTATACAGGACAGGATGAAGGCAGCTCAAGACCGTCAGAAGAGCTATGCTGATAAGACTCGTAGGCACGTGGAATTTGAGGTTGGTGACAAAGTTCTTTTGCGAGTCTCACCTACTAAAGGAGTAATGCGGTTCGGTAAGAAGGGCAAATTGAGCCCAAAATTTATTGGTCCGTATGAAATTTTGGAGCGTATTGGCGAGGTGGCTTATCGACTTGATTTACCAGCTGATCTAGAGCGAGTGCATAATGTATTCCATGTTTCCCAGCTAAGGAAATACATTAGTGATCCATCACATGTGTTAGACCCGAAGACTATTGAGCTTGATGAGACCATGACTTACGAGGAGACTCCTGTTCAGATTTTGGATAGTAAGGTGCGTAAAACCCGTAGAACTGAGACAAGAATGGTCAAAGTTTTGTGGAATAATAACAATGTGGAGGAGGCTACTTGGGAAGTTGAGTCAGCCATGAAGGAAAAATACCCTCATCTTTTTGCCTAAGGTAAATTTTTGTGCTTCGTGGACGAAGCTTTATTTTAAGGGGGATAGAAGATATGCATGACTACTTTATTTTTGTTGGATTAACCTTGTTGTGTGATTTCATGTTATTATTGCTTGTTGGTTACAAATATGAATCTATTGGTTATTGTTGGTTATGGTTGGATATTGGTTTTCCGTTAATTCTTGAAATACTTGTTTATTTATATTGGTGGTGTAATACTTGTTTATTTATATTGGTGGTGTATTTAATTTGTGCTCAATGCACATTTTAAGATGATAAAACTTGTTAAATTTCAAAACTTTGAAAATATTTAATTATTATTTACCCGGCATGCTCTTAGCTTTCTAAGTGACCCTTTTAAGGATTGTGAGAATTTTGTGGATTCAACTCTAGTACTATCTTGTGGATTAGAACCTTGTGGATTTTTGGAGAATTTAGAAATGTAAGTTATCTTGAGGTTGTGCTTGTTTTGGTGGAATTTGGAGATGGAGAGTAAACATTTTATTTTGGATATATATGAGGAACTTTGCCAAATTTTGGATATATGGAGTGAATAATCATTTTTGGGATACATATGAGGAGTGTGAGACTTTGTTTTGAGGACGAGTTTAAACTTCGAGGACGAAGTTTTGTTTTAAGGAGGGAAGTCTGTAACACCCCGTTATTTTCCGAGTCAATTATAAGGCGTTACTGGTCTATTTTATTTAAATCGGGTTATTAAGTCGGGAAAAGTATTTTCGATGTCTTTATAAAATTAAAGTATTTCGGTTCGTCTTATAATAAATCGGTTTTGATTTTCTTAACGTTATTTTATAAACCGACTTTGTATCGGGTTGAAAATTTGGGTCAAATACATATAAAAAAAAAAAAAAAGACTAAACCCTATATAAACCCCCCCGTACACCCTATTCATTCATTCATCCTCATCTTCTCTGCCACACTTCTTCCTCCCATCTGTTCTCGATTCTCTATCACCGATCGATCCCATTCGATTGCTTCTTGTTCCTCTTTCCATATCAAAATAATTGTAAGTATTCAACTTTTACTAATCCCAATTATTTAAAGTTTGTTTTCTGCCACTTTACAAATCAATTTGTTTTATATTAGTGTTATAATATCATGGGTCAGGGTTAATAGACATTATGTCAAACAATTTGTTTAGGGTGTTGATTTCGGGTCATTCCGATTGTATTTTTTTCTTTCTCGTGGATTAGTGATTTGGGTAATAATAGAACGATTGATTCGTATAAATAGTCCATTGGATGGAAGTTAGGCCTAGATTTATGAAGAAGAGTGAGGCGTAAAACAAAAAAAAAACAGGGGTTTTGCAGTGTTCTTTTTTTAATTTTGGTGAGATGATGCAATGATGAGGTAGTATGATGCAGGCGATAGAAATAACTCGCAGGCGTTGGGAATGTCTCACGGTTTGATGAGGTGCAACTTATTGGGTGTGTACTGTTGTTAATCCAGTAGAGTGAGTTTTTGGTCGTTTTTCTCGATTATTTGGGGTCTAATTTATTTAATGAGGTATTCGATTTTTGGTCAAGTAATTTAGATCGAGTGATAATTTAGATTAATCTCGGGGGTTTGTTGAGCGAGTAAATGGTCAGTGTCTTGAGGTTGAGTGAGTTCGATAGTATAGATGAGTATTATATGGGTTAGACCGTTTTAATGTTAATTAGTTATTGAACCATTATATATTAATTGTAGCTTGTGGATTCGAGGAGAAAGAGTTCTTGGACTAACGATAGCTGAGTTTGTCCGTCTTGAGAGGTAAGGACGTTTTACCTTTTTCACTTTTAAGTAAAGAGCATGTTCGGATCAAAATATATATTTTATAACGGTTTTGTAAATTATTTTGTCGATCGTTAATATTTCTATAATACTCGTGATGTTTGGATATTGAACTGTGTGACACGACTCACATATTGGTACTATTTTGGTAAAAATTTTAGTAACTTATAACAGACTCTGGGAGTTCTGTTGGTCTAGACGGTTTTAAGGTGCGTCTAAGACGTTCCTGGAACTTTGTCCCGAAACTATTTTTGAGTGAGGATTGTCCGGCCCTCACTCGCTAGGGAGTTAGACTTTCTCCTTTGGCAGTTTCATCCTACTGGCTGTCCAAATGTGAGAGGTGCGCACTATTATGAGTCTAGCTAAGCACAGGTGGATACCTCTAGACCGTGCAAGGGTAGGACCTTGGCACACAGGTTGCGAAAAATATATATATTTTGGTTGGTTTGGTTTTGACTACTCTTTTATGGTATTTTGGTATTTAAAAGGTGATTTTAACTCCGATTTTAGTTTACTATAAATTATTATTATTATTATAGTGATTGTTATTATTGTTATTATTATTATTATTATTTCACGATTTATTTTATTATTATATTTTACTCAGCTTTGCTGACGTCCTTTTTGTTTTGGGTCGTTCCCCCGCTGGAACCTGTACCTATTTGTGTTTTTGGGTACAGCTGATAGGTACACTTGAATTGCTGCATGGGTGCATTCTGGTATCGGGTTATGTTGAGCGAGGAAGAATTTTTATAATTTAACTTTGACTACAAACTATTTACATTATTATTGGATTTATTGGTTTGCTATTGTTTTAAACCGTTTTGGATTTTGTAAGACTTAAGTCTTCCGCTGCAACGCTTTCAATTTAATTAGCTATCCGATTCCTATTTTACTTATTTATTATTTATCTTTTTCCTTGCACTTGGCTCCGTAAGCTAAGTGTGGAGTAACAGCTTTGAGTTTTCCGTTTTTGGTTTATTATTTTGGTTGCGAAAATTTAGGGCTGTTACAGGTGTGCCCGTAGTCCGGACCCCAAGCGGCTGGATCAACCCCATAATCGTGGAAAATACCACTAGTATCTCCCGGACCTCTCCAGTAGGACGGGTGCTGAGGCGCCGAGATGCCTTGAGTAAGCATGTACTCGTGGATCTCGCGGTTGACGACGCTCTGATTAATCCCCTCGTGTACCCGTCTCTGGTGCTCATAAACTGGATGATACATAAATGGATACGGGTGCGGAAACTCGGCACCCGGAGTCTGGAACGGGAAGGTCGGGGTGTGTGTGTGTGTGGCCCTGGGGGGCTCGGTCTCATCGGGTACGGTCTCTACACGAACCCTACGTCGAGGGGGTTGGGCACCCTCCTCGAAAATGAATAGCTCCTCGGGAATGAGGTAGCTCGGTGGGTCGGGTGTGTCCTCGCCTGCGAGAGTGGGTGGTAATGCAAGTAGTGGGGGTAGGATTGTCCCTTCGACAACCGGGATTTTCATCCAAACCTTGTCTCGGACGCGCCACAAAAATTTCGGGGGATTGCCCCGAATCCACTTCAAAGTGGAGAAGAGGTAGCCACGGTCTAGCAAAAGGACGCGGTCCGTGAGACTCTCAAAAGTGACTGTATCCCCAAAACCCATAACATAGCGCTTTGCTAGCGCGGTGACAATGGCTCCACAACCAATCGGTCCAGAGCCATTGATCTGGCGCTGGATTCCGACACAGATCATACCCGGTGCACTAAACGCCTTCAGGGATTGCCTAAAGGGGTTTAGGTTGTGTCCTAAAATCAACACCTCCAATGAGTGAAGTTTACTCATGTCGGAGCGTGGAAAAACCACATGACTCAAAATCCGCAAGAAGAGGCGGATATTAGGGTGTGGGATGGCGTTGAGCGCCATAGCGGTGACAGTTGCACCACGACCCGAAAATAACTTAAAGTAGGGAGGTGCTTTCGAACTCTCGGGTATGTCTAGGATGTCTTCAGCCTGGTTAGAGGTAAGTCTAAGACACTCGGACAATGTACTAAGGTAGATGGATTGCTCCTCATTGTTTAACCGAAAAGATATCATACTCTCTTGTCTATCAAATTCAAATGAACTTAAAAATTCTAAAGTGAGTACTCGGTAAGATAACTCACGTAGTGTCCATAAGCCACCGAATCCAGTCATGGACAAGAGATGCAATAATTGCTCGTTCAAACCGAGCTCGATTGCGAATTGCGACGAGCAGCACCAGGTAGCCTCCATCGTCCTAGGTATCAAGGTAACTAAACGAGCTCTTTGGGCCTCGTCCCTGCATTCAATTTCTTCATATCCTGGCACAGGCTGAACAGCCGGCTGCCTTGCATTCCTGTTCCTGTTGTTGTTTCGGGGCGGATTCCTTCTTCCTGCCATGACTATAGCATAATAACAAAACAAAATTATACAAGAATCCCACAAAAAAACACAACATCTCGGCCAAAATCAGACTCTATACACAAAAATCGATTTTTGAGCACAAAGTGGTGAAATCAACACAAAATCAAGCATGCAATGGGATTAGTATATAACTAAGGATGAAATTAAACTATAAAATCAAGAAAAGAAGCAAGGAAATCAAAAATCCCGTAATATACCTCAAGAGTGACGTTTTGGACGAGAATAGGGGAGAAAGGGACGAAAATTTCAGAAATCGACACCAAGAAACACAAAGAAACACTCCCAATTGCAATTTAGAAGCAAAAATCGTGAGATTTGGTGAGGAATTGATGAAATAAGAGTGATTTGGGTGAATTGCGGGTTAGGGTTCTTAGGTAATGTGAGGGGGGAGGGGTTTTAATTTAGAAAACTGATTTGAAAAAAAAAGAGTAGGAAACAATTAAAGGAGGACGAAAAAAGCGAAGTTGGACCCGGTTCAGGGGCACTCGACCGAGTGCATGAGCCACTCAATCGAGTGAACCCTTGGAAACTGGGCAGTAGCTGCTCCGTAAGTGCACTCGACCGAGTGAATGGACCACTCGGTCGAGTGACCACTGCACCTGCTGCTTCTCGCCTTTTTTCCAATAAATTGCTTCAAAATCCTGAAATTAAATCAATTAAACCGTAAAATTCCCTCGTCCTCACTCGATAAATAATACTAACTCCCAATTAGAGCTACCAAGCTAAAAAATAAAAATATAAATAAAAAATAAAAAAAATGCGGAAAGGGAAATTACAAATTTATACAAGTGGTGCCGGGTTGCCTCCCGGTTAGCGCTGGTTTTTACGGTCCCGCTTGACCGGTTTACCTCACTTGGATTAGGTGGAATCGAGAGTGTCGTTGAGGTCCATGGCCTCTACGACACCGACATATGCACCTTCGTGATAGAGCTTGAGGCGTTGACCGTTCACCTTGAATATTTCGCCTTTGTCGGTAGTGAGTGTAACCGACCCGAATTTATTCATTTCAGTCACCGTGAACGGTCCAGACCATCGGGATTTAAGTTTCCCGGGAAAGAGTCTAAGTCGGGAATTAAACAAAAGTACCTTATCGCCGACATGGAACTCTCGGGGGATAATGCGCTTATCATGCCATCTTTTAGTCCGCTCCTTATAAATTCTCGCGTTGTCATAAGCATGGAGACGGAATTCATCTAGTTCGTTCAATTGCATGAGGCGCTTCTCTCCGGCTAGCTTCGGATCGAGATTGAGCTCCTTTAAGGCCCACATAGCCTTAAACTCGAGCTCTACGGGTAGATGGCAAGCCTTGCCATAAACAAGCCTATACGGGGATGTCCCGATAGGAGTCTTGAATGCGGTCCGGTAAGCCCAAAGAGAGGCATCGAGCTTCGAACTCCAATCTTTTCTCGAAGTATGGACAACCTTCTCGAGAATAGACTTGATCTCACGGTTCGTGATCTCGACTTGTCCACTAGTTTGTGGATGATAGGCTAGCCCGGTACGGTGGTGAACACCGTATTTCGTCAATAGCTTAGTGAGTTGGCGTTCATGAAAATGTGAACCGCCATCACTAATAACAGCCCGTGGGACCCCAAAACGCGGGAATATTGTCTTCTTAAAGAGTCGGATCACCACGTTAGCATCGTTAGTAGGTGAAGCGATGGCTTCCACCCACTTAGAAACATAATCTACGGCGACCAAAATATACCGATTCCCATAAGAAGAAGGGAATGGTCCTTGGTAATCTATACCCCAAACATGAAATAGTTCTACTTCAAGAATTCCGGTTTGAGGCATTTCGTGTCGCCGAGAAATATTTCCCGTTCGTTGGCATGCGTCGCAAGAACGGATAAAAGTGGTGGCATCTCTGAGAATAGTGGGCCAATAGAAACCCGATTGCATTACCTTCGCAAAGGTCTTCGAAGGACCGTGATGTCCACCATAAGGGGAGGAGTGGCATTGATGTGTCGTGTTTATATAACTTTATTCCCTCGATTCCGTTGTCTTTTCCGGTCGGAACACGCTCTTTAGAGTCGTTTCTTCTAACATTTTGCTTTGAGTGAGTGTTTTTGTAGATTTTACACGATTTCAGGTCTTTATGTGCATTTACACTCATATCTGGTTAGAAGAACGATCCCGAGACAAAACCCGTGCTTCGAGACGTTTAGGCGAAGAAGAAATGAGAAGTGTCGATTCGTTGGGCCAAGGAAAGCGGCCCAATGCTTGTTTTAGTAGTGTTGTGCGCGCCAGCCTGCATGTGGCAAGCGGCCTGCTGGCCGGCCGACATGACACAAGGGCATTTTTAGCTTCAATTTTTGGTGTGTCTCGGCCCCTGCATGTGGCAGGCGGCCTGCCAGCCGGCCGGCGTGACACGCAGCTTAGTTTCGCCTAATTTTGTATTACTAAGGATTCTTGTATCATTTTCCTAGGATGACTTTTCATACTTAGTTTTTATTTTACTTTAGAAGCTCGTGACTCTTAAGATTCTAGCACTCGGTTTTCACTGGGATTCGATATCGGTAATCTCGTTTATGCAATTTTCAGTTTACGTTTCAATCTTCATCGTAAATTATTTTAGTTCGTCGCAATTTTCTTTATTTGCAATTCGTTGTTTACTTTAGTTCGCTAGATTCTCGTTCGTTTGTTATTAGATTTATTTGCTTCACCTTTTTATCATGAATTCCATGTATGCAATTTATTGTTTCGTAATCATCATGCGTAGCTAATTTTCTCGCTAGGGTCGAGGGGGATCGATGGATTATTATACGATTATGTCGCTTTGATATTAAATTTATAAATATGCTAGTACCACATTCGCGTGTTTTGTTTGTCGATTAATTTGTTAAAGGCCACAACATTTTAATCTATTTGGGAAATTCTAGTTCTTGTGCGAAAGCCGAATTAGGATTAGATCACGCGCGATTTGGTAGGGAGTCTAATAAGTTGCGAGAGCCCGTTAGATCCTTCCTAGGTTGACACGTTTCGAGAGAACGTGTTATAGCCGACTAGCATGTTTATGTGTTTATTATTATGGTCGCAGTGAACCCGTGACCTTAGTTCTCATCTCATTATTAGATTCGATTTTTATTATCGTTTCTAGGAGTCTTTTATATATTCTCAATCAATTAACCGTTTGGAGCATTTTAGAATCGCCATAGCTAATTGACGAAAATTGACTGTTTCCCTGTGGATTCGATACCTCGCTTGCCGCTATCTTCTAGTTAGTAGCATTAGGTTCATCTTGATTGGGTGAGACGACTTAACCCACATCAAATTTGGCGCCGTTGCCGGGGAGACGGTTTTTCTTGTTTTTTTAGCTTGTTTCTTTTATGCTCTCTTTCGTCTCAAGGAATTAAAATTCCTTGAGATTGATCTCACTCCCTACTTGTAGTTTTGCTTATGCCCAGGTCTTTCCGGTCATCAGAGCTTACTCCGTTCGATCCTGAACCCGAGAAAACCTTTCGTAGGCGACGACAGTTTTGGAGAGAGATTTCCGCAGCTCCCGATCTTGCGACTTTGGAAGCTATTCATACTGAATTTGTAGATGAGAATCAGTCCTTTGAAGAGGAACATCAATCTCAGTCCGAGACCATTTTACCACCTCCTCCGATCATAAAAATGCCGAAGCTTTCTAGTCATTCGGAGCCCGAGCAAACTGCTCTTCCTAAGTTGGTTAAACGACCAACTGCCACTCAAGGTACATTTGAGATTCGACCCGCCTTTATCACTTTGGTGGAGAAGAATCAATTTGGTGGTGAACCTAGGGAGGATCCTCACAAGCATATGAGGATTTTTACCGACTATTGCTCCACGATTCCGCTTCCGGCCGGGGTAACTCAAGAAGAAGTCATGGAGATGCTCTTCATGTTCTCACTACGGGATTCCGCTAGGGAGTGGATAACCGATCTTGATAAAGTCACCGAGGGGATCACCGACTGGAATTCTCTTGCTCTTGCCTTCTACAAGCACTATTACCCTCCACAAAAGACGAACATGCTTCGGAGTCAAATCACCAATTTTCGTCAAACTCCGAACGAGAATATTCATGAAGCGTGGGAGCGGTTTAAGAAGCTTGTGAAGGAATGCCCGCACCATGGTTTTCAGGTTTGGTTTCTTTGTAACCAATTTTATAATGGGTTGTATGACGATTGCAGGAGTACACTTGATTCGGCATGCAATGGACGTTTCCAATGTAATGTGGATGATGATAAGGCTTGGCAAACAATAGAAGAGATGGCATCTCACCACTCCCGATGGGGTAATCCACGTGGTAATACTCGATCAAATTCCGGTGAAAGTGGGTCCTCTAATGCCGTGGCCGTTCAATTAGCTGCTTTGGCTAAGAGATTTGATGCATTTGAAGTGTCAAATTCTCAAGGGGGAGGGGGCATGCATCAAGTACATGCCATGCAAGAGTATGCATGTATGCGTTGTGGTGTCGCGGACCATCAAGCTCAGGATTGCCTAGGCTCCATAGAACAGGTGAATGCGTTCCATTCTATGCGTCCACGTTATCCATATATGAACCAACCAGGATATGATGCATCTCTTTTGTCTTACAGGAGTACTAATGTTTTGAACCCGCCTATTACGCCAGTTTATGTACCCCCACCAAAGCAGCATCTCCTGAATCAGCAGAATTTCCAGAATCAAGGAAATTTTCAGAACCAGTAGCAATTCCATAATCAAGGGAATTTTCAGAACCAGCAGATTTTCGGTAATCAGAAGAATTTCCAAAATCAGGGAAATTTTCAGCAGCGACCTCACTCGGGTCAATTTCAACAAAGTTTTGGCAATACTAATCAGAACTTCGGGAATTCTCACCAGAATTTCGGTACTAGTCAGCAGAATTTTGGCCAATCCTCAGCACAAGCTCAAGCAGATGATGGCCAAGACTCAGGACTCGATGATGGCACAAATGCAAAAGAATGATCAAGCTAAGGATAATGCCATCAAGAATTTGGAGAACCAAGTGGGGCACCTTGCCGCGTCACAAGCAACGCGTCAACAAGGTAAACTCTCTTCTCAAGGTGATCAACAGTATGATACGGCTAATTCGATCACTCTTCGTAGTGACACACACTATGAGGGTCCGTCGATGCCTAAAGATGATACACCAGCCGAGAAGGAGGAGGTTCTAGTGGAAGATGTCAATGAGGACGTTATTGTGGAAACTCCAAGTGAAGATCAAGTTCCACCACCCACTACTCCCGTTCCCACCCCGACTAGTCCAACAATTCAAGTACCATTCCCGGATCGATTGAAGAATCGGAAGGAAGCTACCCAATTTGGCAAGTTCATGGAGGTTGTGAAGAATTTGCAGGTTACGGTCCCGTTTACCGAGCTCATTTTGCAGGTCCCGTCTTACGCAAAGTTTATGAAGGACATCTTGACTCGGAAGAGAAGCATTGGTGAGGTAGAAAACGTCGCTCTTACTGCAGAGTGTAGTGCATTTTTACAGAACAAGGCCCCACCAAAGCTAAAGGACCCCGGTAGTTTTTCGATTCCTTGCACTATTGGCACCTTATCGATCGATAAGGCTTTATGTGATTTAGGTGCTAGTGTAAGTGTCATGCCTTATTCCGTTTGTGAAAAACTTAATATGGGTCCTCTTAAGTGTACTAGTGTAACTTTGCAGATTGCGGATCGTTCCATAAAACGCCCTTAGGGAGTTTTAGAAGACGTGCCCGTTAGAGTTGGAAAATTTTTTATCCCGATTGATTTTATCGTCCTTGACATGGCCGAAGACACCCAAATTCCCATAATTTTGGGAAGGCCATTTTTCCACACCGCCGGCGCGGTGATTGATGTCAAGAACGGTAAATTGACCTTGGAAGTGGGTGGAGACACCATTGTTTTCTGCTTAGATAGTACACTCAAGAACCCGATGGTAACGGATTCTTGTTGCATGATTGATGTTGTGGATGTTTTAGTTCATGATTCTATGAAGGCGTCCCTTATACGGGATCCCTTGGAGGCTTTGATATGTTTGGAAGCGTGTGCAGGTGAGGCTTCCGTTGACTCTGCTGTTGTTGATGCTTTGGAAGCCGCTTTGGACGGAAGGATGCTCACGGAGGAGCAAGGTGTCAATGTAACCAACATCGTGCACACCTCATTTACTATTGACATATCCATTCCGGAGCGTAAGCCACTTCCATCTCACCTAAAATATGCCTTTTTAGACGATACCAAGAGCTTCCCCGTGATTGTAAGTGCTGATTTAACTGAGCAACAACTTTCCGATTTGTTAGTTGTTTTGAAGAAAAATAGGAAGGCTTTGGGGTATAGTCTTGATGACTTGAAGGGAATTAGTCCCGATTTCTGTATGCATAGAATAAATCTTGAGGAAGGTCATCGTCCTTGTGTCCAGGGTTAACGTAAGTTGAACCCGAATATGCAAGAGGTTGTTAAAAAGGAAGTTATGAAATTGTTGGATGCGGGAATTATTTATGCGGTTCCCGATTCAAAGTGGGTGAGTCCGGTACAAGTTGTACCTAAGAAGGGAGGGACTACTGTGGTCCCGAATGAAAAGAATGAGTTAATACCTACACGAATCGTGACGGGATGGAGAATGTGCATAGACTATAGAAGGTTGAACACCGCTACACTTAAAGACCATTTCCCATTGCCCTTTATCGACCAAATGCTGGAGAGACTAGCATCTCACAAGTATTTTTGCTATTTGGATGGATATTCGGGATTTTTCCAGATCCCGATACACCCCGCCGACCAAGAAAAGACCACGTTTACTTGTCCCTATGGCACTTTCGCATATCGCAGGATGCCATTCGGGCTATGTAACGCACCCGCCACCTTTCAAAGATGCATGATGAGCATCTTTTCCGACTACATCGAGTCCATTATGGAAGTGTTTATGGACGACTTTTGTGTGTATGGTATGAGTTTTTCAGCTTGTTTAGCTAACTTGGATACCATTTTAAACCGATGTGTCGAGGTCAGTTTGGTCTTGAATTGGGAGAAGTGCCATTTTATGGTCACTGAGGGTGTAGTTTTGGGTCATGTGGTCTCCGAAAAGGGCATTCAGGTGGATAAAGCAAAAGTGCAAGTGATTGAGCAATTGCCCTTGCCGGTTAATGTAAAGGGAGTGAGAAGTTTCCTTGGTCATGCGGGATTTTATCGCCGCTTTATCAAGGTCTTTTCCAAAATTGCTAAGCCACTTACACAATTGCTCCTAAAGGATGCCCCTTTCGATTTTACTGATGAGTGTGTGGAAGCTTTTAACAGGATTAAGCAGGCCCTTATATCGGCTCCGATTATTCAGTCACCGGATTGGAATATGCCATTCGAGATAATGTGTGACGCGAGTGATTATGCTGTGGGAGCGGTTTTGGGCCAAAGGAAGGACAAAGTCTTGCACGCTATATACTATGCTAGTAAAACACTTGATAATGCTCAAGTTAACTATGCAACTACCGAGAAGGAATTGCTAGCTATAGTGTATGCTTTGGAGAAATTCCGAACCTACTTGGTTGGATCGAAAGTCATTCTTTTCACCGATCATGCGGCTCTCAAGTACCTCCTTGCTAAGAAAGAAGCGAAGCCCCGATTACTTCGATGGATCCTCCTCCTCCAAGAGTTTGATTTATCGATCCGGGATAAGAAAGGAGCGGAAAATGGCGTTGCAGATCATTTATCGAGGCTTAGAGTTGAGGAGGAAGGAGTTGTCATCCCCATAGATGACTCTTTTCCCGATGATTCTCTCATGGCCTTAACTACCGGTGAAAGCGAAGGGCCTTGGTATGCGGATTATGCCAATTATTTAGTTGGCAAGGTATTACCCTTCGATCTCTCTTATCAACAAAAGAAAAATTTTCTACATGATGTTCGACAATTTTTCTGGGATGACCCCTATTTATTTAAGGAGTGTGTCGATGATATTTTCCGTCGATGTGTCCCTCAGTGGGAAGTTCTGGGAGTTCTAGAGAGTTGTCATTCATCACCATATGGTGGTCATCATGGACCGAGCCGAACCACGGCTAAGGTCCTCCAGTCGGGTTTTTATTGGCCAACCCTATTCCGAGATGCCCAAGTTTTTATTATGTCCTGCGACGCATGTCAAAGGACCGGTAATATTTCTCGGAGGCATGAGATGCCTCAAAATGGATTCTCGAGGTAGAAATTTTTGATGTCTGGGGTGTAGACTACCAAGGCCCGTTCCCGTCATCCAAGGGCAACCGATATATTTTGGTTGCGGTTGATTATGTCTCCAAGTGGGTGGAGGCGGTAGCATCTCCTGCTAATGATGCTAGAACGGTAATATCTCTGTTTAAAAAGACTATTTTTCCCCACTTTGGTGTTCCAAGAGCGATTATTAGTGATGGTGGAAGTCATTTCCATGAGAAGCGACTTGATGCTTTACTTGCTAAGTACGGTGTCTCTCACCGTACCGGTCTTGCCTACCACCCTCAAACGAGTGGGCAAGTTGAGGTGTCCAATAGGAAAATCAAGTCTATTCTCCAAAAGGTCGTGTCAAAAGCTCGGAAGGGTTGGAGCTCGAAGCTAGATGATACATTATGGGCTTATCGTACCGCCTTTAAAACGCCTATTGGTACTTCCCCTTACCGATTGGTTTATGGCAAGTCATGCCATTTACCCGTCGAGCTAGAGTACAAGGCTTGGTGGGCGATCAAGGAGCTTAACTTGGATCCACATTTGAGCGGGGAGAAGAGACTCATGCAATTGAATGAGTTGGAGGAATTCCGTCTTGGTGCCTATGATAGTGCTCGGGTTTATAAGGAGCGAACCAAGCGGTGACATGACAAGCATATCCTTCACTGTGAGTTCGATGTGGGGGATAAGGTATTATTATTCAATTCTAGGCTCCAGTTGTTTCCCGGAAAGTTGAAATCTCGTTGGTCCGGACCTTTTTCTATCACCCATGTGGGTAAATTTGGCTCGATTGAAGTCGAGAATGATTCAGGTGAACGATTCAAGGGGAACGGTCAACGATTGAAGTTATATCATGAAGGTGCTCAAGTTGGAGCGATTGAAGTTATACGACTTCATCCCGTTCCCTCATTCCACTAAATCTTGAAACTCATCAAGTCGTGCGGGACTCTAAACCAGCGCTACCGGGAGGCAGCCCGAGTATGTAAATAATTTCCCTCATTCTCGTTTTTTTTTATTTTTTTTTATAGATGTTTTAGTGAGGACGAGAGGAGGGACTAATGTTTTTGGAAACGCGCAGAATCATCGGAAATGACTTGAATTGAAGATTTAAGAAAAAAAAAAGAGGGAAATTCACCGTGCTTGTGATAATATAGCAGGTCACCTCAGCCTAGGCCTAGGGGGCCTGTCGAGTTTAGGGGCCGAGGTACGAGTTGAGTTTGAGCTCAAAAAGAAGATGTTGTGCATCTCAGCCTATGCCCAGGCCCCCTATGGACTTCAGGGGCCGAGGCACATGGAAAAAAGAGCAAAGGTGGGATCAAAATCTCGAAAATATGAAGGAAAAGAGGGTCAGACCGGCTAGCAGGCCGCCGGTCCTGACCGGCTGAGCTGTGAGGGAATTTTTAATTAAAAAAATCGAAGGTAAGGGGAAAGTTCTTCAGGCCGGCCAGCCGGCCGCCGGTCCAGACCGGCTGGGGCGTACATCAGACCCCCAAACTCATTTTTTTGGTCATTTCATTCATTCTTCAGCTCTCTCTCGCCTCTCTCTTCTCTCTCACCCCCCCCCCCAAAACCCCAATTTCCCTAATTTCCCAGCTTCATCTTCCCCTTTCTTCACCATCATTCCTCAATATTTTCCCCATATTTCCCCATAAACTGCTACTCCCTCCCCACCACTAAGATTTTCCCACTTTCCTTAAAAGGAAACTCCACTAAGATTTTCCCACTTCAAAACTTTCCTTATTCATCCATAATACTCTCTTCCTATTGGCTACTTTTTCTGATTTGACATCTTGAATCCCACCAAACAATTTACCACCTTTCATTACCCATTCCTTATTCCTTGTGCCATTTACAAATGGGAACATCATTGTGGTGGGGAGGGAGTACTTTCAGAGTTTCAGCTGATTTGCAATGCCTCCTCGGAACAAGCGCACCAGGAACGACCATGCTCAACCCGACATTGAGCCCGATCCAGTTTTTCCAAGTGTAATTTTTACCACTATTGACCAAAAGGTACGGTTTCAAAATTTGAGAAAGCGGTCTATTGTTCCAACTCGTTTTATCGATCGTGATGCTATGCGAACTTTAGGCTTAGATTCTGCTTTGGAACTATTGTTTAAGGGTGTTGGTATGGATACATTTTTTACGATGCGTCGTAATACGTATACCCAGCTTACATTGGAATTTCTGAGTTCGTTTGAGGTACATAAGAATAGACGGTCTGGTGATATTTTTGTTGAGTTCCGTTTACTGAATACTAGTTTTGCGCTGAGCCTGAAGCAGTTTGGGAATTGTTTTGACCTTAAGGATTATGATGACCGTACACCACCCGAGTATGCTAATTTTAGTGTGGGTGATTTTTGGGAATGTATAGCTGATGCCCCGCACACTACCGCGGGGCATATGAGTTCAAACAATATTCATAATCCTGTTATTAAGGTTTGGCAGAGGTTTATGGGATGGACGATTTTTGCTAGGAAGGAGCCACATAATGTGCGCACCGAGGAGGTGTCTATTTTGGGCTCGTATTTGCGGCGTAAGCCGAAGGTGTGGCATATTAATATTGCCTATCACCTCGTCCTTCAGTTTAGGAGAATAGCTACGGCCGTTGCCGATGTTCCTATTTATATAGGCGGGTTAGTCACGCAATTAGCTGTTCGGTTGACCGCTTTTAACGAAGCGGATCATGATCCGGTCCAGGGCGAGATTACCCTTAGCCTTCGGTATTTGGCTTCTCTTAGCTGGATTTCTTCTAGGCATCAGAATCGTTGGGCTTGGCTTATTCATGAGCAGGCGACCATTATTTTGCAAGCCGGGTCGGTTTTGTCACTTGAGGCTGATCAGCCTAATTATTTCTTACCCGTCGCTGCCCCTAGCTCTCTTCCCTCGTCGCATGCTGTTACCTATACTCGTCGCCCGACGAGCGAGTCAAGTACTTCCCAGCCCGCCTCTGAGCCCGGTCCATCTCAGCCTGCTTCTGAGCCTACCACCACTACTGCTTTTGAGCAGCCTCCTCCACCACCCCAGTATGCTCCCCTCCATCCCGATCTGATTTCTTGGATGGAGCGCATGGAGTTGAGTGTCGGTTCGTCCCGTTCTGATTTTGATACTTTTCGCACAGAGACTCGTGCCGACACCGCTGCTACTCACGCTCGCCTAGACAGGTTATATGCTGATCAGTGCCTCGGGATGTATCCCGTATATGATGACTATGCTAGGCGTGCGGCTGTGCCACCACAGGGCCCTTATCCCTCGTACTTTTCGTGGCCCGTGGGTGATTATACTGATCCTTCGATTCATGGCGGCTTTCATCTTCACACTGACTATTTCAGCGCCCCAACGGGCCCTGCTTTTGGAGCCGCTAGTGATTATCAGGGAGGTGGTTGGTATACGGGTGGTGCATCCGGCTCCGGGACTGCTGCAGATGATGATATGGAGGATGATGATTTCGGTGATGATGACGACGATGATGATCAGTAGCGGATTGCTGATTTCGCTACCTCTCCGTGTATATATTTGGTATGTCCTTTCTCTATCCTCGGTTTTTATTTGTGTCCCCCCACCAATTTTGAGTCTGTATGATATGGACATTGAGGACAATGTCGAGTCTAGCGTGGGGGAGTTTTTAGTATTTCTAGTTTTATTTCCTTGAGTCTTAGCGTCTGTCTATGATACCGATTATGCAGCAATGATGATAATTTGCGCTCTTTAGGCTACCTACTCATTCTTAAACAGATATACATCTGACCTTTGTTATGTGGAATAATAATTAATCGACAAGTATGCAATCAACTGAGCTATAATTTGTGATTCCCATTTAGACCGACCTTGCATTTAGGCTTTAGCTACAAAATTGGTGAGATTTAGAGCCTCATGTAGCCAGTACATTCATACCTGGCTACCACTTAGGTTATGTGTGTAGGTCTCCTCGTGGAATATGTTATGTCAATACGCATAAGTATGGTGTTTTCCCCTTTATTTTGACTAACTTGCCTAGTAATCATTTTTGGGACATTTTCATTTTTTATCTATTTCTATCCATTTTCTCCTTGGCTAATATATGAAGAATTCACAAAATGAACTACAAAATCAAATTTGCCTACCTAGCCAAACTTGATGAAGTAGGTCACCTAGTGCGTTCTATGCTCGTTATTGTGCGATTATGGAGATTTTTGATGGATGTTTGGATGTGGTTGAATCTGTTTCAAGGGAGTATGTAGATTTTGTCTGGGTCAATTTGAGTCATTGTTTATATTTGCTTCTAATTTCATCAAGCTTTGAAAAAATCGGAAAAATCAAAAAAGAGAAAAAAAAAAAAAAAAAAAAATTATTCTCGTTACTTTTATTTTTCGTTTACTTGATGAAATTTGAGCGCCCTCTTTTGACCCCGGACTCGTTCTCGTTGGTTGGTGGTTTGTGTGTTTTGTTTGTGGAAGCGGAAGAATTTTTGAGTTGAGCATTATCGCACTAGTTAGTTCACTAGCTTGGCTTTAACCTCACATGACCATATCGATTTCCACCTTCTACCTTGTTATCACCATCCTTGCCTCCCTTTGTGATCTTAGCATGTTTTGTAAAAATTTAGAGGTCGATACCATACTAGATTGCGGGCATATTTCCATGAGTTGGAGTAGTTGAGCGTTTTCACATATACACACCTTTCCTAATTGAGCGATGAGTGCCTCCGTAAGTAGCCTATGTAAGGGTTTTGGTTGAAAATGTGGTTTCTACATATTATGCTTGGTGAAGTTGTGCATTTGTTGATGGATTATTTTTCCTATTTCCCGTCTTGGAATCCGTTTCTTAGACTTGGTTCGATGTTCGCTATGACGGACGTGAGTATTTGGTTGCCTATTATTTGCTTTGAGCTGTTTCAGTATTATATTAGTTATTTTCTTACGGGTCTTGCTTGAGGACAAGCAAGGGTTCGGTTCGGGGGAGTTTGATGTGTCGTGTTTATATAACTTTATTCCCTCGATTCCGTTGTCTTTTCCGGTCGGAACGCGCTCTTTAGAGCCGTTTCTTCTAACATTTTGCTTTGAGTGAGTGTTTTTGTAGATTTTACACGATTTCAGGTCTTTATGTGCATTTACACTCATATCTGGTTAGAAGAACGATCCCGAGACAAAACCCGTGCTTCGAGACGTTTAGGCGAAGAAGAAATGAGAAGTGTCGATTCGTTGGGCCAAGGAAAGCGGTCCAATGCTTGTTTTAGTAGTGTTGTGCGCGCCAGCCTACATGTGGCAGGCGGCCTGCTGGCCGGTCGGCATGACACAAGGGCATTTTTATCTTCAATTTTTGGTGTGTCTCGGCCCCTGCATGTGGCAGGCGGCCTGCCAGCCGGCCGGCGTGACACGCAGCTTAGTTTCGCCTAATTTTGTACTCCCTCCTATTCACTCTTTTCCTCCCCAATTTTTTTTGGGGGGAAACCAAGGAGGGAGTATAATAATAATAAAGAGTGGAGATAAAGTAAGAGAAATGAATAGAAAGTGGGGTATGAAGTGTAAAAGGTTGGGTATAAAGTGAAAAGGGGTTGGGTTTAGGTGTGGAGGAAAAGAATAAAGAATTGAAGGAAGAATAAAGAATGATTAAAATTATTTCCAAAAAAGGAAAGTGGGAAGAAAACCAAACTAAGCTCAAAAAGGAAAGTGGGAGGAAAAGAGTGAATAGGAGGGAGTATTACTAAGGATTCTTGTATCATTTTCCTAGGATGACTTTTCATACTTAGTTTTTATTTTACTTTAGAAGCTCGTGACTCTTAAGATTCTAGCACTCGGTTTTCACTGGGATTCGATTTCGGTAATCTCGTTTATGCAATTTTCAGTTTACGTTTCAATCTTCATCGTAAATTATTTTAGTTCGTCGCAATTTTCTTTATTTGCAATTCGTTGTTTACTTTAGTTCGCTAGATTCTCGTTCGTTTGTTATTAGATTTATTTGCTTCACCTTTTTATCATGAATTCCATGTATGCGATTTATTGTTTCGTAATCATCATGCGTAGCTAATTTTCTCGCTAGGGTCGAGGGGGATCGATGGATTATTATACGATTATGTCGCTTTGATATTAAATTTATAAATATGCTAGTACCACCTTCGCGTGTTTTGTTTGTCGATTAATTTGTTAAAGGCCACAACATTTTAATCTATTTGGGAAATTCTAGTTCTTGTGCGAAAGCCGAATTAGGATTAGATCACGCGCGATTTGGTAGGGAGTCTAATAAGTTGCGAGAGCCCGTTAGATCCTTCCTAGGTTGACACGTTTCGAGAGAACGTGTTATAGCCGACTAGCATGTTTATGTGTTTATTATTATGGTCGCAGTGAACCCGTGACCTTAGTTCTCATCTCATTATTAGATTCGATTTTTATTATCGTTTCTAGGAGTCTTTTATATATTCTCAATCAATTAACCGTTTGGAGCATTTTAGAATCGCCATAGCTAATTGACGAAAATTGACTGTTTCCCTGTGGATTCGATACCTTGCTTGCCGCTATCTTCTAGTTAGTAGCATTAGGTTTATCTTGATTGGGTGAGACGACTTAACCCACATCAGGCATCTAGTGAGGATAGCATGTACCTCACTCTCGGGAATACACCTCCTAAATAGGCCATCTGCACATTCTCGGAAGAGATACGTGATGCGCGTATTTTATATACACTTTTTATACCTTTTATACGCGCATTCTCATGTTTATTGAATAGTGAAAACTATTATTTTGCCCCGAATTGGCTACTTTGTGGTTGTATTGTCATTTTGCAGAAACGGAAGACAAAGGAGCTAAAACGAACCAAAACCGGGCCAAAACGAAGCTGGAAGGAGCTGTTCGCTGAAGCGAGCAATAGTCGACCGACTATTAAGATAGTCGGCCGACCATGACGATAGTCGACCGACTATTACTATAGTCGGCCGACTATTCTGGAGCTGCAGAGATCAAGTTGATAAATGATTAGTCGACCGACTATTACAATAGTCGGCCGACTATTCCCTGGACCGCGGGCAGATTTCTTGATCAGCAAGAAATTTCGAAAACCCAAAGGAGTTTCCTAAACAGTTTTTAACTCATTTAATCTATATAAATAGGGCTTTTCAGCCACATTAGAATTAACTTCTACACAACTCCCACTTCTCTTTAGATTTTTTTAGACTTCTCTTTCATTATTCTCTCTAGTTTAATTTCTTCCTAAAACTCGGTTATTGTAAGAACTTTTGGATTCGAATCGCCTTCATTCCTTCGGTAATTTTATTAATCTTTCTTCCTTCTTCTTTGATTGATTTATTAATCGGTAATTTTATTCGTAATGTTTAATCTAGTAGATTCTTTTATTAATCTCGTTGTTCTTAATTTAATTATGAGTAACTAATTTCCCTTGCTAGGATTTAGGGGATCTGCGAATTGAATGTGGTCGCTAAATAATTTATAGATCTGTCAATAATATTGTGTCTGAGTTGTCAATTGTAGCATTAATTGAGATTAATTGATTAAGTTGACGTAATTGATTAATTGAATTCGGTAAACTTGAACCTAAGATCGGAAGCCTGGTAAAAGTTAGACCTGCTACAACACATTAGTTTGCCCTAATAAGATCGGAAGCCTTTAGACGCATGCTAGGGTGAATAGCGGACCGGAAGGACCTTTTCAATACCCCTTAGACCAATATCTACGACAGACCTGTGATTTAGACCGTGACCATATGAGATTCATAGTGAACCGACAATCCTAGTTTTCTCTCCATATATTTATTCATCTTAAATTCATCTTATTTTATTTTAGTTATTTCTTCCCTTTTAATTCTCTTTCCTTCACTAATTTAGTTTAGATAAACACAATTAAAAACCCCCCGATTTGTTACGTAGATAGACTTTAATTACGAGTAGAATTTATTTGTCTCCCTGTGAATTCGATCCCGACTTCCCTAGCTATATTTTTAGTTAGACTGTAGTTGGTTATTTTTTATAGGTATACGACTAGCTTATCAAATTTTGGCGCCGTTGCCGGGGAGGCGGTTAATTTTACTTGTTTTTTTTAGTTTATCTTTTGTCTCAGGGAACTTTTGTTCCTTGAGACGGTTCTCATATTTTCCTTCTTAGTTCTGTGTATGCCCAGGTCTAACAGGTCCGAGATTCATCCTTTCGATCCCGAACCCGAGAAGACTTTACGAGCTAGACGGAGTTTTTGGAGGGAAATTCGTCAAGCGGAGAAATCTAACCCGCCTGACCCAGTTTTCGCTAATCTGGAAGCGGAATATTCGTCCCACGAAGAGGACAACTCTAGCACTAAATCAGACGCCGAGTCAGATATCTCAATTACAATCATGCCGCCGAAGCTTTCCACTCACTCCGAGCCGACTCAGGCTAACATCCCGAAAGGATGGAAGCTACCGACTCCTACCACAGGCTCTTTCGAGATTCATCCCGCTTATATCAATTTAGTGGAGCGAAATACCTTCTCGGGCAATAAAAACGAAGACCCCGGGCAGCATATGGAAATATTTACTGATTATTGTTGTTCGATTCCAATTGCTCCCGGGGTAACACAGGAACAAGTAATGGAAGCCTTATTTCCATTTTCTCTTGCAGGTCCAGCCCGTAGATGGTATCGAGACTTGGATAAGGCATCAGCAAACATTAATGACTGGAACTCGTTAGCGCTTGCTTTTTATAAGCATTACTACCCTCCTCAGCGCACTAATCATATACGGAGTCAGATAACCAGTTTTAAGCAAGGACCATTGGAAGATCTTAACGAAACATGGACTAGATTTAAGGATCTAGTCCGCTCTATTCCTCACCACGGATTTGAACCATGGTTTTTATGTAATCAATTTTATAACGGTTTATTTGATGATAATCGTGCTATTCTTGATGGTGCAGCTAACGGACGTTTCCAAAACAACGTTGATGATGACAAGGGTTGGAAATTGATCGAGGAGATGGCCACGCATCGAGCCGAATATGGAAATCCGAGGGGTAGTGTTCGGGTAGCCGCAGTGGAAACCAATGAGATTATGGTTCAATTTGATCATCTTCATGCCCGTCTCGATAAAATCCAGAATCCACCTCATAGGAACGAGTCAAATCAGCAAACTGTCCATGCCATGATCAAACAGGAGGCAATGTGTGAGCGATGTGGTATCGAAGGCCATAGCGCGGGGGAATGTATGACCGGGATGGAACAAGTTCTAACTTTTCAACACTTCAAGCAAGGTAATCCATATTCTAATTACTACAATGAGAGGACTAGGGAGCATCCTAACTTCAGTTGGACAAGTCAGAATGTGTTGAACCCAGTTCCTCAGCCGAAGCAACAAGCTTATGTTCTGCCTCATCGCGGACAACAACAAGGCTTCCAAAAGCCTCTAGCTCTTCCACCGCAAACTCAACCTCTTGCCATTCTTCCTCCACCGCCCGTGACTCCGACTCCAGTTCCTAGTGAATATCAGGAATTGAAGAGTATGATGCAATCTCTTATGATCCAGATGCAGAAAAGTGACCAATCCAAAGATGCAGAGATCAAGATGTTGGAGACGCAGGTGGCGCAGCTTGCCACAAATCAGTCTGCTAGGCAACCGGGCACACTACCGTCGCAGCCGGAAAAACCGCACGATACGGCCAACGCAATTCAGCTTCGTAGCAGCCTTACTTATGACGAGCCCAAGATGCCTAGCTATCGTAATTCTGTTATTGTGGATGATGTAATTGAGGATGTAATAGATGGTGATGAATCGTTAAAAACTGCTGAAACTGCTGTGAATGACGAACTGGTCAATAATAGTCGACCGACTATTTCAGATAGTCGACCGACTATCATTGACAGATTAACAGAAACTGCAGGTGAAGAGGATAATAGTCGACCGACTATCCCTGATAGTCGACCGACTGTTAATAGTAGTCGACCGACTATCCCTGATAGTCGGCCGACTATTCCAGAAGCCATATCCAGATCCGAAACGGTTGCTGCTGATAAGCCGTCTGATGTTGCAGTGGAAACGGGTGTCCTACAAGATAAAGCTGCTGAACAGGTCAAAATTCGAGTTCCTTTTCCTAGCCGGTTGAAGAATAAGAAGGTCGAGAACCAGTTCAGTAAGTTTATGGAGGTCGTCAAAAATCTCCAGGTAACCGTTCCCTTCACGGAATTAATTACCCAGGTACCCTCTTACGCAAAATTTATGAAAGATATTCTGACCCGTAAGAGGAACTTTAATGAACATGAGACTATTGCTTTTACTGCTGAGTGTAGTGCTTTAATTCAAAGTAAGTCTCCACCCAAACTGAAAGACCCGGGTAGTTTTTCCATACCATGCACCATAGGCAACCATGTAATCGATAACGCTTTATGTGATTTGGGTGCAAGTGTCAGTGTCATGCCCTATTCAGTTTGCGAGAAACTGAATATGGGTCAGCTTAAAGTCACAAGTGTAACTCTTCAGATGGCTGATAGGTCAGTCAAACGTCCCCTAGAAGTTTTAGAGGATGTCCCTGTTAGGATAGGTAAATTTTTTATACCTGTCGATTTCATTGTTTTAGATATGGCTGAGGATACCCAGATTCCTATAATTTTAGGTAGGTCATTTCTACATACTGCAGGGGCTATTATAGATGTCAAGTACGGACGCTTGACTCTAGAGGTGGGGGACGATAAAGTGACCTTTAATTTGGCCAATACATTAGCTAAGCCTATGATCGAGGATACTTGTTATGCACTAGTTATCATTGATGAAGTTATTCTTGATGTTTGTACGGGCTCCCTGAGTAGGGACCCGCTCGAGGCTTTGACATGTTTAGACACTTGTGCAGGTGATAAGACTAACGATGATGCTGTGTGGGATATTTTAGGAGATACACAGAAACTGACGAGCATCGACGGAGAAGTGGTAAATAGGTTGGTAGATACTTCTTATGCTGTAGAGGTAACCAAACCCGACCTGAAACCTCTTCCGTCTCATCTTAAGTATGTATTTCTAGACGATTCTGAGTCTTATCCCGTCATCGTAAGTAATAAGTTAGATGAGAACCAACTTTCTGCTTTGTTTGTCGTTCTTAAAAAGAACAAGAATGCATTAGGTTACAGTCTAGATGACCTTAAGGGAATTAGTCCCGATATTTGCATGCATCGAATTGAATTAGAAGAGGATCGCCGACCTGTTAGACAGGGTCAACGTAAGTTGAACCCGAAAATGCAGGAAGTGGTAATGAAAGAAGTGATGAAGTTGTTAGATGCAGGTATAATTTATTCTGTCGGTCACTCTAAATGGGTGAGTCCTGTTCAGGTCGTCCCGAAGAAAGGCGGGACGACCGTGGTCAAAAACAATAAAAATGAATTAATAGCTACTAGAATTGTAACGGGATGGCGGATGTGCATAGACTATAGACAATTAAATGACGCCACAAAAAAAGATCACTTTCCTCTTCCGTTTATCGATCAAATGGTAGAAAGGTTAGCCTCACATAAGTTTTTCTGTTATTTAGATGGCTATTCGGGGTTCTTTCAGATCCCGATCCATCTTGATGATCAGGAAAAGACTACCTTTACTTGTCCCCATGGTGTTTTTGCTTATCGCAGGATGCCCTTCGGGTTGTGTAATGCCCCTGCCACCTTTCAAAGGTGTATGATGGGGATATTTTCCGAGTATATCGAGTCTATTATGGAGGTATTTATGGATGATTTCAGTGTCTACGGTAGTAGTTTCACTGATTGTTTGACTAACCTTGATAAAGTGATGCAGCGATGTATTGAGGTCAATCTAGTGCTGAATTGGGAGAAGTGCCATTTTATGGTCAACGAGGGAGTTGTCCTTGGGCACTTAGTTTCAGATCGAGGCATCCAAGTGGACAAAGCAAAGGTGCAAGTGGTCGAGCAATTGCCTCCTCCCGTTAACCTGAAGGGGGTTAGGAGTTTTCTTGGACACGCCGGATTTTATCGCCGGTTTATCAAAGATTTCTCTAAAATTGCTAAACCACTTACACAATTGCTCCTTAAGGATACCCTATTCATTTTTTCTGATGAATGTTTATCTGCTTTTAACAGGTTGAAGCAGGCTTTGGTCACAGCACCTATTATTCAAGCCCCGGATTTGGAGTTACCGTTTGAAGTTATGTGCGATGCTAGTGATTATGCGGTCGGAGCGGTGCTGGGTCAAAGGAAGGAAAACGCAGTGAATGCCATCTATTATGCGAGCCGAACTCTGGATGAGGCTCAGGTGAAGTATACTACGACGGAGAAGGAGCTTCTAGCTGTGGTTTATGCATTAGAGAAATTTCGATCTTATTTAATAGGATCGAAAGTCATAATTTATACGGACCATGCGGCTTTGAAGTACCTCCTCGCAAAGCAGGAAGCCAAACCGAGACTGCTACGATGGATCCTTCTACTTCAGGAATTCGACTTGGAGATAAAGGACAAGAAGGGTGCTGAAAATTCTGTGGCGGACCACCTTTCTAGATTTCCATTGCAGGACGGAGGCGATACTTTACCGATAGATGATTCTTTTCCTGATGATATTTTGATGGCTATTGGTATAATGGATACTCCGTGGTATGCTGACTATGCTAATTTTCTTGTAGGTAAAATAATGCCGCCTGATTTGACATATCAACAAAAGAAGCGGTTCCTACATGATGTTCGGCAATATTTTTGGGACGATCCTTATCTTTTCAAGGAGTGTGCCGACGGACTTTTTAGGCGATGCATACCGCAATGGGAAACCAATGCCATCTTGGAAGCTTGTCATTCCTCATCTTATGGTGGTCACCACGGTCCCGCTAGGACCGTGGCTAAGGTACTTCAATCAGGTTTTTATTGGCCATCTTTGTTTTCTGATGCCAAGTCGTTTGTTTCAGGATGTGATGCTTTTCAGAGGACGGGAAATATCTCCCGGAGGCATGAGAGCCTCAGGTCGGTATTTTGGAGGTAGAGATTTTCGATGTTTGGGGCATCGACTATCAAGGACCCTTCCCGACAAGTCGAGGTAATAGGTACATTTTAGTAGCTGTGGACTACGTATCTAAGTGGGTAGAAGTCGTTGCCTCGGTCCATTGTGACGCTAAGACCGTCATCCAACTTTTCAAGAAGATTATATTTCCACGTTTTGGCGTCCCCCGAGTAGTCATTAGTGATGGAGGTATGCACTTTAAGGAAAAACAACTTATTGCCTTATTATCTAAATATGGTGTTATGCATCGTAGAGGTTTGGGATATCACCCCCAAACTAGTGGACAGGTTGAAGTTTCCAACCGGGAGCTTAAGGATATTTTGGCAAAAGTTGTCTCGAAGTCAAGAAAAGATTGGAGCCTGAAACTAGATGACACTCTATGGGCATATAGGACCGCCTATAAGACACCGATTGGTACATCGCCTTATCGTTTGGTCTATGGGAAATCCTGTCACTTACCCGTAGAATTGGAGCATAAAGCTTGGTGGGCCGTTAAAGAACTAAATTTTTACCCGAAATTGTGTGGCGAACGACTTCTACAACTAGATGAGCTCGAGGAGTTCAGGATGAATGCCTACAATAGTGCCCGTATCTACAAAGAAAAGACAAAAAGGTGGCACGATAAGCGTATCATTCCGAGAGAATTTAAAGCGGGCGAAAAGGTATTATTGTTTAATTCTCGTCTTCGTCTTTTTCCTGGAAAATTAAAATCCAGATGGTCCGGCCCCTATACGGTAATTTCAACTTCTAAATTTGGGTCGGTCGAGCTTGAAAACTCTTCCACGGGAAATCGCTTTAAGGTCAATGGTCACCAAATAAAGTACTACCACGAGAGAGGTGACATAGGAGGAGAAGTCGAGGTTCTGTACCTCGAAACAGTCACCAACTGAGCATAGTGACTACGGTCGTGCGGGACCTTAAACCAGCGCTGACCGGGAGGCAACCCGGGTTGTAAAACAATTGTACCTGCATTTAGTTAGTTATAGCATATTTAATTTTCTGCATTATAGATTTTGTGAGAGTGAGAACGAGGGTCTAAAGGTTTGAATTGAGTTTTGCAGAGAACAGGCTGCTGACGGAAAACTGGAACTGGTCAACAATAGTCGACCGACTATTTTTATAGTCGGACGACTATTTATATAAGTCGGCTGACTATTCTGGCAAAAGTCGCGCACCTTGGATGACAATTTCCGTCAAATAAGTTTTTTTCTCTCTTTACTCTACTTCAGTTACTTTTAATTTGAAAAATAAACTCCTAAACCCTATTTTCTTACTCCTCCCACTTACCTCCATCCTTACCTTCATCTTCTCCATTTCAAACCTCCATCTTCATTCTCAAATCCCTACCCATCTCCTTCTCTCCATCCCTTTTTTCTTCTCTAATCTTTTCATCCTTGCTATTTTCTTGTCTCTATTGAAATTGTAACTACTTTCCGGCCATTCAAGTAAGTTTTCTTGTGTTGATTTTCTTTTTTTTTTCTCCCGACTAACTGCTGCGTTGTACGTTCTCTGCTGTTCGCCGGAGTCGCCGACTATCGGAAAAGTCGTCCGACTATTCTAATAGTCGGACGACTATTGCGATAGTCGGGCGACTATCGTTCTGTCGGGCGATTTGTTTTCGCGTTTGCTGGGTTTCTGTCGCAGTACTTCAGGCTGCTTGAATTTCAGATTTTCGACTTAGTTTGTCTCAGATTTATGCTATTACTCATTTGTTCACCCAAATCAATTGATTTCTTTCACATTATCATGTTTTTACCCAAATTTCAGTCATGAAATTAGGGTTTTCATTTCAATTGATTTGGGGGTTTTTTGTGTGAGTAGTACACTAGTCTGAATTCTGCTATTTCAGGTCGAAATGGATGCAAAAAGACAACGTCGGGGGAGCACAAGACGTCGGACCGACATTAGCCGGGAGTCAGCGCCAACTCAGGATCTCGTTCCATTTCCCGAGGAAGGCATACCGGAATACCCTAACATTCAGTTTGCCTCAGCTGATCAGAGGGAGCGTTTTATCCGGTTGGCAGCTCTTAAGGTAACCCCGACACGGTTCCTAGACCGTGAACTCTTGGGCAGGTTAGGCATTTATCAGCCTGTTGTTGACTTACTTAATGGTACGGGTATGAGTGGGCTAATTTATATGCTAGAATTCACATATAAGGGTCTTACTCTTGAGTTTTTTAGTAGTTTCAATTTTTTTAGTGACATGAACTGGGACACACCTTGCATTTTTTTAGACTCTTTAACACGAGGTTTTCTAGGACCGTTCGCGAGTTCGGTCAGCTTTTAGGTGTCACTAGCGAAGGGGACTCAATACATCCCCCTCGCCGTCTAGCCAATGAAATCTGGTCTTGCATTACTGATCGTATTACGGGTCGTAAGCGGGGCAACGAAGTCCATCACCCGGCCATCCGATACTGGCTTCGTCTGATAGGGTGCACCATTTACGGACGTACTGAGCCGAACAATGTTAATGCTGATGAGTTAGAGAGTCTAGCGGGCTATCTAAACATCGATAGCGAGCGGCCATATGTCATGAATGTGGCCGCCCTTGTTGCCCACCATTTCCAACATATCGGAAATGGGCTTATTTCTGTCATTCATTGCGGGGGCCTCGTTTCCCACATCGGTCGTAGGCTATTTCCGGACTTCCCGTACGGGGAGGAACCTATAGGACACGATCTTCCATCTGACGCGCGACTCAAAAGTCGCCTTTTGAACTTTTCTGTCCTTAGGAGTCTTCATTGGCTAGGTCCTGATTTGCGTTGGCGCATAGCAAAGGATGAATCGGTTATCCTCCCTTACAATCTACCACCTCTTACCCCCTTCCCCTATCTCCCCTTTGGTCATGAACGGGACTCTCCACCGTATCCCTCCTATCTGCTACCACTTAGGAGGGATCTTCAGACCCCGACACACTTCGCACCCGAGACGGGTGGACCGTCCCGACCTCCTCGACAATCTCGAGGGGGTGGCCGATCGACTAGCCATGCATCACATACACCATCTTTTGCGGCTGGACCTTCGGTCCCACCACGGCCTCCTTATGTATATCCATATACTGATTATTCTGATGTGCCTGCATATCCTGCCCATTTTGTGCCTCCTCCGCCATATGTTACACCTGCGGTCCTCGACCAAGCGGCGGTCCCTGGAATGCTTAATGAGTTGTGCCACCGGATGGCAACGGTACAGCTAAATCAGGCACTTGCCGACTTTCCATGTTACAACAATGGAGTGCAGATCAGCTTGATTTCTCCTACAGGTTGGCACCTGACTTACTACACCTACCCCGAGGGAGGCTATGGTAACAATGCCGGGAATGAGCAAAGAGATGACGAGGAGGTAGACGACGATGATGGAGATGACGATAGTGGAAGTGGTGATCAGGAGGAGAGCGGTGACGAGAGCTCCGATTAGGACGGTTTGGGGAGGTCTCCAAATGTATATATCTTGTAAGTAATTCTTCTTTTTTTTTCTTTTTGCACTTCCATCGTTTCGCATTCCTTCCCCGTATCTATTGTTGTCTCTTATTGTTTGTTGTACACAATGAGGGCATTGTGTGATTTAGTTTGGGGAGGGTATGCATCTGTCTGTTTTCATCCATCTGCATATTTCTTGCATTTTTGCATGCATTAAAAAAAAATCACAAAAATATGTTTTTGCATTTAGTCGAGTCTTAGTCGAGTCGAAATGCTATGTAGCGATGATGATAATGCTTCTATGTCTTCATTTAGTTGCTTATGCTAGTGCGCCATTAGATTTTTTTGTATATAATCACATGCGGCATTCTTGCATCTTTGGTTAACTGTATTGAACGAATAAACTTGACTCATTGTTGGCAAACTACTCAGATTTGTAAGGAATTAGAGCCTTAAACTGATGACATCCATGATCAATTTTCTTTAGATTGAGATTAGTACTCCTTATGAGACATGTAATATTAAACTGCATAAGCATGACATTCGTCTCTTAGGTACCTGTACGTTTTTGACTCGTGGTTTTGACATGTGCGAAAAAAAGGCAAATCCTTTCTTTTAAATAATCCCCATGAGCCTCACATAGCCAAATTGACCTGTTTGACCCGTTTTTCAACTACATGCTATATATTGCCTACCCTAGTCAAGCTAGTAGATTAGTTGAACGGAATTATTTTTTTTCGGGTTGATTGTGGCACCGTGATGATTGAAAAAAAAGGGAATTGAGAAAAAAAAAAGTTGAAAAGAAAAAAATCAATGAGAAAAAAATCTTGAATGAAAAAAAAGAAAGGAAAGAAGAAAAGAAAAAAAATGAAGTGAAACTAGAAGAAGAATGTGTTTTTGCTATGAAAAAAGAACTGATCTCTCTAATTTCATAGTTATTGGTGAGAAGCGATTTTTATAAGGCGCTTGTTATTATCCCTAATTTCTTCGACTAGAGTTTGGTGAGAACGGAATGAATTTTATGTTGATTGTAGTTGTACTAGCTTGGCTTTTACCTCCTCATATCCATATCGTTTTGCCCCTTCTTACCCGATTAGCCTCACTTTATACTATATGTAAGTCCTTGGCACTTGTCATTACCCGATAGAATGCGTATGTACGGTTATTAGAGATTGATTTCATGTTAGATTGCATGCATGTTCTTAGGTCGCAGTTTAGGTGAGTGCTTTGTTTTTTCCACTTTTACATAAACTCACAATATCACCCGATTTGTGTGATGAGCGATCCGTGAGAGTCCGACATAGACGAGTCTTGCAAGGTTGAAGGTTCAGTACTGTTGTCATTGGTCAAGCTTGTTGTATGTAGTTGTTTACATTTATTTTAATCGTTGCGCATTAGTTTGGGTGACTTTGGAGCATATTCCGCTATGAGCTATATACATTTCATTAGGATTGAGTTATCGTTTTGTGCTTGCTTGAGGACAAGCAAGGGTTTGGTTTGGGGAGCTTTGATGCGCGTATTTTATATACACTTTTTATACCTTTTATACGCGCATTCTCATGTTTATTGAATAGTGAAAACTATTATTTTGCCCCGAATTGGCTACTTTGTGGTTGTATTGTCATTTTGCAGAAACGGAAGACAAAGGAGCTAAAACGAACCAAAACCGGGCCAAAACGAAGCTGGAAGGAGTTGTTCGCTGAAGCGAGCGATAGTCGGCCGACCATGACGATAGTCGACCGACTATTACTATAGTCCCGACTATTCTGGAGCTGCAGAGATCAAGTTGATAAATGATTAGTCGACCGACTATTACAATAGTCGGCCGACTATTCCCTGGACCGCGGGCAGATTTCGTGATCAGCAAGAAATTTCGAAAACCCAAAGGAGTTTCCTAAACAGTTTTTAAATCATTTAATCTGTATAAATAGGGCTTTTCAGCCACATTAGAATTAACTTCTACACAACTCCCACTTCTCTTTAGATTTCTTTTAGACTTCTCTTTCATTATTCTCTCTAGTTTAATTTCTTCCTAAAACTCGGTTATTGTAAGAACTTTTGGATTCGAATCGCCTTCATTCCTTCGGTAATTTTATTAATCTTTCTTCCTTCTTCTTTGATTGATTTATTAATCGGTAATTTTATTCGTAATGTTTAATCTAGTAGATTCTTTTATTAATCTCGTTGTTCTTAATTTAATTATGAGTAACTAATTTCCCTTGCTAGGATTTAGGGGATCTGCGAATTGAATGTGGTCGCTAAATAATTTATAGATCTGTCAATAATATTGTGTCTGAGTTGTCAATTGTAGCATTAATTGAGATTAATTGATTAAGTTGACGTAATTGATTAATTGAATTCGGTAAACTTGAACCTAAGATCGGAAGCCTGGTAAAAGTTAGACCTGCTACAACACATTAGTTTGCCCTAATAAGATCGGAAGCCTTTAGACGCATGCTAGGGTGAATAGCGGACCGGAAGGACCTTTTCAATACCCCTTAGACCAATATCTACGACAGACCTGTGATTTAGACCGTGACCATATGAGATTCATAGTGAACCGACAATCCTAGTTTTCTCTCCATATATTTATTCATCTTAAATTCATCTTATTTTATTTTAGTTATTTCTTCCCTTTTAATTCTCTTTCCTTCACTAATTTAGTTTAGATAAACACAATTAAAAACCCCCCGATTTGTTACGTAGATAGACTTTAATTACGAGTAGAATTTATTTGTCTCCCTGTGAATTCGATCCCGACTTCCCTAGCTATATTTTTAGTTAGACTGTAGTTGGTTATTTTTTATAGGTATACGACTAGCTTATCAATACGGGTCGTCCCAAAAATACCTCTTCACATCATGTAGAAATCGCTTCTTCTGCTGATACTGAAGGTCGGGAGGTAAAGTACCTCCAACTAGAAAGTTGGCATAATCAGCAAACCATGGAGTATCCATGGTAATAGCGAGCAAATGGTCATCGGGGAATGAATCGTCAATTGGAGCGAGATCCCCGCCATCATATCTTAGCCGGGATAGGTGATCGGCTACGACATTCTCGGCACCGGACTTATCACAGATCTCCAAGTCAAACTCCTGCAATAATAGGATCCATCTAATAAGTCTCGGTTTGGCCTCCTTCTTCGCTAGAAGGTACTTCAAGGCTGCATGATCTGTATACACTATCACCTTCGAGCCAATGAGATAGACCCGAAACTTGTCTAGAGCATAGATGATGGCTAATAACTCCTTCTCCGTGGTAGCATAATTGATCTGCGCCATATCTAACGTCCGACTAGCATAGTAGATCGCATGTAAAGCCTTGTCTTTCCTTTGCCCGAGCACGGCTCCTACAGCGTAATCGCTAGCATCGCACATAACCTCGAAAGGCAAATCCCATTCGGGAGCTCGGATAATAGGTGCCGAAACGAGAGCCTGCTTAATCCTGTCAAAAGCTCGAGCACACTCGTCAGTAAAAACGAACGGGGCATCTTTGAGGAGCAGCTGAGTTAGAGGCTTGACAATCTTGGAGAAATCTTGGATGAAACGGCGGTAAAAACCCGCGTGACCAAGAAAACTCCGCACACCCTTAATATTAACGGGGTATGGTAATTGCTCAATCACCTCGACTTTCGCTTTATCCACTTGGATGCCGCGTTCGGACACTAAATGACCCAAAACGACTCCCTCAGTCACCATGAAGTGACATTTCTCCCAGTTTAAGACCAAATTGGTCTCCTCACAATGTTGCAAGACCCGTGTAAGATTAAGTAAACATGCATCATAATCAGTGCCATATACACTGAAATCATCCATGAAGACTTCCATGACAGACTCGATAAGGTCCGAAAATATGGACATCATACAACGTTGGAAAGTGGCCGGGGCATTACAGAGGCCAAAAGGCATCCTTCGGTATGCGAAGGTGCCGTAGGGACAGGTGAAAGTTGTTTTCTCCTGGTCGTCTGGGTGAATTGGGATTTGGAAAAATCCCGAGTAGCCATCTAAGTAGCAGAAGTACTTATGACAAGCAAGACGCTCTAAAATCTGGTCAATGAAGGGGAGTGGGAAATGGTCTTTCCTAGTAGCTACATTCAGCTTACGGTAGTCAATACACATTCTCCATCCAGTCACTAATCGAGTAGAAATAAGTTCATTCCTCTCGTTCGTGATAACCGTGGTCCCACCCTTCTTAGGGACCACTTGGACTGGACTAACCCATTTAGAGTCGGAAATGGGATAGACAATGCCAGCATCTAGGAGTTTCATAACCTCCTTCCTAACCACATCCTGCATGTTCGGGTTCAACCTACGTTGTCCCTGAATGGATGGTCTATGGTCTCCCTCTAAGTGAATGCGATGCATGCAAAATTCGGGACTAATACCACGTAAGTCATCAATACTGTACCCAATAGCCTTCTTATGTCGTCGTAAAATGACTAACAACTCCGAAAGTTGGCTATCTGTGAGTGCAGCGTTGACAATTACGGGGTTTAGACCCTTATCATCTAGAAATGCATATTTCAAATTAGAGGGGAGGGGTTTTAGTTCAGGTTTACTTACCTCGACCTCCTTTTTAGGGGTGCCGAGCCTGTATACCTTCTCTATAGTGCTCTCCTTTCCATTTAGCATGCGTTCCAGCTCATCTACTTCCGTGCTCCATGATCTCTTCTCGGCATCAGCATCGCCGGATGTTAGCAATTTCTCCAAAGGGTCCCTGCCAAGATAGTCGTCAATATAATTTTCTATTTCCAAATCAATGACATCTATGCTATAGCAAGACTCTTCTATCATGGGCTTCTTAAGAGCTTGATCGAGACTAAAAGTCACGGTGTCATCTCCTACGAAAAGTGTGAGCTTCCCATTCTTGACGTCGATGATCGCCCCTGCCGTGTGTAGGAAAGGGCGACCGAGGATAATAGGTATTATGGTATCCTCAGCCATGTCTAAGACAACAAAGTCTACGGGAATAAAGAATTTCCCTACTTGGACCGGAACATCCTCTAAGACACCTAAAGGATATTTGACCGATCGATCAGCCATCTGCAGAGTCATATTAGTACATTTCAAAACACCCATATTCAATTTCTGACAAATAGAAACGGCATGACACTGACGCTAGCTCCTAAGTCACACAGGGCCTTATCGATAGCTAATGTCCCTATAGTACAAGGGATAGAAAAACTCCCTGGATCCTTGAGCTTTGGCGGAGTACGACTCTGTAGTAGCGCGCTGCATTCTTCTGTGAAAGCAACTGTCTCAGTTTCACTAAAAGACCGCTTACGAGTTAGTATTTCTTTCATAAATTTCGCGTAAGCAGGAACTTGAGTGATCAAATCAGTAAAAGGAACACTTACCTGCAGATTCTTAACGACTTCCATAAACTTACCGAACTGTTGATCGAGCTTTGTCTTACGCTGTCGGTGGGGAAATGGAAGTATGATCGGAATCGCAGGCTCCTTGGCTTGAGACGGGGACGCTTGAGAAGAATTAGCATCCTTAATTGAAACCTGGGGATGAAAAGAAGCGGAGTTAGGCGTTACGTTATCCACTCGATCGAGTACAGGCTGACTCGGTCGAGTGTCATCATACTCGATCGAGTCACCTGTAGGCACTCGGTCGAGTGGCATCACTGGGGGGTTACTGACCCCTTTTGGAGGGTCTACTCGATCGAGTAACACCACTTCACTCGATCGAGTATCTTCCAACTCGATCGAGTCAGGCTTGACTCGGTCGAGTGGTACACTAGACTGCTCCCTGCCAGGTTTTAGGGGGTCTACTCGATCGAGTGAAGTGGTGTTACTCGATCGAGTAGCCTCAATTCGTGGCCTGCTCAACGCTTCCTCGGCTAGCTCTTGCTTCTCCAACTCGGTCTCATCAACCACAACATACTCCTCGGGCATCTTCGGACCGTCATATTGGGTTCCGCTTCTCAATGTGATCGCATTGGCTTGCTCGTGTGATTGTTCGCCTTGAGGAGGTAAAGTACCCGGTGGCCTAGCTTGCTTTTGGGCGGCAAGTTGTGCTACTTGGGTATCTAGCATCTTGTTATGGGCAAGTATCTGGTTGACTTGAGTTTCTAGCTTATTATGACTTTGGATACCTTGCATTAACAATGCTTTAATCTCCGCAAACTCGGTGTTGGTTGGAGCTTGAGCTTGAGCTTGGCTTTGGTTTTGTGGGATCGGTTGGAATTGTTGTTGGTTCCCCCACCCTTGTTGGTTACCCCAAGGTTGGTTATTACCCCACTGTTGTTGGTTACCCCATCCTTGTTGGTTACCCCAATTTTGTTGCCCTCCTTGGAATTGTTGTCGGTTATTGCTATGGCTTTGGGAGGGTCGGTTATGGGGTGCTACATATGGGACGGTTTTGTTACCGCCGGGTGGTGGTGGGTTGAGCACGTTTTGACTCCTATAGGACAACAAGGACTTGTCATTGCCCGGTTGGTTCATGTAGGGTTGGTGTGGTCTCATGGATTGAAATGCATTTGCCGTTTCTAAACTCACACACTCTTGGGTGTAATGACCCATATTCCCACAGTTCTCACAAACAACCTCAGACATTGCATTAACTTGGTACATACCGCCTTGTTGTTGTTGGTTTTGAGTTCTAGCAAGCTCCATGGAGTCAATCCGCTTAGTTAAAGCGGCTAGGTGGCTAACTATGGCATTTGATGACTCGGAGTCACCACTATTTCCCCGGGTGTTACCTCGTGGATTTCCCCAACGTGAGTGATGAGTAGCCATATCTTCAATCAATTTTCATGCTTTATCATCATCAACGTTGTTTTGGAACCTGCCATTAGCTGCAGAATTGAGCGTAGCTCGGCAATCGTCATATAAACCATTATAGAATTGATTGCACATAAACCATACCTCGAATCCGTGATGTGGGCACTCCTTAACTAGCTTTTTAAATCTTACCCACGCCTCGTAGATATTCTCGTGAGATGTCTGTCGGAAGTTAGTAATCTGACTCCTCAACATGTTGGTCTTCTGCGGCGTGTAGTAGTGCTTGTAAAAAGCTAAGGCTAGGGAGTTCCAGTCTGTGATTCCCTCGGTCTCTTTGTCTAGATCCGTGATCCAGTCTCTCGCGTTATCGCGTAGGGAGAACATGAATAGCATCTCCATCACCTCTTCTTGTGTCACTCCCGCGGGGAGTGGTATAGTTGAGCAATAATCGGTGAAGAGCTTCATGTGCTTCGCCGGGTCTTCATCAGGACCTCCACCGAATTGATTTCGCTCCACCAACGTAATGAAAGCGGGGCGAATCTCAAACGTACCTGTAGTGGCCATGGGCCTCTTCAATGGTTTCGGTAGGGCACTTTGCTCCGACTCGGAATGGCTAGCAAGTTTGGGAGGCATCTTGACTAGCGGTGTCTCGGGGGCAGTAGTGGAATTATCCTCTTCAAAGGACAGTGCTTTGGATATATGCTCGTCGTCCGAATGTTCCACTGATTCTGATCTTTCTGTCTCAGCAATCTCCTTGTAGAATTTCCTAGACCTGCGGAGAGTTCTCTCTGGTTCAGGATCGAATGGTGGTACGTAGCCTGAAATTCGAGAGGACCTGGGCATACGAGGAAACTACAAAAAAAATGTGAGAAACGGTCTCAAGGAACTGAAGTTCCTCGAGACAAGCAATCTAAAGACTAAAACACAAAACAAGCAAATAAATAACACCGTCTCCCCGGCAACGGCGCCAAAATTTGATAGGGGTAGTCGTATCCCTAATCAAAGATACCCTAAGGTCCACTAACTAATGTAGATAGTGAAGTAGGGGTCGAACCACCAGGAGACGGGACTCAATTACTTGTTCTAAGGTCTAGACTAAAGATTACGGGTCACTGTTTTTCTGTTTGTTTGAGTGAACTAACAACTAACTGGTGTAAGATAAATCAATAATAAAAAGGTCCAGGGTCTCAGGTTCACAATGAATGTCAATCGGGTCAGGGAGTCAATTAACAGGTCAATAATTGAACTGTCTAAGGTGTAGGTCCGGTAGGTACTACTACAAACTTTAGAACTAAACTTAACCTGCGGCCGCTAGAATTAAGCTAGTCTACCCAAAATATCGTGACCTAATTAGTCCTTAACCCGGTCGGCAAAAAGTCCTAATTGTGATACTAACTAATTAATCCTGGCCAGTAATTAATCAATCAGAATTAAAAACAATATTCAGGCGACAGTTCATATAATCAGAGACAGGTCAATTTTCTATAACCCAATTAACACTCATCGATCCCCTTAAACCCTAGATAAAAATTAGCTACTCATGATGATTATAATTAAATTAACAAAATATGAATTGCAATTAAACATGATGAATGCGGATTAAATTAAACTACGAGACTGAAATCAGATAACTATGAAAACTAAGAACGAATTAAGACAAGAATTAAACTAGGGAATTAAGACAAGAATTAAACTAGGGAATTGAAATTAAAATTAAAATTAAAATTAAAGTAACGATACCGAACAATTTGAGATCTGAAAAAGGAAGAACAGAATACGATGAATCTTGCGAAGAAAAACGGAATGAACGTAGTCTTCTACCCTAAGCTAATGTAACGTAATATCTCTAGGAATAGAAAAAGTGATAAGTCCAAAAGTAGTCTGACAATCCTCCTCCAACTGATTTAAAAGAAATCAGTTGGACTTACAAAACAGGCCCATAATTCTAATTAAAAGAAAATCCAATCCGCGGCCTGAAAGCAAGGCACTCGATCGAGTACATGCGTGCACTCGATCGAGTGGATCCGTATCTGCATTCTGGTTGATCACGGAAATAGGCACTCGATCGAGTGCTTAGCACCACTCGATCGAGTGGGTGCTGCTGGGCTCGTAATTGAGCTATTCCTTTGCTTCTTGGCTTTTTCGTTTTCTTCCTTGTCTTCCGTCCTCATCTCGGCTATCCGGGTTATTACTCCAAAATATGCTCAAAATTGCACTTAACCTACAAAATAGCACGAGGACCGACAGTATCGACTTTCTAATAGAAATCGACATCAAACCTATAATTATGGAAGAAGAAAAGCTCAAAAACGGTTGTCGGGGGACAATAAAATACGATATAAAATGCGTTGATCAGTTAACATTCTCATTTCTTTCCCATCACTAAATTCTAAAGGTTTCATCTTTATTTGTTTCTTTTTTGCATTTACTTAGGGTTAATCATTTGCATTTTGTTTTGAATTTTGTAGTTATTAGACGATATTATTACGATATCGACTATATATTTAATATAGTAGTGTATATTATAGCATATAATATTTTGGTTAATATGGAATTGTGTGGGTTGATTTCATATTCTATAGGCTATACATTAGGAAATTACCAAGTATATGGAGCTTGGTTTGTGATATAAATGTAACTCTTGTATTACGATATTATGCATTCAATAATTCAATAATATCTTCTCCCAATTTTTTTCATATAATCATTTTTTCATGGTATCAGAGCATTGAAACTCGATCCTTGAATAATGAAAATTGGAGAAGACGGAAAGAAGCAAGAAACAAAAATGGAACAAATCGCCCCATCCTCACCACTATATCTTCATCCAAGTGATAGCCCAAGTTTAATGTTAACCCAAATCATTTTCGATGGAGATAACTATGAGTTGTGGGTAGATGCGGTGCGTAACGGTCTGGACGCTAAAAATAAGTTAGCGTTTGTTGAAGGTTCCGTCAAGAAACCAGTTCTCAAGGACGGAGAAGAAGAAAATATTGAAGTTGTGGCTTGGCGTCAATGCAATGCCATGGTGAAATCATGGTTAAGAAACGTAATCAATATCAAATTGCATCCTAGCATTGCTTTTTTTGAAACGGTGACAGAGATCTGGAAAGAATTGACAGATCGTTATTCCTCGGCAAATGCACCGAGGGTCCATCAATTAAAAGGAGACCTCAATGAGTGCAAGCAAGGGAGAAACCAGTCCGTCGTCGACTACTACACTCAATTAAAAGCGATATGGGATGAGTTGGCTAATTATAGTCGTGTTCCTACATGTACTTGCGGTGCAGGAGCAGCGTTGATTAAGGAGCGCGAAGAGGAGAAGGTGCACCAATTCTTAATGGGGCTCGACAATGATCTTTATGGTCACATCAGGTCCAATTTATTGATGGAGGATGATGTTACTTCCTTGAACAGGGCGTATGCTCTGGTCTTGCGTGAGGAGAGGCATAGGACCGTCACGAAGGCAAAGGAAGAGACGGTAGAAGCAGCCATGGCCACTAAGACAACTAGTGGTCAAGGACGTGGTCGAGTGAGTAATTCGAACATCACCCCAGAAGAATCGGATGTCATGCAGTGTACGTATTGCCAAAAATTTTGGCACACCGAAGATAATTGCTACGTCAAACATGGGTATCCAACTCGAGGCAGAGGCCGCGGACGACGTAGAGGAAGAGGCAGAGGTGGTAGAGGTCGTGGAAACAATCAAATTGTCAATGCCATGTCTGCCAATGAAAGTGATCTGACAGCAGAGGAAGTAGTACAGTTACGGAGTCTTTTGGTGAACAAGGGAGAAGGTAGTCAGAAAACAGCAACACCAGATATAAATATTAAAAGTGTTGGTGATTGGTTGCTCGATAGTGGAGCGTCGCATCATATGACATGGCGACGCGAACTACTCGACAATATATGGCGAGGCAGACCCTCCACGGTTGGACTACCCGATGGTTCACATATAATAGCACAGGAACACGGAAACGTGTTCTTTAGCAACACTTTCATGCTTAAAGATGTTTTATACGTACCGTCATTAACATGCGATTTAATATCCATTAAACAGTTGATTAAAGAAAATAATTGTGTTGTGACTTTTTATCCCGACTATTGTGTTATACAGGACCAATCTACGAGGATGAAGATTGGACGGGGTGAGCATCGCGATGGGGTCTATTATTTGAAGATTGATCAAGTACGTGTCGCTAGAGCAAATGCCAATGGAGATGCACGACTTTGGCACAAGCGACTAGGTCACCCTTCAAGCAGTACTTTGTCTCATTTTTCGAATTTAGTTGGCTCCAATTTAAGTTGGAATTTTGGTGATGTTTGCGATTTGGGTTGTCGGGCTAAGCAAACAAGGTCAGCTTTTAAGTCTAATAATAAAAGGAGTGATGTTTTGTTTTCTTTAATACACTGTGATATTTGGGGGCCATATCACACAAAAAGTTTATCGGGTTCGCAATATTTTCTCACCATTGTTGATGACATGAGTCGGAGTGTGTGGGTTTATTTGATGCGTGATAAGGGAGAAGTAGGTCGATTATTGATAAATTTTTGTAAGATGACGATAACTCAATTTGGAAAACAGGTTAAAATAGTGCAAAGTGATAATGGAACCGAATTTCTTTCGGGGCAAATGAAAGCTTATTATCATGAAAATGGGATGGTCTTTCGAACTAGTAATGTTGACACCCCACAACAAAATGGTAGGGTCGAGCGGAAACATAGACATATATTAGAAAAAGCGAGAGCCCTCCGTTTTCAAGCAAATTTGCCTATTTATTTTTGGGGAGAGTGTGTCCTGACCGCTGCATATTTAATAAACCGCACACCCACTCGTGTACTGAATGGTTTAACACCTTATGAAATATTGTATGGGAACCGACCAAGTCTGGACAATATTCGGGTTTTCGGTAGTTTATGTTATGCTCACAATAAAGACCGGGCAAAGGACAAGTTCAATGAAAGAGGAAAACGTTGTATATTTATTGGCTATCCACATAGCAAAAAGGGGTGGAAGGTATATGATCTCAAACAACGTTCTTTATTTGAGTCAAGAGACGTAATATTCCATGAACATGTCTTTCCTTTTGTCGATATTAATTCGGTTGAGAATATGCAAAACATGCAAATAAATACATCCCATGAGCCTGAAACATTTGTGACCGTAGATCACAATTTAGAGAAACCAAGTGAACCGGGAAATGAGGACGGCATAAATGATGAAATTGGAGAGAGTGCGAACCCGAATACGAGTGAGGAGGAGAATAAAGAAACAGAAATCCGTACTGATGGTACTACTGATGGCGACACAGTAGTAGAGGAAATTAATTAACAGGTTGGTCGTGGTGCCCGTCAGAAGTTCGACCCGTATTGGAAAAAAGATTATGTTTGCAAGTCGACACGCATTATAGACCCCAAGGCGATCACTCACTCGGTTCAATCAACATCAGCAAAGAAAGGTACTCGTTATCCAATAGCAAATTATGTCACAACGAATTGTTTTTCTGATAATCACAGGAATTTTTTGGCTCAAGTTGATGCGGTCCGCGAACCACAGAATTATGCGGAGGCAGCCAGAAAACAAGAATGGCGACAGGCCATGGCCGAAGAAATCGAAGCTTTAAAGAAAACTGGGACATGGCAGGTCGTTGATTTACCAAATGGCAAGAAACCCATAGGTTGTCGATGGGTATATAAAGTGAAGCACAAGGCAGATGGGACAATTGAACGATATAAGGCGAGGTTGGTAGCGCAAGGTTACACCCAAGTTGAAGGGGTCGATTATCATGAAACCTTCGCCCCCGTTGCAAAAATGATGAGTGTGAGGTGTATACTGGCCGTGGCATTCACAAAAGGATGGTCAATCGCGCAATTAGACGTGAATAACGCCTTTCTTCATGGAGACTTAGATGAGGAAGTATATATGCGAATGCCTCAGGGTTTTGAGAGCACTGGATCGACAAAGGTATGCAAACTTACAAAGTCATTATACGGTTTAAAACAGGCCTCGAGAAATTGGTTTGCAAAGCTAACGAATTCTTTAACAAAATATGGTTTTGTTCAATCACTAGCCGATTATTCATTATTTACTTACAATAAAGACGGAGTATTTGTTGGCTTATTAGTATACGTTGATGATATGATTATTGTAAGTGATAACCAAGTTGCTAGTGATCGACTTAAAGCCTTTCTTGATCGAAGTTTTGGGATTAAAGACCTCGGGAGACTGAAATATTTCTTAGGAATCGAAGTTGCCACGGGTTCGAAAGGATTATTCCTTAGCCAACGTAAATATGCTCTAGAAATATTGAAAGAAACTGGGATGGAGGGAGCAAAACCGATAAAAACTCCCATCCAACAAAACCATAAGTTAGCATTGGCAAAGGGATATTTGTTGAAAGATCCAATGAAGTACAGAAGGTTAGTAGGGCGCCTGATTTATTTGACCATCACACGGCCTGATTTGGTCTATGCCGTTCATATCTTGGCTCAGTTCGTTCATGCCCCGAGGAAAGAGCATTTAGATGCAGTATATCGTGTGGCCCGTTACATTAAGAGCAATCCGGGAAAAGGGATTAAAATAGACCGTAACAGCGAATTGTGCTTGCGGGGATATTCTGACTCGGATTGGGCAAGTTGCCCACTGTCACGAAGGTCACTAACCGGGTACTATGTGGTTCTTGGACTATCGTCCATTTCATGGAAAACCAAAAAGCAAACGACGGTGGCAAGGTCGACAGCCGAAGCTGAATATCGTGCATTGGCAGCCGTAACAAGTGAACTTATTTGGGTAAAATCTTTCCTTAAGTCGCTAGGTGTTGATCATAATCTACCCATGAAAATTTATTGTGATAATCAAGCCGCCTTACACATTGCGAAAAATCCGGTATTCCATGATCGTACAAAACACATCGAGATTGATTGTCATTTTATTAGACATCATCTTATGAATGGAACGGTGTCTACGGATCATATACAAAGCAAAGAACAGATTGCGGATATTTTTACGAAGGCTCTTGGAGGTGACGCCTTTGAGTATCTTCAGTCCAAGTTGGGCATTGGGACAGCAAATGCTCCAACTTGAGGAGGAGTATTAGACGATATTATTACGATATCGACTATATATTTAATATAGTAGTGTATATTATAGCATATAATATCTTGGTTAATATGGAATTGTGTGGGTTGATTTCATATTCTATAGGCTATACATTAGGAAATTACCAAGTATATGGAGCTTGGTTTGTGATATAAATGTAACTCTTGTATTACGATATTATGCATTCAATAATTCAATAATATCTTCTCCCAATTTTTTTCATATAATCATTTTTTCAGTAGTTTACCTTGATAATTTGTGCGTTTGATGGTGATTTCCTCAGATGGGTTGGTGTTACTCTTGTTTGCAGAAGAAATCTTATTGATTTGAGTGCTTAACTTGTTTTTTTTACGTGGGTACGTGAAACTGTTGCACTTTTTAAAATTTGATCGTAGCATTTCTAAAGAATCTGAATGAGTATAATGTTTTTGTTTTTGTAATTTAGTTGCTGCTACAAAAATGTCATCAAGGTTTATCTTTGATTTTGTTTAAATTTGTGTTTTATTTATGAGTATTACTTCGTGACATTGAAGTTTGTACTCATTCTTCATGAAATCACAATATTCGTACCATCATGTCTATGTTTCCTAGGGTAAAAATATGGACAAAGCCAGACTCATTGCAATTTGGAATTTCGTCATACGTAGTAAAATTGCGTTAGGTACGCTTTATGGTGATTAACGATTCTATGGGGTTCTGTCACAACCTCTAAACCATTTTATAAGATCGAATTATAACCCCTATTTATCATTGTTTGTTCACAGCAAGCCAACAACTATAGTTCATTTTTCGTATATTGTTCACATTGTTTGTTACTCGTATTATTTGCATTAATTAATAAAAAAACTACTCCAAACTGATACATACAACCAAAGTTATTACGTGCTCCAGCTTCCGTAGTATTTAGAATATGGTTTGTCTCTTTTAGAATTCGAGCTCGACTTTTCATGACCGCATAGGTTAAAGATCGTAGGATTTAAAAACCCCAAATGAATAAACGGAGACCGTGAATATCTATAGAAAAGATAAACAAATGAATAAAACGGAAAACTTGATTAGTTTTCTTTCACCCAGCCTTCTAGCAAGTGCGGAACTAACAATGATATGACATACTGACCGTCTCTTCCTAATCCTCTCACGGTCTCCTACTCCTTGGTTTCGCCTGCCCTATTCAGAAACCAACCAACAATGGCGACGCTCCTTCGCAGCTCTAATTTCCGAGCACCGCCTCCATCTCTCACCATTTCCAACTCCTTGAGATTACCCAGGTCTTCCTGTATCTGTGTTCGTCTTCCCACAACTCGTTCCTCATCTTCTCACACTCTCGTTTCCAAAGTTGGTGGTGTTAATCGTAGTGTACCTAAGTTTGTGATTTCTGCTTCTTCCGGAGAATCCTCTGAAACTGAAATCGACACCGAAATTCAAGTTGAACAGCAACAGCAGCCTGACATTCAGGTACTCCTTTCCCCCCCTTTTCAATTTCATTCACTTTTTTGTACTAATTACTCATCTTTTTGTATATTCAAATTATGGTGTGTAGTTGGTTTTTGTTTGCTTGTGTTGTAATGCAAATATTGATTTTGGGAAAACCAAATACTTGTGCCATTGTGTGTATTTCTCAATTGATTGGACGAATTGTTCTGATAGATATATCCGTCATAAATTGATGACGGGTAGCATATTCTCTGTCTTTATCTACCCAAGTGGGTAGTATTTGACCCGTTTGCACATTTACGATGGATACGCATGTCACAAAGAAGAATTTTCCGTAAAACAAAGACCCATGTGGATAGATAAAGCAATTTACTAGTCCCGCGGCATTGTGATTTTGTCTTGTGCATGATATTTGATTCGTTACAAGAGACTTAGGTCCTGGCTAAAAGGGATTGAAGTGAACTTGAATTTAATTGAACTAAGTTTGTTGAATTGACCAAGACAAACTAAAATTAATGAGCCTTGACCTAGTTTAACTATACTGAACAAGAATGAACATTATTGGTCCTAATTGGAAAGAAGAGGGCCTTATGGTTGACAAATCGAGCTTGACATGTGATACCGTCTTGTGATTCTCCGTCCATGTAATGTGGATTTCAAGAAGAGTGTAGGAAATTCAGATAACTGAACTAGGAACTCCATCCAACTTCTCTCTCTAAAAAGAGAGCCTTCTCCTCCTCCCCAACAGCATCCACAGTACAGAGGATTGTGACTCCGATTGATGTTCTTTGCATAACATAGGCACCCAAAGAATGAGAAATAAACACAGTTGAATAAAGGTTCGTATGTGGTCTTTCCAACGAGCACAGCGGTCAGAGTATATGGCTGATAAGATGAACAAAGGCAAGATGCTTTCGCCCAAAAACATAATGTGTTAGTTAGCTGGACCAAGGCATGCTGGGCAACATTAAGGACGTGACGGTGTTTTCTCTCTTTTTAGGTTATTGACCATCGATGAATGATACCCAGCTCGGAATAGAGCCTTTGTATGACTAGTTGTCAAATTGGTGCTTATGCAATGTAATAGATAAATTTGTTGTTTTGATTAGATTTTAATCTCTATTATATCCCAATCTCTAGCAACATGAACAAGCCTGTTGTACTCTTTTCATGTTCCTGGGAATAGAATGAACTCAATTCATTGGGTCGGGTCAGTGGCGTGGTGTGGATGCTAATATAATTTGCAGGGTGTTTGCCATCCATCCATGTTTTGATCTTCTTTTTAATTGGTATATAGGCAAGATATAGGGTAGTTGGCGGTATTTAGTCTCTAACATGTATTTGTTTTTTTTATTTGCTGTACAGGATAATACAGATGGAGCAGGTAATGGTGAAACGTTAGAAGAGACTTCGGGTGATGATGGCAAACCTGATACTGATGCTCCTCCCCTGTCTCCTGTCTTAAGTGCATTAAAGTTGTATAAGGAGGCTATAGATAATAACGATGAGGCTAAAGCTGTTGAACTCGAGGCATTCTTTAAGTCAATTGAAGATGAGAAAGATGCTCTTGATAGGAAGGTACTTTCTTTATCTGAAGATATTTCAGTAGAAAGAGAGCGTGTTCTGAGGATTAGTGCAGATTTTGACAATTTCCGGAAGCGAACGGAAAGAGAACGGCTTTCGTTGGTTACAAATGCTCAGGGAGAGCTTATCGAGAATTTTTTGCCTGTTGTGGATAATTTTGAACGGGCAAAAACCCAGATTAAGATAGAGACTGAAGCAGAGCAGAAAATCAGCAATAGTTATCAGAGCATATACAAGCAGTTCTTTGAAATTTTAAGCTCTATTGGTGTCCTTCCTGTGGATACGGTGGGAAAACCCTTTGATCCAATGGTCAGTACATTTTCTTCTGTTGTGGCTTTGTGAACATGGTGGATGTGATATTGTGATGTGTGTTATTCTTGTTTCCTTCTTCTTTTGCGTGTATTCTTTGAACTTTTTTGGCTGAGTGCAAGTAGTTTTGTTGAGTGTGACTTTGTGAACGAGCAGTTCTTTGAAATTGTTTGCCTTTGTTTGGTACGTGTAGTTTGGTCGAGTGTCATTGAAATTGATAGCCGTAATGCAACCAGACGTAAAATCTATATCCTCGACGAAGTTGTATGAAAATATTTGTCTGGGAAGTGGGATTTAGTTCTGCCACCCATGTACTCCAATGGCTTAATGATATTGTCTTATTTTGCTGGGTGGATTAATGCAGAAGGACAACCAAGTTGGTTTGAAATTCAGTCGAGTACTTGGCAAATTGATTGGCGTACTCAATGGTACATATTCAGGTTTTATGAAGACCTGGAAACGATTGTAACTAATCCAAGTATTTATTGATTTCGAGCCAACTCGGTGAGTCCACATATATAATTATACGAATCATGAATTCTCTATGACACTACCGAATGTGGTCTGTCTTGCCCTAACGTGGATCATGTCTGACCCATACATATCCTCATAATTGGTTTGCCGAGTCTATGTTTGTCTATGCCTATGTTATGATTCTTGACACTGACCATCAATCTCTTGTTCGATATGTCTGATGTTTGTTATGACTGTGTTTACATGAAAAGCTTCATGAAGCTATCATGCGAGAGGAGTCCACAGAATATGACGAGGACGTCGTAATTGAGGAGTACAGGAAAGGGTTCAAACTCGGTGACAGGCTTCTACGTCCATCTATGGTAAAGGTATCCGCAGGACCAGGGCCTGAGAAGCCTGAAGCAGCAGAATCGCCATCAGTAGAAGAAGAAGAAGAAGATGTTACTGAAGCCAGCCAAATTGTGGAAGATGACCAGACAAGCTCTTGATTTAATTTTCCTAGATTAGGGGAGACGGGAAAATCGCCAAAAATGTTGCCATATTTTCTGTTATCCGTATCCACATTTGTTGCTAATGTACGTTACTCCGCCCCATTATGTTTTGATCATGATTCATGAGAGGATGTCACTGTAAAACATTGATTGTTGTTTCCGGGAAGATAGTAGCGAGAGCTTGCTTTCAGCGTTTTTGGATGTCTTCGATATATTACGGATTATTATGTGATTTATGTCTTGTTTATATGGAATAATATATGTTCCTGGGTTTGGATGATGATAATTTTTACGTCAACAGTTCAGTTCAGCCTCATTCATTAACTCGTTAGACTTGTTTCCGTTAGCTGTGAAAATTGGAGAAGTCCCCTCGGACTATGCATCGAAGATATTACTCATTAAGTCATTAGATTTGTTTCCGTTAGCTGAGTGTATGCATAATAAGCGCGAGAGAGATACGGTCACTCATTGTATGACGAGATTAAGTCTGCCAATGGGTGACGAGATAGTATTGGGCTCGAATTTTCCGCAAACTATTTTAGACTTGTCGGAAACTGATTTAATATAAAGTTCTCCCAACCAATAGGCCAGTCGTGCCGTGACGTCGCGCCCGACCAAATTTCCAGGATTTTTTTAGAGGATTTATAATTGTGTCGGGTCCACCGTGTCTCGTACAGGGTCGTGCCAGGGCACATACTTTTCTTCAATTTGGTACAGTGCCCGTGCTTTTTGCCACGTCATCACCGTGTCGGGTTGGGTCGGGTTGTGCTTATTTTCGTGCCGGAACGGGCCGCTGAGATGAGCCCGACCCGATTTGCCAACTCTAACTCCGGTATACCTTTTTCATCTTACCGATAACACTGTTGTAGTAAAAAAAGTGAACTATTAGTGATAAGTAATACCGTTGTCAATTTACCCGATTTTATTCAAGACACGCAGTAAATAAAAGGGTATCAATAGACGGAAAATCCGAAAATAAAAAAGAAGAAGCAAAGGCCAAAAAGAGTCGAAAATGAGGGTCGTCCGAAAACAAGGGTGAAATATAAAAGAAGAAGAAAAGAAGCAGAGGAGAAGAAAGAAGAGGGGAAATTGGTAAAATAGCAAGGATCTCTTTCTTTCTCTCTCAATCAATTGCGGAAGCAGGGAACATCATCAATGTCGAATTATTATTTTCGCATGCAGGCGATCTTCCTGCTTTCTATCCTTGCTTTTGGATCCTCCAATGCTCAAGACCCCGTCGTCAATCCCAAGTGCAACAACAGGCCTCGTTTGGTATCATTCATACTCATACTCCTCCTTTTCCCCAGATTTCCACTCAATTTTTAGGTTTTTTTAGTTTGGAATTTGTGTGCGTTCTTGATGTTATTCGTCGGAATTAGCCGAATTTATATCGAAGATCTTTGGGTTATCATGAGGTTTTGAAGCTGATTAGATGTGTAATTGTGTATGCAATGTGGTTCAATGGAACCTCACATTTTTGTACTCCCTCCGTTCCAATGAATTGTTTGCCTTTGCTTTTGGCAACAATGAGGAAGTGACATGTGGAGCCAAACTCATGAAAATGGACAAATTAGTATAAAAAGCATTCCTAAAATAGAAAGGCAAACAATTCATTGAGACGTCCCAATATGGAATAGGCAAACAATTCATTGGGACGGAGGGAGTATTTGTTTCGTTGTTTGCACCTAAACAAACATCCATTTCCATTGTTAAAGGTTAACTAGTGATGAAGTTTTGGTGACCGCGGTTACTTCTTCCTTGATTGCTATTGCTTCAAATCTAGTTGCCATTTTTGCTACAGGTGCTATCCAACACACCATTTGTTGTTTTTGGAAATTTGGTTCCAAATTTGTGTGATTGTGAGAGTCTTGTTGATTCATGTTAGCGGACCCCAAATATTTTTGGTTGTGTGACTGTGAGAGTGTTGAGGGATATGGTATGTATATATTATTTGTATAATTGTATGCACATCTAATACTCCTTCCGGTTTTTAATTTTCGCCCCATTGCCGATAAAGTATTGATAAAGAGAGAAATGAAATGGAATTTTGGTGACTGGGCACAAATGACTTATCAAAGTTAAGGTAATGTAATAATAATACAATGGCAAAATGTGTAATAATAGAAAAGCATAAGGACAATATGGTAATATACATACGACAAATAAGGAAAGTAACGAAATGGGGTAAAACCGCAAAAAATAAAAACTTAACAAATAATGAATATAGGGTGAAATTTGAAAAACAAAGGGAGTATGTACTATTGTCTTATGGAATAAGTTATGGTATTCTAGGTCGAGGTTTAGGGTACCTAGCAAAGTTAGGAGTACTCCATGTATCACACATTGTATGTGATACTAAATCATAATACAACAATTACCCTTTCTTTATGAGTCGCTTTCCCTTTCTTTGTTTGGATAGAAAAATAGGTGGGAAACGAAAAAGGGAATAGGGAGAGGGTGTTTGGATACCGTTTCCCTCCAAATCTTTTTATGGAGGAAGGATTTTGATTTGCCTTGGAGGAGCCCTCCAGTTTCTTCCACCCTCATTTGTTACCTAAACAAGGGATTTCCCATCCCTTGGTTCCGCTCCCTTTCCTTTCCCATTAAATCCCTCAACCCAAAGTCCAAACAAGCCCTAAATCTATCATGGTATCATCATGCTCTTGCAGCTTGAATAAATTTCCACCGCCTATTGATGAATCATGGTGCTCACCGACAAGATGTATCTTGGTACTCTTACATCCGAAAAGAATAATTTCAATTCAAACTATTACTATTTCTCGATTAGTTTATTTTACACCAATTAGTCATATTGTGGATTGGACAATTCCCAAAGAAGTAATGAATTTGGCATCCGCGTACAACAAATTAAAGAGCTAAGTGGAGGACCAACCTCCAAGCAATTAATATCCGATGAGGGATTTGACAATGCTTGTCTCTCGATATAATTGGAAAGAAAATCTAAATTCTAATCATTCTTTTCTTGGATTTCAATAGAAAAGCTTCATTTTTCATTTGCGAGTTACACTTTTCTTTTTTTAATTCGGCGAGTTACACACTTAAATTACCTGAGAGTACACACCACCGGCGAGTTACGGAAGTGACATTGCAAGTTGAGTCCGATACGCATTTATTTTACCCCCATGCATTGAGGATAAAGCAATTGATTTTTATTTTGCGATCTAATGAGTTTTTTACAAAATACTACTCGTATGAGTTGAGGGGGGGATTTTGAGGAATAAGGTATAGTAGTATATTATTCAAATATACCATATACGAGATACAATATTGTATTCAATAAAAAGGGAATAAGGGATCTAATTGATAATGCAGTTTCTGTCTCAGTAAATAATAATGTCATCAGTATTTGGAAACCACCTTCCGCTGATTCTTGTTCACGGAGTAGCGTGTTTTTTGGGTTCTAATGTATTTTTAGAATGTTATGACCTGATGTTATATATTAAATAATAGCTCCCACTGCATTGTTCTAGTATTTTTATGGTGACTAGAGTTTACGCCTTGGATAAGGCACTAGTCAAAACAACTTGGTGCATTTTAGGTACGCCTCTTAGGTAATGCTCATTTAACGGAGTACAAAATGGGCTGCACTTAAAACCGGGTCAACCTCTAATTATTCAGTTTGATTCCCCCTCCCCCCACCCCCACCCCCACCCACCCCCACCCCAACACACACACACACATTCATAACTTCCCTGGGCTGTTTGTGGTCTATTGTGTACAGCGTGCATGAGGTACTTCCCTGGTTTTAGTTTTCATTAGTTTTGACTTTTTTTTTTTGGCTCAGATTAGGTATTGCCTGCCTTGTCATTAACCGTTTTCAGTTATACTTCTAAATGTTACTGTATTTTATTCTTTTTGCCTCTTGCCTATATCAATAAATCAATCATGGTTGTATGTACATCTCTTGTTATGGCTTGTGTGGGATGGATATTTTCTGCAGGCTAAGGCAAAGTACTGGATTGATGGCGTTGAGAAAGATGCCGTTAGCGCATTGACTGCGCAATTTGGTCCATACCCCCCTTTGGAGAAGGGAAGTTCTAGATTACCAGCTGCAGTTACAAATCCCTTCAATGGTTGCTCTGAACTGTCATCCATGGTTCGTTCTCCTTTTAATTATTAAATAATATATCTGTCCTAGAAGTCTAGTGCTTTAAAGTTTGCGTGCCTTTATCTTTTGGTGGTCATGTTAACATGGCAATTTGTGGGAGCCCTTAAGGCACTGTGGTAATGTTGCTGTTTTTGTTTTATCATGGAATATGTTTTGTACACTCTTAGCCTCTTTCACCATGATCACAAATTTATACTCAAAGTAAGAGTTAACTAATTATTTATGACTTGTTTGTAAATATATTCTATATTTGCACAAACTCTAAAATCCATCCGAAAAAATACTCCCTCCGTCTAACCAAATTATTCCCCCCCCCCGGTTGCACATTCGACCTAATTCTTCAGGCTGACATTTGCAACCCCTATTTCATTGTCAAATTCCACCGAGTTTTCTCATTCCACTTCAGAGGACAGAACATATTCACCATACGCTCACCCTGATAAGGCGTAATCTTGGCTATAGTTTGAGAAACTATTTATGTTATCATGTATGATTAGTCCAAATGTAATCCTCGACTCCTCCCTCCTCTCCGCTAAGATTTTCTCACTTTCCAAATAAAGAAACCCTCCTATGATTTCATTAATTTCCTTATTTGGTACTCCCTCCGGTCACTATTTTTTGCCCCGTTTCATTAAAATACTTGTTACAAATATTGATGAAATGGGGCAATAAATAATGACCGGGTTAGTATGTTTTAAAGGGTAAATTAAGTATTTACCATTTTTAATATGTGCGGAGTACTACTCTTTATGATTAATATACTCATCCCCCCCCCCCCCCCCAACTTAAAACCCAACACTTTCTCACTGTCACCCATCTACTCCCCAACACCTTCATGCTGGTCTCTCGCTGGCAATTCCAGATGTGAGGTCTTCACGGCTGGAAAAGGGTGTTTTCGAGGGTGAAGTTTTTTTTTTTTTTTTTTTTTTTCCGGGGGAAGGGGATGATGGATTTCGGTGTTGGTCTGGGTGTTTCAAGACATAGGCCGTGATATTCCGATGCGGCGAGTTACATATTGTTCGGCAAGCAGGATAAGTGTTTAGGGTGTTTTTTCTGGCGAGGTTAGGGTGGGGAACGGTGGTCTGAATGGGACTTGTGGCTTCGAGAGATGCTAGGTTTTTAATTTTATGGAGTTTATCTCTCTTGCTGATCAGCAATTAACTTAAATGGTACAATTGTCTAAGCCAATTTCTCTTTTAATGCCAAAATCCTAAATCGTGGTTTAAACTTTAAATATTAGCTGTGCCATAGATTCACAATCAGAATTATCTGTATCTTGAAGGTTTCAATGACCACATTTTGAGGCTGCCCTTAGTGAGATTAGGCTGGGACAACCATTGCTGAGACCGTGACTGGTAGTGAGAGTTGATACTATGCCATAACTGCATTTCAGATCCCTAATTTCAGATTGGATAATTAAAAACTTGGATTCCAAGTCAAGCATTCGAAAACCAAATTCTTAATTTGAGCAGTTGAGAAACCTATAAATCTTTTCAATAGGTACACTATATCAATTAAAAGACGTAGAAGGTACTGCTCATGTACAAAAAGACACCAAGGGGACAAGGGGTGATGCCCATATTCAACAGGAGAGCAAGATGATTAAGCTCTCATGCTATCATAACTAATCTTACTTGTATATTTTATAAATGTTAAGTATTGTTGAGGATGGGGCATCAACTCCTACAATATAATAACGTAAAAAGTGGAATTGTATTGGTTAATGTGTAGTAGCAATGTCATCAAAATACGGTCATTGTTTTTACAGTTCATGTACAGTTGTACACCACCAAAAAGTGGTGGACCCATGATTTTTTCACCCCGGTGGCACCATTTTCTTGTTTATATTTTTTTGATTTAATTTATCACCTAAAAATAATGTTCTATCAAGTGAAATGATTTTAAATATTTAGTCTTCAATAAATAAACCGGAACTTGTGTTTTACTTTGTAAATTTAGAAGATACTTTTGAAATCACCGTTATTGGCAAATAATGTTTCTTATAAAATACTGGTATAATGTTTTTAGTACCTATTTGCACAACAAGTATTAGTAGCTCAATGAAGTAGAGTTTGGTATGACTCAAAGGTCTAGGGTTCGAATTATGTAAGGAACTATTTTAAACTCTAAATTAATAGCATCCTCTTGGGATCCGCCCCCGCCACCAAATAATCAGGAAAACCATGTTCCAAGCTTTGATAGTTCAACCATTTTCTGCTCCTTTTCTGATTGGTATCATGACCATCGATTGGATATTGTATGACTGGTATCCTGATATTTCTGTTGGCCTGTATTGCAGTTGAATAACTCAGTTGCGTTGTCTATTCGTGGTGATTGCGAGTACACAATCAAGGCAAAAGTTGCCCAAGCAGGGGGTGCTGCAGCTTTGGTGCTCATAAATGAGGAAGATGGTGAGTTTTTTTTTACTATTTAGCTTCAATGTTGGTGATATACTGGTACTTTCATTCACCCTCTCTCCTTTCTCTGCCAATGAGCAGTCCATTTTAGAAGCAAGCTATGAATGTCTTTGAACAAGACATTAGTAAAGAAGTGGATAAGTGATGAACCACTTAAATGAGATTCTAGGATTTTTTTTTGATAAGTTAAAGCTCCAATGACTGAAAGTCTAAATAAGAAAGAAATCCTACACTCTCATAAAAAAACACTTTAATAAAACAAAGCACAACCACTGAGTGAAATGTCGAGACAAACACACCGACTAAGAAGAAGACCACAGGTTATTGAAGGTTGTGACACATTCATCATGTAATGCCAAAATTTCACTAAAGAGCTCAATACTTGGCCAATATCACATTGTGTTGCGTTCTTACTTCCATCCAGATTCCACCTTTTGATAAGTGAAACTAATTCAACCATTTAGAAATATCATTTGCGTTGCTTCACACTCATTAGCAATTGCAACAAGTTGGAGGGACTACAACAACCATAACATTACCCTAATGCCTAAGGGCTCCCGCAAATTAGTGTGTTAGGGGTGGGTGGACGCAAGCTTATGGTACTTCCATTTTAATTATAAATGGATTTCTTTTGCCTCTTTGCGGGCAAAAACCGATTTTTAAGGGAATACCTATGAAGATTTTGCAACACAAATGGAACCATATATAATTGCTTTTTAGTCTTGTATGAGGATGTCTTATAAAACTTCTTACCTATCTAAATGTGGTAATTTATTTTATCAGACGATGAGAAGGAGGGGATATCTTATCGTCCAGTTGTATTTTGTTTACCTTCTCTTCATAAATTCTTCTCCTCAACTGCAGTTATTTTTAGAGAAGTCCTATTGTGTAATTTAAATGTAATTAAAAATGCCGTCATAGTCAAAAGCACTTTCTGCTTTAGACTACGGTGGAGCTAAGCTAAAGAGTCAATATGAGATTAAAATAATGCTTAATCCCTTTTTAACGTATTGTGAATTATGCTTCTAAAACCACAAATCAACTGAACATCTGATTGTCAATTATGTCGTCGTCGCCATAGAAACACATGACACAATATTGTTTTTTCCCCTCGTCTTGGGAATATTGTTTCTGCATTTAATTCTCCCCTTCCAATCTTAGTTTAAAAAAGCGCGACTGTGGCGAGGCTAGGTGCCTCACGCAGTGAGGTGTCAGCCAAATCGCATCAAAGTTCCCAAGGGCCGAGGCACATGGAATACAAAAGGTGAACCTAAGGCACACAAGGCGCGACCGGTGAGGCGCACTCGAGGCGCATTACTAAGCAATTCCATATCCCCCCCCCCCCAAATTGTTCTGTTCCCTCCTTCTCTCATCCCCCCTCCTCCTCCTCAATTTTCACTTATTATCACGTGTTAGTCCTCTTTAAAACAAAAAAGACTTTTCTTGCACAAAATTTGATTTTAAAATATGCATGTTTGTTTGCAAAGTAAGTGTGCCTTTGCCTTGAGCCTTGCGTCTCATCGCCCTGGGCCCTTATTGCCTCACTACGCCTCGAGCCTCCCAAAATGAGCTTTCTATAACCCTCAGCAAAAGGACAATTGTGGAATCAGTATCAGTGCATCAAACGATAGCACTTGAAAGGTTATTGTTTGCTGAGCTTCCGCGTATATATTTAAAATATTCATTGAACTTTCAGCAGTTATTTACTTATTTGGCTCCTATTTTAGTGCTAAAGGGTGTAAAATACACCCCAATTTGGATTGCTGATCCTAAAGTTGAATTGATTTTTGTACTAAAGTTACTCCTCTTCATCACGCTTCTACATTTGATTGGAATTTCCCTTCTAATCCTTATAACATATATTCGTTTGTTGTTACCTGACAGATCTAGCTGACATGAGTTGTTCAAAGAATGACACTGACCTGGACATCAGGATTCCAGTTATCATGATCCAAAAATCAGATGGAGACACTCTAAACAAAGCTTTTGAATCTGGGAAGAAAGGCAAGAATTTCTGTTCTTTTCCTTGTAAAGTACAAAATCAAGTTCTCGCATGTCAAGAATTAACTTGTGATACAGCGGCAAGAATAGTGATGTGTGTGGGATTTTGGAGTGTATTACTCTGCATTATTTTCTCGCTGCCAGGCGGTCAGCGAACAGATTTTGTGGTGCTAATTTATCCTTCATTTACTTACAGTTGAGCTCCAAATGTACCTGTACAAACGCTCAGTTGTGGACCTATCAAACAGCACAATATGGTTAATATCAATCGGGACACTAATTGTTGCAAGTATCTGGCCTGATCTGGCTGGACGTGAGCAGAGTGATGAGCGATATAATGAACTGTCACCCAAGGTTTGCTTTCTTAAACAACTTTCTTCTCATCTTTGTTTTTTTGTCTACCTATGGAGTGTCTCCTCGCAGGCATCCACCACCAATTATTTTTTGTCTACCTATGGAGGCTGACCCATAACAGTTTATGACCATCAAAATAGCTCCACTTATCTGATTATCACTCCCGGAATATAAAGGAGCAGTATTAAATTCTTTATAGTGAATCGAGAAGTGGTTCGTATCCTCTTTGCTCCAAACATGCGTATTAAATCTCCTGAACTTCTGGAATTCCAGCCATCTTGGGATCTATTATGCTGAGTCTATATAGAACATTTTGAAGATACCCATCGGATAATTAGAGGCCATTGCAGCACTGCTCTTGCTTTTGAACAAACTCTTTTTCCTTTTGTTTTCTTTGGAAGCATAACATTCTAATCGTATAGATCTTGGAAACCAGTTGCTTGTGAATGAGCTTTTCATGTAGGACTTTTCTTGCACCTTGTAAACCCTTCGTCTCTTTTTGACTGTCGAGCAACTTTTTCACTTCACAAGTCTCTTATCTTTACTTTTAGTAAACCCATAATTGACTTACAACCAGAGATGAATGTCAGGACGTTGCGTGTTTTCGTCAAACATGTAGGCTTTGTTAAAAACAATGGTTTCCTTATCCAGTTTGCGAAATTGAAGATATTTATGCAAGAAGAAATTAAGATGCTGAGAGGAGTTAGGTGCACCATGCAAGGAAACTCCCTATTCACTCCTAAAAAAATTATGAGAAGCGCCTTGTCTTTTGGTTCACAGAGTCCAATACGTCAAAAAATTGTTACATAGGCTTAAGCTTATAGCAAACAGAGAACACTCTTATTAAACCATATATTGATGATCGCGTTTCCTCAATGTTAAATGACTCTTAACTATTTGGTGGGTTGAATGGCCATTGACCTTGACTTATATATCTCCAGCTTGTTCATTTTCTTAAAGCCGTCGGAATCTGAGAAGAAAATCGTATCTTGCCCTGTCCTTCCCTTCCACATTCCTTGTTGCAATTATTGACTTGATATTTGTTAATTAGTGCCTGCATTAATGTCTCTGTACTTTATGGCCAGGAGTCTTCCAGTTCCGGGGACAACAGTGAGAAAGATATACTTGACATAAATGTAGTCGGTGCTGTGGTGTTTGTTATAGCAGCCTCCGCCTTCTTGCTGCTACTTTATTTTTTCATGTCATCATGGTTTGTTAAGGTGCTCATCATTATGTTCTGCATTGGAGGGGTTGAGGTAAAATTTTCTGTAACGCGCTTTCACATATTCTCTTGACTCCTGCATTTGAATTTTTAAAGGGGTGTTTATATACTAGTAATGGGTCAATATGAATTTCTCAGAGATGTCAAAGTCTTAATAGAGTGACAATTTAATCATGTTCTTCAGCTAGGTCAGTACAAGATTTGCGGAGTATATTTTTTGGGTCTGTTATTGATGAATTTGTTTGAGTTCTTGATGTACCTTTTTGTTAAATGTTGGGCTTCAGTTATCAGCACGGTTGACCTTCAGTAATCTGGCAAGGTTACTTACCTTCCCCTCTCCCCCCTTTTACTAACACGTGGAGGCCCAATTAGCTATTAGCACTTATTATCTGAGGTATTGGGGATGTAAGCTTCAATGTGATTTAGAGGTGGCAAACATTGAACTGACCCGAACTCGACATGAAAATTGCGGTTTGGGTTAAGATAGTGTAACTCATTTAATTATTAGCTTGACACAGACACAAACAAAATTAATCGAGTTGGGTTAGGGTTGAAGTCTTCCAATACGAACTCAACACGAATAACTCATTTATTGTATAAATGTGTCATAATTGGGTTGGTTGTGAGGTAATCTACCTAGGCCAGGCAAAACTGACTCGATCCGAGACCCGGAATTGCCTCACCCGAATGTGACTTGAAACCCGACCCGGCCTGAAATTTGATCGACCCGACCCGAGATGATCCGACCCAAAACCAGCTGATTCGTAATTGACCCGATACAAAATGACCCTAAGTGATCCAATATGACCCTGATATAGTTGGTATTAGGTCATATTGATATTATTTACGTCAAAACAAAGGCTTAATAGGTTAGAATGTTTCATAATTATTTTTCTAAAATGTTATGTTAGCCAAATTAGTACAGTATATTCTAAGTTTTTTAAATGCGGCCCCGAAAATGATCCGATCCAAACTGACCCGCACCCGAAACAACCCAACCCGAAGTGACCCAAACATGAATGACCTGATAACATGTGACCCGGAACCCTAACTAGCCCGACCCGACCTGAAACAGACCCGATTGACCCATTTGCCACCTCTAAATCTACCTAATCTACTTAGAAAGAAGATATATATGGAGTAATTCATCATTTTACGTTAATGAGTCATATAAGTTAGTTAGGTTAATGAGTTTAATGGGTTATATGGGTTAAGTGGGTAGAAAAATGATCTTGTTAAAGTTAAATGGGTTTGACCGGTCAAGTTAGGATGGTGACAATCAATACATTGACGATCGAAACGTTTATGTGATTGGGTCGGGTTCGTGTCGGGATAATGACCTATTTGACGTTCACAAACACACACACACAGATGGACCCGATACGCCTTGAGTATGGGGTGGCCTAAAAGAGATTAAGAACCCTATTATAGAATTCAGGGGTATCTTGTATGCCGGATTATTAATCATGTTTGCTTATTCATCTTCCTAACCATTAACTAATATATTCATGTTTACAGGGAATTTATTATGTTGTTTCAAGTCTTGCACTCAGGTAGAATTTAATTACTCTACATTGCAAGTTCTTTACACTACTCAGGGAAATTCATTTTGTTTTATGTTGACAAGCAGACGATGCAAAGTTTCGCAGAAATCATTCAAATGCCCTCTATTTGGGGAGGTCTTTATCATCCATGCTCTGGTTGTTGGTTTGGGTATAGCCTTTGCAGCATTTTGGTTTGCAACTCGATTCGAATCATACTCATGGATTGGTCAAGATTTTCTTGTGAGTTTGTTCTTTTCATTCAAACAATTAGATGAGATAAAAGGGTATGTAATAGGGTTTGGCCCATTATGAAAAGAACCTTTTCCATTGGGGCAGCTGGATAAAGCCTTTGGTTCAATTGTTTCGAATGTAATGGATTAAAATATGATTCCATAGAGGTATGGAGTTCTAAATCCATTCCATGTAAAAGTTGTTTGGTATGGGAAAGAATGGAGATTGAAACCCATAGGGAGAGGTGGGTATGAGATTCAAAGAGGTTGGTGTGCAGTTGAAATCCATTGGGTATGTAACTCCATTCCAAAATCCTCCAACCAAACTGTGGATGGAAGTATGGAATAATCCATTCCATTCCATTACAAGGAACTCAACCAAACACCCCCTAAGTTCTCTTTGATTGACTTGAAATTACCAAATTGTCTAATACTCCATACAAAGTATAAGATACTATGAGTTATTCTGTTTCAAATTTTTTGTTGACTATAGGCGGCTTCATAAATTCAAATAAAACTTTTCAGTTATTATCCTCTCAAATTGCATGTTACTAATTGATTTTTCATTTTTTGTTTAACTACTCTAATATGTAGAATATGACCTTTCTAACATATGTGTTTGAAGGTGCAAGCTGCCTGAACAAATCATGCTTGGTTTATACTGAACATGTATCTTTCTTTATTTTCCCTAAGGTTTATTTAGGTTACCGTTCAACTTACATGGGCTATTTTTTTTCCTGCTTAGGGCATTTGTTTCATGATCAGGGTTCTCCAAATGGTTCGGTTGCCAAATATTAAGGTGCAAATAACACTTCCTGCCTCATTATTCACTAATCGAACCTTTAATAAATCCGACTCATGTTTCTGTCACTCAACAGGTTGCATCGGTTCTGCTGTGCTGTGCATTCTTTTATGATATTTTCTTTGTCTTCATATCAGGCCATATATTCAAGCAGAGTGTCATGGTTGCGGTGAGATTACTTGTTTGATACTTACTAATACATATGTGATTCATCGTTAAACCCTGTGTTGTTCAAACTTCAATTTAAGAGCTATTGGATTCTGTGTTGATTCTTATTGGGTCAATAACTATATTTCTTCAGCCTCCATGTTTATGGAAAACCTGTGATGTAAAGTTGTGAACTGGAGCATATATGATGAGTGTCAAAACATTCTGGTTTCCTTTGAATTTTTAGCAACTCTGTTTGACTAGTCTGCTTGGATAGGAGTGTTGGTTTAGATAAAGTAAAAAAAGAATCTCTTCACCTTTTCTAAACTATTTTTCAATTTGGCTGAACTTAAATTTTGAGCATTTTGTTGTTTGAAATTTTTATTTTATCTAATGCAGTCTTTTGACAAATTAGCCATTTGGTTCAAAGTCTTCGAACTATTTCACAAAATATTCAAGAAGCCATTTTGTTGTCCACACTAACAGTACACTAAAAGAAACATGACTTGCTCGAACTAGATCATAAATACAAAAGGAAATCGATGGGATTCGAAGTTCTAAAATTAGCGCAAAAGAATACACTATGTACCTTGTGTTTGTTTTAAATTGGTCATCATACAAAACTCATGTATCTTTCAAAAGATAAGAAGATGCTTTTAGTCCAGGATTGCACAAGATTAAAACCAATGAGGTGCGTTTATTGTGTAATAAGCTTTATAGCATGTGAGGTATCTGTGTATGACCTGGCATGAGCTGAGTTTATTGACCCCGCTTTTTTGTGTCATGCTATCAGAACTTCCAATCATTTGACTCGTGAATTTGTGATCCTTTTGGGGGCAAATTAATCCCCTCGATTAATGAGACTTGCAAAATTGTGGGTTTCTCTAGCAGGGTATAAAATAAAGTGGGTAGTAAAATGAATATATTAGTGATGTGATAGACTTCAAATCAGGAATTCTCTGTTTGTTCAGTTTTTGTTATTTCTATCGCCGATTTCTACATATATAGCATACAAGTTGATAAAAAAAGGTTAGCTCTTAGTCATCAGTTATCAGTCATCAGTGTTATTTGTGGCAGTGTAAATCCTGAGGCCTTAGGAGTAGGAGATAGCTGACCTGATATCTGTTGCTTGTGCACTCAATAGGGGAACCTGACACATTTGCTTGTCCATTTGGAACTGTGCTAGTCTTACTATAGGCACGTACATATTCTGATGGCTAAAATTCAACCAAGACAAAGAACCCCACGGTTTTGCGTGGACAGCATGTTCAGTCATTCTCGATCCTGAATTCCTGTTGCTTAGTTTTTTTCCGATGATCTTTGAAGATTAAAACTGTTGGGCAGTTTGTTATATACGAACCTTGAGTTTATGGTTTTAAAAAGTCATGAGATACACTCACAAGAAAGTTCTATGCCAATCATGGCAAAAAAAAAATAATCTGCAAATTTAACTTTTAATATCAAAACAGTATGACAGAGCTGTCCTTATAATTAGATATTATCTTTTGCAAATGTTCCTAAGAGGGATTTTTAGGGATGAGTCCCTTCCCTACTTGTATTTAGTGCTCTTGAATATAAGAGAAACTCTTTCTTATCTGACTTCAGGTAGCCACTGGTCAAAACAGCGGTGGGGAAAGCATACCTATGGTTTTGAGGGTCCCGCGGTTTTATGATCCATTTGCTGGATATGATTTGATTGGATTCGGCGATATTCTCTTTCCTGGTTTGCTTGTGTCATTTTGCTACAGGTATAATATATTTCTCTTGTCCCAGCTGATAGTTTAGTGAGCACACAAAAGCAGGGGTTTGTGTTATTGAATTAGTGTACGACAGCATGCAATTGAGTACTATTATGTTATTAATACCTCGGAAGGAAACATAAATGATCATATAGGATTGCCCAAAATAGAAAATGTAAACTATCAAGTCAGACTTGAGACTATGGATTACATATTTTTAATAGAATTTTATTCATTTCAATTACTCCCTCCCATTTTTTTCTTTCTTCCCATTTTATTAATATACGTGAGGAGTATTTTATTAAAATGTGAGGAAAGAAAAAAAAGGGCGGAGTAGGAGTTTGGTATTATTTTGTATCTATTTATTGTTGTATCTCAATTTGTTCGAAAGTTAAATTTAGCTTATGCACTTGATCATACTGCTTTAGTTCGTAAGGGCCAATCCTTGGAGACTGGTAATATCAGTAGAATTACAAACATCTAGTCAGCTATAGCCTTCTTGTCATTGCATTTTATGTGCATTTTGTGCAATTGGTCTCACCCTTAACTGCAATTCTATTGATTCTGATTTATAAAATATTTGGAAATAGCAACTTTCTCGGGAACTGCTCTCTAGTCTTATGTGAAGGGAGTTGTAGATGTAACTATGGAATTAGACAGGGATGACAAGTTGCGTATAATATCCCGGGAAAAGAAAAAAGGTAGAAGGTGGGAGAGAGGAACTACACATAGCTAAATCTAATATTTATGTGTCTTTGTTTTGCGAGTGTGAAATGATGAAGCTTGAGCATGTCATGTTGTTTTTCATTTTTACCTTTTCTAAGTCATGGCAATTCTTTTTTGCTATTACAGATTTGATAGGGCAAACAAGAAGAGTTTAGTTAATGGGTATTTTCTCTGGCTGACAGTTGGTTATGGCATTGGTAAGATATTAATTTTGATCATCGCGGTTCTGGTTTCTCTGTCGGTTATATTTGTCACTTGCCACTTAATGTTATTGTGGCTCTCACTGAGTTCATCTTGAAATTATTTGCAGGGCTATTTTTCACATACTTGGCTTTGTACCTTATGGAAGAGGGACAACCTGCCCTCCTTTATCTTGTTCCATGTACATTAGGTATGTTAAATATGTACCTCGTCCATTATTTTAAGATCTTCCCATTTATTTGTTTCACGTCGATGAAGGCAACAATATTATATACCAGTTCAATGGATAAGTGAAACTAAAATTTAAACCTGCTCCATGGATTAAAGTTAAACGTAACATTCCCTCACCCATATCAGTCACTACTGTCACAACCATCATAGTACCTACCACTTCTTATTACCACCGCCTTCTATGTCCAATTCTCCACCACCACCGCAACCTTATTGGACCTCGTCCCACCGTTGTTTTCATGAGATCTGAGATCTCCTACCTCGAGAACAACGTCCATCTCGACTGCTTCAAGAACCTCTATCCCGACCACCATAAGCCACACTACCTTCCTCCAATCCAATATTAGTCGCTGGAGGTAGATGATGGTAGCAATGTGGTGCGCATAGGTAAACCGTGGTGGCGATTTGGTAATGCACATTCTTATTGTTATGACTAATGTTGCTATTGAGTACCCAAAAAGACTGACTGTGTTGCTGCGGGTCGTGAAAAACAAAGTGCTAACATCTGCTGTGGTATGTTTGTCGTCATCCAGGTGTGGCTGTGGTGCTTGGTTTGGTTAGAGGTGAGCTGAAAGATCTCTGGAATTGTGGCACGGAACCTGAGTCGAATGTACAGCCTACAGACGAAGCTTAATGACAGGACACCGAGTTGTTATTCATGTAAACCATTGTGTATACTGACTGACAAAGCAAAATGTAATTAAGATTGTGTATAATACTCCCATCTAGTTTTCTCAATTATCCCCTGTTCAACTTCAACTTCAACTTCAACTTCAACGTCCCTTCCATTTCTGTCTCCGTTTTTGGGGGAAGAACAATTGGTGAAGCATCACATCACTACTTTTAGAAATTTTTGGATGAAAATGTTAATTATAGAGGAAATTTGTGTACAGATTATATCTAATCTAATAAAAATATTAATTATCAAAAGGCAAGACAGCGGAAATGAGATACGGAGATTTAACCTCGTTTACCATTTGCAGTTGTGAAACGTAGGATACATTACATTGCTCGATCGCGTTTAATACGATCATATTCATCTTAAGATTTAAATCGGTTAAAAAAACCGAATTAAATAGGCTCACTTGGATAGATGAGATGAGCTTTTGTCAGTTTCTAAATATTTTACTTTTGTTTCATCTATGTTGTTGTACAGCACCTGTCTTTTTGAGTATGCTGCATTATTTTTTTTTTTTTTCTCATTATCTTCTATTACCTCTAATACAACAATATAAAATCATTAACATAAATTACACTATACAACTGATTATCGTATGGCGGATCTAATTTATGGTAAAAAGTTACCACTTTACGTTATTTAGTGATCATCTTAAATTAAATAGTAACCATGTTTTAATTTAAAAAATTGTAACTATTTATTTGAAAATGGTAAGTAACTAACTTAAAAAGGTACAACGATCGCAAACTTTTACTACTGTCGCATGGTACAACGGTTGTACACGATACCTCACCCCCTCATCAAAATCAATAACGGTTGTATCATTACAAAACGAATCTAAAGTAATGGAGAGGAAGTTGACAGTTTTACTCAAGCATAACAAGGTTTTAACCTGGAAAACCAACCGTCGATTACGGTTGGATTCTAGTGTATTAGTGGTTGCTGAAATGACTAAAGGACTGTAAGTTTATTTTGTTCCACCTCTGTCTTCTATCTTAAACATAAACCTCTTGCAATCCAAGAGAAGCTGCGACCAGGAATGGGTTCATGTTCATGGCGCATGCTGGTTTCATGCCTCACTTGTCCATTGAATCCTGACCCCCATTTTGTATACTACACCTTCAACTCCTCCTCACCCAGGAATTCGGTGTACTACTACTGTAATGAAAGACGACGTGCAGTTACCACATCCATCAGAGTTTTATCCCAATTGAAAAGCAACAATGGCGTTCCTATCATCAGCAGTAAGGAAAGACCAGAATTTGACGCTGTCAACATTGCCGACGATGTAACTCAGGTTCAATCCCTTTTCTATTTTCTATTCCTTGTTTAATTTGATGAAATCTATGATTCCTGTACTACTACTACTACTATTTTGTTGGGATTTCTCTGTTTTTACACTTTGATTAGAAAATTTATCGAAATCGACATTATGTTTAGATTCCTAGCTCTGTTTAATTCAGTTCATACCTATTTACATTATGTTTAGCCCCATAAATTTTAAGTCGCAGTAAGGATCCTCTCTCGTACTTTTGTGTACTGCTATTGTTGCAAATGTGTACATGTTAGACTGAGAGTTGATTGGCAGTTGTGAGATTTTCATGTAGTTGATTGGGAGCACTCCAATGGTTTATCTTAATAGAGTCACTGAAGGGTGTGTTGCCAACGTTGCTGCAAAACTTGAATCCATGGAACCTTGTCGAAGTGTCAAGGACAGGTAACTTTTACTAAAACCGTGAATGTGTATTAATGCTTTTGCTACTGTTGTAATTCCATAGCATGTATTATAGACTTGATCCTGATTCTGTTATGGCCTAATATTGATCATTTGCTGTAAATGCCATTTATCTTACCTCAATTATTTTTACGGTAACCTCAAACCTTTACATATATATAAGTCAGCGATGAAGTGTCATGACTTATATACTTCCAAAGGATGTATGAGGATATATACTTGTGGAGTAATGTAAGCATAAGCTGCCTTGTGATGTTTGACCCGTTGGTTGTCTTCTTTTGATTCTATTTTGTTTATAAGATAAAGCTTGGTAATTGGTATGCAAGGGAGACGGAATACATTCATTATGTACACAACTATTTTGGCTGTAATCATGGAGCTTTTGTTTGATGGTGTTTCTTGATATGTTTTGTTAACCTTCATTTGATGGTGTTCTTTCCACTTCTGTACAATCATGTGAAGGGAATTTTAAAAATGGGGAAAACATGATGAAATAAAGAGTGTATTACATTTAAGAAGGAGGTGGCCATAATTCTTTCCATTTACCTTTCAGGATTGGTTATGCTATGATTTCCGAGGCTGAACAAAATGGTGCAATTGTTCGTGGAAAGGTGAGCCTTTTTCTTTATTGTTGATCCGCTATAGGTTCGAATTGTTTTGATCATTATAGCTGTTGTTTTTAACTTTGGTTGGGAAAATATTTACATCATAGATTTACCTAGCCTTCTAATGTCTCTCAAACTGGACACCAAATTGCAATTCTGGGAAAAAAAAAGAAAACTGTTTTGCCTTACTCTTTTACCCATAACACCCTTTTCCTCACCACTCAATCAACGACCATTTTCCCTACAACATTGACCATCAACACCCACAACCGCCACAACATAGGCAGTCTCACTGGTTGGCGACGATCTCCTTGGCAGGCCACCCCCCTCATTCATGCGCTTCACTTCTAATGAACGCCACGCTCACCACCGTAACATCTTGTAATCACCACACAATCACTACAACCACCACGACAACCTCCTAATAAGGCTAGTTGATATGTCCGTGCGTAGTTATCGTCATATTGTGGGTTAGCTGGTGGTGGTGACGGCAGATGGTGGTCATGCATGGTGTAAGGTTGGGTTTTCCGACTTTTCTGGGTGGTGATGGGTGTTTGATGAGCTTGGGGCTGACCAGTGGTGTTGGGCGGTGATATGTTAAGGTATTATGTAATGATGAGTAAGGGAAAAATCAGTAATTAACAACATTTTTAATGATTAAAAATTGAAATCAGTTCGAATCCAATCATTTTTCTTGGTGGAGGGCGATTTGGTATAAGTATGAAGGAAAACAGAATTATCTCGATATAATTTTGAAGAAAAACTGTCTTAGGTGTAAAATTTGAAAATGGATGTCATACCAGGCAACTCGGTAGAAGTTATAAAATTTTCCTTTTGGTTGTGAAGCTTGGTCATTGTATCCTTTGTGACTCAATTACAATCTTGTGTCATGATTTCGTTTGAATATCACAGAGCATATTGGTGGGACCTACCACTGGAAATACTGGAATCGGAATTGCTTTTGCAGCAGCGGCAATGGGATACAAGTTAATAGTGACAATGCCTGCTTATATTAATTTGGAAAGAAGGATTCTTTTACGTGCATTTGGGGCGAACGTAATTTTGACAGATCCTGTTAGGGGAATGAAAGGTGCCGTTGAAAAGGCTGAAGAAATAGTTCTGAGCACCCCCGATGCTTACATGTTACAACAATTTGAGAATGCTGCCAATTCAAAGGTTGAGTTCCTTTTTTCCTAGGCTACCACAGCTCCATATTTTTGGTTTCCGTTGAGATTTGTATGAAACTACGTGAATTATGCATAGATTACTCCAAACTCATAGGGCTGTCTTGGCACTGCAGGTCCATTTCGAAACTACAGGTCCTGAAATATGGGAAGATACGATGGGTAGTGTTGACATCGTTGTTGCTGGAATTGGAACTGGTGGCACTATCACTGGCATTGGCCGCTATCTCAAAATGATGAATAAAAGTATCAAGGTTGGTAACTTCGACCTACTCACTTCTTATTAATATTATTCAGGCCGATGAGCTTGTTTCGTGTCATTTCCATTTTCACTTTGCTGACTATGTTTTCCCACCTTTTGTCACTTGAAATTTTCCATCTATACACTTTTTTCTTGGCAATTATATTTTTTCACAAGTCATTGCATTTAACCATGTTAACGATTTGCTCTTGTATATTCAGGTAGTTGGTGTAGAACCTGCAGAAAGGGGTGTGATCACTGGGGAAAACCCAGGTGAATATTCTGCCCTACCGTTTCTGAATCCCAAGTTTAGCGAAGGCTTTATATATGGTATTATCTTTCTCATTGCTGTACCTGCATTAATTTTATATGCGTGCAGGATATGTTCCCAGCATCTTGAATATAAGGTTACTTGATGAAGTTCTCAAGGTATCTTGTTACCACATCTCATTCAGTTTACTTTCTGATTTATTTTGTACTAGTAATTTAGTATTCCGTATATGATTCAGAATTTTAGTTATTCTTTGTTCGAACTTATATTTCGCTGCAAATGACAATACTGTTTGGATGTGTTGAAGTCTGTATAGTCATTTATTAAGAAACTCAGATCACTTTAATTTCAGTTAGAGTCGAAGAATATTTTTATTTGGTTAGGGTCTGATGAAAGAAACAAAATAAATCACTAGACTGGATGTTCTTTGTACTGTGACACTCATTTGATGCAGCTGTAGACATTTTTCATATATTTTTTGGTGGAACTGCAAGACTAGTAGATAAAATATCTTGGAGTACATAGTGACACCGATGCAAAAAATTCCAAGGACCATTAAACTCTCATCACATATTAGATCAAACCTGTCGACCTGTATTAACTCTTACAAGACTTGTCAGCAATGCGCTACTTTTGGGTGACAACCTAGCAACCTTGTTCAGTCTATCACAGCACCGGGGCTTATGAATTGCAACACGTCTATTCTGAGGAAACGTCCCGACGATATTTGAATTTTGATTCATGTCTCTATACTCTATAGTGCATTGCCTCAATACCGAGGCAGTAGAACAAATCACCTTAACTTACTCTCATCCCTCATCACGCAAATGTGGTATTGATGGAGAATTTTAGGTACATTTCTGATTAATCACCACTAAATTTCAAAGACATTGACATCATGAAGATTTTAATATTTGTAATGGACATTTCAGAAAGTTACGACTTACAAGTACGTTTTAAGTCTGTTCTTACCGTTGTTAATTGTTATCTAAGCTTGCGTTCTTGCCAGAACTTAATCATATATTCTTTGTCTGCAACTTGTGAGTTTCAATTCCCTAGACCAATAACTTGAGTTTATACTTGAGCGGTTGTGCCTTGTCTACCCGTGTCAGTATTCTTACGATTGAATTGTTCGCTGAAGTGCCATACTGTACACTTCTAGGTTCCCAACGGTGAAGCTGTTGAAATGGCAAGGAAAATAGCTTTAGAGGAAGGATTACTGGTATTTTTTTTCTTTGAACCACGTTGAATTATTTCTATATGGACAGTGACAAGATTTTTTGGGGGTTAAATTATTTCAAATGTCGATTGATTTATTGGTTGTCTTTCGTAGTTTCATTATAACATTGTACGTTGTGTTTATGCTTTCATTCGAGTTTCCTCCCCATTATAATATTACCTGTTCCTACTCTCTGTTTCGAAATGACAAAGCATATAGGCTTGACTTGTTCGCGTGTAGGTTGGAATATCTTCTGGAGCAGCAGCGGCGGCAGCTATAAGATTAGCAAAGAGGCCTGAGAACGCGGGAAAGCTTATTGTTGTGAGTCTTTTGGTTTTATTTCGTTGTTCATGCACTATATATTTGACGCTACGTGAAGAGAAATCCTTTGTTTACTGGTACATTCTGATTTATGGCGTTTAAACATTCGTGGTGATCACGCAAGACACCCTAAAGATGGATTGAATGACAGACACTGATCATACTGCTCCAGTCCCAGTCGTCTTTTCAAATTATATAACGCTATAATTGGAATGATTAGGAAGATTATCCATAGTCATACACTATAACAATTTGCAATTCGAGCACATCTCAACGAGCTTGGCTTGTTTACTCATCGAGTGATGGTACTCAGTGTTAGATCCTGGCAGCATAAAAACTTCATTTGTAACTCCTGATGCACAAAAAAAAAACACAATTAGAGGCATCCTGTTGAACAATTCTCGTGGCGCTCCCTAGAAAGTACTCCATCCCAATATTATTGTTCTCATTCACTAAAGTTGAAATTTAAGGGCAATATCATTAATATCATTTTTGACTAATGAATTTAGACACACAGTAAAGTTTATAATGGGAATAGAAAACATACTCCGTATTTATTTATTTATTTAACTACGGGTAAAATGGGGGAGTTGACTATTTTTAGTTACAATTAATTTCGGATTTACAAAAGGAAAAAAGGACAATAAAATTGGGATGGAGGGAGTAATAGAGTACCTTATTCTGAAGGGACAAGAACAATGAACTAGTTATTTTTGCAGGTGATATTTCCAAGTTTTGGAGAAAGGTATATACAAACCGTTCTTTTTAATAACATCAACAAAGAGGCTCAAAATATGGCTGTACATTAGACAAGCAGTCTTCAGATGATTGAGCGGTGGTTGGACCTGAGCGTTGGATACATGGAAAATGCGATCAGAAGCTTGTACTACGGAGTATTGTTTTCCATCCCATTTTTCAAGGTATGTACAATGGCTCACTAATTCTTCTGAGTTTTTACGATGCAACTTCTATAATCGGTTATTTAAAAACAATCACTATACCACTATGCGCCCTTAATACAAGGGCAACAGTTTGAGCATCCAACTTCACTTATCATTCGATGATGTTGGATTCATTTTGTGTAAGATTAGCTGTCTTAAGTAATACTACACCTCTTTTCAGGTTTTACAAATTGATGCTCGAGTTGGCGAACAAATCACAGATACTAGCGAAATGAAGCTTTCGTAAATATCATGATCGCCATGGGTTGCAATGAGAGCCATTAAGCATGGACACTCCTCGCTCTCACAGTAGAAATGAGGTAAAATACAGTATCTAGCAATGAGGAATTCAAGCCGAGGTTTTTTGTCAGTGGTTTAGATACTCTCGGTTTTATTATCGACAGTATGTAGTTAAGGAAGATGAACATCAGAAAGGGTATGGTAAGTTTTTGTGATATTTACTTTCCCAACTTATTTACTAAAAATAGATCGATCGTACAGTAGTACATAGCTTGCCTTGGACTTGGTAGATGCTTTATGTATCTGGTTTAGTGCATACTGCGGAGTACTCTGTATTTGTGGCTTGTATAAGCCTTGCTTACACAACCCTTGTTGCCTGATCCCGACTCGGTCCGACCCAACTCTTGCCTCCCTCGCTCCTTCACTTTCGCACTCAAATGCAAATTGTTCAATGACTCGGGATTGTATAAAATACGGGCATTACAACCCAACTTTTATCCCTCTGTTTTTTATGTTTCTTATCCAACCTGAACCCACCCGCATATGATCCGATCCAGTGCAGTAAAAGAGTAGTTCATGATGGGTGATGAGTCATAAGTCAGATTCATTGGGTGAAAACGTGATTTTTATGGTAAAAACATAGAAAAGCAAAAGGAGTAAATGAAAATGTAAAAAGTGTGGTTGACTTTATTTGTTGCAATTAAATTAATTATTGAGTAGCAACCTAGCTTGATCGCGTGAAGTCATCAAATCAAAATGAAAGGACAGGAATGTACGTGGAGAATTAAAGTAGGTCTGAACAATTAATTAAAGTTCAATTTAACTCAATTCAATTAATTAAAGCTCATAATTAATTAAAGCTCATAATTCATAATTCAATTCAAGTAATTTAAGTAGGTCTCATAATTAATTTAAGTAGGTCTGAACAATTAATTAAAGCTCATAATTCAATTCAATTCAATTGGATCCATTACATTACATTACATTACATACATACGTAGATTAAGTAGCTCCCACCTATAGCTTTTACCCTTTCATTCATCATCTACCCTACTCACCTCATTCAAATCCAACTAAATACTCAAAAGATAAGTCTTCCTTGAAACAGATATATCTGTCCTAGATTGATACGGGTCAAATAATATCATTTGGTTAAGAAAATAAGGCTAGTGGTAGCACATGACTTTGTCTTTATCTATCTAAATAGATATTATTTGACCCGTCACACATTTATGACGGAACTCAAACAAGAATTTACCGTAAGTAAAATGTTGCACATGGAAAGTGTTTACTACTTTTACTACTTTAGTGTTACAAAATTACTTAACAATGTTTAGCAAATTTTGTAATTTATGTTTTCAAAACCATCTTTATAAGTTATACTAAGTAACTTCTGGCTATTCAAAATCGAATAGCTAGTCCCATGTTTGATTCCCCGACTTCTTTATTGTGATACAGAATTTTTTAAAAATGTCGCTCGATAATGTTAGTGAGAGACCTTTTACATATTAGAGATAATTTTTAATTTCCTTTTTCTGTTTAACATTATGTCTCACATTAATTTATTTCAGAAGACCTACTCATAATATAATGCGAGTAATTATGCAATTCATTTGAAAAAATGACTTATGGAGGAGTATATATTAAGAGAAAAAGAGAACACACGACAAAGTAAGTGATATATTCAGAAATGAGACAATCTTTTAACGACGGAGGGAGTACATTGTAATGCAAATTGGTGTTTGTCCGTCACATATAATATCCTACTCAGATCACTTTTTAGTTTTATCTTATCCAACCATATATACTCCGTATTATTTAATTTGACTAGTCGTCGATTTATGATGGATATATTCAGAATAAGATAATAGAGATACCAAGTAGGAGTAAGTAGTTACTTTACTCATATATATGTACATTAAGAGGAAGCTAAGGTAGGGTTGTAGACGACCTCGTAGTATATAAAGTGAGGGAGACGACAGTTGTAAAAAAATTTCACGAGAAGCTTACTCTCACTTTGCACTTTCTCACCCACCTCCCTCTCTTCCATCACTACTTCCATCATCTCAGATCATCCATCTATTATACACACCATAGCATTACAGCACTGAGAAGGAAGAAACTAAGGAATTAGGAATAAGCTAGCTAGCTAGTATGGGGAGACCACCCTGCTGCGATAAAGATGGTATAAAGAAAGGTCCCTGGACTCCCGAAGAAGACATCATTCTCGTCTCTTACATCCAGCAACACGGCCCTGGCAACTGGAGAGCCGTTCCCACTAATACTGGTACCTACACACATCTCCTTCTTTTCTTTTCTTTTCTTTACCTGCCCTCAGCTTCCTTCTATATTACAATTTACTATCACGTGTATATATATATATGTTGATTAATTTGATGTTGTGAAATTATGTAATAAGGTTTGCAAAGATGTAGCAAGAGTTGTAGACTACGTTGGACAAACTATCTAAGGCCTGGAATCAAGCGTGGAAACTTTACTTCTCATGAAGAAGGCATGATCATTCATTTGCAAGCTTTATTGGGTAACAAGTACTTCAACTTCCCCTTCACTCCATCTAACATACGATCGAGTCTGAGTAACATAACTAACATCATCGTTATTAGATCATGTTGTTTCATTGTCATTATGCATGATATGGATCGGATTAGGTTAGATTAATGCATGTTTTGTTATTGGTTTGATATTATAATTGTGATGGGATGATCAGATGGGCAGCCATAGCATCATACCTTCCACAAAGAACAGATAACGACATCAAGAACTACTGGAACACGCACCTGAAGAAAAAACTCAAGAGATTCCAACCAACTAATTCCCATCACCAAGATAATAATCCACAAAATATACTCGTAGCAACAACAACAACTACTACTAAAACCAGTACTGAACCATCATCATCATCATTATCGAAAGCTACACAACAATCACCCCTTTCTTCATGTTACGCGTCGAGCACTGAAAACATCTCAAGGCTCTTAGAGAACTGGATGAAAAACTCCTCATCCTCTAACTCCTCCATATCCAACAATACCAGCAATGCTCATCATCATTATTGTGAGACCGTCTCAGACAAAAAGGAAAACATTATTAAGGAAGGCGAAAAAGAGGATGGAGAAGATGAAGATGATGATGAGAATAATCCTCCATTGAGTAGTTTTCTAGAGAAATGGTTTTTGGATGAAACAACTACTACTACTACTAATAACTCTACTACTTCTGCTCATCACATTATTGAAGAGGAGGATATGATGGATTTACCTTCCTTTTTTTAATTAATTAACTCCATCTTGATTAATTAATTAATTACTACTACTAATAAGCTAAGTTAAGCATGCTGATTAATTAGCATGTTATTAATTACTGCACTACTACGTACGTATTTCAGTTTTATTTCTTTATCTGATTTAACTCTATGCTATGGTATGGTATCGAAAGAGGACTCTTGTCTCCTGAAATTGTAAAGATATTATTGTATTTTTCTACTCGTATTTCATAACTTCCATAACCTACATTTACCGTCTTGTTTTCAGGTTTTGTTCTTATATTTTGGTGGATTTTTTTTTTTTTTTTTTTTTTTTTTTTTTTTTTTAGGTAAAGATTTTTATTTCATCTACTTGAAAACTATAACATGGGGTTTATAAATTTGTTCATGCATGAAAAGTGGTGTCAAAAAGTGACATTATAATTTTATGCGATAAAAGGTATTATATGAAAAGCTTACTATTCTAATAACGATGTTTTTATTTATTTATTTATCACAAATACAGTATATATTATGTTTAATTAATTAAATATTATTTGTAGATGTCGTAAAAAATTTTTAAAATGAAATTGATCTTTTACTACAAAAAAATGTTAACCGTTCAAAATGGTACGTACATATGAATATATTAGATATTCGTTCATTTTATTGTGATAATCGAGCAACACAAAATGAACATAATATTTGATTTAAGATTTTATTTCTTTCTTTGATATCTTAAATAGATCGAGTCTTAAGACGCTGAATTTATCATTTTCCTTTTAAAAAAGTACACATATTTTATTGCTTAAATTGGAGTATTTTAATATTTTAAAAAAAAACTACAAAATTTATTGAAATTTAATGTTATTGCACATTACAAAAATTAATATTGCTAAACTATCATCATACTTTAATTTTGTATTGTTTATCTACATAATGTTTTTTAAGGAATAATAATGTCTAAATGTGTGTTGCGAACATTGTTGCTAAATGTCCACTTCATGAGATAGGCATCAGGGGGTTCTAAGTGTGTAAATGTGTATATAGTAATTGCAAAATGATAAATATCGTCCTTAGGGCTGTATTTAAAAGGTCATAAGAGAAAATGTGTAATTGCATCGATGCATGTGTAATTTGGGCTTCAAATTTTATGTTTATGCTAAATTTGGAAGCTTTTAATGCCTATTTAACATAACCGATAATAATTATATATACACAATAAAAACAACACAAATTCTTGTACGAGACGGTCTCACGATAAGTTTATCGTGAGACCTGAGACCTCTCACGTAGAAGATAGTTGGTTTTATTATTATTTTAATTTAATTCTATCAGTAGATCTCACGATAAGTTATCCTGAGACGGTCTAACTGGAAAAAATTGTTAGTGAAATTATATTAAATTAACGTCATTAAATTAAATTTATTACGGAGTATCTATTATCAAATATTTTAAAAATAGGGGTGCAATTTTAGAGGAGTTGAATGAAATAAGAGGGTTGAATGAGGAGTCGAGTTGGGATGGGATGGGATGGGATGTGGTAGTGAGGGATGAAACGTCAAGTAAAGAAGAGAGGAAGGATGTCCACATACAAGTAAAAGATGAGACGAGTGGAGTGGCGGCATTAATTAAGTTGAAAGCTCGGGTTTGCTATAAAGTCCTCCATTTTAATTAATGCATGCTTCTTGCTATCTTCCTTCCCCTTAATTTTCTGTATATATATATATGCCTTTATTTAATGTCACCACACCACCCCTTTTTTCTTTATGTTACTGCTTTCTATTTCCACAAATTATTGTTTGCGTCCGAAGATGTCTTAGCCTAGTGGTTAGGACTAGGTGCTCTGGGACAGTAAGTCTCAGGTTCGAATCCCCTTGTTTGCGATGGAGATATCCGTCACAAACGTATGACGTGTTAAATAGTAGGAGTAGGGGATAAGACAAAAGTGAGATTGGTGGGACCTAGATAAATATTTGTTATATCTCCTCAACTTGACCCGTCTTAATATCCGTCGCAAGAGAGACCAACTGTTCTACTTCGGCTCATCCTTCGTTTCCTAGTAGTCTCTTTAGTCTTTCTTTCCATTTCTATTTCATTTATCTTTAGATCACATCATTTACTCCCTCCTTCCGTCGTAGTCATTCGTTTATCTTTAATTATAATATTATTTCCCATAAATAATACTCCCTCTGGGATGAAAAATACAATTCACAAATATTCATGAAATGAGACGAAAAATAATGACTGGAGGTAGTATAAAAGATAAATAAATGACTGATGAGACAAAAAGAATATTTGTTTGATTTTGTAAGCAGCAAATGTGATATATATATATATATATATATATATATATATATATATATATATATATATATATATATATATATATATATATATATATATATATATATATATATATATGTAAACTGAATAAATCTGTTTATTTAAATGACCGGGTTGTTATACGGAGTACTTCTTATTACTCGATCGTAGATGACTCTCTTCTGTTTGAGCTCTTGACCACCAGGCCACAACATTCTCATTGTACCTGCAAAGAAAAGTCAAGTAGTTCATATAGAAGTCGATTTTTTTCAATGTACGTAGCATGCAGTAGCTCGACCCATTCCTCCTCGACGATTGGGATGATGATTCATATATCGGTTACATTTCTCGCTTGATTGTTGTATGCTTGCGTAAATTTAAACTAAATCGATCATCCAAATAGGCCAAGGGATTTACCGTTAAACCCAACCAAAAAGAGAAAACTAAAAAGAAAACTAAATTTATGATATGAGATTGAGAATTACCGAACATAAACATAAACAAGAAAAAACTAAATAGAGAAGATTAGGGAGAAGAGAGATTATATCGATACAAAAATGAACAAATTAAAAGACTAGATCTTGTATAAAATTAACCCAAGAAGAATCATCAATGTTGTCAATAGAGAAGATAGCATTAATAAGTCTTCAATTACACAAGAAATAACTAAGATTAAGCTAAATATAAGGATAGATTAAGGAAGAATTAAGCTAGGATTAAAAAGTTTCTATCTAGGCTTTGGTGCTTAAGAAAAGGGTTACAAGTAAAAGTAGTATATATAGTGTTGGGTCCAAAACAAACATAAGCCCAAAAGAAAGAAGTCGAAAAGAAGTAAAAATGGGCATTCTAGAGCCACGGCCGGCCAAATCGGGATGGCGGTGCAGCGGGCTTGGCAGTCGGCTTGCCGTATCATATACTTGCCCCGTCTCGGATCTTCTCCGTTGTTGACTCGTCAATCATCCTCTAACTTATGCTTTTGGGCCTTCCCTTGGCCTATTTGCCTCATTTGTAGCCCAATACAAGTTTTGCTCTCCTTTTGCTTTGAACGCGATATCTCGGGATGGTACCTACAAGATCACTCCGAGCAAAGGAAGCATCGATCGAAATCCTATGAAAAAAGAAATAAAAACTAAAACTAAACAAACACACTGAGTACTAAATACTTAGTAAACTCGAGCTATTAAACCAATTAAGCACAAATAAACCCGCGTTGGCAAAACATTGAAAGCTTTGCTTTTGGCCCGGAGGGGAAGAGACTAGGTCTAATGATGAGGTGACATGTGGAACCAAATTCATTAGTAGAGTCAAATTAAATATAAAAAAACATTCCAAAAATAGAAAGACAGAATTCATTGAGATGTTGGAATAGTCAAAGAATTCATTGGGACGGAGGGAGTACAAAATTCACGTGTACTTGTTCTTTGGAGTTAGAATTGAATTGGAAATAACCTGAAGAGAACTTCAATATAGTACTCATTCCCATCCATTCAATCCTTTACATAGAAGATTTTACAATTTTTAAGAAAAGTGCTAAAAATAAGGATATTATTGGTAAATCAAATGGTTTTATGGGTCCACCAAACTGAGAGTAAGGAAAAAAATAGTGACATTTTATGTAAATAGAGTAATGATATGAGGGTTATATGGTAAAATCTTTTACCAAAAGAGGAATGTAAAGAATTAATTGACCTGTCCATTTATAGTAAGTGTAAAGAATTGAATGGATGAGAGGGCGGTGTCCTTATACTCGGTACATAGCCTGAGCAAAGCAAAGTTGTTTTGTGTCATCCACCACCACGTACTTTAAATGATGAATATATATAACTCTCGCAAACAAGGAGTTAGGTTAGGTAACCTCTATAAGTACACACACTACACATACACATACACATACACATACACACACATACACTACCTTCATTTCATTAGCCAGGATATATATATATAGCTTGGCGTCCTAACGCATATATATATATACGACACCTTCTTCAATATATGTTCTTATACCTCTCAGCTCAACCATCCTAAGCTAGCTTCAAGCCCAACTCATCAGATCGAACATATGACATGGATACTAATAATAGCAATAAAAGGCCAATGATTTCCCATGACGATGTTGAAGTTAGGAAAGGTCCATGGACTATGGAAGAAGACTTGATACTCATCAACTATATAGCCAATCACGGCGAAGGTGTTTGGAACTCCTTAGCTCGCTCTGCTGGTAAATCCTCTCATATATACTCCGATGGATCATCAAAGTCTTAACATTCGTTCATCTACTTTTTCTTAATAAAACATATACATACTGTCGTACGATTTTTTAAGTTAACTAATTATGTATATATGCATGCTGCATGGATGGTTTATGTATGTTAACGATATGATGATGATCGACGACTAGGGCTTAAGCGTACGGGGAAAAGCTGTCGACTTCGATGGCTGAACTACTTAAGGCCGGATGTACGACGAGGTAATATAACTCCTGAAGAAGAACTCCTCATCATTGAACTCCATGCTAAGTGGGGTAACAGGTCAGAATCTTTCCTCCAACCACGTTGTCACTAACTTTTATAATTTGTTTCGATGATAATAATGATGATGATGATAATAATAATAATAATAATAATAATAATAATAATAATAATAATAATAATAATAATAATAATAATAATAATAATAATAATAATAATAATAATAATAATAATAATAATAATAATAATAATAATAATAATAATAATAATAATAATAATCGTGCTAATAAATACCTAATCTAGTAACCAAAGTAAATTAACTTCTTTGGTATGCATGTTATTAATATAGTTTAATTACAAAGTTAGTTCCTCGTTATCGTGTATTATTACTACAAAACCGAAAATCTTAAAATCCTAGTTAAGTACGTTAGGAAAATACAAATAAAGTATAAACAATAATAATGATTCTATTTATCATCTGCCCTAGAAAAAACAAGCAGAGTTCGTTATATTGAATTTTCATAACTCGATTATAATAGTCTTTTTAATTATTTCGATCTTATACTTGAACTAATATTTATTTATTTATTTTTTTAGCTTGATAATGATAATCTAAATAGAGGGAAACATGAAAGATGTATAGATGAAGCAAGATAGATAGCAATGGGATTGTAAATGAATGAATGAATGGTGAATGTGAAAGAAGTGGCCTGGGTTGCGTGCATGAAATGAGAATGCAATGTATAAAAGCAAGGTTTAGTTGAGTTAGAATGGAAAGGCATAAACTCCCATAAAATGTGTTTTTTCCAATTCAGACCAAATACAAGCATGTGCTCTAACATGTCTACTTAACTTTCTAGGAGCACCATAACATGACACTATGATGGATGCACAAATACCTCCACATGCATCGCCTATCAGTTTTCGTATCAAAGACGGTCTCACAATATATTTATCGTCAAATTATTCACAGACATCACGCTATATTAGTATAAGTCGGTTTCATAGGAGACTACTTGATTTTTCAGTATACGATGGATTTAAATTTTTATCCATTAGTTTCATAGAGTACTTCTTTTTCATATTGAAACACCTTCAACATGCTAATAATATGAAGTTTCATCTATTGATGTTATATACTCCGTACTACTTACTCCGATGGATATATGACACACATAATGAAATTATAAAATGATTACTAATAGGTAGCATGGGTGGATTGTCATGAAAAATTGTACTCATAACAAATAGTCAAAACAATTTTTTTTTTTTTTTAAAAAAAAAAAATCAATCTTTTTGTCCAAAAAAACACGTATTAAGTTGTACATCAAAATCAAAATTAATATTTTAATTAGAGTAAGAGATCGAGTTTTTAACACTTAGGACTACGACTCCCTTTCATTCTATCACACAATAAAATGAATTTCTTCTAAAATTTTAAAATTTCTTACCATGGATGACCAAGGGTATCACATACGGAGTAAAAATTTAGTAACGCTGCATTTTCTTTGTCTGACCTAATCATTTTTTTTTTTTTTTGTGTGTTTCATTTATTTGTTTTTGTTTCTATTTTTGATAAGTTTTTCGCCAATTATTAACTACTCTTTTCGGTTCTTTGGAATTGCAACATACAATATTTCTTTTAAGGTAGTTTCACTGGAATTGCCACATTTCTATATTGGGTATGTTTTAGTTAGTGGTGAATTTTTACTTTATTAGTGAGACCCACCAACAACACTCACAACCTTATTCCTTGTGCATAAAGCAAATGCTGCAATTTCAGAGAATCGGAAGAAATATGATTCTTTTCGTATAGTTCATTATCATTCTGATATCATTCTCCGGCCCGTTCATCATGTAAAAGCAATGGATAAGAACCGAACTGAATAAATATTTAATAAGTATTTAAGATGAAGCATGAAATCTCATAGGGAGTGAGAGTACACGAGAATAATCAAGACAAGTAGTAATATCATGGGCCTCCTCCACGTAAGGTAGTTGTTAACCTTAACAAAAATGTATGAATGGTAGTGACCCAATTGCTACCAGAAATAAGAGTCAAGTACAAAGGCTTAGAGTTTGAAATTGAAAATGTATGTTCCCACTCCCACTCCCACTCCCACTCCACCAATGTGGTTCTACATTTGTCGCAGTGTAGAATCATGAACAAAAATAAACACTGGATTGAGTCAGATGTCAATTATCAGTTGCCCTAAATAGAACTCAGATCACCTTCATGCTTGTACTATGATCTTGACCTTTACCTTAATGTTTACCTCTTCTCCTTAGCTTGTCTCTTCTTTATGTTTCTTTCTTCCTTTTACAATATCCACACCATTCATTCCAATCCATTCTATACTTACTTTACCATGGATTCATTTCTTTCTTTAATTGGGTAGACTCGAGATATCGACTTGTTTGTTACAATAAATATTTGGATTAGTTATGGTTCAATAAGAAAATTATACAACCAGTTGTATGTACATAGCTCTATCTACAACTTGGCTTTATCACAAAAGTTTCGAGTTTTGCTGTAAACTTTCCGAGCTTTAGTTTAAAGTTGTCAGTTAAATCACACATATATATATATATATATATATATATATATATATATATATATATATAAATGTTTGTTTAAGCTCAAAAACTTACAACTCAGCTCAGAAACTTGTATAAACTCGATAAATATATATACAAAAGCTTTAAAAAATTTGCCTTGTTGGTTGTACAAAGTTATTATGCAACAAGGTGTATAATCCTATTTTTCGTTCGGGTTACTGAACAAACTCAGGTATTTAGTTTGAGTGTCGAGTTAGGTTCGGACCGGATTATTCGGGTGAGGTCAGTTTTGTCGGCTCTAGGTAAGGATGAGAGAGATTGGTGGTATTTTTAGAGCTGGAGAAGACAATTGAATTTAATTTAATAATACGGAGTAGTACTCTCGCAGGCGGTAATAATGTGGATAAAGTGAAAGTACTCCTCCATCTTGTTCATTTATTTATTTTTAATTAAAATATTTCTTAAAATAAATATAAAATACAGATAAATGGATAAAAGGGAGAAAATATATATGGATTACTGGCGATTGATTTAGAATGAAAGGAGTACAAGGACTCTACAAGGCCGCCGTCTATAAGGACATAGCCACATAGGGAATATATGATTGTACATGTACATAATTGACAAGTAGTTTTGCAGTCGTACCTTAGATTTTGCTGTTTCTTTTTATCACTTGTTTTTTTAAGTAAAAGATCATTTTCATTAATAATTTTTTTTACTGTATGAAAATTAGATTTGATATTAAAATTAATGAAATACGATTATATGATAATCAACAAATTTCTAGTCCCTTAAAACAAAGATTACAATCAGTAAAATAAAATACTTCTGCACACCCTCCTAGATATTGCTTATTATTGACACAATTTTTAGGGTCTATGAATCTATTTTTGCCTTGAATAATCTTCATTTCACAAGACTTGATATAATGTAAATGAGAGTTTAACATCGTTTGACATTTTGTATGAATCTTTATAGTACTAATAATAAGTAATACAGAGTAACACATACGGAGTATATTTCAAATAAATGATATTCTTGTTGTTTGATTTATGTAAACTATTAATCTGAATGTTTAATACATATATAGGTGGTCCAAAATTGCAAAACATCTACCTGGAAGAACAGATAACGAAATAAAAAATTATTGGAGAACGAGAATACAGAAACATATAAAGCAGGGCGGCGCAGACGGCAGCAGCAGCCAATCGAGACAAAGCTACGATCAAGCAGAACAACCAAGCTCAAGCCAAATTTCCGTGACATGTGAATCTACTCCTCCATATATTGTCCATAATAATAATAATAATAACAATTACACTAATAATAATAATAACTCAACAACAACAACAGATTACACTAGTAATAATAATACTTGTACTACTACTACTAATAATAATAATGATAATAATAATGTTTATTTACCTTCAATGTCAATGTCAACTTCATCATCTTCATATCTTGGGAACCAAATGGAGGCCACATACAATAACATTCAGCCTGAAACACAACAGTTTTGGACAAATGCAGATGAAGATCTTTGGTCCATGCAATTATTTAACGGCGACTGATCGATTGATTCATGATTCATGTCGTCGTTAATTATATTATATACTCGTATCGTCTTAGATATAAAATTTTCTTAATATATATACACTCGTAGTAATAGTAATGAAAAGAAAATATTTACGTAGTATATATTATATATTATATAGTGCTCAATTTTATAAACATTATTAACATACAAGTATACAACGTATTTTAATTTCTAGCTTTAATTTACGTACGTACATGCACTCTTGATATTGATTTTTGCATTATTATCCTACTTAGAGGAGTGTACGTCAAAATTTTATTTTGATACGTAAGTTATAGTAGTGTAACAAACAAGGATTTTTCTGTAATAATATATTGTTATACTTTAATGTTTTGACAACTAATCCCACCATCCCAAAGAGATGTTTTTCCATGGTCTTTGAGACGGTACTTTGACCATATTTTATCTCGCTATACGTCATTATTTTTTTTTTATAACGAAGCGCGCACTTAGTCGTAGATGAGAATCGAACCCCTGACCTCTCGACCAGGGTAAGGATGCTCTAACCACGTGAGCTAAACCTTCTTCTCTCATTATTTTTTTTGTTGAAGTTATAATTTTACAACTATCTTTTCATAATAAATGCATGTAATTATGTGAAAATCGTATTATAAAATTGTATACGTTTACTGAATTCATGTCAAAGTTTAAGAACTTTGACCCCAAAAAGTAAATGCATGGAAACATCCATGTGAGACCGTCTCATAATAACTTATCGTACCTACTAAATAGGAATATAATATAGTAATAATAATAATAAAACTAACTACCTCCTATGTGAGAGGTCTAACAATAAACTTATTGTGAGACCGTCTCATACAAGAATTTGTGTATTCTTGTATATAAGGAGGATAAAGGTTAGTAGGGTTTCTCCCTAATCAAATGATAAAATTTAGGATCTTTAATTTTGGGTTGAAATTTGAGTTAAGGCTAATTAAGATAAAGGGACTCGATTTTTCTATATCTTTTTCCATCAAGGACGTCAGTTTCTTCCTTTTCCAGTCAAGGACCCCATATGTTTGTAATAATAGTTACTCAGTTTTATTCATTTGGTTACTTTTTATACTATATTTTTTTTCATGTTTTATGTTTCTTCTCCTTTCAATTAAATAGTCCTCACAAATCTTATAAAACGAGAATAAACATAAAAAATGGAGTAAGTATTATTTGCGAGATACTTCGTATATTAAATTATTCTCATGACCTCAAGGTGACCCGTAAAGATTTTGACGGTAAATCTTGTAATTTTGCATGACCGAGTCAACAAGACTCAACACTGATAAGCTAAAGTGAGAATAACTTACACAAATTAAAATACATCTAATATTGATTGATGAACGTAAGATGTACATTCTATATGTACTCGGTCTATCTGTATATGACAAACTTTTTACTTTCCCCAAGACTTTTAATGTTATATACTCCTACTTCTGTCTTATCTTTAATACTCTGTAATTGACTCGTTATAAATTGATGATCAATTTATCCATCACAAACAAGAATTCACGTATCTTAATTCAAATGTTAAAAAGGATGACAAGATTCGTTGGTTAGAAAAGGATAAAGTATTTGAAGGCTTTCAGTTAATACTTAAAAAATAATCCCATAACTTTGCAGAAAAGGCCAATACATAGACGTGTGGGTTGATTAATCTCAAAAGTCTTGGTTTTGTTATTACTTGAAAGATTATTATTGCATGCTTAAAGGACATGCCATTACATAGTAAATAGTAATGAATCCCAGAGACGGTCCATAGGACGATCCATTCGGTTCTACGAATCAGGATCAGGTGAAGGGCCTCAATATTGATATTATTGTACTAAGGGCCTCCATATTAAAGTTGGAACAAGACTTCAAATTTCATTGGCCGGTCCCGATGAATTCAAGTGATGGAAGGCAAGAAGAACAAGAATTAGGTAAAGATAATGGAAATAGAGGCAGTAATAATAATAAAAACAAGTGCCTAACTAAATTTATGGTGAATTAACAAAAGAAGAAGTGTTAAGCCTAATTTTGGCAAATATAAGCTTAGCCTTTTGATGTACTTATAACGCATGCAATTTTAATGCAAAGGGACATCAGACTTACAGCTTGTTGGAAACTTAACTGGACATTCGCCTAACTTCATAAAAGCTCTAATGCTCCTCATCTCTGACTATTCATTCAATAACATGATATGGACTCATGTATGTATCCAACGCCTACGCCACCTTATTATGTTCCGTTACTTCTAATATAATAATTATGTACGGAATAAATCTAAATCCTCCAAAAGTAATGGAAAATAATGGAGAGGAACTGATTTTATAAATAGTTCGTGCGATTTTCAGCTATATTTGTTCCGGATATATACCTGAATCTCTGAAAACCGTAGGCCGAAAAAGATAACGTTTCTATAAGTTCTTTATATGAATTTATCATGTTCTTAATTAATAAACGAACCTAACGATAAACTCAAAAGCGGAAGCTAAATTATAATTAAGATCTAGAAATAACCTCCAGCCATTGCTTAACGGATTCCTGAACAACTTTATCTACAACCCGAAAATACCGTTCCCGAATACCGTCGATCGTCTTAACTATATTGTCGGTTCTAAATTCTTTCCTCTCAGATTTAGATGGTGTATATATGAATAGAGAAGATGAATATAGTGACCCTGAATAGCGTTGTATTTATACTAATCTTTCCATCAAAGATAAAGTTACAACTAGATAAACTTTCTGTATAGTGGTTAATGGAATATAGGATTGTAGGAGATAAGAGATAGATATTTATTAGAGTTTAGGTTGATCACCAAATGGACCACAATACAGTAACTCTAAACTGATCAAACAACTAATCAGTTATTAAGTCTATCATAAATTCTAACATTCTCCCACTTGGTCCATTTAAACGAGAAACCGCATATACGAATCATAGCGACTAATCCTCTTATTTAAGACGAGAATTAACCTTCCATGTATTACAATATACTCGGTCTATCACCACTCTCAACTTAATGAATAAACCATATGTTTACTCTAGGTCAAAACAAAATGATATTTCTCAATAAACAAAATACGTACGTGTATAAATTAAAATGAGATAATATCCAACTGAATGAAAGGTTCAAAACAACATAATAAATGTATCACATTTCGGGACCAAGTCCCATACTTACTACATGACCCTTGAAATTCTTAATTTGCATGCCTTTAGTCAAGGGATCGGCAATCATAAGATCAGTGCTAATGTGGTCAACAGTCACTTTCTTCTCTTGAACACGTTCTCTAAGGGCCCGATACTTAATGTCGATGTGCTTACTTGCACCTCCACTCTTATTATTCTTAGCCATAGAGACAGCACCTGTATTATCGTAATACATTTGTATTGGCCGACTAATAGAGTCAACAACTCTAAGACCAGATATGAAACCTTTCAGCCATACACCATGTGAGGTAGCCTCAAAACAAGAAATGAACTCAGCCTCCGTAGAAGAAGTGGCTACCACTGTCTGTTTGGTACTCCTCCAAGAAATAGCCCCGTCGGCTAGCATAAACACATATCCTGAGGTGGATTTTCGTGAATCAATGCAGCCAGCGTGGTCTGAATCGGAATACCCTACCACTTCAAGACTCTCAGTTCGTCTATACATAAGCATGTAATTCTTAGTACCCTGAAGGTATCTCAACACTTTCTTTGCAGCTGTCCAGTGATCGATTCCTGGGTTACTCTGATATCTGCCTAATACTCCAACAACATATGCAATGTCAGGTCTGGTACAGACCTGAGCATACATAATGCTACCAACTGCTGAAGCATAGGGAATATTTTTCATTTGTTCCCTCTCAATGTCATTCCCAGGACACTGGTCCAAACTGAACCGGTCACCTTTCACAATGGGTGCTACATTTGGTGAACAATCTTTCATTCTGAACCTTTCGAGTACTTTGTTGATATAGGCCTCCTGAGACAAGCCTAAAATGCCTCGGGATCTATCTCTATGGATCTTAATGCCAATGACATAAGATGCCTCACCCATATCCTTCATATCAAAGTTACTTGAAAGAAATTGTTTCACCTCACATAGAAACCCCTTATCATTGGTTGCTAGCAAAATATCATCCACATACAACACAAGGAAACAAATCTTACTCCCACTGACCTTGAGGTATATGCACTGATCCATGATGTTTTCTTCGAAGCCGAATGAAGAAATAACTTCGTGGAACTTCTTATACCATTGTCGGGAAGCTTGTTTCAAACCGTATATAGACTTATTCAGCTTACAAACCAAATGCTCACCATCACTAGAGAAGAATCCTTCAGGTTGTTTCATATAAACCTCTTCTTCTAGATCTCCATTGAGAAATGCCGTTTTCACATCCATCTGATGTAGCTCGAAATCAAAATGAGCTACTAATGCCATGACAACTCGAAGATAATCTTTCTTGGATACAGGAGAGAAAGTCTCTGTGTAATCGATTCCTTCCCTTTGATTGAATCCTTTAGCAACGAGTCTTGCCTTATGCCTCTCGATGTTGCCAAGCGAGTCTTTCTTTGTCTTAAAGACCCACTTACATCCAATGGTTTTTGCACCATCAGGCAACTCGACGAGATCCCAGACTTCATTAGATGCCATAGAATTCATCTCATCTTTCATAGCATTCATCCATAAGTTTGAATCTGTAGAACTTACGGCTTGTGAAAATGACAAAGGATTATTATCGGCTTCAACACAATAATCCAATTCTTGTAAATACACCATAAAATCACCAGAAATTGCTGTTTTTCTTTCTCGGGTAGATCTTCTTAATGGAGCATGTTCACCCTCGGGTGGACCTTGCTCACCCTCGGGTGGACCTTGTTCACCCTCGGGCCGAACCTCCTCAGTCTCTACCACATTTCGTTCAGCAGTATGTGGAGTTTCTTTATTTGGTCGTTTAACACTCGGTTGGACTTGAGGAGTGTGAATGACGACCAACCGAACACATGAGTCAGATGGTGGAACTTCATTGTGATCCTTTTCAGGAATAATTTCCCGAAATTGATCACTCCCACTGATCAAGTCATTCTCAAGAAATTTAGCATTTCTCGATTCCACAATTCTAGTGCTGTGAGATGGACAATAGAATCTATAACCCTTAGACTTCTCGGCATATCCAATGAAATACCCACTAATAGTCCTTGGATCAAGTTTCTTTTCTTGTGGGTTATAAATTCTCACTTCAGACGGACATCCCCAAATGCGTATATGTTGCAAACTCGGTTTCCAACCTTTGAATAACTCAAAAGGTGTCTTAGAGACGGCCTTGGTAGGAACCCGGTTTAATATATACGCTGCCGTTTTGAGAGCATCAACCCACAAAAATGATGGAAGATTAACATTACTTCGCATACTCCGCACCATGTTAATTAATGTCCGATTTCTTCTTTCTGCTACACCATTCTGGTCCGGAGAACCAGGCATGGTGTATTGGGCAACAATCCCATGCTCTTGAAGAAATTTAGCAAATGGACCATGTGCTTGTCCGTTCTCGGTGTATCTACCATAGTACTCACCACCTCGATCTGATCTTACGATTTTAATGCGCTTATCGCATTGGTTCTCTACTTCAACCTTAAACAATTTTAAGGCATCTAAAGCTTCGTCTTTGGAACGAAGTAAGTAGAGATTCATATATCGCGAAAAATCATCAATGAAGGTGATAAAGTATTTTGGATCATTAGCGTTCATGTCCGGACAACAAATATCCGTGTGTATGATTTCTAATAACTCAGAACTCCTCTTAGCACCAGTTTTATGAGTATTAGTTTGCTTTCCCTTAATGCAACTAATACAATTCTCGAAATCGGTGAAGTCTAAGGTACTAAGTACCCCTTCTTTCACCAATCTCTTAACCCTCTGAATGGAGATGTGTCCCAATCTCCGGTGCCACAACATAGGAGAATTCTCATCCATAATACATCTTTTTAAACCAGTATTGACATGCATAGTACTTTCAGTGATATCATTTTGCAAACTGAGACGATATAAATTTTCAGACAAAATACCGCAACCAATTATTTCAGAATTCTTAAAAATATTAAAACCGGAGTCCGAAAATTTAAAAGAAAATCCAAAGCGTACAAGTCTGGAAATTGAAATCAAATTCCTAGCAAATTTAGGAACATAAAATGTCTCTTGCAAAACCAAATTAAAACCACTACTAAGAATTAAAGTGCATGTCCCGATGGCTTCCACATGTGATCCCATCCGATTTCCTGAATAGATAGAGGCTTCACTGCCCACCGGTTTCCTTAGGTTTGTCATACCCTGCAAGGTATTCGAAACATGGATTGTAGTGCCAGAGTCAATCCACCATGTATTATGATTCAAAACCATATTAGATTCATAACATACATGTGCTAGAAAATTACCTTTCTTTTTCAGCCAGACTTTGAATTTAGGGCAATCTTTCTTCATGTGTCCCTTCTTTTTACAGAAGAAACACGAAGATTTCTTCTTTATGACTGACTGAGCTGGAACCTTCCCCTTTCCTTTGTCTTTAGTGTGATCATCACCCTTCTTTTTAGAAGTGGTGAAGTTCACCTTTTCACCTTCTTCCAGTAGCAATCTACCCTCCTCCTGAACACACATGGTCATAAGCTCATTAATAGACCATTTATCCTTATGTGTGTTGTAGGATATCTTAAATGGGGCATATTGTGAAGGAAGAGTGCATAAAATGAAGTGTACCAGAAAGGAGTCGGACATAGTAACCTCCAAGCCTTTAAGTTGAGCCGCAATATCCCTCATGCGCATGATATACTCACGCACGCCTTTAGCTTGAGTGAGCTTTAGGGATGAAAATTGCATAATTAAGGTACTGGCAAGAGATTTGTCTGAAGTCACATACTGCTCATCGATGGCCTTAATTAGGTCTTTAACCTTATCATACTTATCAACTGAACCACGAATACTAGCACATAACCTGGTCTTTATGAACATAATGGAGAGACGGTTAGATCTCTCCCACTTTTCATAAAGATCTACCTCATCAGGTTCACTAGCTTCCGTTATACTAGGTGGTTCGTCTTTCCTTATAGCATAATCAATATCCATCCATCCTAACTGCAGTAGTACTCTCTCTTTCCAGACCTTATAATTTTCACCATTCAATTCAGGAATGTCAATTTTGACATCAGAAGAACTACCAGACAAAATAACTGCAAATAAATAAATAACATGCTTATTAATAATTTGAGACATAACTATAATCATGCTTTACCAATGTAAAATCATGCTAATATGAATCTAGTGACATAAAACTTGCCTGTGGGCTAAAGTCCTACTCAAATTAGACTCATAATAATTTTAATTATTTTAATTAACTCAATGATGGGACTATTAAATTTTTATTTCTTAACTCCTGTGGGTAGATCAAGAAATATAGTTTAATATTCATCCTAATTAATCATACAAATATAACAAAATTTCCTGTGGGTATATTTTATTATATTACGTACGATTGATTACAATTAATGTTTAGTTACTACATGTGATTCCCAAAACGAAATTTCAAACAATCAGAGATGCTGTGGCTACTCCCTAATCAATAAAATTTACGAATCACTCAAAATTACTTTATTAATCTATATATTTTAGCTTAAGGTATATAGACAGCTTAAAACCGACATAATAATAATTCTAGATTTATTATGTGAAACTTAATATTCATATGACCGGAAAGATAACTTATTATTTGACTTAACAAAATATCTGAATATCATACGAAAAAAAAAAAAAATATACACATGTGATTAATTACTATGAAAGACACATGCAAACTGTATTCTCATCATATCATATCATATCATATCATATATATAATGAAATAGCAATAGCTAAAAGAAAGTGGCTTCAAAAAATGAGTACGACTATACATGAAACAATGCTTACAGGTACAGCTTAGTAACAATCCGCATGTGAAGCTTAATTAAGTAACAACATAATAGCATATTAGCATGTGAAGGTGCAAGTCCACGTGTACTTTCCACAAAAATAAATTGCATATTTGCTAATGTCATGGGGAAAGAGTTCTTCTTTATCTCCTTGATTTGCGTATATATTACTCAGTATGTTACTTACATAAGACAGTGAGAATCAACAGAAGATAAAACCAAGGTGCATAATAATTCCCCACTTCATAAAATATACGGCATGATACGTTACTACAACAACCGTAAATTCAATACTCATAGATGGCGAATTAACAACAGTAACTAAAATACGACAACGAAAATTCGACCCGGAAGAATAAGCAAGACAGAGGTATAAACTGAAGCTCTGATACCAAATATAAGTTCTTTATATGAATTTATCATGTTCTTAATTAATAAACGAACCTAACGATAAACTCAAAAGCGGAAGCTAAATTATAATTAAGATCTAGAAATAACCTCCAGCCATTGCTTAACGGATTCCTGAACAGCTTTATCTACAACCCGAAAATACCGTTCCCGAATACCGTCGATCGTCTTAACTATATTGTCGGTTCTAAATTCTTTCCTCTCAGATTTAGATGGTGTATATATGAATAGAGAAGATGAATATAGTGACCCTGAATAGCGTTGTATTTATACTAATCTTTCCATCAAAGATAAAGTTACAACTAGATAAACTTTCTGTATAGTGGTTAATGGAATATAGGATTGTAGGAGATACGAGATAGATATTTATTAGAGTTTAGGTTGATCACCAAATGGACCACAATACAGTAACTCTAAACTGATCAAACAACTAATCAGTTATTAAGTCTATCATAAATTCTAACAGTTTCATTTTATCTAGATTTTTGTATGTACCAGGTGTCTCATAAGAAGGGCTTCATGAGGTATCAGGTGTGATTTCAAGCCCGAACAATGACTAACCGATATTCCACCGACACTTGTTTTTCACATATTGATGCATCTGTATGTTCTCCGTTGTTGTTCAAATTTTGTGCGCTAGATTTATCTAACCCAAGGATCACTCAGTGCGGTTTTCAGCTATATCGCGCTTTAGAACAAATTTCATCTCGTTGGGAAAACAGCCGACAACGACCGATTTTGAAGGTTATTATCCGCTTTTTTTGGTCTTTTCGGTCCGAAAATAAAAGCGGTCCATATTTGCGTTGAACAAATCCAATATCAAGAAAATATCTCGGTGTATTATGAGGGTCATTTGGTGTTCAATAAAGACATCTAAAAGCAATAATATTGCCTACTGAGACATGTCGGAATCTAGTAAAAAGTAAAAACATGTTCTATACTCTATTTTATATTCTGTCAAAAGGTTCCAACAATCAATAATACTCCCTCCGAGTTTCTAACATTGCCCCGTATTTCTTTTTGGGCTGAGTTTGATCTTTTACCCACTTTCCACTTTGGGCCATAAAGGTGTGGTTCACATTCAACCACCTATTTCTCTCTCTCTTCCTCCTTCTTTTTTAACCACACATTTTCTCTTCCTTATTTTCCACCCAAAAAAGAAACGGGGCAATCATAGGAACTCGGAGGGAGTAACTATTATGTTCCTATCGACAAGTTTTCGTCGAAAAACAATCGTGCTTTAGGACAAATTTCATCTCGTTAGAAAACAGTCGAAAACGGTCGATTTTGAAGGTTATTATCCACGTTTTTTTGGTCTTTTTGGCCCCGAAATAAAATTGATCCATACTTGCGCTAAACAAATTCCACATCAAAAAAAAAAATTCTCGGTGTATTATGAGGGTCATTTTCGGTTCAATAAAGACATCTAAAAGCCATAATATTTCCTTTTTAGACATGTCAGAATCTAGTAGAAACAAGTTCGATACTCCATTTTATATTCTATCAGAAGGTTCCAACAATCATTAATAGACATTATGCTCCTATCAACAAGTTTTCATCGCAAACAATTGCGCTTTAGAACAAATTTCATCTCATTCAAAAACGACCGATTTTCAAGGTTATTAGACGCGGTTATATAGCTTTTAAAAGACGCGATTTGAATTCAAATGACTCTCTTATTACACCGGGGCATTGTATTTGGTGTGAAGTTTGTTCAGCACGATTATGGAATCATTTTATTCCGGGACCCAAAAAGGCAAAAAAACGTGGATAATAACCTTCAAAATCAGTCGTTTTAGCAATTTTTTATAGCTTTGAAAGTTGTTCTAAAACGCGAATGTCTTTTGAAACGTGTCGGAATCCGTCGAAACAAGTTCTATATTCCATTTTATATCGTGTTCGAGGGTTCTAATAATCATTATTAGGCATTTTATTCCTATCAACAAGTTTTCGTCAAAAAATATTCACGTTTAAGAACAACTTTCATTTCGATAAAAAAACTAAAAACGACCGATTTTGAAGGTTATTATCCACGTTTTTTTGGCGTTTTTGGGTCTCGAAAAAAAATGATTCTATAATTGCGTCGAACAAACTACATACCAAATATTATCCTCTGGTGTAATATGAGGGTCATTTGGATTTAAATAAAGTCTTATTACAGCCTTAAGATAGTCTTTTGAAACGTGTCGGAATCCGTCGAATCAAGTTCTATATTTCATTTTATATCGTGTTCGAGGTTTCTAATAATCATTTTTAGGCATTTTATTCCTATCAACTAGTTTTCTTCAAAAAAACATTCGTGTTTTAGAACAACTTTCATTTCGATAAAAAAAGAAGCTAAAATCAACCGATTTTGAAGGTCCACGTTTTTTTTCATTTTTTGAAGGTTATTATCCACGTTTTTTTGGCGTTTTGGGTCCAGAAATAAAATGGTTCTATAATTGCGTCGAACAAACTCCATACCAAATACTATGCCCCGGTATAATTTGAGGGTCATTTGGATTTAAATAAAGTCTTTTTAAAGCCTTAAGATAGTCTTTTGAAACGTGTCGTATGTAAGCCGTCGAAACAAGTTCTATATTCCATTTTATATCGTGTTCGAGGGTTCTAATAATCATTATTAGGTATTTTATTCCTATCAACACGTTTTCGTAAAAAAACCTTCATGTTTTAGAACAACTTTCATTTCTATAAAAAAAGTCGGAAAAGATCAATTTTGAAGGTTATATTATTCACGTTTTTTTGGTCCTTTCGGTCCCCAAAAAAAGCCGGTGCCTATTTACGCTAAACATATTCCATATTAAATCAAATGTGTCGGTTTATTATGTGGGTCATTTGGTGTTCAATAAAGACATCTAAAAGCCATACTATTGCCTTTTGAGACATGTCGGAATCTAGGTAAACAAGTTCAATACTTTATTTTATATTCTATTAGAATGTTCCAACATTTACTAATAAGCATTATGTTCCTATTGACAGGTATTCGTCGAAAAACAATCGCGCTTTAGATTAAATTTCATCTCATTCGAAAACAGCCAAAAACGACTGACTTTGAAAGTTATTATAGTCCATGTTTTATTGGTCTTTTCGACCCCGAAATAAAGTTGGTCCATATTTGCGCTGAACAAATTCCACATCAAAGAATATGTCTCTGTGTATTATGAGGATTATTTGGGGTTCAATAAAGACATCTAAAAGCCATAATATTGCCTTTTGAGACATGTCAGAATCTAGTAAAAAACAAGTTCGATACTCCATTTTATATTCTGTCAAAAGGTTCCAACAATCATTAATAAGCATTATGTTTCTATCGACAAGTATTTGTCGAAAAATATTCACACTTTAGAACAATGTCGAAAACGTCGAAAACGATCGATTTTTGAAGGTTATTATTCACGTTTTTTTTATTTTTATATTTTCGGTCCCGAAATCAAATCAAATTAAACCATGTTTGCGCTGAACAAATTATAACTCAAATGAAATTTCTCGGTGCATTACAAGAGTTATTCGGTCTTCAATAAAGACATCTAAAAGCCATAATGTTGACTTTCTAGACATGTTGGAATCTATTACTACAATAAAACAGAAACCACTACATTGACCTTTTGGCGCCAAAACGCACTTTCCAAAAGCATCATAATTTCCATATTAATCTTATATAATAATAATCATTAATCTAATATAATATTATAAATAATTTTGATATTCACTAGATATTTCTGGTATATAGACCTTAAAATGTCAAAGACACGGGATATAAATAATTTGATAGTAATATCATTTATTTAAGCGGGTTACAAATATTTGAAAAGTTTTCTACAAGGCTAAAATAATACGACTTAATGAATATAATAAATTATATTAATGGATCGCGATATCCCTAAAAATAACAGTCATTTGTATTTGTTCTTCTTTGATTTAATACCAATCAATGGGATAACCTTCTTACAAAAAAATATCCCTAGAAATACTCTAGCAACTTAATTAAAATAGATAAAGAACAATAAATGATACCCGCAAAATATAATTTATATATCTATTTGACAAAAGATAGAGAAACGTAATAGATTGAAGGATTGAATTTGTGTGTTGATTTCATTCAATATGAATTGTCCTTATAAAGGGAGTACAAGCAGGTGTAAACATAATAATAATCGTAATAATATCACAATAATAATCGTGATAATATCACAATATAATCGTGATATAATTGTAAGTGAATCATAATAATATCGTTACAGAATTGATATATTTCTATTATCCCCCTCAAGCTGGAGCGTGGAGATCGAGAACGCCCAGCTTGCCAAGAAGAAAAATGAACTGTGACGAGCCAAGTGCTTTGGTGAGAATGTCAGCTAGTTGAACTGTAGTAGGGACATAGGACGGAATGACAAAGCCGTCGGTTATGGCATCCCGGACAAAATGGCAATCGACTTCAATATGTTTTGTCCGCTCATGGAAAACAGGATTCTTTGCAATGTGAAGAGCTGACTGATTGTCACAGAAGATGGGGATGGGTTGTGACACATTGATGCCCAAACTGGTAAGAAGGCCTGTGAGCCATTTTAGCTCACATACGAGAGCAACCATCGCTCGATATTCTGTTTCTGTGGAGGAGAGAGTAACAATGTGTTGTTTTTTCGTTTTCCACGATATTGGTGAATTTCCCAATGAAACAAACCAGCCACTTACAGACCGGCGAGTGAGAGAGCAACGAGCATAATCAGAATCACACCATCCAGTCATGTTCAGCGTGCTGTCAGTACGCAATAAAATCCCTTGTCCAGGGAATCCCTTTAGATATTTCACCACCCGTAATGCAGCATCCATGTGTTCTTGACGTGGTTGTTGCATAAATTGGGACAAAACATGGACGACATAGGATAAATCAGGTCGAGTGACAGAAAGATAAACCAATCGACCAATAAGTCGCCTATACTGTTCCACATTATCAAGGAATTTGCCTTGAGCATAGCTAAGGCGGTGGTTCTCCTCCATCGGGGTGCCTGCTGGGCGAGAACATAGGGACCCTGTTTCAGAAATAATATCGAGTGCATATTTACGCTGATTAAGACATAAACATTCAGTACTGCGGGCAATTTCTATACCCAAGAAATATTTTAGAGGGCCGAGATCTTTAATTCGAAAACAACGACCCAAGTAGTCTTTGAAAGCTTTCACGGCCGAGGAGTAATTTCCTGCAATAGCAAGATCGTCAACGTATACTAAAACATATAAGCACACATTATCACGAGCGTAGCTAAAGAGTGAATAATCCGAGTGAGATTGAGTAAAACCATAGTCTCGCAGGGCACTAGCTAATTTAGCAAACCAGCAGCGCGGTGCCTGTTTCAGACCATAGAGAGCCTTACGCAACCTACATACTTTCCTGTCTTTGCCTTTCTCAAAGCCTGGAGGTAACTTTATATAAACCTCTTCAGATAAGTCTCCATGTAGGAAAGCATTGTGAACATCCATCTGATGCAATTCCCATTTTTTAATAGCTGCGACAGCTAAAAATGTACGTATTGTGGTCATTTTTACAACTGGTGAAAATGTTTCCTCATAATCCAAGCCTTCAACTTGGTGATTCCCAAATGCAACCAATCGAGCCTTAAATCGCTCAATGCTACCATCGGAACGATATTTAATTTTATATACCCAACGACATCTGAGAGCCTTTTTATTTGGTGGAAGAGTTGTCAATTTCCATGTATTATTGTCCTCGAGTGCGGTAATCTCGTCCTGCATAGCCTTTCTCCAATTTTCATGCTTCATGGCCTCAACAAATGAGGTGGGTTCAATACCCGCCGTAATGGCCGCAAGAAAAATTCGATGACGCTCTGAAAAATTATCACAGTTAATATAATCAGCTAAGGGGTAGATCGTACCTGAGGATGATAAAGACGGAGTCGGTGTGGAGCTGACCGGGGATGGACTATAAACCGTACTAACAACAAAGTCACGGAGTCGTGTCGAAGGAATATGGGTGCGATGTCCTCGACCAAGTTGTTGATCGGCCGAGACATCTGTATGCTGATCAACTGAGATGTCATTATGCTCGTCTGATTCCCTATTATCGGGTTGAAGAATAACATCCGCGGGAGCCTCCTCTTCAGCTAACTGACCTTGTTCAGATGGGTCAGGTATGGTAATCTTAGGACCATTTTCATCCATTTCATCCTGAGAAGGCAGGTCAAAATGTGTGGTATTCGGCTCGGGGATCACAATATTGTCGTTAGGCTCAGGTTGATACGGGAAAGAGTCTTCATAAAAAATAACATCTCTCGATACAAGAAATGTTTTAGTGGTCAGGTCATATACTTTCCATCCCTTTTTATTATGAGGATAACCGACAAAAATGCATTTACGACTCCTAGTAGTAAATTTATCCCCGTGAGTATTTTGGTTATGCACAAAACAAAGACAACCAAATACTCGTAAATTGGAGTATATTGGTGGCACCCCAAACAAAATCTCATACGGTGTTTTATTTTCAAGAATAGCCGAGGGGGTACGATTAATTAAATACGCCGCACTCAAAATACATTCACCCCAAAATAGCTTAGGTAAATTAGCTTGAAACATTAATGCACGAGCAACATTAAGGATATGACGATGCTTACGTTCAACCCGACCATTCTGTTGAGGGGTTCCGACACATGACATCTGAAAGTGGATCCCGTGTTGAAAAAAATACCCAGCCATACAGTTGAATTCTGTACCATTGTCACTTTGAACTCTTTTGACTTGTTTTGAAAATTGAGTGCGGACAATGGCTAAAAAATTCATGTACATTTCCGTCACCTCAGTTTTATCGAGAAGCAAATATACCCAGACACACCGTGAGCAATCATCGACAATAGTTAGAAAATACTTAGCACCACAAGTAGAAGGGATCCGATACGGTACCCATAGATCGCAGTGGATCAAATCAAAAATATTTTCAGCCTTTTTTTCATTCAAATTAAAGCTGTGACGATGTTGTTTTACGAGATGACAAATATCGCAAACAGAGTCATTATTCGAACTAAAATTACCCGCCAAAGGTACGAGCTTTACGACTTTATTTGCAGGATGTCCAAGTCTACGGTGCCATAATTCAAGTGATCCAGTACTCACTTGATGAACAGCAAGCTGATCCCGTTCTTCACGAAACACATATAGTCCATCCCTAAGGTCCCCGACTCCAATCATCCTCCTCGAAGCTATGTCCTGTATATGACAAAGATTGTCAATAAACTGAATATTAACTTTATGCGAGGCAATAAGCTGTGAAACAGAAATCAAGTTGCAATTTAATCCCGGAACAAATAGAACATTAGTCAATGTGACTGAATTATTCAGTCGCACTGTTCCGACAATATTAGCAATTTTCTGCTGACCGTCAGGCAAATCCACGCGACGAGGGGAAATTGTCGTCGTGTTGGATAAATACGAGAGCGTTCCTGTCACATGATTAGAGGCACCTGTGTCAATTAACCAATAATTATTCCTACCACTTAAACGGTCTTCGGATACAGATCGAGGCATGACTGACAATGGAGTTAGCTTGAACTGTCGGTTTACAGTTTACTACTTCCCATTGATCGAGAAGCAAAGTATCTGTCGGTTTTGTGACACTGCCGTCACAAAATCCGAATTCCAATTTTCTTTCAGTTTTTAAAGACGTTTGCATCGAACGACTACAATCTTCATAATTTTCCCCGCGTAATTTAACGTGGGGGATAGTTATTCCGGGACCATCTTGGGTTCCAAGAAAATAGGGTGATAAGGGATCGATTTTCGTGGTCTCGGGTTTATCAGGCTTGTCACCCGACATTTGGACGATACGAGGGATTATGTGAGAGGTGATGAACCTTGCTCTGATACCATGACAAAAGATAGAGAAACGTAATAGATTGAAGGATTGAATTTGTGTGTTGATTTCATTCAATATGAATTGTCCTTATAAAGGGAGTACAAGCAGGTGTAAACATAATAATAATCGTAATAATATCACAATAATAATCGTGATAATATCACAATATAATCGTGATATAATTGTAACTGAATCATAATAATATCGTTACAGAATCGATATATTTCTATTACTATTTAATATGTAAAATATAATACAGAAACACATATATTTTTCCATTTCATTACCCGTGAAGTCATGTTTCACAATTAATTCTATTTTACATCAATATTATATGTCCTTTATTTGATTAACAGTCACTTATTAGTATCAATAAAAGGGTACTAGAAATTGATTGTTTGCTGATAAGTTAAATATTACAGTTTGATTTTTCATGAGGTTCCAATTAGGGGTCGAATTTTGTAGTCACGATTCCTTGGAATATTATGTGATACTATTCTCATAGTATTATACTCCCTCCGTATCTATATGTTCGTCCACTTTTAATATAATACTCCACCCATATATTAAACTTTGTTGACAAACATATAGATACAGAGGGAGTGTTATTGTTCTATTCTATAAGTAGAATTTAACTTAAATTAAAAAATACTCCGTATTTACTTAGTAAGCTAAACATACTCCATATTTACTTAGTAAACGATTGTATTACAAGATACGTGTATAAACATTATATCGAATACGGAGTACATGTCTAACATGCACTATATCTTACTATTGATGTTCATGTGTATATACTTCAGTTTGATTATAATTTTATACTTTTTTTTTAATATTGTAAATTATATATGTTATTACTGTACTAGAGATTGAACATTCGTATAAGATTAACTATATAATTCTTTATTAACCCGTGTAATGTTGCACGGGTGTTAATCTAGTCTAGTATAAACAAGTTCGATACTTCATTTCATGTTGTGTCATAAGGATCCAAGCAACAATCATTAATAAGCATTATGTTCTTATCGACAAGTATTGTTAAGTGCTATTTTTAGCACTAATCGTGAGTATATATCGTCGTATTTGTGGTATTGAGAGTTAATTTTGGGGCGATATAGTGATATTTGAGTGATTTCCGATGATCTTGCATGATTTGAGTGAATATGTGATTTTTGATGACGGTTCTAGCTATTTTGAAGAGCCGAGAAATTCTTGTGTTATGCCCGGATTATATTGGTGTTACACGTGTCGAATGCCGGGTTATATTGAAGATCGCATGAAGAAAAGAAGAAAAGGAAATCAAAGGAAAAGCAAAGAAGAGAGAATAAAGAATTTTGAAGTGCCGCTACTAGCGGATGATGAAGAGCAAAACTGCCGCTAGTAGAGGCTTCATCAAAATTCATGCAATTTGTGGAGTTTCAAAAGTGCCGCTAGTAGCGAAATGTGCCGCTACTAGCGAATAGCTACCCGCGTGACTCTTGATCTCCCCCCCTATTCTATCCTACTTATATTTGATGCCTATTATTATTAGAAGGACCATAATATTCCTAGACTAGAAACATCAAACTTATTCAATTTCATTAGATTTATGCAAATTTAGTTCTATTATTCAAGACTTTGAAGAAACGATCATTCATCATTTTATCCATTATTCAAGACTAAGTTTTTCTAATTCTCTACTCTTTATTTTATTTGTTGATTGTTATTTTTATTATGAATTGTGAGTAGTTTTTTTTATCTAGGGCTCGGTGAGCCGACAATATGGGTTATTGATGCTTTGATCTGATTTTAATCGCGCTTTGTTGAATTATTGAATTGGGTTTGTTGCGGTTGTGCTTAATAATTGATTGATTAGTTTGAAATGCTAGGTTTGAGTCTAGATTATCATTACAACGAGAGTTGAATGTTTTTCATATGAATCATGCCTAAAGGTTTGTATCTTTATCGATTAATTTCTACTCAATTTTAATTACGACGAGAGTCGGGTTTTAATTTAGAGAACCGAAATAAGATTTGAATTTTCACATGAGAATAGTGAATTGGTATAATTGGGATATGTTAGTATCGATCCTTAATGCGTCTAGTTTTGTTATTCGTGCCATGAGAATAGGATTTATAACATGCTAGATAGGCTTTTTATGTCTCGACGGAGAATTTAAAGTATTGATTAAAATTGGAATGCTAGTCTCACCCAAGACGGTAATTTGACAAAGTTGTGTAACATTTTGATTGCATCGATAATCCATGTTAATGGTGAACCATTGCCCTAGGTCTTTTTAATTATTGATTTAATCTCGATTTATTACATCTAGTTTGTTAAAATTAGTTAGACAATCACCATTTTGAATTATTTGGCGTAGAAAACTTGAGTCAAAAATTAGCTAGTACTTAATCATTCACCTCCCTGAGATCGACCCGTATGCTACAATACCCGTACGCTTGCGGTACTACAAAATAAAACGTAACAAGTTTTTGGCGCCGTTGCCGGGGAGGTAACGGATTAATATTAGCTTAGATTTTTGATTTGTTAGATTACGTCTTTTTCCGCGTACATTGGTACGCTTTCTTTGTTACTAATATTTCTCTAGTTACGTATTGTGATCTTTATGCGCAGGAGTAAATCGAAGGGTTTATACGAATTTGACCCCGAGATCGAAGCCACCGCTAGAAGACGAAACGCAGAGAGAAAGAAGAAGCAGGCTCAACGTGAGCCAGAACCCGAGGAAGTAGTTCTTAATATCGAGGAAGTAGTCACTGATACCGAGGTAGAAATTACTATGACGTCTATTAAGGATGAAAGTGCTCCTAAAGTTGTGCTCAATTCGAGCATTACGAGACCCGCTGTGGAAGCAAACAATTTTGAGCTGAAGACTTCATTGATTTCATTTGTTCAACAAAATCAATTTAGTGGGTCACTAACGGAAAATCCTAATGAGCACATCAATACTTTCCTTGAAAATTGCGACAATGTGAAGATTAATGGGGTCTCCAATGATGCTATTCGATTGCGGTTGTTTCCATATTCATTACGAGATAGGGCTAGAGAATGGTTGCGAAATTGTGATGCCGGCTCTTTTGATACATGGGACAAGCTCTCCACCGCGTTCCTTCACAAGTTCTTTCCACCGGGTAAGACTGCAAAGCTACGCAATGATATTAGCTCATTCATTCAACATGAGAATGAATCATTATATGAAGCTTGGGAACGGTTTAAGGAACTCCAACGTCAATGTCCACATCATGGTATTCCTAATTACCTTCTTGTCCTTACATTCTATAATGGTGTGAAGCCGGAATCTCAGATGAGTCTTAATGCTGCTGCTGGAGGTAGCTTAGATAGTCTACCATGGAATAAGGCTAAAGAACTAATTGAGGAAATGGCCGCAAATACATATCATTGGGGTAGTGACCGTCAAGTGCGAGGAAGGAAGGTAGAAAACAATGACTTGAACATGGTGCACACAAGGCTTGATGATTTATCTCAACAAATTTCCAAGATTAGCCTAGGTGGTTCGAGTTCATCGGTTTCTACGTGTCATTTGTGTGGTATTTGGGGTCATGATTCAACTGATTGTGGAAATGTGTCAATGGTGGAACAAGCTAATGCTCTTTATCAAAAGCAACAATTTGATCCATATTCGAATACATACAATCCCGGTTGGGCCCATCATCCAAATTTCTCTTGGAAAAACAACAATGCTCAAGGACCTTTGTCACACCAACAACAATCTTCTAGGCCTTTCATTCAACCTCCGGGCTATGGGCAAAAGCCTATGTTCCGACCACAACAAACTCCACCGATTCAACAAGTTCAACCGATTCCACAACAAGCTCCACCAAAGTCTAATATGGAGTTGATGTTAGAGCAAGTCCTTGCTCAACAAACTCAATATATGCAAAATCAAGACAAGAAGAATGATGAGTTCTCGACCTCAATTTCTCAAATTAAGACTTCTCAAAAAATGACCGAGACTCAAATGGCCCAAATGGCTCAACAAATCAATCTTTTGTCTAAGTCGGGTGGACAATTCCCGGGGAACACCGAAGTAAATCCCAAGGGACAGATAAATGCGGTTACTTTGAGAAGTGGGAAGCAACTTGAAGATCCGGTCCGACCAACCAAAGTAAGCAAGCCGGAGATTGTGGTAGTGGATGAGACCGAGGTAGAGCCAATTATTAAAGATGCTCCAATTGAGAAAGTGGAAAAGGATAAGCAAGCCGACGACACATCTACACCCGCGAGGGTACATTATCCTCATATTCCCTTTCCACAAAGGTTGGCACGAGAGAAGCTAGAGCAAAGGTATGGTAAGTTCATTGAAATTTTGAAAAAGCTTCATATTAATATCCCATTTTTGGAAGCTATATCCGAGATACCTTCTTATGCCAAGTTTCTCAAAGACCTTCTATCAAACAAGAGGAGACTAGTAGAGCATAATGTTGTTGCTCTATCGGAGGAATGTAGTGCTATATTGCAAAACAAGTTACCAAAGAAGATGCAAGACCCGGGTAGTTTTTCTATTCCATGCTCGGTTGGTAATGTGATTATCCAAAAGGCATTGTGTGATCTTGGAGCTAGTGTGAGTCTAATGCCATTGTCCATTTGTGAGAAACTTCATATGGGTGAATTGAAACCCACTTTAATATCTCTTCAATTGGCCAATAGATCGGTAAGATACCCTCTTGGTATTATTGAGGATGTGCCCATTCAAGTTGGGAAATTGGTGCTCCCTTGTGATTTTGTTTTCATGGATATGGAGGAGGATATCCAAATTCCAATTATACTTGGAAGACCATTCTTAGCCACCGCCGGTACACTTATCGATGTGAAGGGTGGTAAACTTTCAATGTGTGTTGGCAATGAAAAGGTGGAATTCGAACTCCACAAATCTATGGGGCAACCAACATTGAAAGAGGTATGTTACCGTGTTGATGTTATCGACAAACTAGTTGAAGAAAGAGCTTTGGGTGATGCATCTACTGACCCACTCCAAAGTTGCTTAGTTGAGGACAATAATACCGATGACATAGAGGTGCTTTCATATACTCAACTCCTTGATTCCTCTCCCTCTTATTATGATCATGGTCCTTCTTTTAAGGTATTATCGTTGGAGTCTACACCCGAGGTACGTCCTAATCCTCCTATAGTAGAATTAAAACCCCTTCCCCCAAATTTGAAACATGCTTTTTTGGGTGCTAATTCTACTTATCCGGTTATTGTCAATGCTAACCTTAATGACACTCAACTTGAGAAATTGCTTGATGTTCTTCGTAAATACAAGAGTGTTATTGGGTATACCATTGATGATATCAAAGGAATCAATCCATCTTTTTGTATGCATCGTATTTTGCTTGAAGACGATCATGTCACCTCTATTGAATCGCAACGACGCCTTAATCCTAACATGAAAGAAGTTGTCAAGAAAGAGGTTTTGAAATTGCTTGACGCGGGGATCATCTATCCTATTTCCGATAGTGCATGGGTGAGCCCGGTTCAAGTGGTTCCAAAAAAAGGTGGCATGACCGTTGTTAAGAACGATAAAGATGAATTGATTTCTACTAGAACGGTGACGGGTTGGCGCATGTGTATCGATTATAGGAAATTGAATAAAGTCACCCGAAAAGATCACTTCCCCCTCCCATTCATCGATCAAATGCTTGAAAGGTTGGCAAAACACTCATTCTTTTGTTACTTGGATGGTTATTCTGGTTTTTTCCAAATCCCCATCCATCCAAGTGACCAAGAGAAAACGACATTCACATGTCCATATGGCACGTTTGCTTATCGTAGAATGCCGTTTGGATTGTGCAATGCTCCCGCTACCTTTCAACGGTGCATGATGGCTATCTTTTCTGATCTTGTAGAGCGCATCATGGAAGTTTTCATGGATGATTTCTCGGTCTATGGCACTAACTTTGACACTTGTTTACAAAATTTGACTAGAGTGCTTCATAGATGCAAAGAAACTCATCTTATTTTGAATTGGGAAAAGTGCCATTTTATGGTGCAAGAGGGTGTAGTCTTAGGACACATTATATCTAATCGGGGTATCGAGGTCGATAGAGCCAAAGTGGAAGTCATCGAGGGACTCCCACCCCCTACTAATGTGAAAGGGGTGCGAAGTTTTCTCGGTCATGCGGGGTTTTACCGTCGATTCATAAAATATTTTTCAAAAATTGTCCGCCCACTAACGGAACTATTAGCCAAGGACACCCCTTTTGTGTTTTCTAATGCGTGTCTTGAGGCTTTTGACAGGTTGAAGAAGGCTCTCACATCAGCACCTATTATCCAACCACCGGATTGGACTATTCCCTTTGAGTTGATGTGTGATGCTAGTGATCACGGTGTTGGGTCCGTGCTTGGCCAAAGGAAAGATGGCAAACTCCATGCCATTTACTATGCTAGTAGAACTCTTGATCCTGCTCAAGCTAATTACACCACAACTGAGAAGGAGTTGTTAGCTATTGTGTTCTCCATTGAGAAGTTTCGGTCCTACCTTGTAGGTTCGAAAGTTATTGTTCATACGGATCATGCGGCACTTAAGTATTTGTTGCAAAAGAAAGATGCTAAACCCCGCTTGATACGTTGGATTCTATTGCTTCAAGAGTTTGATATAGAGATCAAAGATAAGAAAGGCGCCGAGAATGTGGTAGCTGACCACCTATCTCGCCTATTGTTAGAAGATGATGATAAGTTACCCATTGATGATTCCTTCCCGGACGATCACCTTTATTCTATTGCTGCTCTCGAGTCCGAATTGCCATGGTATGCCGATATTGTGAACCACTTATCTTGTGGGATTCTTCCTAAAGGTTTAAGTTCATACCAACGCAAGAAATTCTATCACGATGCTAAGCACTATTATTGGGATGACCCACATCTCTACAAGTCGTGTGCCGATGGAATTATTCGTAGGTGTGTACCCAAGGAGGAAATGACATCGATTATTTCTCATTGTCATGATATGCCAACTGGAGGGCATGCTAGTACAACGAAAACCTCCGCGAAGATTCTTCAATGTGGTTTTTATTGGCCCTCTTTATTCAAGGACGTTGCACAATTTGTAAAGTCATGTGATCGTTGTCAACGGGCCGGGAATATCTCAAGGCGGAACGAGATGCCTCTTAATTTTATATTGGAGGTTGAATTATTTGATGTGTGGGGAATCGATTTCCAAGGCCCTTACCCCTCCTCTTATGGGAATAAATATATCCTTGTCACGGTCGACTACGTTTCTAAATGGGTGGAAGCCATCGCTACACCTACTAATGATGGCAAAGTCGTGGCCAAATTTTTCAAAAAGGTTATATTTCCCCGATTTGGTGTCCCTAGAGTGTTGATAAGTGATAATGGGACTCATTTTATTGAGAAGAAGCTAGAAGCATTGTTGAGGAAATATGGTGTTCAACACCGATTTGGGCTCCCGTATCATCCACAAACAAGTGGACAAGTTGAAATCTCCAATCGCGAGATTAAAACTATCTTAGAAAAGACGGTCGCAAGCTCGAGAAAAGATTGGTCAATGAAACTTGACGATGCATTATGGGCTTATCGCACCGCATTCAAGACACCAATTGGTACTTCACCATTTCGATTGGTGTATGGGAAATCTTGTCATCTCCCGGTCGAATTAGAACATCGTGCATTTTGGGCCATCAAAGCTCTTAATTACGATTACAAGAGTGCGGGAGAACGCCGTCTTTTGCAATTGAATGAACTCGATGAGATTCGCCTTGAATCTTACGAGAATGCTCGAATTTATAAGGAGAGGACAAAAAGATGGCACGACAATAGAATTTTGAGGCGTGAATTTCATGAAGGGGATTTAGTTCTTCTATTTAACTCACGACTTAAACTATTTTCGGGCAAGCTGCGCTCGAGGTGGTCCAGACCATTCCGAGTCACCAAAGTATTCCCATATGGATCGGTCGAGGTTTCTAGTGATGAAAATGAGAGTTTCAAGGTCAATGGTGCGCGTCTCAAGCACTATATTGCAGGTGATCCGATTCCGGAGAAAGTGATTTATACACTCTCCGTCATTCCCACCCTCAATTGAAAAAAACAGGAAGTCAAGCTCGTGACTCTAAACAAGCGCTTCTCGGGAGGCAACCCGTGTTGTACATATTTTTATTTTATTGTAATTTTATTTTAATTTTTATCATTAAAAAAATCAAAAAAATCAAAAAAATCCAAAAATACGAGTGATACGGTGTTATAATGAGTCCGAGATAGCTAATTTGACTCATTTTTGCAGATCGAAGAAGCGGGAATTCCAATTTCCAAGTACAAGGCCGCTACTAGCGGCCACGGAAGGCTATTTGAGCCGCTACTAGCTGCTTTTTCAGCCCTTCCCCCTAAGTTTCATGCTAAAAGTCGATTTTTGTTCGCTACTAGCGGCCTAATTCGCTACTAGCGGCCCTAATTTCTATTCCATCATGTATATTTCCTATTTCCTCCTTCATACTCAAATAAAGAAAAAACAAAAAAACAAAAAAACAAAAAAAAAAAAAGAAACCAGTTGAACGTACGTTGAAGGGAAGAGAAAGAAAAAAAAACCGACAACCACCGTCATCCACCATCTCTGCCGCCACTCACCACCACCACCGCCCTTTACTCGCGTCAGCCACCCACAAACCGCCACCTCCCTCTCTCTATTGAACTCAAAAGAAGAAAAAAAACAAAAACCCTAACTTTTTGGGTTTTACTATCAAGAGCAATTTGGGGCAAAATTGGAGTCGGAATCAAGCAATTGCTGTCCGTACGTGGATATAGGCGTCGGTTTCCTTTGCTCTCTTCTCTCAATTGAAGGTTTGATTATTCTTTGCCTATTTGTGTCTCATCTTTTAATTTCAATTAGTAACTTTTTGTATATAAATAATTTGATTTTTCTTTGAGGTTACTAATTTCAATTCTTTGAAGTTACTAATTTCAATTATTTGAAGTTACTGATTGTTGACCAAAAACAAACAAAAATAAATAAAAAATAAAAACATAGTGTCTTCCGTTGTATATAAATTGTGTTGGTGGTGGGTTATTTTAATTTGATTATCATTTAGGGAAATTGGTGTTTGTCATTCTTGTGAGGTGATTGTCATCTTGCGACGGGATTTGAATTAGTGTGTGTCCGTGAGTGTTGTGTGAGCCATATCGAGTCCTGTTTGTGAGTGTTCTGTGAGGATATTTGAGGGAGTTTGGTTGATTGTGAGTTAGTGAGTTGAAAAGAAAAAAAAAGAGAAAAAAAGAGTGAAAAAATGGGACGGAGTGTAAAAAAAGGCAAGGGTCCCGTGTCCAAGTCAAAGTCTAAGACCGTCTCTACTCTCACGATGCATCTTTCGGTTCCACCGGGTCTTTCACATATAAATGGTGATGAGCTCGTCTATCTCACCAATTTGAGACAAGCAAACCGTCATGTCCTACCAACTAAATTCTTTGATCGAGACACTTTGTCACGGTTAGGATTACTAGAGCCTATGTCGGTGTTGTTGAAAAGAGTGGGGATGGAAGGGTTGTTGGATCGACAAGCACCAACGTATACTAGGTATACTTTGGAATTTTTGGTGACCTTGAAAACTTCAAAAAGAACCGAGGGCCCAGTTATTGATTTTAAACTTGGTGGAACTTCTCATCAAATCTCCTATTCTAAGCTTCGAGAGAATTTTGGATTTGTTGGGGAGTGCACAAAAGAGTGGAATCCGTTCAAAGGTGGAGATTCGGGCATATTTTGGGCATCTATTACGGGGCAAGCTATTAAGAGAAAGGGGGATGTAAGCTCTAGTATTCCTCACCCATGTCTCCGTATGATTCACCGATTTTGGTCTATGGCGATTTTCTGTCAAGGGGAACCATCGAAGATTAGTCAAAATGAAATGGGTTACTTGTGGGCATTGATGCCCGAATCTTCGATGGTGCCTGATTGGGTTGACCTGTTTGTATCTAGCTGCCTTAAGTGTAGGAGGAACGTTAAAGGAAAAATTAGCATGGGCGGCATGGTTACATTAATACTTACCCATTTGGGAGTCACTATTCCTAGCACAGTTACACCGGTGACGGGAGGTCATTTGCTCGATTTTGATACATTGGAGCGTACATTTATGCTTCAAGATTCAGTGACCCGTGGTTATTTTTTTATGGAGACGTGGTCCGAAAGCTTCACCTTACTTACGATTGCCTCGTTCTACGGAGCAATCTATTCCTATCGGGCCAAGGACCATCGATTTATATATACCACGTGACCCACTTACTCTCTTGGAGCCGGGTGACAAAAGGGTAGCGAAGCGTGTTCTAGAAAATGATGATGATGCTATGGATGGCAGTGATGATGAAATTGCGACCGAGAGACCCTCTCCCTCATTCACACATGCTTCATCTTCTAGGGAGTCCGACATGTGGAGATTAGAGGTCGATGATTGGCGGGCGGAACAAGGGTTAGCTATGCGGGAAGTGCTAGAGTTGTGTCGAGGTTTCGACAAGTTTTTATCGGCTAGACATCCTAACACATACACTTCCCCTTCGGAGCAGTTTTATGCAGAGTTAGCAGCTGAGAGGAGCGATATTAACAGTCGTCGGGAGGCACGTAGTGGCTCTCGTCAACCTTCTGGAGACTCCTCTGATTCTTCATGATAGGTGATTTGTCCCCTCTTTCCTATTTTATTTTTGTCTTTGTCGCATTGAGGACATTGCTCGATTCAAGCATGGGGGAGGGATATTTCACTTTTGTGTATATTTATTTTCAAAAAAAAAAAAAAAAAAAGAAAGAAAAAAGGAAAAAAAAAAAGAATAAAATCCCGCTAAGTCGAAAACCCGAAAGGGCGGCTTAGGCAAAAAAAATGGGAGGCCTCGCTAGAATGAAAATCTGCAAGGGCAGACGTTCTAGGCAACATTGAGGTTGAGAGTGGAAAAAGTGAGTACATAAAAAAAAAAAAAAAAAGTTAGGTTGAAAACCCGAAAGGGCGGCCTAGGCAAAATGAGGGATTAAGAAAAAATTAAAAAAAAAGTGAAAAATGAAAAAAAAAAGAAAAAAAAAAAAGAAAAAAAAAAGAAAAAAAAAGAGCCGCAAGAAAGAAAAGGGGCCATAATATCCCGTACTATGGGCAAATAGTAAACATCATGGCGGTCGGCGACATAAGAAGACGGCGTTTGGAGGTAAGGGTTAGGATTAGGATCATTTTTTGGCGTCGTAATTTTGTGTTGGAATTGGATTGTGTGTAGGGATCGTTGGTTGCTGTGATCCCGTTTTTGGATATGCTTGTGAATTGATGTTTATTAATGTTGATATTATTGGCTTGTGGTTAGAGAGTGTTTTTGACCTAGCATGGGGGAGTCATACACTGACTTGACTCTTTGATTTATCTTTTGGTGTTGACCATGCTAAGCTAGACGATTTCGGAGTAGGTAGTGAGGGCGATATAAGAAGGAAGTTGTGAGCTAACTTTTTGTGAGTGAGGGAGTTCGCTAGACCTTGCATTGGTATTGTCTTATACCTTTTGAGTTTACTCGAGGACGAGTAAAGGTTTAGCATGGGGGAATTTGTTAAGTGCTATTTTTAGCACTAATCGTGAGTATATATCGTCGTATTTGTGGTATTGAGAGTTAATTTTGGGGCGATATAGTGATATTTGAGTGATTTCCGATGATCTTGCATGATTTGAGTGAATATGTGATTTTTGATGACGGTTCTAGCTATTTTGAAGAGCCGAGAAATTCTTGTGTTATGCCCGGATTATATTGGTGTTACACGTGTCGAATGCCGGGTTATATTGAAGATCGCATGAAGAAAAGAAGAAAAGGAAATCAAAGGAAAAACAAAGAAGAGAGAATAAAGAATTTTGAAGTGCCGCTACTAGCGGATGATGAAGAGCAAAACTGCCGCTAGTAGAGGCTTCATCAGAATTCATGCAATTTGTGGAGCTTCCAAAGTGCCGCTAGTAGCGAAATGTGACGCTACTAGCGAATAGCTACCCGCGTGACTCTTGATCTCCCCCTATTCTATCCTACTTATATTTGATGTCTATTATTATTAGAAGGACCATAATATTCCTAGACTAGAAACATCAAACTTATTCAATTTCATTAGATTTATGCAAATTTAGTTCTATTATTCAAGACTTTGAAGAAACGATCATTCATCATTTTATCCATTATTCAAGACTAAGTTTTTCTAATTCTCTACTCTTTATTTTATTTGTTGATTGTTATTTTTATTATGAATTGTGAGTAGTTTTTTTTATCTAGGGCTCGGTGAGCCGACAATATGGGTTATTGATGCTTTGATCTGATTTTAATCGCGCTTTGTTGAATTATTGAATTGGGTTTGTTGCGGTTGTGCTTAATAATTGATTGATTAGTTTGAATTGCTAGGTTTGAGTCTAGATTATCATTACAACGAGAGTTGAATGTTTTTCATATGAATCATGCCTAAAGGTTTGTATCTTTATCGATTAATTTCTACTCAATTTTAATTACGACGAGAGTCGGGTTTTAATTTAGAGAACCGAAATAAGATTTGAATTTTCACATGAGAATAGTGAATTGGTATAATTGGGATATGTTAGTATCGATCCTTAATGCGTCTAGTTTTGTTATTCGTGCCATGAGAATAGGATTTATAACATGCTAGATAGGCTTTTTATGTCTCGATGGAGAATTTAAAGTATTGATTAAAATTGGAATGCTAGTCTCACCCAAGACGGTAATTTGACAAAGTTGTGTAACATTTTGATTGCATCGATAATCCATGTTATTGGTGAACCATTGCCCTAGGTCTTTTTAATTATTGATTTAATCTCGATTTATTACATCTAGTTTGTTAAAATTAGTTAGACAATCACCATTTTGAATTATTTGGCGTAGATAACTTGAGTCAAAAATTAGCTAGTACTTAATCATTCACCTCCCTGAGATCGACCCGTATGCTACAATACCCGTACGCTTGCGGTACTACAAAATAAAACGTAACAAGTATAGGTCAAAAAACATTCGCGCTTTAGAACAATTTTCATCTCCTTCGGAAAAAGTCGAAAACGGTCGATTTTGAAGGTTATATTATTCACGTTTTTTGGTCCTTTCGGTCCCCAAATAAAATTGGAGATAATTTGCGCTGAAAAAATTTCATATCAAATAAAATGTATCGGTTTATTATGAGGGTCATTTGGTATTCAATAAAGACATCTAAAAGCCATAATATTGCCTTTTGAGACATGTCGGAATCTAGTTAAACAAGTTCGATACTCGATTTTATATTCTATTAGATGGTTCCAACAATCATTTATAAGCATTATGTTTCTATCGACGAATCGACAAGTACTCGTCGAAAAACATTCACGCTTTAGAACAATTTTCATCTTCTTTGGAAAAGGTCGAAAACGACCGATTTTGAATGTTTTATTCACGTTTTTTTGGTCGTTTTGGTCTCGAAATAAAATCGGTCCATATTTGCGCTGAACAAATTCCACATCAAAGAAAATGTCTCGGAGTATTATGAGGGTTATTTGGTGTTCAACAAAGACATCTAAAAGCCATAATATTGCCTTTTGAGACATGTCGGAATCTAGTAATAAAAACAAGTTCGATACTCCATTTTATATTCTGCCAAAAGGTTCCTACAATCATTAATAAGCACTATGTTCCTATTGACAAGTTTTCGTCGAAAAACATTCGCACTTTTGAACAAATTTCATCTCGTTCGAAAACGATCGATTTTGAAGGTTATTATCCACGTTTTTTTTCACTACAAGAAAAACAGTCCCAGGCGTCCACCTAGTGGGCACCGATAATGGATGATGTAAAGGGACGGGCGTCCACAAACAGACGCCAGAAAGCGGAAGCCACGACCGGTCGCCCGTTTTCAAAACGAGCGTCCACTATTGGACGCCAAGGGAATTGACGACCGACAATGGACGCCATGGGTGGCGACCGACTGTGGACGCCAGGTGTCCCTGGGTGGCGTCCACAGTCGGACGCCATATTCCTTGAGTTGGCGACCGACTGTGGACGCCACCCAGGGACACTTTGCGTCCACAGTCGGACGCCATTTCAGCTTCCCCTGGCGTCTGTCATGGCGTCCGTTATTGGACGCTATTTACGCTGTTGCATGACCGTAAACATGCGTTCAATGTTTAGCCAAAACCTGCAAAATAAACCACAACCACAACTCTCAACCAACCACAAATGTCGACTATCCACAATACTGCAACGACAATCACTCTCAGTCAACCAAAAGAGTTCATCTCTCGACTCATTTATGCTGAAAAAACTTATATAAAAAGATTGAACATACGGTTTGAAGGTACACAAGTCTAAACTAGTTCGAAGATACATAATCCTTAAATACAGTTGCAACAACAACAACAAAAACAATCAACTAACTGTGAAGCTAGCTGCAGCACCGGAGTTACCACCATCCCCGTTAAAGGGGTCTCTGTCGTCTGGAGGGGGTGGGGGAGGACCTTGGTTGCATTTGTTAAACATGGTCCGAATCATGGCCATCTCATCCTCTATCTTCTGTATGTGCTCCGCATGTGCCTTCAGTTGCTTCTGCTGCTCCGTCAACTGTTCCTTCATGGCCTCCTTCTCCGGGTCAGGCTGCTGAGATCCGGCCGGCGTGTAATCCATTTGTGTGGAGGTGCTCAGACGCGATGTGGGAGGTGTGAAGTACATACCGTGTGCATTTCCTACACCGTACACACTTCCTTTCTTGTAACCCTTGACGACCTTGAACCAAGTAGCATTTGGGTCGACTTCCTCAACATCAGGGCCAGCCTCGAGTCTCTCCAACTCTTCTTGGTAGGCGTCCTGCGTACAGAAGAACGATTTCAATTTAAGTTATTATTAGATGAAATTATTGAAGATAGTTATCCACCACCTACAGTCGATTTAGTACTCACCCAGGTCGCCTGATCCTTTTTCGACTTAAAGGTAGTCCCTTGTTCATCGGTCTGCCCATGCATGTCGAAGAATATCTCCGCCGCGGTTGGCTCCCTCCCGAGCTCAGCACGCAGCTATTAAATGAGTACGAACGTTAGGCGAATATAAATTATGCAAACGTAGTTTACGATTATTCAAGGAAGAGTACGGTATTAATTAGTAGAAATTATACTCTCTTGACACGAGTGAAAGAAGACTGAGAACCCCGATGATGTGTCGGGTTTGCGCGGCCCTCACGGTCACAGTTCGCCAACTTGTTCCTTTGGGCAATTTCAAACCTCACCTTAAAGTCTTTCTTATCGTGGTAGGCAATCCATCTCTCCAACGCCTCCCCTAAAATATGACGACCCAATATATTATTTAATATAGTGAAAGATTGAAGTTAGATTGTTTATTTGTTAAAATTGATTACCCAAAAAAAAAAAAAACTAACACCTTTAAGGTCCTTCAACGGAGTCCCCCACGTACGTCGTTTATTCATCACACAGGCGAAACGTCGTGTGCACGTTTCATTATACCGTTCCCAGACCCTTCCATCAAACTCTAAGGCCCAACTGAACTTGAACTATACAGTCAAGACAGATTAATAATTAGTACGAAAAATATTTACAAAGTCCAGATTATAAAATAAAAACTCGGTAGCAAAAACAATCCACGTACCTTGAATTGGTTGAACCACCACTCTCGTATCTCAGCCGGTACCTGAGACCAACATGCATACCCTTGCCCTTTGTCGACCATGAAGCTGTTAGTACAGCCTTTGACGACCTGTTTGTGCAGAAACCTGCACCGAGTCGTGAAGCACGTATATGTAGTCAATTATACAAGATGTAGTCCAAAACGGAATATGTTACAAAAGAATAATCAACATGTTAGATTATATTACCATGTGCCTGTTGGTTTGAGAACCAACCGACCGGCATCGTCCTTCTCCAGTTCCTCCTCTGGCCCCTGCTGCTGCCCCTCCTCCTCATGCTCAGCGGTCTGCTCCGGTCCCGTTTCGGGGACCACCTCCTCCTCCTCCTGCTGCGTGGTGGACGTGTGAGCAGACCTACTACCCCCACCACGTCTCCTAGTCGATCTACCGCCTGCCATTATCTTAACCTGCCAAAAAATTAAACAATGTTAACAACAATTAGCCATGTAAACAACAATTACATTCTAACTTTATTCAAATAAAATAGCCTACTATAGTAAACATCAATATAACTTAACCATGTAAACATGTAAACATACAACAACTCTAGTAGTCACCGTCGCTGTCGTTATTTTCTTCAGCCTCATCCTCCTCAGTCTGATCCTCCTCCTCGGTCTCCTCGCCCTCCACTTGATCGTCCTCTGAATTCTCTTCATCGTGTCCGTCATCCTCCTCAAGGATCTTCGGAACATCCCTGACCATGTACTCTCCTTGTCCATCATCATCGTCATCCTCAAAATCTTCCTCTGCCCCTTCATTCTGATCTTGTTCGGAGAATATGTTCTCTTCAATAGAAGATAAGCGTGTACCAGTTGAAGCAACATCTTCCTGGAGCAGAGAACTGTCTATCTGTCCCCGTGGTTTAGTCATAAAGACTGCCCACCATTGACTTTGATTTCTGTCATTTTTTGTGTAAGAAGAAGGAGCAAAATAGACTTGCTTCGCCTGATGCGCGAGTATGAACGGATCGTACGTAGGATACTTTCTTGTGTGATTAACTTCCACAATCTTGTAACGTTCATGCACTCGGGTCCCGTTCACGGAGCTGTCTTTCCACTCACACTTGAATACCACAGCTCTATACCCTCGTTCTTTGCCAGCATAACACAACTCAAAAATATCCTCCAAAATACCGTAGTACTCATCACCATCACGAGATGACACACTCACACCAAAATTGCATCTAGCCTTGTTCTTCCCGTAGTTGAATGTGTGAAAATTGAATCCATTCACCAAGTACCGGTTCCATGTTTTAACCACTCACACTGGACCAAATGCCAAACTTCTAACCAAATCATCACGTATGTCTAAGGCAACTACGTGATCCTTGAGCCACTTCGGGAAATGTTCGTCGTGCTTACTCCAAACGTCATCAGGGTTCACGGCAGGGTTCGCAGCGACATATTCAGTTACAAATTGCTTCTCATAAGGCTCTAAGATCTCACAATTCGAGAGTAGGTAAAGGTGCGCTCGGTTGTACTCTTTCTCATCTAGTGCCCTAGAACCCTCAACGGATGAAGTTCCTTCATCGTCTTTCTTCTGAAAAAACTCGGGAATAGTGGGGTCAATGGACACCGAATGTCCTAGGTTCAGGTTCTTGGTTTTTGTTTGGACATCTTTATCGAAGTAGAGGGAGCAGAAGTTTGCAATCTCTTCTGTCAAATATGCATTACAAATAGAACCTTCTACCCTAGCCTTGTTACCAATTTTCTTCTTCAAATGATTCAAGAACCTAAATAGACAAGTTATATATTTCAATCAATACGAATTAGTTAAGCTTAATTTTTTTTAAAATGAAGTTACTAAAATTTACGTACCTTTCAAATGGGTACATCCATCTATACTGGACAGGTCCTCCAACCTTAGCCTCGTAGGGCAAGTGGCCAGGTAGATGCTCCATGGAATTAAAGAACGACGGTGGGAAGATCATCTCAAGTTTGCATAGTATTTGTGGAATTTGATCCTCGAGCCGAGACATGTCCTCAATTGATACTATAGAGGAACACAAATCTCGGAAGAACTGAGATATCTCAGTTATAGAATTCCACACCGTCGGTGGCAAAAGGTGCTTTAGTGATACCGGAAGCAACCTCTCCATGAAAACGTGACGGTCATGACTCTTTAACCCGTGCAGCTTTAGGTTCTTCAGATCTACACAGCATTTGAAGTCGGAGGCGTACCCATCAGAGAACTTCAACTCACTACAACAGTTTAAGTATTTGGCGACTGAGTTTAGCTACCATCATCTATAGCTAAAAAGAGACGCGCGACTGCTAACAGTCGCTAAGCGTTTGTCGCTACAGTTAGTCGCATCTAGCGACTGATTTCAGTCGCTAAATAAACGCGCGACTGATTTTAGTCGCTAAATTTAGCGATTGAAATCGGTCGCTAAGCTCTAACATTAGCGAATGAAATCAGTCGCTAAGCTCTCACTTTAGCGACTCAAATCAGTCGCTAAAGGCGTCAATTAGCGACTGATATCAGTCGCTAAATGGGGTGATGTGGCGACATACACCGTCATACAGCGACTGATTTCGGTCGCTAAATAGAAAAATTAGCTACTGAAATCAGTCGCTGTTGTACCTGAAATAGGCCGGTTATAATTATTATTTTTCTAGCCAAAATCTGCACAATAAAACAAACCAACAACCACAATACATCCCAAACATCATTCCAAACGTTGTTCCAAAGTTACGCAAGCTTCACACTCCAAATTTGGCAACCAAGTACGCAAACGTCATGAATACACTAAATTAAAAGTGTTGTTACAAACTGTTTTTTCAACAAGCATTCAGAAACTACAAACTGTTTTCAATTACTCACCTAACATGGAAACTAGCTGACGCACCACTACCACCCCCATTGAAGGGGTCTCCAGGATCCCGGTGTCGGGGAATGGGGCCGGAGTTACAGTTCTGCTGGTGCATGCTCCTAAGGCGCTGTAGCTCTTCCAGAATTTGCAGGTTAACGGACTCCTGCATCTTCAGCCTCTCATCCTGCTCCTTCAGCTTCTCGGCCAAGGCATCCCCTCGCGCCCTTTCCCCCTGCAGTTCCGACCTCATCTCAGCCATTTCGGATGGCACACACTCCGTCGAGGTCGCATGGCCCCCCCGAACATTGGGTGGTGTCCAATACAGGGAATGAGCGGTCCCCGTACCGTACACCGATCCCTTGCGGTACCCCTCCACGACTCTGAACCAAATCGTGCTCGGGTCCACACCTTCATTCTCGGGTGCTCTAGTGGCCTGCTTATACAAAATCTGAAAGAAAATGAAGTCGTGATTAGGTGGGTTGTGTGAAGAAAAAAAAAGTAACGAAGTCTTATGTTTTAAACTTACCCAAATGTCCAGATCCTTCTTCGTGGCGAATATTCGATCAGGATCGTCCCCCTCGCTCTTCGTGTCCAGAAACAGCTGCACCGGCGGAGGGAATTCTCCGGTTTTCTTCTTCAGCTGTTGACAGTACATGTAGAGTTCTCATTTATATTTATAATGAAAACATAAAATAAAAATCCAAAATAAAAATCAAAGGTAAGGAAATACTAACATTCATGGCCCGCTGGTGCATCGACTGCGACCCACCATAGTGGGTGCGCTCAGCAAAGGTCTCGGGGTCCCCTCCCCGCCTCTTGTTCTTTTTCGCCTGGACGGATCTTGAAAGGAACTTCGGGTCGGTCCGGGCTGTTCTGAACTGTTGGATGGCGTCACCTACAATTTATACACTTTGAGATCAATAAGTGTTTTGAAGACATATACAACTTTCTATTCAAGTACGGACACTAATTGAGTAATCGAACCTTTAAGGTGTTTCATTAACTTCTCGTCGCTCGCCATCTTGTACATCATGTCTTTGTATCTGGGCTTCGCGACATCCATGTACCGGTCTCTCACAGCCACCTCGAGACCCTCGTTGTAGAAGTGTTTCAACTGCAAGATCGTTTGTTGTCATTGTATTAATAATCTGTAAACAGTAACAGATAATTAATAAAAACAGAAATTCAGTTGTACCTTAAAGTTGGCAAACCACTTCTCCCGTTGCCACAGAGGCAACTTTGTCCAACTCGTGCAGTAGGTATTCAAATCATTCATAAAACTGTCCTTCACACCCGTCACCACCGCACGGGTACGAAACCTACACCAAAGAGTGAAATAAGATGATGTCTCACAAAAGAAAAGGGAAATATAACGTCTCACCATGTGTTCTCCGGGCTAATAATAAGGCGTCCGTCGTCTGTATACTGAAGCCCTTGATCCTGTTGTGGTCGTTCTGGTTGCTCCTCGTCGTTCACCTCTTGGTTCTCCTCCTGGTCCTCTCGCTGGTTCTCCTCCTCTCGCCGGTTCTCCTCCTGGTCCTCCTGCTGCTGGGACTCCCTGTTGCTGTTGCTGCTCGAACTATAGTACCGCAGTCTGCTGCCCAACGTCATATCTGCAGACATATAGTAGTAGAAAGTTAGAAATTGACATCATAATATTGAAATAATTTGACTAAAATATGTAATGCAGATTACTATGTACAAATAATATAACTTATTAAAACTATACCCCACTAAAAATCATCGTCACTCTCGTTGTCATCTTCCACTTGCCTACTCGAACCAACGACATCCTCTTCCTCGTAGTCATCTTCCTCCTCCTCGTCACTGACCTCTAAGTCATTGGTGTCGTCCTCCTCCTCGACCATATCAGTAGAAGCACCTTCTTCCTCCTCACCACCTTCATTGTCTTCAAAATCTTCCCCCACTTCCACCTCATTATTGTCATCATCATCATTTGCGAAAAGATTCTCATCAACTGGAGACAATGTTGTACCACTAGAAATGACATCCTCTTGGAAGAGGTCAGAGTCATAGTGCCCTCGTGGCTTGGTTTTGAACACCGCCCACCACTAGTTTACAGTTCTATCGTTCTTTGTGGTTGGGTAAAGCGCAAAGTACACTTGATGTGCTTGATGTGCAAGTATAAACGGATCGTACTTGGAGTATTTTTTGGTATGATTAACTTCAACTAGTTTGTACCTTTCATGTACTCTAGTACCTAGCACAGAGTTGTCCTTCCATTCGCATTTAAATACCACAGCTCTATACCCACGATCATTTCCAACATAGCACAGCTCGAAGATGTCCTCCAATAGACCGTAGTAATCTTCACCCTCAAGTGACGACACACTCACACCGAAATTACATCTACTCCTACTGCTACCATGGGCAAATGTATGGAAATTGTAACCATTAACCGAATACCGGTTCCAAGTCCTAACCTTCCACAAAGGACCTAATGCTAGACTCCTAACCAAATCATCCTGAATATTCTCTGAAATTACATGCTGCTTAAGCCATTTGGGAAACTGTTCCTCATGCTTATTCAAAACATCATCAGCATTTAAATGTGGATTAGCAGTCACAAATTCAGTTACAAACTTCTTCTCGTACGGCTCTAAAACTTCGCAGTTTGATAGCAAGTACAGGTGAGCACGATTGTACTCCTTCTCATCTAATGTCCTCCACCCGCCAGCTGATGACGATCCCTCACCCACCTTACTTTGAAAAAAGTCTGATATGTTGGGGTCAATCGTCGTCTCGGGTGTTTCTAGGTTTAGATTTTTGGCTTTGGTGTTGTGGACATGACATAGGTCCACCCCGAAGCGGCCACGCGCGGGTTTGGGTAGGCGAATGAATCTCCATATGAGAAGGATCGAATTGAAATTTAGGTCTTTGTGGAGTCGCCACCGAATTTTATGGTTATTCGGAACCGTTCGAGCCCACTCTATGTCGTAGTGGGCCATATACAAAATACGGCCCATTTCCGATGTCAGAGTTTATTGGGCTCGTCCCTTTGCATATCGATATAGATGCCGACTTGAGCGGTTAATCGTATATTGAATGACTCTCGTGCGCCAACGGTTTCGGGCATCCGGAAACCGAGGTTCTGAGTAAGGGGTGAGGGTACGTGTTGGGAATCCCACAAAGGACACCCAACCCCGCCCGCACATTAGCGGCCTCTACTAAGAACTCGAATGACTTTCTAATACGCGTGCTAGTAAAACGGGAAAATGATATGCAAAGATTTATTTTCCCTAAACATGCGAATGTAATTGAAAGGGTTTCTAAGTCAATTTAATGCAACTAAAATTAACGTCCACGTTGTATTTTAGCATGCGGGTTCATTTAGTACAATAAACGAACAATAATTAAATTGGCAAAAGAAATAACAAACGCGTTAGTAAACGATGTAATGATATAACGAATAATAACGGTTTATGTAAATATGAGATGAGATGAAAAGGTGCAAATATGAGATGCATGGTTTGAAAAGATAGTAATACACATGATTGATTAAACACGTGTTGACCTAAATCATAAATTACTACCGAGTTCGCAAAATAGAATAATGTACGACTTGCATTTTAGTCATTATGTGGTCACTCGATCGAGTGGTCAATAGACTCGATCGAGTAGACCTTTAAAAAAGATTTCTGTTTTGCGTTTATGACCGTACTCGGCCGAGTTGTTGACCAACTCGGTCGAGTACATGGCCACTCGACCGAGTCACTGTGAGACTCGATCGAGTGGTGGTCATAATTAGCATTCTGACTCGATTCTAGGGTGTCACTCGATCGAGTGACTAAGGCACTCGGTCGAGTGGCACCTGTACGAACTTGGTTCGTTTGCTATTTAATTGTTGACTTTGAAATTGCTTTTGATTTTTGATAATCGGACATAAATATTGCACAATTTATGTTCGACTTGGTTTTTTGTAAATCGCGAATTTTGTTGAACCGAATATAAATATTGTTGAATTTATACCCGATTCTAAAATTGAATACTCATCCTATCCCATATTCGATTATTGAATCGATATGGGGTATTTAGAGTGAAAAATAAAAAGGATGGATTAATTTTAGTCGCTTTGAATTAATTATCGTGATATGAATAAATCGCGTTAATTAATTCATATGACTTGATTGTTAGATTCGATATCCAATTATGGAATGGGTATCGAATCTAAAATCGACGCTTTACTTGAATAATAAAAAAAACGTGATTCCCTCGACTTTTCCGACATCGAAATAAATCCCTTGGGACTGTGATGTCGGATCCGTGTCAACGGGTTTCGACCCTTATTAAAAATTGACTTTAGAAAATTGATGAATGCACGATAACTAAGATGCAATAATAATAATACAGAATAATAATAATAATAATAATAATAATAATAATAATAATAACAATAATAATAATAATGCATAATAATACGTAATATTAATAATAATAATAATACGTAATAATAAAATATAGTAGTAATAATAATATATAGTAATAATAATAATAATACGTAGTAGTAGTGCGTAATAGTAATATATAATAATAATACATAATAATAATATGTAATAATAATATATAATAATAGTAATAATAATGCAAAAAAACGAGAAAAGAGGGAAAAGGAAAGAAAAAGGGGTTTGTCACCCTCAACCTACATGTTTCAGTCTCGGTACGGACTCGTAAACGCGGCTTTAACACGGGAGTCTTCGAGGTGTATGAAGGCTAAGTTGTGGTGGCTCGGATTGAATCCCTAGAACTAGGTTTAGGGTTTGCTAAAGTCGGTTTTCCTAGGGTTTTTCTAGGGTTGGTAAAAACGTAGTATGTGTGTAGGATGCTAGGGTTTTTTTTGTGTTGTGTAGATGTGTATGGGAAGGTGCTTATATAGAAAAAATTAGGGCACCCGGGTTAGGGCACTCGACCGAGTAGGTAGCCAACTCGGTCGAGTGGCCCGTTATGTCAGCCGCCGGGCTCAAAGCAGGCCCACTCGATCGAGTGGATGGGTCACTCGATCGAGTGGCCTAGATGGGTCGCGCGGGTCTTGTTTGGACCTTGACCTTGATGGGTTTTGTGTTTGACTTGGACTTTTGATGATTGATGAGTTGTTTTTGTGTGTCTCGGAAACGACTTTGACCGGGGTCGACCCAATCGTGAAAAGCCGGTTTTAATTCCGGTGTCGGTTTTGGCCCAAATTAGTCTTGTTTGACTCGGAATGGTCCACTGGGCCTGGAATTGAGGTCTGTTTGTGGAATTTGTACTCCGTAAGGGCATTAGCCAACGATTAATAGATTTGAGCCCGTATCCGAGCGCATAGAAACACGTTAGCGTCCGATCATCATCGGGTGATTTTTGGAAACTACCATAGACACCTGGCAGTCAAAATGCGGGTGTCTACAGAGCCCCCACTCTGACTGAGGCTTGGACAAGGCGAAAGTCAGAGTAGCTACCAAGCCCGTTAAGACCTGGTAGGCTTCCGGTCGGGTCGTTTATAGTCCGTTAGACTTGCGTGAAGGGCTCGCCGGCCATAAGACAGAAATCATACCTGAGCTCCGTGGGGACTTTGGGCTTGTCGCGTAAGCCCTGGGTGTGCCTGTGTGTTGGCTCATCCCGTGCCATCCCGGGAAAATGCTGCTGGGGAAGATTTGATGACTCGCATGCCTTGCCTGAGTCGTACCTGTACAAGCTACATAAAATGCAATGCAACACATAGGTAGTAAAATGACTCGTGCTGGGGAAAACGATTTTTGAAAGTTGGATTTTTGAAATCCTGAAAGCAATCGCGAGCTAGGTTTTCAAAATGGAAAGGGGTAGAAAAGAAATTCGCAGTTTAAATAGACTGAAATCTGACCTTGTCGAAAAGGATCTTTTTTCAAATGGCTAAATTTTGCAAATCTCAAAATGGAGTTTGAAGAGAGGGACCTACCGACAGACCTGACTCTGGACAGGACGAGTTGACTGACACGGACTGGACTCTCTAAGGGTTGGACCGTGACTTGGTAGGGGTGTGGGCCGCCTAACAAGACTCTTAAGTTGCGCTATCCTGTAGCCTAGGCGAGTGGCAACACGGTCGCACGTCGAAATGGGATAGATATGCTATAGGGGACTGGCAGTAGTCCGTAATGAGACTGTTTTAGCCTGGTGCCCTTCCGGATTTCCTAATTTAGGATACTTTTCCAAAGTGGGTGATGCCTCGAGTCCTGACAGATTCTTGTCTTCGACTAAGCCGAGTACTAGGACACACTACAGAAAGAAGGCTAGATTTTTTGTTGGATTTATCTGGATTTTGTGAGTGGATGGAGGTCTTCTGTCTAAGAGAAGCCCCCGGGACAACAAAGCTAGCTGTTGAGAACATGATGGTGTCGTGACCGGAATAATGGCGCTTTTTGAATGTGTGTCAATGTGGGTGGTTGTGCCTCTGTTGAAAGGCTGCCTACGTATTCACGTGTGGTGAAATCAAACCATGCCGTAGTTCGGTGGATCGAAAGATGTATTATGGTGCCTAGTCTAATAGGACTTTGTGTGTAACTAGCCATAATGACGGTGTGGGCTAGGTGCATTCCCAGTGATGTCTTGATCAAAGGGCTTGAATGGTTAGGATATTAATCCTGTGACTGTGAGCTTTCTCCGGGGTAGCCCCCAGAGGTGGTGTGAACTGTTTGGGCATGTTCTATGCCGACTGCAAGTTGAGTTCCTGTGTTCGGGGTTGGTAACTGGTTTGGATGGGAAGAATTGGGACGGGATTTTAACGAGTTTTGCTCTCGGGGATTTTAACGAGTTTTGCTCTCGAGGATTTTAACGAGTTTTGCTCTCGGGGATTTGACGAGTTTTGCTCTCGGGGATTTTAACGAGTTTTGCTCTCGGGGATTTGACGAGTTTTGCTCTCGGGGATTTTAACGAGTTTTGCTCTCGGGGATTTGACGAGTTTTGCTCTCGGGGATTTGACGAGTTTTGCTCTCGGGTCTTTGTATGGTGATTGTGAATTTTGTTATGTAAAGGGAAAGTCGAGTAAAATGGCTCGAACTTTGATCGGGATAGGTTTTGATAATGCGGGATCTGGTTTCCATGTCTGGCCCTAATGGTTAGGGGTATCCTATGGTGCTTGAATCCTTAAAATTCCGGGCTGTCTCTGGCCTGGGTCTCGGGGAGGTCTTGAGGGTTGTAATGTGGGAAGGCTAGATGTGGTGTTAGCTGACCAGCTTGATTGTCACTCCCCTATTGGATGGTATTGATAATTTTGAATTTGACCGTACCACGGTCAAAGGATTTTCACTTGAGTTGACCGTTGACCACGGTCATGGGTATTTGATTTTTGATTGACCTCGCGATCATGGGGTTTTGATAATTTTGACCGTACCCTGGTCGTGGGGCTTTCACTGAAATTGACCGTTGACCACGGTCATGGGTATTCTGAATTTTTTTGACGATGGCCTGCTTTTTTTTGTTTTGGCCTTTTGCTTTTCTTTTTTTTTCATGGACTTTCGATTTTTTTTTGTGTCCAGTTTTCTTTTTTTTGACGGCCTTCTTTTTGCTTTGGCCCTTTCTTTTTTTTTTTGACTTTTGATTTTTTTTGTCCAGTCAGACTAACACCTAAGGTAGGGATTGGTCAGTCTTATCGGAGGGGTGTTTTATTGTGGGAAATGGGCTTGCTTCCCGTCTTGAACCCAAACTAGCAGATTACCTAGATTTGTCATAGGATTCGATACCGCTCCTGCTACGGGTAGTTGTGTGATTTTTTCTATACCAGACATGGAATAGGTAAAAAGAAAACATGGGCTCGGTTTCCTGCAGTCATTATAGATGTGCCTATAATAGTCACGTGCGTGTGCTCACAGTGTATGATGGTGTTCATCATGTTCTCGGAAACACGTAAGGAAAGTATATTTGAGAAACAGGAAAGCTAATTTTATTGGATTTTGAAAGGGAGGACAGAATACAATTGACTCTGACTCTGACTTTGACTTTGACTTCGACTTCGAAGGAAATAGTACATCCTAGACTCGGATTCAGACTCGGACTCAAATCAGATCCGGACTCTCGGATAATGTTGTCATTAGTCGTCGGCTTCTAAGGACTCGAGTTGATGTCCAGTATAGCCCAGATCTTCATTGTGTCGAAGATCGTCTTCAATCCTAATGCCCATTTCGGTAAGTACGGCAAAGTTTGAAATGCCGGCATACCTAAGATGGACGCGGTAAGAAGGTAGGAGGTTGTTGATGAAGGCCTCCACTAGTGTCTTCTCGTTGGGCTTGTTTACCAACTTTACACTCTCGGCCCTCCATCTTTGAAGATATGTGGTGAACCCTTCTTTGGGCTCTTGGGCCATGACTTCCAGAGTACACATTGTAGTCTGGATCTCGATATTATCGGCGTAGTTCCGAGCGAACTCCGTTGCCACGTCATCCCAAGTCAGGTATTTCTTGGAATCGAGCCTGTAGTACCAGGCTTTGGGGTGTCTCTCCAGGGAAGAAGGGAACAAGTGCTTGAACATAGTTGACTTCACCCCCTTCACCGCCATGAAGTCTTTGAAAGCCCGGATGTGGTGGACCGGGTCTTTGGTACCCTCAAACATAGGAAGTCCCGTTAAGTTGAGGTTAGCAGGAAGCTCGTTATCCAGAGGTGAATAAATACGAGCATTCTCGGTGTGGATCGAGTTGTTCGTTGATAGGTGAACTTGTTCCTCGAGCCTACGAACGATACTGACCAATTCGGCCATGGGCCCGTTGGGCTCAGCTCCTTCGACTGGGGCCGCTTTTTCCACGGCACTTAGGCGGGTGACTATCGTTGCTTGGTTAGCCTGGATGGCGGCCAGTTGAGTCTCGATCTTGGCCAGAGCATTTTTCAAATCGTCCATTTTGCGTTGGTATCTGGTTTCGGGTGGCCTGTCTGTAAGAACACCACGTAATCAGAAAAGTTGCTTCGGAACTCGAACTCACCAAGGCATAGGAAATAGCGCAAGAGGAGGGACGGCCCCAGTTTGACTCGGGTTAGACTCCCTTAAGACAAATGTGTGGGGCACGATTCTCGGAATGACTGTGATTAATCACTCCGTCGGAGAATAGCCCCCAAGTGAGACTTAAATACTTAGATGGTGTGACACCTAAGTGACTCGAAAGTGGAGTACGTGAGACACGTGTAAGACATGACCCTTAGAGCAACCGTGATTGATCACTCTGCTAAGGGGTAGCCCCCAAGTGGGATCGATAATTTTGTTAAGACTCGAGTGTCGGACGAGTGACCCTTAGACGTAAGGACCGTGAACCTTTTGTTATAGGGCTATGCCTTGTGAAAGGTTGACTCGGAAAAGACACCTAGACGGGTGACTTGTGAAAGGTGGGCCTTCCTTAGGATTTGGCTATGTGGGCCGAGTCCTGTCCGAAGGAAGGTCCACGTGAGACATCCCCAAACTTTTAGACTCGAGTGTGTAGACGGGCCCTCCTTTGTAGGGGTATGTCCTACGTAGGTGGGCCTTGCCTTAGTCTAATAAGGCGGAGTGGGATAGGGAAGAAACTCGTGATGTAGGATCGACAGAGTTTCGACGCTACGGACCTTGACAACTTAAGACGCGACCCGACACTGCTAAATACGGGAAGTCCTAGAAGTGGAAGGTTTTTGAAAATTGATGGTTTTTTGAAAAGGGACCGAGTGGACTCGGTGAATGGCCCAAATTTCCGAAAAAAGGACGAAAAGTCATTGGGCCACGGGTTTTGAAAGTTCGAAAGTATTTTCGAGTTTTGAATCGGGCAGCATACCGTCTAGAAAATAGGCTATTTTGAGTAAAATCATAAGTCCTAAATTCGGTATGTGTCCCGGGTTTTGAAATTGAATAGTTTGAAAAAGATGCAATCTTTGAAAAATTGACGGTTTTTGAAAACGACTCGGAAACCAAGTTGCACGTAGTCACACAAGCATTATAACGACGCCATGTATGCTCTATACTAAGTCTCGGTCGGTCTATAGAGGGTCTATACCAGTGTACATAGTCTAGACGTTGATCGGGACGGACTTCCTAAGTCGAGTTGATCTTAGAACATGCCGCGAAACCCACTCGAATCGACTATGGACACCTTTCAACATATCCATATTGGAGTACATCGACGGTATAGTGGGACGTCGGTCGCGAGTACCGGCCCGGGAAAATATGGGTTATGCATGAACCGTAGAACTAACACGCGTATTGTATTTGTCAAACGATTTCTATTCGAGTCTCACCCTGAGGATGCCGATGGTAAGTCACGCATCAGTTAATCCCCAGCGGAGTCGCCAAATTGTGGACATGACATAGGTCCACCCCGACGCGGCCACGCGCGGGTTTGGGTAGGCGAATGAATCTCCATATGAGAAGGATCGAATTGAAATTTAGGTCTTTGTGGAGTCGCCACCGAATTTTATGGTTATTCGGAACCGTTCGAGCCCACTCTATGTCGTAGTGGGCCGTATACAAAATACGGCCCATTTCCGATGTCAGAGTTTATTGGGCTCGTCCCTTTGCATATCGATATAGATGCCGACTTGAGCGGTTAATCGTATATTGAATGACTCTCGTGCGCCAACGGTTTCGGGCATCCGGAAACCGAGGTTCTGAGTAAGGGGTGAGGGTACGTGTTGGGAATCCCACAAAGGACACCCAACCCCGCCCGCACATTAGCGGCCTCTACTAAGAACTCGAATGACTTTCTAATACGCGTGCTAGTAAAACGGGAAAATGATATGCAAAGATTTATTTTCCCTAAACATGCGAATGTAATTGAAAGGGTTTCTAAGTCAATTTAATGCAACTAAAATTAACGTCCACGTTGTATTTTTGCATGCGGGTTCATTTAGTACAATAAACGAACAATAATTAAATTGGCAAAAGAAATAACAAACGCGTTAGTAAACGATGTAATGATATAACGAATAATAACGGTTTATGTAAATATGAGATGAGATGAAAAGGTGCAAATATGAGATGCATGGTTTGAAAAGATAGTAATACACATGATTGATTAAACACGTGTGACCTAAATCATAAATTACTACCGAGTTCGCAAAATAGAATAATGTACGACTTGCATTTTAGTCATTATGTGGTCACTCGATCGAGTGGTCAATAGACTCGATCGAGTAGACCTTTAAAAAAGATTTCTGTTTTGCGTTTATGACCGTACTCGGCCGAGTTGTTGACCAACTCGGTCGAGTACATGGCCACTCGACCGAGTCACTGTGAGACTCGATCGAGTGGTGGTCATAATTAGCATTCTGACTCGATTCTAGGGTGTCACTCGATCGAGTGACTAAGGCACTCGGTCGAGTGGCACCTGTACGAACTTGGTTCGTTTGCTATTTAATTGTTGACTTTGAAATTGCTTTTGATTTTTGATAATCGGACATAAATATTGCACAATTTATGTTCGACTTGGTTTTTTGTAAATCGCGAATTTTGTTGAACCGAATATAAATATTGTTGAATTTATACCCGATTCTAAAATTGAATACTCATCCTATCCCATATTCGATTATTGAATCGATATGGGGTATTTAGAGTGAAAAATAAAAAGGATGGATTAATTTTAGTCGCTTTGAATTAATTATCGTGATATGAATAAATCGCGTTAATTAATTCATATGACTTGATTGTTAGATTCGATATCCAATTATGGAATGGGTATCGAATCTAAAATCGACGCTTTACTTGAATAATAAAAAAAACGTGATTCCCTCGACTTTTCTGACATCGAAATAAATCCCTTGGGACTGTGATGTCGGATCCGTGTCAACGGGTTTCGACCCTTATTAAAAATTGACTTTAGAAAATTGATGAATGCACGATAACTAAGATGCAATAATAATAATACAGAATAATAATAATAATAATAATAATAATAATAATAATACGTAATAATAAAATATAGTAGTAATAATAATATATAGTAATAATAATAATAATACGTAGTAGTAGTGCGTAATAGTAATATATAATAATAATACATAATAATAATATGTAATAATAATATATAATAATAGTAATAATAATGCAAAAAAACGAGAAAAGAGGGAAAAGGAAAGAAAAAGGGGTTTGTCACCCTCAACCTACATGTTTCAGTCTCGGTACGGACTCGTAAACGCGGCTTTAACACGGGAGTCTTCGAGGTGTATGAAGGCTAAGTTGTGGTGGCTCGGATTGAATCCCTAGAACTAGGTTTAGGGTTTGCTAAAGTCGGTTTTCCTAGGGTTTTTCTAGGGTTGGTAAAAACGTAGTATGTGTGTAGGATGCTAGGGTTTTTTTTTGTGTTGTGTAGATGTGTATGGGAAGGTGCTTATATAGAAAAAATTAGGGCACCCGGGTTAGGGCACTCGACCGAGTAGGTAGCCAACTCGGTCGAGTGGCCCGTTATGTCAGCCGCCGGGCTCAAAGCAGGCCCACTCGATCGAGTGGATGGGTCACTCGATCGAGTGGCCTAGATGGGTCGCGCGGGTCTTGTTTGGACCTTGACCTTGATGGGTTTTGTGTTTGACTTGGACTTTTGATGATTGATGAGTTGTTTTTGTGTGTCTCGGAAACGACTTTGACCGGGGTCGACCCAATCGTGAAAAGCCGGTTTTAATTCCGGTGTCGGTTTTGGCCCAAATTAGTCTTGTTTGACTCGGAATGGTCCACTGGACCTGGAATTGAGGTCTGTTTGTGGAATTTGTACTCCGTAAGGGCATTAGCCAACGATTAATAGATTTGAGCCCTGTAAAACATAAAATTTCGCACCTGCGATAATTAAAATAACAGATACAAAATAATATGAAACAAGAGTTTTATTTAATAATCGAAAGATTGACGGTTACAACTTCTGTAGATCTCTTGATTCCATCTCGAAGGTTAGGGTTTTGATAGTTCTACGGCGGAGTCGTATCGACTTAGATCCGTAGGGGGAAGATGGGGTCTTTTTGTGACTTATTCCATTTACCTACAATTTGGTAGTAGGATGATGGGGTCGTTTTGAGACTTATTCCATCTGACCTCCTCTAAACCCTAGATGGAGACCTATATTTATAGTTGGATAGCTTAGGGAGCAAGCTAAGAATATTCTAAAGCATCTAAGATATTATCACAATATTTATTGATAATTATCTCTAAATACTAAAGATATTATTCCTAAATAGATACCGAAATAATATAAAATTTTGCTGTCTACAAGCCCGTATCCGAGCGCATAGAAACACGTTAACGTCCGATCATCATCGGGTGATTTTTGGAAACTACCATAGACACCTGGCAGTCAAAATGCGGGTGTCTACAGGTGTTCACTTCTTTCTCGAAATACAGAGAACAGAAGTTGGCTATCTCCTCTGTTAAGTAAGCATTACATATGGAGCCCTCAACCCTCGCCTTGTTACCAATTTTTTTCTTCAAATGGTTGAGAAATCTATGACAATCATCAAGCAATTATGTTATTATCAAATTATAGTGTCTAAAGTTAGTTAGTGGGTAAAATAAGTAAGTAGTTGATAGTTCTCACCTCTCAAACGGGTACATCCATCTAAACTGTACCGGTCCTCCCACTTTAGCTTCGTAGGGCAAGTGGACCGGTAGATGCTCCATTGAGTTAAAGAAGGAGGGTGGGAAGATCATCTCAAGTTTGCATAGTATCTGAGGAATTTGATCCTCCAAACGAGTCATGTCGTCATTTGTAACTGTCGACGAACACAAATCTCGAAAAAACTGAGATATCTCGGTGATAGGATTCCAAACACTTTCCGGCAGCAGGTGCTTCAACGCCACAGGTAGTAACCGCTCCATGAACACGTGGCAGTCGTGACTCTTCAAGCCTTGGAGCTTCAGGTTCTTAATGTCCACACACCGACTAAAATCGGATGCATACCCATCAGGGAACTTCAGTTTCCCTACCCACTCTAACACGGCCTTTCTCTGAGCCTTATCAAGGCTAAACAATGCCCTAGGCTTGGACCCATCCCGCTTGATATGCATTTTCGGACGGTCACAAATTTTTTTCAAATCATTTCGGGATCCTACGGTGTCACATGTCTTACCCTCTACATCCATGACGGTGTGAATTAGTTGCTCAAAGAAATTCTTCTCAATATGCATCACGTCCAGATTATGTCGGAGTAATAAAGTACTCCAATATGTGTAGACACCCACATTTTGACCGCCGGGTGTCTATAGTAGGTCCCGCCAAACACCCGATGATGATAGGACGCAAACGTGCTTTAATGGGCTCGAATATGGGCTCGAAATCATGGACATTTGGTTTAGGCTTATTACGGAGTACAAATCTCACAAAACGGACCTCAAATTCAGGCCCAGTGGGTCGTTTCGAGTCAAATAAGACTAATTTGGGTCGATTCCGACACCGGGGGTAAAACCGTCTTTTAGCGACCGAGTCAAACCCGGTCAAAGATATTTTTTCCCGAGTCACGCGGTCTGGCCGTGTCATTACACGTCCAATTCGGACTGAAACACTACAAAAATCAGCTTTCACAAATATTAAACAAATCCGTTTAAGGATAGAATTCGATCTCAAGTAGGAATTCTATCCGGAAACCGAAACAAAGTATCACCCGAGCTCAGATACTCGGCTGAAACAGCCGAGATACCTCCCCACCAGCCGAGATTCTTGGCTTATTCACCAAGAAACGAGAAGTTTATTTCCTTACGAACTCTCGTGTTTCCTATCCAAACCGGTGTTTCTTGTCACACAAGCAAGACCACCTCGATTCCTATAAATAGGACCTCATATTCAACACAAAAAATACATTCATTATCGATCAACACACTACAACTTTTCAGCAACTCATACACAATTATTATAGCAAAAATAGTCTCAAAATCCACATCCGAAGGAATACCGAAAAATTGTCCAAAAGCCGACGAAACCGTCCCATCCTACCCGGCCGAATCCGCGCCTACATACACACAAAAAAAAACACTCCAAAAACCGACACCTTAACTCATCCACATCATCTCGACGCTCCCGTGCCTAAGCCACCGTCCGACGAGCCCTATACCGAGAACACAAAGCATGTAGGTTGAGGGTGTAAATCAAACCCGACTCTTTTCCTTTCTCTCTCCCTATCTCACGTTTTTTTACCTTTTTTTCGTCCGTCCGTCTTTCTTTTTTTATTTATTTCGGGTCATCGATCGTCTCAAATTTATTACGGGTCATTCGTCGCATCATATTTTTATTTAATAAAAACTTTTTTATAACGTTCTTAAAATACGATATCGATTCTCTAATCGTATATCGTATCTACAAGAACTAAATTAAATTTATTCTCCTTGATGCTAACAAAATTTTTACCTTTTTTATGTACAAAATTCGACGATTTTTAACGCGGAGAGAATTAACATCTTTTTTCGTTCAAAATTCTTTTTTCAATTTTCGTTCAAAACAAGTTTTTCAAAACTTTTTTTATAAAATCATTCTAACTATTTGATATTGATTTCATAATCAATTATCGGATACGACGAATATCGAAAATATAAATCGAGTATAAATTAATCCATATTTGTACGCGATTTATAAAAATTGACGGTTTTCGACAAAATAAAAAAAACCCGGACAGACCACCACGCGAGTCGCGCGCCATCCAGGCGGCTCGCGCGGCGGCCTGACTCGGCCGAGTCCTTTTTATTCGTTTCTTCGCTTTTCTATTTTTAATTCTTTTCGAACCTTATATTAAAATGCGACTTTCGCGACATATTTTAATAAATACTTTTTTTTTCGACCTCGGTCAACACGTGTTAATCAATCACGTGTCATCAAAGCTTTTCTAAAATCATGCATATTATTTATTTACATCTTTATTCAATTTATTCATCGTTACTAACTCGTTTTCTCGTGTTTGTAGCGATTTATTTGTTTTTATCGTTTTATTAGACTAAAACGAAATCACATGCTAAAATAACTTTGACGTTATTAGTTTAATATGCATTAAACGACTTAGCAACCCATTTATTTATTTTTCTCACATGCTTAGGAAAATAATGTTTGCATATCATTCAACCGTCGAACTAACCCGTGTACACCAAAAACGAACGATATCTTAGTAAAGGCCGCTAAGTGCGGGCGGGGTTGGGTGTTCTTAGTGAACTTCCCAACACGTACCCTCACCCCTTACTCAGAACCATGGTTTCCGGATGTCCGAATCCATTGGCAACGAGAGTCATTCAATATACGATTAACCGCCCAGTCGGCATCGGTATCGATATGCAAAGGGACGAGCCCAATAAACTCTGACATCGGAAATGGGCCGTAGTTTGTATACGGCCCACTACGACATAGAGTGGGCTCGAATGGTTCCGAATAACCACAAAATTCGGTGGCGACTCCTACTTCGATTTAAATTTCAATTTGACCATCTCATATGGAGATTCATTCGCCTCCCCAAACCCGCGCATGGCCGCGTCGAGGTGGACCTATGTCATGTCCACAATATGGCGACTCCGCTGGGGATCAACTGATGAGTCACTTACCATCGGCATCCCTAGGGTGAGACTCGAAAAGAAATCGTTCGAATAGTAATGTACACGTTTTAGTTCAATGGGTCATGCATAACCCAATCTTTCCCGGGCCGGTTACTTGTGACCGACGTCCCACTATACCACGGTGCATTCCTACATGGGTGCGCTAAAGACATCGATGGTGGAACTCGTTTAGGTTTTGCGGCATGTCCTAAGACCCACTCGGCTTAGGGAGTCCGTCCTCAGTACGAGAAAGCCATCGTTGTTGGTATAGACCCTATTAGACCGACCGAGACTTAGACTAAGAGCATACATGGCGTCGTTATACTGTTTCCGTGACTACATGCTACTTGGTCCGTGTCTCATCCTTTTTCTAAAAAAAAACCGTGTTTTCAAAAAAAAAACTTGCATCTTTTTTTCGAAAACTATCCATTTTTCAAACCCGGAAAGCTGCCGAATTTAGGACTTATGATTTTGACTCAAAATAGCCTATTTTTAGCCAGTATGCTGTCCAAACTTTTCAAAAAAATTCAAAACTCGGCCCGATAAACCGTTTTTTTTCGATTTTCAAAAAAAATCGGGCCTTCCAATCCGACTTTGCTCGGGCTTTTCAAATTCAAATCTTCTTTTCAAACCTTCTTCTTCTTAGGACTTCCCGTATTTAGCAGTGTCGGGTTTTGTCATAAGTAGCAAGAGTCTATAGCGTCGAAACTCCGTCGATCTTACATCACGGGTTTCCCTCCCATCCCAAGTCCGCCTTATTAGTCAAGGCACGGCCCACCTACGTAGGACAAACTCCTACAAAGGGAAGCCCACTTACACAATCGAGTCCAAAGTCTGGGGATTAGCTCACACGTAGGCCTTTCTTCGAACGGGACTAGGCCCACTATGCCGAAATCCTAAAGAAAGCCCGCCATCTACGAGTCACCCGTCTAGGAGTCGGTCTTCAGCCCCACTCGGGGGCTACCCTTCAGCAGAGCGATCAGTCACGGTTGCTCTAAGGGTCATGTCTTACACGTGTCTCACCTACCCCACTTTTGAGACACTTAGATGTCACACCATCTGAGTCCTATCTGAGTCTTTAGTCTCATTCGGGGGCTGTCCTCCACCCGAGCATTCGACCACAGTCACCTTAAGGAGTACCTTACGTCCATCCTACATCGGCGTCCTTATGATACCTTCTTCGAGTCGTACCTATGCTACGAACACTAGAGTCACTTAGGGTCAGGTCACCACGGTTGGTCCAAGCACGCGACACGGTCAAACACGGTCGCTCCCATTTTCGGACTCACCCTTCCTCATATTCGAGTCCAAGCCAGGGTCATTACCTCGTCTAGGCCAACGTTCGAGTATCCCAGTCCAAGAGTCTTAGTCATTCCCGGGCCATGTCTAGTTTGACTCCCTCTCTTGCATTTGCACAAAGCCGAGTTTAGGCGAGTCGTGGCACCTGTCGAAGACCTTACCAAAAAAAACAACCAACCGAGCATCCGAGTCCGGATCTGATTCGAGTCTAAGTCCGAGTCCGAGTCTAGGATACCCTACATCCTCATTTCCAAATCAGAGTCAGAGTCATTTGCATTCCGTCCTCTTTTCACATTTCAATAAAATCAGCTTTTCTATTTTCTCATATATACTTTCCTTATGTGTTTCCGAGAACATGATGAACACCATCATACACTGTGAGCACATGCACGTGATTATTGTGGGCACATCTATAATGACTGTAGGAAACCGAGCCCGTGTTTTCCTTTCACCTGTTCCATGTCTGACATAGAAAGCCACATAACCACCCTTAGTAGGAGCGGTATCGAATCCTATGACGAATCTAGGTAGTCTCCTAGTTTGGGTCCAAGACGGGAGGCAAGCCCATTTCCCACAATAAACACCCATCCGATAAGATCAACCGATCCCTACCTTTGGTATTAGTCCAACCAAAATTCAAAAAACCCATGACCGGGGCTGAGAGGTCAACCAAAATTCAAAAAAACCCATGACCGGGGCTGAGAGGTCAACCAAAATTCAAGAAACCCATGATCGGGGCTGAGAGGTCAACCAAAATTCAAGAAACCCATGACCGGGGCTGAGAGGTCAACCAACATTAAAAAAAAAACCATGACCGGGGCTAAGAGGTCAACCAGCAAAAATTCAAAAAAAACCATGACCGGGGCTAAGAGGTCAATCAAAAAAATCAAATACCCATGACCGTGGTCAACGGTCAACCCAAGTGAAAATCCTTTGACCGGGGTACGGTCAAAATTCAAAATTATCAATATCATCCAATAGGGGAGTGACAGTCAAGCTGGTCAGCCAGCACCACATCTAGCCTTCCCACATTATAACCCTCAAGACCTTCCCAAGACCTAGGCTAGAGACAGCCCGGAATTTTGAGGATTCAAGCTCCATAGTACACCCTAACCTTTAGGGCCAGACATGGAAATCAGATCCCGCATTATCAAACCTACCCCGATCGAAGTTCGAGTCATTATTACTCGACTTCCTCCTTTCCTACCACATTACAATACCTTACCCTCGAAGCCTTAGCTCCACAAAAACGAGCTCCAGATTTCGAACCATCAAAGCCACTTACTTCCTAGCACCACATTTCCAAAAACATCTAAACCAGTTACCAACCCCAAACACGGGAATTCAACTTGCGGTCGGCATAGAACATGCCCATATAGTTCACACCACCTCTGGGGGCTACCCCGGAAAATGCTCACAGTCACAGGATCAACATCCTAACTATTCTAGCCCTTTGGTCAAGACATCATTGGGAATGCACCTAGCCTACACCATTGCTATGGCTAGTTACACACAAAGCCCTAATAAACTAGGCACCATAATACATTTTTCAACACTGAACTACGGCTTGGTTTGATTTCACAACATGTGAATACGTAGGCAGCCTTTCAAAAGAGGCACAACCACCCACATTGACACTCATTCAAAAGCATCATCATTCCGGTCACGACACTGTCATGTTCTCAACAGCTAGCTTTGTTGTCCCGGTGGCTTCTCTTAGGCAGAAGTTCTCCATCCATTCACATAATCCAATAGACTTTCAAAAACTAGCCATCTTTCTATAGTGTGTCCTAGTACTCGGCCCAGTCGAAGACAAGAATCTGTCAGAGACTCGAGACAACACCTACTTTGGGAACATGCCCCGAAACCAAAAAAAATTCAAAAGAACACCAGTCTACGGCATTGCTACCACAAAGCCCTGTCGTAAGGAAACAATCTCACTCTGAGGATTCGACCATGTTGCCACTCACCTAGGCTACGGAATAGCGCAACTTAAGAGTCTTGTCATCTTAGGTGGCCCATCCCCTACCGAGTCACGGTCCAACCCTTAGGAAGTCCAGTCGTGTCTGCCGACTCGTCCGGTCACGTCCAGAGTCGAGTCTATCGGTATATCTCCCACTTCATCTAGGCATACATGCCTAATCAGAGGATTCTAGGAGTCCGTGTCAGAATCTGATCAGAAATCAAGTCATCTCAAACATTCCTTTTCTTCCAATTTTTTCAAAATTTCCGCCATTTTCAAAAAATTCGGTTTTTTTTTTTTTTTTTTTTTTTTCAAAAGAAAATCAGTCAAAAAAATCAATTTTCTCCCCCAGCACGAGTCGATGTTTTATCTGTATGTTGCATGCAAAACAGACAGGTATCCCAAGACTCCCGGAGAATTATCAAAGTTCTTAGTGAAAATTCAAGCAACATTTTCGCTAAGGAATCGGATGTATCAGTAAGCGGTACATCCGCAGCTTCTAATAGGAGCTCCCGCGCAATTTCAAAATGGAAATTGTCTGCAACCAGACAAACCCAAGACTTTTTTAGTAGAAAGTCCCCGCGCCATTATCAACATCTATCCAGGTATGATTTCTATCCTATGGCTGGCGAGCCCTTCACGCAAGTCTAATGGACTCTAAACGACCCGATCGGAAGTCTGCCAGGTCTTAATCCTCGATTGGCCTGGTAGCTACTCTGACTTTCGCCTTGTCCAAGCCTCAGTCAGAGTGGGGGCTCTGTAGACACTCACATTTTGACCGCCGGGTGTCTATAGTAGGTCCCGCCAAACACCCGATGATGATAGGACGCAAACGTGCTTTAATGGGCTCGGATATGGGCTCGAAATCATGGACATTTGGTTTAGGCTTATTACGGAGTACAAATCTCACAAAACGGACCTCAAATTCAGGCCCAGTGGGTCGTTTCGAGTCAAATAAGACTAATTTGGGTCGATTCCGACACCGGGGGTAAAACCGTCTTTTAGCGACCGAGTCAAACCCGGTCAAAGATATTTTTTCCCGAGTCACGCGGTCTGGCCGTGTCATTACACGTCCAATTCGGACTGAAACACTACAAAAATCAGCTTTCACAAATATTAAACAAATCCGTTTAAGGATAGAATTCGATCTCAAGTAGGAATTCTATCCGGAAACCGAAACAAAGTATCACCCGAGCTCAGATACTCGGCTGAAACAGCCGAGATACCTCCCCACCAGCCGAGATTCTTGGCTTATTCACCAAGAAACGAGAAGTTTATTTCCTTACGAACTCTCGTGTTTCCTATCCAAACCGGTGTTTCTTGTCACACAAGCAAGACCACCTCGATTCCTATAAATAGGACCTCATATTCAACACAAAAAATACATTCATTATCGATCAACACACTACAACTTTTCAGCAACTCATACACAATTATTATAGCAAAAATAGTCTCAAAATCCACATCCGAAGGAATACCGAAAAATTGTCCAAAAGCCGACGAAACCGTCCCATCCTACCCGGCCGAATCCGCGCCTACATACACACAAAAAAAAACACTCCAAAAACCGACACCTTAACTCATCCACATCATCTCGACGCTCCCGTGCCTAAGCCACCGTCCGACGAGCCCTATACCGAGAACACAAAGCATGTAGGTTGAGGGTGTAAATCAAACCCGACTCTTTTCCTTTCTCTCTCCCTATCTCACGTTTTTTTACCTTTTTTTCGTCCGTCCGTCTTTCTTTTTTTATTTATTTCGGGTCATCGATCGTCTCAAATTTATTACGGGTCATTCGTCGCATCATATTTTTATTTAATAAAAACTTTTTTATAACGTTCTTAAAATACGATATCGATTCTCTAATCGTATATCGTATCTACAAGAACTAAATTAAATTTATTCTCCTTGATGCTAACAAAATTTTTACCTTTTTTATGTACAAAATTCGACGATTTTTAACGCGGAGAGAATTAACATCTTTTTTCGTTCAAAATTCTTTTTTCAATTTTCGTTCAAAACAAGTTTTTCAAAACTTTTTTTATAAAATCATTCTAACTATTTGATATTGATCTCATAATCAATTATCGGATACGACGAATATCGAAAATATAAATCGAGTATAAATTAATCCATATTTGTACGCGATTTATAAAAATTGACGGTTTTCGACAAAATAAAAAAAACCCGGACAGACCACCACGCGAGTCGCGCGCCATCCAGGCGGCTCGCGCGGCGGCCTGACTCGGCCGAGTCCTTTTTATTCGTTTCTTCGCTTTTCTATTTTTAATTCTTTTCGAACCTTATATTAAAATGCGACTTTCGCGACATATTTTAATAAATACTTTTTTTTTCGACCTCGGTCAACACGTGTTAATCAATCACGTGTCATCAAAGCTTTTCTAAAATCATGCATATTATTTATTTACATCTTTATTCAATTTATTCATCGTTACTAACTCGTTTTCTCGTGTTTGTAGCGATTTATTTGTTTTTATCGTTTTATTAGACTAAAACGAACTCACATGCTAAAATAACTTTGATGTTATTAGTTTAATATGCATTAAACGACTTAGCAACCCATTTATTTATTTTTCTCACATGCTTAGGAAAATAATGTTTGCATATCATTCAACCGTCGAACTAACCCGTGTACACCAAAAACGAACGATATCTTAGTAAAGGCCGCTAAGTGCGGGCGGGGTTGGGTGTTCTTAGTGAACTTCCCAACACGTACCCTCACCCCTTACTCAGAATCATGGTTTCCGGATCTCCGAATCCATTGGCAACGAGAGTCATTCAATATACGATTAACCGCCCAGTCGGCATCGGTATCGATATGCAAAGGGACGAGCCCAATAAACTCTGACATCGGAAATGGGCCGTAGTTTGTATACGGCCCACTACGACATAGAGTGGGCTCGAATGGTTCCGAATAACCACAAAATTCGGTGGCGACTCCTACTTCGATTTAAATTTCAATTTGACCATCTCATATGGAGATTCATTCGCCTCCCCAAACCCGCGCATGGCCGCGTCGGGGTGGACCTATGTCATGTCCACAATATGGAAGGTCGAAGAAGATGCTTCTTTTAAACCAACCATTTTTTAATTTCTTAAGATCTTTGAACTCTTGATCGGTCTCGTCCACAGTAGATGGGAACTCTGAAATCACCTCCCAAATCTCATCTCCTTGGAGACGAATCGGTGCCTCATCTAGCACCTCTTCACCCTTCTTGAAAGCTCTCTTATTCTTCCTATACATGTGACCCTCGGGTAGAAACTGTCTATGACAGTCAAACCAACTAATTTTGCTTGAATTACTTAGGTAGAATGCTTTACTTTCACTCATGCAACAAGGACACGCTTTTTGGCCTGCCGTAGACCAACCGCTCAACATACCATACGCAGGAAAGTCGTTTATAGTCCACAACAACGATGCTCTAAGCTGGAAATTTTGTTTCAACGATACATCATATGTTTCCACCCCTACTTCCCACAAGTGTTTCAATTCCTCTATCACTGGTTGTAAGTAAACATCCAAGTGGTTTTTGGGATTTTTTTGGCCGGGAACAATGAGAGAAAGGAATATGAACGGTGGTTTCAGACAAAGCTATGGGGGTAAGTTGTACGGTGTGACCATGACAGACCTGCATGAGTACGACTTACCGAACTGACCGAAAGGGGCGAACCCATCGGTACACAACCCAAGTCTCACGTTACGGGGTTCCTCAGCAAATTCAGGGTAAATCCTATCAAACCGTTTCCACTCCTCCCCATCACTAGGATGACACATCTTCCCCTCTACACGAGTTTCTTCCTTATGCCACCTCATTTGTTCGGCAATGGTTCTGGTTGCATATAGTTTTTGAAGTCTAGGGGCGATGGGAAAGTAGGTAAGTCGACTAAGTGGTATAGGTTTTTTATGCCTCGCAACACTCTTTCCCTTCCTACCCCTCAAAACAATGTTCCCATCTACACTTTTGTATCTACCCTTCCCACATATCTTACATTCCTCAAGCACGGCATCATCCTTCCAAAAAAGCATACATCCATCGGGACAAGCATCGATCTTTTGATGCGGAAGTTGAAGACCTTTAACAATTTTTTTGGTATTGTAGAATGTTTTGGTCATAATGTTGTCTTTTGGGATGAGTTTCTCAATCAACGCAGCGATACCGTCTACGCACCCAAAAGGTAGGTTATACTCACATTTAAGGGGCACTACCATAGACGCCACTTCTAACAATGTCACATCACACCCTCCATATAATGGCTTCTCCGCAGCCTCTAACATATCAAAAAAAGCTTTCGCTCGTGGTTTGGCTCTTGTGGGGTTGGTTGGTCATCGTCGTTAGTGTAAATGCCCTCATCATTAAACAAATTGCACTCAACCACATCAACAATCATTCCTCTCACCCCGCCCTCATTCTGATCCACCTCAGATTCCTCAACAGCAGATGTCTCACCATGACAAATCCAATAATAATAATTTGGGCTAAACCCATTTGAGATAATATGTTCCTTAATCAGAATATCATCCAAGAATTTGAGGTTCTTATATTTCACACAAGGACACCTAAATCTACCCTCTGACGCGTATTCAGGATGGGTTTTAGCGAACTCAAGGAAACTATTAACACCCTCTAAAAATTCAGTTCTGGGACGTCGTCTCTTATCTAATCTTTCCTCATACATCCATTTTCGTTCCTGTCGCTTCATTTTTTTATCTAAAAAAATTGAGACAATACCCAAATACAAATTATTTTCTCTTAAGTAATTTACTAATAAATACACACTACTCACATATTTTGTAAAATTCTCAATTCACCTAAACATAGTACTATTTGCACATAATCATCCATAATTACGTTACTAAATCGACATAATTGTATTTCAATTTCAATTTCCTAACACATCAAAACAACCAAATTCATTCAACTACGTAACCGCAAACCCTAATTTTATACTAACAATCTACCTATTTCAAATTGGGGAACCTATTGGGCGATTAGCATTCTAACTACACTAAATATTCCGACAACTACAAAATTATCCAACCCAATAAATAATTTATTTAAATCTATAACAACAGAAATTAACAAATAATTGAAATTAAATATAGATAGATAAACATACCTTAAGGAAAATGAGAGAATTGAAGAAGGAATGAAGAGGAATGGAGGAGGGGCGCGTTTTAGAGAGATGGGGGAGAGATTTTAGAGAGAGAGAGTGAAATGGATGAATGAGCCGGGGGAGGGGGGGTGTTCGTTAATTTAAAAAAATTTCACACCTTTAGCGACTGAAATTGGTCGCGCGTATTCTTTTTTAGCGACCGATTTCAGTCGCTAAATTCATTAATTAGCGACTGAAATCAGTCGCTAATTAATGAATTTAGCGACCGAAATCAGTCGCACGTCCATTTATTTAGCGACCGATTTCGGTCGTTGAGGATAATTTTTTTTTAAAAAATCCGTCTCCTCGTCCAGCGACTAATATCAGTCGCGCGTTGTACTTTCAGTCGCAAAATTAGCTACTGAATTTATCAGTCGCGCGTGATTGGTAGCTATATGAAGTATTTCTTGTAGTGACTTCTCTACCCACTCCAACAACGCCTTTCCCTGAGCCTTGTCAAGTGTGAACAAGGCTCTCGGTTTCGACCCATCCTGTTTTATGTGCAGTTGAGGACGGTGACAGAAATTCTTCACATCTCGCCGGGAGCCTGTAGTGTCACAACTCTTCCCCTCCACATCCATCACCGTGTGAATCAACTGCTCGAAGAAGTTTTTCTCTATGTGCATCACATCTAAATTGTGACGAATTAACAAAGTCCTCCAATATGGTAGGTCGAAGAATATGCTACATTTAAACCAACCATTTTTCAACTTTTTGAGGTCTTTGAACTCCTGCTCGGTTCCGTCGACAGTGGACGGGTAATCAGAAATCAACTCCCATATTTCATCTCCGTGGAGTCGATCAGGTGCGTCATTAAGCACAATCTCACCCTTCTTGAATGCCTTCTTATTCTTTCTATATGGGTGACCTTCTGGTAGGAACTGCCGATGACAGTCAAACCAACTTATTTTACTAGAATTTGGAAGATAAAAAGCTTTGCTATCATCCATACAACACGGACATGCTTTCTGACCCGCAGTAGACCACCCCGAGAGCATACCGTACGCGGGAAAGTCATTTATAGTCCACAACAAAGCTGCCTTCAACTGAAAGTTTTGTCTCAGAGAGACATCATAAGTTTCCACCCCTACCTCCCACAGTTGTTTCAGTTCCTCAATAACAGGTTGCAAGTAAACATCCAAATGATTTTTCGGGTTTTTTGGTCCAGGCACAATAAGAGATAGGAAGATGAAAGTCTGCTTCAAATACAACCAAGGAGGTAGGTTGTAAGGTGTGTTCATCACTGGCCAGCAGGAGTACGACTTACCAAATTGGCCGAACGGTGCAAATCCATCAGTGCACAACCCAAGCCTTACATTTCGGGGTTCTAACGCAAAGTGGGGATGTAGTCTATCAAAACGCTTCCACTCCTCACCATCACTCGGATGACACATCATCCCTAGTACCCTAATGTCCTCCTTGTGCCACCTCATTTGCTCCGCTATGGTTTTTCTGGCGTACAATTTTTGAAGCCTAGGTGCAATAGGGAAGTACGTAAGCTGACTTATTGGGATTGGTTTCTTACCCCTGACACCACTTTTCCCTTTTCTACCTCTCAAAACAATATCCCCCTCAACCATATTATACCTACCCTTACCACATCTCCTACATTCATCAAGCATTGCATCATCCTTCCAAAATAGCATGCATCCATCTGGACAAGCATCAATCTTTTGATGCGGGAGTTGAAGTCCCTTCACAACTTTTTTGGTTGTGTAGAATGATCGGGTCATGATATTGTCTTTTGGAATAACTCTCTCGAGCAAGGCAGCAATACCATCGACACAAGCAAATGGCAGGTTGAACTCACATTTAAGGCTAACTACCATAGACGCGACTTCTAACAAAGTCGCATCGCACCCTCCGTATAACGGTTTCTCCGAAGCGTCCAACATGTCAAAAAACGCCTTTGCTCGTGGGTTAGGCTCTTGTGGGTTAGGTGAGTCTTGTGGGTTGGGCGAGTCTCGTGGGTTAGGTGAGTCGTCATTCGCATATGTGTTATTATCGTTATTAAACAAGTTGCACTCCACAACATCAACTATCATACCTCTCACCCCCCCCCCCCCCCCTCATTTTGATGGTTTTCGGGTCCCTCAGACTGAGATGACTCACCATGACAAATCCAATAATAGTAATCGGGTGAAAAACCACTATAGATGACATGTTCCTTCACTACAAGGACCTCAAGAAATTTTAGGTTCTAGCATTTAGTACACGGACACCTAACCTCCCCCCGCGATGCATAATCTACTGACTTTTTAGCTACCTCGACAAATGATTCAACACCCCTTAAAAATTCGACGGTGAGACATCTCTTCTTATCAAGTCTTCCCTCATACATCCATTTCCGTTCAATTCTCTTCATTTTCTATGTTCAAAAAATATATATAACAAATTAAAGTTTAATTTCCCTAATTTAATTTAGTACTTACTAAACGAAAATTTAATCACCGTTTAACTTAAACTTCATTTCTCTAACTAAGTTTCATCAATTTAATTACTAATACATGAAAGTAAACCCAAATGTCTTATTAATTTAGAATTAACCTTACAAAAAGCAGTCACCGATTTTAATCACAAATGTAATCACAATTTCATCGCAATTTATGAAAACCCTAACTCATTTATCAATTTAATCCCAAATTAACCGAACAAAACACAAAAATTCATGGCCTACGTCCGACAAAAACAGCTAAAATAGGTCAAATAAGGTCAAATTTTCGGATACAGATATCAAAACTCCAAAAGCACTGCTAACACCTAATTACAACCCCGGTCAAGATAGAAGTGGTTTCGGGAAAATCCGACATTATTACGACACCTTTTGGCCCGTCCTAAGTCACACAAAACCTCACGGAAGGCTCATTCTAGCACAGTTCAACCAAATTGATCAAACCCTAATCAAAATTGTGATGGGCAAAAATAATCTACCAAATCGAATTTGGGATAAACTAATCAACCTAATCGAACTTGACCTAAACTAATCACCCTAATTATCGAAATTTAGACCTAAACAATATTAACTAACAAACTATCAATAAATAACCTAACAATCAATAATAAGAACTAATTATAATGAATAGAAACTAAGTAAACTAAGAAAACGTACCACAAATTAGGAATAAAGGATGAAAATTGGAGGAGAGGAAAGGAGATTGGGGTCGGCGAGGGAAGAGGGAGATTGTAGAGAGTGTTTTTTTTTTAGAGAGTGAAGGGGGAGAGGGGGGTGAGCGGGTATTTGACGCCACACTCACCCGGACGGGCGTCTGCTGTCGGACGCCAGATGCTGCTAAATGGCGAGCGACAGCGGACGCCATTTGGGGTAAATGGCGTCCGCCTGTGGACGCCCGTCGTCCTTCATTTTGTCCTCCCAAATTTCAGTCGGACGCCAAGTTTGGTGTCCAACTGTGGACGCCCGTGTGACTTTTCGGACGCCATTTAGGCGTCCGTATGCCCAGGACGCCAACCAGGTGGACGCCCGGGACAGTTTTTCTTGTAATGTTTTGTCTTTTGAGTCCCGAAGTAAAATCGGTCCATATTTGCGCTGATCAAATTTCACACCAAATAAAATGTCCGGGTGTATTATTATGGGGATCACATTGTCTTTTGTGACATGTCGGAATCTCGTGAAACAGTAAGGATTACTAGCAAATAAAAAGTTAATTTGCGGCTGCAAAAAAGCCTTCGGTGACCGTAAATAAAAAATATGGTGCGGTATCACTAAATATAGCCTTATCTGGGGTGTCATTTTATTTTTTAAAAAAAAAATACCCGCAATTAAGAAATTTATTTTTTGTGTTTTATGGAAAAAGTGCCACAAATAAGACCCTATTAGCAGCGTACTTCTAAAATAAAAGCCGCAAATAATGTTTATTTTTAAATATAAAAAAATTACACTTAGCGCGTTTTAGAAGGCAATTAATTTGCATTTTTAGAAAATGCTGCAAATAGAACCTTATTAGAGGCGTCATTTTGTAGAAAGCCGCAATTAAGAAATGTATTTGAAACAATTTAAGCAAGAAAGTGCCGCAAATAAGACCCTATTTGCGGCGTTCTTCTCAATGAAACGCCGCAAATAATTTTTTTGAAATAAAAAAAAGTAGAGCATTTTAGTCGGCTTTTAATTTGCATTTTCAAAAAAAACCGCAAATAGACCTTATTTGAGGCATCATCTTGTGAAGAAGACGAAATTAAGAAATGTATTTGAGACATTTTAAGCATGAAAGTGCTGCAAATAAAACCCTATTTGCGGCGTTCTTCAAAAACTAATGCCGCAAGTAATATTTATTGTAAATAAAAGTTAAAGCATTTTAGTCTGCATTTTCAAGTTAGAGCTTTATTTGAGGCATTATTTTTATTAAAACGCCGTAATTAAGAATTGTGTTTTATCAAGAGTAACGCTGCAATTAAAACACTATTTGCGGTGTTCTTCTCAAGGAATCGCCGCAAATAATGTTCACTTTAAATAAAAAAATATTACTCCTGAATTAAAGCATTTTAGTCTGCATTTATTCATTTAATTAGCATTTTCTATGAAACCAAACTAAATTTTTTACATTATCACGACATTTATAAAGTCCAAAAGGTAACATGGATACGTTCCAAAATACTCAAACTAAATAAAATCCTACAAAGTTAGAATCACCTTGTCTAATTTACGTACGACTTTTAAAATCTAAAGTTCATTTGTCTCGCAATTCATTCATCTCATCTTCACCGTGATTGTAGGGGCCCTCTTTGTGGAATATCCCAACCTAAAAAATACCGAAGATCGATAAAATAACATGGATTGGTAAATTGATAGTCTACTCATAAAACAATTAACCATTTAATCATGTTTTGTTTGTAAAAAAATAAAATAACAACAATAATTTGGAAAGAAAAGAGAAAAGAGGGATGTTTCAATATTAAGGGTTTATCACACTGGAATAACGCATGCATTGGTTTTTCATAAGTTTGAAAATTCTAATTTTTTACGATTAATTAAATTTTGGTTTTTCTACGTGGTAATCTCGTACGTGTTTCTGAAAATTCTACACGGCAACCCTTCTTTTTAAAAAAAACACATGTACCCCTATAATCTCCTACTCCCTCCGATTAGCTGTGTTCTTCCCCTTTCTTTTTGGGAGGAAAATAAGGAGGGAATATTATATTAATGAAATATGGAAGGTGGAATGAAAAAGTAAGAGAGAGAAATATTATATTAATTAAAGGAGAAAAAGTGGGGTGGAAAATTAGGAAAGATGAATATTATATTAATTAAATGAGAAAAAGTGGGGTGAAAAAGTAGGAGAGATGAATATTATATTAGTTAATGAGTAGTGTAAAACTTTCCTTAAATGGAAATAGGGAAGAAAATCAAACTCAGCCCAAAAAGGAAATAGGGAAGAACACAGGTAATCGGAGGGAGTATTACTTAGACATGTGACCCTTAAAATTTAATTTCGGCAATTTGGTTTGTAAATGAGCATTTAGAAAGAGCTTTTGTACATCATTTTTCTCTTTTTTCTTCACTTGATTCACATTCAAAATTTAAAAAGAGTATTTAAAATGGTTAGTTAATTGAGGGATTAAGTATTAAATTTGCATTTAAAAACAATTATTGTGTAGGAATACTTGGATAAAAGTAACCCTCCGCTCATTGAAAAATAATAGTGTGCTCCTAACCAAAGTTGATTCACTGCTACTTAATTAATCATCGTTTAATAAACTATTTAACGAAAAATTTAAAAATAATTAAACTTAAGAGTTATGTATATCGTAGAGTATTAAGAAAGTAGAGGGCTACCGCGTGTGTTTTTAAGAAAATAGAAGGTTACCGCATGTGTTTTTTAAAAATATAATGAGGGTTACCATGTAGAATTTCAAAAAATACGGGGTTACAATGTAGAAAACCCATTAAGTTTTCTTGCAAAAAAATGAATTAATAGTTATAAATAAATTATTTTTTATTTATTATTTTTTTATTTTTATGTTTTTAGGTTGATATTTGTATTTTATAGTGTGATATATTTAATTTCTCATGAGATTATGATGACGGGTTAAATTTCACATTATCTACTTCCTCCGATTTTTTATTTTCCCCTTTGGTTTTGGGGAAGAAAATAAGGGTGTAGGAATGTGTGGTTCAAAATAAAAGAAGGAAGAGAGAGAATGTGAGGTGATTCTAGACCACATGTTGATGGCCCAAAATAGAAATAGGGAAGAAAGGGTGTTTCAGCCCAATAAGGAAATTTTTTATTATCTTCCCCTTTGGTTTTGGGGAAGAAAATAAGGGTGTAGGAATGTGTGGTTTAAAATAAAAGAATGAAGAGAGAGAAATGTGAGGGTGATTCTAGACCACATGTTGATGGCCCAAAATAGAAATAGGGAAGAAAGGGTGTTTCAGCCCAATAAGGAAATATGAAAGATAATAAAAAATCGGAGGGAGTATAACTTATGGGCTTAATCACTCCAATTGAAACCTAAGATTTTCTTCACAATTGAATTCAGTCTCGGGGCTTAATTACTACTTTCGCGTAATCGTCGAAATCTACTGAATTTGAAGGTTATTATACACGTTTTTTTATCCGACTAGGTTCCGAAATCAACTTTCTAGAATCACGAACCATAATTACTCCATACAATATATATACGTTACTCTTGGGGTAATTAATAAAAAAAGAATATGGTTTAAAATACAAAATGTTTAGAGGCTTGGCGAGTACTTTTCAAGAGTACTATATTTAGAGGAAACAAGCTATATGCATTACTCGATTCGAAGATGTCTTAGATTCTTTGCTGATTAATAATTAATACTCGTTTCACCGCAAATTAGGTTTGTTTCTAAATTGTTTCACTGAACAATAGTTTTGCAGATTTAGAAAAATCATCAAAAACCTGCCAATTTTGAACATTAAAATATCCACGTTATTTAATTGGTCGGACGAGGTCCCAGAATTAAATTGTCTTAAAATTCTCACCATATAGTCCACATAGAATATAACATCAATCATATCATATGGTAATAAAAAAATGAATGTTGTTTAAAATAAAGACATTTAGATGCATGTCTGACAAGTATTTTTCAACGCGTGTTGAAATTAGATGAAACTAGATATAAATAAACTTGATTCCAAGACGTCTTATTAGAACCTTTGCTAATTGTTAATAGTACTCCCTTCATCCAATTTTAAACTTTGTAGTTTCAATGGGCACAACAATTAAGGGTTTTAAGAACATGTGATGCAAAATGAAAGTTGAGAAAAGACATGGGGTCGAAAATAATAATAGCCACAGAAAACTGGCAGAAGAGATCAGATTCAAAGTAAGAAGTTTAAATATGGACAATTAAAATAGTAAAGTACTCGTAGTAGTTTAGAGTACATTAATATTTGTTTCGAGTTTTCATTGACTTCAAATTTACTTTGACTAATTAAGTTATTAAATAATGTATGATAATGTGTATTTAGAGAAAAATGAAGTAAAAGTGTGAAACAACAAATAAAACACGCAAAATCTCCTTCTAATGAGAATCGATCAATTGGAGAGGGGTAGTACATATTATTCCCTCCGTTCAAATTCAAAGGGGTAAGTTTGTTTTTTTATATTTGTCAAGATACGTTTTATCCCGTCAATATCTTTCGTTTTACATTAACAAAAATTATGAAAATTCGATATTCTTAATTTACTCATAAAGATGAATAAAGCAAGATCTCACATGATTATATTTTCTCTTATAGATTATCGAGAATACTAACAATTCTCTTGAGTTGTAAATAGTGTCCAAAGAAAAAGCGTATCATTTGCATTCGAACGGGGGTATGATGTATGTAACATGCGTGGTTGTGTTTGTTGTTATTCCGTTGAAATTATTGCAAGCTAAGGGTGACATATATATAAATTGACTGCATAAATTTTCGGACTAACATATTTGACCATGACAATAATAAGCACATACATGTTGACTGTTAGAAGTATCAAACCACATATACAGCTATATAATTTATTCATTTTTCCTAACAAATTACACAATCAGTTTCGTTATAATATAAAGGAGATTAGATTTGAACCTGAGAGCTACTACCTCAAAGGTATCTAGTCTTAACCATCAGGCTAGGATGTTTAAGTAGCTATATGATTTGTTAAAGCCATATAAATATAAAAATGGCAGTGGCAGTTTCTGAGCATAATATGCATGGGAAAATGGTTCAGTTGCATGGGGTGGACCAATATGTTTGCTGCGATACCAAGCAATGTAATGTAATGTAATACAGTAGAATCTATTTATAATTCATTAAGTAAGTTTGTTGTGTGTATCAGTGTATGTATTGCTATCGTCATCATCATTTGAAACCGAGCTGAGGGAGGGAGGGAGGGAGGCATCCATAAATGGTATAACACCTATTCTTTCCACTTTACCAATTACATCCACTCATCGTTTCTTTAGATTCCGGGAATATAATCCTAGTTATTGGTACTCCACACCCGCACCTCCTCTTCATCTTCTACTCTCCTATGCTTTCATTCTCAAAATATTGATTATTCTGATGGATTGAAGGCTCTAGAACGGATCTAACGAATTTTCTTTACGTATATATATATATTAGAAAATTTTATCGATTGCAACAAGTCTAATATACTCCAGGCTTTCGATCACAGGTTGGGATTCATGAAGTCAAGCAATCAATTAAGGTCTTAAACTAATTACTCGATATTTAGATTGTCGTAATGACGATTTACCACAAAAAGTCGATCTAGTTAATCCCTGCACGCATACGTACAAAACCCTAATTTACTCCATAGATCCCCTAGACCTATAATAAAGATAATCAAAGAATAATTCATTATTAAGGAAAAGCAAGTAATATGATTGAACCGTAGAACGAAAGATAAGCAAAATATAAATGAATGAAGAATAAAATAAAGAGAATGATTGAATTACCGAATATCAAGAAAGTAACAAAGTAGAATTAAGACTGATAGTTGATAAAAAGCTAAGTAGATACAAAGCTAATAAGCTTTTTTTTTTTTTTTTCTTTGGTTCAACGAAGAAAGCTAGTGAGTAGATATAAAAACGCACTTAGTCGCATTACAAAACTAATAAGTTGATAATACTTTTTCTATTCTCTCCTTAAATACCGATATGATTATGTAAAGCAAAGATTTCAGCAAGTATTAGTGGGCTTAAAGCATATATATATATATATACCCAAAGGGAAATTGCTTCTCCGATCCACACGGGAAAAATATCGATCGACACATAAGGCAACAAATTGATAGACAAACGTCACCAATTGACTAACATAGAGGCGATAGTATGCACTATGTATGCAGGGCTTATAAAGCATGAGTACGAAATATAAGTGCTTATTATTTCAATTGAGTATAAGTTTTGCTACGCTAGCTATCTCCATACAAAAGTAGTCCTAGTTTGCCCTCTTTCAATACCCGATCAACTATTGCTCTTAAGACGAGTTTTCATTTCTATCGTCCTTAAGCCCCTTAATGTAGGCACCGTAACAAAAAGGTGTGACAAAAAAAAAGACTAACTACGACATTAAGTACATAGAGAGAAAACATACATAAATGAAATTAGATAGAGAATTAAAAAATTGAGTAAAAGTAAAAGTGAAGAGAGTGTTTAGCTATGTCGATTTAATCTCAAATACTACGAGTATAAAACAAAAAAAAAATGAAGGAAATAGGCTACTAGTAGTATCTTAATATGCGAATTGAAGCTGTGTAACGCGGAGAAGAAGGAAGGAAGAACCCAATTCAAACTAGGCGGTGCAGTGCAGGTAGGTTGGTTTATATTCCCCCATTGAATTAAACGAGTCTTGGAACCTGAAAATCCATACACAACAAGCAAGCAACTTCTCAGTAACATTCACAATTAGCTGTCATTTGTTAGCATGCATCTAGTCACGCATATTGTACTAGGTAAACATATTCTAAATCTACCAACTAATCCTGTCATAATTCAAAATTATTTCTTCCATTTTTTAATATTACCATTTTTAGGTTTTCATTTTTAAAACGAAATGCGCACGGCCCCATAGGGTAATCTATTCGGTTCTAGGAACCGGAACCAGGTGAAAGACCTCAATATTTATATTGATTATACAAAATTAGCAAAAGTGGTCAATTGGTACAATGGTTATTAAGATATTTAATGTTAACCTTGAGGTTATGGTTCGATTCCTATATTACTCATTTTTTAAGTCATTTTTCCATATTGAAATTGGAACAGAGCCTCCGAATACTCCGTAATTAATTACTCCCTCCGTAGGGAGTATGTTAATTGAAATGGAGCAATAATATTGTCATTGATGAGAAGGAAAAGATGTAGGTAGGTAGCTAGCTAGCTAGGTACATACCAAGAAATAGCTTTCTCCATGCTGCAAGGGCTGGAATGAAATACCGAAGTCATTGAGAGGGACGGGCACACCAGAAGAGTGCACCAGTATGACTCCATCCCCGAACATCGTCTTCACTTCAATCGGCCCATCCCCCACCTGCGTTGCTACTCCGTTTATAAACACCGTTACTATTCCCCCTGCATGCATTTTCACATGTAACACCGTTCGTCGATTTAAGACCAACTAATGGGAGATGTCTTGACAGGACAAACACAAACGGTGTAGATCATCTCACACTTTGATTACGGTAAGTAAACAAGTTGTACCTTGTACCGTCCGACTATTAAATATTTGACTCATACAACAAAAATTTCACAGAAACTTAAAAAGAAGGAAAATAAATAAGTATCGAATGGTACATTTAATGGAGCATGAACATTAAAATTTGCGAGAAATGAGTAATGCGTCAGATAAAGGACATTATTATAAACTTAAACAATGTATGATTGTCAGACGAAAATGTGGAACAACAATGAACCTCGTTTTGTTTAATGTTGTACTAGTATTATAACATCCCGTGTTCGAATATTTTTCGTGATTTATTTTTATTCCTATGAAATTTCATGTTTTTTTCTTCATAAGAGATTAAAACTGCCACTCCATAGCTAGGTAATTGTAATTAGGGAGGGTGGTATCTGTAAGAGTATATATATATATATATATATATATATATATATATATATATATATATATATAAAAACATTTTTGGACCTCTGACCATCGGCTTAGGATTTTCACCCTATTTATAATTAAAACAAAAGGCAAAGGTTAGAGCACTCACAGTTCCCTGTCGAAGTCACTGAAGTGAACTTAAATGAGAGAGTAGTCTACTGATATTGAGCAAAATTGAATTGAACTCATTGAAGTGACTGTGACATGCCAAAATTAATGAGACTAAATTTAACTTAATTATATCAAATAAAGATAAATATCAGTGATCTGACCTGAAAATAAGCTAGAATACTAAATATGTTATGAAATTAGAAAGGAGTAGTCGTATATACATACCTGTGTGAAAGGCGGCAAGATTTGATGAATGATGATTAGAGCACAAAACAGGAGTGTGAGAAGAACTAGTATTCAATTGATGATGTACATGTGGATTCATAATGTGACCAGGAAATGCAGAAAACACATGATCAACCCCACCACCACCACCACCACCACCACCACAATAATCAAAGCTACTCGTAGTAACCGCCACACTACTACTACTACTATTAGTATTATTGTTACTGCTGCATGTATTATTCAGCTGATGACTACTACTACTACTAGTATTATTATCATAAAATTCGAGACTTCCGGCAACAGCGAGGTGAGGCGGTGGCAGGTTAGCTGCGAGGGAAGCCTGAAGTTGACGCTGGCGGCGCCGTGACCGTGATCGCCGGTTTTGGAACCAATAGAAGACGTTGGCGTCCCCCACCGCACCGAATTTCTCAAGGAGTTTACGAATCCTGACTGTTTCCTCCTTTGGAGGGTTCACCATGCCGCTGTTGAATATTGATTCCAGTATTAGTATTTGTTCTGGTTTTGGGGTCCATCTTGACCTTACTGCCTCAGATCCTCCTCCTCCTCCTCCTCCTCGACTTCCACTGCTGCTGCTACTTGAAGAAGTAGTAGTAGTAGTGGGAGCAGTAGTATTAATAATAGTAGTGTTTTGAGTTGTTGTTGTTAGTATGTTAGGATGATTATTAATAATATTACTAATGGAGGCGTGGGTGTTTGTTGATTGATCTTCCATGGAATTAAAATGGGAGGTGGACTGGTGTGAATGAATATTATAGGATGAAAAGGATGGAAGTGGAAGTGGAAGTGGTGGATTATTGTTATTGTAGAAGGGGATGAGAGCACATGACATGCGCAGAACCCTAGCTAGCTACCTTGCTTTACTTACTTAAAAGGATTTCGATCGCCAATTTGGAGCCCTATTTATAATGCCCAAAATGAATTAGCCTCACCCTCCCTCTAATATGAAACCCCTTATTTAGTATTCACTTCGATTTTTGCACAATAAATAAGGTTGTGGGTGTGGAGGGTGGCACGCATGCGTAACGTAAAAATCTCCACTAACAAAATTATATAAGAATGTGACAATTCCAGTAAAACTACCATAAAAGAAATACGGAGTATGTTGCAATTACAAAGAGCCGGAGTACTTCATTCCTACTTCCTTGCATCCAAACAAAGTTTTGCATTCTTTTATGACAAAAGACTTTACCAAACAATTCTCATACGGAGTATATTATTCATCTATTTACCCAAAATATCATTGCTCCCTCCGTCTCACTAAAAGAGTTACCCATCTATTTTTAATTTAGTGAGAATTAAGTCGAGTAGAAATGTGTGGTGGAATGGAGTCACATCTAATGGCCTAATGGGAACTAAAAAAATCAGACAAAAGAGGGATAAAGTAAAAGGAAAATCATTTAGAGAGACGGTCCAAAAATGGTGACTCTTCTACAAAGACAGATGAAGTACTTTTTAATCCACTTCAATTTAGTTAGGTACGTAGATCCATTAACCATTTGTGTACCAATAATACCTCCACTACTTTTTATCCACTTTTTTTTAAAAAGTCCTCAAATATCCAAGGTAAATCTTTCATTGGATGGAAGGGTACGGTGTACTCCCTCTGTCTCAATCAATTGTTTGCCTTTGCTTTTGCACAAAGACAAGGACGGAGGAGGGACCCAATAAATGGGTAACATGTGGACCAAAAGTGATGTGGATGATCATTTTACATATAAAAACTTTCCTAAAATAGAAAGACAAACAAATGACTGAAACTGATTAAAATGGAATAGGTAAACAATTGACCGGAACGGAGTGGGTAATATTTAGTGTTTTTGGTTTTTTGTGTTTGGTTTCACACCGTTGTGTATATACAGGGTAAGAATTGAACACTCAACCTAGGTTTCCCACCCATTCAATTCTTTTGTGAGGATCATTTTTTAGAGGAGAAAGGAAAATAATTACCATGGAGTAATTTTTTTTTTTATAATAGAATGAGGAGTACTATGTTGCATGCATGTATGATGTATGTTCCCCAACTTGCTTTACCAAATTGCCCTTTTTGTAATTATCAAAGCCTTTTTTTCTTGGCTAATTAGAGTACATACCTCTGGCCTGTCCGATTATGGATTAATATAATGGTAGGAGTTCATACATACGGCAACTACGTACATTAATGATGCGTAGATTATATTCCATCGGAGTGTGTAGCTGTGTATTACTATGTCTATGTCTGAAACAATTAAGTCAGAACTCACCGTCAAAATAACTAAATTAAAATAAGTCAGAACTCAGAAGAACATGTACCCAGATATGATGAATGAGAGCACTTATGCACTTGGATTTTTTTGCCCTTTTCAAACTTTAGAATGAGTACAATATTTTAAAAGAATAAAAGGGGTATATTAAAATCATGATTCTTTCTCTTTCGGTCTTCGTCAATAGTTATTTAGGGTAGATCTCGTGAGAAATCGTTTTTCACTAAGTTAACCAGAGACGTATCTAGAAAAATAAAAAAATAAATTAGCAGGAAACTCTCGCGAACAAAAAATGGAAAAGATAAAAATGATTGTAGACAATATAAAACACAAATTCTCACTTTAGATTATGATGATATAACCCCACAAAATTTAATCAAAAGTAAAAATATAGGTAAATATTGAATAATACTCCCTCCATCCCAATAACTATTTTACGTTTGCGGTGGGTGAAACTTAACAAAAAAAAAAAGTGTGAACTACTGATTGACACACTAATAAAGAATAGTGTGAACTATTGACCGACACGGAAAAAGTATAACCCAAAACGGGATAAACTTCAGCTAAAATATTGTGTTATCAATTCAAATCATTCTCTCACCTTTAAAACCTTAATAATCACGTATAAAGTAAACGTGAACTTTCGATCGGGACGGAGAGAGTACTGTAGCCGAGACTTGTTGCCTTCGTAATCTACTCCTTGAACTTCATTGCCCTCAATCAAAAGTCACCCTGCATCGTTTATTGCAACAATGTAAGCGCCATTTACCTCGCCTGTAATCTCGTCAACCACCAGTCCACCACAACGAACCAAACACACTGAAATGGACATCCACTTTATTCGTGAAAAGATTGCTTTAGGTTAGCTACATGCCTGGCCTTTCAATTTCATTTGCATGTAAACCTCACTATATATTGCAAAACTCTCGAAAAATATAAATTGAAATAGCGTCATTTGATGTTTTGTTCTATCATTCTAGTTTTGTATGGTTATATCATTCTTATTGCGAATATATGAGGAAAGTTGATACTCCCTCCCCACCACTAAAATTTTTCCACTTTCCTTAAAAGGAAACTCCACTAAGATTTTCCCACTTCATAACTTTCCTTATTCATCCATTATACTCTTTTTCTATTGGTTACTTTTTGTGATTTGACATCTTGAACCCCACTCAACAATTTATCACCTTCCATGACCCATTTCTTAATCCATGTGCCATTATGAAGTGGGAAGATCATTGTGGTGAGGAGGGAGGACCATTTTCAATGTTCTCATGAAAAAATTGAAGTGATTAAAGCTTCCAAAGGACAACTTGATATTTTTTGAATTTTTTTATTTTCTTAAAGAAAAAAAAAGAGTAAACAAAGTGTTTAAGAATATGATCTAGATTTCTATAAAAGAATATTCATATCCGGATTTGTTTTTACACATATGGATCTGATTCGTATTCATATTTTCGGGATCCAAAATATTGAGATCCAGATCCGATTAGTTAGATCTAGGTCTGGAATCTGAAAAAGATCGAGAACCATTACCCTCCCTAACTCCCTTGACCTGACAAAAATGACTTAACTCAATCCGACACTAGAACTAAAAGACTCGATTTTGACCCGTGTCCCAAAATTTTCTTAATGCAACCTACGAACCAATATCCATAAAAATTTGAAACAATATCGAATCCAAATAAGTCGGCCGGACCCGTACCCATAAAATACTTGACCCATTTGGTCCGAACAATGAGCCACCTTTCAACTAATGTTTGTGCAGAATTCCATGTGTGCCTGTTCTGAATATTTTTGGTAGACCCGAACACGAACAAGAACAGTAAAACAGTCCTTGATCTATCTATTTCATGAAAATAGATGCGAATTCCATCAATTCTTCTGCAAAATTCACGCTTATAACTTTACTTGATCTGGCTACTTCAACAACAACATCTTCCAGGTATCTTCTGATCACTCTTAGCTTCACTCCATTACAGTACTAAATTGCTCAAATTTTGTTTCTTTTTCATAAATCCATGGTAGTTTCTTTGTTAGTTAATAAGAGTTTGATTAGCCCAATATCGGAGATTTTCACCTTTAGATGAGATGAGAATTGGGCAAAAGCCATTATAATCAGAAGAAGAAGAAGAAGAAGAAAGAAATGATGGGTTACTTCAATTTTGAGTAATTTGGACCAAGAAAAAGTGGGTAGTGAAAGCCTTGTTACTTGATTGCTCCATACTTGTAACCTTTAATGGATGTATACAAGATCCCAATCCGAGCCTTTTTTGTCGTCTAATTGATTCCTACTTGATGTAATCACTTTGATTTTGAGTGATTGAGTGATGATGCTAAGATATGAAGATATACTTCAGATAGTTCAATTGATGTTATATGATGATGACCATTCGCGATTAAAAGTTAAAACCCGTCTTGATGCCATTTACGATCAAGGGTTTCATGCCAAAATGGTGTTTATGCAACAATAATATTGCTGTAAAGTGTCATATTCTTTCGCTGTATGTTCGAAAGAAGCCGTTACTGAGTTTTATTGCAGGTTCTCTTTCGCTTTAAGTACTTACTTGTGTGAGTGACGGAGGGAGATTCGTGTTTTTTTTTTTTCGAAGTTTGTTTCATCAGCTGTTTTTCTGCTCTGTATGATTTATGGTTTCTCTAATTCTTCGAAGGTCAGTTTGTTCTTCACAGATCCTGATATTAGATTCACAAAAAGGGCCGTAAGCTAGCAGGATTTAGTCGTTGTTAACATCAATGGAGGAGCATAATAATGACGATTTGGACTCTCTCTTTGACGGCATGGTTCTTTTTACTCCCCAAGAAGTAGTTAATAACGACACCAGTTCTCATTGTGATGTGGGCGAGCCTTTGAAGATGGATGTGAGTACATCGGGTTTATCATCAATATCCGATTCACAATCTTCTGAACCACTTGACGAGAACCTGTTTTCTGATCTTACTGTTATCACTCCTTCCTATGTTGAAACTACTATGACCAAGTCACCGAAACCTACAGACCCATTGCCTGTGATGACATCGATCCCCTTAAAAACTGACACAAGAGAAGCTCCAGCTGTTTCATATTTTCGGCAAAGTTCTAGTAGAAAGAAAAAAAGAGTTGGCCTAAGGATTGGTTATGCACGGGATTCACCACTTGCTGATGAGTTGGAACCAGGTTCGGATTCTCACGAGTCATTACCTACTGCTGAAAGCCCTTTGTCGGTTCCTACTCCTACGGAAGTTGACTTGGGTGTCGGAGGTGAAAATCAAGAAATAACTCCCATTTGTGCCCGTGATAGCCATGATGAACAGGTCGACACTAATGCAATACAACTTGAACATCTGTCTGGTGATAGAGAATCACACTCCGAGCAAAGTAATGAGAAGCTATCTATAGACGAAAATGTTGGGTCGGCACCTCTCGAAGGAGGAGAATCACATACACTTGGTAATGAAGAAAAAGAAGTGAAGGGTACTTGCGACACTCTGGAGGGTGAATATGAAAAGATCAAAGCTGAAATCGCTGATAAGATGAAACATGTTCGAGAAAATGCATCATCTATATCTATTGAAAAGAAGGAGTCTAGAAGGAGGAGGAGAAAAGCTTCTGAGAATGTCGAACTGGCATCTGAACGGTACAAGGAGATTGAAAAGAAACTAGAGGAGGCCTGTGAGACTGAAGACTTTGAAATGGCAGATCGCTTTAGCGAGAGCCTTGCTGCAGCTGAAAAGGAAAAAGAAGGCTTGCTAAATGAACTTAGGGATGCTGAGGGGCACTGTGATGCTATTGATTTAAAAATGGAGGCAGCTCTCGAGCATCAGATTACTGTTGAGGAAGAATGCGCGTCATTGTTACAATTGTTTTCTAAGGTATGCTTATTCTTGATTTCGGTTTGTGCTTACAGGAATTTATGTTTTCTCAGTCGTGCTTATAGGCCTTTACAGTCTACTCTAGAATTAGGTCTCTTAGGCGAAGCAATTACATTGATTATTCTATCATAATTTCTAATTTGTAGATAGGAAGGAAATTAAATACTAGGATGTGGCTAATGCATCTTTATAAAGATGACTTCTGGACCTTCGAGGTGCCCAAACATGATGCAACCATCCTTTACCTTTTCTGATGGAATCATAGAATCACGAGGTGAAGCAATTACGAGATCAAATACATACACCTCTAAAATGTTATTGTATAATAGTCTCTTTTCTTGAAGACTCTAAAACCCATTTTTAACGTTGTTGCTGGTGAGCGAAAATATGTAACGCTTCCTGGTGGGATATTCAATCAAAAGCACAAAATAGTTTTCACTAAGAATTAAAGAAAAAATACAATAAATTATTTCCCCCCACAAAATGGTTTACATCAGTATGTAGGAGCACTATCAAGGATTCTATTTTTAAGTGAATTGCTTCTAGTAGTTGTCTCCGTCCAAAATTTTTTGCAATGAGGAACTTCACCCATGCATTGGTGGATAATTTTTCTTCCCCGACGTTCCCACTGATACATTTTTTATAAGGTGTGAAAAGATCTGCACTCCTCATTCGACTTGAAATTTGACGAGTTTGAAAAAAAAATGTTCTCGTTCAAATTAAGTTATGATGGTTCCGAAAAGCGACTAAGTTCTCGTCTAACAAAGATTGAAGAAATTTGAATGTTTCTTTGTGATTTTCTTATTTTGCAACACGTGAAGTTTTTACAAATTGCCATGGGTTTGAGGGGTGTTAGAGCTATAATCAATGCATTAGAACTTAATAGTAGTAATTGCCATAAATTTGTCACTAATGAGACCTTTGGGGTGCTCAAAGGTTATGCAACCATGTGATGGAACAACATGATGAAGCAATTACGTTAAAATCAATGCATATAAAAGATTCTTTAGACCTTCTCTCCGTTTCCTAATGCCCGCGGTTTTTTTTTCATGTAGAATGCCTTAGCTAATGCAGACTTGGTTTTGGAGACTGTTGAGGTCGATTCGTCGAAGGAAGTTGATCAGTGGTTCAACTCAGTTCAAGCTTTAGAGTCCAAGAAATTGGAAACAGAAATTGAATCACAGCTAGTAGATGATGCTCGTGCAGCATTACGTGGCTCCATTGAGCATTTAGTTGAAAATGATACACAGGAAAAAGAAGCTCTTCGTGAGAAAAAACGTCTGCTGACACATGAGTTGGAAGAACTTCTGCGTTTAGTCAAAGCAAAAGAGACCGAGATAGCCGAAATAGATTTTAAAATTGAAGCAGTGGACAAAAAAGTATCTGACGTCTTCTCAGGTTTTAAGGATCTCCAAGCAAGAGTTGATGCTAAATTTGGGGAGTTGCAAACTGTCATGTCTGAAGTTCAGTCAGAATCTGAGGCTCTATCGAAAAGGAAGGAAGAAATTGATAGCCTTTTATCCCAGGGAAAAAAACGATTTGAAGAACTCAAGAAACTTGCTGTGGAATCTGAAGATCATATCAACGTCATTGTTGAGAATCTTAGACTCAGAAAAGCAATAGTAACATCCGTCCTGAAAGCCAGAGAAGAAAAGTCGATGCTTGCCAAAACAGAGGAAAAAATATTGGCAGACACTCAGTTGCTCAAACAGGAGATTTCTACTGCAAGAGCTTCTCTGCAGGTATGTACTATAATTTCAGTACCGATAAATGCTTCATGAAAAATTTAGTTTACGGTGTAATGAGAGTTTGAGACTATTGTATTGACGATGTGATAGGAACTATCATCAAAAAAGTCGAGCATCCAACAAGAAGCTGCTTCGATGAAGCAAAGACTAATATTCATTGACAAAAGAGTGCCAGAGCTAGAAGCGGAGAAGAAAGTTGCAGCAGCCGCAAGAAACTTCAAGGAGGCAGCACGCATTGCTTTCGAGGCTAAGTCCCTGACAGCCGAGAAACAGACTCACGAGGCAAAGCTGGAAGAGTCCACGCAACAACTAGGAAACATGGAGAATGAGATCAACGAAATTACCTTAAAGTTAAGCGAGTTTGAACAACTTGTATCCTCAAAGGAAAGAGAGGCAGCCATGGCCAGAATCCAGAGGCTTAAACTTATTTCGGCTTCAGCTCTGAGCGAAAGATCAGCTGCTTTCGAGTTGGGTGATGTTGAAGAGGCTGATCTACTTCTGGCCGAGGCTGAAACTGCAGATTCTGAAGCTAAACAACTTGAGCTACTACATGATATCAGCGAAGAAGAGTTTTCCAAATCTATCTGACGATTCCATTCCCGTTAAGTTTTTTGTCACTCAACTTACAATTCTTTCGATAGATTCAAATTTGTAAAGGATTGAAGAATTTTTTATATCAATTTTCTCCCGAAATCCAGAAATTGTACACTACTGTATTCATAGCATTCACATAAAGAAATGTTTCCTTTGCTATAATTCGTTTAATTTGAGTGGTTTTTTTTTCATGAACTTATTTCCACTTTTTGAACTCTGTTCCGAATTCGCACTTAAATCCATTCTGAGGCCACTTTGTAGTGTTTCAGAATCAGAGGACGGTAACAGCGTCATAGATAGGCAAAATCCGATAGACTGATGTCCTGGAATTCCGTTAAGTAATGGCTGCAGGTTTATTTTCTCGATCTCTGGTTTTGATTTATTAAGTTCATTTAGTAATAAGAACATGATAAATATAAGCATAGCACCACAAAATGACAAGATGGTAAGGCCCTGTTCTTAATTTTCGGCTGAAATGGGACCTGAATTGAGCTGAATTTATACGAGTAGAAGCTAAGGAGAACTAAACGAGCTGGAAAGAACGGGCCTAAATTCACCTCAAATTAAAGAATAATACACTTGATTTCCTGTGTTGTACAATCATGGCATCATACTTTGATACTTGTAACTTATTCAATTCCGTCAATCAAAACAAATGAATGTATGAAGGTATATATTGAGTATACATTACCAATTAAATTGGTGAAGCAAAAAGAAGGAAGAAAGCTGCTTATCCATCTATCTATCACCTGCACTGAAATTTAGAAGAATTCCTGGACGAAACCAATTTCTTAAGCAAAATTTTGAGTCTCCTGAACCCTGCACCCGGTTTCAAAACACCGTAGTTCTCAGCCTCCAACTCGGAGCAATTGGGGTGTTTCTCCTTGCACCACCCACCGTACGCAAACTGACTCTTCCAGTTTCGCCTTTTAAGAAGGTCTCGATCAATTTTATCAAGCACGCGGTCGTTTTTCTTGAACTTCCTAGCGAATGGGCGATTACTAAGGACCATTTTCCTGTAATCTTTGAGCCCAAGTGACCTGGGATGCTGCTTCGGAGGCGTGTCCCAAGTGATGTAGTGAAGGTCGTGGTTGATCGTCGTGTTCTTGTATTCTTTGGAGTTACATATGAGAGTTTGGAAGTAGCCCTCTGGGGAGGATACAAAGTTAGTGTAGTAGAGGAGAAGTGTTCTTGGAAGATTGTCCCAACCAATTATGCAATACTCTGCGAATGATCGCGATAGAATCATCCATGCTGAACCTGTGGAAAACAAACATGGAACATAACGAAGTTGTTTTGAGTAGGATAATTGTAATTAGGTCACGTTTAATCAAATACAGGGATACAATCGGGGTTTAGAAATTATGAACGAAAAACAGTACAACGTAGGAAAATCGTATTAATAATGTGAAGAAGACAGCACACCAACTAACAGTAACAGTGTACCAAATGAATGGTCTACAATGTAGAGATCGAGTAGATGATTTAGCCTTGAAGTGAGGGACTCTAATCTAATCTAATCTAATCTAATCATATGACTGACTATGAGTCCCTGACGTACGTACCAGGCTAGCTAGGCCACATCCACATGCTTTGCTTCTACTTGTTCATTACTTTAATTCTCTTAACTAACTTCACATGTCACCCCCACCAAATCCACGGATAAGATTATACAACCAGTTATACATAATTCCATGTATAATTTGTTTTACGGAGTATGATTTTGAGTTTTATCGTACAAGTTTCGAGTTTTGTTGTTAACTTTTTGAGTGTAAAGTTGTCGAGTTAATTCACGTAAACTCAAAAACTTATGGCTCGGCTCAAAAACTTGTATAAACTCAGTAAATATATATACAAAAGCTCGATAATTTTACCTTGGTTGTACTTTTTCAAATCCACAACCTTTCTTTCATTAACTTTAATTACCTAAAATACATTGTATTGTATTGCACGTTAACATCTACTTCAAGTCTTCAACCACACTTCATTTATTCCATTAAGTCTTGTTTGTATTGTGACTTTTTGATGGACATATATACTCGTTACAATAATAAAATTAGTCTAATAGTATGATCTTTTGTGAATATTTGTTCGATTTTATTTTAGACTTAGATAACTAAAAAGGATAAGAGTATAAGACAGATTGATTACCTGTATACAATTTGAAGGAAGTAGGGAGCTCCCTTTGCTTGATAGCCCACCATATTTCTGATTTGTTTAAGCTATACAATGCTGGATCTATTATTATTGGTTTCCCCCTCTTATTCCTGAAATATAACATAATAAGTATTAATGACCCACAAATTCAATCCAGTGTTTTTTTTTCAATTTCTATAGTACTATCCATTTATTACCCAAGTTCAGATAGTGACGATTTTTTTCCCCCAAATTCATCATCTTAATGCTTCGTCTTTGGGAAAACAAAATTGTCGCTCTCGAAACTTGTGGTACACATCAAATTATGGTAAGTCAATCGTCTTTCAACCAATAGACTATTGCCTAGATGGATTGTTTTTACGAGATCTTTGAATTGAAGGGAAAAAAATCGAAAATGATGGATACAAAGCCAAAAATAAAAAATAAAAAATAAAAAAAAAAATACATAAGGGTAGCAATGTACTCCACATGTTGTAGAATGTCCAAAAAAATAAAATAAAATCAATAAAGATATATGCCAAAAGTTAGTGTAGTACTAGTTCTTACAGTTTCCATCCAAGGCGACTTGAGTGCTGAATAAAGTTGAGATCCCTTGGTATGCTTGAGAATGCTTGTATTAAATCTGTAGTCAAATCCCAATGATTAGATATAATTAATTATCGGTTTTTCTAACGTGCACTGGTGTATCCAGTGTCACACGTTAGAAAAACCGTTAATTTATTAATGTAACGAAGAAAAAAGGGGGCACTCACCATATATACTATACTACATACCATCTTGAGTGAGCAAAGGATAATCAGAAGCACTAAGATTGATGAACCAGTCCCATTGACAAGTCCTCAAGAGAATAGACATAGCATGTAATGTTGAAGCTAGCATTGTTGGACCTCTATATGTCACCAAATTGGGTTTACCAACAATCCATACATTCCCCACTTGATTGAACACTTGATCATTTGCAACAAAGGTTTGGATTTCGAAATGCTCTGATGTCGGGGCGGCGTAATCCATGTGAATCAGGTAGAAGTTTGCAGGGTGGTAGAGTGCGTACAGTGTTCTCTTGAGTTTGAGGACATCTCCTTTTGATGCAGAGATCAGGTATGCAAATGAAACAGGGTAGTTTTGGGTGTGGTTGTTGTTGTTGTTGGTTTTGAGTAGTAGTTTCAGTGGTTTTGTTGGTGATGAAATGTTGAGTTTGGTTGAGATGTAGATGAGGGAGAGTGTAAGTAGAGATGTAAGGAGAAGAGTTAGCATGAGTTTATGGGTAGCCATTTGATGGGAGATGTGCTTTTGTTTTCAGGAGGGGACAACATTTGTGATTTGAGATGAGGGACTAATGAATAAAGTACACACTACTTATCAAACAAGTCGGTCGTTGGGGAAGTTGAGGTGTATGTGTCATGGAATATAATACTCCTTATTGTATTCGTGTTTCACGACTCACGAGTAAGTCTCATACTCTAATGTAAAGTCTTATTTGAAAATATTAGATTGATATTGACAAAAATATATTTAGAAATCAGATTTGAGTATCTTACTGTAGACACCCGCATTTTGACTGCCAGGTGTCTATGGCAGTTTCCAAAAATCACTCGATGATGATCGGACGCTAACATGTCTCTATGCGCTCGGATACGGGCTCAAATCCATTAATTGCTGGCTAACACACTTATGGAGTACAAATCTCACAAAATCAACCTCGAATCCAGGCCCAGTGGATCATTCCGAGTCAAACAAGACTAATTTGGGTCAAAACCGACACCGGAAATAAAACCGACTTTTAGCGGCCGGATTAAAACCCGATCAAAGCCATTTCCGAGTAGCTCACCCACGATCCACCTCCAAACGGGTCATCAAATCAAGTACGTCAAGGCACAAAACCCTAGACACCAAGGTGCCTTAGCCTTGCCTATATAAGCAACCCCCATGCACACATCTTCAACACTTTTTTCACAACTTCTCACAACCCTAAAAAACCCTAGTACACTCTAGGACAATCATCTTACACATCTACACAAAAACTCTAGTACACTCTAGGACAATCATCTATACACATCTATACCCTAGCAATTCTACACTAGCAAAAACCTTAAACCTAGTTTACACTAGCAAAAACCCTAAACCTAGTTTTAGGAATCAAACCCGAGCCACCACAACTTAGCCTCCATACACCTCGAAGACTCTTGTGTTAAAGCCACGGTTACGAGTCCGCACCGAGACAAGAACATGTAGGTTGAGGGTGACAAACCTCGTTCTCCTTTCCCTTTTCTTCTCGTCGTCCATCTCTTTTTTTATTCCTTTTTACGTTTATTATTATTATTATTATTATTATTATTATTATTATTATTATTATTACGTTTATTATTATTATTATTATTATTATTATTATTATTACGATTATTATTATTATTATTTACCTCGTTATCATTATTGCATCATAATATCGGTAACATCGTTAGTATCAAAATATTAAAATACTCATTGATTTGTGTCAAGTAAGAAGGATATCGGGATAAGAAAACACGAACATACAAGTGTACTGCACACAGCGTTGACGGTCGCTTATCCCGGTACCCCGATTATTTGATTATTGAGATGAGTCAACTTAAACAAGAGTTCGTCATTATTTCTCGTCGTTATCATCTTTAATATTGCATTCATCAAATTTTCTAAAACCAATTTTAATAAGAGTCGAAACCCGTTGACACGGATCCGACATCACAATCCCTAGGGATTTATTTCGATGTCGGAAAAGTCGAGGGAATCAAGTTTTTTTATTATTCAAGTAAAGCGTCGATTTTAGATTCGATACCAATTCCATAATTGGATATCGAATCTAACAATCAAGTCATATGAATTAATTAACGTGATTTATTCATATCACGATAATTAATTCAAAGCGACTAAAATTAATCCATCTTTTTTATTTTTCACTCTAAATATCCCATATCGATTCAATAATCGAATATGGGATAGGATGAGTATTCAATTTTAGAATCGGGTATAAATTCAACAATATTTATATTCGGTTCAACAAAATTCGCGATTTATAAAAAACCAAGTCGAACATAAATTGTGCAATATTTATGTCCGATTCGGTAAAACCGTCGAGTTATCAAAAATCAAAAGCAATTTCAAAATTAACAATTAAATTGCAAACGAACCAAGTTCGTACAGGTGCCACTCGACCGAGTGCTTTAGCCACTCGATCGAGTGACATCACAAAATCGAGTCAGAATGCTTTTTACGACCACCACTCGGTCGAGTCTCACAGTGACTCGATCGAGTGGCTACGTACTCGACCGAGTTGGTCAATAACTCGGCCGAGTACGGTCTCTGACGCAAAACGGAATCGATTTTTTAGGGTCCACTCGATCGAGTCCATCGGCCACTCGATCGAGTGACCTCATAACGACTAACACAATAAACCGTACATTATTCTATTTTCAAAACTCGGTAGTAATTTGTGATTTATGTCAACACGTGTTTAATCAATCATGTGTATTACTACCTTTTCAAAACATACATCATCATATTTGCATCTTTTCATCTTATTCATTATTTGCACAAACCGTTATTATTCGTTATATTATTACATCGTTACTAACGCGTTTGTTATTTCTTTTGTCAATTTAATTATTGTTCGTTTATTGTACTAAATGAACCCACATGCTAAAATTCCACTTTGACGTAGAATTAATTGCATTAAATTGACTTAGAAACCCTTTTCAAATTTCATTCACATGCCTAGGAAAAACAATGTTTGCATAAGCTTTTTTTCCCGTTTAACTAACGCGCGTATTGTAAGTCATTCGAATTCTTAGTAGAGGTCGCTAATGTGCGGGCGGGGTTGCGTGTTCTTTGTGGGCTTCCCAACACGTACCCTCACCCCTTACTCAGAACCTCGGTTTCCGGATGCCCGAAACCGTTGGCGCACGAGAGTCATTCCATACACGATATCCGATAATGTCGGTATCGGTATCACAATGCAAAGGGACGAGCCCAATAAACTCTGACATCGGAAATGGGCCGTATTTTGTATACGGACCACTACGACATAGAGTGGGCTCGAACGGTTCCGAATAACCATAAAATTCGGTGGCGACTCCACATAGACCTAAATTTTAATTCGATCCTTCTCATATGGAGATTCATTCGCCTACCCAAACCCGCGCGTGGCCGCGTCGGGGTGGACCTATGTCATGTCCACAATTTGGCGACACCGCTGGGGATTAACTGATGCGTGACTTACCATCGGCATCCTCAGGGTGAGACTCGAATAGAAATCGTTTGACAAATACAATACGCGTTTTAGTTCTACGGTTCATGCATAACCCATATTTTCCCGGGCCGGTACTCGCGACCGACGTCCCACTATACCGTTGATGTACTCCAATATGGACATGTCAAAAGGTGTCCATAGTCGATTCGAGTGGGTTTCGCGGCATGTTCTAAGATCAACTCGACTTAGGAAGTCCGTCCCGATCAACGTCTAGACTATGTACACTGGTATAGACCCCCTATAGACCGACCGAGACTTAGTATAGAGCATACATGGCGTCGTTATAATGCTTGTGTGACTACATGCTACTTGGTTTCCGAGTCGTTTTCAAAAACCGTCAATTTTTCAAAATTGCATCTTTTTCAAACCATTCAATTTCAAAACCCGGGACACATACCGAATTTAGGACTTATGATTTTACTCAAAATAGCCTATTTTCTAGACGGTATGCTGCCCAATTCAAAACTCGAAAAGCATTTCGAACTTTCAAAACCCGTGGCCCAATGACTTTTCGTCCTCTTTTTTCGAAAATTTGGGCCATTCACCGAGTCCACTCGGTCCTTTTTCAAAAATCATCAATTTTCAAAACCTTCCACTTCTAGGACTTCCCGTATTTAGCAGTGTCGGGTCGTGTCTTAAGTTGTCAAGGTCTTTAGCGTCGAAACTCCGTCGATCTTACATCACGAGTTTCTTCCCTATCCCGGTCCGCCTTATTAGACTAAGGCAAGGCCCACCTACGTAGGACAAACTCCTACAAAGGAGGGCCCGTTTACACAATCGAGTCAACCTTCCTTCGGACAGGACTAGGCCCACTTAGCCGAATCCTAAGGAAGGTCCATCTTGCACAAGTCACCCATCCAAGTGTTTTTCCCGAGTCAACCTTTTACAAGGCATAGCCTTATAACAAAAGGTTCACGGTCCTTACGTCTAAGGGTCACTCGTCCGACACTTGAGTCTTAACAAAATTATCGATCCCACTCCAGGCTACCCCTTAGCAGGGCGATCGATCACGGTTGCTCTAAGGGTCATGTCTTACACGTGTCTCACATACTCCACTTTCGAGTCACTTAGATGCCACACCATCTGAGTCCTTAGTCTCACTTGGGGGCTATTCTCCGACGGAATGACTAATCACAGTCACTCCGAGAATCATACCCTACACATTTGTTTTAGGAGGGTCTATCCCGAGTCAAACATGGTCGCCCCATTTTCGAACTCACCCTTCTGCAGTTCGAGTCTAATTTACGGTCTTTACTTCGTCTAGGTCAACATTCAAGTATCCCGGTCCGAGAGTCTTTGTCGACTCGTCACCCCGGGCCATGTCTAGTTTGACTCTTGTACTTGCGCAAAGCCGAGTTTAGGCGAGTCGTGGCACCCGTCGTTCTCTCCAATTAAAGACTTTACCAAAAAAAAAACAATCAACCGAACATCCGAGTCCGGATTTGATTCGAGTCTAAGTCTGAGTCCGAGTCTAGGATACCCTACATCCTCATTTCCAAATCAGAGTCAGAGTATTTTGCATTCTGTCCTCTTTTTTTTTTCAAAATTCAATAAAATCAGCTTTCAATATTCTTTCTCATATACACTTTCCTTATGTGTTTCCGAGAATATGATGAACACCATCATACACTGTGAGCACATGCACCTGACTATTATAGGCACATCTATAATGACTGCAGGAAACCGAGCCCGTGTTTTCCTTTTACCTATTTCATGTCTGGTATAGAAAAGGCACATAACTACCCTTAGCAGGAGCATATCGAATCCTATGACAAATCTGGGTAGTCTTCTAGTTTGGGTAAGACGGGAGGCAAGCCCATTTTCCACAACAAACACCCATCCGATAAGATCAACCGATCCCTACCTTTGGTGTTAGTCTGACCAAAATAAAAAAACCCATGACCGGGGCTGAGAGGTCAACCAACATTCAAAAAAACCCATGACCGGGGCTGAGAGGTCAACCAAAATCCAAAATCCCATGACCGGGGCTGAGAGGTCAACCAAAATCCAAAAACCCATGACCGGGGCTGAGAGGTCAATCAAAAGTCAAAAAAAAAAAGAAAAAAAAAGGGCCAAAGCAAAAAAAGGCCATCAAAAAAAACTGGACACAAAAAAAAATCGAAAGTCCATGAAAAAAAAAAAAGCAAAAGGCCAAAACAAAAAAAGCAGGCCATCATCAAATAATTCAGAATACCCATGACCGTGGTCAACGGTCCATTCAAGTGAAAGCCCCACGACCAGGGTACGGTCAAAATTATCAAAACCCATGACCGTTGCTAAGAGGTCAATCAAAAATCAAATACCCATGACCGTGGTCAACGGTCAACTCAAGTGAAAATCCTTTGACCGGGGTACGGTCAAAATTATCCATGCCATCCAATAGGGGAGTGACAATCAAGCTGGTCAGATAACATCACACTCAGCCTTCCCACATTACAACCCTCAAGACCTCCCCGAGACCCAGGCTAGAGACAGCCCGGAATTTTGAGGATTCAAGCCCCATAGGATACCCCTAACCACTAGGGCCAGACATGGAAAGCAGATCCCGCATTATCAAACCGGCTCTCAAAGCCTTAGCTCCAGAGAACCGAGCTCCAAATTTCGAGTCATCAAGGCCATTTACTTCATTATCAAACCGGCTCTCGAAGCCTTAGCTCCACAGAACCGAGCTCCAGATTTCGAGTCGTCAAGGCCATTTACTTCCTAGCACCACATCCCCAAATACATCAAATCCCGAGAACAAAACTCGTTAAAATCCCGAGAACAAAACTCGTTAAAATTCCATCCAAACCAGTTACCAACCCCGAACACGGGAACTCAACTTGCAGTCGGCATAGAACATGCCCAAATAGTTCACACCACCTCTGGGGGCTACCCCGGAGAACACTCACAGTCACAGGATTAATATCCTAACCATTCAAGCCCTTTGATCAAGACATCACTGGGAATGCACCTAGCCTACACCGTCATTATGGCTAGTTACACACAAAGTCCTATTAGCTTAGGCACCATGATATATCTTTCAAACCACTGAACTACGGCATGGTTTGATTTCACTACACGTGAATATGTAGGCAGCCTTTCAACAGAGTCACAACCACCCACTTTGACACACATTCAAAAAGCGTCGTTATTCCGGTCACGACACCATCGTGTTCTCAATAGCTAGCTTTGTTGTCCCGGGGGCTTCTCTTAGACAGAAGACCTCCATCTACTCACAAAATCCAGATGAATCCAACAAAAAATCTAGCCTCCTTTCTATAGTGTGTCCTAGTACTCGGCTCAATCGAAGACAAAAATCTGTCAGGACTCGAGGCAATACCCACTTTGGAAATGTATCCTAAAATAGGAAATCCAGAAGGGCACCAGACTAAAACAGTCTCATTACGGACTACTGCGGTCCCCCCTATAGCATATCTATCCCATTTCGATGTACGACCGTGTTGCCACTCGCCTAGGCTACGGGATGACGCAACTTAAGAGTCTTGTTAGGCGGCCCACACCCCTACCGAGTCGCGGTCCAAACCTTAGAGAGTACAGTCCGTGTCAGTCAACTCGTCCTGTCGTGTCTAGAGTCGAGTCTGTCGGTAGGTCCCTCTCTTCAAATTCCACATTGAGATTTGCAAAATTTAGCCATTTGAAAAAAGATCTTTTTCGACAAGGTCAGATTTCAGTCTATTTAAACTGCGAATTTCTTTCCATTTTGAAAACCTAGCTCGTGATTGCTTTCAGGATTTCAAATTCAAAATTTCAAAAACTTCAAAAATCATTTTTCCCAGCACGAGTCATTTTACTACCTATGTGTTGCATGCATTCTATGTGACTTATACAGGTACGACTCAAACAGGGACACGCAAGTCATCAAATCTCCCCAGCAGCATTTTCCGGGATAGCACGGGATGAGCCAACACACAGGCACACCCAGGGCTTACGCGACAAGCCCAAATTCCCCACGGAGTACAATCATCAAGCTCAGGTATGATTTCTGTCTTGTGGCTGGCGAGCCCTTCACGCGAGTCTAACGGACTATAAACGACCCGACCGGAAGTCTACCAGGTCTTAACGGGCTTGGTAGCTACTCTGACTTTCGCCCTGTCCAAGCCTCAGTCAGAGTGGGGGCTCTGTAGACACCCGCATTTTGACTGCCAGGTGTCTATGGCAGTTTCCAAAAATCACCCGATGATGATCGGACGCTAACATGTCTCTATGCGCTCGGATACGGGCTCAAATCCATTAATTGCTGGCTAACACACTTATGGAGTACAAATCTCACAAAATCAACCTCGAATCCAGGCCCAGTGGATCATTCCGAGTCAAACAAGACTAATTTGGGTCAAAACCGACACCGGAAATAAAACCGACTTTTAGCGACCGGATTAAAACCCGGTCAAAGCCATTTCCAAGTAGCTCACCCACGGTCCACCTCCAAACGGGCCATCAAATCAAGTACGTCAAGGCACAAAACCCTAGACACCAAGGTGCCTTAGCCTTGCCTATATAAGCAACCCCCATGCACACATCTTCAACACTTTTTTCACAACTTCTCACAACCCTAAAAAACCCTAGTACACTCTAGGACAATCATCTTACACATCTACACAAAAACCCTAGTACACTCTAGGACAATCATCTATACACATCTATACCCTAGCAATTCTACACTAGCAAAAACCTTAAACCTAGTTTACACTAGCAAAAACCCTAAACCTAGTTTTAGGAATCAAACCCGAGCCACCACAACTTAGCCTCCATACACCTCGAAGACTCTTGTGTTAAAGCCACGGTTACGAGTCCGCACCGAGACAAGAACATGTAGGTTGAGGGTGACAAACCTCGTTCTCCTTTCCCTTTTCTTCTCGTCGTCCATCTCTTTTTTTATTCCTTTTTACGTTTATTATTATTATTATTATTATTATTATTATTACGTTTATTATTATTATTATTATTATTATTATTACGATTATTATTATTATTTACCTCGTTATCATTATTGCATCATAATATCGGTAACATCGTTAGTATCAAAATATTAAAATACTCATTGATTTGTGTCAAGTAAGAAGGATATCGGGATAAGAAAACACGAACATACAAGTGTACTGCACACAACGTTGACGGTCGCTTATCCCGGTACCCCGATTATTTGATTATTGAGATGAGTCAACTTAAACAAGAGTTCGTCATTATTTCTCGTCGTTATCATCTTTAATATTGCATTCATCAATATTTCTAAAACCAATTTTAATAAGGGTCGAAACCCGTTGACACGGATCCGACATCACAATCCCTAGGGATTTATTTCGATGTCGGAAAAGTCGAGGGAATCAAGTTTTTTTATTATTCAAGTAAAGCGTCGATTTTAGATTCGATACCAATTCCATAATTGGATATCGAATCTAACAATCAAGTCATATGAATTAATTAACGTGATTTATTCATATCACGATAATTAATTCAAAGCGACTAAAATTAATCCATCTTTTTTATTTTTCACTCTAAATATCCCATATCGATTCAATAATCGAATATGGGATAGGATGAGTATTCAATTTTAGAATCGGGTATAAATTCAACAATATTTATATTCGGTTCAACAAAATTCGCGATTTATAAAAAACCAAGTCGAACATAAATTGTGCAATATTTATGTCCGATTCGGTAAAACCGTCGAATTATCAAAAATCAAAAGCAATTTCAAAATTAACAATTAAATTGCAAACGAACCAAGTTCGTACAGGTGCCACTCGACCGAGTGACATCACAAAATCGAGTCAGAATGCTTTTTACGACCACCACTCGGTCGAGTCTCACAGTGACTCGATCGAGTGGCTACGTACTCGACCGGGTTGGTCAATAACTCGGCCGAGTACGGTCTCTGACGCAAAACGGAATCGATTTTTTAGGGTCCACACGATCGAGTCCATCGGCCACTCGATCGAGTGACCTCATAACGACTAACACAATAAACCGTACATTATTCTATTTTCAAAACTCGGTAGTAATTTGTGATTTATGTCAACACGTGTTTAATCAATCATGTGTATTACTACCTTTTCAAAACATACATCATCATATTTGCATCTTTTCATCTTATTCATTATTTGCACAAACCGTTATTATTCGTTATATTATTACATCGTTACTAACGCGTTTGTTATTTCTTTTGTCAATTTAATTATTGTTCGTTTATTGTACTAAAAGAACCCACATGCTAAAATTCCACTTTGACGTAGAATTAATTGTATTAAATTGACTTAGAAACCCTTTTCAAATTTCATTCACATGCCTAGGAAAAACAATGTTTGCATAAGCTTTTTTTCCCGTTTAACTAACGCGCGTATTGTAAGTCATTCGAATTCTTAGTAGAGGTCGCTAATGTGCGGGCGGGGTTGGGTGTTCTTTGTGGGCTTCCCAACACGTACCCTCACCCCTTACTCAGAACCTCGGTTTCCGGATGCCCGAAACCGTTGGCGCACGAGAGTCATTCCATACACGATATCCGATGATGTCGGTATCGGTATCACAATGCAAAGGGACGAGCCCAATAAACTCTGACATCGGAAATGGGCCGTATTTTGTATACGGACCACTACGACATAGAGTGGGCTCGAACGGTTCCGAATAACCATAAAATTCGGTGGCGACTCCACATAGACCTAAATTTCAATTCGATCCTTCTCATATGGAGATTCATTCGCCTACCCAAACCCGCGCGTGGCCGCGTCGGGGTGGACCTATGTCATGTCCACAATTTGGCGACACCGCTGAGGATTAACTGATGCGTGACTTACCATCGGCATCCTCAGGGTGAGACTCGAATAGAAATCGTTTGACAAATACAATACGCGTTTTAGTTCTACGGTTCATGCATAACCCATATTTTCCCGGGCCGGTACTCGCGACCGACGTCCCACTATACCGTTGATGTACTCCAATATGGATATGTCAAAAGGTGTCCATAGTCGATTCGAGTGGGTTTCGCGGCATGTTCTAAGATCAACTCGACTTAGGAAGTCCGTCCCGATCAACGTCTAGACTATGTACACTGGTATAGACCCCCTATAGACCGACCGAGACTTAGTATAGAGCATACATGGCGTCGTTATAATGCTTGTGTGACTACATGCTACTTGGTTTCCGAGTCGTTTTCAAAAACCGTCAATTTTTCAAAATTGCATCTTTTTCAAACCATTCAATTTCAAAACCCGGGACACATACCGAATTTAGGACTTATGATTTTACTCAAAATAGCCTATTTTCTAGACGGTATGCTGCCCAATTCAAAACTCGAAAAGCATTTCGAACTTTCAAAACCCGTGGCCCAATGACTTTTCGTCCTCTTTTTCGGAAATTTGGGCCATTCACCGAGTCCACTCGGTCCTTTTTCAAAAATCATCAATTTTCAAAACCTTCCACTTCTAGGACTTCCCGTATTTAGCAGTGTCGGGTCGTGTCTTAAGTTGTCAAGGTCTTTAGCGTCGAAACTCCGTCGATTTTACATCACGAGTTTCTTCCCTATCCCGGTCCGCCTTATTAGACTAAGGCAAGGCCCACCTACGTAGGACAAACTCCTACAAAGGAGGGCCCGTTTACACAATCGAGTCAACCTTCCTTCGGACAGGACTAGGCCCACATAGCCGAATCCTAAGGAAGGTCCATCTTGCACAAGTCACCCATCCAAGTGTTTTTCCCGAGTCAACCTTTTACAAGGCATAGCCTTATAACAAAAGGTTCACAGTCCTTACGTCTAAGGGTCACTCGTCCGACACTTGAGTCTTAACAAAATTATCGATCCCACTCCAGGCTACCCCTTAGCAGGGCGATCGATCACGGTTGCTCTAAGGGTCATGTCTTACACGTGTCTCACATACTCCACTTTCGAGTCACTTAGATGCCACACCATCTGAGTCCTTAGTCTCACTTGGGGGCTATTCTCCGACGGAATGACTAATCACAGTCACTCCGAGAATCGTACCCTACACATTTGTTTTAGGAGGGTCTATCCCGAGTCAAACATGGTCGCCCCATTTTCGAACTCACCCTTCTGCAGTTCGAGTCTAATTTACGGTCTTTACTTCGTCTAGGTCAACATTCAAGTATCCCGGTCCGAGAGTCTTTGTCGACTCGTCACCCCGGGCCATGTCTAGTTTGACTCTTGTACTTGCGCAAAGCCGAGTTTAGGCGAGTCGTGGCACCCGTCGTTCTCTCCAATTAAAGACTTTACCAAAAAAAAACAATCAACCGAACATCCGAGTCCGGATTTGATTCGAGTCTAAGTCTGAGTCCGAGTCTAGGATACCCTACATCCTCATTTCCAAATCAGAGTCAGAGTATTTTGCATTCTGTCCTCTTTTTTTTTCAAAATTCAATAAAATCAGCTTTCAATATTCTTTCTCATATACACTTTCCTTATGTGTTTCCGAGAATATGATGAACACCATCATACACTGTGAGCACATGCACCTGACTATTATAGGCACATCTATAATGACTGCAGGAAACCGAGCCCGTGTTTTCCTTTTACCTATTCCATGTCTGGTATAGAAAAGGCACATAACTACCCTTAGCAGGAGCATATCGAATCCTATGACAAATCTGGGTAGTCTTCTAGTTTGGGTAAGACGGGAGGCAAACCCATTTTCCACAACAAACACCCATCCGATAAGATCAACCGATCCCTACCTTTGGTGTTAGTCTGACCAAAATAAAAAAACCCATGACCGGGGCTGAGAGGTCAACCAACATTCAAAAAAACCTATGACCGGGGCTGAGAGGTCAACCAAAATCCAAAAACCCATGACCGGGGCTGAGAGGTCAACCAAAATCCAAAAACCCATGACCGGGGCTGAGAGGTCAATCAAAAGTAAAAAAAAAAAAGAAAAAAAAAGGGCCAAAGCAAAAAAAGGCCATCAAAAAAAACTGGACACAAAAAAAAATCGAAAGTCCATGAAAAAAAAAAAGCAAAAGGCCAAAACAAAAAAAGCAGGCCATCATCAAATAATTCAGAATACCCATGACCGTGGTCAACGGTCCATTCAAGTGAAAGCCCCACGACCAGGGTACGGTCAAAATTATCAAAACCCATGACCGCTGCTAAGAGGTCAATCAAAAATCAAATACCCATGACCGTGGTCAACGGTCAACTCAAGTGAAAATCCTTTGACCGGGGTACGGTCAAATTCAAAATTATCCATGCCATCCAATAGGGGAGTGACAATCAAGCTGGTCAGATAACATCACACTCAGCCTTCCCACATTACAACCCTCAAGACCTCCCCGAGACCCAGGCTAGAGACAGCCCGGAATTTTGAGGATTCAAGCCCCATAGGATACCCCTAACCACTAGGGCCAGACATGGAAAGCAGATCCCGCATTATCAAACCGACTCTCGAAGCCTTAGCTCCAGAGAACCGAGCTCCAAATTTCGAGTCATCAAGGCCATTTACTTCATTATCAAACCGGCTCTCGAAGCCTTAGCTCCACAGAACCGAGCTCCAGATTTCGAGTCGTCAAGGCCATTTACTTCCTAGCACCACATCCCCAAATACATCAAATCCCGAGAACAAAACTCGTTAAAATCCCGAGAACAAAACTCGTTAAAATTCCATCCAAACCAGTTACCAACCCCGAACACGGGAACTCAACTTGCAGTCGGCATAGAACATGCCCAAATAGTTCACACCACCTCTGGGGGCTACCCCGGAGAACACTCACAGTCACAGGATTAATATCCTAACCATTCAAGCCCTTTGATCAAGACATCACTGGGAATGCACCTAGCCTACACCGTCATTATGGCTAGTTACACACAAAGTCCTATTAGCTTAGGCACCATGATATATCTTTCAAACCACTGAACTACGGCATGGTTTGATTTCACTACACGTGAATATGTAGGCAGCCTTTCAACAGAGTCACAACCACCCACTTTGACACACATTCAAAAAGCGTCGTTATTCCGGTCACGACACCATCGTGTTCTCAATAGCTAGCTTTGTTGTCCCGGGGGCTTCTCTTAGACAGAAGACCTCCATCTACTCACAAAATCCAGATGAATCCAACAAAAAATCTAGCCTCCTTTCTATAGTGTGTCCTAGTACTCGGCTCAATCGAAGACAAAAATCTGTCAGGACTCGAGGCAATACCCACTTTGGAAATGTATCCTAAAATAGGAAATCCAGAAGGGCACCAGACTAAAACAGTCTCATTACGGACTACTGCGGTCCCCCCTATAGCATATCTATCCCATTTCGATGTACGACCGTGTTGCCACTCGCCTAGGCTACGGGATGACGCAACTTAAGAGTCTTGTTAGGCGGCCCACACCCCTACCGAGTCGCGGTCCAACCCTTAGAGAGTACAGTCCGTGTCAGTCAACTCGTCCTGTCGTGTCTAGAGTCGAGTCTGTCGGTAGGTCCCTCTCTTCAAATTCCACTTTGAGATTTGCAAAATTTAGCCATTTGAAAAAAGATCTTTTTCGACAAGGTCAGATTTCAGTCTATTTAAACTGCGAATTTCTTTCAATTTTGAAAACCTAGCTCGTGATTGCTTTCAGGATTTCAAATTCAAAATTTCAAAAACTTCAAAAATCATTTTTCCCAGCACGAGTCATTTTACTACCTATGTGTTGCATGCATTCTATGTGACTTATACAGGTACGACTCAAACAGGGACACGCAAGTCATCAAATCTCCCCAACAGCATTTTCCGGGATAGCACGGGATGAGCCAACACACAGGCACACCCAGGGCTTACGCGACAAGCCCAAATTCCCCACGGAGTACAATCATCAAGCTCAGGTATGATTTCTGTCTTGTGGCTGGCGAGCCCTTCACGCGAGTCTAACGGACTATAAACGACCCGACCGGAAGTCTACCAGGTCTTAACGGGCTTGGTAGCTACTCTGACTTTCGCCCTGTCCAAGCCTCATTCAGAGTGGGGGCTCTGTAGACACCCGCATTTTGACTGCCAGGTGTCTATGGCAGTTTCCAAAAATCACCCGATGATGATCGGACGCTAACATGTCTCTATGCGCTCGGATACGGGCTCAAATCCATTAATTGCTGGCTAACACACTTATGGAGTACAAATCTCACAAAATCAACCTCGAATCCAGGCCCAGTGGATCATTCCGAGTCAAACAAGACTAATTTGGGTCAAAACCGACACCGGAAATAAAACCGACTTTTAGCGACCGGATTAAAACCCGGTCAAAGCCATTTCCGAGTAGCTCACCCACGGTCCACCTCCAAACGGGCCATCAAATCAAGTACGTCAAGGCACAAAACCCTAGACACCAAGGTGCCTTAGCCTTGCCTATATAAGCAACCCCCATGCACACATCTTCAACACTTTTTTCACAACTTCTCACAACCCTAAAAAACCCTAGTACACTCTAGGACAATCATCTTACACATCTACACAAAAACCCTAGTACACTCTAGGACAATCATCTATACACATCTATACCCTAGCAATTCTACACTAGCAAAAACCTTAAACCTAGTTTACACTAGCAAAAACCCTAAACCTAGTTTTAGGAATCAAACCCGAGCCACCACAACTTAGCCTCCATACACCTCGAAGACTCTTGTGTTAAAGCCACGGTTACGAGTCCGCACCGAGACAAGAACATGTAGGTTGAGGGTGACAAACCTCGTTCTCCTTTCCCTTTTCTTCTCGTCGTCCATCTCTTTTTTTATTCCTTTTTACGTTTATTATTATTATTATTATTATTATTATTATTATTACGTTTATTATTATTATTATTATTATTATTATTACTATTATTACGATTATTATTATTATTTACCTCGTTATCATTATTGCATCATAATATCGGTAACATCGTTAGTATCAAAATATTAAAATACTCATTGATTTGTGTCAAGTAAGAAGGATATCGGGATAAGAAAACACGAACATACAAGTTTACTGCACACAGCGTTGACGGTCGCTTATCCCGGTACCCCGATTATTTGATTATTGAGATGAGTCAACTTAAACAAGAGTTCGTCATTATTTCTCGTCGTTATCATCTTTAATATTGCATTCATCAAATTTTCTAAAACCAATTTTAATAAGGGTCGAAACCCGTTGACACGGATCCGACATCACAATCCCTAGGGATTTATTTCGATGTCGGAAAAGTCGAGGGAATCAAGTTTTTTTATTATTCAAGTAAAGCGTCGATTTTAGATTCGATACCAATTCCATAATTGGATATCGAATCTAACAATCAAGTCATATGAATTAATTAACGTGATTTATTCATATCACGATAATTAATTCAAAGCGACTAAAATTAATCCATCTTTTTTATTTTTCACTCTAAATATCCCATATCGATTCAATAATGGAATATGGGATAGGATGAGTATTCAATTTTAGAATCGGGTATAAATTCAACAATATTTATATTCGGTTCAACAAAATTCGCGATTTATAAAAAACCAAGTCGAACATAAATTGTGCAATATTTATGTCCGATTCGGTAAAACCGTCGAATTATCAAAAATCAAAAGCAATTTCAAAATTAACAATTAAATTGCAAACGAACCAAGTTCGTACAGGTGCCACTCGACCGAGTGACATCACAAAATCGAGTCAGAATGCTTTTTACGACCACCACTCGGTCGAGTCTCACAGTGACTCGATCGAGTGGCTACGTACTCGACCGGGTTGGTCAATAACTCGGCCGAGTACGGTCTCTGACGCAAAACGGAATCGATTTTTTAGGGTCCACTCGATCGAGTCCATCGGCCACTCGATCGAGTGACCTCATAACGACTAACACAATAAACCGTACATTATTCTATTTTCAAAACTCGGTAGTAATTTGTGATTTATGTCAACACGTGTTTAATCAATCATGTGTATTACTACCTTTTCAAAACATACATCATCATATTTGCATCTTTTCATCTTATTCATTATTTGCACAAACCGTTATTATTCGTTATATTATTACATCGTTACTAACGCGTTTGTTATTTCTTTTGTCAATTTAATTATTGTTCGTTTATTGTACTAAAAGAACCCACATGCTAAAATTCAACTTTGACGTAGAATTAATTGTATTAAATTGACTTAGAAACCCTTTTCAAATTTCATTCACATGCCTAGGAAAAACAATGTTTGCATAAGCTTTTTTTCCCGTTTAACTAACGCGCGTATTGTAAGTCATTCGAATTCTTAGTAGAGGTCGCTAATGTGCGGGCGGGGTTGGGTGTTCTTTGTGGGCTTCCCAACACGTACCCTCACCCCTTACTCAGAACCTCGGTTTCCGGATGCCCGAAACCGTTGGCGCACGAGAGTCATTCCATACACGATATCCGATAATGTCGGTATCGGTATCACAATGCAAAGGGACGAGCCCAATAAACTCTGACATCGGAAATGGGCCGTATTTTGTATACGGACCACTACGACATAGAGTGGGCTCGAACGGTTCCGAATAACCATAAAATTCGGTGGCGACTCCACATAGACCTAAATTTCAATTCGATCCTTCTCATATGGAGATTCATTCGCCTACCCAAACCCGCGCGTGGCCGCGTCGGGGTGGACCTATGTCATGTCCACAATTTGGCGACACCGCTGGGGATTAACTGATGCGTGACTTACCATCGGCATCCTCAGGGTGAGACTCGAATAGAAATCGTTTGACAAATACAATACGCGTTTTAGTTCTACGGTTCATGCATAACCCATATTTTCCCGGGCCGGTACTCGCGACCGACGTCCCACTATACCGTTGATGTACTCCAATATGGATATGTCAAAAGGTGTCCATAGTCGATTCGAGTGGGTTTCGCGGCATGTTCTAAGATCAACTCGACTTAGGAAGTCCGTCCCGATCAACGTCTAGACTATGTACACTGGTATAGACCCCCTATAGACCGACCGAGACTTAGTATAGAGCATACATGGCGTCGTTATAATGCTTGTGTGACTACATGCTACTTGGTTTCCGAGTCGTTTTCAAAAACCGTCAATTTTTCAAAATTGCATCTTTTTCAAACCATTCAATTTCAAAACCCGGGACACATACCGAATTTAGGACTTATGATTTTACTCAAAATAGCCTATTTTCTAGACGGTATGCTGCCCAATTCAAAACTCGAAAAGCATTTCGAACTTTCAAAACCCGTGGCCCAATGACTTTTCGTCCTCTTTTTCGGAAATTTGGGCCATTCACCGAGTCCACTCGGTCCTTTTTCAAAAATCATCAATTTTCAAAACCTTCCACTTCTAGGACTTCCCGTATTTAGCAGTGTCGGGTCGTGTCTTAAGTTGTCAAGGTCTTTAGCGTCGAAACTCCGTCGATTTTACATCACGAGTTTCTTCCCTATCCCGGTCCGCCTTATTAGACTAAGGCAAGGCCCACCTACGTAGGACAAACTCCTACAAAGGAGGGCCCGTTTACACAATCGAGTCAACCTTTCTTCGGACAGGACTAGGCCCACATAGCCGAATCCTAAGGAAGGTCCATCTTGCACAAGTCACCCATCCAAGTGTTTTTCCCGAGTCAACCTTTTACAAGGCATAGCCTTATAACAAAAGGTTCACAGTCCTTACGTCTAAGGGTCACTCGTCCGACACTTGAGTCTTAACAAAATTATCGATCCCACTCCAGGCTACCCCTTAGCAGGGCGATCGATCACGGTTGCTCTAAGGGTCATGTCTTACACGTGTCTCACATACTCCACTTTTGAGTCACTTAGATGCCACACCATCTGAGTCCTTAGTCTCACTTGGGGGCTATTCTCCGACGGAATGACTAATCACAGTCACTCCGAGAATCGTACCCTACACATTTGTTTTAGGAGGGTCTATCCCGAGTCAAACATGGTCGCCCCATTTTCGAACTCACCCTTCTGCAGTTCGAGTCTAATTTACGGTCTTTACTTCGTCTAGGTCAACATTCAAGTATCCCGGTCCGAGAGTCTTTGTCGACTCGTCACCCCGGGCCATGTCTAGTTTGACTCTTGTACTTGCGCAAAGCCGAGTTTAGGCGAGTCGTGGCACCCGTCGTTCTCTCCAATTAAAGACTTTACCAAAAAAAAAAACAATCAACCGAACATCCGAGTCCGGATTTGATTCGAGTCTAAGTCTGAGTCCGAGTCTAGGATACCCTACATCCTCATTTCCAAATCAGAGTCAGAGTATTTTGCATTCTGTCCTCTTTTTTTTTCAAAATTCAATAAAATCAGCTTTCAATATTCTTTCTCATATACACTTTCCTTATGTGTTTCCGAGAATATGATGAACACCATCATACACTGTGAGCACATGCACCTGACTATTATAGGCACATCTATAATGACTGCAGGAAACCGAGCCCGTGTTTTCCTTTTACCTATTCCATGTCTGGTATAGAAAAGGCACATAACTACCCTTAGCAGGAGCATATCGAATCCTATGACAAATCTGGGTAGTCTTCTAGTTTGGGTAAGACGAGAGGCAAGCCCATTTTCCACAACAAACACCCATCCGATAAGATCAACCGATCCCTACCTTTGGTGTTAGTCTGACCAAAATAAAAAAAACCATGACCGGGGCTGAGAGGTCAACCAACATTCAAAAAAACCCATGACCGGGGCTGAGAGGTCAACCAAAATCCAAAAACCCATGACCGGGGCTGAGAGGTCAACCAAAATCCAAAAACCCATGACCGGGGCTGAGAGGTCAATCAAAAGTCAAAAAAAAAAAAGAAAAAAAAAGGGCCAAAGCAAAAAAAGGCCATCAAAAAAAACTGGACACAAAAAAAAATCGAAAGTCCATGAAAAAAAAAAAGCAAAAGGCCAAAACAAAAAAAGCAGGCCATCATCAAATAATTCAGAATACCCATGACCGTGGTCAACGGTCCATTCAAGTGAAAGCCCCACGACCAGGGTACGGTCAAAATTATCAAAACCCATGACCGCTGCTAAGAGGTCAATCAAAAATCAAATACCCATGACCGTGGTCAACGGTCAACTCAAGTGAAAATCCTTTGACCGGGGTACGGTCAAATTCAAAATTATCCATGCCATCCAATAGGGGAGTGACAATCAAGCTGGTCAGATAACATCACACTCAGCCTTCCCACATTACAACCCTCAAGACCTCCCCGAGACCCAGGCTAGAGACAGCCCGGAATTTTGAGGATTCAAGCCCCATAGGATACCCCTAACCACTAGGGCCAGACATGGAAAGCAGATCCCGCATTATCAAACCGGCTCTCGAAGCCTTAGCTCCAGAGAACCGAGCTCCAAATTTCGAGTCATCAAGGCCATTTACTTCATTATCAAACCGGCTCTCGAAGCCTTAGCTCCACAGAACCGAGCTCCAGATTTCGAGTCGTCAAGGCCATTTACTTCCTAGCACCACATCCCCAAATACATCAAATCCCGAGAACAAAACTCGTTAAAATCCCGAGAACAAAACTCGTTAAAATTCCATCCAAACCAGTTACCAACCCCGAACACGGGAACTCAACTTGCAGTCGGCATAGAACATGCCCAAATAGTTCACACCACCTCTGGGGGCTACCCCGGAGAACACTCACAGTCACAGGATTAATATCCTAACCATTCAAGCCCTTTGATCAAGACATCACTGGGAATGCACCTAGCCTACACCGTCATTATGGCTAGTTACACACAAAGTCCTATTAGCTTAGGCACCATGATATATCTTTCAAACCACTGAACTACGGCATGGTTTGATTTCACTACACGTGAATATGTAGGCAGCCTTTCAACAGAGTCACAACCACCCACTTTGACACACATTCAAAAAGCGTCGTTATTCCGGTCACGACACCATCGTGTTCTCAATAGCTAGCTTTGTTGTCCCGGGGGCTTCTCTTAGACAGAAGACCTCCATCTACTCACAAAATCCAGATGAATCCAACAAAAAATCTAGCCTCCTTTCTATAGTGTGTCCTAGTACTCGGCTCAATCGAAGACAAAAATCTGTCAGGACTCGAGGCAATACCCACTTTGGAAATGTATCCTAAAATAGGAAATCCAGAAGGGCACCAGACTAAAACAGTCTCATTACGGACTACTGCGGTCCCCCCTATAGCATATCTATCCCATTTCGATGTACGACCGTGTTGCCACTCGCCTAGGCTACGGGATGACGCAACTTAAGAGTCTTGTTAGGCGGCCCACACCCCTACCGAGTCGCGGTCCAACCCTTAGAGAGTACAGTCCGTGTCAGTCAACTCGTCCTGTCGTGTCTAGAGTCGAGTCTGTCGGTAGGTCCCTCTCTTCAAATTCCACATTGAGATTTGCAAAATTTAGCCATTTGAAAAAAGATCTTTTTCGACAAGGTCAGATTTCAGTCTATTTAAACTGCGAATTTCTTTCCATTTTGAAAACCTAGCTCGTGATTGCTTTCAGGATTTCAAATTCAAAATTTCAAAAACTTCAAAAATCATTTTTCCCAGCACGAGTCATTTTACTACCTATGTGTTGCATGCATTCTATGTGACTTATACAGGTACGACTCAAACAGGGACACGCAAGTCATCAAATCTCCCCAGCAGCATTTTCCGGGATAGCACGGGATGAGCCAACACACAGGCACACCCAGGGCTTACGCGACAAGCCCAAATTCCCCACGGAGTACAATCATCAAGCTCAGGTATGATTTCTGTCTTGTGGCTGGCGAGCCCTTCACGCGAGTCTAACGGACTATAAACGACCCGACCGGAAGTCTACCAGGTCTTAACGGGCTTGGTAGCTACTCTGACTTTCGCCCTGTCCAAGCCTCAGTCAGAGTGGGGGCTCTGTAGACACCCGCATTTTGACTGCCAGGTGTCTATGGCAGTTTCCAAAAATCACCCGATGATGATCGGACGCTAACATGTCTCTATGCGCTCGGATACGGGCTCAAATCCATTAATTGCTGGCTAACACACTTATGGAGTACAAATCTCACAAAATCAACCTCGAATCCAGGCCCAGTGGATCATTCCGAGTCAAACAAGACTAATTTGGGTCAAAACCGACACCGGAAATAAAACCGACTTTTAGTGACCGGATTAAAACCCGGTCAAAGCCATTTCCGAGTAGCTCACCCACGGTCCACCTCCAAACGGGCCATCAAATCAAGTACGTCAAGGCACAAAACCCTAGACACCAAGGTGCCTTAGCCTTGCCTATATAAGCAACCCCCATGCACACATCTTCAACACTTTTTTCACAACTTCTCACAACCCTAAAAAACCCTAGTACACTCTAGGACAATCATCTTACACATCTACACAAAAACCCTAGTACACTCTAGGACAATCATCTATACACACTTCAAAACCCTACCAATTCTACACTAGCAAAAACCTTAAACCTAGTTTACACTAGCAAAAACCCTAAACCTAGTTTTAGGAATCAAACCCGAGCCACCACAACTTAGCCTCCATACACCTCGAAGACTCTTGTGTTAAAGCCACGGTTACGAGTTCGCACCGAGACAAGAACATGTAGGTTGAGGGTCACAAACCTCGTTCTCCTTTCCCTTTTCTTCTCGTCGTCCATCTCTTTTTTTATTCCTTTTTACGTTTATTATTATAATTATTATTATTATTATTATTATTATTATTATTATTATTATTATTACGTTTATTATTATTATTACGTTTATTATTATTATTATTATTATTATTACGATTATTATTATTATTTACCTCGTTATCATTATTGCATCATAATATCGGTAACATCGTTAGTATCAAAATATTAAAATACTCATTGATTTGTGTCAAGTAAGAAGAATATCGGGATAAGAAAACACGAACATACAAGTGTACTGCACACAGCGTTGACGGTCGCTTATCCCGGTATCCCGATTATTTGATTATTGAGATGAGTCAACTTAAACAAGAGTTCGTCATTATTTCTCGTCGTTATCATCTTTAATATTGCATTCATCAAATTTTCTAAAACCAATTTTAATAAGGGTCGAAACCCGTTGACACGGATCCGACATCACAATCCCTAGGGATTTATTTCGATGTCGGAAAAGTCGAGGGAATCAAGTTTTTTTATTATTCAAGTAAAGCGTCGATTTTAGATTCGATACCAATTCCATAATTGGATATCGAATCTAACAATCAAGTCATATGAATTAATTAACGTGATTTATTCATATCACGATAATTAATTCAAAGCGACTAAAATTAATCCATCTTTTTTATTTTTCACTCTAAATATCCCATATCGATTCAATAATCGAATATGGGATAGGATGAGTATTCAATTTTAGAATCGGGTATAAATTCAACAATATTTATATTCGGTTCAACAAAATTCGCGATTTATAAAAAACCAAGTCGAACATAAATTGTGCAATATTTATGTCCGATTCGGTAAAACCGTCGAATTATCAAAAATCAAAAGCAATTTCAAAATTAACAATTAAATTGCAAACGAACCAAGTTCGTACAGGTGTCACTCGACCGAGTGACATCACAAAATCGAGTCAGAATGCTTTTTACGACCACCACTCGGTCGAGTCTCACAGTGACTCGATCGAGTGGCTACGTACTCGACCGAGTTGGTCAATAACTCGGCCGAGTACGGTCTCTGACGCAAAACGGAATCGATTTTTTAGGGTCCACACGATCGAGTCCATCGGCCACTCGATCGAGTGACCTCATAACGACTAACACAATAAACCGTACATTATTCTATTTTCAAAACTCGGTAGTAATTTGTGATTTATGTCAACACGTGTTTAATCAATCATGTGTATTACTACCTTTTCAAAACATACATCATCATATTTGCATCTTTTCATCTTATTCATTATTTGCACAAACCGTTATTATTCGTTATATTATTACATCGTTACTAACGCGTTTGTTATTTCTTTTGTCAATTTAATTATTGTTCGTTTATTGTACTAAATGAACCCACATGCTAAAATTCCACTTTGACGTAGAATTAATTGTATTAAATTGACTTAGAAACCCTTTTCAAATTTCATTCACATGCCTAGGAAAAACAATGTTTGCATAAGCTTTTTTTCCCGTTTAACTAACGCGCGTATTGTAAGTCATTCGAATTCTTAGTAGAGGTCGCTAATGTGCGGGCGGGGTTGGGTGTTCTTTGTGGGCTTCCCAACACGTACCCTCACCCCTTACTCAGAACCTCGGTTTCCGGATGCCCGAAACCGTTGGCGCACGAGAGTCATTCCATACACGATATCCGATAATGTCGGTATCGGTATCACAATGCAAAGGGACGAGCCCAATAAACTCTGACATCGGAAATGGGCCGTATTTTGTATACGGACCACTACGACATAGAGTGGGCTCGAACGGTTCCGAATAACCATAAAATTCGGTGGCGACTCCACATAGACCTAAATTTCAATTCGATCCTTTTCATATGGAGATTCATTCGCCTACCCAAACCCGCGCGTGGCCGCGTCGGGGTGGACCTATGTCATGTCCACACTTACTAACAAAATGAATTAGCATGACATGTGTTGCATTTGCATTTGACTAACCATAGATACTCTCGAACTCTCGGTGCATCAAACGCACATCTTGTTGGAAATATAGGGTCACTATAGGGGCGATATATAACTAGTAAATACACGTTGTAGTGTCGTGGTATGAAGGTCACTGAATGAGAAACGAAATCGCCCCGACTACGGTACAAATCGGAATGGGCGTCGTCCCCCAAGGTCACACAACACTCCTAAAAGGTTGTGTACTCAACCATTAGGAGTTGAACTCGATGGTATACTCAGAATTTATCAAAGAGATTTGGATGATGAAGCATTTGATGTATATTCTCATGTATGTCATCATTCTCATAACTCTCACTTTATATAATAAGTGTTATATGAGACTAACCTCAAAAGGTATCCAAAGTCACTTTATGATAGAAAATGAATTAGCATTATTCTAAATATAATGACAATCATAGTCATGCTAATAAATTAGGTTTAATATGCTACTAATGGGAGATGCTCTTACTATGCAAGAATGATCAACAATTTCACTTTGCATTATTTCTAACAATCCCCCACTAATGCAAATGATAAACCGAAAACAAAAATCCTGAGCATATGACAAGGTTGACACTTAGACGTTAATATCTTTCGATTTGAATTAACGTATTAGTGAAATGAGTCAACAACTTACTTACAACAAGAGAATATCTTTCGATTTGAATTCCTTATTGCATTTCGGTTGAATTATCCTCACAACACATATCATACCTTAAGTTCCACACGAGTTCCGCAATATGATTCAACAAATTTATGGCCAAATGAACCTTGGGATTTTGATGAGTGCTCTAGAAAGATAACTCAATCTCTCATAGAAGAAGGCCAACCCTTCACACTCACTTAAGTGATTCTATCAAGGATATTTCCACATAACCCACTCACTTATGAGCTATAGAATCATTAAGAACTCTAAAGCTCAACCTCTCAATACTACGATGAATCCATCATGTCCTTCACAACAGGACCACCCAAACATAGGGATATAGATTCATTAAGAGAAATATCTCAACCTCTATCATTACGGTGATCTCATCAAGTCCGTCTCACAAGGACCACCCAAATTTGGGCTATAAGATCATTAAGAGCTATATGCTCAAGCTCTATCATTACGGTGATCTCATCAAGTCCGTCTCACAAGGACCACCCAAATTCGGGCTATAAGACCATTAAGAGTTGTATGTTCAACCTTTCAAATACACCAAACTATATTTGATGATTTCAACTCTCTCAAATCTGCATAATACATGTGTGTAATTCACTACACATCATTTTTAGCAATACAAAGCTGAAATTAACATCAAACATTGCATAGCAATTGATGCCCCCACAATTATGCAATAAATATTAAGCTCTCAATCACCATGCATTACCCCGATAAGGTTAAAGGAGCAAAATAATACGCATACATAATACATAAAATTATAACAGTCTTCTCAATAGACTTATAATAAAATTATTATAAAGATGAAAGCTTACTCATGATCATTGTGCATCTCACCTTGTGATCCAACATCTTTATAAATATCCAACATGTTGCAATTCTCAATATTGCACCATATATACATCATCATTCTTATATTAGAGAACAACGATTTCGATGATTGTTTCACTTATATATTCTTTTTGCAAATCCACAAATTAAAATATATATCCTTTACTCACATAAATTCAATCATCATAATCTCATATAGTGTGGTGTAAGCCAAATGTACAACATAAATAAATGGACCTTACGCAACCATTATTTATTGACTTAGTCAACAAATTAAAACTCTTACATTTGGTTCCATTATTCATGTATAAAACACGTTATCGATCCTCACTTTCCCCCACAATTAGAGATATACATACTCTTCACAAATTATAAGATATCAACTTTAAAATTGATGCGTGAATAATTTTATCAAATAAGTTGAATGACTTCCCCCACATGTTGTCACACTAGAAATAGTGACAAACATAGTCGTTCAAACAAAATATACAAATTATTCATTCATTAATCATCTCAACTTTAGATATCAAATAATTGTGTCTGACAATTGATCTATTCCATAATCTATTCTTAGAGTAATTTATCAAATAATTCATCCAATTATTTAATACATAATTGATCAAGATTATGCATGTCAATAAAAATAAAATATTTAACCCCCACATATAGCTTATTTTACTCAAGTGAGCATTGATGCGTCTCTAGTGTGAAGTTAAATTCTCCTTCCAAATGTATCCAAAATAATTTACAAGACAGCTACACACGTGCCTTTTCAAAACATTAATAAGGATACGAAAAATCACACTAATATATAATCCAAACATATATTATACATATTCAATTTTCTCAAGCAAAACATACATAATGTTCTTAAATTGATTAATGAATAATATTCAATGTCATATATATTAAGTGCATAGAATAAAATTATAACGGCCATATAATAAATCCAAATATTGCCTTCATTACTCATAAAAGCATATACTTTCCACATGGTCATCTTCTAACCATCATAATTTGCACAATAATTCTTTATAATTAATCATTATTATATTACACCACTAATAATCGCATTAATTATTTTATTTGACTATACACCTACCATTTTTCATAAACATGAGTCTAAATCTTCTTTCCAAGATGCAATATCAAGACTCGATAAAAGTTTAGGAAAATGTTCACCTTTTTAGTCATATAATATTAAAAATATATGTGCAAATTCAACATTCATCATGAAATATTGAGACTAACACTTTCAACATATATATATGTTCAGAAACAACATTAACATCCTACTCTTATCAGATAATTTATCTTCCAATCAATGACGATAAATGATACTCATCTACCAAACGTAATTATTTCATCATCATGAATCACAAGAAGATAAGAAATAAACTCATAGATACCATACCTCATTCTCAAGGATGAATATTGATAATAAAATAAGATAATACCATCCACTCATAAACCTTCAAAAATTTTCAGCATACTACCACGACATTGTGTCCCGTTTTCCGAAAGGTAAATGACAGAATCAGCTCACGACTTCAACTAAAGAGTTGTAGCCCTTCTTCTTAGCTTTCCAACGCCATATTACACGTCCAAATAAAAGGTCTAGAGACGGAGTTATTGCCATAATACCGAACTGCTGTCTCACCCTCAACGAGATGAATCTTACAAACGCAACAAGATAGTCAATTGAAACAATTCCAATTACTAGTGATGAACACAACCACAATAATAGTGACATAATTTTGTTTCTCAATTGTTGGAAATATAGGGTCACTATAGGGGCGATATATAACTAGTAAATACACATTGTTGTGTCGTGGTATGAAGGCCACTGAATGAGAAACGAAATCGCCCCGACTACGGTACAAATCGGAATGAGCGTCGTTCCCCAAGGTCACACAACACTCCTAAAAGGTTGTGTACTCAACCATTAGGAGTTGAACTCGATGGTATACTCAGAATTTATCAAAGAGATTTGGATGATGAAGCATTTGATGTATATTCTCATGTATGTCATCATTCTCATAACTCTCACTTTATATAATAAGTGTTATATGAGACTAACCTCAAAAGGTATCCAAAGTCACTTTATGATGGAAAATGAATTATCATTATTCTAAATATAATGACAATCATAGCCATGCTAATAAATTAGGTTTAATCAATATATATTAATAAAGCAGAAACTTTTCGAGCGATGTGATTGGTCGAAATTTTTTAATATATTTTTTATGTTAATAAAGAATATAAAAATTTGTATATGAAAAAAAATCCTACTCCAACTCAGACTCGATTTTTTTTTTTTTAAATTTAGATAAAAAAACATATGAATTTGTATAGAAAAAAACAATCCTACTCCATTTAAGATTAAAAAATCATCACTATATAAACCGACAATTATCACCTCATAAGACAACAAAAGTTGGACCTCATAAGATTATAAACATAAATAAAAAGATCCTCTCATCGAAAAATTATAATAATTCAGATATAAAAAAAACAATCCTACCCCATTTAAGATTAAAAAATTATCACTATATCAACCGACGACTATCACCAATCCTCTCATCGAAAAATTATAATAAGGCGATAAATTCTATATTACTTCATTATAAATAAGAATAATAAATTTGTTTTTAGATATTAACAAACAATCATTTGAATTTTAAAAAAAATTCCTAAGATTATAAAGTTAAGTAAAAATTATGCACATCGAAAAATTATGATGGTTAATGAAATTCTATATAACCTAAAAATTGTTTGAGTCTTAAAAAACGATCTTATGAATATAAACTTAAGTTAAAAAGAATTTTTAAGACTATAAACCAAAAATCTTATACTCCAATTCTTTAGAAATTCTAAAAATATAAAATTAAATTTTTAAAATAATTAATAATAAAAATAAAATTACTATTATTATTATTATTATTATTATTATTATTATTATTATTACTCCGTATTATTATTATTATTATTATTATTATTATTATTATTATCCTAATACAGATAGATATATTTTCTTTTTCTTTATTTTATTATGATAAATAATAAGAGTAATTGTTCGTCCTTAGATATCAACCAAAAAATTAACCCACATCGGAAAAATTATAAGAAGAAAGTTATAAGAAGGTGATGGACTATTATATACTTCCTCCGTCCCAAAATGTTTGTCCCGTTTACTTTTGCACGATAACTAAGAAAATGGTGTGATGATTGAGTATATAGGCAATCATGACTAGTTTATAGGGTGATGTGTGAGGTGGTGTGGGTTAATGGAATGGCAAAATGGTAAATACTTTGTCTTAGTAGGGACGAAGTTGTAAAAAAAGGATAGACTAAAAAGGAAAGTTGAGAAATGGGACAATCATTAAGAACCTACCCAAAAAGGAATACGGGACAATCTTAGTGGGACGGAGGGAGTAATAAATAACAGTAATGGTTCGTCCATAGATATCAACAAAAATTTTACGAAAGTAAGATTATCAACCACATCGCATGGTCTTAAGACTCTAACGTGGTGAACAGAGTATCTACAAGACTACAATTATAAATATAAAAAGTCGTAATTTTGAGCTTTACTATCATTTCAAATGCATTTATAATTGTACTATTATAAATAAGCAAAGGTATGCATCGTTACTTTAAGCTCAACATTCATTATAATAACTTGTGCGTGCGTTAGGGGTGAGCAAAACCGGATATACGATCCGGTTTTGTAAACCGTATCGGATATCCGGTTTTAAAAATCAAAAAAATTCCGATCCGGATCCGATCCGGTTTTTTCTGGATATCCGGTTTTTTCGGATATCCGGTTTTCGGATATCCGGTATCCGGTTTTATATTCTTTTTCTATTATTCTTTTTTTTTTAAAATAATTTTTTCTTTTTTAATTAAAGTAATTAATTAATTAATTGATTTTTAAGCAACGTTACGTTTTATATAAATTGATATAATAAAATACATAAAAAAATCTCAAAAGAATGGTATATATGTCTTGCGGTACAATTATTCTAACAAAATATTACGTTTCAATACATAATATCATAAATTTACTAATAGTTTTGTTTTTTACCTTTGAAAATAATGGGTGAGTTTTGAATTCTTTATTGTATAATTCATATTAGGATTATATTTTTCATATTTTTTTATTGTTTTTAAAAAACCGGATCGGAGACCGGATATCCTGTTTCTATTTTTCCCGATACGTATCCGCTACGGTTTTAAGGAAAACCGTATCGTATATCCGGTTATTCGTATCGGATATCCGGAAATTCGTATAATTGAAAGCGTATACCGTATCGTATACGTATAATAAAACCGTATCGTATATTTTTGCTCACCCCTAGCGTGCGTTGATGATGATAAATTAGTTTTTTATCACATATTTCATCGTTGTTAACTGTAATATGTTCCCATTTTGCCCAATGAATATTTATATTTACGTATATTTATTTATGTGCGAGGAACTTTAATTAGTCTTTTATTCTAATTACAACGCACCATATATAATGCCTATAATTTAATTTGATCTTTATCGTAGTATATATTATCTCTAATTCCTTGAAACACATTGAGGGATATGGATAATATTTCTTTACTATTAAACATACTCTTAATCTTAACTGACTCTCTATTGTTGTACAGTTTCACAAATTTATGCTATCATTCAACTTGGTATCCTTATCAACGTTACTAAAAAGTGGTCCGTGCATCGCACGGGCTTTACATCTAGTATGCTACTAATGGGAGATGCTCTTACTATGCAAGAATGATCAACAATTTCACTTTGCATTATTTCTAACACATCTGATCTGTCTGTTGCTTTGCACTAAGTCGGCAGAGAAAAAGACGTACATGTCCTGAGTTCCTTATGCAAGTGCAGTAGGAAGTTTGATGTATGATATTGCTGTATTAGACTTGATCTAGCACAGTCGGTTAGTGTGGTTAGTTAGTTTGTGGGTGATTCGGATGAAGAACACTAGAAAACTGACAAGCGACAAGGTATGAAGAGGTTCTTCTATTAACTTAAGGATACGTTTGATGTTAGTCTTATTTGTGTTGCGGAGGTCCTACAAAGTGTTTAGTGTTAGGATATGGAGTATTGATTCTAACTATATATGCTAGAGATGTGGACAATTGAAGATCTATGACATGCTATGTTTTCAACCTTGGAGATTCAGTTGTTAGTTGAAATGCTATTTTGCAGCCTATAGTAACGTTATCTACTATAGAACAGAGAAGTTGAATATATGGCATGGACAACAACAACTACATATGGAATATACCAAAGATGTCTTGGCTTAGTGGTCAAGACGAGGTGTTTTGGAACAGTAGATCTCATGTTCGAATCCCCATTTTCCGTAATGCGACTAAGTGCGCTCTTCGTTGAACAAAAAAGACAGCCGATTTCGTATAGCAAGATCCAACACTTGTTTGAACTTGCTAAATGTTAGAAGCATCGAAAAAGATAATAACGAAAATTTTAGGTAATTTTAAAGAACGATCCGAATAAGATATGAAAATAATTTCGTAAAACAATTGGGACTATCCTCAATTTGTCATCAACCATAAAAAAGTGCACTCTTTCAGTTGAACCAAAAAAATCAAATTCAGAACCCTTGGCTGTCTGCTTGTACAATGTACATGCCCTCATTCCCGCCACTCTGAGTCTCTCTGCCATAACCAAACAGTAGGAAGAAGAAGAAGAAAGAATGTTGTGGGTCGACAAGTATCGCCCCAAAACCCTAGACAAGGTTATCGTTCATCAAGATACTGCTCTTAATCTCAAGAAACTGGTATCATTCCCAATTCCCAATTCCCAATTCCCAATTCATTCTCTCCCTAATTTTCCCCCCATTTAACCCTAACCTAATCCCTTTTTTTGTTTGATTTGCTTGATTTTATGTTTTGGAAAATAGGTGACGGAGCAGGACTGTCCTCACCTCCTGTTCTATGGACCTCCTGGTTGTGGCAAGAAAACCCTAATTATGGCCCTTCTCAGAGAAATCTTTGGTCCTACTGCTGACAAGGTCAAGGTCGAGAACAAGGGATGGAAGGTCGATGTAAGTTTTCTACAAGCTCAATAATGGAGTAAACTGGGTTTTGTTAACCCAAAATCGATGCGCATTCTGTTATTACTCCCGCCCTCCCTCCGCCCGTCCCCATGAAAGTATGGAGTATAGAACATACCCAAAACGGAAACGGAAACGGAAACGGAAACTATATACTGAAACACCCTATAGAGGAAATGTAAACTATCGACTGGGATGGGACGGACGGACGGAGGGAGTATAAACGAACAATATCCAAATTCTGAAGTGATGTTTGAATATGATGGAATTTCAGTGTGTAGTTGAATTGATCTTGTGTTTTGGAATCCGTTCATACCCTTGTTGTTGATGATGCTATGCAGGCTGGGACTAGAACGATTGAAATAGAGCTTACAACTCTGTCTACAACTCATCATATAGAACTGAACCCGAGTGATGCAGGATTCCAAGACAGATATATTGTTCAGGAGATTATTAAAGAAATGGCCAGGAATAGACCCATTGATGCCAAAGGGAAGCGTGGTTTTAAAGGTAAGGTGATTTTTGTATCTTCTAACATTTTAACGATCACTTAGTAAATTCTGATACACGGGCTCAGAGATATCTTTTGTAGTTGGCAATTAGCATTTTAAGCGCCTTTTATCTTTGTTTCTTTTGCTTTGATGGTTCTTTGTCCTATGATGCTCGATACGGTCCTATCATTGTTTTATCAGGGGAATGAAATGAGAATAGCTAGCATGGCGGATCTATTTATGTCATTGATAGGGACTGATCTTCGCAAATTCTTCATTGATTTAGTACTCTGTCCCCCATGTTTGTGACACTTTTCTTCTATTTTTCAGTGCTTGTTCTGAATGAAGTTGATAAACTGTCGAAAGAAGCTCAGCATTCATTAAGAAGAACAATGGAAAAGTATAGTGCATCATGTCGGCTTATTCTATGCTGCAATAGCTCTTCCAAGGTTTCTGAAGCAGTCCGGTCCCGTTGTCTTAACATACGGGTTAATGCTCCCAAGGATGAGGAGGTGAGTGACCCCCTTTTTTCCATCGAGGAGTAGAAATGATGCGAATTGGGTGTTTAATGTTTGAACCATTATTTTCATACACACATTGCATTCCAATAACAAAACATTTTGCAATGCTCAACTAATGATAAAAGTCAATGAATCCGCACGTGTGTGTGGATACCTTAATCCAAAGAGTGCAGCATACAAAGCATTAAAGCAAAGGCATGAGCCACACTGTTTCAGAAAACAGGCTTGTAATTTTAGGATAAGGTTGTGAAACAATGTCCTTTTTTGATATTCAAAAGAGCTAACATGAAAAGAATTGAAACAATCAAATTCAAAATGAATTATTGGGCATGTTGATTGCCTTTTATTATCTTAAAAGGTCATGTTACATGTGATTTTATTTCTATGAACTTCCTTATAGAGACTAGACCTGAACACAATATTTGTGCAGGTTGTCAAGGTATTGGAGTTTATAGCGAAGAAAGAAAATCTGCAACTGCCATCTTCTTTTGCTGCTCGTGTGGCTGCAAAATCCAATCGAAGTTTGAGAAGAGCGATACTGCTGTTAGAAACTTGTCGTGTCCAACAGTAAGTACTGGTCATATACTCATGTTGTGCTGATACCATGAACTTAGTTTAAAAGAGTGCCCTTTAGGCACACTTACTCTCAATGCCTAGTAAGGCACCTGCCAAAGCTCCTCAATGCACCTTAAGTGCGCCTAAGGCTCAACTAGTGAGGTGCATTACTATACGATTTCCTTTTTTTCTACTGGTTCTTTTCTTATACCCTTCATTGATTGAATCCACCTTGGTACCATTTATCTCAGTACCTATTATGTTTTGTCATGTTTGTAGGTACCCCTTCACAGCTAACCAAGCAATACCTCCTATGGATTGGGAGGAATATGTCTGTGAGATAGCATCTGATATTATGAAGGAACAAAGCCCGAAAAGGTCTCTTATGTGTAACATTGCTACTCCTATCATTTTACTTCATGTTTCATTTACATTCTGAATTGTACCAGTTCCTCTCTAGATTTATATTCTCTATCCAGCCAAACTTGTTGGAACCCTTTGAGCATGTGGGTATTTTTGTAAATAATTACTCTTTGTGAGCTTGGATGGAGAACTGGGCTTGCTGTATATGTTTCTGAACCCAATCTAATTCTTTTTGTTGGGTCTCCATCGTATTTTGTCTATTCTATGGTCTCTTATTAGCTGAAATGGCGTGTGTGATACAACTTTATGTATGCATGATTTTAAACATCTATGTGCTATTCCACAGGCTCTTCCAGGTTCGAGGAAAGTTCTATGAGCTACTAGTTAACTGTATTCCACCAGAAATTGTATTAAAGGTAGTGCATTGAAGAACTTCTCTTTTATGAGTTTTCCTTCTTGATCAAGTAGATCTATTGACCCTTCTATCTCTATCTGGGATTACAGAGGCTTCTTTCCGAGTTACTGAAGAAACTAGATGCTGAACTTAAACATGAAGTTTGTCACTGGGCTGCATATTATGTAAGTTATTCATCATTTAGGAACTGTTTTGCATCTATCTTTGCCTGGCTAGCATCCGACTATTATTTGTGTGTCCCTGAATTATTGGAGGATTAACATTCCATAAACAACTTTAACAATTCTAAAACTTAAAAGGCTTTTGCTTTCTACACAAAAGACATGATCCCTAAATCCCTCTCCTACGATTAACAACATAAGATCATGAATCCATCAAGTGTCCATTTTATAAGATGAGATAAAATTTGGTGCTCATGATTGAATGTGTGATTATCATGAAGCATAACATTGGAAAATGGTGAACACTAGCAGTAACCAAATGCTTTTTCGAGATTGCTTTAAAAAAAAATGCTTTTTCAAGATTTGAATGTTGTTCAAAACTAATAAATGAGACGAGATCCATATGTCTCTTGTTGTCCTCACAATGACTTGTTTGACCATATCTGTAGGAACACCGAATGCGTCTTGGACAGAAAGCCATATTCCACCTCGAAGGTATGAATGTGGAATATGTTAGATGCCTAGTTATAGATTTATTGTTGTTTTACGGACATTTTGAAAGAACAACTTCTGACATCATACCTTTGTGGATATTGCAGCATTTGTCGCAAAATTTATGAGCATCTACAAGGGTTTCCTAATTGCTACATTTGGTTGAAACATATCTATGTGCTCAACAAACCTCTTTTAGATGCTTTTGAATCGCTCGTCTCCCTTGAAGAATCATTGTGTCGCCATTAGTCTGTATTGTGTTCAGTTATTTTCCCCGGCTTCCTTGAAGAATCATTGGGTCGCAATTTGGCTGTATTATGTTGGGTTCTTTCCCCCGATAAGGGAGTGAATTGCATCTTTATCCAGTGAAGTTCATATGCTGCACTTTTGTGTTTTGCATTTGTCAATTTGATGTGAGCTCAAACTTTCCCTGATGATTCCAAGTTAATTGTTCCCTTTCCAAATTTGTTATCCTTATTACTCCGTATGAGTTAACTACCAATATTGTCTTGCATCTATTAAACACCACAATCCATCAATATAATTATGGGCCCATTCAAGGGTTGGTGTTATCCTACCGATATTAAACTCTTTCCAAAATAGAAAAAATGAACCTGAAAATCTTGATCCGCGACCAGATTGTGATGAACCCGAAAATGATTTGACAATTTAAGGTTGTGACCTTGTTCAACCTGTTCAATTCGTGTAATCTTCCTTTATCATGTAAACATCTGTCCGTTTGTTTCAGTCCTCCTTGAGCAAGCAGCACCCAACGAAGGGGACCTGAGAAAGCTACAGGTCCAAAGTTCCAAACCCCCAATTGGAATTTTTTTTGGGGCATTGGATGCAGTTACTAATTCGAAAACATCCACAAATTACTTGAAGTTTTGAGTGTAGAATAACTAGTACTCCATAGTCTTTTACTAGCATCTTATAAGTACTTGTTCATACGAGTATCTAGTAGCACAAAGCCTAAGCTATATAAGACGTTTACAAAGTGTAAATGGTATTTACGACCCCCGAAGTGTCTGAAAGGCAGTAGGCTTATACCCAAACGAACAAAATAAAATTTCGGATTATTATCCAGTTATACATTAGGACATAAGCATCCATAAGCATCTACAAATATCAAGAGCAGTCGGATGCACGTAACGAAAGAAAAACTCACTAATGGGATGCCTGTTCAAAAAAAGATCAATATGAAATGCAATGTGGTCCGAGACTCCTAGTTCACAGAAGATTTGGAAAAAAAAATAAAATCATTAAGGTCTGTCAATCTGCATTCCATAAACTTAACCCAACACACTTCCACGATGGCCTCGCGAGAAAAGATCATAAATTAAAATCAACAAAGATATATGAACAAACTTGCAATTAATAGATAGGCATGCATTATATACAAAAGAACTGGATCTGACCAGAGATCAGGTGACATATAAAGCTCAGCTCTCAGACCGCTGAGAAGAAACTTTCCCAATTCTAAGGACGAGAATAAAAAAGGAGACCAAAGAAACACAGAGCGCTGAAAGCATGATAACAGCCATTATATGCAATGATAAATGCGGTGTTAGGAAGAAGATAACCGCTATTGAAAAGCTTTGCCAAACCTTCAGCTGCGCAAATGCTCCCTCCTGCATTGACCAACGTCCACAAATTTTGATATCCGACACACAATACTAAGGGAGGACATGATGAAGCACTAAGACATTGAGATGGGATTTTCAAGTTCCAAGCGCCACAAAAGGCGAATCAGATCAAGTTTCATGACATCTCTCAGTGGAAATAATCCTAAAACATATTTGAGATACCCTAGTGAGTATCGTGTAGAGGGTATACAAGAACCAGGCAACCTTTGGTTCCTATAAGAAATTTCCATGATCTTAGTGCAAAACGTAATTAATCTAACTGCAAAAACGTAGTTCGATCATATAACGCCAAAAATATACTCAACTTAGATTTGAAGTATAACAGCAAAAACATGATAGTTTAAGTTCAATTATAGGTTAATTAGGTATGTTAAATAACGTTTAAGTTTTAATCTTGAAAAAAAAAAGGTAGCTTAATGCCAAAACTTAACGAAAAAAAAAAACCTTAATTTATTTATTTTATCGTCTTATATCACCACCCAACTTGTTTTCAGGTATGAATCCATATCTTTAGCCAGTGGAATATGTATCAAATAGTCTACTGATGGCTTGAAAAAAAAATATTGTACGCCAGTGGAGTAAGATCAACTTGACGAGTAGTGGTAAATGATATGCTCCGGATATTAACAGAATTAAGGGACGGTCAAAATTTGAATAAGAGATTTTTATATTTACCATATCATGTTTGAAAAGCATTCCTAACAAAGCGTTGATTTGTGTCATCAGCACGCCATCACCAATACCAAGTGCTGCTGCCATCAAAAGAGGGGATACTATCCCAAGGACTCCAGTAGTGGTGCTGCACCATAATATAGACAGGTATTCAGGATAACTTCTAACCAAACAATAAATCATCACAGGAAGATCTTTACGGCTTTACCTGTACGTTAGCAGAATCCAAAGCAATGTAATGGCATGAACTATAGATCCACCGACAATTATCCAAGCAACTGACTTGAGACTGGAAGTGAGCCGTCCAGCAACAAGAGAACACTGGTAACAAGTTCAAATAAATGTATTTTAGAGCGCTAACAAAATTCACAAATGTTTGATATTGCAACGACGGTGAATTTGGAAAACATGTTGCTATGGAGGCATCACAGCGGCAAAACACACTGCTATGGACACGTGGAAAGCCAAAAAACATTGAGATGTTGCAGAGGTGGGACCCACCTTTCTTCATCTATTCTTCCCCATTTTCTATCCGACTAAATGGGTGAAAGAATCCCATCCATTCCATGGATACAAGTCCAAGGATTAAAGCCCCCATTTTTATCCATCCTCTCCATGGATGGGTTCTATCCATGGATGTGGGTGCTTTAAGGACCCTTGTATTGTTATCTCTCCCACTTTATAAAATATACTCGTATTAAGTTATATCCAAAAAAATCAAGAAGACTAAGGAACTTGTACAATAAGTAAGCATAACACTGAAATCAAGGTAGCCCCACTTACAATAGCATCAGCAGCCCCATATATTGCCATAGAGCCACCAATACCAGACTCGCCAAGTGCAGGCTTGACAATTTCCTTGGTGAACTCGGCCCTAAGAAGTTCAACCAGAAATGCGATTAGCATCACAGTGTCCACAAAATGGAAACACATAAAAAAGGAAAATCAAATAATTTAATTACCATACAAATGCTTGTTGTAGTCCAGAATACGCAAAAAGGGGAATGATCAAGAGAACACGAATATCGAATAATGGTTTCACAACTGATTTTGCTACAGTTACCACAAAACCAGAATACTCAATGGAAGCATCTTCAGGTTGCTCCTCAGCCGTACCATCTCTTCTATTTAAAAAGCACATTAATACACAACCTCCAGTCATGATGCAAAGGAACACAATGAACAGCACGTTCATACCATTGGAAGCTCCCTCCTGCATTAAAATAATAAATAAATCAGTAAACACCCTGCTTTACTGGCTATAGTGTGAGATGTTAAACAATTACAGGTACGCCAAAGTTATGACTTTAAGACCAAAAATAGCTGTAGTAGCTTAAATGACCACTTTTAGGACATCACACTAGTTAAGATAAGGTCATGTAGCATCCTTGAGCTGTAGTAGACTAAATGACCACTTTTAGGACATCACACTAGTTAAGATAAGGCCATGTAGCATCCTCTGTGAACTACCGGACAGTCTCATACACTCATACACCATACTGGAAATTTTTGTTTGAACTAGATCAGAAGTACTCTTAAAATGCGTCATCACATATCCCTACTATGAATACTATATTCATACATGGCGTTGAATTCAATTCTGCCCCGATGTAGCTTCATCCTCAGTGCTCAAGAATTGGACCAACACATTTGGCTTTTGCTGATTAGAACTTCCTTTTTGCGTGTAGTGATCTGCCTTCTGTCTAAGCCATTGTTGGTTGCATTCAAAACTTCTCTGAGTTATCTAGATTGCAGCATAACCCTGCCAGAACAAGTGTCTGAGGAATTCTGCAACCCACTGTTTTCAATGGAGAGTGTTTCCCTTCAGATACCTGGACACTCCTCTGAATACCGCCCCTCCCCAACGTCTTACTTACGAACGAAGAGCACAACTGTTTTCAACCTCGAAAACCACTGGTGTGCATATCTTGTCTTGCCTAAAGGTGTGATAAAGGCAATTGTTAAGCTTTGTTGTCAGTACCTTAGGGGTCATCAAGAGGGGAAAATAGGTTTGCAGGAGTCATAGGGATGGGAGTTTTAACATTAAAGAAATTCTTAACTGAAATAACACTATCATTCGGAAGAGGACTTGGAAACTCAATCATGGAGCTGAATCTATGCGGTTCAACTGGGTGAAGCACTGTTCATTTAAGAATGACAATTGTTGGACTGTTAAACATATCAGTACCGCCTCTGTGGGCTTGAAGCAGCTAGGCATTCATGATGATTTTGTTTTCAGAGTAGAAGAGGGTGTTTAATGCTAGATCTCGGTTATCGCAGTGCACAACATTTGGGAAATTGAAACTTAAAACCTTAAAGCTAGCTATGAAATTTTCAGACAGGAGTGCATCAAGCTTTGAACTAAAGCAGTATAAGACCGACTATGATGCTTAGACACGCCTTCATCGCCATGCTGGCTGGTCATAATGCACTTTTTACCAAAGACAAGCTGATCGAGAAAAGTTTATTTCTGTGTCATCGAAGTAATATAGGTTTATATTTAGCAAAATTTCCTCCTCTTTGCTGTTCTGCCACTCATCTCAACACCTTGTCTTTACGGGCATAGTTTATTGTACTAAGTATCCCGTTAGTTTTAAGAGTATATGCTACGGAGTAGCTCACAAGGTTTCTATGAAGAAATGGTCCAATATGTAGTAGGCTAAGGTTCTTTTTATGTTGTTTTTCCATTTAGTAACAGCCAATTGATCTGATTCTTATCATATCACTGAAAATTCTGATTCTTACCCAAAAAAAAAGACAATGAATTCAAAAAACGCAGGTGACAAAGATTGACCACAATGTGGTGTGAATTATATCTTGGTCTATGTTTTGGTGTTTCTACCTTTGAAATTTGATACTCCGTATTAAACTTACCCAGAAACATGAAGCTTGTACTACTCTACTAATAAACTTTACTAATGTAGACTAGCCAAATCCAAGACTTAAAATAGAAAAGCAGCACTAATTGTATATTAGTACATAAATTTAGAGATAGAAAACAAAACTTACTGTCCCATCCTTCAAAAGGAAAAGTGCTATCAGATTGCCAATAACCTGGATAAATAATGCACACTCAGAAAGGCAAATACTTAACGGAAAATTCATTCAAGAAACATTATTGATGGTTTGTTCGATTTACTTGATGAATAGCATATATCCCCCAAAACTCTCCATTGAAGTTACCAATCACAGTACCATCAAGTAAGTTGCAATCTCTTGCGTGGCTACATGCTGCGGAGGTCAAGTATGTTCCCTGGCAGCCAAGAATCAATCAGTGAAGAAAGAAACAGATGCAAAAAGACAGACTGACCTAAACTTAAGATGAGACATGCCTCCCTTTTTAAGGGACCATGATTACCTAAATTGTAAGTGACTCATTTAACTATAGCAATGACATATTTTTAGAATGTGACCCAAATTAGCTTAAAATGTGCACAATCTTACTAAATGTGACATTATTCAAGGATAAGACAGGTTCACACAGGACTGAAACTTTTATACTACGTACAAAAGTATTAACCTTTCAGACTTAATGGGTTACATGAAATTTAGATGGATCACGTGTTATAATGAGTCAAGATATAGAAAGCCGAGCCTTTAACCAAAAGTGGAATCATTCTACAATTATAGCTGAGCCTGATCATTTCTTGATAGGAAAGTAACGTAGTCTGATCATAATTAGGTAAGAGGGCCTCACAAAAGATTACAGAATAATAATCAGGACATTTATTGATTTAAATGAATATTGCCAGCATGTACCTGCCCAACCCAGATTATTGAAGCAGAAAACCCCATATATACAGAGGCAGGCAACATTGTATACCTGTAGAGATGATCAATTGTAAGCAAACATGTGAGGCTGTGAGCGCCTATTACAATTTAACATAGAGATGTATGATAAAAGTTCAGTATATTAAATCTTGGAATTTCCGAAGCATCTTTAAGAGTTAAAATCCTACACTAGACTACTATGAAGAGTTAAAGCTGGTTATAAAACCTGGAATGTTTGCATTTTGCAATCTCTATACCAGGAAGAATATATCCCTACAAATCGAACATCAAATTCCTTAAGAGAACAACTTGTAAGGTGAACTGTTTCGTTTCATCTAAAATGGAAAAAACTGCAGTATGCATAAGAGCTCACAGCCGATAGAGCAATGAAAGAGATTTTATGAGAGCTAAGAAACGGATCATCAAACGCATTAACACACCACGGCATGAAGCAATGAGACAAGATAGTATGTGGCATTTTTTTTTACCTTTTTAGTAAGGGACTTGAAGATAAATCACATTGAAAAATTAATTGTGGTTTACTGAACTTGGGAAAGAGTAAATAGCATACAGATACGCTATACACAACAAAGAGACTCTAAAAATGGATTTTCTGTAAGTATTAAGAGCATACAATTTTTTTCTGATCAATACCACATGCTATATGTTTTATGATTGTTTCATGATGGCACTTTACAGAGATGAGACAGGAAAAGGTGTCAAATACTGAAATAGATTTCTGTGGTAGGAACTCGCTTTAAAAGTAAAAGATAAGGAGCGGGACTTCCAAGTACACAGGTATTTGTATTTACTATATGTCTAATTGTCTACATAGGAGTCAAGCAATAGCTATAGTAAGGGTCTTATTTCCATTTATAGTGAAGAAGGCCCTCTGAACCAGAATTAATTGCAAAGGCTGGGACAAAACAAACATTAGAAGATGTCCTCAACAGGATAGTTTATATATTACTATGATGTCCTATATTAGTCACGGTTTTGGAAATGAAGAATCACGTTAACGTATGGCCTACTGATCAAAACCATATAACCTCGAAAGAGCAACAATCAACTTGTCTCCATGATCATACATGCTCATATGTAGCATGAATAATTCGAAGAGGTGGCATGCTATGCATAAGACATACTCCCTCCATCAAAAGTTCGTCGGTCTTGTTTGACTTATAGGTGGATTTACCTTTCATTTCACCATATGTATATATTGATTTACAATTTAAGCTTTTCCTCGAACCAGATATTGATTATTACAGCATACTCTCATCGTCGTCGTTGCACAGTATATGCAACACATTACACCTCAAAAAAATCCTAGGTTACATAATGACAATATGTTGGACTAAATTGGCCAATAGAAATAGAATGATGTAGTTTAGGAATTTGGACTTCCGCGTACATGCTTTTGAGAAAATAATAATGGTTTCTAACTTTCTGTACTTTCATTTTGCTGCAATTAAAAGAAATCAAGACCTTAGTCTAAAAAAGCGTGCCACATGTTCGTCTAAGATGCGTGTTGGATGAGGAACTAGCCAAAATACCTGGGTGCAATTTAGGCACGCCTTTTAGACTAAACTCACTAGGACAGACTTTCCGCATCTTTTTCATCTACTAGTATATCTTTAACTATGTCGTTATTTCCCCATTATCCCCAATTTACTCACATGTTAGCCAACTTGAAAATTCCTATAATGATATGGTGTCTCATATCCAAAAGAGACGTCTTCGTCTTACACTTATAATTAAATTGACAGCATTTTGCACTCTACTACATTTCTAATTATCAACCCATTAAATCGACAGCATTTCATACTCCCTATTACTACATTTTGAATGATCAAGATGTTAAGTACTCCAGACTTGACTAATAGTGAGTATCTCATAACACTCCTAAGTCCTACCTTATAAGTGCTAGTTCATCCACGTCACTCAAAGAGCTCTAGAAGTATACATCGTAGTAAACCCGTTGCCCAGCTAGTTGCTGAATACCGCACACAACAGCCAAACAAGACACAGTAATCACTGATCAGATGATCTAGAGTCGCAATCAAAGGGCATGCGTAAACTAATGATCAATAGAATTGTAGCCAAATATAAAGTTCCAAACCGAAATGCAGTATACAAAAACAATTAAAAATTACTCCGTACCAGTTAGGCATCAAATTTGCAGCAGTAAACAACCAATATCCAGTAGTTCCAAGCATCAGTGAATTCTTTGATCCCAGTTTTCGTACAACGATCGACGCAAATAACGAAAATACCATGAATGATACATACAATACCCCCAACGATACTGTCCCCAAATTACCTTCCTGAATTATGCACAAATTATACTACTGTGAATCCCTCCTCCGTTCCAATCAATTCTATACATTCGATTGAAATCAACAAAATTAATACAAAATCTTTAAAAAGGAAAAGGAAAGAAGAAGACTGACGTCATTGAGGGTGCTCTCTAGATTTTGAACAGCGCCGTAAGCAGAGAAAACGAGCAAGAAAGCGAAACTTAGAAGATGAACATCTGTATTATGAGAGGTTTTTAGGGATTTGGCGGGTGAATTGGGATGAAGTAAAGGCAGGTTTTCAGCAGGAACATCCATCTTATGAATTCAGAATCAGGGATATGGATTCTGTGCTAAATATGGAAGAAATTCAGAAGGTATTGAATTGATTGATTGATTGATGTTGACAAGTTGACATGGAAGACGACTCAATTAAGCCAAAAAAATTCAACTGCTCTGGAGTCTAGACAGAGGAGGTCACTCCCAGGTGGAGTTTCGGGATTGCTTTTTGGAATTACTTGTCGCACCATAATTTCCTTCACGAGAATATCCGTTATAAACTTGCGATTACATCAGATAAATTTGATCCGATCCGAATAATCTCACCTGAACCTGACCCCATATCGGAATTGAAGACCTTAGTTTGACTCGGTCTAACCCGTAACAAACCATATTGTTTTTTTTATAGAAAATGAGTCGATATTTCTAAAAGAAGTTGAAATAACAAACCCAAACTGACCTGAACCCAAAATTACTCGGTCCGATCGAAAGTCAATCCAATTTTTCTAAAGTGCCTTCAAAGTGACCCGTCCCGAACCTGACCCATTTAACCCGTTTGCTAAGTCTACATGTGACGAGACAAATACTAATACTTTTTTGAAAAGATAATGTGTAATCCAAACATTGTTGGTACGTGAGTGGGTCCTAACCGTTACTAACGAAAGACCAACTCCCAAGTTTTTGAGTCAAAGTAACAGTGTGTTGGTATTTATGATAGTTTTCCAAAAGGAGATACCGAATTATATAAATTTTTATAATTGTCCTTTATCAAATTTTAATGACATTTTAAAATTAAATTTATGCCATTTTAATTAGCCCAAATAATTAGGTGAATTTTTTTTAGTGAGAACATGTCATGTGTTTATTTATGTAGTGTTTTCTCATTTAATGAGCCTAGATTTTCATTTAGTATAATATATACGCTCCGTAGGATTTTTTTTTTTTTTTTGGTCCATCGAAGAGCGCACTTAGTCGCATTACAATATAGGGGAAGGGGGATTCGAACCTGAGACCTACTGTCCCAGAGTACCTAGTCCTAACAACTAGGCTAAGACATCTTCGGTACGAGTCCGTAGGAAATAACATACTTCCTCTATAACTCTTTTATATCAAAGATATAAAAGAGTTAGAGGAAGTATACAAAAATATACTCGTATTATAATTCATAAATAGCAAAAATACTCGTATTAAGTAATCAAGTCAACTCATTATCATCGCGATGAAATGAACCCGACGAGGTCAGAGTCATCAGTCATCAGACACCAGACCAAAATTGGTTACCAACAAAACAACTGTAGACTGTAGAGAAATTGCATACAGTATAAGCTTACAGGACAACAAATTACAAATTTACAATACCTTGCTCACATTTTATTAATAACTTGAATAAATATGTAAAGAATAAATACAGGTGCGGTGATAGGGATAAATGAACTTCATAAACAAGGAAGCCTTCAGCATAACTCCGCTAGTAAGAACGGAAGCCTCTCCTCTGCATTGCTTATCCTCTTCAAGCATTATAACGAAAGAAGAATTGAAACATCAAACAGCAAACAACGCAAGCTGTAACGTTCACGTTCATCAATGTCGCGTTAAATCCAAGTTGACACACGATGGATTACAAGGAAACGGGCAATCTACTCGTTTTGAGCGCTCCCTGTTGAAATACCAGTCACCAACTGTCTCTGCAATTGTCTTTATTCACGAGCATTAACAGTAGTAAGTACGTTGCATCATGACAGCATCAGAATTCAGAACAGAACATCATAACACACTATAATATTGCTAAAAATCCACAAGAAAAGGAAGCAGGTGAAGTAATGCTTCTGCAGTTCTGCATGAATAATTTTTCTCTTCCTTACTTCTCCCATGACAATCTCATACACCATTAGTCCGCTGCTCTTCACAATACTTTACTCCGTATTACAACTTGAATAATCTTTGACAGTTCAAATCTAATAGGAATGCTTACCTTATTTTGAAGCCTTGGAGAATTTGGTCCATGCCATGTTTCCATCCAGGTTTGGCAGTGAATGAAGCACGAATTAATGAACATTCCTCTTTCATTGTTTTTCTCAAATTCGTCGAGTTCATTCAACAAGGACTTCCTGAAACCTAGTCACATTATTACCAGATGTCAAGGGTAAAATGGTGAGAGCGAGTAATCATAGATTTTGAGCAAAACATTTTTTACTAAAGTGGTGAGAGAGTGTTTCATCAATTAAAGAGTAAGGTCGGAGCTTTTTTAAAGACCAAGGAAAAGAGTATGAATGTCAAGGGTTAACTATGGCCAGACTTGACCAAGGTACAAAAACATAGAGTAGCAAAAGGTACAGCAGTTTCTAATCAAGTTTCGCTTATATTTTCGAAAGAAGCTCAGCCAGATCTAAAAAAGAAGTGCCCAATTCCTGGTGGGAGCAGGGACGGATCCAGGAATATACCTGGGGCTAATTTTGGTAGCCGCCATTGTCCAAGCGGCGCACATTCTATCACATTGCCCATTTCGGTCATTTGTTTAATTTTTATATTTTGTGTGAAGAGTACTTCAATCGAAGGTAAACGAATGACTGAGATGGAGGGAGTACTTGATAAGTCAATAACTAAACATATTTGTGCGTCATATTATTCAAAATATATTTTACTTATCTCTTTCGTGATATTTTTAGCTAAATTTGATAAATAATGTGTTACGGAGTATAATTTTATTAACATTATTCTACGGAGTAATTATTAGCGAAATACCACCTCAAATGGCTTTGTGAGACAATTTTGGCAAAACCATTCTTAGTGACATAAAATCTTTTATAACCATAAACAATGGTCAAAGTGGATCAAATAATATAAATGAGACAAAAAATAAAATACTCCGTAGTTATCAAATATTCAGAATACTAGGGAGTACTGAGTAGGGACTAATAAAAATATTTTTCGCATCAATCTAAGTTAAGGCGTAGAGTACTACTCAATCCGTTTTATTCTTTAGAAATTACTCCGTAATCTGTACTAGAAAAATTAACTACGTACGTGATAAAACTTTAAAAAAATAAGAATACTCTATGTATAGGACGATTGGGGCCTACACTAGTGCCTAGGGCTAGGGGATAGGGGCATTACAATTAGTCAATTACCAAAAAGTTGCTGCTAGCAGGGATCGAGCTCCAATTTACGGAGTTAGAAACAAGCAACAAACCAATGGGACAATCGCTCACTTATGATATTCTGCTACACTTCAAATTATAATACGTAGTAGTTTTTTTCTCAGGAATCTACTTGGGCTACAGCCCAAGTAGCCTGGGCCTGGGTCCGCCCCTGGGTGGGTGGGTAAGACTGGTGACAACATAACAAACAGCACACAATGGATGTAGTGTATTTTAGAATCAAAAATTTGAGACGAAGTACCTTGTAGGATCTCCATCTGGTGGGTGCTGCAATTATGAATACTTAATCTGCAATTCCACCAGCCCCCATGGAGACTTGATTTAGCAGGAACTAGCACATTTTGTATCTACCAATGACCAATTGGGTCACCATCATAATTAATGAAAAAGATTATGAAAAAAACAGAGAAAGGATATATTCACCTGCCAAAAATCATATGCTGGGTTGACAAGAAATATTGGGGTCTTTACGCTTCTAATTATTTGATGTGGAAAGAAACACTAGAGCATCATGAGAAAGATAGACACTGTCAGAGCAGTTAACAGTTGAGCAAGGTTCTCGTAAAAGAAGTAGCAAAGGCAACGATAAGAAATCGTCACATACCAATGCTGGATCCATTTTAGCAACACAATCAGCTGGCAAAGTTTTTGCAACACCCTATCAAAAAAAAATATCAATCAATGACTGACTCTAAATTTTGAAGACAAAATCCAGTAGCCCACAAGAAAAGAATCTAAGAGTAAAGCTGTAATTCCTAACTCCTCAATTCTCGGTCTTCATCTTTTTGGCTTAGGTGTTTACCCTTATTTCCTTATTGCAATTTTTTTTTTAAAAAAAAAGGTACACCTGAATACCTGATTCCCCCCACCTCTCGAATCTATGGCCATGGTAAGGGATTTGATTTCTCGTAAGTTATCTATATTCTATCTAGCTCTCAAATTATAAGATATATTTCTTCTCTGACGTATTTTACAAGCAGTGGTCTGCTTCTTTTTAAACAAGAAATACTTGACACTAGACACCGAAGTCTTTATCCGTGCCTATTTCTCTACGGACAAGAAGAACCATGAAACTCTGGCACGGTTATATTAACCGGCTGTACAGTCTCACTATCTCTTTAGAGACAAATTTCACTGCTCAAACTTGTTGTCCGGCTATAAAGCATGGCTGATCTTCTGCAAACACTTGCTAAATGTTTCCATCTAGGGCTCTCACATATAGCCAGATAGGGGAGTGGTCGAATGTGCAGTCTTACCAGTTTAGTTAACATAAAAGACGTTTCCATATGATCTATCACGTAAATTACAACAAGAATTGCATCAAATGACTTCCTCACAACAAAACAAAGGCAGCATTACCATTGTACATAACGAAAATTAACCATGTTTAATTAGTTAGACAGTTCGACTACAGAAAAGTCATAAAAGTGAACACGTTCAGAATTGTAGCAAGTCATTTTTTTCAGAAACTACTGAGATGTTAGGAAAGTCTTACATGGAGTTTGACCACATTCCGATAAAACAACTGCATGGTGCGTGTTCCACTGACATCCTCCCTACAATAACAAAAATACCACATATCACACGCCAAGCACCAAACTTATTTACTACAGCCCAAACTGATTTCACAGCCATTGATATCGAACATAGGTTTAAGGAAAAGTAAAGGTCCAAGGGGGTGTATGTTTTTAACAGCATTAGAAAACCAAAATTAAAAACAGCTCTCATGTAAGACCGTTCTAACATAGGATGGGTCAATGGGAGTATGGGACCAAAGCACGAAAACCCAAAGTATTTTTGATAACCTGATAATTTACAATGTTTTTTTAGTTTGTTGATCATCAATATAAAATATCGTCAACAAGATAACATTTTAAGTGATATACATAAGTACTTATATTTGGGTATAATTCTATTGGTGAAGCCGTAACCCAAAACTGCGCTAAACCACATTTTAACATTTGCGGTTGATAGCAACCTTAACTTCTCCCTTTGAAGAATATATGAATTTTGTTCACTAGGGGCACGTGACTCAACAAGTACTAATCATTTAAAATACCTATCAGCTTATGATGACAGAGACTCTGCGAGCAACGATATGTGCTTAAAAACCTCTACACCAAACTGCATACAGAGTACTTCCTTTAGATGACATTCATACGAGACATAGAAAAAGGCATTTATTCAACAACTCTAAAGGCTGTAAAGAAAGCATACTCGTCAAGAAAAAAACTTGCATCGGCGAGACACTTCACAGCAGCAGCCTTTGGTAACTTTACACGAAAGTCATCACAATGTATCATAGTGGCAAGCCCACCAGCAGAGCATCCTGAAAGAAGAGCCTGTGAGATTATCAGATGTATGGGAATGATACACAAAATGCACACCAAGAACCCATTGGAGAGACGTTCAGTGCGAATGTGCCATAGATTACAAGTTGGTCCGGGGAGGGGGGTGCTTAAAATTAGTTGTTTTGCGAAGGAGAAGGGAAAAAGTGTGCTTCCTTGCCAAATGATTGAACAGCAGAAAGATGCAACTGTAATGTAATGATACATTTCCAAAATGGGCACATGCATTATAATGTACCTGATTAGCATTAGTCATTCCTATTTCCAAGAGTTCCGCAATTAATGCTTCCCAGATAAGTTGCCCTCTGAAGAAAAGATTTGTTCCATTCTGTAAGAGATGTCATGGTGCAATGAGTCAAATAAATATTTGTCAATATCATTCAATCAATGAAAAGTAAGGTTCAATAATCAAAACGACGACTACCAGAAATTTAAATTACGGACTTACATTAAACTCGTTGTCTAAATGTCCAGCAAAAGATGCACCATCGCAATAGCGCACCTTGACTTTGTTCCAGTTGAAAAAATCTGAAATTCATTAAAAAGTTAACTTAAGAAAGAAGAAATATGCAAAACCATACTCAAAAAAGGACACAACAATGGAAAGAATTGTTTGGGTGGCACGTACAACCATGGGAGATGTAAAAAATAGAATCGTAACATAGAATACTAAATCCAAAAAGACACTATAGGAATTCATTCCCAAGAGTGACTGTATAGATACCAAACGTAGGCCTTGTTCTTTTCAACTAAGTAGCTTAGGCTACTGAAGTGGACCGAATAACCTAAGGGGGGTGAACTGAAGTGGGCTGAAGAAACTAGCGGGGTTTGACAAATTGGCATCATTCTGGTGTTGCAGTGATACCATGCCACGAGTACTTAATGTTGTTTCACTAGATTCAACAAGTTTCAACAATGATTAGATTTGACAAAACGAGGGATATTAAACCACAAGGTACCTGGGTTCTGCGCTGGGTCATGACTCAAAATTCCAGAAAAGCGAATTTGGTTTTCCATATGATGTGAGGAACCTAATGCTGTTGTTTTCCTAAATGAACATGACGCTATTGAGTCACACCAACCTCCACCCTACACAATCATATGAAAGAAGGAAAAAAAAAAGTCTGAAATGAACACGGTAATTCAAATGATGACAAGACAAATAAGCTGCAATTAACGAATGAATTAGTTGAAGTAAATTTTTCAGCTCTGATTTATCTTGTGCAACCAAGTCTACAGATAAGAATGACGCCTATTCTACTGTTTCTAAGAGTAGAGTGTCGACCGAGTATCGGAGTATGTCATATACTACTAGTGAGGTGGTTTGGTTAGCAGCTTTACTTGAGGATTTACATGTCCATGTTTCGCGACCTATTTCCCTATCTGTGACAATAAAGCTACCAAGTACTCCCTCCGTTCACTATCATTTGCTCCATTTCATTAAAATACTTCTCTCAAATATTAATGAAATGGGGCAAAAGATAATGAACGGAGGGAGTATACAGCTCAGAATCTAGTATTTCACGAAAGAATGAAACACCTCAATATATAAACATAGTCAGGTTTTTATTCCAAAGAAGCACACACTTAGTTTCGCATTACAATATGAGGAGGGGGGGACTGAACCTGAAAGCTATTGTCTGGGGTACCTAGTGTAGACATCTTAGGTATATAACCATTTTCTCTCTATATAACTGAATTAGCTTACTCACACAATCATGGAGTCCTGGGTTTTGAAACTACATTTCTCACCGAGTTACGAAAGGCGAATATGGAAGGCAAAAGCATAAGAGTGAGGCGTGATGAAAGCAAGCAATTAAAGACGAAATCGAAACCTCAATGTGAAGAACCCAATTGTTGGATCCTGAATCGAAGCCCTTTTGAAAATGGTATCCAGGCAAACTCCCATCCAAACAAACTGCAAACACTCAAAAAGTCAAACTAATTGAAAACAGCAAATGAGGAATCGGAAGGGAGGAGCTGAGAGAACTTACAGGCGCCGGAGTTATGGGCGTTGTGGAGGAGAGTTAATGGAACGAATTCATCGGATTGAAGAGCGAAGGTGGGGTAAGTGACGGTGTTGTGGGAGGAATTGAAGAGGAATGAGAAAGAGAAGAAGATGAGTGATAATCCAAGAGCTGCTACAGTCAATTCGATTTTGGTGAGTTGTTGGATAGTGCGTTTCAGAGCTTGTAGACTTGAGATCGCCATTGAAGGGGAGGTTGGTGTTTTGTTATGGCGGGAGCATTAGCATTCCCAGGATGCCAGATTGCCTGCTTTGCTCAAACTCAAGGAGGGCATGCAAATATAAAATACTCTACGGAGTATGATTATATGACATCAACATGGTAGTTGTTGAATTTTCGTAATTGTGTAAGTTTGCTTTATCCACGTAAGTCGATCCTCGTTTTCTTTTTATCTATATCTTTAGTTACACGTTACTAAAAATTATAAAAATTGGATATTCATAATGTATTAAAATTTGATATTCATATTGTATTTTATTAGACAATTTAAAAAAAAAGATCTCACATGACTATTTTTATACAAATGGTTGGAACAAAGGGAGCATATTTATTGAGTTTATAAAAGTGAGTTTTAATCAATTTTTTATTCTTCCTTCATCTTTTATCCCACATTTTCTCTGAACTTTCATTTACCGCACAGTCCGCTCTATCCTTAATTTTTGTTTCACCTCCCCATGAAATTTAAAGTTGGATGGAGGAGTAAGTTTTTGAGATTAAGCCTTTACTCAGTACTAGGTGCTGTCATAGTTTGTTGAGGTGTTTTTAGAATTTTTTAAAAGCTAAAAGCTCTTATTTAGCCAAATACATTTTTTTTGCAAAGGTAAAAACTGTTTTTTAAAAACTCAAAATCAACTTTTACCACCCAAAAGCAGAAGCATCACTTGTTTGTTTATCTTTACGATATTTTCGCTCAAATGACAAATTTGTAATTCGTAAACATTTAAATAAAATTGAAAAAATATTTATTCGTTTATATTTTTTAATTCTCTACAAATAGAGACCAATCTTGCTATACTTTTAAAATATATTTTTTGTCTTTCATTTTGCTCAAGTGAAAACCTATTTTTAATAAATAGTTTTGTGAAACTATAACCAAACACGTAGAATTTTTCCGAAAAACAGCTTGTGAATAAATTATTTTAAGAAGCAAAAGCTCTTTTAATTAAGCAAGGCCAAACACCACCCTAATATAGATCTCGCGCATTAATGCGCAGTATCTTTAACATTTTATGTTTGGTAATTGCTTGTAAATATCTATTTACTCAGGACATGTATTGATTTAAATGAATATTGGCAGCATGTAGCTGCCCAACCCAGATTATTGAAGCAGAAAACCCCATATATACAGAGGCAGGCAACATTGTATACCTGTAGATGATCAAACATGTGAGGCTGTGAGTGCTTTATCACAATTTTACACAGATGTAATTGTATGATAAAAGTTCAGCATATTAAATCTTGGAATTTCCGAAGCAACTTTAAGAGTTAAAATCCTACACTAGACTACTATGAAGAGTTAAAGCTGGTTTTGCATTTGGCAATCTCTATACCAGGAAGAATATATCTCATAACGCTCCTAGGTCCTACCTTACAAGTGCTCCTTCATCCATGTTATACAAAGAGCTCCAGGTGTTCTACAAAGAGCTCTGGAAGTATACCCCTCCGTTCCATCCATTTGAATACGTTTACTTCCATTGATGCACGTTTTCTTTGGTCTATATCTTTAGTTACATATTACTTCCTAAAAAAATCAAATATATACAAATGGTTGAAACGGAGGGAGTAAACCCATTGCCTAGCTAGTTGCTAAATCCAGAATGAAGCAAATACGGCACACAACAGCGAAAGAAGACACAGTAATCAGATGATCCAGAGTCGCATGCAATAAAAGAGCATATATGTGTAAAAAACTATGATCAAAGGAATTGTAGCCAAATTTAAAGTTTAAAACTGAAAACAATACAGTAGAAAATTACCAGTACCAGTTAGGCATCAAATTTGCAGCAGTAAACAACCAATATCCAGTAGTTCCAAGCATCAGAGAATTCTTTGATCCCAGTTTTCGTACAACGATCGACGCAAATAACGAAAATACCATGAATGATACATACAATATCCCCAACGAAACTGTCCCCAAATTACCTTCCTGATTCCACAAATTATACTACTGTAAATCACTCCTCCGTTCCAATCAATTCTATACATTCGATTGAAATCAGCAAAATTAATGGAGTACCTTTATGAACAGCGCCGTAAGCAGAGAAAACGAGTAAGAAAGCGAAACTTAGAAGATGAACGTCTGTATTATGAGGGGTTTTTAGGGATTTGAGGGGTGAATTGGGATGAAGTAAAGGCAGGTTTTCAGCAGGAACATCCATTTTATGAATTGAGAAGCAGGGATCCAAATATGGAAGAAATTCAGAAGGTATTGAATTGATTTGATTTTGACTACGGAGTATTTGTTTGACATGGAAGAAGAAGACTCCATTAAAGCCAAAAATTTCAACTGCTCTGGAGTATGGAGTCTGGACAGAGGTGGTCAACTGGTCACTCACAGTCCCAGGTGGAGTTTCGGGATTGCTTTTTGGAATTACTCGTCGTCCTCGTACCTTAATTTCCCAAATATTTACCAGAATAGCCATTATAAATTTGGGATTAGATTAGATATCGGAATTGAAGACCTTAGTTTGACCTGTAACCCGAATTGATTCGGCTAACTCGAAACGGATCCTAATCACTCAATCTTTTCACCTCCTACAAAAAAATTGGAAAAACTTCACTACCAAAACCTTGAAGTTCGATCATCCGGAAACATCAGTTTTTTCCATTTTTTTGTACAAGTGAAGAAAGAGATGAAAATGTTGAGTGAATAAGTGTGAATTATTTTTTCTTTTTCTGCCAAAATAGAAAGAAATGTGAATTTATAAGTACTTGTGTAACGGCTACTCCATTCAACTAGTCATTGCTTTGCTTCAATGAGTCGTTGATTTCTTTTCAGGTACCATGGAACAACTATGAAAAACTTAAGGGTAACATGAGAACAACTATGGAAATTTAAAGGTGGAAACAATTATGAAAACTTAGAAGTACCATGGGAACCTCTCCTTTTGAAGAAAAGTTGTTGTTGAATAATGTAATTAATTTTGGTCATAATTTAACTGCATCATGACAGAAATTTGGGTAAGGTCAAATTAGGAACTAAACTATACTCCAAAACTCAAGATGACCCTGAAACAAACTTAAGAGCAGGGAGTACCATGTAATGTGACATAGTTCGAGAGTACCATGCGACTTTTTCCAACATTAAAGAGAGAATAATTTGATGGAAATTAGTTAGATTGGTGAATTTTTTGTGAAGGGTAAAGTTGGAAGATTTTTAAAAAAATCGTTAGGAATGAGTAAACTTGCATTTGAAAAAAGTAATTTGGTAAATTTTTTATAATGGTTCTTTTAAAGAAATATAATACTTCGTACTCCGTATCAAATTTTAATGACATTTTAAAATTAAATTTAGGGTTATTTAACAACAATAATACCAACTATAGGGCGTCTTCCCAAAATAATACCAATTTCAATAAATCCGAGAATAATACGTATTATTGGAGTAGTTAAACAAGAGTAGTATAAGTGAATTTATAACCTGCTACATCAGGTCACCTAATTAATATTTAACCTGCTACTTATCCTCCATCCTCCTCCTTAGACACGGATAACGGGTGAACTGTGTCGGGTCAGCTTTGGGTCAGGTCACTTTCGGGTTATAATAATCAGGTTGACTTCGGGTCGGGTCGGATAATTTCGGGTTCGGGCCGGGTCTTTTTAGGGATATCGACTAATTTTCTATAATAATAGTCGGGTCAGTTTCGGGTTAGCTCGGGTCAAAATCATGCTACGGTTCGGCTGTCGGGTCGGTTTCGGTTTGGCTTATTCGGGTCGGGTCATTTTTCTCAAGTCTACTCCTCCTTACTCTTCTCCTTCATTCTCTCTCTCCATTACCCTTCATCCTTCTTCCGTTTTTTTCTATAAGTTTCGTTTAGATTAACGTGTTGATTTTGGTGTAGGACTGTGTTGTTAGTCAGATTTGGTGAGGTTGAAGGAAGAGGAAGACCGAAAACGTTAATGACGTTTAATGCCTTGTATACTGAGTAAGTGAAAAAGAGTGAACATTAAACAAATTAAAGGCGAGAAAGCAAGGTGAACGAGTTCTATCGTTAACTGGTCATCTATACTACTCTGATTTAACTACTCCAAAAATATGTATTATTCTCAGATTTATTAAAATTGGAATTATTTTTGGAAGACGCTCTATAGTTGATATTATTGCCGTTAAATAAAATTTTACAGGTGAAAAAGGAAGGTAGAAGGGTTCTACAGGTAACCGGTCACCCATACTACTCTCGTTTAACTACTTCAGATATTATTTTGGGAAGACGCCCTATAGTTGGTATTATTGTTGTTAAATAACCCTTAAATTTATGCCGTTTTAATTAGCCCATATAATTAGGTGAATTTTTTTTAGTGAGAGCATGTCATGTGTTTATTTATGTAGTGTTTTCTCATTTAATGAGTACAGATTTTCATTTTAGTATTTCCGAGTAAATGTTAGGAAATAACATATACGAAAATATATTCCGTATCATAATTCATAAAAAGCAAAAATGACACGGACGAGGTCAGAGTCATCGCTCATCAGACACCAGACCAAAATTGGTGAATAATTTTTTTTTTTTTTTTTTTTTGCCAGCAAATTGGTGAATAAATTGGTTACCAACAAAAGAAGTGTAGAGAAATTGCATATAAGCTTACAAGACAACAAATTACTCCATATACAGTATTAACTTCATATACAGTATACATTGCTTATCCACTTCAAGCATCATAAGAAAGAAGAATTGAAACATCAAACAGCAAACAATGCAAGCTGTAACGTTCACGTTCATCAATGTCACGCAAAATCCAAGTTGACACACGATGGATTACAAGGAAACGGGCAATCTACTCGTTTTGCGCGTTCCCTGTTGAAATACCAGTCACCAACTGTCTCTGCAATTGTCTTTATTCACGAGCATTAACAGTAGTAAGTACGTTGTATCATGACAGCATCACAATTCAGAACAGAACATCATAGCACACTATAATATACTCCGTAGCAGAGAGTGTTGTGGCCTCTCTAGCTGTCTATCAAGTAGATGACTAATGCTACAAGCAGCAAGGACCAAACGAAGTTCTAGTGGATGATAAATTAACCATTGTCTTTGTTAAAAATCCACAAGAAAAGGAAGCGAGTGAAGTAATGCTTCTGCATGCATTACCCATGGATGATTTTTCTCGTCCTTACTTCTCCCATGACAATCTCATACACCATTAGTCCGCTGCTCTTCACAATACTTTACTCCGTATTACAACTTGAATAATCTTTGACAATTCAAATCTAATAGGAATGCTTACCTTATTTTGAAGCCTTGGAGAATTTGGTCCATGCCATGTTTCCATCCAGGTTTGGCAGTGAATGAAGCACGAATTAATGAACATTCCTCTTTCATTGTTTTTCTCAAATTCATCGAGTTCATTCAACAAGGACTTCCTGAAACCTAGTCACATTATTACCAGATGTCAAGGGTAAAATGGTGAGAGCGAGTAATCATAGATTTTGAGTGAAATATTTTTTTACTAAAGTGGTGAGACAGTGTTTCATCAATTAAAGAGTAAGGTCAGAGCCTTTTTAAAGTCCAAGGAAAAGAGTATGAATGTCAAGGGTTAACTACTATGGCCAGACTTGACCAAGGTACAAAACATAGAGTAGCAAAAGGTACAGTAGTTTCTAATCAAGTTTCGCTTATATTTTCAAAAGAAGCTCGGAGTGCCCAAGTCCTGGTGGGAGGGTAAGACTGGCGACAACATAACAAACAGCACACAACGGATGTAGAGTATTTTAGAATCAAGAATTTGAGACAAAGTACCATGTAGGATCTCCATCTGATGGGTGCTGCATTTCTGAAGACTTAATCTGCAGTTCCACCAGCCCCCATGGCGACTTGATTTAGCAGGAACTAGCACATTTTGTATCTACCAATGACCAATTGGGTCACCATCATAATTAATGAAAAAGATTATTAAAAAAACAGAGAAAGGATATATTCACCTGCCAAAAATCATATGCTGGATTGACAAGAAATATTGGGGTCTTTAGGCTTCTCATTATTTGATGTGGAAAGAAACACTAGAGCATCACCAGAAAGATAGACACGGTCAGAGCAGTTAACAGTTGAGCAAGGTTCTCGTAAAAGAAGTAGCAACGGCAACGATAAGAAATCGTTACATACCAATGCCGGATCCATTTTAGCAACACAATCAGCCGGCAATGTTTTTGCAACGCCCTATCAAAAAAAATATCAATCAATGGTTGACTCTAAATTTTGAAGACAAAATTCGGTAGCCCACAAGAAAAGAATCTAAGAGTAAAGCTGTAATTCCTAATTCCTCAATTCTAGGTCTTCATCTTTTTGGCTTAGGTGTTTACCCTTATTTCCTTATTGCAATTTTTTTTTTTAAAAAAAAGGTACACCTGAATACCTGATTCCCCACCTCTCGAATCTATGGCCATGGTATGGGATTTGATTTCTCTTAAGTTATCTATATTCTATCTAGCTCTCAAATTATAAGATATATTTCTTCTCTAACGTCTTTTACAAGCAATGGTCTGCTTCTTTTTAAACAAGAAATACTTGACACTAGACACCAAAGTCTTAATCCGTGCCTATTTCTCTACGGACAAGAAGAACCATGAAACTCTGGCACGGTTATATTAACCGGCTGTACAGCCTCCCTATCTCTTTAGAGACAAATTTCACTGCTCAAACTTGTTGTCCAGCTATAAAGCATGGCTGATCGTCTGCAAACACTTGCTAATGTTTCCATCATAGCCAGATAGGGGAGTGGTCGAATGTGCGGTCTTACCAGTTTAGTTATCATAAAAGATGTTTCCATATGATCTATCACGTAAAGTACAACAAGAATTGCATCAAATGACTTCCTCACAACAAAACAAAGGCATCATTACCATTGTGCATAACGAAAATTAACCATGTTTATTTAGTTAGACAGTTCGACTACAGAAAAGTCATAAAAGTGAACACATTCAGAATTATAGCAAGTCATTTTTTCAGAAACTGCTGAGATGTTAGGAAAGTCTTACATGGAGTTTGACCACATTCCGATAAAACAACTGCATGGTGCGTGCTCCACTGACATCCTCCCTACAATAACAAAAAATACCACATATCACATGCCAAGCACCAAACTTATTTACTACAGCCCAAACTGATTTCACAGCCATTGATATCGAACATCGTTTAAGGAAAAGTAAAGGTCCAAGGGGGTGTATGTTTTTAACAGCATTAGAAAACCAAAATTAAAAACAGCTCTCATGTAAGACCGTTCTATCATAGGATGGGTCGCTGGGAGTATGGGACCAAAGCACGAAAACCCAAAGTATTTTTGATAACCTGATAATTGACAATGTTTTTTTAGTTTGTTGATCATCAATATAAAATATCGTCAACAAGATAACATTTTAAGTGATATACATAAGTACTTATATTTGGGTATATTGCTATTGGTGAAGCCGTAACTCAAAACTGCGCTAAACCACATTTTAACATTTGTGGTTGATAGCAACCTTAACTTCTCCCTTTGAAGAATATATGAACTTCTTTCACTAGGGGCACGTGACTCAACAAGTACTAATCATTTAAAATACCTATCAGCTTATGATGACAGAGACTCTGCGAGCAACGATATGTGCTTAAAAATCTCTACACCAAACTGCGTACGGAGTACTTCCTTTAGATGACATTCATATAAGACATAGAAAAAGGCATTTATTAAACAACTCTAAAGGCTGTAAAGAAAGCATACTCGTCAAGAAAAAAACTTGCATCGGCGAGACACTTCACAGCAGCAGCCTTCGGTAACTTTACACGAAAGTCATCACAGTGTATCATAGTGGCAAGCCCACCAGCAGAGCATCCTGAAAGAAGAGCCTGTGAGATTATCAGATGTATGGGAATGATAACCCAAAATGCACACCAAGAACCCATTTGAGAGATGTTCAGTGCGAATGTGCCATAGATGGCTACCAGTGCAGCAATAATAACTACAAGTTGGTTCCCAGGGGGTGTCTGTTAGGAACTTAGGACAAGATTTGTTAGGAACCTGATTAGCATTAGTCATTCCTATTTCCAAGAGTTCCTCAATTAATGCTTCCCAGATAAGTTGCCCTCTGAAGAAAAGATTTGTTCCATTCTGTAAGAGATGTCATGGACTCATGGTGCAATGAGTCAAATAAATATTTGTCAATATCATTCAATCAATGAAAAGTAAGGTACAATAACCAAAACGACGACTACCAAAATTTTAAATTACGGACTTACATTAAACTCGTTGTCAACATGCCCAGCAAAAGATGCACCATCACAATAGAGCACCTTGACTTTGTTCCAGTTGAAAAAATCTGAAATTCATTAAAAAGATAGCTTAAGAAAGAAGAAACATGCAAAACCATACTCAAAAGGACACAATAATGGAAAGAATTGTTGGGGTGGCACGTACAATTATGGGAGATGTAACAAAGAGAATCGTAACATAGAAAACTAAATCCAAAACGACACATTAGGAATTCATTCCCATGAATGACTGTATAGATACCGGATGTAGGCCTTGTTCTTTTCGACTAACTGAAATGGGCGGAAGAACCTAAGGGGGTTGAACTGAAGTGAAGTGGGCTGAAGAAACTAGTGGGGTTTGAAAAATCCGTGACAAATCGGCATCATTCTGGTGTTGCAGTGATACACTGCCACGAGTACTTAATGTTGTTTCACTAGATTCAACAAGTTTCAACAATGATTAGATTTGACAAAACGAGGGATATTAAAACACAAGCTACCTGGGTTCTGCGCTGGGTCATGACTCAAAATTCCAGAAAAGCGAACTTGGTTTTCCATATGATGTGAGGAACCTAATGGTGTTGTTTTCCTAGATGAACATGATGCTATTGAGTCACACCAACCTCCACCCTACACAATCATAGGAAAGAAGAAAAAAAAAACAAAGAAGTCTGAAATGAACACGATAATTCAAATGATGACAAGACAAATAAGCAGCAATTAACGAATGAATTAGTTGAAGTAAATTTTTCAGCTCTGATTTATCTTGTGCAACCAAGTCTACAGATAAGAATGACGCCTATACTACTGTTTCTAAGAGTAGAGTGTAGGCGAGTATCAGAGTATGTCATATACTACTAGCGAGGCAGTTTGGTTAGCAGCTTTACTTGAGGAATTATATGACCATATTCCGCGACCTATTTCCCTATTCTGTGACAGTAAAGCTACCAAGCATACAGCTCAGAATCTTGCATTTCATGAAAGAACGAAACACCTCAATATATATATATATATACATAGTCGGGTTTTTATTTCAACGAGGCGCACACTTAGTCTCACATGAACCTGAAAGCTATTTTCTAGGGTACAACATCTTGGGTATATAACCATTTTCTCTCTATACAACTGAATTAGCTTACTCACACAATCATGGAGTCCTGGATTTTGAAACTACATTTCTCACCGAGTTACGGGAAGGCGAATACAGAAGGCAAAAGCATAAGAGTGAGGCAGAGGCATGATGAAAGCAAGCAATTAAAGACGAAATCGAAACATAGAAATGGAAATCAAAACCTCAATGTGAAGAAGCCAATTGTTGGATCCTGAATCAAAGCCCTTTCGAAAATGGTATCCAGGCAAACTCCCATCCAAACAAACTGCAAATACATAAAAAGTGAAACTAATTGAAAACAGCAAACGAGGAATCGGAAGGAAGGGGGAAGAGAACTTACAGGCGCCGGAGTTATGGGCGTTGTGGATGAGAGTTAATGGAACAAATTCATCGGATTGAAGAGCAAAGGTGGGGTAAGTGATGGTGTTCTGGGAGGAATTGAAGATTAAAGAGAAAGAGAGGAAGATGAGTGATAATCCAAGAGCTGCTACAGCCAATTCGATTTTGGTGAGTTGTTGGATAGTGCGTTTCAGAGCTTGTAGACTTGAGATCGCCATTGAAGGGGGAGGTTGGTGTTTTTTATGGCGGGGGCATTACCATGCCCACGATGCCAGATTGCCTGCTTTGCTCAAACTCAAGGACTCGAGGAGGGTGTACCGGAATACACCTGGTTTGGCAGCACATGATGCAACTAGGGTGTTCAAATATTTACCCGGATCGGCAAACTGGATCGGACCGTAAGGTCCTGGTCGGTCCAGACCGGGACACGTACCGGTCCGGTTTTCGGATCGCAAAAAAGTTGGTGATCGGGCCGCGGTCCGGTCCGGTCCACACTTTAAAAAAATATCAAATTTAGTTTATTTTTACGGTCCGGTCCGGTCTTAAGAGGGTTCGGTGCGGTCCGGTCCGGTCCGGTCTTAAGAGGGTTCGGTGCGGTCCGGTCCGGTCCGGGTTTCTTTGTTAACCGGTCCGGTCCGCGGGTTTAGATTTTTGGGGTTGCCGGTCCGCGGGTCAAACTGGTCCGGTCCGGTCCGGGTTTGGATCGGTGAACACCCCTAATTTGCAACCAACTTATAAAGTTGTCGAACTTTCGTACGGTATATATTTACTGAGTTTATACAAGTTTCTGAGTTATTTTTTAGATTCAATATTTATGTGATTTATTTCGATAAGTTTAAACTAAAACTCAGAAAATTTATACTAATACTCAGAAAGTTTACAGCAAAACTCAAAACCGTTGTGATAAAACTCAAAATCATAAACCAGTTATAAATAAAGCTATGTACAACTAGTTGTATAATCGTGACCCTTTTGATGCTGAAGATAAAGGCGACGTGGAAGAAAAGGAGTATTTGGTTTTAATGTTTGTAATCATTGTAAATAATATTAAGATAAAAGAAATGAACATTTTATATTAAAAGAAAACTTTATATAAATAGAAACTTACTAATTTTAGAAAAAAATTCATCTATGAAATGATAAAAAATAAACCATACCGGCCCAAAAAAATACCAATGAAACAAAATAAAAACTTAAACAAAAAATTGATAGATAATTTGTAATAACCAATTAACCCTGTAAGGATTTTATTAATAAGATGTCTCAATTGTTAAAATGGTATAATATTAAACTTGTGTAATCAAAATTATAAGCATAACTTATACTATAAAATTTTTTTTTTTTTTTTTTGGTGCTACGAAGAGGGCTAGACCCGACTACAAAGAAAAAACAACGACACTAGAAAGCACTAATAGGGACAACACGAGGCCAAGAGACCCCTCCCAAATCCATCTCCAATAGATGGAATAAATCGGCCGGAATATCTAGCGTGTCAAAGACCAGAAGTCGTTCTTCTTGGCTAGTCCCTCGGTTAGCAAGCCAATCCGCACATCCATTGGCCTCCCGATAAATATGTTGAATCTCAATGGACCAGTCGTGATCACTAATAAGAGACTTACAGATTTGTAACATGTGAGAGTATGCCGTCGGAAATGGATCCGTCTGTTGAAGTAGACTAATTATAGCTTTTGAGTCAGATTGAATGATAAGTTTAGAAAATTTGCGTTCTCGTGCTATAATCAACCCTCTTCGGAGAGCCATTAGCTCAGCTCGTGTAACCGTGGCTAGTCCCACGTGCTCACTAAAAGCACAGATAAGCTGTCCCGATGAGTCTCGAATCAGCCCACCAGCGCCCGAGACACCCGGGTTTCCCTTCGACGCTCCGTCAATGTTAAGGAGTAACCAATCAGTTGGTGGTGAAGTCCATCTCACAAGTATTTCCTTCGAACTTCTTCTAGTAACCGGGTCCATTAAATCACCCGATTCTCTCGCTTTTTTAACCTCGAGAATTCTATCATGCAAGAACGCCTGCTTGTTGAACGGAATAGTCTCTGAGGTCCCAAAGATACGACTATTTCGCCACTTCCATATCCACCAAATAATCATCGCAAACTTTGTTGCCCACTCCGAGTATCGTGGGTCGTCTTGTGGTGCCAGGTTAGTGGCAATCCAATCCCGAATTGTGTTGCAATCCTAAAAAAATTGAGGCGGAGTGGACATGGCGTCCCAAATTCCACGTGCTTTTGGACAATCACGAAGAATATGAATAGTAGTTTCATCTTCCATCCAACACTCACCACAGCAAGGGTCATCAGCTAGACCCCGACGCATCCGATTGACATTAGTCATCAATCTATCATGCATCACGAGCCACAGGAAGACCCGTACCCGTTGGGGTGCCCATGTCTTCCACGGTAGTCTCCAAATTTTCCCTTCCTCGGTGTCCACTTCATTACGTATGAGCCTAATAGCTGACTTAATCGTGAATTTTCCGGTAGATGTCGGGGCCCAATAGAATGAATCATCCTTATCAGCATCCGACACTACTTCAAAAGAGGCAATAGTTCGGAGTATGTCGTTTTCCAGGAGGTCAGCAAATAAATTAAGTTTCCAACCCGTCTCGGAATCTCACATTTCATCCACAGTGGCATCTTGTAAGTGTGTCGGAATATCCCGGGTTACAAATTCCTCTAGTGGTCTAGACGTGACCCAACAATGTGACCAAAACATCGTCTTTCGGCCATTGCCAATCGACGAACTCAGGCCCTTTTTAAGGGTCGAGAAGCCCTCAACAATGCCTTTCCAAATATTAGAGCTATTGTTCCGTTCACCGAACATGTCCATGTCACAACGCCCTTTGCAATACTTGTGTCGCAGAACTCGTGCCCATAATGCATTCGGTTCAGAGAGCAAACGCCAACCGAGTTTGGCCATAAATGCTGTGTTAACTTGTCTCATGGAGCGGAGTCCGAGTCCTCCACCTTCTTTACTGTTTGTGACCGTGTCCCAGGAAATAAGGTGAACACCTTTCTTATCCTTCGATCCACTCCACAAGAAACGTCTTGAGGTTCTGTCAAGGTCATCACAAACGGATCGTGGTAATCTAGCAGTTTGCATAGCAAACGAGGGGATGGTGGATAGCACAGATTGAACAAGAGTAGCACGTCCCGCTAAAGAGAGGTGTCGGGCCTTCCAACCTGTTAACCTTTTGTCTACTTTGTTAGCAATGAACTCAAAATCCGCTTTTGTGACTCGACCATTAATAGTTGGCATTCCAAGATAAGTACCCAGGTCATTTGTGCTCTCTATAGCTAATTCAGATGTAACTTCAGTTTGGATCAAAGGATCCGTATTAGTCGAGAAAAAAATTTTCGACTTGGCATGACTAACCTTGAGTCCATAAGCTAGACAAAACACGTCGAGGCAATCCTTGATGGTTCGAGCTTGTTCGATTGAGGCTTCTCCAAAAAATATTAAGTCATCCGCAAAGAATAGGTGAGTGATAAACGGACCCCCCCGACTAGTTTGGATACCCCTCCATTTATTTCCCTCATGAGCTTCAACAATAAGTTGGCTAAGTTTCTCCATACACATAGTAAATATATATGGCGATAGAGGATCACCTTGCCGGATACCCCGGGTCGGGGTAAAAGACTCTGTGCGTTCACCATTCCACAGCACATTGAGACTAGTCGAAGTAATGCATTTCATAATTGTACGCACCATGCGGTCTGGAAGGTTCATATCACGTAGGGTATGGTTAATAAACGGCCACTCGAGCTTATCATAGGCTTTCTCAAGGTCAAGTTTCAGCACCATGTAACCTTTCTTACCCGTCTTTGACCTGAGTGTGTGTAGAACTTCCTGTACAATAATGATATTGTCAGTAATTTGTCTCCTCGGGACGAAACTAGTCTGCATCGGACTAATAAGAACTGGCAAGACACGTTTGAGACGATTCACTAGCATCTTCGTTATGATCTTATATGAAACATTACAAAGACCAATTGGCCGAAATTGTGTCACCGATTGTGGGTGTTCCACCTTCGGGATAAGAGCTAAGAATGTTTCTCCAAGATCGGTCGGAAAGATCTGTTCGTGAAGGGCTTGGATTACAAGTTTACACAAACTCGGTGAAACAACTTTCCATTGAGATTGGTAAAATAAGGCCTGGAATCCGTCAGGTCCCGGGGCTCGATACGGTGCCATTTGGTTCAACGCACCTTGAATTTCACTCACAGTGTAATCACGATCTAAATTGAATTTCTCCATGGTTGTGAGTTCGGGAAATAGCCCAATCGTGAGACGCTCCATGTCAACTCGAGGCGTAGAACCGGAGAACAGAGACTTAAAGTAACGCACAACCATCTCTTTAACTGTCGTGCTGTTCCAAACCCAGTTACCATCACTATCTTGGAGTCCCTCAATTCGGTTTTGCTTGCGTCGTATAATGGTGCTAAGGTGAAAGTACCGAGTATTACGATCTCCATCACATATAGCTTCCATACGTGATTTCTGGAACCACAACAACTCTTCCTCTTGAAGAGTGCAATCAAGCTCAGATTTGAGTCGATTTTCTAATTTCAGAAGATGTGCTGGACCACCCCTTGAGATTTTCGTCTGAATTCCTAGAAGTCGACGCTGCAAACTCCGTTTTTTCTCAAAAATATTATGGAATATCCGCTTATTCCAAGTTTGTAAATCTCTCGCAAACTGGTGAATAAAGGGGGAGAACGGTTGATCATTGCGCCAATGAGCTGAAACAAACTCCGAAAATCTCTCATGACACATCCATGCCGCTTGGAATCGAAAAGGCCGTAGGATTTGAGGAATGGGGGCAAACCCATTCGTGCTAACAATAATGGGACAATGGTCCGATTGGTTCTGAATTAAATGACGCATAGATCCTTCTGCAAACATGAGCCTCCATGCCGAGTTGCATATGGCTCTGTCAAGACGGGCCCATTGTCGAGTTTCAGGTGTGTGACCCCTCGCCCAAGTATAACTTGGTCCAGTGTAGTCAATATCGAGCCAATCGTTAGTCTCAAACCAATTGTTAAATTTAACACACCGCCGTCTCATGTTATTGCTATTGCCATTGCGCTCATGCAGATATCGAGTATCATTGAAATCACCCATTGCCAGCCAAGGACCCTCGTGTGTCCGGGTAAAATCTTCTAATTCAGACCATAATTCCTCTCTCAACGAGGGATCAGGACTAGCATAAATGGCCGAGAACAACCACGGGACCTCCCCTACTCTCGTGATTTCAATGGAGATGTGTTGTCGGTGGAGGGTTAAAGGTTGAACGGTGACTTGTTCCGGGTGCCAAAAAAGCCAGATTCCCCCACTAAACCCTTCCGCTTCAACACGAGTACGTCCATTGAAATTGAGCTGCTCACAAACTCTACTGGCTATTGTCCCACTAATTCTCGTTTCAACTAGAGCAAGAACAGTTGGTTTGTGCACACGAATTAAATCTTTGAGCATAGACATAAACGGCGTGCTAGCCGCTCCTTGAACATTCCATGTCATAAGGCTTATTCCCGCAAGATTGTTATGATGAGTTGTATTAGAGTTCTGCATCATCAAAACGTTAAAGGGTGGGGCAGGCATCGGGGGTACCTGATTACAGGACGGGCCCATCAATGGGCTGGTCCAAGGGCTTTGACAAAGTTGCCACCTGAGGCTCGACTCTTGTGTTGGATACAAGGACAGTGCCATCGCTTCCAGTAACATCCCCTGGCTCATCCGGGAGCTCAGGAACAACAGGGGAGTTTGCAATTGGGGGACATAAATCGTCTCGGGAGCTGGCAAAATCGGGTAGTAAATTATCGGGGGGAGCGAGAGGGGGGGAGGGAGTGACATGATAAGGGTGAGGGGGGTGGTGAGTTTTCAGACTAGCGGGCCTGAATACCCGAGGATTGGTTAGTGGCCGACATGATTTTTCTTTTCCGAAGGGAGGCAAAATATTCAGACGAGCAGAGTTGGTGAAACCGGATGAGTTTCCAGCTTTGGAGGAATTATTAACCACAGGGATATCTTTGTTAGTGCTATTACCTAACTTGGTGGGATTAAGAATATTATACTTAGTAGATGGCGTTAAGATAGAATCCTTAACCAAATTGGTTATCTTTTCCCCATAATTATGCTCCTTGATTGCAGGGATATTAATATTTGTGGGATTCCCTTCCAAAGATATCACAATATTGTCCAATGAGTTAGCTTCTTCAATATTTTCCAGTATTGGAATCTTTGTGATAAGGTTCAAAGGATCTGACCCATTAGACTGGGTCGGGTCAATTATGAGGGCCTTAGGAATGGGTTGTCCTTGTCGTAGGATGCTAGGGTTGACCTGTTGTACGTCCATAACCATGTCATCCTCAATGGGCAGTTCTGAAAATCTTGACCCATGACTGGCGGTTGCAGCAGATTTTGCTTTGACCTGAATAATCGAGTTACCCTCTGGTTTGTTCTGTTTGGTCCCATCACCTACCTCTGCATTGCCTTTATTAAGTCGTTTACGGACCGGTTTTTTAACGTGCATCCATGATCCATAGACGGGCTCCACATTTTTGTGCACCACGGCCTCAACTGGAGGAATTTTCTTAGACTGCTCAGGAATTTCAAGTTGTTCATTGTTCGTGGGAAAACTTGGGCATTTATCAGTCCCATGCCCGAGCTTGCCACATTTATAGCATATTAAGCGAAGGCCTTCGTATTGGATTTGCCAGACCCGACCATTTAGTTTGAATTTAGAAAGTAGAGGCTTCGACAAATCTACCTCGACACTCATACGGATGAATTGTCCACGCTCGGCATTAGCAGTTGTGCGGTCTATACGAACCAATCTTCCGATTTTGTTGCCAATCTTGTTTAATACCTCTTCATGGTAGTATTCGACGGACAGTTGCGGAATACGGATCCATGTTGTAAGGTACTGGATGGGGGCTTCCGTGGCTATAAAGTTAGGAATCCATTTTCTAATGGTGAGATAATGATCCCCAATCATCCAAGGTCCTTGTGTTAGCACAAATTCAAAGTCATCTTTATTGGTGAATCGGGCAACATAGTATGCGCATCCTATGTCTGTGAGCATGAGCCCGCCTTTGAGCCCCCATTTCTTCTTGATTTGGCGTAATAAGGTGTGGTATCCGATGTTTTTGTCAAACATTTTGATGATAAGAGTATCACGCCATTGTTGACGGATCTTCCATTTTTCTTCTCGGCTAAGGAAAATAGTGGGGCAATTGGGGTCTTCTTCCTCATTCTTCTCCAATTCCTCAGAGTCTGAGTCCTCTTCATACTCCATGTTATTAGTTATGGTATTCCATTTATCATGCCCTATAGGACCCATGCGTTCAACGCCTCTATTCAGTGTCGCCTTATACGACTTCCTCGGTACATTCATAGGGAGATCCTCTTCCATGTGAGAATCCTTGGAGTTCGTATTGATCATCTTGCACTTTTTTGTGGACCGATCCTGATCCTCATCTTCAAGGGGAGGCGCAGGGGAGGAGTTTTCCATAGAGAGCATTTAGAGATGATAATATGTAATTACTTTCTATTAATCAATATATATTAATAAAGCAGGAACTTTTCGAGCGATATGATTGGTCCAAATTTTTTAATATATTTTTTAAGTTAAATAAATAATATAAAAAATTGTATATGAAAAACAATTCCTACTCCATTTAAGACTAAAAAAATTATCACTATATAAATCAGCGATTATCACCTCATAAGGCAACAAAATTTGGACAGCGACAACGTGAAACGCTTAGTAATTCTATTTGATAATTGTTTTAATATTTATTCACCCTCAAAAAATATAAAATTAAAATTTTGAATTTTTTAATAATAATTATTAATATATTTTTTAATTTAAATTAAGGATATATAGAAATTTGTTAAAACTAAGTAAAATTATTGCATATCGAAGAACTATGATGAGGTGATTAAATTATATATCACAAATAAGAGACATCATTCGTTTTTAGATATAAAAAAATGTAATCTCATCAAAGCTTTAAAAGCTACTTATAAATTTAACTAAAATTATCTCACATCTACCCAGTTGGGTTTCAAAAAATTATCTCATCGAGAAATTATAATACGGCGATGAATTAAGACTATAAAACCAAGTAGAATTATCCTGAAATCTTTTTGAGTCCTAAAATAAGTAGAATTATCTCACGTCACAAAATTATGATGAGGTGATAAGATTGTACATCATTAATAATAGAAATTTTTCGTTTTTGGATGTCAAAAATCTGTTGAGTCAAATAATAGCATTTAAGGCTATAAATTGAAGTGCTAAAACTTATCCCACATCGAAAAATTACAATATGATGAGGAATTTCTATTATATAAATAAAATTAATCATTCGTCCTTGGATATCAACATAAATCTCTTGAGTTTATAATAGCTCTTAAAAAGTAATCATCGTCACCAAAATCTTTTGAGTCATAAAAAGAGTTGAAATAAAATTATCCCTTATCGAGTATTTTGAGACTTATCATAGCTCTTAAGTCTTATAAAAATCACTTTTAAGATCATAAATTCAAGTAAAATTATCCCACATCGAATAGAATTATCCCAAAACTTTAAGGTGATGGTTGAAACTCATTTATACTCCGTATTATATTACGTCCCTTCACTCGAATGTCCATCAGATTTGAAGAGTGGTTAGTGTGCACAGGCTCCCCCGTACCATGTGCCGAGATTACACTTGAGAGTTCGAGATATTGGGAGACTGTGCACTAACTAATCACTCTTCAAGCCCGATGAACATTCCAGTAAGGGAGCGTAATAGAATATAAATATAGATAATCGTTTTAGCAGATGTTGAACGTAATGATTTTATTAAGAATTAAAAAAGTGTTAATTGATTTGTCTCTTCATTTGAAAACTAATTATTTAGGAAATAAATTAATCCATTCCTTAAGTTATTTACTTTTAATAAAATTTGGAACGATTACTAATAATTAATTATTTGGGAATACAATTTGATATGGAACGTTTACTAATAAATAGTTAATCATAATAAAGCGGGCTACAGAGTGATGAATATAATTACAAAAATTTTTAAATTAAAATAAAAATTAGAAATAAAGTTGAACTATTAAAATCATTATACTTCAATATAAATTCAAAATCTGATTCATATACGGAGTACAATGTAGTGAAATAAAGAAAAAACAAAATCGTGTTTAATTCTAAAAAAATACAATTATGCACAAATTTATGACTCGCTTGAGAGTAAAGGAGTCTGAAACAATCGAATATAACAAATTTTATTTACGTCCAATATACTCCATTATTTACGACACGAAATCGAACTCGATCTCAAGTTTTGCAAGGTTGAGATCTTGCTTATCTCTTTCTTCGCTTATTATCTGCCTGCAAAATAATAATTGGGCAAACCCGGTTCAGAAATGAGTCAATGACCTTAAATATAAGCTTTTCATTTCGGTAAGTATCTTAGGATTGAATTTTCTATTGATTAACTTTGAAATGAGTCAATGAACGCGAAAATCATAAGTGTGATAATACTTTAAAATTTTAAATTCTAAATTAAAAACGTCAAAAAATTCTAAATTTAAAATACTACTCCATATAAAGGTAAAAAAGTCAAAAATTAAAAATGTCAAAAATAAAATAGTAAATTAAAAACGTCAAAAATTCTAAAAAATTAAAAATCAAAAATTAAAAACATCAAAAAATAAAATACTAAATTAAAAAAGGTCAAAGAATTCTAAATCAAAAACGTCCAAAATTCTATAAATTAAAATACTTTAGAATTTTAAATTAAAAACATCAAAAAAGTTCTACTCAAATTCAATTAAAACAAACTCTTTAACTCTTTAAAATTCAATTAAAATAAAAAAAAACATCAAAAAAGTTCTACTCAAATTCAATTAAAATAAACTCTTTTGGCATACCTTTTCTTGCAAAAAAAAAATAAAAAAAATAAACTCTTTAACTCTCATAAATTAAATAAGTTTTTATTTCCTCAAATAAATTTCCCAGTTTTCTGTTCATTAAAAAAAATTAAAATCATTGAGAGAGACGTTGTTAATTGATGATTATATTTAAATGAAAGTATCAAACTTGAAGTGAAAATTTCAAACCTTGATTTTTTTTGAGGAGTTCGTAACCCTTCTTCTCCAGCATTATCTTCAACATGCTTTTATCAAAACTCTATCTTTCATAAGCAATTAAAAGAGAAAATTGTAGATGATTACGAAATTATACGGAGTAGATGATTAGACTTATCTTAAATTGTGAACTCATGTTTTACCATAACAATTAGGAGTAGCAAGTCACAATAATTCGGAGTAACCATTGATTCTGATTTTCATTAGTTCTGCAAATCACAATAAACTGAAAAAAAAATAACAAACCATTAGTTTAGGATAAAAAAATATATAAATTCATGATAGAGTGATTAAAATAATAGACGATTGAAAGTTTAAATGAATTAATAATAGATGACAGAAATTGTAGATATTTTTAATAATTCGTCTGGAGAAGGAAGAGTGGGGAAGGGAAAAAATGTAAAGGAATTGAAAATTATGTGGGAAATAAAAAGAGAGATTTATGGGAATGAAAAATCCGGTGGAAAAATGAAAATGTATGAGCTAGGAATTTAAAATAATAATGATGTTTTCATAAAACTTGCTATGTACACTTATCTATGTTCCATAAATAATGTTGCAACAATTTTGGTTATGATTTTATATTCAGTAATAATAATGAAAGATTTACTGGAACAATTAAAAAAAATTGTATTAGTTTTTATATCAATTTTCAATACATACCGTAAGAAAAAAAATTCCGATATTTACAAAATAATCTAAATAATCGCAAATTTTGTATCAATTTAAAAACTTACCGTAAATACATGTAAATCAAATTCAAAGATTTTAAACCATAGCTACCTTACATAAGATAATATAATTTGAAGGGAAGTTTGAACGTATTAATGGAAAATATATATACTCCATTAGTTCTTTAATTTTACAAAAATTAGAGTATTAATGTAAGATATAATGATTATCTTCCTAAATTACGATAATTTTGAAAGATACCGTAAATAATTGTATATTTGTACATAAATACATGGTATATTTATATATTTTGTACTGTCAATTTAGCAGAATATACTTTCAGAGAAGCAATAATACGGTATTAATTCGATATAGGAAATACTGGTAACATCAACTCGATAAACTATTAATTCAATAAACTTAAAGATATGTTCTCAAAATGTTTTGATAAACTACAAACTATATTTAAAATTAAAAAGATTTACGTAATTTTTAAAATGATTTACAAATTAAAATTGCCAAGATTTTAAAAAGATTTACGTAATTTTTCAATTCTGTGTCAATATCTGTATACCAAAAGTTGTTCCGTAATTAAATACTCGTATAATATTTGTATTACAATAAATTTGTTTCGTAATATTAGTAAGAATACCATAAATATTGAAACGTACCATATGAAAAATCTATCCATATCCCCTATTCACTAAAACAAAAACCAAGGGGCAAATGAGTCATTTCAACTTTCCCGCCAAAATTCTACCCCTTTCATTACATAAATTGGGCTTCACAAAGTAAAATTTTATCCAATTCATTACAAGCCCAATTGTTCAATGTTAATCTATACAATAACCAAATTCTTTATTATCGGAGTATCAATTTCATCAATTACACACATTAGAAAAATATTGTCACATGGGTCAAACGATCTAGGTCATACGGGTTGGAAAAATTATATATCGGGTGAAATATATATCACGGGTCGTGTTAGGTCAGAATTCATGCAATATATAAATTCCGATGCGTTTTATCAACTAAAAAGTATTTTTTTAATATTAATAATATTTAATATCAATAATGTTATTAAATTAAATATTTACCGTATTTATAAGTAAAAAATTGTAGAACAAAAAATTATACTATTCTATAAATATTTTATTATTAAATGCAACTCCGTATAAATTTTTTCTTTTTGTACTTTATAATATTAAAGTTATCGGTTTTTAAATTATTATTTTAAAATAATATACTCATATAAATACTAATATTATGATAATTTTAATGACACGTCATTGATCCAAGTATGCAATTGGTCGACCCGTTCGTGTCAGACTTTGACTGATCATTCCGGGTTTGCACCAAACAGATTGCGGGTCAAAATTAAGGGTATTTACTCATGAACCTAAAATAATGACTTTAGTTAACGAATCGAGTCGAAATTTAACAGGTTTATTTCCAAATTTAAAAACTCGCTTCTAATCATAAAAAGTGAAAATTAATGACTAATTTTATACTTATTTCATTCTAATCAAATGTTACTCTATACAGAAAAATAAGGTAATGAGAAAATAATTATTTTTATTACTTCAAAATAAAAAGTGAAGGGTAAAATGGAAACATGAATGGTTGACTGAACACTAAAAAGTGTAAGTTATTGACTTTGACAGACGGAATATGTAGTACAATTTTCTAAGTCACTAAACTATTTGTATACACAAAAATTAATTAAAAACCGTGCGTAGGCACGGGTTTTACACTAGTGTAGGATAAACGTATGATTATTATTTATAAAAACCTATCATATGAAAAAAAATAACATATAATGATAATACATGAAAATGTTAAATTATTTTGTATCAATAATCAATCAAAAATATTTGTAATCAATTCAAACAAAGTTACGGTAAATTTTTGCGTAAATACATCTATACCATATGAAAATATATTATATTCGAAAATATAATCACATTATCAAAACCATATGAAGATATTAATTCATTAATTAAATAATCTTAAAGATATTCTAAAAATTTTAATTTTAATTTGATAAACTGTGTATTAATTCATTATTTTTTTTAGCTTAACTAAGTTAAATTATGCAAATTAAAGTATGTAAAATATATGCATTTTTTTTCGTGTTAAATAAATCAATATTTACAAATTTGTATTTTTATTAAGAGTAAAAGATTTTTCAGTATTTAATGAAAATTAAGAACTTAGGAATTAATGAGTAATTTAATGGAAATTTGAAGGACTAAAGCTGCAAATTCTGTATAAATTAAGATGTTTTTAAGTAGATGCGATGAGAGGGCTTGGAAGGAAATGGAAAGATGAGACTGGGCCACGTAGGCTGCTTTGGTCTCATCTTTTATAAAATAATAATAATAATAAAGATAGTCGGACCTCAATCATCGCCTTAAGGTTTTGGTTGAGATGGTTCGACTAACAATATCAACCAAAAAATTATCTACATCGAAAAACTATAACATAGAATATAAATCATCATTGTCACTAATATGTTTCATTTTACCCAGTGAATATGTGCAAGGTACTTTAATTAGTCTTTTATTTTAACTACAACGCACCATATATAATGCTTATAATTTAATTTGACGTTTACCGTATATATTATCTATATGATTCCTTGAAACACATTTACGTATATGGATAATATTTCTTTACTATTAGGCATACTCTTAACTTCGACTGACTCTCTACTGTTGTAGAGTTTCACAAATTTATGCAATCATCCAACTTAGTGTCCTTATCAACGTCACTAAAAAGCGATCCGTGCATCGCACGTGCTTTCCATCTAGTTAATTACTAATTTACTACTAATAAAAACACACAAGTTACGCATTAAGTTACATTTTAGCACATAAGCTATGTAATAAAAACAAAGATGTAGTGTCACTTGTCAATAGATTATAAAGGGTAATATTTTGGAATGACTTTTTATATTTTTATATAGATAGATAGATTTGATTTTATATGTAGTGCCACTTGTACTATTGTTAGCTCATATAAGTATCAATGCCTAAAAGATCTTGCTAATAAAAATACTAAGTACGGTATTAAATTATTAATTGGATCAGAAGGTCTTCGAGGAGAGATTATCCTTTTTAAATTTATAACGGATTAAATAACACTCGACTTGTATATACGAAGTATAAGGCTAAAATTGGGGGCAGAGCATATAAAATTGTTCAACTGCAATACGTAATACAAACCTATTTTAAAGTTCAGCATAGTATGCATTGGCCCAAGGGTCTCAAGTTCAAGCCCCTGCAAGCGCAAACTTGTGGGAGTTGTATGGCTTGAGACTATGCCTCTAGACTTCGAACCTGTCGCCCACGGGCAGTTTACCTTGGTGTGCGTGGTTTGCAGGCTATGCGTACACCCGAGGGTTTACCCAGTGCGCACCAAAAAAGTAGCGGCTGCGGGTTCCCTCGTTCATAAAAAAAAATAAAATAATTATATGGTTACATATTATACACTGCAAGTCTGCAACTAACCATGAAACGACTAAGCTTTCCTGCAACCCTTAGCTTTGGCTATTGTTTCCGCAACGAACAATCTCAGAATACCCTGTCTTTAGTGTTATTGAGGAATCGGAAATAGGCATGTCTCCAAGATGTTTTGATTAATAAAGTGCCGAAAACTACCCAAAATCCAGTGATAAATCCAAGTGCCACACTTATGTATAGTCCGAGGAAGAAACCAAAGTCGTAATCTTTCTTGTCTTGAACACTGGTGTTATTATCATCTTCGTATGGGATCATTGGATGATACTCGGTCTTTCGAACAACTTGGGAGTGGCGTGCCACAAAGTCCTCGGTTTCCTGCATATGATGAAGCATCAAAGGTCTGGAACTGAGAGCCTTCTGGAATTCGCCCCGACAAGTTGTTGTTGGAGACATCCAAGTTTCCGAGAGTAGTCACTCTGGCGAGGCTTGTAGGAATATTTCCAGTAAGATGGTTGTTTGACAGATCAAGGAACTCCAAAATCGTAAGATTCCCGATTTCTAACGGAATGTTTCCACTCAATTTGTTTTTGGATAGGTCGAGGGATTGTAGTTGATTAAGACTTGATATTGTTATCACGGTAGTAGTAGAAGCAGAGAAAGAGAAGGGTTAGATCTTATCTGAAACGAAGAATAGAAGCTGTGTCGCGACTAGAACGTCACTGTCCTAAAGTTGATTTATGCCCCGTCTACTACACACGGCCTCAATGGCACGGTTGAATACAGCCAAGAACGTTTGCCAACAACTTAACCGGAACAGAGAGATGTATAAGAAGTATGAAGTATGAGAAAGAATGTGTGAGTTGATTGTGTGACTGAAGTGAAAAGGGAGAGCAGTATATATAGTGTGGCAAGTGTAAGATTTCAATGTGCCACAGTAAATGCACACTAGAAACTTGCACAATCAGTACAGTAATCAGTCTCGAAATCCGACTACTAAAAATTACCCGCAAGCGGTGCGCCGCAGGCGCTCTACCAAAGCCCAAAGCCCGAGCCCGGCCCGGCTCGTGCTCGTGCGCGCGCGCGTGTGTGGTGTACATAGTCCTCTCTTGTACACATCTAGTAGAGCATTATAGAGGGTCATATATAAACATGTTTTAGTAGTCATAAATGATCCATGTGGGATAGTTAATGTCACTTAAATGAGCTTCTTTTGAAGCATTAACTCTAACAATCCCCCACATGATTCAAAAGAAGAAAAGATGGAGAAATTATTGGCAAACGGAGTTTTAGTGTTTAGATGTTCAGTGTCTTGTGGACTTTAACTGACACCCAGTGCGTACAAAAACCTAAAACCATCATTTAGAGGTGGATCGAAGCCTTTAACCTCCTAATGATGTTGGTAGAAGGTTAGTTGCGCACTTACCGTACTCAAATCAGGGCTAATATTCGCACCATCCATGAACTCATCATGAACGCTAACTGTATGTAGTAAGTGTTTTACTTGGACTTCCCAAGTGATCTCCAAATGAATCCTGGTAATTCATGAATGCCTCTAGAGATCCTAAAGCCTAAGGATCTCTTGGGGTTTAGAGCAATAATCCCCCACATTCACATAGGTAAATTCATCAGGTTTGACTGTCACAAACCATCCGTTTAGGACTATGAATTTATTAAGAGCCAAGGCTCAACCTTAAAACACAAGACAGTAGAAATCAAAATAAAACATATGTCACGTAAAACAATTACAAAGGGAAATGGTTGTGACATTATTACTCGAGTTCACTGTGACTTCGTTTGACCGCATTTGACCTTAGCTGAGCTAAGTTGGGTATCAATCACAGTTTACTCCTTTACGGGCTTTAAACCCATTTCCCGTGCTGTCTCCAGCACCATCTTTCTACCAAGGCCTTTGGTGAAAGGATCCGCTATGTTCCTCTCGGATCTTACATACTCAATTGAGATTACATTTTCTTTGATCAGATTCCTCACAATTCCATGCCTTAGGCGTATGTATCTCCTTTTGCCATTGTATGTTTGACTGTGAGCTACCCCAATTGCAGCTTGATTGTCACAATGCATGGAGATTGACGGAGTCGGCTTCCCCACAATGGAATGTCAGCTAGCAGACTCCTAAGCCGCTCAGCTTCCTGTCCTGCCAATTCTAGAGCAATAAATTCAGATTCCATTGTTGATTTGGCAATGCAAGTTTGTTTAGACGATTTCCATGAAATAGCACCACTAGCAAGTGTAAACACATAACCACTAGTAGATAAAATATCAGGAGAATCGGCTATCCAATTAGCATCAGTATAACCTTCTAGAACTGCAGGTGTTCTCTCAAAATGTAAACCCCAATCCATAGTACCCCTTAAGTATCTCAACAAACGAATAAGGGCTGTCCAATGGTCTTGTCCGGGGTTATGAGTGTACCTACTTAGTCTGCTTACTACGTAGGCAATGTCGGGTCTAGTATAATTCATTAGGTACATGACACTACCGATAATCTTAGCATATTCCTCTTGTCCCACACTGTTCCCGAGGTTTTTAGCCAGATCTATACTAGAGTCATAGGGTGAGGACAGGGGTAAACTATCAAACTGATTAAACTTTCTCAGAATCTTTTCCGTGTAATGAGACTGACTCAAACATAATCCTGTTTTCGTTCTAGTGATTTTTACCCCAAGAATAACATCGGCCTCCCCTAGGTCTTTCATGTCAAAACACGAATTTAGAAAACTCTTGGTAGCGTCTACCACATGCATGTTTGTACCAAATATGAGCATATCATCCACATACAAACATACTATTACACAACCAGAATCATCATATTTAGAATACACACATGCATCAGAATCGTTTACCGTGAAACCATTGGATCTGATAGTTTTGTCAAATTTGTCATACCATTGCTTTGGTGCCTGTTTCAGGCCGTACAAGGACCTGATGAGCTTGCATACCTTGTTTTCTTGTCCAGGAGCCAAAAAACCTTCTGGTTGTTTCATGTAGATCTCTTCATCAATATCGCCATTTAAAAATGCAGTCTTTACATCCATCTGATGAATAACTAAATCATGTATAGACTCAAGTGCAATTAGAGCCCTAATAGTAGACACTTTAGTAACAGGTGAGTAAGTGTCAAAGAAATCCAAACCTTTCGTTTGACGATTACCACATACAACAAGTCTGGCCTTAAATTTATCAACTGAGCCATCGGGTTTGAGTTTCTTTCTAAACACCCACTTATTACTTAGGGGTTTACAACCCCTAGGTAAATCTGTTAACACCCAAGTGTTATTACTCATAATAGACTCTATTTCACTATTAATGGCTTGAAGCCAAAAAGTGGAATCAATGGAGCTCATAGCCTCTTTATAAGTTCTAGGATCTGTTTCGAGCATAAAAACATTTACAACATACTCATCAACTAAACTCGTTTCGGCAAGGAAAGCGGTCACGAAATCTGGACCAAAACTGGTTTCGGTCCTGGATCGTTTGCTCCTTCGCGGTTCCTCGGGAACCACCGCAGGAGTAGGGGGACGCGCTGCAACAACAGGAGCCAAAGAGTTAGTTTTCATAGGAAAAATATGCTCAAAAAATTCTACATCTCTAGATTCTTTTATGGCCCCGAAACCGGACGAATCTTTAAGAATGAAACGGTAAGCGATACTATTCATGGCATGCCCGATGTAGATTCCGTCTATGGTTTTCGGTCCAATTTTGCTCCTTTGAAACGTTGGTATCCCGATCTTCGCCAGGCACCCCCACACTTTGAGGTATTTGAGATTGGGCTTGTAACCTTTCCACAACTCATAAGGAGTCTTACCTGTTTTCTTATGAGGTACACGATTCAGAACATGACATGCATAAAGAACTGCTTCACCCCACATATTAGTTGGCATTCCAGAACTCAACAATATTGCATTCATCATATTCTTTAGTGATCGGTTTTTGCGTTCGGCAACACCGTTTTGTTGGGGTGAATAGGGGGCAGTTCTTTCATGTATAATACCATGGGTCTTACAATAGTCACTAAGTGGATTACCGTCGTATTCACCTCCCCGGTTAGATCTTACTCGTTTTATTTTAAGGTCTAATTGATTTTCAACCTCGGCTTTAAACTCTATGAACTTGTCTTCAGCCTCATCTTTGGTTGTTAATAAATAGACCCTAGTGTAGCGAGAAAAATCATCCACAAAAGTGATATAGTAATGTTTCCCACCCCTACTTGTGGTGTTCTTAAAGTCAGCTAAGTCTGAGTGAATTAGCTCAAGAAGCTTAGTAGAACGTTCCACACATTTATTAAAGGGTGTTTTAGCATGCTTAGCTTCGACACATATTTCACACTTATCAAAATTTGTGTCGCTAAAGTCAGGAATAAGGTCATGCTTTTTCATGTTCTTAATGGAGGTCACATTCACATGTCCTAATCTAGCATGCCACAAGGAAACAGACTCAGCAATGTAAACAGAAGAGGATGAATCTTTATTAATAACTTCTATGTCTAATACAAATAATCCACCATTACAAAAACCTTTACCAACAAAATTTCCATTTCTAGTAAGCACAAGTTTATCAGATTCGAAAGCTAATTTGATACCTGCTTTGTTTAATAAAGCTCCAGAGATAAGATTTCTTCGTATATCAGGAACATGTAGCACGTTATTAAGTTCAAGAGTCTTACCGGAAGTGAGCTTCAAAATGACTTTCCCTTTACCAAGTACCTTCACGGTGCTAGAGTTTCCCAGAAATACGCATTCCCCACTTGGTACTTGAGAGTAATCCGTGAAAACATCCCGATTGGAGCAAATGTGCCTTGTAGCGCCAGTATCAACAACCCATTCCGAAAAATTGCTTACTAAATTAACTTCTGACACAACAGCAGTAATTATATCTTCATCTTGTTCAGTAAGATTAACATGAGATTTATTGGGGTTCCTTTTACCAGCGGGAGAAAAGCCATCGGGACAAAATCTAGAAGAGTGACCCGATTTACCACATGTAAAACAATTTCCCTTAAATTCCCGTTTACCTTCACCTTTAGTATCCCCCTTGCCATCCCGTTTGAAGGTATTCTGGTTTCTAGTCCCATGAACTTGATTAGAAGATTTGTTACCCCGCTTTTGCCCCTTGTAATGGTTCTTAGACTCGGTCAGGTTAGCCATAGAAGAGGAGTGTTCGACTTGTTTACCCAAAGTCTGTATACGGTTTTGTTCCTCAATCTTTATATGAGACACTAGTTCTAAAAGGGTAAAATCCTTTTGTTTGTGTTTCATACTACGAACATAATTTTCCCAAGAAACCGGAAGTTTATCTAATAGACAATTAGCCTGAAAAACCTCACAAATTTTCATACCTTCTGCCATTACCTCTGCACATAGATTTTCGTACTCATGGACTTGATCTAAAATGGGTTTCTCATCGACTAGCTTGAAGTTTAACCAACGACTGCAAGCATACTTTTTCGTTCCATAATCATCAGAACCATACTTGGTTTTAAGAGCATCCCAAATTTCAGTAGCCTTCTTAAACTTACTGTAAATCAAGTACAATGAAGAAGTCATATAATGCAATAACATTCCTCTACAAGTGATATTATCCGTTCCATAATCTCTACCCGAATTTTCTGGAGCCTCAGATTTAGTAAGTGTATAAACGACCCCTAATTGAGTTAGAAAAAATTCCATCTTATCCGACCACATACGGTAATTTTTTCCATCAAAAAGTTCTAATCTTGACATGTTGGGTATAAAAGGGTTATGAACAACAGAAGCAGGAACGGAAGTGACAACAGGAGGAGGAGTAGAGAAAACAGCATTAACAGGACTACCAACCATGATGATGTAACGAAAATAAATCAACTTTAGATTGTTATCACGGTAGTAGTAGAAGCAGAGAAAGAGAAGGGTTAGATCTTATCTGAAACGAAGAACAGAAGCTGTGTCGCGACTAGAACGTCACTGTCCTAAAGTTGATTTATGCCCCGTCTACTACACACGGCCTCAATGGCACCCAACTCCCAGGATTCCACAACTATTCCGTAACTTCAGTGTAGGTGAAGCACGGTTGAATACAGCCAAGAACGTTTGCCAACAACTTAACCGGAACAGAGAGATGTATAAGAAGTATGAAGTATGAGAAAGAATGTGTGAGTTGATTGTGTGACTGAAGTGAAAAGGGAGAGCAGTATATATAGTGTGGCAAGTGTAAGATTTCAATGTGCCACAGTAAATGCACACTAGAAACTTGCACAATCAGTACAATAATCAGTCTCGAAAAGGCACAACAATCAGTCTCGGAAATGACAGAAGACTGACTGAGTTTGAAAAGGATGCTTCTGGAAAAAACAATAATCCTACTACTAAAAATTACCCGCAAGCGGTGCGCCGCAGGCGCTCTACCAAAGCCCGAAGCCCGAGCCCGGCCCGGCCCGGCTCGTGCTCGTCTCGCGCGCGCGCGCGTGTGGTGTACATAGTCCTCTCTTGTACACATCTAGTAGAACATTATAGAGGGTCATATATAAACATGTTTTAGTAGTCATAAATGATCCATGTGGGATAGTTAATGTCACTTAAATGAGCTTCTTTTGAAGCATTAACTCTAACAGATATTACGTCCGGAATTTCTCCTCTCAACTCGTTACTTGAAAGATCCATAAATTTAACAAACCTAATTGTTTCTTTGAATTTTTGAACTTCTCTTTTCCATGAAACAAACTCAGTTTCTCTGCTTACCATTCTGTCTTCATCACGACCATCGTCTAGAGATGTATATTCTTTGAAGGTAATTAGACTCGCATTCGTCTCCATTGCCGTCAAATTACCAATGCAATTAGGGATTGTTCCTGAGATGTGATTATATGCAAGGTCCAATATTTGGAGATTGTTGAGTTGGCATACGCTTTCAGGTATCTCCCCGGTAAAACCGTTTTCACGAACGATAAGAACACTTAAAATTTGAAAAGCATTACCAATCCACGAAGGTATATGCCCCGTAAATAAGTTGTGTCCTAGATTGAGCATAACCAAGGATGTACAGTTCTCGAAGGCAGTCGGGAATGGTCCCGAATAGCTATTGTTGTACAAGTGTACGGACGTAAGGCTCGACCCAAAATTTGGGATACGTCCTGAGAATTTATTGTTATCCAAGTGTAGGGTTAACAGTTGAAAAAAATACACCCAACAATCGGGAAGTTCTCCGGAAAATAAGTTGTTCGACAAGTCTAACTCCTCTAATAAAGTACCCATTTTGGTTGGGGGGCACAAGATAGAGCACTTAGAAAACCTATTGTCATTAAGGTACAGATTGTCTGCGGTCGCAAACCATGGTGGTACAACGCCCTCAAAGAGATTGTAACTCAAGTCGATTGTCATTATACTCGAAACGACTTGCAGATTTGGGATCATCCCGTAAAACTGATTATAAGACATATTTAAATACGCCAGATTGCGTGACAGTGACTTCCAGAAAGAAATAGGAATGCTGTCGGAGATGCTCGTATTTGAGACATCAAAGGATGAGAAATTTGTTTGCAACAGAAGCCACTTTGGAAAATGAGGGCCTAATTTGCAGGAGCTCAAACCTATATCACGAAGCTGAAAGGGCGGAATCCAATTCTCATCAATGTTTACCACCAATCTCAAGTTATCCGACAAGTCTAGTTCACGCAGATTTACGAGGTTTAAGAAAAGAGTCTGAGTAATAATATCTTCAAATTGGTTATAAGAAAGATCTAGGTTCTCAAGCAAAACTAGTTGTCCTATAGCTAGATTAATCTCACCTTTAAGTTGGTTACTATTGAGGTATAACTCTCTCAAGGAGGATAATGAGCTGATACTATTCGGAATCGTACCCCAAATACTATTCCCACTCAAACCCAATGTTACCAACGCTTTGTTATTACAACTACCTAAAGAGTCGACGATATTAGTTAGTTCATCAGTGAAGTTATTATACCCCAAATCGAGGTGTTTCAGGTTGCATAACTTACTAACGATTTTGAAAACACTCCCATGAAATTTATTATTAGAAAGGGAAAGATACGAAAGGGTGTGAAGACTCCCTAACTCACTGGGGAGATGAAGCTGGAATGCATTATCTGAAAGATCGAGATATTCAAGTCGATTATTAGTGATTCTAGACAAGTTGAACAACCATTGGAATATTGAGTTTTCGTTGAGGTTATTATCTCGAAGGCTGATCGTATGGAGAGTGGTCGATGAATTAAGGTATGAAAGTGATGAAGGAATATTATTTGGTGGAAGTCGACAAGATTCCATACGAAGAACACTTAAGAAACGGAAATTGTTAACAATCGTCAACCAATTCGTGGCTTCACTAAGCTTAGCTCCACTCAAATCAAGATATCTCAACAAATTTAGACGAGAAATCCACGACAAACTTTGCACATCATCGAAATCATCATAAAAAGAGTATCTTAGATCCAAGGTCGTTAACTTGGAAAGATTACTCAATTGAGGAGGTATGCGTCCAGTAAATTCATTATAACTTAGGATTAGATGTTTCAAATGCTTTAGCTCACCAAGGGAAGGACTCACTTTACCTTGTAGAGCTACTAAATTGAGCGAGACGATATGACCAGTTGAGTTACTACAGACAACCCCTTTCCATTGACAGCAATCTTTGTGGAACTCCCAAGAAGCGAGCGTACCAGCGTCGTATGTGATCCCATGTTTGAATCGGAGAAGGGCGTCCCTCTCGGTGTCAATACATTGCACGTTATTGGTATGGTTACGACGGAGGGTAGGGTGGCATGTACAAGGGCACAGTACAAGCCGTGAAAATAGAATGAGGATACTAAGGCGATAGAATGGTGTCATTATTTGTTATATCTAATGATATAGTTTTGAGTTGCAAAGCTATAAATACATAAATATATACCCTTTTCCAGTAGGTCTCCTGAGAGACGTTCTCTCATTAATTTTACTGAGAAACTAAGTACAAATAGAAGTAACAGTGGTACAAATCCAATAGAAACAGGTACGATTAACATAAAAGAGTATACAAATATAAAGAGGGTACGTTTCTTATAAAAATAGGTACAAAACAAAGTTGTCATTCAATGGTACGAATAAAACATATAGTGATACTGAATAGTGGTCTCTCAATAAGTTATTGAGAGACCGTCTCTCCCAAGATTTTGTGTTTTCATATATACGATATAGTTTAATTCTTCGGAAATAAATATGTGAAGATGAAAATATTAAATATAGTCTCTATTTTCGACGACTTGGACATTTTGTCATTTTCAATTCTTTGAATAGCAAACTTTTGTGGGTTCCATAACAGACCAAGTCTGGGACAATAATGCAAGTCCACCTCTAAAGTCATAAATTCCAAATCTACCTTCGTCGTTACGTGAGAAAAATGTCACAAACTCACAATGTAAGAGTCACCAATATATTGAGAACATAGATGGGAATGATGTTGCTTCCTTGTAAACTACAGTTGGTTTCGCTTAAGAAGGGTATATCTGTCATATGCCCATCAATTTGTTTTTTGAAAAGTTGAGGAATATCGCATTACATTCTACAAATTTACATCAACAGTTGAGCATAGCATATCCAAATCTTATCTTACCGCATTACATAAAATCGATTATTATTAGTTAGGACATTTCAACTTCTTTCTTATTCATTAGGTAGAATCCAACGTGAGGAACTCATCAACTTCTTCCTCGTTGATGATGTAGAATCCTAGGTAAAGCAATCAAAATCGGTTATTATTACTTACAACCTTTCAACTTCTTTCTCATTAATTAGCTAATATGGTGAAATGTAAGACTCTCTCTCTCCATTTTCCTTCTCCCCTATTCTATACTCCGTATTTTTTTTGTTCATCGCGCCAAATGTCCTACCTTAGAATTAAGCACTTGTTGAATAGAGCATGGAAGGTGCTTTGCTTTCTATTTAATATATATATATATATATATATATATATATATATATATATATATATATATATATTATAATAAGATGTCGAGGTTCTATATCATAATGGATGATGGTTGTGGTATTTATGATTTTGATGTGGGAGACAGTTGAGTTCATTAAATTTCCCGTATTTTGATTTGAATTTGTTTCCTGTTTTTTTGGGTTGCTACCATCGTCGCACGATTTTGAAATGTGTGCAGGTATTGAACTCTAATTGTGTGCAGGTATTGAACTCTAATTGGGTTGCTACCTCGTAGTCAAATTAATCCTTTCATTTACCCTCTTAATTGATGTTGGTTGTGGTATTTACGCTTTTGACGTGGAAGACATTTCGGTAAATTTACCGTATTTTGATCTTAATTTGTTTTTTCTTGGTTTTTACGGTTGTTATCATTGTCACTTGATTTTGATATGTGACTGCAGATATGAAATTTTACTGTGTATTGTTTCTGGACAGTGGACACCCCGATTCATACATAGTAAAACATTAACATTCATACTTTCGCTTTGTCATTAGTAATTTGTGTTCTTTCCCTCTCAGTTTTCTTCATTTTGCTGACGTTGACGACTGAGATTGATGCAAAGTAATCATTTCATGTACCGTCTTAAATGATGTTGGTTGTGATTTTACGATTTTGATGTGGGAAATTTACAGGAAAATAATTGAGGTTTTTAGGGAGGAGGCCGAACGGAAGTATATGCTTGATGCCTTTATACTTAAGTTAACCTCAATATTTTTTTTCAACGAAGCGTGTACTTAATCGTATTATAACTCCAATTCATTTCAAAAGTATGAAACTCATACTCATCTAGTCATCCCCTCCCTTGCATATCGAAAAAAATTGCAATGTTTTTGAGTTATGTTGTTTATATCTTAGAGCAAGTCCAATAGTTGGAGGAAAGGACCTGCTTGCAATTAATAAAAATACTCTAGCTACATGATAACTATTGGAGAGGGAATTTGTGTTGTAGCTTGAAAGCATATCCTGCGTGTTCAAGCTACCCCTGCTTGAGAAATAAAAAAAAATTGTGAATTAAATAATCCATCCTCATCTCTCACCTCAATTTTGTGGGAATTTCATGCTACAACAACAACAATTCCATTTTTTTTTTAGCATTTCCTAATTAATAGACGGACTTTTTTTTTTTTTTTTTTTTTTAAATATGAATTTTCTCTAATATTTTGTTGATAAATTCAACATTTCCTAAATTTTTTCCTTGTTGATGAATTCAAACTTTTTAGCCAAAACTAAGTTCTTGAATACAATTTTTTTTCATTTAACTTAATATTTTTTTATTCGAACTAATAAAATTTTGTTCTATTATTTTTTTACGTGGTTGAATTTAGTTACGTAAACAAAGTTGTTAGTAATGTAAAAAAATGTATGACTAATTTATATAGAATAATTAATTAACAAAAATAAATTACAATACCATGGACCTACAAAGCTACAACCCCTTGTAGCTTACTATTGGAGAAGGTTGTAGTTGCAAAACCATGTAGCCCAAAAAAGTGAGTTGGCAAAGCAAGCTACAATTACTATTGGACTTGCTCTTAATATAGATACTTAATACTCGTAGTATGTAACATTTAGATTTTTATTAAATATTTTTCATAATAAGTAGTTTGATGTATGAGTACGTTATTTCTAATGATTATTTTTAATAAGAGGTTAAAAATTAGTGTCCTTTGTTAGAAATTAAAATAAAGAGGATCGTGTATTATAATGTAGAAATATACGGAGTACAAAGTAATTGACTAAAATAAACGGTTTTTCCATATTGGTCAATTTTATTTTTCTCCATATTTATCAATTTTAGGAATATCCACTATTATATCGTTCTATTATTTGGTAATTTTTATTAGAAATAGGGAATATTTGATTATATTTTTCTATCATATCTTACTTACTAGGTTCTGGCCCGTGCAAAATTGCACGGTTGTATTAAAAATGATATTTATATTCAAATGAAAAAAAAATAAGTTGACTATGATCAAAATCAATTGACATAAAAATCATGATTTGTGAATTTAATAAATAGGAGGGAGTACATATACATTAAAGTGTTAGCTAGAGTAATAGATGCTTGTTTAAACTAACATATACATTAAAATGTAAGGCTGAAATTAGTAAGAACAAACAACTATACAAATCTACTTAAGCATACAAATCTAATTACAAATATTGGAAAACTTCTTGATATACCACATTAGTGGTAGTGTCAGAAGTCCGATGATTGCCATCGAAAATAAGGCTTTTCAATCCTTTTTTGTTGGTGACCCTTGATAAAGCAACATATAATTGACCATGTGTAAACACGGGCTTAGGGAGATATAGACCAACGTGCGACAATGACTGCCCTTGACTTTTGTTGATTGTCATGGCAAAGCATATGGAAACAGAAAACTGCCGCCGAGTAAACCGAACAGGGAACTTGGCTGAGTCAGATGGCGAAAGGGTCAAACGCGGAATATAAACTATGTTATTTGCATGGCTACCCGTTAGTACCTTGCATCGAATAACTCGTTTCGCCAAGTTAGTCACAATTAAGCGCGTACCATTACACAACCCACGAAATTGATCAATATTTCGGATAAGCATAACCATAGCACCAACCTTCAATCGTAACTCATGGTTAGGAATCCCGGAGCACTTAATGTTGTTCAAGAACTCAGTGGAGTGCAAATCAGGCTGGCCCGGAACTATCTCGTCCATACATATCTCATCAGAGCTTAAATAGACTTGCTCTACACCGTCAAGAAGAGATAGTACGTAGTCGTTAATCAATTCAACAAATTCATGGGTAGGGGCCAAAATCGCTCTTTCCTGGAAATAATCAGCAGTCCACAACCGATTCAATAGGTTGGGATATGTACTGGACACAATTGATGCAATAGGATCGGTGACATTATGGATAAGAATGTCATCCGGAAATTTAACGTCAACCTCGCCATCATTGCGCCCACCTTCCAAACCATCACCAATTCTGAGGATCCAATCTGAGAATTCTTGTACTTCTTGTGCATTATAAGGAGAGGCACCGATTTGAAGACGCATGTTCCGGGTGAGTTTGAGTACCTTTATAAATACAGGGCGAAAAAAGGGAATGATTCATATAGGAAAAATGTACACAAACTAAAATGTAGATGAGACGGAAAACAACGAAAGCATTCATACAAAAGGGAAGAAAAATTACCTTGCATGATGACCATAAGTAAGATGAAAACAAAGATGCATGCACAATGTCAGACCTACTTCCTTTGGGAACAACTAGAAGTATTTGCCGGAAGTCACCTCCAAATACGACAATTTTACCCCCAAAAGGCAGGTCCGCATTACGTGGGCTCACAGCGCGCATAACATCTTTCAAGCTACGATCAAGAGCTTCAAAGGCATGCCTATGGATCATGGGTGCCTCATCCCAAATAATGAGACTTGCCTCCATTATTAGCTCAGTTAAATCCGACCCTGGCTTAATGTTGGAGCAAGTTGAAGTCTCAACAACATTAATCGGAATGCCGAATCTGGAATGGGCTGTCCTACCTCCGGGAAGTAAAGTGGCCGCAATTCCATTGGACGCAACAGGAAGCACAATCTGCCCCTTACTGCGCAAATCAACACATAATGTGCGCCATATAAATGTCTTTCCTGTACCCCCGAAGCCATACACAAAGAAAACGGCACTTCGTTGCGATGTTACTGCAGTAGTAATTTCATCGTATACAGACCGCTGGTCGGTATTTAACATAGGCAGTGCAACTTCAAACTCCTGACGCAAAGCATCCCTATCATACGATAATTCATCTCGAATCAAAGTGTTACGGAAGTTAGGGAAAACCAATGTATCAGGAATGGGCATGTCTTCAAACATTGACAAACTACTGCCATTACTCTGTAGCAAAGCCTCAATATCGAGCAAGGCTAAGTTATGAATCTCTTCCTCAGTCAACTCCAAATCTACGACAGAAAGTAACCAAAATGAACATGAATTCTAAATAATATTTAGAAAGAATACAGAAGGAACAACTAAACTTACCGGGATTCGACAAAACCCTCCGTTGCCTGAAGAGGATGTCATCGGATAACAATTCCCAAGTTTCCTCCCACACGGTATAAGGCATCGACATAGAACCGGTTAACAGCAACGACGCAAACAGATGCCTAAGATAAGTACCCGACTCCCAGTAGTGTGCTTCCGTAATTGCATCAACATACTCAGTGTCGTCACCGATCAATCCAAGAGCAAAACATGCTTCTCGAAAAGTCCGATAACAGGTACCGTTCACAGTTCGGATGTCCTCATAACACATAGCTCCCCTAGAATGGTTCAGCATCGTTCTCATGTAGTAGAGTTCACCACATTTTGGGGGAACATGGTGTAGTCTACCAATTGCAAAAAACTTTTGCCTACGCTTCCACTGCTTCTTGGTCCTATCCTATACGTATTTTTGAGGAATCTCAGATAAAAGAAGTTGACGTGCATCAGGGTCCCTAGCGTTCAAAGCAAACCAATCGACAAATTTTGACATAGCAATGCTTGGGTTCTCAAGAACCTCATCAATTGGATCATCATCTTCGAAGATAACAGGTTGTTCACCCGGGAGATGGAATTGAAGTTTTTCAACACCAGGAGTCCTATAATGGATGTCAAAGGAAAAAATCCTCCAAACAGCTTCACATGCAGACAAATAGCGACAATCGTACAACTTCTGAATCTGGTCGAGGTTATTTTGGTTATTGCGACGACTATGGGACGACTCCATTGTAACACGATCAGGCCCTTTATTAATGTACTTGAACAGATATTTAATCGACCTGGCTTGGTTGCACCACTCCACATTGATATGAGCACGATATTTATTCATAAGATAGGGATTGTAGGGAACAACATACCGATTATCAATGGGCACACCATTCTTGAGAATTGTACGACCATTATCCCTTCTCTGGTAAACAGGAAAACCATTCTTGTCAACTGTGGTCCTGGGGTTGAATCGCTTTGGAAACTTCTGAATGCATGCACCATCTAACATGCAAGGTGATTGAGGATTTACTGCACCGCAAGGACCATGGATCATTAGCTCTGATACTGCGGCGAACAATATGGGATCCTGGTTTTCGTCGGGAATCTCGGCTGAAATAATTCTATCTACGTTTGCCACCTCCGGGAACTTGTCATCTCGATGGAGGAAGAGCAGGATGTGTGCATGGGGGAGCCCTCTTTTTTGGAATTCAACTGTGTACACAACTGTAAATGATCTGAATTTAGTGAATAAATACAAAAAAAACAAATGCGAAAAACCACAAATTAAGGTTGGACTGTAAAAAAAAACTTAAATGCATACCTGCTCTAGTCCTCCCAAAGATTTCGCGTACTTTCAAGTCCTGAATCAACTCATATAGCTTCACTTGAAAAATTCGCGACAAAATATCTGGGCGGTCTTCAGAGCGAAGACCCCTTCTACTCACAAAGCGCGTAACCTCTGGCCATTTAGGGTTACAGGTAAAGGTAATGAACAAATCTGGGTATCCACACCACCTATAAATAGCCATAGTGTCCAGGTATTTTGACCTCATATAAGCATCGCCAGATGTGTAAGAGGACGGCACAATATAGCGACTACCAGTTGACGATGGATCAACGTTACCCCCTTCAACTGCATCAACAACATTCTTGTATTGGTCGACCCTCAGTAAATCTTGGTTGAATCGTAAGAATGACAATCTCTGAGACTCAACCATCATGTATCCGTCAACGCAAATTTGTTGGAATAAGTTGCAAGATTGTGACCACGTAGGGAACTCAATTTCCATTGGCCTATCTTGAAATCGAAAGGCAAAGAACTCACGTAAAGTCAACTCCTCGTGCGGCTTAAGACTATTGCTTATACCAAGGGATGCTTCACTGTGAGGAATATGTAGCCGGAATCCATCCTCACCATATGGGAGCAAAAGAGGATATTGTAGGGCAAGATATGATGGGTGCAGCTCAGAAATGCGTTGCAATTGTCCACATGATTTTTGTACAATAATGTCCCGATGTTCCATGTCGGGACCTATGTCACCTTCAACAACAGCGGCAACTTCTGAAGCAGTTGGACGGTTATAGGTTCTCCCATCAGTGCATCTTCGGGAAATCAGTCTGATACTGACATCACCTTGTACATCTGATGACAATCTGTCCCTGGCCATCCGGAAGGTCTTTGAAAGAGGGTTGTGTTCGTCGATCATCTCCTTCAATAGCGACATAAGTTCCTCATTGAATCTACTACGCCCACCACCACTGCTTATATTTAAATAAAATGTACAAATCAAGTAAACTTCATGAATGGGTGAATATCATAAATCAAATACACAAAGTAGGTATACAGAAGGTCCTTACGCTACGGCAGTTATTCGGTTGTTAACCTCTTCCTCCGTATCATAGATATACAACTGGCAAAACTTTGGAATAGATCCATTAGCAGGTAACAAACTGCCAATTCGATGAACATTCTGCCCACCCATCCTAAATGTGTATGGACCTCGACCAACGTTGACTGTTCTATCAATAATGCCACCAGTGGACGACCAAGCATACCCGCAATTATAGCCGCGGATATTGCTAATAAATGTAGAACTTAGACGATGCTCTCTTGTCAAAAGTGATTTTAACAATTCAGGTGGTTGGCTTAAATATGGCAAAACTACCTTCCCATCTGAGCAACACAAAGAGAATCTTGGATTTGTCGTGCCTTTCCCTTTACCAATCCTTTCCTCATACCACATTTGGGCTTTGCACATCTGACATTCATATTCCGGGTCACCAATATCCCAATAAATTGAACCTACAACAATAGTTCATCAAATAATTATAACAGTAATGAAATGTAAAACATTCATGTAAACATGATCTAATAATTTTATATAGAACCGAGTACTTGAAGAAAGGGGTAAGGGAAACCTGCACCAATGTCTAGAACTCCACCGGTGGCATCGTTGGCCAATCCTTCTTCAATTTGGTGTTGATGGGAATCATTTTCAGCGAACATACTATCAGAAGAAGGATTAATATGTGGCGTTGATGAAGTACTGGCCTCAGTGAACCCAGAATGCAAACTTGGTGTTGGTTCAGTAGTAAGTGGGTCGTCCGAATCGTCATAATCTGTAAGAGGTGAACATATTGTGTATGTAGTTTGTTCAAAGGCACCATTCTTTAAATCACATAACAAAAACCTTAAGAATGACAACTAATGTAATGCACCATACGAAATGGAAGTGTCATTGTAATAAAAATTGTAACTGTCATCAAAATATACACTTAAATCACCTGGTAGAGAACGAAGAACCGAGGAGGTGGACCTTCTTTTTTTTTTTCTGCATTAAGTTCTTTTCTGCGGGCCCTTTTAAGTTTTGTCGCTTGTTGCGCCGGTGAAAGAATGATAGGTTCAACTGAAATAACGGAAGAAGGGGTTGCACTAAAAGAAGTAAGAATTGAAGGACAATGGGGCGAGGCACGACGGTGACGTGGGGCAAGTCGTCGTGTTGGCTGATGTACTTGTGCACCTAGTAAGAACACAAAGCATTAAAATGTATTAAAAATAATGGGTCCGAAAACTGACAATTAAGTGTATATACAGACACACATACATAGCAACATAGACACATGGAGACACATACACATGTAAGTGTGAGAACGGAAAAAGAAAGGCGAATAAGAGGTACCATTGGTAATATCACTTAGGGGAGTACAAACGGCCACCACAGGCTGCTGATCTGAGTCAATATTCTCATTACCGAAGTTGCTGTTTTCAACACCTGAATAATAATACCAATTTCACATTGAGTTTATCTGTAGAGGTATGTAGGAATACACAGACATATATCTGTGTAAGGGGCGAGTAAGAGGTACCGTTGATAATATCTCTCAAAGGATCATGGATTCCTATGACATGCTGCTGATTTGGTTCAACATTTTCATTTGCAAATCCGCTGCTCTCCCCACCTTAATTAAAAAAATAAATTCATTAAGTGAACATCACTCAATACAGCATATTATCATACAAATAAAGTGTATCAAATGTGGGTATATAAACCTGACTAATTTTTTTTTAAAAAAAAAGTGCAGTCAACTAACACAAAACACCAGCTCTCAAAACAAAACAAAATGATAAGTCAAAACATTTCTTAAGAAATAACTAAATGGCAAGGGTAAACTTGGTGAAACAGGTCAATGAGCCGAGTTCGGGTCAACCCAAACCTCAAAACTATACAACATGGGATATAGCATAGTCATAATCACGGTCCTAAAATATGTGATTATAATGTTCATAACCTTAAACATTCTAATTCTAATGAGACGTACATGAATAATGGTAACATAGCATAGAGTACGGGTTGCTACATGGTTGTAATGTCAGTTCTAGATTATAGCAGTCGAAATAAAGTAAGTTAATTCCAAAAGAATTCGGAATTAATGACAGGAATTAATGAATGTATGGTGCATGATGCATGAATATATACATATATATAAACAATAGTAGCGCGTCATAAACCAATAAATTTAGATAATTTCCATTGTACGAATTTCTCCAAATTTCCTAGTATCTTTTATTACTAATAATAACAGTGGTGACAAAATAATTAACTAAATCATCACTAATTAATGTTATTTTTTTTATTATTCCTATTATTCCTATTAATAATAATTAGTAATAGAGGAAACAGAATAACCATGTAACTCCATAAGAATTACTAATATGTAAGAGTAACACAATCGAAGGTCGACCAAAAAAACTTAAACTCGGAAACAACACAATATAAATATAAATTCAATCAAAATGTTGGCACGAAGCAAGAACAAAGATGAAATTAATATGAACAACGTAACAAATTTGACTAAACGTCTGACCCTATCAAATCTGGCCCAAAATATGATAGAATATCGTAAGTGGACCAAATCCATAAAGGTTACTAAATTGAACTTCAAATCTGAGATAACCAACATCGAAGCCCAAACTTGACCCGGACAAAAAAAATCGGGTTCGAAGTCAAAACCGGCCCAAATGACGTAAACCAAATAAATGGTGCAAACCGATTCGAAGCCCAGCGAAAATGTGGCCCAAATTGAATTACACCCAATCTTAACCCTAACAACCCCACCCATATAAACTCTGTCTTCCCCCTCACATCCCCCCTTAAAACCCTAATCCCACCCGACTCAAACCTAACCCTAACCCTATCCCTAATTTCACTCTCAGTCTCACTCTTCACTCCTCACTCTTTCACTCACTGACTCTCTAATCCTCACTAAGTTGGTCTCCTGATCCTCAATCTACCTCTAAGAAAATATGCTTGAGAAGCGATTGTCGAAACAACGAACGTTGTTTGACAACGAAGGTTGAGTACTCTTTCCAGATCGATCGGCATTTATAGTGCTTGATTAGGAAATTGATCGATATGTAGCATCCACATTCCAGATCTACTTTATGTGCTCGGAAAAATGGTGATTTTTATTAATAACTCTGAAATCTTGATTATGGGAGTTTCCTCATCAATAATCCTCTTTTTTGTTTTTCTGTGATCTATAATTTTTTGCATGCACCCTTATCCGGAGAACAATTCCAGATCTAGAGCGCTGTACACGAAAATGGTGAGTTCTTTGACCCTTTTTTTTTCTTTGCTCAAATCTTGATTATGTACATATTTTCCCATTACTCATACATTTACTGTTCTGTGTTGAGTTTTTTGTTGCATGCATGGGTCTCATCCGAGACCGAGGTCCAGATTAACTTTTCTGTGCATGAATAATGGTGAGCCTCCCTCCCTCCTTATTTTTCTTTTATTTTATTTTTTTGCTGAATTTCGAAATGTTTACTGTAAAAAATTATTCATAACTGATACGCTTGTCCTGTATTGTGCAGATTAGTGATGCTTATTTCAAAGAAATTGAAGAATATATGGGGTGTACACAAAATTTGAGGGTTTAAGGCAGCTGACCTACTATTGATAATCTGTTTTCTTTAAGATGAAACACCGCCTCATCCTGAAGGTATGACATCCACTTTTCACTTTCCTACATCTGTAATAGCTTTAATTTTTTTTAAACTTGCATGCATGGTAAAAAGGAAAAAGAAGATCTTAAATTTCTAACATTCTGAATATTTTCACATATTGTAATTCTAAATTGTGTGTCTATTTACAAAACCAACCTAAAAAAACCGAGAAATCTGTTTGTATCCTAGTATGTTTGTTCTTAAATCTGACCTTTTGTTTATGTGAATCTGTGATATGAAGTTTTATTGTACCCAATTGCATGCATGTTTGAATAAATTATTAGTTTTTGAAATTTGAACTGCTGCATGCTGAAGATCCATAGCTTTCATGATATAGACATACATTTTTATCACCAAAATATGATCTATGTAGCAAGTCTGTACACTAATCAATATATATGTAAGATTATTAGGCACACAGGGGCATGAAAATTGTCATTCTAATAACCATTATTGTTCCTAATAGCATGCATAGTAAACAGAAATATTGGGTTCTGAAATTTCTAATAGTGAAAAGAAAGAGAAATTTTTTAAAAGTTTAATTTTAAATACACTTAATCAAATATGTAACTGTATGAAATTTGCATCTTCTGAACTTATTATTCATTCAAAGCAACTAAGTTTATGAACTCAAACCAATTAAGTGTATAAAGTTTATAAGATCTTGCATATTATAGTGTATTTATAGAGTTTTGCTAAGTATTATCCATACTAATTGTCTGATGCTTGCTTTTTTAAATAAAAGAAAACATGAACTGACTGGCTAATATTTTTTAAAATAATAATGTGAGGAAAAATGCATACTATCACTTATAAATTTAACACTTAGGTTAAATAGAAGACAAAAAATTAGATTAATGTTTGTATAGGTAGATTCTTTAATTGAAAATATAATAAAGAGTATACTATGTGGTTTACTTTTAATGTAAATGTTAATTTTGTATATTATATTAGAAAAGAGAGCATAAATCCTGCATCAATAATTCTCCTAAGTAACTATCACCGGTAACTGCTAAGTCTCATAATGTTCAAACAGTCTGTGGATCTAAGTAATTCTATTTAGGAAGATCTGGGAAAGTTAACCTCCAGAAAATGTTAGTAGTATTTTCATGTAGCAAAAAACAACTAAATCAAAGAAAAAATTAAGTAATTGTTGATCTAAAAGAAAACAAAACAGTAATCACAAAACAGTAGAGAAAAAAAACATGTTCTTACAAACATAAAATGAAAATCATATGAAATAGAGCAAGACATACGTTCTATCCTGCAGCGATTTGTACCATCCCTTGTGCTTCTGCTGCTGTTTCTTGCTGAACTTATATTATCCATCAAAAATTTTATAATAGCACAATATAAGAATGTTTTTTTTGGTTAATTGAAGAAGCTTTTAGTATCAACTAATTGACATTTGGGTAGATTGAAGACATTGAATGATTGTGATGTTATTGCCTTGAGCAATGATTTAATGAGGAATTTAAAAAGGATGTTGCTAACTTACTCTTAACACACCATTTCAACTGCTGTTAGTGGGGAGATATTTTGATAAATTCAGTTAGTTAAACCAAATCATTAATCAATTAAATTAAATATCTGATGAAGTAGTCTTCACACAATCATGTTAAGACATATTATCTTCATTGGATGAGAATAGTGTCAGAGTAAATACAGCAATGATAAGCGACAACCATAAATCAACAACAACTAAAGAATACAGGCTACATATCCATGGAGATTCTGGATTGCATACGTATGCTCTCAGAATAAATAGACACGATATAGTACCTCCCATTCTCTTGACCCCAACTATATGTTCTGTATACATGAATTGTATATGCACAAATAGTTGGGGTCCAAGAGTGGGAGGTGCAATAGTTTATCCACCTAATTGTAGTGATAACTCTAAAACTTATAGTTTAGGAGTAATTCACTCTTAGAGTGGACAGACTAATAAGCTGTCCGTCTATCTAATTGAAGTGTCGTATGTGTATGCTCTGAATCTTTGTGGTGCGTAGAGATGGATTCATAACTCATGCTGATTGGATTGCAATAGTGGTCAAAGTAAATACAACAACAACAAGCAACACCGGTAAATAAACTGCTAGTAAATAATACACTCTACATATGCACAAAGATTCTGAACTGCATAAGCATGCTCTTAGAATAAGTAGACACAATATTTTACCTCCCATTCTCTTCACACCAACTATATGTTCTATATACATGAATTGTATATCAACAAATAGTTGGTGTCAGAGAATGGGATGTACAATAGTTTATCAACCTAATTGTAGTGATAACTCTATAACTTTTAGTTTAGGAGTAATTCACTCTTAGAATTGGAAAGACTAATATATTGTGTCTCTATCTAATTGAAGCGTCCTATGTGTACGCTCTGAACATCTGTGCTACGTAGTCTTATTAGGAAATCTGGCAGTGCTTATGCACTATTAATACACAACAGTAGCTCAATTTGTATATAAGAAGTACCACAACCAAAAATCTTGTAATGGATTGTTAATGCAGTCATTAAGTTGCTGCAACCAAAGGTTGTCCTATGCTTTCATGTTCTTCTGCTCCTGCATATACATTAAATATATATATATACACATACACATACACACACACACAAACACACACACTTTCCAGCATAATGTGTCGCTTCCAAAAGAAAAAATAAACAAACTTTAACCAACATTAAATAAGTAAAAATAGTCCACCACACAGGTCAAACAAAGAAAACATAAGAACAGGAAAAAATTAGTCTTTCGGAGCATCAATTAACATAAAAGTGAACATGCATGACATCTTCTTCTTTATATTTCAAGGACTTCAACATCTTCATCAGTAGTCTCATCGGTAAATTCTGCCCTTGTCCTTTTTCTGCCAAAGTTCCTGACTCCACTAGGGGTGAGCAATATTTGGTCCGGACCGAAAAAATGCCCTGAACCGGACCATTTGGTCCAGACCGAACCCGAACCGGTAAATATTGGTCCGGTCCTTGGTCCTCCTTTTTTATTTGTTTGGGTTTCGGTCCGGTCCAGGGTAAAACCGAATGTTTTCGGTCTGGACCTAAAAGACCGAATAACTAGCAGTTCACACTTCACAGGCTGACACTTCACAACAGTTTCCTACTTTTCCTACTTTCCTAACTTCCTTAAACTTATACAGAATCAAAAATTCAAAATTATATTCCATATTCAGTTCAACTTCCTTATCATGGGTAAAAAAAATATCACATTCACACTCCTTAATCTCCATAACTCTTCTCAAACAAAAGTAATAGAATCCTATAAAACTAACACAATTACACAAATCATAATTCATAATTCACAAAAACCATAAAATCCTCAATCCATTGATTTCATGATTTCATCCTCCATCTTCCCGAAGACAAGAAGAGTTCAAATTAAGGTATTTTTGTATTAAAATTAACTTAATTGTTACTTTTCCTTCATTAATTTGTTTTTTTATCATGATTGATTAATTAACAATAGTCACTAGATGGGTCAATTGATCATAATTATTTTTATATCTTTTTTGTCTTTTGTATGCATAAAAATCGTTTGTGCTACTAAAAAATTGAACAATCAGGTGTTTGACTGTTTGTCACTCTTGTTGATATAATGACAGTATGTCGGAAGTCAAACAAAGCAAGAAGCGATGTCTAAATTCCGAGCAACATGAATCGGAAAATCCTCCAACAATTGATTTATTAGATGAAGAGGACATTGGTGCTGATGAAATACCTAAAGCAAAGTCGTATACAGCACATCCTACAAAAAAATCGAGGCTTGGACGTCGATATATTCTCAAAATGAGTCGACTAAGGGCACCATATTGGGTCGATTATGAGTTATATTTGAATGATAAAGACAAAGTTAGAGCTGAATGTCAATATTGTGATGCGACGTTTGCCGCAGACACCGTCATCAATGGAACAAAGAATTTGAAAAGACATTCTTCTATTTGTGATAAGAACCCTCAAAATCAAGGTAAAGCTAAACAAGCTCAATTAGTATTAGAACCGGTTGATGGTCACGAGGGAGAGGCTAAATTGAAAAGTAGAATCGTCTCTAGTGATGATATTAGAGAGGCCATCACTTACATGCTTGTGCTTGATGAATTAGCTTTTAGACATGTAGATAAACATGGTTTTAGACATTTCATGTCTGTTGTGTGTCCTACATTTCATATTCCTTCTCGTTGGACCATTGCTCGAGATTGTTATAAGTTATACTTGAGTAAAAAGGAAAGACTCAAAGACTTGCTCCATAATTCTTGTCAACGAATCTCTATAACAACCGATACATGGACTTTCATTCAAAAAATTAACTATATGTGTGTTACGGCTCATTTTGTAGATGATGACTGAAAATTACAAAAACGTATAATAAATTTTTGCCCTATTACTAGTCATAAAGGTGAAGCAATTGGTAGAGCCCTTGAAGACATTTTAGATGCATGGGGAGTACTTGAGAAGTTATTTACTGTCACAGTAGACAATGCAAGCTCTAATGATGTAGCATGTGGTTATTTGAAATCATTGGCACCACAAAAAAATTATATTAGTGATGGTAAATATCTACACATGAGGTGTATTGCACACATCGTAAATCTGATTGTTTGGGATGGTTTGAAAGAGCACGTGAGTTGCATTGATAAGGTGAGATATGCAGTGAAGTTTGTGAGAGGTTCTCCGGCTAGGTTAGCTCTCTTTAGAGAGCAAGTAGAGAAATGTAAGATTGATTGCAAGTTGTGTTTAACTCTTGATGTGCCTACTAGATGGAACTCTACTTATGTTATGTTAAACACTGCGCTAAAATATAAAGTTGTATTTGGTCGTATAAAAATTCCTTGGGAGTTTCATGATTCGGATATGGTTGGTGCACCGAGTATTGAAGATTGGAATAAGATAGAAGGGCTTGTTATGTTTCTTAAGGAGTTTTATGATTTAACTCATCGAATATCTGGGTCTTTATATGTGACAAGTAACTCGCTTTTTTTCCATATTGGTCATGCTTTTAATTTATTGAGCCAATGGATTAAAAGTGATGATCATGATTTTAGAAGAATGGCAGAACAAATGAAAATCAAATATGACAAGTATTGGGGTGAAATTGATAAGATGAACATGCTAATTTACATGGGTGTGATTCTTGATCCCGATTTCAAGTTTTTAGGCTTACAACTTACTCTTCACACCATGTATGGACAAGAGAAAGGAGAGGAATTAGCAAGAAGGGTAAAGTCATTTGCCTATGATTTTTTTGCCGAGTACAGGCGCATGTATGCGCTCAAGGCCCCTGAAAGTGATGTTACTTATGACAATTCTACAACCACTCCAACTTTTGGAGGAGGGAGTGTGGCTCTTATGAATTCAATAAGCGAGCAAGTTAAGTTGAAGATGAGAGGATGTGATGTTGATGGAAACTCTACTTTTGTGAGAACGGAGTTTGATCGGTACTTAGATGAGCAAAAGGGCGATGACGAAGAGTCTGAAATATTAGCTTGGTGGAAGCTCAATGAACCTAGGTTTCCTATTCTTGCCCGTATGGCTCGTGATGTCTTAGCCATGCCAATATCAACAGTGGCCTCGGAGTCCGCCTTTAGCACTGGAGGACGTACTTTAGATCAATTTCGAAGTTCCTTAACTCCGAAGGTAATTTTTCTAAACATTTGTTCTTTGATTATCAGTTTGGTGTATGAGTTTGACAATATATATTGTTATTTAATAAAGCGTTTTATACTCAAAGTTTCTAATTCTGTCTTAAAATATACTATGTAAGACGGTACAAGGCCTCATATGCACGCAAGATTGGATTCGAGCTGAAATTCGCAAATCTAATATTGATGTCGAAGAAAGTTTGGATGATTTAGAGAAGTTAGAGAAAGGTAAACATCTATATTTATAAGTTTAATAGTAATCTCATTTTTTCACTAGAATCATCTATCTCTTACATTTTAAAGTTTAACCTGTCACTTAATATTTCAGATATCGAGAATTTAAGCACGGATGATAAACTGATCTTTGTCACCGATCCAGTGGTACTATAATATTTCTAAATATCAGATATTAAATTTCATACCATGTACTTATATATACTTTTATTTAATACAGCATATGAATTAATGTCAGATATAAGGCAATGAGGATATCAGCCGGATTCAGGAGAGGTTTCATAAGAGGTTTTGTTGTTGTGGTGCTTTGGAGTTGCAGCAGACTTTGCAGTAAGATTTCAAGACTCAAGAGAAGAGAAAGCAAATTGGAATCTTGGTCCTTGAATATTAGTTAACAATAATAATAAATCTATAGTTTAGTCTTTAGTTTTTCATTTGCAACTGTGTGTTTGGTTTTGGAACATTTGCTTGTTGTCTTATTTGGCACTTTGTTTAGCTACATTGCCTACGTAGTATTATTATGAAAGGCATATTTGAGTTTATTTGTTGGGGTTTTTTTTAATGCCTAAATTCCAATAGAATGGCTGGACAATGAATATAACGAAATAGCAAATTGGTCCATTTGGTCCGGTTTAGGTTTGGTCCGGGTTTTTCTAGGTCCGGTCCGGTCCAGGACCACTCACAGTTGGTCCGGTCCATGGTCCAGAAATTTTACGAAATTGGTCTTCGGTCTGGTCCGGTCCGGTCCGGTTCGGTCCGGTTCCGGACCGATGCTCACCCCTAGACTCCACTATTCTGCACATCAACCATCTTCCAATTTGCAGCCAAAATATCCCTTATAAAAACCCTGTGATCTGCGTTTCTGTGTTAAAATACATTCATCAACACCTGTTAGTAATAAAATAAATAAAATTTTAGCCATTGTTTATGTTATTTGGCTGACCTTGAAATGAATTCATTCACTTGTGGTATGTTCGGCATGATATGTATTTTCGTTGCTTCAGTTGATGAGACCCTCATCTCTCCTATTACACATGATGAGTAGTTAGGTTTTTTAGAGTCTGTTTCAAATATGCACGAATAATATATAAATCATACCTAAGTATGGGGCTCTCTGCAGACACTGGAGTACAATTATGGGCTTCTGCACTAAGAATCTATCATCAGTTGCAATTGACCTGAGCTCATTTCCAATTTCTCCCCATATCCATACTGGCAAAGATGTTCCCCTAAGGTCATTTAAAAACATTTTAAAAACATTTTGAATTGGTATTCAGAAGTTGAAAATGGTAAACATGTTTAGAAAATTACTTCAAATCTTGTAGGTCAAGAGTAGTACAATCAAAAATCCTTTTTTCAAGGAGAACACTATACTTCTCCACCTGGCCAATCACATCTGCATACATATCTTCGTTAGTAATAATATGAAAAAGATGCTCAAGTTATAACTTCTTCTAAAAGTACTAAATTTACCTATCAAGGATCTCCCCTTCAGGTTGTTGTCATTTACATCTCCAAAATCCACAAAATTGAAACCAAATGTTGGCATGGTTGCAATTTCTATTTCTTGAACAGTAGTAGATGAGATAAATCTTATACGCCAATCTTTATTGGTAGCAGCCTCACATGTAAAATTGTTTTCAAAGTGAAATCTACTAATTCTGTAGATCTGCCCTTCCTTTACCTTTCCCTCAAATTTTGATTTCAAGTCATGCACTATTCTTGCTTGCATTGTATCACCCCAAATTTACCCATTTTGCATACTGTTAGCCTAATAATATTTATAAAAAGAATCTAATTGAATAACTAATATACAACACTTACTTTTATGTCTACCATTAAGACCTCAATTGAGTTGTTAGCCTGATTGAACCTATCGAATAGATCTTCTTCTGCTTTCCAAACACGCACAACTCTAGCCTCAAAGTAAAATTCACATCGTGATGGCTGCAACTTATCAAAAGTACAGAACTTTGGTTTCTGCCATTTTTTTTTCTGTTTACTATTCTTCAAATTTGGTAGTGTACAAAAAGAAAATTGTATTCCTGATGTATTTATAGTGGTGTACTATTAATAGAACTCTATACTATCATGCTAGTTGTGGGTAGTTTAGTAGGAGAAGTTACACTTGGTTAAGAAAATAGTGGGTAGTGTTGAGAGAAAACAGCTAATAACTGTCTTCATGGGGCTGACTTATTAAATATCAGTAGAACTCTAGAAGGAGTGGATTACTAACCTATCTTGATGGAGATATAATTTACCATAAAAAACTATTTTGATATACTTAATTGAGAAAAAAATTGACAGTGTTGCTGTGCATTGCTGGTAACTAAACTAATAAAATCTCTTGTATATACACTGGAACATCTAATCTTCACATAAACATATTGAGCCATATTATATTCATCTTAAAGTGTAATGGCATGTAAAAGCCTCTATGATGAGCAACTATAACTCAACTATGAAGCATGAATACAGCTTATTTACCTACTAAGGTCCTGGACTGCAGATTTACACTCTTAGAATGAATGGGCATAACACACTTCCCCCATTCTTTTAATCCCTACTATTGTTCAATGTATGAGAATCATATTTTCAACAAATAGTAGGGCCAAAAGAGTGGGAGTAGGAGTAGTTTGTCGACCTAATTGTAGTGATAACTCCGTAACTCTAACTTTGTGAGTAATTCACTCTTAGGATCGGACATACTTTGATTGTTTGCCCGTCTACCTAATTGAAGTGTCTTCTGTATATACTTAAATCTTAGGGGTATTTATGCAATGAATAAAATACCATGTTGAAAATAAGTTGCCTGAGGGGCACCACTTGAATAATAGTGATTGTTTTTACACAACAATTTCAGAAATTATGTCAAATAAACTACAATTTTGGTAGATGTCATGGTGTTAAAATGTCAAAAAGGATTTTAAAAGTGACTTACCTAATAGTTTTTGTGGAGGCTACATGTTAACACTATATAAATCAGTTCACTTAACCAATGTAAATATTACACTTTATAAAATTATTATTTATGAAGTAAGATTTATCTCACAATTATATTCGACAATTGTGGAACTGATATCAGATTACGTTTACATGCCTAGAGTGTTTTAAACTTGAATATGTCAAATATATGCATGGCATCTGAGGAACTAAATGAATCAGGGAATACAAACTGTTCAACTAAAGAAATAAATTAAAAAGAAATAGCATAATATTGTTCAACTAATTGAAAAGCATGACAAATTAATTAAAAAGACACTAAATAAGTCAGTCTACACTAAGAAATGAGACAAATACATAAGCAAAATAATTACTGCAACCAATCTTCAGTTCTTCTGTTTTTTAAACCCTCCCTTGACTGTGGATTCGTCATCCGATGATTCTGATTTTGACGCACTTATATCACACATGGACGAAGATAGTCTTTTGCGTGGCCGTTTGCTCATGGGTGTCTTCTCATCAATTCTGTCAGAATTTGAATCAAGCACCTCGGACAATGTAGTTACTGAACTTGAGTCCTGGTATACATGAAAGACTTAACATTACAACATACTTAAACACATGGTTTAACTAATCTCATGAGTTATTTTCTTATTCTTATACCTGCATTGGCCACAAATAAGCTTTCCTTCTTCGAATCACGTCTATGTTTGAACATAGATCAATCACTGAGTAGCATCTTGTATCAACCACAATATTAAAGTAGCGACACACTTCCAAATCTATGATAAATTCCTTGCCCAACATTGTCTTTATTGTGATTGGGATTTCCTTTGAATCAATCTACAGTTAACAATGTTCAACTTAAATTATCAAATATAATACATAAGGAAATCATAATTAATAGATGCCCTAACGATCTGTAATGGTATTTTTAGGATTATTATACCTGCTGACACATTTCCATGGACTCAGATGCATTGTATCCTGTTTCATCTTCCATTTGGGCATTATTGGTAGTGATGTTAATTTGATCACCGTTCAGATCCTCCACTAAGAAAGTAACATCATATCTATAATAAAAAAAAGACATTAATAACTGCTCATTTAAAATCCTATCTTCAAAAAATTAAAGTTGCCTTTGCTACCGACATTATATCTCGTTCCTCGACACCAATGTCAAGTTTTGGGCAAATGTCGTTTATACAATGCCATAAATTATCTTGCTTCATTCCAATTGTAGCTGCACAGCTCTTGCATTTGTTGCAGTACCATTTTTTTGTAGTGTCAACGTCCTTGAGTTTTGCAAGAATCGAATATTTGCCAGGCTTAAAAATTTGAAATTCATTAGAAGGAGAAGATAGTATATATTAAATAGACGCAAAGATAAGTTCAATATCTTACTTTGTGAAGTGCAATCAATTCTGAAATGTTATTCAGTATGAAAGGACGCTGATTAGAAGCAGCCAAAGAGTTGTGATCTGTTAGTGAAGACATTGAATTTGTTTCCTTTTCAGATGGGCAGAATGTTTTGTGACTTTTGTTGTGCCCTGATTGTTTTTAGATACTAACATTTTTTATATATATATATTTGATGACATGGGGTGTTGCAATGGACATGAGAGATGGGTGGTTGCAACTAAACTGCCTTGACACACGACGGAAGTGGGGAGTTGAAAATATGACGTGTTTATGCAGTTAAAAGATAAGTAAATTCCTACTATTTCTTATTTGGTTATAATTATGCTTCACTTTTCTGCTTATTGTTGATTTTATCCTCAAAATCGATGTACTTTTGTGCTATAAAATTGTGGTGTAATATAGATATGACCATCAATAGCTTCATGAATATCATTAATTATTAGATTATTAGATACATTGAAAGATTTGGGTATAACTATGCTGAGATTTTGTCCTTACTATTCATTTTTGGCCTTACATTCATTCCGCTATGCTATGCAACTCAACTGTAACATAAAAGCCATTAGCTTCAAGATTACCATTAGCGTAAAGAATAGAATGACTATGTGAAGATTAGCTGCCAAAAATATCAATTAATATAACTAAAAATTACGTCAGTGTCTAAAGAAGATTAGTAATGAAGGGTTCTGTTAAATAAAGTAACATACAATTGGAATATTGTAATTGGATTTAAATTGATTCACTTATGTTCTACAACTGAACTGTTAGCTTCAAGAACACCGTTATCATCCATTCACAATAAATAAGTATACAGCAACTTCAAACTGTTTAGATAAAGTAACTTCAAAATGGAATACACATCGTAAAATAAGATACTCATATAACTATGTTTTAATTGTGTTCGAATACTAAAAATCAAACTCAAATAATTGGGTCCATAAATAAGTGTACAACAAACGTAACATATTTTAATACTGGCAACTTTAGACACAACATGAAGTTACGAAACATATTTTAATACCGTGAACAAAAGAGTTCACTGTTGTATAACATGATAAAAAGCCAAAACAATACCGTTTCGTTCACCAATAATAGCTCACACTCACGTATAAATTTGAATATGCAGGTTTCACTCAGCTGCTTGTTTGGGATAATGATATGAAAATGCATATCACATTATGCGGGAATTTGACAAAGAGACCCATGATCATGGACCAAACCCAGCCAAGTAGTTGGTGGGAATACCTTACAGCACTGGTTGCCTACTGTTTTGGGTTATTAATAGTAGTAGCTTGTCTCCTGTTCCGATTTTGATGCCAATTGCCTGTACACCTAACGTGTCTCGAGTCACTAATAATGCAGTCTAAATATACACAGCTTCACAACTAAAACGCAACGAAAATGATGGAACGCAATGGTGATGTGAAATCTCAATGATGAGCAGTAATTGTAAATCAATTGTGACATAATGAGTGCAGCCTATTTCTCCACAAAAGTTGTTGTTCAAGAGGAAGATGCTCTTAGATATATGAGAAGAAAACAATAGTCTATCCTTCTGGTTGAAGTATTAACTCATTCACTAAATCCGAGTGAATGAGTAATATGCTCCTAGAGTTAATGGGTAGGCTACGATACCTTCTCGGTCTAATTGAAGCGACACCTCTGACAGTAAACTGTAATGGAGCTTCTAAGCGAGCATTCAGACGTCACGTTGAAAACTACTGCTTGAGAGATGAGCCGATTGCTGATAGGTCTCTGTGATGTGCAGTAATCATAAAGCAACACAAACGTTATGAATGTGGCATATTTTTCTTCCAATGTTCCTGACTAAGAGGAAGTTGCTCTTAGATATATGAGAAGAAAACAAAAGTCTGCCCTTCTGGTTGAAGTATTAACTCTATCACTAAATCTTAGTGAATGAGTAATGTATTCGTAAAGTAAATGGGTAGACTACAGTAATTTCTCATTCTAATTGAAGCGACACCTCCGTCAGTGAACTATAGTGGAGCTACTACGCCTACTTTCAGACGTTATGTTGCAAAAAAATGCCTGAGAGATTAGCTGTCTACGTGACAATAACAAATAAAACACGAAATGCTAAACAAAAACTTCCCATGTAGAATTTAAAGCAAACCCAACAACAAACAGGATCAAATACTGTATGCCAAATGCAACCTAGTGAATAAGTACATAAAATTCTTGAACATATACTTCTGAAAGTTTTTTGTAGGAAGATAATCTGAAGATAAAATAGAGAGCACTCGGATTATGTAAGGAAATAATCTGAGTATGAAATAGTAGCTGTCTTTAGATAATACTTATTTCCCATGAGAACGCTTCCGTAACCTTGACGCTGGCTTGATGGTTTCTGATGGCTCCCCAGTCATCGATCTATCAGTTGGAAGAGCCTGGTCTAAGTAGCACCATGCATTACGTCAGTTGTCTCACAATAGAAATTAATCTAAGGTGTCAATCATGGTTGTAGCAATGCCTAGGCGTCCTACTGATTATGTAGGTAAAATATCTACCTGATTAGCTGCATCTTCCCCCATGATATTTTCAAGTGATGTTGATCCTGTGACCTGTGTAGAATGCATCAGTAGGCTGTCAGTAGAAACTAATTGATGGTATAATCGGTGCTTTTTCCGTATTTCTTGGTCATTATACTGCTTAGTTACATAGAAGACGTACCTGATTCATTGAACCTTCCCCTATAGTATTTTCAGCCGTTGTAGTGTAGTCCTTAGGTTGGTGCGGACCATGCTAAATGTTAAGTATGTTAGGGAAAAAAAGGGGCACATTAGACTGGCAGAAAGAACTTACTGTGGGCAAATTGAGTGTCCTCACTCTTACCTCCATTTTGCTTGGACTCTCCTCTTCACTGTTTGCTGCCTTCTCTTTGGTGTCCTGCGTAAAAAGGTACATGGCTAATTAAGTAGTGCAGTTTTTGTCAATAGCGACGACTATATTAGCATTGTCAAAGTGTTGTACACTACCTCGGATGGTGAGTGGAGTTCACCCTTTCCTGAAACCGAGTCACTGGTTTCACCTTTCTGCATGTCCTTAACAAATGTGGAAGTGGATGCAGCCTAAGACATTCCCAATTACAGATAAATACAATTAGGCACTTATGAACTATATGTAGTCTATCATAGGCATCTGAACCCTTAGTAGATCATACCTCACTTAATTTCACAGCTTCTTTCCACTCCTTGATTTCTGTCTCTTTGTTTGACATGGCTGTGACGGTGTAGCATTGTGAATTTTTCTGTATGTTGAATGCTTGTGTTACACGTAGCTTGAAAAGATATTCCTTGTCTATGAGTGCTCTGAAATTTGATGGTGGGAGACCACCTGGCCTAGCATCCTAAAAATTATAGTGTAGGATTAGGTGAGTGAAACAGTCCCTAAACTGAACGGAACTAAATACTTATACATGAAATGTAATTACCTCCTGTTCTTCTAGAATTTCTGCTGCTGACTTTGACAGCAGCTTTCTCATTTCTTCATCCCATATTACAACTTCAGCAAACTCACATGCCTCATCCATGATTAGGAACTTTGCTTGGAATCTGGAAAGTGTCAACCATGATATTATGTTACTGTACTTGTCTTAAATTGGGGAAACAAAAAGGGATTGTTGTTGACCTTATTTTTGGTTTGCGCTTAGCTTTGTTATATAGTTTGCACATCTCTTTTTTACAGTACCACATGTTATTGTCACTTGAAATAACTTTAGATCTGCATTCTTCACATGAATTGTAGCACCACTCCTTCGACGTGTCCATTTCATAGAACAATGCAAAGGCTACAAAGACTCCAGCCTTTACGTCAAGGGGTTACCAAATAACGAAATTAGTGTACTGTATATAGTGTTCAACGGGATTGAAATCAGAAAGAATTCTGAAATTGTGGCATGATGAATTCACGGTAATATATGTTAGTGTCAAATAGTTAAGCATACCGTCTTACTGTTTTTTATCTCTTTCAAGGAGAGGCACTTGCTTCCATTTAGTATGCTGGATGATTCGGGGGCTAGCGTCGGTGGGTAACGTAACTTCCACCGATCTGGACTCTCGCCAGGGATGTAACTAATAAAGTGTAACATAGCACCGTTAATTTTCGAGTTGGGTTTCTTGTGTCGTTTCACATTGAATTAGCAATACACTACACTTACATGCTGTTGAAGCGGTCAACCTCTTCCATTTCTGGATTGACAATAACTAATGTTGCATCTCTAGTCACAATGCTAATTTTGTCTTCAGAAATGAGATTGTATTAGCTCGGGGTAAAGTAGAAGTATAACGGGAAAAGTGTGATGCTAAAGTAAAGTCTTAAACGTACCTCTCCATTCATTTCTCTTGACGTGTCGTAGAACTAACACAGGCCTAGGCTTGTCAATGTAGCTATTGACGATTTGTATAATGCTTGATATGAAATCTCCAAATATAGAACAACGAAGCTGTTCATTCCTGCACGATTTGTGTAAATCTGCGTAAGACATATAACCTTCCATAATAGTAAATCATTATCTCTTATATATGAAATTAGAATAAATACCGTGCATTTTCAAGAGTAATAGTTGTCCAGTGAAACCCTTTTGCAGATTTCTGGATAGCTTGATATTCAGCAAACTTGCCTATCACATCTACATCATGGAAGACAACAATTAGAACTGTAATATTCTGATTTCGATTACTATTTCCGCATATAACATATTTGTGCTTACCAAAATATGCATTGGCGTCAATGTTGCCGTGTATTATGTCCTCGAAATCGACGAAGTTGTACACACATAACGGAATGTTCGGGTCAGGATGCATCCTCACAACTCTTGTGCTATACTCAAACCAAATTCGACACTTGTGAGAAGTTGCTTTTTCTTCTGCAACATTTGATGAGGTTGAAAATTTAGAAATTGTATATATGTCACCCTCTTTGAAACCCGAATTGTATAACTTGACCAATTTCTGTCTAACGGTGCCTTGAATCGTTGCTCCCTGTACGTTAAAGACAGTCGAAATAAGTAATAATTTTCGTATACTATGTGAAAAGTACATTGGTTATGGAAGTGAAATTTTCTTACCGAGCTATCGACAAAAATAAGCTCGATACCAAAGATTATGTCATTAGATTTGGCATTGTGGTTGACGTTTTCTGGCTGTTTCTTCTTTCGGAGCCACTTGCGCATAACCCTAACCGTAATGGAAACCGCATTCATGCTTTCGGTAATCTCAGCGATAGTTTTTTGTTGATATTGAAACGCCATACTGAATATTGAACAGGGAAAAATCGGATACAGTGGATTTTATCTTTAAATCTGTGAATTTCGGAAAAGTAGAAAGAAAGGGAAAAATAATTACTGAAACACACATATATAATATGCATTATGGAGAAGTTAACTGAAGTGGGAAGTTAATAGGGTGTGGGAAGTTGAGTTTTAGTGGGGAGGTAACTGCTGTCGGTTTTTTTTTTTTTTTTTCTTTACATCCACGTAGGATCCAACATGGCGCCAAGTAGGAAGATGACGTGGGTGAATGTGGTGCAAGGAAATTCTTCAACATTAATATATAAGAGATTATTTGGTGATACAATTAGGAATGTATATATATTTGGTGATATTATCGTATGATTTCTTTGATACTGAAATGACTTTTTAGCTCCAAAAATCCCGTCAATACCTAACCTAAACCCGACCGGACTCCATTCATCCAAGCATCAACATTGCTGAATCGGATAATGACCCAAACCAACAACCGACCCGACAAATCTATCTAAATATATCTCGACCCGAACTAATTCAAACCCAGTCCGGCGGACTCAACAGTTACTTGGAAAGTGAAAACGGTACCAACACATCGAACCCGACCCAAGTCGACATAATTATCAAGGTAACCCCAACTTGATTTGATAGTTATGTTACTCCGACACTTCACTTGACTGTCATGTCCGACACCAACACGTCACTCCAATACTTCAGTTGACCAAAAAACTGAAAATTTTACCAAAAACAGACGTGTACAGCGATCCAACTCCGTATAAAACACGATACTTCACATAAGAGTCCGAGTAAAGTTTGACAGTTACTTGGGAAGTGGAAACGGCTTTTCTCCATTTTCCCACTCCTTTTTGTAACCGTAATCGTCGTGCGTCATGGGTCTTCCACTATAAATACTCCCCACCCAAATTCATTTCCCCCAATTCAAGCAATTCAACTTCCCCGCGCAAAATCATGTCTCAAAAAATCCCCAATTCCACCCCAAACCCTAACCTTAACCCCCAAATTCCTCAATCAAACAAGACTCGAACACCGAATTGGCTACTCATACAAGAAGAAATCTGGTTCCTGATTCTATCTCGACTTTACACGATCCACATTATTGAAAATGTTCAGAAAGTTTGTAAATTGTTCCGTAAAATCTGTTTACAACCTTCCATGTTCAAGGTCATTAACATGACTCTACCTGCTCCGTACGAGGATCTGAAGTTTGATGTTATGAAGATGACTCGGTACGCTGTCGATCGAAGTAATGGTGAATTGGTTGATGTTTATGTAGAGTATTTGTGTGATGATGATACCCTGATGTATATCATTGAGAGGTATTGATTACATTCCTAATTACCTTGTTTTCTCGCTCGATTGTTTGGTTTTATTCGTTGTGAGCAGTATTTTAATCATCGTGAAGTGAATTGCGATAATCTAGGTTTTTTTGCTGATTAATTGATGATTAGCTATCAATTGAGTGATTTTAACGGATTTGTGCGATGATGATACCTTTATTTATATCGTTAAGAGGTATTGATTACATCCTAATTACATTGTTTTCTTGCTCGATTGTTTGGTTTTATTCTTTGTGAGCTGTATTTTAATCATTGTGAAGTGAATTACGATAATCTAGTTTTTTTTGCTGGTTAAATGTTGATTATAGTGATGGTTTAAGAATCGTGACTGACTGATTGAGCTAACAATTGAGTGATTTTAACGGATTTGTGCGATGTTGATACCTTGATGTATATTGTCGAAAGGTATCGCTCTAATTACTAGTTTTCTTGTTATTTGTGATCAGTATTTTAATCGCCATTAGTTGGATTTGAATTGTGACATTGTGTGAGTTCTTGATTAAATTGCAAACTACCCATTAGTCGAATTGAACACGGTCTCACTACTCATTACGTAGGAACTTATTTCGAGACTGTTAATGTTTTACTTTCTTGCTGAATGCTGAATGTTGATGTTCCTGGTAAACTTCCTGTCGTATTTCGCCTTGTTCTATAGCACTACAGTCGAACATTTCACTTAGCTCTTGTGTTGCGTGTCCGACATACACCTGTTCATTCATCTAATTATATTCACGAATTGTCAACTCTTCTATGTAACAGGTCGATGAAGCTGAAGCACCTGCGCATCGGATACAGACCTAACATCTCTTTCAATGGCCTATTCCAAGCTCTACAACGATACCGCACCATTGAGGAGGTTGAGATCATCATCTGCAACATACGAGCCGACATTGTAGAAGCTATAGGCGGCATCTGTCGCTCCTTAAACTCCTTCAGCCTAAACAAAATCTGTCGAAGATACCGTCGTTGTCGTTCCAATTACGAAGCCCTAGCAATAGCCGAAAGCATGCCTAACCTCCGCTGCCTGCAGCTAATTGGAAACAACCTGACAGATTACGGTTTGAAAGCGATTCTAGATAAATGCCCTCGTCTAGAAACCCTTGACATACGAGCATGTTTTAATGTCAATTTGTATGGTGATTTGAGAAGACGGTGTGAGGAGATTAAGCTGTTTCGAGGTCCAAATGATTCGACTGCTGATTATAAACACGTTGCGTGTGGTGAAAAAGAGCTTACCTGGGACATGATTGATGAGTTTGTGGGTCCTCCGCCTGAGTATGCAAGTGATTCTGATTCGGATTTTGTTCTTGATACATGTCCCGGGTTTCTTGGTCCTCCGAAATTTAGCAGTCGTGATAGACGAGCTTTCTATTACTCAGAAGAATATTTGGCTGCTGTCGAGGAATATTACGCGGATCATTTTCCTGGTGATGAATACTCCGGTTCCGGCTCTGATCCCGAATGATGAATGTAACTGAATTCTTCAATGTTGTGCCTGGTTTGGCCTCTTGCAATTGTTTTTTTTTTTTTTCGGAACAAACATGTTTGCGTTTAAAATTTACAATGGTTGAGTTTAGAGTACCTGTCAAAATTAGATACGACTCATTCGTATTGTAATTGGGCTTGTGATGTAGTAGATGGGAAGGGTAATGGGTCAAGCACCCAACCCGGATTTCCGTATGTGTTAGCTCTTGAATCTTGATCTTCTTTATACCCGACTTAGACTCATACCCGTTGTCGTGTGTATCTGTTTTTACTAAGAACGGGAATTAAATAATATGAGTCCGTTCATCGAATCATAAAATTTGATCAAAACTTTAAATATCGTACGGAGTATGATTTTTTTACTACTAAAATAACTTTTTAACTCAAAAAATCTCGTTAATACCTGATCTAAACCCGACCAGACTCCATTAATCAAAACATCAACACGGCTATCTGAATATCCTGCCCCGAACCAATTCAAATCCGACCCGGTTAGACGGTTACTTGGAAAGCGGAAACGGTTTCTCCATTTCCCCACTATAAATACTCCCCCACTTCACTTCCCAAGTTTCCCGCGCAAAATCATGTCAGAAAAAATCCCCGATTCCACTCCAAACCCTAACCCTAGCCCCCAAATTCCTCAATCGAACAAGACTCGAACACCGAATTGGTTACTCCTACACGATGAAATCTGGTTCCTAATCCTATCTCGACTTTGCACGATCGATATAATCGAAAATGTTCAGAAAGTTTGTAAATCGTTCCGTAAAATCTGCTTACAATCTTCCATGTTCAAGGTTATTAACATGACTCTACCTGCTCCATGTGGGGATTTGAAGTTTGATGTTATGAAGATGACTCGGTACGCTGTTGATCGCAGTGATGGTGAATTGGTTGATGTTTATGTCGAGTATTTGTGTGATGATGACACCTTGATGTATATCATTGAGAGGTATTGATCACATCCTAATTACTGATTTTCTTGTTTGATTGTTTGCTTTTAGTTTTGTGAGCTGTATTTTGATCATCGTGAAGCGAATTGCGATAATCTAGGTTTTTTGCTGATTAAATGGTGATCATAGTGATGGTTTTATCGGAATTTTCTTGTTCGATTGTTTAATTTTCTTGTTATTTGTGATCGATATTAATGTAGGTAAATTCATACATCGATTGTTTATTTTTTTGTGAGCGATATTTTGATCGTTGTGAAGCGAATTACTGTACACTTTTTGTTCCGTTACCATAATCATGACTGAGTAATCAATTACGAGTGTTTTTAACGGATTATCGGTTCCTTTCCCAATTTTATTGTCTTCATCTCATTTCCGCATCTATTAAAGAAACTTGATGAACTATCTCTGCGTCTTAAATTAACTGAATGATATGGAGATACTGAGAGAGGTAGTATATACTTGGCAAACAGATTGGGTTCGTGCTTGTGTCACATGTAAACGGTTGTGAGCCCTCAACCCAATCCTGATCTACTTAAGTTTCGTGTTTTGCTTATATAAATGGGTCAATAAACCTAAATCTGTTAATTTTGTTGGGTTTGTGTCGTGTTTATACTTGGAAGTTTGTGATTTGAGATCGCGTTTGAATTGTATTACTGAGTGCATTAACTTTCATATTTTTTTTGCAAGTAGAAAGAATTCAATGGAATTTAGGAAATATAGGTGGTGTTTGGCCTAGTTTTTTGAGGTGTTTTTAAAAAAATTTAAAAGCTAAAAAGCTCATATTTGGCCAAACACACTTTTTTGCAAAGGTAAAAACTGTTTTTTAAAAGCTCAAAATCAACTTTTACCACCCGCAGAAGTATCAATTTGATGCTTTTGACTTATTTTTTTATCTTTACGATATTTTCGCTCAAATTACATATTTATAATTCGTAAACATTTAAATAAAATTGAAAAAATATTTATCCATTCATATTTTTTAATTGTCTACAAATAGAGACCCATCTTGCTATACTTTTAAAATATATTTTTTGTCTTTTATTTTCTCGAGTGAAAAGCTATTTTTAATAAATAGTTTTGTAAAACTATAACCAAACACGTAGAATTTTTCCGAAAAGCAGCTTGTGAATAAATTATTTTAAGAAGCAAAAACTCTTTTAATTAAGCAAGGCCAAACACCACCATAAACATATTTATTTGATAAATGAATAAAATAATTTAGACTAATTTAACAAATAAGTTACTTGTGTGGGGTTCATTTTTTGAGACCTCAACCGTGTCGTGTCATTGTTTGCTTGCTGTTAGAGGATCGGGATGAATTGAGAATCAACTGCTAGAGAATCAGTTCGTAACTCACTTCAGTTCAAATCAATTGTCTAACTACCCATCACGTCGGAACTTATTTCGAGACAGTTTTGTAGTTAATATTGCTCATTTTGCGAAATGATCGTCAATTGGTGTTTTAGTTGCATGCTGAATGCTGGTGAAATTTCTGTCCTATTTTGCCATGTTCTACAGAATGGTAGTCGAACACTTCAGTTAGCTCTCGTGTTGCGTGTCTGACAGGTCGAAGAAACTGAAGCATTTGCGCATCGGACACCAACCCAACATTTCGTTCAACGGCTTATTCCAGGCTTTACAATTCTACTGCACCATCGAGGAAGTCGAGATCATCATCTGCAACATAAGTGACGACATTGTCAAAGCCATCGGAGGTATTTGTCGCTCCTTAAACTCCTTCAGCCTAAACAAAATTGGAGCAAGATACCGCCATCGTCGTTCCAATGCCGAAGCCCTAGCAATAGCCGAAAGCATGCCTAACCTCCGCCGCTTGCAACTAATTGGAAACGACTTAACAAAAGACGGTTTAAAAGCAATTCTAGACAAATGCCCTCATTTAGAAACCCTTGACATACGAGCTAGTTTTAATGTTGGTTTACATGGTGAGTTGAGAAAACGGTGTGAGAAGATTAAGTTGTTTCGAGGTCCTGATGATTCGACTGCTGATTATAATCACGTAGTGCGTGGGGATAAAAAGCTTGCTTGGTGAGTATTCATGTCCCGGGTATCTTGGGTGTCCGAAATTTAGCAGTCGTGACAGAAGAGCGGTGTATTAGAGCAACCACAATGGAAGAACTTTATATGAGTTCTTCCTATGACCACCTCATTTTACACCATATTTTAATTATAAGAACTTTATGTCTCAATGAAAGAACTTTAAATAAAGTTTTTAAATAATGTTTCTCCATTAATTTAAATTAAGAAAAATTATTTGATTGGTCTATTTACCTTGTCTTGAATACAAACTTGGTTCTTAAATAAGAACCAATTTTCTTAAAAATACTGTAGTACAAATGTTTGTCCACAATGGACAAATTTTATCAAATAAAGTTTTTTTGATAATTTCAAGGTTAAGAACTACCCTTTGTGATTGCTCTTACTCGGCTGAATATTGGGATGCTTTTGAGGAGTATTGTAAGGGTCGTTATCATGGCTATGGATCCTCTGACCATTCCGGCTCAGGCTCTGATCACTAATGATGAATGGAACCGAATTCTTCAATGTTTGCCTGGTTTGGCCTCTTCCAATTGTTTTTTTTTGGAACAAACATTATTTTGTTTAAAATTGATATTGGTTGTGTTGAGTCCTGCCAAAATTCGATACGAGTCATTTGTATTATAATTGGGCTTGCGAGTTGTGAACTTGTGATGTACTCCGTAGTAGATGGGAATGGTTAATGGTATGGCTAATGTTCGTTGTTTTGTGGATCCGTTTTTACTAATGTTTGGGTACAAACATGGGTCCCCGCCTCGAGCGGTTCAGCTCTACTCGGGATCCGGATGCGAGTCGTCGGTGGTCCTGGAAGGTGAACTTCGGCGGAGCAATTCCCGGGACGGAGCATCCGACGCCCAAGTCAGTATATTACGTATATATGTATAAGTCGTCTCATAGGTGAGAGATAGTGGAGAAAGTAGTAATGAATTATTGAATTGACCTCTGCTTTCTCTCCACCAAAACGGGGTATTTACATAGGAATGGAGAGGTGGTGACCTTGGGTGATGTTGCCTTCATGATGTCATCCTTGGTGATATCACCTTGATGATGTCATCCCATGACATCACTTAAAGTGAGGTTTAAGTGATGTCATGAGAGGTGACCTCATGAGAGGTCTATTCTGAGTCAACTAGTGGCGACTCGTAAGGACGGTCAGTCGGTATGAGGATCCGACTAACACGGGGTTTGGTCGGCTGACACGGGGTGTGGTCGATACAAGGTCTAGTCGACCCAGAGTCCGGCCTACGAGGGTCCGGTCGACTCGGGGCCTGGCCTACGCGGAATCCGATCGAGCCGGGGTCTGGGTCCACCGGTCCGGTGCCTAAGGACGACCCATATGCCTGGGGTCGGGCTTATACGTCTATCGAAGTCGGCCTACATGCATGGGGATTTATCCCCATCAACTAAGAACGGTAATTAAATAGGAGTACAAGTTATACAGTACTTTTTTTATTGTACTCGGTAGGTATTTATTTTACTCGATGATGATTTAATGAGCCTAACTAGCTTAGGGCCTTAGGCTAAACTTGACTCAAATGTAACTCGGTTAATCTCGAATCATTAAATTTGATCAAAACTGTAAATATCCTATGATTTTCTTACTATTGAAATGACTTTTTGGCGCTAAAAAGTGTCGTACCTAAATCTAATCCCAACCAGACTCCATTAATCAAAACATCACCATGACTATCTGAATAGGCTGACCCAAACCAATTTAAACCCAACTCGGTTCGAGAGTTATTTGGAAAGTGGAAACGGTTTCTCCATTTCCCAGTATAAGACTCCATTAATCAATACATCACCATGACTATCTGAATAGGCTGACCCAAACCAATTTAAACCCAACTCGGTTCGAGAGTTATTTGGAAAGTGGAAACGGTTTCTCCATTTCCCAGTATAAGTACTCCCCCACTTCACTTCCTAATTTCCCCGCGCAAAATCATGTCAGAAAAAATCCCCAATTCCACTCCAAACCCTAGCCCTAACCCCCAAATTCCTCAATCGAACAAGACTCGAACACCGAATTGGCTACTCCTACAAGATGAAATCTGGTTCCTAATCCTATCTCGACTTTGCACGATTGATATAATCGAAAATGTTCAGAAAGTTTGTAAATCGTTCCATAAAATCTGCTTAGAACCTTCCATGTTCAAGGTCATTAACATGACTCTACCTGGTCCGTATGGGGATTTGAAGTTTGATGTTACGAAGATGATTCGGTACGCTGTCGATCGCAGTGATGGTGAATTGGTTGATGTTTATGTCGAGTATTTGTGTGATGATGATACCTTGATGTATACCATTGAGAGGTATTGATTACATCTTAATTACCGAGTTTTCTTGTTCGATTGTTTGTTTTTAGTCTTTGTGAGCTGCAGTTTGATCATCGTGAAACAAATTATGATAATCTAGGTTTTTTGCTGATTAAATGATGATTATAGTGATGGTTTAATCGAGTTTTCTTGTTATTTGTGATCGGTATTTTAATCGCTTCTAATTGTGTTTGGATTGTGCGAGTTCTTGATCTAATCGCTGTATAATTATATTTTATTGTCATGAATGTAGCTCGTGATTTCTCAAATGTATGTAAATTCATTGTGAATTAGTGAATATCTTTTGGTGTTTTTATCACTACATTAATGTATGTAATCAATTAGAATGTTTTTAACGGATTTGTGCGATGATGATACCTTGATGAATATATCGTCGAGAGGTATTAATTACAGTACATCCTAATTACCAAGTTTTCCTGTTTGATTGTTTGTTTTTATTCTTTGTTAGCGGTATTTTGATCATTGTGAAGCGAATTACTTTATTATTTTTGTTTGGTTACGATAATCTTGGTTTTTTTTGCTACTTAAATGATGATTTAAGAACCTTGATTAGTTGATTGAGTGATCAATTAGGAGTGTTTTTAACCGATTATTGGTTACTCCCTCCTTTCCAACTTGATGAACTATTTCTACCTCTTGATAAATTAAAGAATACTATTAGTGTGATGAATTGAGTATTTTAAATCATAATGGAGATATTAGTCAAATAGATTGCGTCGTGTCGGGTTCTTGTCACATGTAAACGGGCCATGAACCCTTCAACCCAAGCCCGACCCAGTTTTATTTCGCTTCGTGGTTTAGGGCTTTTGTGTCGGGTCTTTGTGTCATGTTAATATATAGAAGATAGTGATTTGAGATTTTGTTTAAATTGTATGGAGTATTACTAGACACAAAATCTTGGAAGAGACGGTCTCTCGATAATTTATTGAGAGACCATTCTTCAGTACCACTCTATGTCCTATTCGTACCCTTAAATGACAACTTTGTTTTGTACCTATTTTTATAAGAAACGTACCCTCTTTATATTTGTATACTCTTTTCGGTTAATCGTACCTACTTCTATTAGGTTTGGTACCATGTTACTTTCATTTATCATTAGTCTCTCAGTAAAGTTAATGAGAGACCGTCTCTCAGGAGACCCACTCCAATTAATGTGTCTAAAAGACTAAAACACACTCAAAGAATTCAATGGTATGGACAAAATATAAATCTATTTATTTGATAGTTTATTCGTGTCGGGTTTGTGTTTTGAGACCTCAATCCAGACCTGGTCCATTCAAATATTGTGTTGTGTTGTGTTGTGTTGTGCTGTGTCGTGTATTGCTCATTTTACGAAATGACAGTCAATTGGTGTTTTAGTTGCTTGCAATGCTGAATGCTGATGTCCCTGGTGAACTTCCTGTCGTATTTCGCCATGTTGTACAGCACGGCAGTTGAACACTTCACTTAGCTCACGTGTTGTGTGTCTGACAGGTCGAAGAAGTTGAAGCATCTGCGCATCGGAAACCGACCCAACATTTCCTTCAATGGCCTATTGCAAGCTCTAAAACGATACCGCACCATCGAAGAAGTCGAGATCATCATCTGCAACATAAGTGACGACATTGTCAAAGCCATCGGAGGTATCTGTCGCTCCTTAAACTCTTTCAGTCTAAACAAAATTGCAAGAAGATATGGTCGCCGTCGTTCCAACAACGTAGCCCTCTCAATAGCCGAAAGCATGCCTAATCTCCGCCGCCTGCAGCTAATTGGAAACAACTTAACAAACGACGGTTTGAAAGCGATTCTAGACAAATGCCCTCATCTAGAATCCCTCGATCTACGAGCTAGTTTTAATGTCAGTCTATATGGTGATGGTGATTTGAGAAGACGGTGTGAGGAGATTAAGCTGTTTCGAGGTCCAAATGATTCGACCGCAGATTATAATCACGTAGCGTGCTGTGAAGAAGAGCTTACCTGGTACATGATTGATGAGTTTGAGGGTCCTCCTGCTGCGTATGCGAGTGACTCTGATTCAGATTTTGTTTTTGATTCATGTCCCGGGTTTCTTGGTCCTCCGAAATTTAGCAGTCGTGATAGACGAGCTTTCTATTACTCGGAAGAATGTTTGGATGCTTTAGATGAATATTATGCTGGCTCCGGCTGTGGCTCTGGCTCCGGCTATGGTGCTGGCTCCGGCTATGGCTCATGCTCCGGCTCTGATTCTGGCTCGGGTTTGGGCTCGGGCTCTGATTCTGGCTCGGGTTTGGGCTCGGGCTCTGATTCTGGCTCGGGCTTGGGCTCGGGCTCTGATTCTGGCTCGGGCTCGGGCTCGGGCTCTGGCTCTGATCCTGAATGACAAATGTGCTGTGTTTGGCCCCTTGCAATTTTTTTTCCCAGGACAAACATGTTTGTGTTTGAATCTACGTTTGATTTTGTGTAGACCTGTCAAAATTCGGTACGACTCATCCGTATTGTAATTGGGCTTTTGACGTAGTAGATGGGAATGGTAACGGGTCAAGCTAAGATCCATGTTCGTCGTCTTGTAGATCTGTTTTTACTAAGTACTGTGAGGTACTCGTATTTGTTTTACTTGATGATAATTTAATGAAACTAACTTGGCTAAACTCAACTCTAATTACCCGGTTCATTCGATTCTTTACTAGGCTTACAATTTCTTCTCACAAAAGCGTCCCTACATAAAGAATTGAATGAATTGAAGGGAGTACTCCCTCCGAGTTCTTATTATTGTACCAAAAGCTTTTTGGGTGAAAAATAAGGAAGAAACAATGAGTGGTTCAAAAAAGGAGGAAGAGAGAAAAATGAGAGGAGAGAAAAATGAGAGGGTAATTGTGAACCACACATTAATAGCCTAAAAAGAAAAGTGAGACAAAAATCAAACTCAGCCAAAAAAAAAAGTGGGACAATAATAGGAACTCGGAGGGAGTATTACCTACGAGGCTACGATTCTGGTAGAAATAATGAAATTTATCTCATTCTTAGAAAGCACACGATTATACAATTATACTTCGTACAAGTACTACGTGATATTCAACATATAATACCGTGTACTTGAAAATTGTAACCCTGGAAATCTGATCGACCGTTTACATATTACTTTGATCGACCTTAAGTTTATACAGTAACTTTGATGGACTATAACTGCAATGAGATATCCCCAGTTAAAGTTCAATCGATTGAAACATTTCATTAATCATAATCCGTGATTATTACGCGTGCTATAAGTTCATAAAATAATCATGTCCTTTTAAATCGATGATTTCATAATTTTATTCCTTACTCCACCAATTCTCTCAAAGATATCGTCAGTTAAAGTTCAATCCGTCTAAACGACCGACCAACCATAACTAAATACGATTATTACACGTACTATAAGTTCATAAAATAATGATTGTCTTTTTAAATCGACAATTTCGTAACATAATTACTTATTCTATCCACACTCTCACAAATCACCATGATAATTAAGGCTCGTCGGAGTATATACAATATACAATACGATATACGTATGAGTAATAACTGAGGGTGGTCAGGGTGGCTGGGGACGGTGGTCGTGGGCAAGTGAAAGTTGGATCAAGTCGGTCTAGGCGGTGGGTGAGGGTCGGGTCTGTGTGGTGGACCCATGGATGGGTAAAAAAGAAAAGGGTTATTTAACAACAATAATACCAACTATAGGGCGTCTTCCCAAAATAATATCAATTTTAATAAATCTGAGAATAATACGTATTATTGAAGTAGTTAAACGAGAGTAGTATGGGTGACCGGTTACCTGTAGAACCCTTCCACCTTCCTTTTTCACCTTTAATTTTATTTAACGGCAATAATATCAACTATATAGCGTCTTCCGAAAATAATTCCAATTTTAATAAATCTGAGAATAATACATATTTTTGGAGTAGTTAAATCAGAGTAGTATAGATGACCAGTTAACGATAGAACTCGCTCACCTTGCTTTTTCGTCTTTAATTTGTTTAATGTTCACTCTTTTTCACTTACTCAGTATACGAGACATTAAACGTCATTAACGTCTTCGGTCTTCATCTTCCTTCAACCTCACCAAATCTAACTAACAACACAATCCTACACCAAAATCAACACATTAATCTAAACGAAACTTATAGAAAAAAAACGGAAGAAGGATGAAGGGTAATGGAGAGAGAGGATGAAGGAGAAGAGTAAGGAGGAGTAGACTTGAGAAAACCGACCCGACCCGAATAAGCCAAATAGAAACCGACCTGACACCCGAACCGTAGCATGATTTTGACCCGAGCTAACCCGAAACTGACCCGACTATTATTATAGAAAATTAGTCGATATCCCTAAAAAGGTTGAAAACAGCAAACCCGAGAATGACCCGAACCCGAAATTATCCGACCCGACCCGAAGTCAATCCGATTATTATAACCCGAAAGTGACCTGACCCAAAGCTGACCCGACACAGTTCACCCGTTATCCGTGTCTAAGGAGGAGGATGGAGGATAAGTAGCAGGTTAAATATTAATTAGGTGACCTGATGTAGCAGGTTATAAATTCACTCATACTACTCTTGTTTAACTACTCCAATAATACGTGTTATTCTTGGATTTATTGGAATTGATATTATTTTGGGAAGACGCCCTATAGTTGGTATTATTGTTGTTAAATAACCCAAAAGAAAATGAACAAAATGGATTATTTAGACTTTCACTAGTTCTCAAAATGAGACGGTTGACTGTGAGACCTCTCACATCATCACGTAATACAATTTTGGAATTTACTGAACTATAGAGTATTTATGACGTTAAACGTTCTCAAGAGTCAGAGATGGTCTGAGACTAGTTTAAAAGGTGGTCAATCATATTAAAACGACCTCCGACAGGCGTGGGAAGTTAGAACCCGGTCTGAGACTAGTTAGATTTTAGACACGCGGTGGAGTCAGACAGACCGTTGCTTCGCAAACAAAACCATGGCGACTCTTTCTTCTACCCTTCTGGTCTATCCTTCAACTCTAAACCATTGCCTTCTCCTCAACTCTCGCAACCACCACAAACTCAAACACAAACTGTGTTGCCGAAAGCCCGCCAAATTTCCCATTTCATTTCAATCGGTAAGTTCGATTGAATCATAGCACCCCTCAATTCTTTGATTCCGCCAATTTCCAGCAGCCGCATAACAATCTGTGTTTTTGGTAATAGGAACACAAATTTGATAAAAATGGAACTATTCCAGTACTAATCAACAAATTCGAGCCAGAGCCAGATGCACAGGAGGAGCACGATGACATTGGGGTTAAAGCTGCGTTATCAGTCCTCAAATTCTACAAGAGTGCGTATCATTTACTTCTATTATATACTCTCTGCATCATTAATTTAGTATACTTAGGGTTTTCGGGATAGGGTTATTATTTAGGGGTAATGGAGCTCAAAATGAGATAAAATAGAGGAAATTGGTGGTTAGTGGCAGTATTTTACGGTCTAAAGAGTTGGCGAGGGAGGAACAATACCCATATGGGATTAATTCTCCATTACCGCTTAGCATCATCACTACTCTCCTTGGCTCCATTACCCACCTATTCCATATTCATTACCTCCGTCCCAAGCGAGCCCTGAAGTAAGGTTCAGCCCTATTACTTTTAGTTTATCTTAGTTCATTTAAGTTTAATTAAGGGCTCGCTTGAGATGAATTTAATTAGTAAGGGATAATGGAGCTTGAAATGTGAAGAAAATGGACGAGAGTCGTGGTTAGTGGTGGTAGTTTAAGGCGCAAGGACTAAGGAGGAGGTGAGCGAGGAACTATTACTCCAAAATATGGTAATGCATTACTTAGGGGAGGTAATTAGTTATTCCCCCCTAAAAAGGCCACATTTCCCTCTTTTCTTCATCTTCACCAACCACCCCATTACTCTCCTCCACTTTGTAGTTCATTTTAGTTCTATTACTCCCGTAATAATTGCTCTCATCCCAAGCAAGGCTAAGTCATGTTAAAGTCCATTCAATTTAATATTTCAGTCCGAAAGAATTAGGCCTTATCCCTTAAATCAATAAACAATATATTTCGTGGGGTAGAGATTGAGATAGTTAGTTAGCAAAATTTGATGTTCCTACTTTCTTTATACCAAATTCAGAATTTGGATGATAATTTTGGGATAAGTTTGAGGGGCAAAGGGATAATATAGTCGGGATGGGGAAGAGTATAGTATTTATAATATAGTGCTAATTTATTTGATACGAGTATGTGTTAATTTGGGATTGATTGGTTGGCAGGGGAAATATCACCATTGTTGCCGAGGAGTTGCCGTTATGTCCCCACATGTAGTGAATATTCCATGATCGCGTACAAAAGATATGGGTTTGTCAAGGGCAGTGTCTTAACCGTGTGGCGGGTTTGTCGTTGCAATCCTCTTGGTAATTACTATCTTACTTGTCTGCTTTTATGTAATGCACATTATGTTTAAGGCTGCCACTAGTAACTGTACTTCCATCGCTACTTCAAGCATCCTCGCATTACCCTTCATACTAGCAAGCTGTTAGCAGTATTGTAGGTGATATGTTGGTTGATCCCTTATGAGCGTGTACATGTCTCCATGCTGCCAGTAGCAATCTTACTTGGTATTTTTGCGACTAAAAGTGGATGCAAACAATTCTATATAGAGAGCTTTGTTACCCCACATCAGCTTGCTCTAGAGTAGGAATTTTCCCCTAAATGGAGAAGAACAGTAGAAAATGTTTGAACGTGATGAAAGAATAGAGCATTAAAACTCGTAATTGCTCCACCTATGTTGGTGTAATGGTGTATGGAGTAGTGACACCAGCAATGACAACTAGTCAACTACTACTAAGTCCCAATTCCGAAATCATATGCAAGCGTTTCTCCTCAATAATTTTGGATTTAAAATAAAGTTTATCGCCATTTATAAGTAAAGCTTGGTGGAGAGAGTAGTTTCTGAATCTCTTTGTCACGAGTTTAGAGAGAAACAAGACCATTTCATACGTGAGACTATCACCCCTGTGCATCTCATACCTGCGCCCGTCTTAGGCAAGACGGGCTGTTTAACAACTGATTCTTGAGATAAGAGTGTTTTTTTTTACTTAATTACTAATGTAATGGTGGACTTCATGTAATACATGTTTGTTAGTTTGTTACGTCTTCAATCTGTTGTCTGTCTACTGTATATGTCAGTTGTATATCCGATTTTGTGGAAAGCTTAGGATGACATAAAATCCTATCAAGTCCTCTAATATATATAGCGGTTGAGATGGATTCTATTTGCTGAACATTGCTCCTTTTATTCTCGAGGTCAATGGATTAGATTTTCTTGTATTTGGAAGGGGGCTCTAAAGAAGCGGTAGTTAATCGAGCACTCTTTTCTTTGTATGGCATGTTGAGCTTTGGGAGTGTTCTATTTTATTTCAGGTGGGTCTGGATTTGATCCTCCCCATTGGTTCGACGAGGAAAGACCGCCAGTAGAGAGAGACTGACGACATTGTCTACTTCATAAAGATCGGTAATAGCTTTTAATAATCTTCTACTTTCTCATCAGAATTCTTGTTCTCCGTATGAGTTATGGATACCCTCATGTTAAAATCCAAATGCATAGATCTGTTAAAAGTTGATGATTGATGCATGTGGAATTATGCCATTTCAGCTGTTTTATATGGACTGAACGAAACCCTCATGCTCTCCTGTATGTTGGTCGTTTTCGTTTCATGTATGCATTTTTTCATATGTTATTGCCGTTGTTATTTAGGAGTACTTTTTATCGAAATCTCATTTTTTTTTTGCTTACTTTTATTTCCCATTGTCCTGCCTTCTGTGATTAGGATTTCGTCCAATTTTCTTCATTTTCTTGTGAGCTTGTTCCCTTTTCTGCATGTTCAGTATTTTAAAGCCTGAGTATTTTTTTTTGGTTTTGTTTAGTTTGCTACCCAGTGTCCCAGTCATGTACGAGTATTGTTCTTTCTAATACGGTGTTGGGTATGTACGTTTTCCTCACCTTGAAGTCTCTATCTTGTCCATAGTTGATGAACAAATCGTATACCCATCAAAGATAACTAACTTAGGTCTAACTAATACGGAGTAATATAGTTAGGGAAGTCACGATCGAATTCACGTGGAGACACATAAATTCTATTCAATCTGAGGCTTTTGAGAAGAGTAAATCTAAGATAGATTTTGTATTTGTGTGTTTTTTTCTTACACAAAATTTTGGAAGAGACGGTCTCTCAATAAGTTATTGAGAGACCAGTCTTCCGTACCACTCTATGTAAATGACAACTTTGTTTTGTACCTGTTTTTATATACCCTCTTTATATTTATATAATCTTTTATATTAATCGTACCTATTTCTATTAGGTTTGGTACCACTGTTACTTCCATTTGTACATAGTCTCTCAGTAAAGTTAATGAGAGACCGTCTCTCAGGAGACCTATCAATTTTTCTTATAGTTTCTAATACTCCGTAATTGTTTTATTTTAAACTTTTACATTTCTAATAATGATCTTACTTCAGGTATGTCCAAGTTGATATTCCGTATGCACTTTTGTCCTGTAAGTACTTTGTAGTTGGTATTCTTCTCCATTAAACATGAATGATTAGTAATTATAATTTTATTTTTTTTGCTATTTTGTTATAACTAGTTTTCGTGCCCGTGAAATTCACGGGTCTAGCAATAGTGTATTTGTGCGAGTTTTCTTTATCGCAGCGTCTTTGTTGTGGATTCTTGGTTTCAATGTATAAGTCAATTGTTAAAAGAGTGAAAGTCGTAGTGTTTGGTTTTGTTACACGAAGTTTTGTTTGCTCCGTCTACAAGTGTAAGATAGAAGACAATTTGATGTTACTAAAAAAAGAGTTTGCGAATCTGAGTAAGTCACACTTTCGAATCTTGATGGTATATGGAAAACAGTACTTAAATAATAATCCTTTATTGTACTTAAATAATTTGAACACGTAAATAATTTTCCAATCAATGGTTGTAGGTTGCTGAATATTGGCCTTCTTAACTTTGGTGTGGTGCTGTTGGGCGCAATCGCTTTGCATACTTGCTAATCTCCTTCGTGGTTGCTTCTGTTTCCTTGGGTTCATCTCTGTGGTACATTGTAGGCAGATTTAGGTCAATTTGCAGAATGAAGCAAATGTAAGGATTATTTGTAAGTGTAGTTTGTTTTGTACTTACTGTTTTGGCCGCTTTGAAGTTTGTGGTTCTTGTGGAGTGTTGACGATCATCTCGTCTTCTGCCGCTTCTACGCTAGTGGATTTTCCCTTGTTTCCTTCTATGCTCTGCGCTTTGTTTTTTTCTGGTGTGAATATAATTGACATTGGAAATAGTTATTCTTAAAGCAGTAAATTAATCGTGCATACCTTGTCTTGGGCCGTGGTGGGTGTGGAGTCATCCGTCTCAGCCATAAATGTCTTTTGAACTTTTAATTCTCTTTCAGTCCTAAATTTATTTATCCCTATCTTTACTTTGAAGGTGTATGACTTCCCAACACATTGCTGTAGGATGTCAAATATTATTCCATAGCAGGTGAGTTACATAATTTGGTCCCCTTAATATCGAGTCTAATATTATTGATACGAATTTTTAGGTCGTTACCTTCTCATATAAGTTTAACAACTGAGTTAGTGGCTTCCCTATGACCTTCTCTGCCTCCTTGTGGAAAATAACCAAAGGCGCATATGTGTCCCCGTCCTTTATCGTCGTCATTAGTCTATATCTGCAAATGATTATTTTTACATGTTTCTGTTTCATGCAAGCTGTAGTTTAATTAGTTGTTACCTTTGGGTTGGGTAGGGAATCGTCTGGCTACAATTAGCGCATGTGTTATCATCTCGAATGCCAGTCTTGCATGTCGGACATGATTGGTATTTCCAGTCGACATCCGTGTGGACTTCTACTGAGGTTAGTTTGACATAGATCTATCTATCAATCCTTGCTTGCTAATTAGTTCATTACCGTCACAAATTATAGTGTAAGACAAATCTACTGTCATCTTTGCTTGAAACAGGGATGGCCCAAATGATCGACATGAATGCAATGTGATAGTTGTATAAATAATTTAACCACTTTCTTAATAATTCAGTTTGCAAGAACCGAACAACATACAGTATAAAGAACCGAGTAGTCTAAACATGACCGCTAGAAACAATAACCGAGTAGCATAAAACTTACCGATGAAGAATGATGCGATCGGAACCGGCGTCTGTACCAAATCGATGGTGACACTACAGAGGAACGAAAAGAGGAAGGCAAATGAAGGTTTGTTCTTGTCGATTGTATGAACCCGGAAAGTATAAATAGGCCGAAATCGATTCTGAGCCTCGGATTTCATCGTAACCGCCGGACCATTCATGTCTCCCTGAAATTAATACACTTAATGGAGCGTAAATTTATTTGGTGGAATTTATTTGGGGTTAACTAATACAGTTAGCTTAACTAATACAGTTAGCTTAATAAGGGTATGAGGTTGCCACGTGTCGCATATCTAGGGTTGCCACGTGTCGCATGTCTAGGTGGGTTAGCATATGAGGGTAACTCAAATGAATGACTTTTTATTTTATTATATAGATAGATAGATTAGTTTGTATAGTTGTACCGAACCACTTTTGTTGATGTAATAATGATAAATGTGTTGTGGTTGTTTGATTCTGTTGCGAAGTTTTCATCAACGTGATTGGCTGCGTCTTCTCATAGTGGTACCCTAATTTTATTGTTGCTGGGGATAAAACATTGCATTATTTTTGTTAGCAGGGATTACAACATAATCCAAGACATCTATATTTAAATTTTTAGAAATAGGTAAATAAAAATATGGACAAAAGAAAACGTGCATTGACAAGTGTGAAAAAACAAACGTAAAGAATCAAATTAGATAGATAGTCAAGCAAGGAGTCAAGGAGTCAAGGAGTCAAGGTAGTTTACAACTAGGTTGCACGGACACTTCTCCAAACCGTCGTATCGTGTCGGATACCCGTGTCGGACACCGACACACGTCGGACACACGACAATACATCTCGGACACCTGAAAAACCGTGTCCGGTTTTTTTTAATTTATTTATAGACGTGTCGGACACGTTTCATGCTATTTTGAGACGTGTCGGCCACGATTCGTACTATTTGGAGACTCATCGAACACACTTAGTATTGTTTATGAATTTATGGACTTTAATAAAATAACAATATTATAGGTTTATAGGGGTTACTTGATACTATAAACGTTCTACTTAAGACTAAATAATTAATTAATTAATATTATAGGGGTCAACTAGGTAAGAGAGAAGTGTGATAAAAAAAAAAATGGAAGAAATCAAAGAAATGGTTGAAAAAAAGAAATGTGGAAGATATCAAAGAAACAGAGGGAGTATATTACAGTAGTATAACTACTTAAGCTTTTTAAGATTTGATTTTAACCGAGTTTATTTAATTTTTGTTTTGTTATTTTACGATAATTGCAATAATTTAAGTAACTAAACCTATATTTTGGTTATAAAAATCTTCAAATTTTCTTTATTTAAATATGCATATTGATTTATTTTTTTCTGCCGTGTCCGTGTCCTATAAATTTTCGAACGTCGTGTCCCGTGTCCGATACGTCTCCGTGTCCGTGTCCGTGTCAGTGTCTGTGCAACCTAGGTTTACAATCCTGATTTCGTCATACTCTCTCCTATCCATTGGATTATTTACATTTATTATAAATGGATAATCCGATCAATTATTTACCTTCTTTTTTTGGTAAAACATTTTATCTTATAATCTTCGTATCCTGCTCTATTTATACAAAATGCCACTAATTTTTTCTTACTTTAATTTTTGTGGGCCTATAAAACTCATTTGATTTATCAATAATACCCATTTGAATGGATGAGAGAGTCTGGATGATCTTCCTCCAAGATTTTTGGATAATAATAAGGATGTGGTAACGTGTGGCTGAAAAAGAAGGGGGAGAGAGAAATATTGGGGGTGAATATGAGTCACATATTAATGACTTAAAATGCAATAAGGGAAAAAAGTATGACTCAGTCCAAAAAAAAAAAAAGAACGACGATCATTCAAACTCGGAGAGAATACTAAACAAACGGTTACCACCTGAACGAAACTTAAAAAGATACTCCGTATGTAGTATGGAGTACTTCGTAGTTCCTTATAAGATGATTTCATTTGCGACAGACATATCCTTTATTTGCTACAGTACAACTTAGACATATGAAATTTTAGCTTATCCTAAATATATAACCCATCATCGACTTAAAACGGATATAATCTCAGTCGACAAGAATGAATGATATCTTCCATGTTAAGGTTTTCTTTGATTAATACTAATAATCCGTACAATCTTAAAAAAGTAGGATCTGCACTAACCCCGGTACCCTACCCACTAACTTCGACTCACTCCATCTCTGTCACCAACCACGAACCACCCCTCCCCTCTCGCTTTCTCTCACTTTCTCTTCTCTGTTTCAATCAAATACAGTACTACCAATTCCATCAGCATCAGCATCAGCATCAGCATCAGGTATGCTCTTCATTCTCCATTTTTCCTGGAAGAAGCAGCTTTCGTCTCTATAATGCCGTAACTGCTATTGACTTTTGTATATCCAATATAATCCCCCATGTTTCTCTGGGATTTCTGATTTAATGGATCCTCCTGACTCTATAGATTATTTAGGTTTACCTCATGGCCTTGTATTCCAACCGCTTCTTGATCGTGATCGTGATCGTGATCATGATCATGCTGTTCCATTGTATTCAAATCATGGTTATTGGAATGATAATATGAATATACCCACCAATCTGGGTAATGGGTTAGTGGATAATCACAATCATGGTGATAATAGTTTTGGTGAGGTTAATTTTCTTCCCTTTGATCCACTCACAACCTGTTTATCTTCAATGAATAATAATGCAATTACATATGAGGATGCTGTCCGTGAAGAAGACTATGAGTTTTCGGATTCGATTTTGAGTTACATTAACCGGATACTTGTTGAAGAAGATGTGGAAGGGAAAGGTTGTATGCTTCAGGACTCTCTGGAGCGTCGCGCTGTTCTCGAGACTGAGAAATCCTTGTATGAGATCATTGGGAAGGAATACCAATACCCGACAAATGACTTGAATCCGGACCCATCAAATCTCTATCAAAATGTTGAAAACCCGTGTTGTTATTTTCCTGATATGAATTATGGGTTCGAGGGTAATGTAGGAGGATGTAGTAGTAGCTTGTTGATTAATCAGGGTTGTGATTACGCTGGGATCAATAGTAGTAGTGGTTTAGAGGTCATAGATGAGAGATTGGTTTGTGAAGAATTGTGTTGTTCGATTAGTGTGAATAATTTAAGACATGGATTTGTGAATTCCGCGGTAGGATCTGTTCAGGTACCTGATTTGTACAATGAAAGTCACTCGATTTCTCAGTTTCTTACGGGATTGGAGGAAGCTAGCGAGTTAGTGCCAACGGTTGGTGCGAATGGACTAGCGAATGCGTTTCCTGAAAGATCTCAGAAACAATGTCGTGAGTCGAATGTGGATGACCTAACGAGCCGACGTGAGAGTAGAAAACATTCGTTTTGGGGTAATGTGGAGGTTGAAGAAGGGAGGAGTAGTAAGCAGACAGCGTCTTCTTCCGATGATTTTGATTTGAGGTCTGATATGTTTGACAAGGTGCTCTTGTATCATTACCGTGATAGGAATGAGCACATAGCTTCTCTAAGAACAAGCTTACTATCGGCTTCTTCCAAGAAACCGGAGCCAAAGGGACACTCGAAAGGATCTGGCAGTGTCGCCAAGGGACGTGGAAAGAAGCAAGGTGCAAGAGAGGAGGTGGTTGATTTGAGGACACTGCTTACTAACTGTGCAGAAGCTGTCGCAATTGACGATCGGAGGAATGCAAATGAGTTGTTGAAAAGGATCAGACAACACTCTTCTTCGTTGGGTGATGGGACTCAGAGGTTGGCTCATTATGTGGCAGATGGCCTCGAGGCTCGTCTTGCTGGCACAGGAAGCGAGATATATAAGTGTCTAACAAATAGGAGAACGAGCGCTGCAGATGTTTTGAAAGCTTACCTTCTGTATCTTGCAGCGTGTCCTTTCCGGAAGCTATCCAACTTTTTCTCCAACAAGAACATTGCAAAGCGAATAGAGCGAGCCCCTAAGATCCACATCATAGATTTTGGAATCCTGTATGGATTTCAGTGGCCTTCTTTCATTCAACGCCAGTCAATGAGAGACGGTGGGCCACCCAAGATTAAGATTACCGGCATTGATTTTCCGCAACCAGGGTTTAGACCAGCAGAGAGGGTTGAGGAGACGGGGCTCCGTTTACAAAACTATGCCGAGGAATTTCAAGTTCCCTTTGAGTACCGTGCAATAGCGAAGAGATGGGATGCTATTCAACTAGAAGAATTTGACATTGATGAGGATGAAGTGCTCATAGTCAGTTGTATGTATCGGATGAAGAACTTGCCTGATGAGACCATGTCTTCTGAAAGTTCAAGAAACACTGTTCTCAAACTTATAAGGAAACTAAACCCTGAGTTCTTCGTTCATGGTGTGGTCAACGGTTCCTACAATGCACCCTTCTTTGTTACCCGATTTAAGGAGGCTCTTTTTCATTTTTCAGCTCAGTTTGATATGCTTGATACAATCGTGCCCCGTGAGTATGGCGAGAGAGTGTTGATCGAAAGAGATCTTCTCGCTCGAGAGGCCCTAAATGTTATAGCATGTGAGGGATGGGAGCGGGTGGAGAGGCCTGAAACTTATAAGCAGTGGCAGGCCCGTACCATGAGACTCGGGTTTACTCAGCTTCCGCTTGACTCTGAAATTAAGGATAGGATCAAAACGCAAATTCGCACTTGTTACCACAAGGATTTTGTTGTCGATGAAGACCACCGATGGCTGCTTCTAGGATGGAAAGGCCGAATAATATTTGCATTGACTGCTTGGAAACCAACCTAGATACATAAGCCTTCGGGGTCAAGTAACATGGGCTTTTTCACCCCTCGATGGTGGTAAAAACAGCAGCTAAACTGCAAAAGGTAACGCCATTGCATCATCTTCTCAAGAACATACGGAGTATATGAGAAAATCTCACATGTGCGACCGACATGTTAACAAAGCATGTCGGTCTTACATGTAAGACCATCTCATACAAACGTCTTTGCAATTTCATAGAACTTAGTTTGGTTTACTCTCAGGTACCCTATTTTTGATGCACGGACATTCAGAGTACTGGTATGAAGGAGCAGCAGAGCCGCAGAGGGAAATCAAAGCCGGTTGAATCAGGAAACCGATTTGTAGGTTGAGGGATACACTTGTGAGCAATAAGTTTTCATATAGGGTAAAACTGTGATGATTGCTTATAACTGTCTTTGATGCAAATGGAGCAGCAAGGGCGACAAGAATGCAAACGTGCTTATACTTGTTTTTTTTTTATGCAAATGGAGCAGCGAGGCTTTGAATCTGTCATCAGACTGTCCGAGGCTTCATCATCAGGTTGTTGATGTCGAAGATGTTTCGTGTGATATTAGGTTTATTGTAGACGATGTTTGCCGCCTTCCGTCACTGTTTCAATGCTTATGTCTCCTAGTTTCTGTCCTAGGAGACCCTTAACAGGAAAGCTCATATGTTGAAAATCTATTCTATACCTTTTTCGAAAAAAAAAGAAAAAAAAAAAGAATTGTCTTAACATAAGAGCAGCTTGACGTCTTTTACGTAAATACTACCTCGGGTCATTACATGAATGACGAAATAGCGAGGAGTATTTTAATGGAATGCGACAAAAAAATAGTGACCATTAACTTTACTAAGAGACGGTCTCTCATTAACTTTACTGAGAGATTAAGTATAAATGGAAGTAATAGTGGTACCAAACCTAATAGAAGTATGTACGATTAACCTAAAAGAGTATACAAATATAAAGATGGTATGCTTCTTATAAAAATAGATACAAAACAAAGTTGTCATTTAAGGGTACGAATAAGACATAAAGTGGTACCGAAAAGTGATCTCTCAATAAGTTATTGAGAGACCGTCTCTCCCAAAAATTTGTGCCGGAGGGAACATGAAACGAAAAATGCAGTTTTAAAATTGGGGGTGGGGAAATGACGATAGGGTACGAGGAAAGACACCATAACTTAGGAAAAAGACAAGAATGCGTGCATAATTTAGGCAACTCGATGCTCTTTCGTTACGAAATAACCACCAATTTCCCAACTTGACTCTTACGAGTAATCGACAATTGCGTAGGGCATCCACTTCGCAGGCTGCACTAGTGTCCAGTGCACGAGGTGGGCGATGACAAGATGCACATTGAGGAGGGACAAGAAGGTTTATTGGATCAATTTAAACGACCTCATTAAATATGAAGAATAACGTAAATTTTTCGAGGTGATGCTGTATTACACTCCATCGGTCGAAAATAGGTGAATCGTGTAAAACCGTCAAGACGTATACTTGTCGTTTGAACGTGAAATCGGAAAAGATATACTTGTTGTTTGGATATGAAATTTGACAGGGTACATCCTGAAGCGACCCTAGATACGTGGTATGAGAATTAGGTTAAACTAAAACGTGACTTGTTACGACTATCTGAATAACTCGAATTGTACTGTAGTGTATAATACACGTTTTTTTTAGAGATTCGGGTCCGGAATTAAAATGATAAAAATTTCATGGACTATTTATCCGGTCAGTTTAAACGACTCACAAAATACGAGGGACAACAGAGAACTTTCGAGGATATCAGTGTGTAATTAATTACACAACCCACTGTCTGTCGAAAATAGGTTATGACGTATGCTTGTCGTTTGGACAGGAAATCATACATGATAAAATATAAAAGGATTTGTATTATTGTAACTTCTTAACTTATTGAATATGAATAAACAGTCGACCCGTATTTATAATATCCGTATCTAACTTAAACTTAGGAAACTAAAACAAAATCATATCTTAATAAGACAATATTGTCTTCTTTCCTAAACAATCACACAAGATTGCCCTATTGCGTGTTTCCTAATCTTCACACAAGATTGTCCTATTGCGTGTTTCCTAATCCTTCACGCAATATTGTCCTATTGCGTGTTTCCTAAACCTACTCGGATACCGTACTACGGTATCCTCCATTACCTATTCTCTATAAATACAAGTATACTTATCGTTTGGGAGTGAAAATGGGTTGAGTACAAGTATACTCACAGTGTTAAAATCAGGTTAAATTATAAGGTAATCTATTACGACCTCCCGCTTGGTTTAAGATAATAAAGATAATACGGAGTAATACGTTGTTTTTTTTTTTTTTTTTTTTGCGACTTCACATTTTTCGTAATTTTATATGGGACTTTTATAACTTTGAGATTTGTAATTTGTTAGTTAAGTTGAGACGTTGATATTGGTGCGACCCAAGTGGATACATCATACCATTACTCAAGTAACGAAGTAATTGTTTGTTGATTTTGTTTATTGCTTGGTTTAAGTGCACTAACAAATAGCCAAATGCATGGCCCAAGTTAACTACGTTGAACCATCCAAGTTAAACAACTGCATGCGCAACCGGTCGATAGGGAGTATGTACGTCTTTTGTTATGGACTATGGTTGACATAAAAAAAGAGCTAACCATCAATTATTTTTAATTATTTAAAATAATAGACGTGTGCATCTACTTTTTCAGATAAACACATGAAAAAAATGAGGACACAAAATGGAATTGATATGATCATTATTGTTGTCCCGTGCAAGGATGATAACTACTTCTAGTAGAGTATAGAGTATGAACGATACATCAGACATCAGTCATTCTCCATTGTAACGGTATTATCAATCGTATCATTATATAACATGTCAAATAATAATATTCAGATAGTAGATACGACCTATCCCCTCCGAGTTTTGAACATTGTCCATTTATTTTTGGGATAAAAAATAAGTAAGGAAAAAGAGTGGTTAAAAAAGAGATGAGAAAGAGAGAGAAATGGGTGGTTGAATCTAAACCACATATTTATGGCCTAAAGTGAAAAATAGGTAAAAATCAAACTTAGTCAAAAAAGAAAAATGAGACAAGGTTAAAAATTCAAAGGGAGTATGTGATTTGGTCACGTCTTTTTCCATATAAAAGAACATTATTTAATCCGTCACATTAATATAATGGATATCCGTTGATCTATGATGACTTAATGAAGCAAAGCATCAATGAAGGTAAAATACTGGTATATATGAAGGCATGAAGCATATGCCAGAAAACACATGAATTATTATTCCCTTTCTCTTTCATTTTGAGGCTGAGAATATCCAGGTACTGCCAATTTGATTCCATTCCCCCCTCATTTGAATTGAGTTGAGTTGAATTGAACAGCAGCCTTCCCTTCCCTTCCCTTCCCTTCATTCTCACATTATTTATCGTAAACTTTTATTATTACAACAATTACAATCTTCTACTCCACTCTCCCCCTCTTCCTATATAATTTTAACCATGATCATATCTTCTTCTCTTTCTCTTTCTACAAAGTCTTCTCTCTTTACTTCTTCCTCTACTTTTCCTCCTTATTCCCCCTCTTCCTCTTCCTCTTCCTCTTCCTCTTCCTCTTCCTCTTCTCTCCCTTCTTCTTCTTCTTCTTCTTCTTCTTCTTCGCCTTTCCTGTACTATTCCAAACCCACCAAATTCGATTCTGTAAAATCCTCCATTTTCAAACAATTGGATTTTAGATTGCTCCACAACAAGAAGAGAAGGGTAGTAGCCGGGAATTTCTCAGTTGAAGCTTCGAAAATGGCGGTAGATGACACAAATGATGAGGAAGTTCCGTTCTTGGATGAGTCTGAACCTTCTAAACCTCGTCGTATTGCACTCTTTGTTGAGCCTTCTCCATTTGCGTTAGTATTTCGCACACTTCTACTTCCTTTGATTTTTTTTGATTGAATAGACTATTTTCTACTTCATAAGTATCTTGTGTTGGATCTGAATAGTTGAAATTGGGTGGAATCAAGTTGAGACTTATTCAATTTCATCAATGATCAAGCTTGACGATTCGATTTTGTCTATTATTCTGTGCACATAATCTGGTTGTTTGCAGGATAATGTTTCGAAATTCAATCACATTCACAATTCCAACTATATCATGAGATGCTCCATTCATTTAGTAAATTCACTACATTTTTCATCAATCTCTAGTCTCTACTGGTTTGTGGTGTAATAGTTGATGTATGACAAGAAGAAGACCAATTTTGAACTCGATTTTGTTAATCAAATCACCCTCAAGGTTTCCGAGTACATAGGAGAGTAGTTGAAAAATAAAATATCAAAGCATTGCATTACGAGTTACCCCCCTTTTGATTCCGCGTGTATTGGCCCCTTTAGCTTGAGCTTGGATTATTGATTTATTTTTGGGAGGGGATTTGAACCTGGGGTACCTAGTCTTAACCACTAATCTAAGACATCATCTTCGGTGCTTGAGGTTGGATTATGGAGATAGGAAATACGGAGTACATCATTCTCTTGACTCGAGAATACCATTTTATCCTTACCAGAAGAGTATATTATGGAGTAGGAATAACATGGCATGTGAAGTTCAGGAAGGACCACTTGTATAGCATTGGCTCAATTTGTTTAGAAGGGACCAATAGGAAAAGGGACAATGTAAATAGGATGGAGGAGGACTAAAGTAAAGATGTGAAGCATAAGCGAAAGAGAAGGCGGAAATCAAAGGTGTAAGGCGAGGGCGAAAATTGAAAGTGTTAACTGCTGGTGCAAAGCAAACGGGTAAAGGGAACGCGTAAAGCTTAGCAGTTAATGCAACAACTTGGTTTCTAATACACTATCGAATCCTATGAATAAAATAACAGAACTTAGTACTTCCCCCCATCTCAATTTATAGTCTCCATTGACTAAACTTCGGATTTAAGAAACAGTAGGGAAATAACGTTAATCCCGTTTATCTAATAGATTTAAACATGAAGTAAAGGGTATAATGAGAGTGGGAAGCTATTTGTAACTAGGGGTAAAATGAGGAGTTCAATATTTTTACTCACTATATTTGGAGGGGGTAATTAATTTAGGATGTGCAAATAAGGAAAATGGAACAATAAAATTGGGATGTCGGGAGTACCAAGCAAGTTGCTTGCCTAGAATTTCTTTTGAAAAAGCAAGTACTCAACATTCTGAAACGCCTCTTTGAAACCAATATGCTTTCATTATACGCAACAATGCCCTCTCGACCCTTAACCACTTCTGCTCCTGAACATTAACAATGGTCACATAACTATGAATACTTTGCTTTGAATCTGATTTAAGAGTTAATCTCATGCTATTTCTTGAACACTCCAGAATTAACAATGTTTCAGAATCAGAAAATACTCCAATTAATGACTTTAAATGCATTTTTTTTCCCGAGTTTTCTTTTGAAAACAAGGTTTCTGTTTATGTTTTATCTTGTTCTCAATTGCTCTGATACCTCAACTTGTCGGACAACATCTGAATGTTAAAGTGATTCAGACTCATGTCTCTTTCTACTTGAACAAGACGCCCTAAACCGAAGATACAACCTTCTGCAAAGTATAGTTGTGTAACTATATTTGAAATCTTACATCTTGAACGTGGGCACAAGATTCGGCATATTTTGATCGCTAAGCTAGGAGCTACATTCCAAGGTTACTGGACAGCCTTTGTCAAATCTTTCAAAATTGGCAATGATTATTTGTCATAAGAAGAAGTGCTCCATTGTCACTCTGTCTTATCTTGGAATTGGCTGGCAGTGTCAGGGAGTGGCGCGTTATTGGGTTTTACGGCCAGCCGTGTCAGTGTCAAATTCAAAAAAAAAATTTGATTCAACTTTAACCATAGTGAAATTGAACCGATTTTGGAATAGCCTAAGAAAAGCCTAACTTGAATCCAACACGAAGAGAAAAACTCATTTCCGTCGTGAACACCATCTCAGTATATGAGTTGGCTTACTGTTACTTGATTCAAAGTTCAAACCTGAATGGGGCGGAGGGAGTAGTGTTTTAAAATTATATCTTTCATAATAATTTATGAATATTTAGTGCTATTTGGTTACATCTGACCCAATACTTATTCAACTTAAATCTCACCTGATCCAACCCTAGTCGACCCCATAGCTCAAAATGATTAAGGTGGATGGAAAAAAATGAAGTTGCTACGATCGAACCGAAACTACGGTTCACTTCAATGGAGCTTGGAGCAAAGCCGATCTAAACTGATCGGAGATCCAACTATATGAAACACGTTGTTTACTGGTTCCTCAAAACATAATGAAATTCAAGAACTCGTGGTAGTGAAAGAACTTAAGTCCTACTAGTTGTTTTTATGTTACTTTATTTTAACTTTTTAGAATAAAAAGTACTGTTGCACATGTAGGAATTTATTTGCTACATAATGGAATTTATTTGCTACAAATAAATTTTTAACTTTAACTTTATTCATAATGGAATTTATTTTTACTTTACTTTATTTGCTACAAATAAAGTACCGTTGGTTTGTGGAATATGTGATTCGGTGTTGGTTTGTTGCCGCCTTCTTGCTAGGCAACTACTAATCTTGTTATAATCAATCGTATTACAGCTGAGAAAGAAATCTAGTTGCTTCATATCCCTGCCTGTTCAATTTGCGAATTATAATGCAGATATTTGGATGTTGGCTCCTAACATATTGTTAATTTGTTATACAGGTATGTATCAGGATATAAAAATAGGTTTCAAAATTTCATCAGATATCTCCGAGAAATGGGGGATGAGGTATGATCTTATAATCATAAATTCATTATTCAGAAGCGCCCCCTTGATTTTTTTAAAGAGTTTAGTTTGTTGACTTATGATGAACCACATTCTCAACTGTTACAAGATATCTTGTTTTTATCTCCAGCTGAAACTTGTTTTTATGTATGCCTGCCTATTAAAAGTGAAGAACTTCACATGTAACAGTCCTACACAGGAATACGATGAGAGATTGATCTACTCTATAAACCAAGGAGCTACTCCACCCATAGCCAAATGGTTTTGGGTGGAACCGCTTTAGATGTATGAGGTGGACACTCTCCCCTCATTGATGGGCCTGGTCCAGGCTCATGTGCGAATTTAACAAAAAGAATATAGATTGATTCTAGTGTCAAACTGATGACTAAATTATGTACACAATATTTAGTGATCTTTGCCATTCCAGGTGATGGTTGTTACGACACATGAAGGTGTGCCAGAAGAATTCTATGGAGCAAAAATAATTGGCTCACGAAGGTTTGTACGGAGTAATAGCTATTTCTTGCCGAATTCGTAGTTACTATATTTTTTATTCTAACTAATGGCCTGTACTCCAGCGGCCTGAGGTTGCGCCAAATTTTATTGAAGAGACATGCAATGACACTATAACATCATTAAAGACTAAGTCGCGAATGGATTTCGGGTTGGCTAACATGAACCGTCATCATCTGAGAACTCTAGTGAACAGTTAATTAATGAGAAAGGGAAAAAAAAAAGGATAGGAAAGGAGTGTGCAAGTAAAGATAGAATATCATACAAGTATGAACAGGTTTTTGTTTGAAGAAGTTAAAAGAAATTCAGGAAAATTCTACTTAGTTATAATCATAATAATAATTTACTTCCTCTTTTTACATAATTTACTAACTTTTGGACCAAAGCTTTTGTAGATGAGAATTGTGTGAGAGGAAAGTGGCCCCCCACATGGGAGTGTTTTTACTGACCCGAGTAGAAATATAACTAGTTATTTTGAATATTCCGAAAGAATATATAGTGAATCCAAATGAACAAATGGAGTACTAGTTTTACGGAGAAATGTATGTATAATACTCCTATATGAAATCTAAGGCATACTCCGTATTAAATAAAGTAATAACTCACAGGTCAAGCTCTTCAAATGTAGTACAGTAACTTCTTAAGTGATGATTCTTTCCAATTTATAATCTTTTATGCACCTGGACAGTCATGCTTTAACTGTCATATGGCATGAAAACAGATGTTGTCACTCAATGAAGTCCATAATATTAGTGGAACGTAAACCTATTTGAAAAAGTCCGTGATTATGCTACGTCATGTAGTATTTCAGTAGTAATGGCCTTAAAAAGATGTTGTATTGGCACACTGGACTTAGGGGATCTCCGATTGAGTCAATGATTGTCTTACTGCTTTTGCAGTTTTCCTTGTCCTTTGTATAAGAAAGTGCCTCTCTCCCTGGCGCTTAGCCCCAGAATAATATCAGAGGTTGCAGCATTTAAGCCTGATATCATTCACGCATCATCTCCCGGAGTAATGGTAGGTCTAGGTAGCACGACTTTGCTGTCTGTGTATATTTGGATAAATAGGTAGAATGCTAAAATTCATGGTCATGACTGCAGGTGTTTGGTGCCCTTGCTATTGCAAAAATGTTAAGTGTTCCTATTGTGATGTCATATCATACCCATGTCCCTGTGTAAGTCCAGTTAATTTTCTTCCTTTATTTGAATCTTATCAAATACAAAGAGTTTACCATAATTCAGAGCGCAAAGTGATTATTTCTATCTACAGATATATCCCAAGATATACTTTTAGTTGGCTAGTGAAACCAATGTGGCTTGTCATAAGTAAGTGATGGTTCTCTGATGCTCCAATGCTCCTCTAGAAGTAGCTCAAGTGTTACGGTAATAAGATGTGTGCTTATCTTTTTCTCGTTTGCTGTCCAGAATTTCTTCATCGAGCAGCTGATTTGACATTGGTACCGTCAGCTGCAATTGCAAAGGATTTATTGGTGGCAAAGGTAGCAGCAGGTATGATAAAATACTGCAGCTTCCACCTACGAGCATTATTTTATTATTGGTTTGCAGGGTTTTGATGCTGAGGGGTTTTGAACGCTGGTAAAATGAGTAACAACCCTCAATGACTTTGTCACCTAAGCTAGTTGACACGTTGTACTTCAACAATTCTTCACTATTAGGCGCTTTATGCGTCCACTATTTAGATGTTTTAACGTTTAATCCCCCCAAAAATTATTTGCTTCTCCCATCATCTATAAACCTTTTTATATGCAAAAATACAGAGAATCAAATCCGTCTCTGGAAGAAAGGAGTAGATTCTGAAAGTTTCCATCCCCGCTTCCGCTCTGACGAAATGAGATGGAAGCTCAGGTGAATTGGAAGATGCTCATATAATATGATTTTTGCTTGCGAGTTTTGTTATGACTCTTGAGATAAATACTCACTGTTGTTTCCTTTTAGCAATGGGGAGCCGGATAAGCCACTCATTGTGCATGTGGGCCGCATAGGTGTCGAGAAAAGTTTGGATTTTCTAAAGAGGTATCACTCCCTTCTTTCATTTTCTAAAGAGGTATCACTCCCTTCTTTCATTGTCAGTTATAATTTGCATGAATATCAAAATACATATGTTGAGCTAGATAAGTAAAAGATATAGAAAGATTCAACATCTGAAATACAAAGTATTCTTTAGTGATATATTTTACTGTTTATTTTTATATTATCAGAATATTTGATAATTTCAGTTGGTAATCTAACAGCGTAATGGACCAAGTACCTGAAGCAAGGATTGCTTTTATCGGTGACGGCCCCTATAGGTAAGTCATGCTGTCAAGGTTCACATCGCACTTCGTTTCATGATCATTAATACTACAGATTTGCTTGCCACTTAATATTTTTCTTTTATTAAAGGCATACTAGTATGCAGTGCGACATTTGGACTGTCCCCTGTATTGTTACTGAACATAGTAACTAACTAGCCATAGTACAGTCATGACTCATGAGTATGAAAATGTTCTTTTAGCTTAGGGTGCTATAAACTTTTATAGTGATTCTTCTTTATCGCCCAAGGATTAAATCTATGACTTCAAAAACACGCATTTTTCGCCCTACTTACGCATGGTATTAAATTGTGGTATTGATCATTAACGTGATCAAATTGCCATGCATTAAAGCAACCGAATTAACTATTTCTATGTCTGTACTCAACCGAAACTGTTAGATGAACATCTCAAAACCTCAAGGTGACTGTTGAGGCTCAACTATTATATCTATATTCTATAGATGATGGCCATGTTTGTTAAATATGTTCAATTTGTTGACAAACTTATTTTAGGGAGGAGTTGGAACAAATATTTGCTGGAATGCCAGCTGTATTCACGGGGATGTTACTAGGCGAGGAGCTGTCTCAAGCATACGCAAGTGGTGACGTATTCGTGATGCCATCAGAATCAGAGACACTCGGACTCGTAGTTCTGGAGGCAATGTCATCTGGCATCCCAGTCGTGGCTGCTCGTGCCGGAGGGATTCCCGAAATTATATCTGAGGAACAGGACGGCAAAACAGGTTTTCTGTTCAACCCAGGAGACCTTGATGACTGCCTCAGCAAACTGAAGCCACTCTTACACGACAGTAAATTACGGGAGACAATTGGTCAAGCTGCACGCGAGGAGACGGAGAAGTATGATTGGAGGGCTGCAACCAGGACTATTAGAAACGAGCAGTATAACGCTGCGATTTGGTTTTGGCGAAAGAAGAAGGCAGAGCTCGTTTGGCCTTTCCAATGGTTTGCAAAATGGCTGACGAAGTCCCCGGAAGGAAGCTACTGATGGATCGATCATAGATGTGCAGTGATGTATGGTTGTTTGTCAAGTTTTTCGTGGGATTTCGTGATTGATTCTCCCATTTGTTGTATATTATTGAAGGACCATGTTAATGACGTGATGGTCTGTGTATGTTTGAAGTGCAAATTCATTCAATTATTTTGAGTGTTTGCTGTAATATAATTTGTAGTTTTTGTGCTGTTGTTTTTCTCAGTGTTACTGTTACATACTCACTAGGTAATGAAAGTGAAGGCACTGTACAAACGTTGCATGAATCATGGAAACCAATAAGCCTTTGTGATCTGGAGATATCAAGTCCCCCTTTTCATTTCCCGCTCTCTACTCTACATTCATTGATTTTTTAGTGTCATTAGACCTGGCAATCGGGTCGGGTCGTGTCGTGTTCGTGTTCGTGTCATTGGTAAACGGGTCACGAACCCCTCAACCCAAACCCGACCCATTTAAGTTTTGTGTCGTGTTCGTGTTGACCCACTTACATAAATGGGTCATCAACCCTCAACCCAAACCCATTTATTTCGTGTCGGGTTCGTGTCGTGTTTTCGTGTCATGTCTATATTTGGAAAGTATTAACATATTTATGTTTAAAATGATTAAAAATATTTACACTAATTTAATAAACAGGTTATTCGTGTCAGTTTCGTGTTTTAGGACCTCAACCCAAACCCGACCCAATTAAATCTCGTGTCGTGTTCGTGTCGACCCACATACATAAATGGGTCATCAACCCTCAACCCAAACCCGTTTATTTCGTGTCGGGTTCGTGTCGTGTTTTCGTGTCGTGTCATTTTTTGCCGGCTCTAAGTGTCAAGACTCTTACCATTCTGAAGCAACCCGGGTTTACACGAAGCAAAGGTTGTTCTAGTGACGGAAATTCTCGTTACACCTCTCTATTGATCTAGTAGAGCAACGGACCCATCGCTCTAATGGCCTAGTCGAGTGATTTTTTTTTATTTTTTTTTTCGATTCTCGAGTTTTGTGATACGATATATTATGGTTAATTATGTGTTTAATTATATAAATATGTTAAAATTCTTAATTAAGTTGGTAATTAGCTAATTACGTGTAGTTAATTAATTTAAATAATTAATTGTTAACGTTTTTATTTTGAAACTCTTACCTTTGTATTAACTCGGTTTACTTTTTGATGATAATTGAAAAAGTCAATTTTATTATCGAGTTTTAGCGACACCGATGATAAAAAGTAGCCCCAAAGGAAGGAGAGTAGTTGCAAACAAGGTTGCGCCAATACGGACACGGACACATGACACGACATTCGAAATTTTGTAGGACACGGACAATGCAGTAAAAAAATCAATATACATATTTAAACAAAGAAAATTTGAAGATTTTTATACATAAGATATACGTTTGGTTACTTACATTATCACAGTTATCGTAAAATAATAAAACAAAAATTAAAGTCTTATAAATTTGAAGTTTAAATCAAATCTTAAAAAACTCAAACAATTGTACTACTATAATATAATTTTTAGTTATTTAGTCTTATAATAACGGTTTATAGCAACAAGTAACCACCATAAACCCAATAAACAACGTTAGGTATGTCCGACAAGTCTCTAAATATTACGAACCGGGCAGGACACGTCTCCAAATATGACGAACCATGTCCGATACGTGTCTAAATAAATTAAAAAAACCGGACACGGTTTTACAGGTGTCCGACACGACATGTTGGTTTGGAGGAGTGTTCGTGCAACCTTGGCTGCAAATTAGGGAAAAATTATGAAAAGGGTAAAGTTGGAAAAATGAAGGTAAAACATCTTTAGGAACAAAGTAATCCGTTAAAAAATTGCACGAAAGTTACCTCCCGACTACGTCATTTGTCTACCTTTGTTAAAATATTTCTCTGAATAATATAAAATAAAAATAAACAAATGACCAAGATGAAATAGAATTGTGCATTGGCAAATGTGAGTAATGGTCTGTTTGGGAACAAATATTTCATTTTAAAATTTGGATCTGACCTAAATACTTTTGTTTGGGAGGTGAATTTGGATTTTAGAGTTTTGTGAAATCCAACTAAATCTCAACCCGATCTCATTTTTAAATGACACCCTAACTAATATCATTGTAAAATGAAATATAAATTCTTAAACACTGCCTAAATTCAAGTACTCTGTAACAATTGACCCTCACGAAAAGATTAACATTTGTAGGAATAAAAAGTTGGACCATCTAAAAAGAAGTTGTTAATAATAATCTTTTCACGAAAGTGACTATGTCACGCGTAAAACCGTCTATACAACAAATCAATTAATGAGAGACGGTTTCTCATTAATTTTACTAAGAGAGTACAGGTGGAAGTAACAATGATACCAAAGATGATAATCTTGTTATAAAAAGAGGTAGAAAACAAAATTATGATTTAAGGAGTAAGAATAGTACCTGGACGGGTATTGAAGAATGGTTTCTCAATAAGACCGTCACATTCCAAAGAGAGAGGGCGTGTGGAGAGTGGGGAGGATAAAAGAAGAGGCGTAGGTGTACAGTGCAGTGCAGTGCAGTGCAGTTCTGTTCTGCTGGAGCGGTTGCGTTGTTACTTGCGTATCTCACAAGAGAGAAGACGACTTGTACGAAGCTGCCTCCTCAACTAAACATACATAGAGAGAGAGAGAGAGAGAGAGAGAGAGAGCAAGCAAGGAAGGCTTCTTCTTCTTCTTCTTACCCCCCAACCTCCATTACCAAACCTCACCTCACCTCACCTCACCTCACCTCCATCTATCTATTATTACTATTACTATTTCAACACCAACCAAATCATCAATCAATCAATCAATCAATTATTGAATCAATTATTGAATCAGTGAATGGGGAAGACGGATTTTGAGCAAGAAATGCCATTACGAGGCAATTCCAAAGCAGCAGACATTGAGAACAACAACAACAACATGTCACTGCCGCCGCTACCAGGGAGACCACCCCAACTTCCACCTCCTTCTCTTCCTCCCAAAAGCTACACTAAATGGTTCTCATGGCTGATTCCTTTGTTCGTTATTGCCAATGTCCTCATGCTTTTCATCACCATGTATGTCAATGATTGCCCCAAAAACTCCGTGTCTTGCGTTGTCCCTTCTTTTGGTCGATTCTCTTTTCAGCCTTTCAAGGAGAACCCTCTTCTCGGCCCCTCTTCCGCTACGTAAGTCCACTTCAACCCTTCTTCTATCTCCTCTTTTCTGCATTTCACTATTTCGATTTAGAAGATTCCAAGAGTGGAATGATGATGACATGGGTTAGGGTGGTATTTGGAAATGGGGATTTTTACTCAGTCAGGGCTTAGGATTTAACAAAGTGTATTTGGGTCAAATCCCAACTTCAAAATGAAATCATTGTTCCCGATTACAAAATGGTGTTAATTTTGATGAATGTCAATCAATCTCCTAATCTCCAAATTTCTGGGTTTCTATCATTCATCGTGTTGCTAATGTTGTTGCTTTTGCTTTGTTTTTTTTTAATTAATTATTGATTTGATTGACTTGTTCTGTACCCCCTAATTAGTTTGAAATGGCTATAAGCTACTTGCCCCTACACCCTGATTTAGTCAACAATAAGGGTGGGTGTGGGTATTCACAAATGTACACAATTGTTACTACGTATCGCCTTAAGGTTAGGTTTTGGTTCCGACAACATTGTATCAGAGCCAACTTGACAACCAAAAGGTTTTGGTTGAGATGATCTAGCTGAATCCCAATGATGAACAGTTTACATAAGGAAATTTGTGCCATGTAGTAGCAATTGTATACGACCCGCAAGAAAAAGTGACCACTTCACTATTTAAGTTGAAGTCGTCACTATTTAATCTCAAGTGTCATTTTTTTACCATAGACTACTACTCCTAATTTTTACCTCAGTCACACAGTACAAACGGTTAGCACACTATTTAGCTCCTCTGCTGATCTGGTTGTGATGACTCACCAATGTCATTGAATCGGAAGTTATCTGGGTTTCCTTGATTATTAGAGATGAATAATGACAGGTTCTGACTATTGGCGTATCTTACTAAGATGTGGCTAGAACTATTCAGCACAGGTGTAATATTGTAGTGTCGGACCTAACCATTTTTTCAAAAATTGTTTTAAGTTTTTGGGTTGAAATTTATTAGCAGAGTGTTGTGTGTCCAATTTCATAATGATGTTGGTGTTGATTACATGATAACCTTACTGACAGTAAAGATATACATCTCCATGATTCATTAATATTCTTAGTAGTTACAAGTTACAACGGGTTATATTTGTATATTTCTCCTTCATGTTTCTGAAATTTCATAGACGTATATACTATATAAAATATGCAAAGCACCATTAAGCTTATGATTGCTTTGTCACCCGTGATCATCACCAGGCTTGAAAAGATGGGTGCTTTAGTTGTCAACAAAGTTGTGCACGGACATCAAGGATGGCGCCTAATCAGCTGTATTTGGTTGCATGGTGGAGTTATTCACTTGCTGGCTAATATGATAAGTCTGTTGATCATTGGGATTCGGCTGGAGCGGGAATTTGGTTTCAGTATGTTTTTTTACTCCATCTCTTCTAGCATTTTTCTTTGTGAGAGTAATAAGTATCTATCTAGAGTTCAAGCCAAATGTGTTTATTTATTTCAGTCCTTACTAACTCGTACATGGGGTATGACATATCTGTTTCATACAACTAGTCTTGATTCAAAAAGGAGTGGAGTGAGGGAGGGTGGGAGTGGGAGTGGAGAATGATTTCATAGCAGTTGCGGTATCGAACTTGATACGCTCGTTGCTGACTGGATCTCGTCTATTGTAGTTACTTTTTAACTTAGAGTTTGATTTAATTTTATCTATATAAAAGTATAAAACTTGATACCATAAGTTGACAACTAAACAAGAGTTAAAATGTATTTTGATAAAATAAGAGTTAATATGTTAGTATTCGTAAACTGTACTCGGTTATATTCAGTCCTATTTTATAAAGACTCTACGCTGTCAAAAGGAAGTTAGCTTACATCTTAGTATGAGCAAATGAATGACATGCGACCACTTCTATTCCACTTTATCCATGGTTTTAATTTATAACTGAAAGGCAAAGCTACCCAAATAAAACCCTAGCATGCCAGTATTCCACACATCAAACAAGTTATACTACCACCATTCTTATTTTTTTAACTCTACCCCTCAATAACTCATTATCTTCCTTGCTACTCTCTTCTCTCTTGTTTTCCCCATCGTCCCCAACTAACCTCACTTATCAAATGGAGCACCATTGTAATACCCGAGTCCTGACCTAAACCTTGGACTGGAGTGGTCACCCGTGGTAGCTCGCCTATTTGGCTCACAGACCAACACAAGCTGTTATAGTGCATTTTGTCCTCACTCATGCACCCCGCAAACCTTCCGAAGAGGTCACTCATCTATTCCATTGTGGAGTTTTTTTATTGTGGCAACCAAAAAAGAAAGTGAACCAGATGATGTTCCACTTTTCTTTTTGCACAAAATAAGGAGCACATAATATGTAGAGGAAAATGGAAGAAGAAAAATAATGTGGGGTTACAACTCTTACTAGCAATATGAACCACAATTTATAGACATTAGGGAAAGGGGAACATCTTTTTGGAGTTTGCTAAAAGGGAAATTTGAAACATCGTTGTGAAGGAGAGGGAGTAGTACTTTCATGGCGCACTAGCCATTTGAGGTTATAATAGTCCTCTTCATTGAGGTACCCCACTTGAAAACCTTACACATGTCTCCCATAGTCCCATGTAATGTCTTTATCTTTGTGCCTCACCGCATCACCATCTTCTTCACTCTTATCTTTTAGGATCCCATCAGATGGTCAGAACTAAGCTTCTGCTGTAAACTAGTAATACTACATTGTGTATTTATTAAGAAAAACAATGAACCTGGCAAATATGAAGCTCTTTTGCCAATGAATAAATTTATCTAAATGTTCTGAAACTTGCTCTTATGATACCTTTATCACTCTGAGTGCTCATCAGGTCAGATATGATTGCATTGCATTAGCAATCGAGATTTGAGTGAACATAGGCAACAATTTTCCCATTTGGCAAACAGAACTAATGTTTGGTTGTGGAGTACTCAGTATATGATACTCCCTCCGTCCACTATTTATCGCCCCACTCCATTAAAATACTCCTCACATATATTCATGGAATGGGGCGATAAATAGGGGACGGAGGGAGTAGTATAGAGGAAAATAACTCATCAAGTGGTTGCGGTTCTTTTAATTATGATGTAGCACTCATTTGATGCACATTTCATTATGATTTTTTTTGGAAACAGAACAGACGCTCTGTAAACCGGTAAAACGGCATACATCCGACCCTCTTATGCTCCAAATTAGGAGAGCTGGCATAAGAGTAATGTTGTTAGTGTTGTTTCCTTTTGTTTGTCGTGTCTTTCTCACTCCTTGGAAGCAACTCTAACCCTATTGCTTTCACCATTTTTACTATAGTTGACTTCTTTATGAATGTTCCAATGTAAAAGCTATGTTTGTTAACGATAATAATCTACTGCATATTTGTTATACAGTCAAGATTGGCTTGTTGTACATGATTGCTGGACTTGGTGGAAGTTTGATGTCTGCACTTTTTGTGCGATCTAGTATCTCTGTTGGTGCCTCTGGAGCTGTTTTTGGGTTACTGGGTGCCATGCTCTCTGAGTTGATCATAAACTGGACAATATACCATAACAAGGTTCATTCCGGGTTGAAAATTGTCCAATTTGACATGACGTAGTTTTCTTCAGTCCTAAAGTTAACTTGTTTTTGTCTCTCCAGGTATCATCATTGATAATGCTGATTTTCATTGTTGTCATCAACCTCGGAGTTGGTATTCTTCCACATGTCGACAACTTCGCTCATATCGGAGGGTTTATTTCAGGGTTCTTTCTTGGTTTTGTGTTCCTAATCCGGCCACAGTTTGGATGGATGAGCCAGAATTACATATCACCTGGTTATTCTCCTGCCAAACGCAAGTACAAGATTTATCAATGTGCCTTGTGGATTATCTCTCTCATAGTTTTGATCATCGGGTAAGGCACAGTGTCATGTTATTGATTTCTCGTCTCGTGGTTTCAATTTCTATTTCTTACTGGCTTGTTTATTGTGAATTTTAAGACTGTTACCAAGTGATTAAAAGGCACAATTCAGGCTCCTTGTGTACAATTGGCTGCTTTCTTTCCCTCCCGTCTCTTATCTGTGGAACTTCTTAGTTGCTTATATGTTGTTCATAATCTTTAATTACTCAGCCACCGATATCTCAAAACTATTTACAGTCTCTGAATTTTGAAAGCTAGTTACTCAGATGAAAAAGCACATAAACATCCCCTACTCCGTAAGCCTGTTAGCCCACGTATTTTTTCCTGATTTGATTTTCCTCTTATTTGTCCTTACTAATGGGGTTTTGCTACTATGGATAAAATCTACTGAAGTAATCAACAGTTGTTTACTACCCTACAATAAGAACCTATCTGTTGGCTTTTTTAGTTGTGGAAAATACTTAAATTTCAAGGGATAATACTCATTCCCAAAGGCATTGTTAGTCAACCGTCAACCTTTAAAAGCCACTCAGCTGTTATATGAGCTTCATGAACCATTGTACCATGATGCTAGCTTAGCCTATACTACGTATTTCATGTTTTCCCCTACAGATCAGATGTCTCAGGTTGTATTTTGTCTAGACCCAAATACATGACTATTAATGTATTCATACTATTAAAACAGGTTTGCAGTTGCATTAATCTTGCTTTTCAAGGGAGTTGACGGGAATTCAAAATGCTCATGGTGCCACTATTTAAGCTGTGTGCCAACATCACGATGGAGCTGCAACACGCAGCCTGTTTACTGTACGGTAAGTACTTCTACTTTATCGCTTGCTGTTGTTATCCCCCTTAAGGCCTTAGGTTTGGATTATTGATCATGTCTACAAAGCACAATTACAATCATTGCAACAATCCAATCAAAATGACATCTTATGCTTGGTAGTTGGTACTAATGAAGATTGTGTTGGTTGTTTACAGTCGGAACAGACGGCCACTCAATTAAACTTGACCTGCCCCTCTAACGGAAAATCAAAAACATACTTCTTGGCCGATGTCTCCGAGTCTAAAATCCGTGGTCTCTGCACCCAACTTTGCAGCTGATTTAGACAAAGTACAAAGCCAAAGCACGTCGTGTCACAGTCACTCCTCTTCTCTTATAGATAGTTGTATTTGTAAATGACCATCTCATAACTTCTTACTCCTCTCGCTTCTTTCATACTTATTTTTTTATTCTTGTAAATTTGACTCCTAGACGTATGTAACTATGTATTACACTCCATATCAGTTTTTTTAACATAATAATTAACAAAACGAGGCTGCTTGGAAACATATTATCCAAAACACAATTTCTTATTTGTGACGAATATATCCTTCACAAATTTGTGACATGTCAAACAAAGACTCGTGTACATATATACAAACGAAATAATTTATTATTCGCTAGGCATATGGGACAAAGTAGATCGAGTGGATAGGTTTATCATAAACAAAAAATGAGAATAAGTTTTTTTTTTCAAACCTTCATGCAAATTTTCTCCCCGAGAGTACCTTTGATCATACTCCTTGTTTCATCACCTCGAAGCATCACCAGGCTGGCTGGGAAAAGTTTGAAATATTTTAACGCGTGGGGTCATGCTAAAGAATTTAAGGATTGTGTCCGAGATCAATGGTGGAAGAAGGTAGATGGCACAAAAATGTTCGAGATTGAAAGTTAAAAGTTCTAAAGAGGCTCCTCAAAGAACTCGATGAAAATGGTTTCTCTGACATTGAAAACGCGAAGTTGTTCATAAGTTGCAAGAAGAGACAGGCAACGATCCTACCAATGTGGAAAAGATACAGGAAGAATATTATGAAAAGCTTACTTTTCTATTAATAGAAAAGCTTGTTTTTCAAACAAAAATAAATATAGTTGGGGATAAATAAATAAAAAAGGTATAAGTGGGAAAAGGGTGAATAAAAGGGGTACACAAATGGAAAAAACACAAAAAAAAATAAAGTATGTATCAACTACTCAAAATATGCCTGAGTCCTGAGAGGCCATTACACATATATACACATACAAGTATACAACAGCAAAATTAAAAATGCCACAGCATTCATTAGATACAACTGTACAGTGCTACACTACTCAAATGTCCTGCTTTAGTACACAAACCCATGCACAATTTACTTACTTACTTACTCCTCTAGCCCCGCTTTACGACTTGATCAAAAGAGGGCTTGGCCTCTGAGGAGTCGTCGTTGTTTGCAGACTCTGCTTGCATGACTGAGCTGCCATTGACCGCCGGTTCAGTGGGCTAGGGCGCGGAATCTCCCTTCTAGTGTTCTTCGGGTTCTCATTGGACCCCTGAAGCATCTCCAACTCTTTTACTATCTCATTTATATTAGGTCTCACCCGTGGTTCAAAGGAGAGGCATTTTAAGGCAATGTTTGCCACCTTTAATGCGTTGTCAACGTTATACTGCCCTTCTATGCGTGAGTCCAGGACACGGAATATCTTACGTTTGGTGCCCAGGCATGGTTTTGCCCATTCCACAAGCTTCTGCTCCCCACTTGGCCGGTTCTTATCTATCACACGTCTCCCAGATAATATTTCCAGAAGGACTACGCCAAAGCTGTAGATGTCACTCTTGGGTGTAAGATGACCTGCATTAAGAAAGAAAACAGTTCAAACTTTAAGCACCTAAAAATTCTATGAATTAAGGATGACACTATGGAATTGTAGGATGACGATTCCACGCTGAAGTCCGTGAATGTACCTGTTGCAACATATTCTGGCGCTGCATATCCGTAAGTTCCCATGACCCTCGTAGACACGTGGCTTTTATCACCAGAAGGTCCATCCCTAGCCAGCCCAAAATCAGACAGCTTTGCATTGTATTGCTGCGATCATTATCACAAAAAGCCGAAGATTAATTAAATTTGAATTAACTTGTACAACGCATCAAGTACATACGCATGCAAGAATAAATACTAACATACCACATCAAGTAAGATATTAGAAGTCTTCAGATCCCTATAGATAACTTTAGCTTCATCACTATGAAGAAAAGCAAGTCCCTTGGCAGCACCAAGAGCTATCTTCATTCGAAGAGTCCACGATAGAGGCTGAAAATGCGCAGATCCTGTTTGTCCAAGGATTTGATAGGATCCCAAGTCAAACACTAACCACAGAGTAAACTAATACGAGTATGCATGGGGGAACATAATGAATGAATGAATGAATGAATGACTAGTTAAAACTTACTCCTGAAAAGATGGTTCTCCATGCTGCCACGAGGCATGAACTCATACACCAAAAGCCGATGCTCATCTTCCAGGCAATAACCGATCAATTTCACAAGGTTGGGGTGTCGTAGTTGGCCAAGATAGTTAATTTCCGTCTATCAGACAAAAACCAATGACACCAAATTAACTAGTTTGCTCCTAAATTATTCGAAAAGAATACATAAAGAAATATGAGTAGATGAGATAGGGGAGAGAAGAGGGATGCATGGGACACTGACCAACCATTCTCGATGGCCTTGAGGGCCTTCTTGATTGAGTCTCTTGACAGCAATGACCATTCCGGTACCAGGGCGGGCAGGAGCAAGAGATTTCTCATCAATCCATCCCTTGAAAACAGCCCCAAAACCACCTTCTCCCAAAACACTATCAGGGCGGAAGTTTCGGGTCGCTGTTTTCAGTTCATTGAAGGTGAAATTCTTCAAATTAGAAGACTGCAAAATCTCACCCTCACTTCGAGGAGTCGGAGGTGTTGAGGGCTTGCTATCTGACCCATTTTGTCCTACACAAAGCCGGATTAGTTCTACTTACACAAATAAATGGACACAACACAACACATGGTGCTCATCATAAATTACACCGTAAAAAAAAGCATAGAACGAAAGACACTAGGAAATAACATCCGATCCCAACAATAAAATCCGCTCCAGATAGTAATTATTGGTTCATTTCCTATCTATTCTAATTATCCTCAGTCCCAATCATTTGCTTACCTTTAATTAAATTATTATTTTTCACAAACAATATAAAAATAAACGAAACAAATAACTGAGACAGAAAAATGATCTTTTTGCAAAATTCATTTTAATAGTACATCATCTTTGACATCGATTTTTGTATTTCATTATCATACTCCAGAATATCACTGATTTTGATTTAATCTAGTACGAGTATATTTTAAACTTGAAGTCATACTCCAAGTAAGAAATTGTTAAAACATCCTGTATATATTCCTGTGATTAAGGTACTAAAATGGAGATAGCCAAATCTCATGAACAAATATGGGGAAAATATCTAAAGGCAGCTACATATCTAAATAGGTACGAGTAATACACTTCCCATCGCATCATTACAGTTACAGCTACCAAGATGAATCCCCCTTCTACCACCAAACTAAATTTAACCGTTATTGTGTGAGACGGTTTCACCTGATCGCAAGACGGTCCCTTTATACAAAAAAAAATGACTGATTTAATCACATAGCAGGAGTAAGTGGTAACCATAATCACCCCATCTAAATACTGTTGTGTGCATGAAAAATAAATCATTTGTATATGAAGAACATAAAAAGCAGCAGCATGATAATCCACGAAATCATACTCCCTCCGTTCATAATCCTTTGCCCCATTTATGAGTGATATTTTAATGAAACGGGGCAAAAGATAATGAATGGAGCGAGTATATTCAACAAAAACATGAAACTAACCAGTATGAAGAGGACTCTCAGCCTTGATTTGGTTACTCAAGCAAGCTCCCATATAATTCACCTATCTCTATCTGTATCTTGAGATCAAACTAAAAACACAAATATTGAGACCTATAAAAGCAGCAACGACTAGGGAAAAAACACACTAGCTTCCAGAAGCTACAACCAAAAACTGACTTTTATTATAGATCACAAGTTTAAAGCAAGTTGACCACTTTCTTTCTATTATGTTAAGATGCATGCATTGAACTGGGGATTTTGAAGATGGGTCTTTCACATAGATCTGGTGCTCAAACACTAAATGAAAGAACTATAATATTGAGATTAATAAACAAAAAAAGTTAGGCTGAATTGATCACTGATGATAGATACAAAAATGAAAACAGTTTATTTCTCTTCTTCTTGTTGTTGTTGTTGTTTTATGAGTTTGACTGGGGAATAGTAGTTGTTGGGCAGAGACGGGAAGAGAAGACAGTTAGGACACGGAAAAGATTCTTGATAACAATGTTTACAAAAAGACTAGTATGATTATGAGTAATAAAATATGAGTGTATGTAGTGTGTGAGTTTGATTGATTGATTGATTTGGGAGGATTAGTAGGGGATAATGTCTTTTGTGTTGGATGGATGTGCAAGTGGAAACTCGGAAGAAACTTTGTGGGAAAGGAGAAAGTTTGTGGGAAAGGGGCAATTATGACTTCTCATCACAAAATAAACTTTAAGGGGTCGTTTGGTTGCCCTTTTAAATTATGGGAAGTAGAACTTTCCATGAATTGATAAACTGAGAAGCTGTTTGGTTGCCCACTTTCCGAGAATTCTCACTTCCTTCACAATGGGGGAAGTTATTCACCAAGTCCCCCTTGGTATGTAGAACTTCCCGCATGAAGTCATTTCCCCCATGGGAACCAAACAATATTTTTGTAATTCCCATGAAATACAAATTCACGTGAATTTAAGTTCCCAATAACTCCATCTTTCCATGGTGAATCAAACGAGCCCTAAGTTTAACCATTGTGAGAAAATGAAAGGAAATGGAGGAGTGAATTTCCTCTACATTATCTTCCATTCTTTTTGGATGGTTTAGATTCGTTTCAAAATGATGATCGGTTTTGATGAGGTGGAGTATGATTAATGATATTATATTGTTTTATTAGAGGTAATGAAAGGTAATGGAGAGAAAAACTAATGGAGAGGATCAAAATGCTGCGATTTGTGGATTTGTGTGCATGGTGGTTCAGTGGAATTGATTTAGTTTGCTCGAGTTGGGGGAAAGAATTGAATTATAAGGTGTCATCAACGAGTTTTGAGTGAGTTCAAATCATAACAGATCAAACTTTTGTGTAGTCAATGTAACACAAAACAAAGTGATGTAAGCACTAGAGATGGAGACGTGTTCTCTTTTTTTTGTACTCTCAACGCCCGCCACCCTTTCATTCGTTCATCCAGAATTTATACATTCGATTAAGAGGTGATGGTCGTGTTAGAAAGCTTTTTGATCAAGGACCTGTAGTGCCCGTCATTTCATGAGTTTTGTTGGTCGGCTTTGAGGCATTTCATGTTGGCTGAAGTTTGGTTTTGGCTATGTAAGTAAGTAAAAAGGTCGAGTTCAATTAGATTTGTATAGATTGTTCGTGAAAAGTTGGATCGATCGACCTATAAGGTCGGTTGATCCACTTTCCCTCGTTTGGTTGATCAACTTGGGCTTCATTTTGGACGCGAATTAGCTTTTTTTCATGAATTGGTTTTAAATCGTTGTAACTTATACTTTACGCTCGTGTTAAACACTTCTTGAACCTTAGTAATCAGAATCATTCATCTTATTAAACATCTTGATAGGCTTAGTCGTGTCACCTAATCAAAGATAATACAGAGTACTAAATTACTATTAACTGGGTAGTTAGAAGTAAGTAGGGTCCAACACAAGAACACAGAAGATGCTAAATACAATACTCCCTTTCATTTAATGAAATCATACCATTTGAACACAGAGTATTTACGTCTGAGTGTTTGACGATATTCAAATTGGGCACAAAATGCAAAGTTGAGAAGATGTCAACTTATCCTTTTGTCTATATTTTCAAGAATAAAACACGTTATAACCAGCATGATGTCATTATAAAAAAAAATCAATCACAACCACATTTACTCTGTCGCATGATAGGTTAGGACATCCCGATCCTGCAATGATGACGGAAATCATTGGAAATGCAAAATGTGAGAGTTATAAAATCAAGTGATTTTCGCATGTTCAAAAATTATTATACAACCATTAGTAAGTAAAAATAAAAAATTAGGCACCTGCACAGGGCATTTCTTGAAAGGATTCAAGGGGATATATATGTGGCCCAATCAACCCACAATATGAATCATTCAAATATTTTATGGTATTAATGCATCTACAAGATGATCATATGCAACTCTTCTTTTCACGCAGAATTTTGCCTTTGCAAAATTACTAGCTCAAATAATAAGGTTAAGAACTCAATTTCCAAATCAAAATATCAAGAAAATTTGTGTGGACAATGTAGCGGAGTTTACATCTCAATTAAGCATTCAATAAATATTGTATGTCAATTGGCATAGACATTCAACATCTGGTCGCACATGTCCATACTCAAAATGGCTAGATCACACTAAGAAAAATATACACAAAAAGTTATACAAAGATTCAGATTTCAGAATAGCTAGATCATACCCCTGGCTAAGTTTTCCAATGGTACATGGGTCGTCCATACTCTTAGTATTGAAAATGATGAATTTCGACCACGAGAAGAAAATGAAGACATCCTAGGAGCAGAAGTACCATACTTTAGCGCAATAGGTGCACTAATATATCTTGCAAATAACACCCGACCAAACATAACATTTTCAATCAACTTATTAGAGAGATTTAATGCATCACCCACAAAGAGGCATGTGAATGAGATTAAACATTTGTTACAATATCTTTAAGGAACCTAAGACTTAGGTTTGTTCCACCCAAAAAAGAAGGGATGCTACATTGGTTGCGTATGTAGATGCTGGATGCTTATCAGCCCGCAAATAGCAAAAATCACAATAAGGTATATATTTACATATGGTGGTATATCCATACCCTCGAAGTCAACAAAACAAACTTTGACCGCAACATCATCAAATCACGTATAACTCATCGCTCTCTATGAAGCTTCTAGAGAATGTGTAAGATTGAGGTCCATGAGACAATACATTGAAAATGAACGTGACATTAAGCCAAATGATCAATCAACGGTAATATATGAATGAAGACATATTGCATACATTACCAAGTGAAAGAATGTTACACGGAGTATCAAAAAAGATAAAACTAACACATATCACCGAAATTCTTTTTCGCACACGATCTTCAAGAACAAGGGGTAGTTAACGTTCAACAAGCTCGTTCAAATGATGGGGATGAAAATCTCACCCTGATATTTCCTCTACGCTCTGTCCCAAGCCCATAACTATAACAGTAATTATGGAAGAAATTTCTTCCCAACGTTAATTGTATATACTTTAGGTTGCTATACAAATAAGTGATCTAAAAGTACAACAATTACTCTCAATCCTTCTCTTCCACCACTTTCTCAACAACCAAAATAAGAAGACATTAAAACCAATCTCAGTTACTCCCATCCATTCAGTTATTTACATGGAGGGTTTCACAACTTTTAGGAAAAGTAGTAAAAGTAAGAGTATTATTGGTAAATCAAATGGTTTTATGGGTCCACCAAAATTAAAGTAAGAGAAAAGTAGTGACATTTTGTGTAAATAGAGTAAGGATATAAGAGTTATATGGTAAAGTATTTTACCAAAAGAGGAAGGTAAACAATTGATTGGATTGTCCATTTATAGTAAGTGTAAAGAATTGAATGGATAGAAGAGAATAAAAAATTGTAATGCCACGTAAACTACGAGTAGTAAAAAGTGAGTACACTACTCTCTCGCAGTAGTTTCATCAAATTCAAGCTTTACACTTGCTATAAATGGACCATCTAATTAAAGCTTTACAATTACTATAAATGGATACACCTACTATAAATGGACCATCCAATCAAAGATTTACATTTTTTTTATGACAAAAAACTATACCGTACAATTCTCATATCCTTAATCTATTTACACAAAATGACATTATTTTTTACCCACTTTAAGGTGGATCCATAAAATCATTTGATTTACCAATAATATATTTATTTTTAGGGTTATTTAATAGCAATAATACTGACTATTGGACGTATTCCAATAATAATACCAATTACAGTTAATCCCAGAATAATACATCGAATTAAAGTATTCTAATGATAATGGTACAGTGGACCGGTTACCTGAATAACCGGTCCACCTCCCCTTAAATGCTTCATTTAATTCCTACCGTCACCATTACCATTTACTTCACTCTTCATTTACTTATCACTCTCCCTTGCGTGAATCTAGACTTGATAAGAGGAAGAAATCTGGTACAACAATTGTGAATGACAAAACAGATTTCACAAAATCTAGTGGACTATTTATTAAAACATAAACATAAACTCCCGAATTAGACCCAGAAACCATAATCGAAACACTAATCAAATAAATATAAACCCAGAAAATAAACCTAGCTAATCAAAACAAAACCCCAAATTGTCGAAATTTGTAGAAAGATAAAATACTATTTGATTAACCTAGTGAATTGTGCTAAAATTGGAAATTAGAAGCGAATCAAGTCCCGAATTGGACCCAGAAATCATAAACGAAACGGTAATCAAATAAATATGAACCCAGAAAAAAAAACCTAATTGAAACCAAAATCCCAAATTTGTATAAAATAAAACAAATTAGCAATGCTTAAAATTGAAAAGAGAGTAGCTGGGAGTTAAAGGAGACAGAGAATCAGAGATAGGCGATAATTAATTTTGATGGTTTGATTGATTATCAAATTGGATAATGCTTTGTATGTCTTTTTTTTTTTTTTAATTAATGAAGTTTATGTTTATGTCTTGACGGAGAACCCATTATTAGATTTAATGAGGAGAGGAGGTAATGAAAATCAATACTTTTTTAAATTTTTTTGCAGAGTTATCAGACAAAGATTTAAGTAGGAGAGAGATGAAGAAATAGGGTAAAGAAAGAGGGCGAGTGAGGATTGAATAGATTGAAGTAGCAGGTTAATTTTCAAGACGGTTACCTACTGTTGCAGGTAACATCATATGCAACTGTACCATTATCATTAGAATACTCCAATTCAATGTATTATTCTGGGATTAACTGTAATTGATATTATTATTGGAATACGCTCAATAGTCGGTATTATTGCTATTAAATAACCCTTATTTTTATCTTCTTTCTTAAATTTGTTGAAACATTCCAGGTAGGGGTGTAAACGAGCCGATCTGAGCTCGAGCTCGGGTGGGCTCGGGTTTGGCTAGTAAATTTGAACTCGTGCTCGGGCTCGGCTCGAAGCTCGTCGAGCTCAAAAAATTGAAGCTCGAGCTCGGGCTCGGCTCGAGCTCGTACCAAGCTCGTTTACCATTATATTTTTTCGTCTCTTTATAAATATATATAACTAAAAATAACTTTTGTAAAAGACAAAAAAATATTGTTACAAAATTTTAAAGTATAATAATTATAAATATCAAATAAATATATTTTTAGAATTATTAGAATTTAAAATTATTAAACTTATAATGTAAAAAACTAAAAAAACGAGTCCAAACGAGCTTCCAAGCCGAGCCTTACTGAGCTCGGGTTCGGCTCGGATTTGAACAAGCTCGGCTCGAGCTCGAGTTCGAGCTCGTTTTGACCGAGCTTGAGCCGAGCTTTGACCGAGCCGATTCCGAGGGCTCTACGAGCCGGCTCTGATCGTTGACACCCCTAATTCCAGGTAAAACATGAATTGGATGAGAGAGTATTAATTTATCAATGGGATAAAATAATGAAATAAAAAAGTCGGGTATTATTGGTAAAGACAAATTTTTATTTGTGACGATAGATGAAAGACAACTCATATATTGTCTCCTAACTTATCTAGGATATTATTTGATTGGTCGGTCTGTGACCCATATATCCGTTATTAATAAAGAACTTTGTGACTTGTGACACGCTACGTCTGTAACTGCTGGTATTGAAGAAAGAAGGCGGGGAGAAGAAGTTGTAGTTCCATCCTTGATTCCTTCATCCATGTCTCCTTCTGATTCCTCTTCCGATGCTTCCATCGTCCGTCTCAATATTGGTACTTATTTCTCGCTCACTCCATCCCCAGCTTTTCTTCAATTTCCAACACTGCTAATAATTAACCTAATTTCTGGTGATAAATTAATTAAGTAATTGATGATGATTGTGTGAGTTCAATTGTGAAGGGGGAACCAAATTCTGCACTACCATTGATACATTAACGCAGCGAGAGCCTGATTCCATGCTCGCCGCCATGTTTAGTGGTCGTCACACTCTCTCCACAGATTCCCAAACGGTTCTTTTCTACCCTTCTTGCTTTTCTCATCTAATTCTTGATCACAATTGATTCATGTTTTATCCCTTTTAATCGCTACCCATGAATCATGATGACGATTACGATTCTAAATTGGATTGACATTGACTCCTTAATCTACTAGAAATAGAGATTTGTTCAAAGTTCTAGTCTTTAGTTTACGGATTTTATGTTTCTGTCTTTGTATTTTGGGAATGCTCTTTATGAGTGATTTGTGCACGCACTTGGTCCAATTACGATAAAACAATTTTGAAGGGGACAGAGGGAGTAACCCCATTGCCTTAGTCCCTCAAGGGCTCGCGCAAATGGCCGGGAAGAGGAATTGGATGTACACAGCCTTACCTTGGTTTAGTTTACACACAAATGAACCATAATGAAAATGGCATTGAGAATTGCATCTAATGGGGGTTATTTCACATTGTAAAGATGCGTATTCAGCTTAGGGAGTCATTTTAGCGTACTCCATTATGATCAAGAATCGAAGAATAGTGAATCTTTGACTGGGATGCTATGTAAAAATAATAAGAAATCATTAACAAATTTATGTATTGGCTTATTGTAAGCTGTCAAACGATTGTAGCGGTAGATATGCAGGAAATAAGAAACAAAAATGAACCAAGCTGAGAGAAAGTGGTTTGTAAAACGAGCTAGAGGGGATGCACCTTTATTGCTCACCTTGATGTCAAAGCCACAACCCATTATCTAACAAAAATACAAAATCATGTGAGGGTTAGAAGATAACACTAAATTAATAGGGTGGCCAAAGTTGTGGGAGTAATCATGGAAGATGAGAATACGATGTAAAAGGATGAGTGTAAAACGAGTAGAGGGTATAACAGCTAGCAACGTGGTAAAATTGCCACTTCAGTTTCTGTTTTGTTTCTGAGTGACCAGTTTTCTGCTACTGACGAACACTACCAACAGCCGCTTAAAATTACAGTAGTTAAACCTTACTAGCCTTGTAAACTATTTGCTTTGGCAGCAATAATCATGTTATCTTACCGGCCTGTAAGCTTATTCAAGTTCAGCATCATTGTACCCTCTTAATGATGGGATATTCCTCTGCGACTGTATGCTCTATACTGGAAATTAATCATATTTATGTCCTGTACAAAGTTTATTTCTCGGTCTTATCTAGCATACATTTTATTTCTGACGCAGCGATATATATATTGCAGGGTTACATCTTTGTTGATAGAGATGGTACACATTTTCGGCATATCTTGAACTGGTTGAGGGATGGTGTTGTTCCCACTCTGAAGGACTCAGATTATTCCGAGATATTGCGAGAGGCTGAATACTTTCAATTACTTGTAAACTATACTCTCCTAACTTTTTTATTTCAGTATCCGATTCTTGGTGTTTGAATCCGTAATTTAAGTATGAACACTAGCACGAGTAGTGTGGATGGGGTGGCTTTTGGGTTGGGGGGGATTGTGTGGTGGCGCGTTAGAGTGGTGGTGGGGATGACCTACGCGGCTACGCCACATCATTCTTTACCTGATATAACAGGTCAATAAGCGGGCCTATTTTGAGAATAAGATACACTTAGTTCGGTTTATTTTAGGCTAAATCGTAATTGAGATTATTTTGAGAAGATTGTAATACTATGGATTATTCCCATGAATTTTCCTTGTTTCTATATTGATAATATCATTATGTTTTAGGGGTTGATTGAAGGGTTAAGTGCCACATTGTGTAAGAGGAGAGAAGAGGAAGAGTTGAACTGTGAACTTACTCGACGTGATATTATCAAATGCATTCAGTCGGAAAAAGTAAAGTTTCGTGGGGTGAATCTTTCTGGTCTTGACCTCTCAAAATTGGTAAGACACTTTCTGAAAGCGCCAGCTATCTATAAAATTTGTTCTACGTCAGTGCTTGTCTTTAGCTATAATTTAAACAGTAATGATTTCTGGTAGCAAAATTATTGTCTACGTTTTTTTAATTAGTATTATTACTACTACTCCGTATTATATTTTATTTATTAAACTTTTCTCTTTTCTCTTTTCACTTGAAACTTGCAACTCTTTAAAAAAATTCCTAATACTTTACTCCGATTATCTTTTTGGGACTAAGACTCCGAGGTTGTTTCTTTTTAGTCTTTGGTTAAGGTCTATTTTCATTTTCTGACTTTGTTTAAGGTCTATCACTTTCTGTGATATAAGCTCTTGACTGCTAAAACTTCTTTGTTTCAATAGAACGCACTTATGATTAAAGTTCTGTACAGACATTATATTTTAGCATCTTACTTGTGCATATTACTTGTGCTGAAAAGTGAAAACTGTGGCGCTTTGCTCATTGCTAAAATTGAATGTTTTCCTGCTTTTTCTTATTGGCAATGAGTGTGCTCGCTGAAGCAAGATATAGTCTATAGAAGCTTAGACCTATTAGCTATATATATATTTATGAATGATGTCACAAGGGCCATACTGTGGTCCCTGTCACTTCTTCGTTAGCTAATATGGTAATAAGATTTTTATCTGCGTAGGAGTTGTACTTGTGCTAATGAGAACATTATCTGAAGATAACAGATATCCCTGTCTCTATATCTGTCTCAGTCATTTCCTTGTATGATTAATTAACCCATTGCTCCTGCAAAGAGGGACACTTGATAGACAAGACAGTCTTCTGATCTGTTAACTCTCCAATATTTACAAATTCAGGATCTTTCTTATGTGGATTTTAGCCATGCTTGTCTAAAGGGCGTTTTCTTCTCCCGTGCAAACCTTCAGTGTGCAAAATTTCGGGTATGTTAATCCAATTTGACGATTTGTTAGCTTCTTGTTGAAGTTCATATGATTTGTTTTCATGGGTAACATTGTTTGATATTACTTTCCCAGGACGTAGATGCCGAAGGATCAATCTTCCACAATGCGACTTTGCGTGAGTAAGAGACTTGAGGAAACTGAATATATTTGATTCAACAGCTGAGTGATTAATTGTTGAACTGTCTATCTTTCTTTTTTCTTTTTTCTTTTTTCTTTGTGCGTTTGACCCTACTATTCTTTGTTTCTCGTTCAAATGTATGTGTTACTGATTGGTTATTCGGTTTGTGTTGCGCACTAAAGATGTGAGTTTACTGGAGCTAATCTCCGTGGAGCTTTGCTAGCTGGAACTAACTTGCAGAGTGCAAACCTACAAGGTAATGATCCTTTCAGTTGGTTTATGCTATGAGAAGGTGTACCCATGATTCCCTGAGTTGCAATATAAACCGTAGTCATAATTTTGTTGCATTTGTATCACTTATTCTATTATCCTGGTAGTTTGAAAGTGATGAATTGCCTTTTCGCTCTTTGCTGCCATCATTGGGTGGTTTTAGGGGTTATTTACATATACAAGGATAGACAAAAACATGCTTATATTCTGAAATATGTAAGTCTCTGTGTAGTTCTGTTGATCGTCAATTCTAAGTGTGTATTGGTGATTGGCCTTGCTATTATCATTCCAGGTTTTGCTATGCGTTTTGATCTGTCTCTCCGTTTATTTTCAACTAAACATATGTGTAGTTGTTGCTCGTGTCCTTACTGATCTTTTCCATTAAGTATTCCTTTTGAATTCATGTATCAGCTCATTGCTTGCAGATGCGTGTTTGATTGATTGTAGTTTCTGTGGGGCTGATCTACGTTCCGCTCACTTGCAGGTTCGACATCCTTGTTACTAGTTATAAAAATTTTAAATCGGGTACCCTTGTATCTTTTTTCTTCGTCTAGCTTAGTTCCTTTTCTTTATGTAGTTTTCTCTGGCTCTATACGAAGTTGTCAACTGGTTGCATTAGAGGAACACGTATTTTACATAGTTCTTGGTTGTTTTTTATTCTGCAAACACGCCCTTTCTCATTGAAGGCAGAATATAGGAGAGATTAGGATTAAAGTAAACACAAACGTGCAGTATAAAGTGAAAGGAGGGTGATTCCATCCTAATGTAGCTTATTTTCGGTTTAATCTCCCCTTGCCTGCTATAGGAGATATCCATGTACACGTTGTGGTAGTAATTATAACTGTTTGAGGTACTCTTATGACAGTTTCTTGTTCAACGTTAATACTTACAGCTGCTTCTATCCTAGTTTTCCTATTCAGATTTCTCTGGTAGATCCTAATATCTATATGGACATTTTAAAAATAGAAGTGGGGTTTCTTCCCAAAACTGAAATGAGTTTTCCTTTAGTAGTTGCATAAAAATTCAAAATGCAAGTTTATGTGTGTATTCACTTTCGTTAATCATCAGTCTGCAGATCTTACTAATGCGAACTTAGAAGGAGCCAATCTGGAAGGTGCTAACTTAAAGGTAAAATGGGTTCGTGGATCTTATATATTGTGTGGTTTTTCTGTGGGGAGTGGAGTCAATGTTTGATTTGTGCACTTCTATTTTCAGGGGGCAAAGTTGACAAATGCTAATTTAAAGGGGGCAAACCTTCAGCGAGCTTATTTACGGCATGTCAATCTTCGAGAAACTGTAAGTTGATCCAGTTGAATTGTTTCAGTTAATTTTGTTCATGGGTAAAAGCTTGTTCTCTAGATGCTAGGCTGTGAATCCCGAATTCTGTATAGGCCTAACCGCCGAATGGCTAGTGGAAGAAAAAATTGCTGTTAGATGATGATGTTGGAAAGGGTGATAATCATTATATCAATAGCTATCTGCATAGTAACATAGTTACATAGTGCTTGCTTCCCTGCCTTGTATATTGTGCTTGACCTCTTACAGAGCTAAAAGTTACTGTACGATTCTAGCCAAGATGCTTAGCTGCGAAATGTTTGTATATTAATCCGTGGGACCTAAACCCTGTAGCCACTAGCCACCACGACTTTTCTACTATGATTCCAGTTTTGCACTTCACTTGGATGCCCCGAGCTATAGGTTATTTTCTCTTTACAATCTAGAAGTGATTGTTCGTTAGGCCAGGCCAGGCCAGGCCGAGTTAGAGCCAGATTGGACACATGAATACCACAATTTTGTGGTTCCAGCCAGGTCGGGCGAACTGTATGGGGTTGTTTGGTCTGCACAAGCTGGTGACAACAGCTTTGGACCATTCAAGCTTTACATGCCATAGTGATGCTGCCTAACTTCTACTCTTTCTAATTTCTTTTCTATTTTTCTGTATTTGTTTTTGGGAAATTCTTTGTCCTTCATTCCTTATACGAAGTATTACCATTTTACCATGCTCTAATAGGATTCATACAATTACCAAACGTGTCATTCTTTAGCCAACATTACACACCTAACCAAATCTATGAACCACTAACTATATGAAATCAATAATTTAACCACCACCCACCTTCCTCTGTTTCCAACACTCCTGAGCACCAGCGGAGCGCTGGCCACTATTAGTCACTATTAGCCATCTCAAATTACTCATGTGGACCCAGACATCACATAGCAATGCCCACTGAGCATTAGCCACCACCCTACCTCCTTGAATCCTCGATTCCCCGAGCTCCTGGAAACTTGATGACTGGCCAACACCCTGCCTTCTCGATCTCACTGAGCCCTACCAACCACTGACCTGTCATTTACACTGCCAAGCATTCACCTCCTTCTCTTCCACTCTCTCCGACACAACTTTGAGAACTTTAAATACACTGCCAAGTAATTATCTCTTTTCCTAAGACTAAAATCACTGCAGTACTTTTTTTTTTTTACAAATTTCTAGCCTAAAAAATTTTGGTTGCTCAGAATTATTGAGGACAAGGTAAGTCCAGCACTGGTGTCAGTGGTTACAATGATAAGTAGTTGGCTAACTGGCTCTAGTGGGGTTAGTAGTCTAATTGAGTTTGGAAGTTCCTTATGTACAATATCCCCTTGTACTTTCTTATTTGATATCGGCTGTCTTTAAGAAAGTGAGAAGAAAGGGAGATATATGAAAAGAATAGTTCACAGTCAATGATGTGGTGATTGCTAGGCTTGTGAAGAAACCAGTGAATGATTGTTGGTAGATTTAATGTGGGAGAGTAGGGGACACATATCCAAGTAGTGAGATGGTCGGACGGGAATCGATAGAAATTTATGGTAAAACATGGACGAAACATGAGATTTGATTTGATAACAAATAACACAGATAGAGTCGTTTTGTTGGTAGAAAGAAAGAAAATACTTACAGTTTGGCAAATTGAGGGGCACTAAGATGAAAATGTGTGCAAGGTTTTACTCCCTCCTTTCCAATAGGTTGTTCACATTTTTCAAAATCTCCCTCATGTATTTTGAAAGATGTGAACTTGAAGGAATGGAGGGGGTAATTTTTGTGCATAAATTAAATATATGTAATCAAAATATCAAATGGAATAGAGGGAGCTCCTCTTCAGCGGCAGGGTCAACGGATTGTTTTTTCCCCGTTATCTTGGTTCTATTCTCCAGAGAATTAGACGACGATGTGGCCCGTAAGTGGGATGGTTGAAATGGAAAAGCGCAATGGGGTTACTATGTGATCAAGGATTCAAGGAGTACCTCACAAATTAAACAGTAGTTTTTCTAGTATCTATCTTATCAAAGAAATGGTTTTTCATGTTTTCCGTTTTATTTATGGAACCTTAACAGAGACATTTGTACGTGGTTCACGTGGTCTTCTGTGATATATGACCCAAAGTTATGGCACTCATACATGCGTCGGATGCAACATGATTGGAGTGTCTGTCGAACATCTCTGGCTGTTTTTTGTTTTAAAAATTAATGGACTCCCAAATACTGTCAAATAAGTATCTTGACCAATTACGCAGTCATAGATACAGTCCTGTGACATTGATATGTCGTTACCTTTTTGCAATCTGAAGTCGGTAAAACAATTTTACATGTGTAACCTTGTTTTCTTCCTTATCTCAGGACTTGGAGGGTGCAAAGCTTGATGGTGCCAATTTGCTTGGAGCAATTCGTTAGCAATTCAGCCTGGAGGTGGGCATAAATTTATGCATTACTACTATTTACTAACCTCGACGCCTTTTTTGAACCTGCAATTTATTTTTAATACTGTTTGGTATATTGCTGTAGACGGGCAGCTGGAAGCTAAACTCTTTAGTGCGCCGACTGCTGATGAGTTTTATGGGTTATTGTTGGTAGTGTTGCTGCTATAACTTTGGCTACGGATCGACATAAAATGTACAGAGAAGAAAATGAGAGCTTGTCAAACTCTTGACCCTCTGCCCCCTATATTTTTGTTACTACCAGAATCTTCACATTCTTGAGCTATATTGATGGAATGACCTGCAGTATTATAGTACCTCGGCTATAAAGGCAATCTTATGCCTTTTCAAAGTCTCTCTATTGAGGACAAAAATATCATTATATTATATCGGGATATTTTATTTGGTGTGGACTATGTACAGCGTGACTATGAATCCATTTTATTTCCAGAACCCAAATAGCCGAAAAAATGTGGATAATAACCTTCAAAGTCGATCGTTTTTGGTTGTTTTCGAAAGGAGTGAAATTTGTCCTAAAGCGCGAATGTTTTTTTCACGAAAACTTGTCTATAGGCACATAAAGGTTAATAATGACTGTTATTACCGTCTGATGCGATATAAAATGAAGTATATAATTTATTTCGACTGATTCTGAAATGTTTGAAAAATTATCTTATGCCTTTTAAAAGTCTCTATTGATGACAAAAATATCATTATATAACATCGGGACATTTTATTTGGTGTAGAGCATGTTCAACGCGACTATGAACCCATTTTATTTTCAAGACCCAACAGCCCGAAAAAATGTGGATAAAACCTTCAAAATGGCTTCAAATTCGCGCCAAACAAACACCACACAAAATGAAATGTCCCAGGTGTCGGAATCAGTCGAAACATGAGTTATATTCCAATTTATATCGTCTCAGAGGGTTCGAATAATCATTATTGTGCATTCTATTCCTATAGACAAGTTACGTCTAAAAACATTCGCGTTTAGATTAACTTTTCCCTCTTTCGAAAAATAGCCAAAAACGATCAATTCTGAAGGTTATTATCCACGTTTTTTCGGCCTTTTGGACCCCGAAATAAAATGGTTCCAAATGCGCGCCAAACAAACCCCACACCAAATGAAATGTCCTGATGTAATATTAGGATCATATGGTTTTAAATCGAAACATTTAAGAGCCATAATTTTATCGTTCGAGAGGAGTCGGAATCCGTCTAAACCTAAGTTATATTCCAATTTATATCGTGTCAGAGGGTTCGAATAATTAAACATTATTAGACATTCTTTTTCAATCGACAATTTTTCGTCAAAAAACACTCGCGTTTAGATCAACTTTCCCCGCTTATGAAAAAATAGCCAAAAACAATCGATTTTGAAGGTTAATATCCACGTTTTTTCGGCCGTTTGGGCCCTGAAATAAAATGGTTCCAAATTCGTGCCAAACAAACCCCACACCAAATGAAATGTCTCGGTGTAATATGAGGGTTATATGGTTTTAAATCGAGACCTTTAAGAGCCACAATTTTATCGTTCGAGAGGTGTCGGAATGAGTCGAAACATGAGTTATATTACAATTTATATCGTGTCAGAGGGTTCGAATAAACAGTATTAGGCATTCTATTTCAATCAACAATTTTTCGTCAAAAAACACTTGCGTTTAGATTAACTTTCCCCGCTTACGAAAAAATAGCCAAAAACAATCGATTTTGAAGGTTAATATCCACGTTTTTCGGCCTTTTTGGTCCCTGAAATAAAATGGTTCCAAATTCGTGCCAAACAAACCCACACCAAATGAAATGTCCCGGTGTAATATGAGGGTCGTATGGTTTTAAATTGAGAACTTTAATAGCTATATTTTTATCGCTCGAGAGGTGTCAGTCGAAACATGAGTTACATATTTCAATTTATATCGAGTCATAGGATTCTAATAATCATTATTAGGTATTCTATTCCTATCGACTAGTTTTCTTCACAAAAAAATCGCGTTTAGATCAACTTTCCCCGATTACGAAAAATAGCCAAAACAATCGATTTTGAAGGTTATTATCCACGTTTTTTTCGGCCTTTTTGGTCCCGAAATAAAATGGTTCCAAATTCCCGTCAAACGAATCCCACGCCAAAGGAAATGACGTGATGTAATAGGAGGGTCATATGGTTTTAAATCGAGATCTTTAAGAGCCATAATTCTATCGTTCGAGAGGTGTCGGAATCCGTCGAAACATGAGTTATATTCCAACTTATATCATGTCAGAGGGTTCAAATAATCATAATTAGGCATTCTATTCCAATCGACAAGTTTTCGTCGAACAACTTTCGCGTTTAGATCAACTTTCCGTGCTTACGAAATATAACAAAAAATGATCGATTTTGAAGGGTTTTTTTTTTTAAGGTTATTATCCACGTCTTTTCGGCATTTTGGGTTCCGAAATAAATTGGTTCCAAGTCCGCGCAAAACAAACCCCACACAAAATGAAATGTTGCGGTGTAATATGAGGGTGTCATATGGTTATAAATCGAGACCGTTAAAAGCCATATTTTTATCGCTCGAGAGGTGTCAAAATCTGTCGAAACATGAGTTATATTCCACTTTATATTGAGTCAGAGGGTTCGATAATCATTATTAGGTATTCTATTTCTATCGACAAGTTTTAATGAAAAAACATTCGCGTTTAGATCAACTTTCTCCGCTTACAAAAAATAGCCAAAAACGATCGATTTTGAAGGTTATTATCCACGTTTTTTCGGTCTTTTGGATCCCGAATTATAATGGTTCCAAATTCGTGCCAAACAAATCCCACACCAAATGAAATGTCCCGGTGTAATATGAGGGTCATATGGTTTTAAATCGAGACCTTTAAGAGCCATATTTTTATCGCTCGAGAGGTGTCGGAATCAGTCGAAACATGAGTTATATTCAAATTTATATCTAGCCAGAGGATTCGAATAATCATTATTAGGTATTCTATTCTTATCGACAAGTTTTCTTCAAAAAAAATTCGCGTTTAGATCAACTTTACCCGCTTACGAAAAATAGCAAAAAACGATCGATTTTGAAGGTTATTTATCCACGTTTTTTCGGTCTTTTAGGTCCCGAAATAAAATGGTTCCAAATTCGCGCCAAACAAATACCACACCAAATGAAATGTCCCAGTATAATATGAGAGTTATATGGTTTTAAATCGAGATCTTAAAGAGCCATATTTTTATCGCTCGAGAGGTGTCGGAATCAGTCGACAAAATGAGTTATATTCCAATTTATATCGAGTCATAGGATTTGAATAATCATTATTAGGCATTCTATTCCGATCGACAAGTTTTATTCGAAAAACTTTTGGGTTTAAATAAACTTTCCCCGCTTACATAAAAAAACAAGAAACGATCGATTTTGAAGGTTATTATCCACGTTTTCCGGCCTTTTGGGTCCCGAAATAAAATGGTCCAAATTCGCGCCAAACAAACTCCACACCAAATGAAATGTCCCGGTGTAATATGAGAGTCATATGGTTTTAAATCGAGAACTTTAAGAGCCATAATTTTTCGTTCGAGAGGTGTCGTAATCAGTCGAAACATGAGTTATATTACAGTTTATATTGGGTCAGAGGGTTCGAATAATCATTCTTAGGCATTCTATTTCAATCGACAATTTTTCGTCAAAAAACACTCGCGTTTAGACTAGGGATGGCAACGGGTCCAGGACCCGGTCCAGACCCGGCGGGTCGGACCCATATGGGTCGGGTCTGGGTCTCATTTTTTCAGATCCGGCGGATCCGGGTCGGGTCTGGATCTTATTTTTAAAAACCGGGTCCGGGCCTGAAATACTGGACCCGGACCCGACCCGTGGACCCGGCACTTTAATTAAAAAAAAAAAGAAAACAAAAATCTACCAACATACATACGCAGAACTGCTAGCAAACAACTAAGTTACTAAAATAACTCACTCTCTCACTTCTTTCCTCACCATTTCAATGTTCATTCAAGGTTTCAAACCCTAGATACCGTCACCCTTTCAAAGATCATAGCGTGATAAAAAATACCGGCGAAATTTGAAATTTGGAAGAAATGAGGAATGTAGACAAAATAAAATAAAATAGTGAGACCCGCGGGTAGACCCGGACCCGGCGGGTCTGGATCCGGGTCTTAAAATTTTGGACCCGGCCGGGTCCGGGTCTAAGGTAATTTTGACGGGTCCGGGTCCGGATCCTAGTGGACCCGGTCCAGATCCGGTCCATTGCCATCTCTAGTTTAGACAACTATCCCCGCTTACGAAAAAATAGCCAAAAACGATCGATTTTGAAGGTTATAATCCACGTTTTTTTGGCCTTTTGGGTCCTGAAATAAAAAGGCTCCAAATTCGTGCCAAACAAACCCCACACCAACTGATATGTCTCGGTGTAATATGAGGGTCATATTGTTTTAAATCGAGAACTTTAAGAGCCATAATTTTATCGTTCGAGAGGTGTCGGAATCAGTCGAAACATGAGTTATATTACAATTTATATCTAGCCAGAGGGTTCGAATAATCATTATTAGGCGTTCTATTTCAATCGACAATTTTTTATCAAAAAACACTCGCATTTAGATCAACTTTCCCCGCTTAAGAAAAAATAGCCAAAAACGATCGATTTTGAAAGTTATTATCCACGTTTTTTCAGCCGTTTGGGCCCTGAAATAAAATGGTTCCAAATTCGTGCCAAACAAACCCCACACCAAATGAAATGTCTTGGTATAATTTGAGGGTCATATGGTTTTAAATCGAGACCTTTAATAAGAGCCATAATTTTATTGTTCGAGAGGTGTCGGAATCAGTCGAAACATGAGTTATATTACAATTTATATCTAGCCAGAGGGTTCGAATAATCATTATTAGGCGTTCTATTTCAATCGACAATTTTTTATCAAAAAACACTCGCATTTAGATCAACTTTCCCCGCTTAAGAAAAAATAGCCAAAAACGATCGATTTGAAAGTTATTATCCACGTTTTTTCAGCCGTTTGGGCCCTGAAATAAAATGGTTCCAAATTCGTGCCAAACAAACCCCACACCAAATGAAATGTCTTGGTATAATTTGAGGGTCATATGGTTTTAAATCGAGACCTTTAATAAGAGCCATAATTTTATTGTTCGAGAGGTGTCGGAATCAGTCGAAACATGAGTTATATTACAATTTATATCTAGCCAGAGGGTTCGAATAATCATTATTAAGTATTCTATTCCTATCGACTAGTTTTTTTCAAAAAAAAAATCGCGTTTAGATCAATTTTCCCCAATTACGAAAAATAGCCAAAAACGATCGATTTTGAAGGTTATTATCCATGTATTTTTCGGCCTTTTTGGTCTCGAAATAAAATAGTTCCAAATTCGCGCCAGACAAACACCACACCAAAGGAAATGTTCCGGTGTAATATGAGGGTCATATGGTTTTAAATCGAGATCTTTAAGAGCCATTATTCTATCGTTCGAGAGGTGTTGAAACAAGTCGAAACATGAGTTATATTCTAATTTATATCGTGTCAGGGTTCAAATACTCATTATTAGGCATTCTAATCCTATCGAAAAGTTTTCGTCGAAAAACTTTTGCGTTTATATCAACATTTCCCGCTTACGAAAAATAGTCAAAAATGATCGATTTTGAAGGTTATTATCCACGTTTTTTCGGTCTTATGGGTCCCGAAATAAAATGGTTCCAAATTCACGCCAAACAAACCTCACACCAAATGAAATATCTCAGTGTAATATGAGGGTCATATGGTTTTAAATCGAGACCTTTAAGAGCCATATTTTTATCGCTCGAGAGGTGTCGGAATCAGTCGAAACATGAGTTATATTCCAATTTATATCGTGTCAGAGGGTTCGAATAATCAGTATTAGGCATTCTATTCCTATCGACAAGGTTTCTTCAGAAAAAATTCGCGTTTTGATCAACTTTCCCCACTTACGAAAAATAGCCAAAAACGATCTATTTTGAAGGTTATTATCCTCGTTTTTTCGACCTTTTGGATCCTGAAATAAAATGTTTTTAAATTTGCGCCAAACAAACCCCACACCAAATGAAGTGTTCTGGTGTAATATCAGGGTCATATGATTTTAAATCGAGACCTTTAAGAGCCATAAGTTTATCGTTCGAAAGTTGTCGGAATCAGTCGAAATATGAGTTATATTCCAATTTATATCGAGTCATACGGTTCGAATAATCATTATTAGACATTCTATTTCTATCGACAAGTTTTCTTCAAAAAAAATCGCGTTTGGATCAACTTTCCCTGCTTACGAAAAATAGCCAAAAACGATCGACTTTGAAGGTTATTATCCACGCTTCGGCGGCCTTTTGAGTCCCGCAATCTTTGGGACGGAATTTGTTTAGTTTTGTGAAGTCGACCCACATTCGCCATTCCCCCTGATGGCCTGCTCTTTCTCGGTCGAAGTGTTTCGTTTCTTTTGTTTCACCGCCTTCGCCGTCGGTTCGACGTTCAGCTTATGTGTGTTTATCTGTCTTTATGCCCGACATTTCGTCGGTCGAGTAGGCAAATACAACCGCCGTTCTCTTTCAAAATCTTGACAACCTTTTGCTTGTAGTCTTCACTGAGGTCGACCTTCCTCTAATTCTACCATTATGTTCCTCCCGTCTCTAGACGATGTAAGATTTTCAATTTGGTCGTTTTGTGAGGCGGGCTATCGTCTTCCTCGTAACAGAAATTGCATATATCGCTCTTGCCTTTCGATTCTTCTTGGGACCTCTTCCGTGCTACTAAAGATAATTGTGCACAAAGAAGAAAAATAAAGACGGGATATTTGATACTCCCTTCTATCATCAAATGGTCGAAGTACAGTATTATTTATAACAAAAAGAACATAATATAGCTCAAGAGAAGAGTTAAATGAAAAAGATTAAAAAGTGGTTCAAGACATTACTCCTTAATCGTATATATCTTAATACAAGAGAGAAACCCAGAACAAAACCTGTTAACAGAAGAAGTCTGAGTAGTGATGAAGGGCAAAGAGTTTCGGAGATAGCCCCACGTATTTGAAGTGCGGCTAACAGTCATAAATGAAACTTTTCTTTCCGAAGGACAAACCCTCAAATCGACCATTGTACAACTATAAATAATCATAAACAGAATTTAGGCTTTAACAAAACCAAAAGTGAAGGAAGAATCATAAATTCACATTGCGTCATCAGAAGAAGCCACCCTCGCCCCATCCACCACTCGACTTGGCATTTTGACCAGAAGCAGAAGAAGTTTTTGAGCTCTGGTAGAAATTGTCCTCTTTCGGGTCATCCCAACCGGCCCAGTCATCGTTACTGTTGGATGCTCCCCCCTTTCCGGAACTATCCTTGGTGTCGTTTGGGTGGTCCCAGTCATCCCATGTAGGCGAGTTTACCGAAGATGACTGTGGGCCTCCTCCTGATCCCTTGGATTCATGCCTGAACTCCTGATAGTATCCATTCCTTTCATTTTCAGTCTGATGTGGGTTCTCGGGTGTCCAATTCGCTCCCGTCTCCTTGGTAATTTCTTCAACCTTCTGGGAAGCCAATGCCATAACTCCTCTCATAATACCCCACGTCTTCTGCCCGATCTCTGACGTCTTTGCAGTCACCACATTAACTGTTTCATTCACCTTATGCTCATACCCACCATCCCGAACCTGTCATCACCATAATTGTCAATCAATTGCTGATAATCAACAGAATACAATTGTAAAAGTTTTTGAACAAAAAGATGTATTGAATTTAATTTAATACAAGGAATAAAGGAAAAGAAATTAGAAAAAATATTATCGAGATGAGGCGTATGATGTGAGACAAAATGAGGTACATACGAATATTGGTTGGTCTCACATATAAGAATGTCTCATAAGAGACTCCAGTTTTCAGAACCATTAACTAGCAAAGTAGCAATCATTGACCGAAATGTGGAAAGAAATGCTATGACGATCACATCACAGTTATATAAACAGATACCTATGGTTTCCACCAAGTGATCAGATATGTGACTCATAGATCATACTCACTCCCTATATTTCAGTTAAAAAATCATTTTAATATTTTTTTCTCCATACTAAAAATTTCAAATGAGCCTTACTTACAACAACAAACAATACCATCAGTGCCTTAGTCTCAAAAAGAATTGGGATGGCTAACATATATCGTCCTCCGAATTGTCAAGTTGTCTCCAATAAAACAGTCATGTAAAAAAGGCATAATAGTAGTAAGTAGAATAAAAAATAATACCAATAGTAAGTAAACAAATAAAAATAGAACGAAAATAATTCATGTCCTCCAAATTTGTACGATGACAATTCCCATTTCAATAAGGACAGCTCACACATAGCGAGTCTAACTTGTGCACTACATCAATCAACACGAGAATAAAGAAGGCAGCTACTTCTTGATCATCATAGACAATTATACATTTATACATGTCACAAATTACCTCAAAAGCAATAGAAAAGCATATCAATTAACACAGGAGGAACAGCAAGATGCTGCAGTTAGTAAAAAAATATATTAAAAATACCCTAAGGAGTTGCTCATTTATTGTCCAAGGTTCAACCCATATAATGACTAATATGGAGTTAAGGGAATGAAATATGAGACGAAAATCTTGCCCAATAAAACTAACAACCTAAAATTACTAGAAAATCAAGTGCTAAGAAATGAAGGGATACAAAAACAAAATCTACTCTCCCATCTACAGCTCGATCCATTGAAAGAAAACACCATAATCTAAACAATTCTAGATATGCCTTGAATACTTTCGTCCCTCAGATGACAACTGTTAAAATCAGAGCATCCTCTTTACACTTCTTGACGTTACTCACCTACATCTCCTCATCATAGAACTTCTCAAAATAACCCAGTCAGGTAAATAAAAGTAACTATGATCAGCCACTGCAACAGTATAACCACCAAAAATAAATGTGCACATCACATACAAAGTTGTTCCCTCGACTAGTCAAATAAGATAATCTTCAGCACTTATAAAGAAAGCATGAATATATCTCCAACACGCTTATAAAAAGGGCCTCTTTGTTTTTGATAAAAAAATTCTCCCGCGTTCATTTTAAGGATAACTTTGTGAATTTTAAGGCAAGGGAAAGCAACTCCTATACACTTCAAGAGTCATATCCACCTTCACGTTTAGGTTAACTTTGTGAATGTTACCAGGCAAGAGAAGAAAAACTATCAGTACTAACAGGGCCACATGGGTAAAGCGCAGAAAATGACAAAATTATCACTTCTCAAGAGTCCAGATAATAAACGCATAAAAGATTATAAAAATAACGAGAGACATTTTGCTTTATTCTGTCATTATCTAGAACCAAAAATTAATGAGTCTTTCACTCCTCTCAAAACCAGTAGAATGAAGGAAACTACAACAAAACAGATCTAATCTAACTGAAATGACTAAATGATCATCACCAAAAGCACCTACTTCATAGATCACTTTCACAGCTAATCATAATTTCACCCTCCCCCTATAAGCCACTCAGAAATATCCCCTAGCATCCTCAATCTTATTCAACAAACAAGCAAATCAATGATTATGACATCTTTTCCCACTTAGTTGAACTAGGACTCAAGAAAACAACCTAGGAGCATCATTTTTTCTGCCAATATGTGAAGCATGAAACTATGAAGAAACAATGCCAACAAACAAATAATTACTAGCTCAATATTTTTCAACTAAAACCCGTTGGATAACACTAACAACAGTGCATCACTCTCTCTACAATCTGAAACGAATCAACGATACAGCTAAAATAAATTATTTTTAACCTGGTTACTCCTAAGAGACTTAACAACAGAGCAAACACGCCCAAAGGCTTGATCAACAATCTAAAATTCAATCTTAGAGAAATACCATCTCTAAAGGTCTAGCATGTAATACAATATAGCTGAATTAGTCTCCAAAGAACATGAGGTTTATGTTTCTTCCCTCTATTTCCAAAGCAAGTGCTCATCATGCTTGATGAACTCTCATGGTGGGTTTAGATAGGGAATGCTACGTGTGTGTTTGGATAAGGGATGCTACCACTTTAATCCAAAAGGCCATACAAGAAAGTTAAAGAAAGAGAAGCATTAGGGAAAAAAAATTGTTGACATCACCATTCAACTGGCATACAATGATACAATAAACAAACATTAAAGAAAGTAATTTCCTATATTTGCATATCAAAATGAAGGTGGTGGGAATTGGAGCTCCTCAAAAGCAACTTAAAATCTAGGAAATCAACCACTCACACCCCTTTGTTTCCATCCAATATTTGCGTCCTTAATCCATTCCATGTGAAAATGGTCGAGTCACTCCCTTTAATACTCTTTTCCTCGGGATAAACCACTTAATTTGACATTACGCCATTATCTACACGTGAGTCCAAAATATGAAATCCCTAAAAACCAAGAGTAAAAAGTTCACACCCCCTCTGACGATCTAGAGCGTCAAGCATACTAGCCACAAACGGCCAATGGTAAGCATACACAGACCACAACTGAGGCGTACAACTCATAGTAAACTCAAATAGTTAACAGGTGAACTGCATAACAGAAACCTATTGTACAGTGCCGGATCAAGAGAACAAATTAGTACAACTAATACTATTCCTCACATCAGCCAATTGCTACATCACCATAGTAATCATTCTGGACTGACTATGATGGTCGATCAATGTCATTTTTTACTGATATATTTGACAACAAAGGTTAAGTGAAGTAGTAGATGCTCCTTTACCCCCAACCTATTCGATTCATCTGCAACTTTGTGCGCGTGTCTTTGAACCAAAACAAACCCTTATACAGAGTATGTGAAAAGATTGATCATAAATCAAAGTCGGTATTTGGTGGGGGAGGCAATAAACAAAGTATACCTTGGAAGTGATCTCTTTTGTGCCTGCCTGGACAACACTAGCAGCCGACTGCGCCACCAACGACAACTTCCCAATTCCCTGAACAAACAAAACTCAAATCATAAACTCAAACAAAAATTCACCCAAGTTTTCGAATAACTAAATACATGTATAAAAAGAACACCTGGGAAACAACAGAGAAAACATCACCCTGAGGGGGGTTCTGTCTAGGGTTGGGAGCAGGGTTGGATCCAAACCCAACATACTTTCCACCCTGAGAGGGGGGCAATCCCTCAGGCCGCGTGTCGTTCTCGGCCAACTTCCTGGCGAAAAATGAATCCTTATCCGCCGCAGACGCCTCCAATTGCGCTCTGGTATATATATCCCCCGACGACCTCGACTTGGTAGGCCCATGATGATTGCTGCCGCTGTTGCTGTTGTTGTTATTGTGATTCCGACTACCATTATTCCCACCATAGTTGTTGCTATTATGTCTAAACTCCCCAACGCTCTGATTCTTCCTCATATGATCAGCGCTACTGGAAGACGACCGAAATGAATCGTCGTTATCCCAACTATCCCACCCTCCCCCGCCGCCGCCGCCAGAAGGAGGCGATTGTTTCTTGGACACCTCCTTGACGACAGGCGGATCGTGCCAGGGGCGGCCATCAGCAAGGGCGGAGATGCGATCGCGATAGACAGAAGCGGCATTAGAATTGTACTTGGCGACGATATCAGTCTCCTTAGAGATGCCGTATCGGGCGAGGAAGGCGTTGAGGGAGTCGTTGCCGCCGGACTCCATCTTCTTAAGTTGGATCTCGGACCAGGAATCCATGGTGACGGATCTGACGAAGCTGATGTGGACGCCGAGGCCGCGGTGTTTGCCGGAGCACTCGAGGCACATGAAGATGCCGTAGGAGACGGAGGCCCATTGAGGGTTCTTCTGCGGGCAGTCCACGCAGGTCTTGTTGCCGGGTTGGGATTGCAGATCTCGGAGCCTCCTGGATGCCCCTGCCATTGTCGTCCTGCTTCGATCTTCTTCTCCTGGTACAGGGGGTGGATATCTGAGGATGAGGAAGATGGGGGAGTGGGGGGATCTGAGATCACCGACAGGCTCCTTGGCGTTGTATAAATGGAAGGGAGATGATGTCCTTCATTCTTTTTTATTGCTGTCGTTTTGAGGGTATTCTCTGGCTTTACTTCATTCAATTGTCCTTTTTTTTTTTCGCAATGTAAAAAGTAAATAGGATAAAAATGATAAAAATACGCAGTTATTTTTTCATAGGTGTTTTGGTAAACAACTTTTGAAGGGTAAAAACACATAATTACAAAAAAAAATTGTGTAAGTCTCCTTGTGAATCGAACACATGGTTGTTTGTTTTTATTTATTCAAGTGAAATTATTTGAACTGTCACAAGTTTGAGAAATGTTACTCCTTTCGATTTTTTTGTTCTTATGCCTTTGCTTTTGGGGAATAAAATAAGGAGAGAGTATTATTATATTATTAAAAGTGTTCCGATGGATTGAAAAAAATAGGAGAAAAAAAATATTATATTAATTAAATAAGAAAGAGTGGATTGGAAAAATATGAAGAGAAATATTTTATTAATTAAAGATGAATAAGATGGTATAGTGGTGTGGAAAAAGTTTTTCCATAAATGGAAATAGGGAAGAAAAAGTGTTTCAGTCCATGTAAAAAATAAAGAATAAAAAAAATTGAAGGGAGTATTTTTTTTTATTATAAGAGCTTTTTATCGCAAATTTTTGGGAGAGACTGTCTCTCCGTTATTAGTGAGATACGACACATATTACTCCCGGATAGTAGCGTATAGTATTAATGAGTTTATATTAAATAAATAAATAAGTTAATGAGAAACCAATAGTCCAATACCACCAAATCATCATAATTACTCTAATCTGCTTATGTAAATATCGTAAGTGTGGATATTTGAGTATTTCCCTATGTTCCGACATGGTATTCCCACTACTACCTCCTACCGTTGGGGTAATATCGCGAAGATATGTTCTAAAGCAGAACCATTTGAGTACACATATGATGCGTTATTAGAGTATTGTTGGCGCATCGACGGACTTACTGTTGCGAGTGTGATGTGGGAGCCATTTGGTCCTAGGCAGCACGAGCTACTGCCGACTGCCATGTTGGTGGGTATATTGTGTTTCATGGATATATATGCGAGTCATACCAGCCAGACCATTGTCTGCGCCAAATGACATGCCTGATTCGGAGGTTGTTAATCGTCCAACATCAGGATCTACGTCGTATATGTTGGATTTTGGACAATGGTGGATCCACCAGATGCATACTCCCAGGAGAAACCGATGACGAGTATATGCGCTGGTACTTGAAAGTGTACCACCCGCTGCTCATACCCGACGATAGTGAAGATGCACCACTGCGGCGAGTGGTTAGGACACAGCAGACGGTGGCGGTAATTGACTTCTTAATTTAATTTTACATTCAATATTAGAATTTGTAATTGTATCTGTTTTTGTGATATCTGCTTAATTAATTATACATGTATATGTCAAACACAACAAAGCTTGTGGCAAGAATTTGGGGTGCTTCGGACCATGCCACCTTGCAGAATGTTACGCGTATCTCGATGCGTTTCTTGAGACTTACGACCCGTTGCTGCCCCCAGCTACACGACCACGTCGTCATTGATTACTTCCCCCACCCCCGTTTTAGAGTTTGACCTGAACCTTGGATTGTGGTTTAAATTGTAAAAGACTTATCGTTTTTTATGCTTTCTTTAATTTCTGAACCTGAACCATGCGGAACTTATTTAATTTTTTAATGTTAAGCAGAACAATGGACTTTTTTGAAGTTTGTTTTTAATGCATTACATATTCACAAAAAAAGATTACCCGTCTGACATACCCATAACACACCATATGGGTTCTTGTAGACACCCGCATTTTGACTGCCACGTGTCTATGGTAGTCTCCGAAAAACACCCGATGATGATTGGACGTCAACGTGACTAGTGTACTCGGACTTGGACTCGAAATTCATAATATCCGACATGGACTTTTTAGCGGAGTAAAATCTCACAAAACAGACCTCAAATTCAGGCCCAGCGGACCATTCCGAGTCAAGTAAGACTAATTTGGGCCAAAACCGACACCAAAAATAATTCCCGTCTTTTGGCGACCGGGTCAAAACCCGGTCAAAGACGAAATCGTCACAATATCTCAGCCAAGTTCATTAAGGCGCACAAATCAAATTCAAAAAAATAAGTCAAAACAAGCAAGATATTCTTGCCTTATTTATCTCAACCTTCGTTGATCCACTCGATCGAGTGGATTGCCCACTCGGTCGAGTGGAGCGTCCCCAACCGGATCAGACCCGCCCATTTAGGCACTCGATCGAGTGCACTAGGGCCACTCGATCGAGTGCCCCTAGGTCGTGGCAAAATGTCTATAAATACCGACATACCCCATGCATTTTTCAGAACTTTTACAACTCTTTTTCCAGCACAATCACATCAACTTTGCAGCCATTTTCACCCTACACTACATACATTACAAAACCCTAGAAAAAAACCTAGGTCAAAACACCATCAAAACCGAGTTTAGTCCCTCGATAATCCAACGCAACACACACACCATAACTCGCGCGCATTCCTCGATACTCCTAAAGCTTTGTCGCTGTTCACGAGTCCGTTTCCGAGGCCAATACTAGCATGTACGTTGAGGGTGTTCTAAACTCCTTTCTAGTCTCTTTTTTGATTTCGTTTTATGCACATTTTTATATTGTTGTATCGTAGTTGTCACAACACTAACACTAACATTTCCATTTTTTTATGTTTTCAATTTATTTCGCTTTTATCGTCATCATATTATTAATACCGCGTACGTATAATATTAATACCAAAAGTCGGTTTTGAAATGTTGAACTACGATAATCACATTCGATCCGTCTAATCCCTTTACGAGCAACGACGGAGGTGGAGCCCTTTCGAGGAGCCCCGCCCCAATGTACTCAAGGGCGTGACGAGATCGTGATTCGTCGTAGTTGAACATATTCAACTCCATTTCCATAATTAGTTCGAGACCCGTTGACACGAATATCGACATCACATAACCCGAAAGGGTTAGTTTCGATGTCGTGACGTAGAGGGATGCATCTCGTTACTAATTCAAAGTTTCGTAATCTAACACAAACATTTTCATAAAAACCCCGGTGACGGTATTATAGTCGTTCATATACGATTATAGTACCGGAGGCCGAGTCGAATACAAATCATACGATATTTGTATTTGGCTTGGCCGATCATCGATTTCAAGTCATAAAACCGAGTAAATCAACACTCGTACAGGGGGCACTCGACCGAGTGCCATAGGCCACTCGATCGAGTTGCACCCCAAAAACAGGGCAGTAGCCCCATAAATGATGCACTCGACCGAGTGCCATAAGGCACTCGATCGAGTAACCTCCCAAAATATGGGCAGTAGCCACGTTAATGGCGCACTCGGTCGAGTCAATCAATGACTCGGTCGAGTGGGTCTGGCAACTCAGAAACCCGAGGGCTTGGACACATATTCCGAGCCCCGTTCTTATCGACTTTAGACCGTTGACCGACCCTTCATCATTTTTCAAAACGCTACACATGACACGACACATAGAACGACTTTGACCACTTTACGTGATAAGTCGGGACAAGACTACGGAATGTGAGACTAGGCTAGCAATACGCCGCAATCTCATATTTCCGTCCTTTGCTTAATATGTGACATAATACGTATCTAAGCGAGGTAGTCCATCTACATAATTTCGCGGTCTAGTTTACATATGGGTCCGTTTCTTATTTTTGTTTTACGCTATTTTGTTTATGTGGTATTGTGAAATCCGGGTTGTATTTCCGCCCGTGTAGCTTGTACGCTTTTTGCTCCCTTTTTCGAGCTTTATTTATTATTTGCTTTTACGCTTTATAAATGAACCTCGCATGCTAAACCATTTCGACCAATAATAAGATGCATTAAATGACGTAGTTAACGCAAAATTCGCATGCTTAGTCAAAACACTGTTTGCATATCATTTCATTATTTTACTAGCGCGCGTATCACGAACACGAACGATGTCTTAGTAGAGGCCGCCATGTGCGGGCGGGGTTGGGTGTCCTTAGTGGGCTTCCCAACACGTACCCTCACCCCTTACTCAGAACCTTTGGTTTCCGGATGTCCGAAACCCTTGGCGAACGAGAGTCATTCTTTACACGATTACCGGTATAGATGGTATCGGTATCGCAATGCAAAGGGACGAGCCCTATGAACTCTGAAATCGGAGTGGGCTTACTTTGTGTAAAGCCCATGATGACATAGAGTGGGCTCGTATGGTTCCGAATAACCACAAAATTCGGTGGCGACTCCATTTTGACTTAAATTTCGAACCCGAGAACAATCTTACCACGAGATTCATTCGCCTACCCAAACCCGCGCTTCGCCGCGTCGGGGTGGACCTACGTCATGTCCACAATTTGGCGACTCCGCTAGGGATACCTGATGTACCACATGTCATCGGGGTTCCTAGGGTGAGACTCGAAGAGAAATCGTTCGTCGATTAGTGTGCGCGCGTTAGTTTAATGATTCATGCATAACCCATTTTTGCCCGGGCCGGTTACTTGTGACCGACGTCCCACTATACCGCGGTGCATTCCTACATGGGTGCGCTAAAAACATCGATGGTGGAACTCGTCTCGGTTTTGCGGCATGTCCTAAGACCAACTCGGCTTAGGGAGTCCGTCCATCACACGAGAAAGCCATCGTTGTTGGTATAGACCCTATTTTGACCGACCGAGACTTAGTGTAAAGCATACATAAGTGTCGTTATAATGCTTGTTTGACTACGTGCTACTTGGTTTCCGTGTCAAATTTTCAAAAAACCGTCATTTCAAATTTGCATCTTTCCAAAAATACCCAAATTTCAAAAAACCCGAAATACTGTCCGTTTCGGGACCCGTCATTCTAAAACGCCCAATTTTGAAAAACCCGAAATGCTGCCCATTTCGAGACTCACCTTTTCAAAATACCCAATTTTCAAAACTCGGAATGCCGCCAAAATTTAGGATCAACGATTTGACTCAAAATATCCTTTTCTGTAGTCGGCATGCTGTCCGTTTTAATTCCCGAATTTCCACCCCCACTACCTTGATTTTCGGAATTTTCCTTTTCAAAATTCTAATCTCGGTTTTCGAAATTCCGTTTTCAGTTTTCAAGACTCTCGGAAATTCGTTCATTTTGCATTCAAACCTCAACTTTCAACTTTCCTAAAATAAACCTTCCTTATTGTAGGACCTACCGTCTATCCGTGTGTCGGGTCTTTGCATAGTACGTAGAAGGTTTATAGTGTCGAAACTCCGTCGATCTTATATCACGAGTTTCCCCCCTTTCCCAAGTCCGCCTTATCTTGTCAAGGCACGACCAACCCACGTAGGGCATACCCCTACAAAGGAAGGTCCGTCCATACACTCGAGTCAAAAGTCTGGGGAGTAATCTCACGTGGACCTTCCTTCGAACGGGACTAGGCCCACAAAGCCGAAATCCTAAGGAAGTCATACCACCCACGAGTCATCCGTCTAGATGTCTTTCTCGAGTCTTTTCCACTCAGTCCTTTCTTTTTGGGTCGCTCGGGATGTACTGTTTCCTTTGATTCCAAGACTGGGTTCGGTTTCTGATTACGTGGTGTTCTTACAGACAGGCCACCATCAACCAGACACACTCGCAGGATGGAAACTGCCTTAGCTGAACTGAAAGCCTCCGTTGATTCCATGATCGAGAAGCAAGCCGACATTGATGCCCAACTGAATGAAATGAGGGCTGGGCAAGTTGCTATCGTCACTCGATTGGCCTCGGTGGAGCACAGGACTCCTACCACCGGGACTACCGGACCTTTAGCTGAACTGGTTAGCTCGGTCCGCCGACTGGAAGAACAAGTGCATTTAACTGGGAATAACAACATTCACCGGGAAAACAGTCGGGAGTATAACCCACTAAGTGACAGGCTGCCTGCAAACCTGAACCTCACCGGTTTGCCTATGTTCGAAGGGACTGAAGACCCGTTACTACATGTACGGGCCTTCAAGGAGTTCATGGCCATCAAAGGGGTGGACTCCACCATGTTCAAGAACCTCTTTGCTGTGTCTCTTGAAAAGCACCCTCGGGCCTGGTACTATAGGCTAGACCCGAAGAAATACCCTACATGGGATGATGTGGCCACCGAGTTCGCTCGGAACTATGCTGACAACACCGAGATCCAAACCACAATGAGATCTCTGGAGGTTATGGCCCAAGAGCCAAAAGAAGGTTTTACCAAATACCTTCAGCGCTGGAGGGCTGAGAGTGTGAAACTGGTCGACAAGCCCAGTGAGAAGACTTTAGTGGAGGCCTTTGTTAAGAACCTCCTCCCATCCTACCGAGTTCACCTCCGATATGCCGTCATACCCAATTTCACTACCCTTACTGAAATGGGTATGAGGATTGAAGACGATCTGAGACTGGAAGGCCTCACTAAGGCCGCTGCTAAAGGTTACCAAGGGGCTTCTTCCTCCACAACCAAGCCTCAAGCTGCAACCCGCAGCATTTTCGACGCGGTCAATCTACTAGATGCCCCGTCCAAGAGAAACACCCCACCTCAGGTTTTCACTGATATAGGTACGATCTATACTTATGCCTTACAAAGGCTGTCCTCGAAAGGCCTAATCCAACCGATAGGCCCAACTCCTGAAGTTCCGGTTGAGCGACGCTCCAAGAACTACAATGCTCAAGCCTATTGTCAATACCACCGAGGCAATGGGCATGACACCGAGAAGTGTTGGAAGCTGAAGCACTTGATTCAAGACCTGATCGAAAGCGGTAAGATCCCGCTGCCCGGAGATAAGCCCAGTAACAAGGAGAATCCTTTCAGCTCCCACGCCATCTTTACCGGGGAGGTGATTGATTGCTCCCACCTTATCTCCCCATTTATCCCGCAAGTGAACGGGATCTGGTTCGACGACGAGGAAGACGTCTACCTCGCCAAAGGGGAAGCTGTCCCCATTACCGCCGAGGAGATTCGAAAGACTAAATCTCGAGTCTTAACCAGTAACCACCTTGGTCGTCCCTTTCAAGCCACTAGCTCTAGGGACACCCCTATCCCGACAACCGTCATTACGGAAGTCGCCTCTGAAGAGCCAACTGCTGAAATGGCTCTTGTGAAACAGTTGAAGAAAACCCGAGTTGACCTCACTATATGGCAACTTCTGGTCAGTTCTCAAGAACATCGGGAAGCACTTACAAAGGCTCTCGATCAAATCAAGGTTGACTCTCTGGTTACCCCCGCTGAGATGGTAGCCACGATCTTGCCCCACCTGAAGGGCAAAGCTAAGGAAGAAGGACAGGTAATCACTTTCTCCGAGGCCGACCTACCACCATTCGGGGCCGCCCATAACCTGGCCCTCTACATCACGGTGGTCTGCCGAGGAAAATACCTTCCCATGACCCTAGTTGATGACGGGTCTGCTGTGAACGTCCTCCCTCTAAGGACCGCAAAAGCCCTCGGCATTACCGAGGCTGACTATGTTCCGACTGCTCAAACCATCCAAGCCTTCGATGGGAGCCTGAAGTCGGTAGCTGGGGCCGTGAAACTGACCATCATCACTGGCCCGATAGAGAAGGAGCTCGAGTTTCAGGTGATTGATGTCACCTCATCCTTCAACTTGCTCCTAGGTAGGCCTTGGATCCACGCGGTCAAGGCGGTATCCTCCACCCTCCACCGAAAGATTAAGATGCCTCTGCTTAACGATGTCGTCACTTTAGAGGCAACACCAATGACTGTGGCTAGCTGTAATGCCACGGAACGTACGGACCTCTGGGGGTTCGATTTTGTGGGGATGATCGAGGAAGAGTATCTCTTTAGGCCTTACTTCACTACGAGTATCGACATGATGCTCCAAAACTTAGGATATTTTCCGGGGGCTACTTCTCGACCCGATCTTCCAGCTGGGAAGATCATCGAGGTTCTCAAAGACGAAGAATCTCACTTCGGTCTCGGTTATGACATCACCCCCGACAATGTTGTCCGAGCAGGGATCGAAAAGGCCTGCAACATCCTTAAGGGTATCTATTTGAGCCCTTATAGCCCACGGTTGGCTGACTACTTCGTCACACCGGTGTTTGGGGCTGTTCAGGTTGGTCTATACCAACCCAATGCTATGCAGCTCGGGACCCACATGGCCCGGGACTGCAATTACATTCCGGATGATGTGTTCGCCCTCATCCAATCCAACGGAGCTGAAGATGCTGAGCCCGCTCTAGGGCTACTATTTGGGGAAGACACCATAGCCCCAACTCCAAAGGAAGACCTGGTCAACCTGATTCTCCGCAGCAACAGGTTTGACCCGACCAAGCTGATCTCGGATGTTGGTTCCGAGACGGGTAACAGAGCCTGGAGGAAGACTGTCAAGTGGACTGACAGTCAGGGAAGGATCTACAAGCTGGTCACCGGAGAGGGAGACATGCCTGAGTCTGAGTCTGAGTCTGAGTCTGAGTCGGAGTCTGAGTCAGAGTCTGAGGTCGAGTCTAGGGAAGTCGGTGCTAGAGTCACTCTTGTAACCCCCCTCCCATTTATTATTCCTGCTGCTGGCACTTCGGGGTCTGTCCCGAGTGCCCTACCTATCCCGCCACTGACCAATGATCAGATGGCTGCTCTCTTTGAGCTGTTCTCCAAATTTTCAATCAATAATAACAACCGTTCTGCTTACGACTTGTCTCTTTCAAATTCTGCTTTTAAAAATGTTTTATGCTATGACATTGAGAAATCAGACGAACAGGTGCCTTTACCTCCGCATTTGATCGAGCAACTAGAGCAAAGGGAGTCCCGGAACCCGGTAATCGAAGAAACCGAGTCCATAAATGTGGGAACAACCTTAGAGCCTCAGACACTTAAGATAGGGTTATCCTTAAAACCCGAGGAGAAACAACAATTCATAAGCCTCCTCCAAGAGTTCAAAGATGTCTTCGCATGGTCCTACAAGGACATGCCGGGGATAGACCGGGAAATAGCCGAGCACCACATACCAATCAAAGACGGGTGCAAACCGGTCAAACAAAAGCTTCGTCGGATGAGGCCCGAGTGGTCTCTCAAGGTAAAAGAAGAAGTCGACAAACAATTCAAAGCCGGCTTCATACAAGTGTCCGAGTATCCGGACTGGGTGGCAAACATCGTGCCGGTTCCTAAAAAAGGACGGTAAGGTGCGGGTATGCGTAGATTTTCGGGATCTTAACAAGGCGAGTCCGAAAGATGATTTTCCGTTACCACACATCGACATACTGGTGGATAACACGGCCGATCATGCCCTTCTATCATTCATGGACGGGTATGCCGGGTATAATCAAATCAAGATGGCGGAAGAAGACATGAGTAAGACTACCTTCACCACACCTTGGGGTACTTACTGCTATACCGTTATGCCTTTCGGTCTCATTAATGCCGGGGCCACATATCAAAGAACTGCTACCACTTTACTACACGACATGATGCATAAAGAGGTAGAAGTTTACGTAGACGACATGATCGTCAAATCCAAAGAACGGGACGGTCACATCACCGCCCTAAGAAAATTCTTCACCCGATTGCGCAGATACAACATGAGGTTAAACCCTCAAAAGTGCAGTTTCGGGGTAACATCAGGCAAATTACTGGGTCATATCGTTAGCCAACGAGGTATCGAAGTCGATCCAGCTAAAATCAAAGCCATTACCGAGATGCAACCTCCTAAAACCGAAAAAGGAATAAGGGGATTCCTCGGGAAAGTCCAGTACATCAGTCGGTTCATTTCCAAATTAACCATGGTATGTGAACCAATTTTCAAAAAACTGAAAGTGGGAGAACGGGTACTATGGGATGACAAATGCCAAACCGCTTTCGACAAGATCTAGGAAATTCTGTCTGCACCGCCAGTCTTAATGCCACCTCAACCCGGTTTGCCTCTGTCGTTATACCTAACGACGACCGAGACAGCCATGGGGGCTATGCTGGCTCAGACAGTCGACTCCGAAGAAAGAGCCATTTACTACATCAGCAAAAAGTTTTTAGAGTATGAGTGCAAATATACCATGCTCGAAAAGACGTGTTTGGCTCTAGTCTGGGCCACCAAGAAACTCCGACATTATATGCTCAGTTACGAGGTCCATGTGCTATCCAAGATGGACCCGATCAAATACATCTTCGAAAAGCCCGTTCTCAACGGCCGAATCTCTAGATGGACTCTAATGTTGGCAGAGTTCGACTTAAAGTTTGTACCGTTAAAGGCTATTAAAGGTCGAGTAGTAGCTGAATTTCTCGCCGATAGCCCGATAACCGAAGAAGGACACACCGACACTTGGTCCTTCCCAGACGAAAATATTTTCCATACTGATACTGAAACTTGGGATTTATACTTCGACGGTGCATCTAATTTTCGAGGGTTCGGAGTCGGGATCCTCCTAATTTCACCAAAAGGGGAACATACTCCCGTCTCCATCAAACTGGACTTTGATGTTACTAATAATGCAGCAGAGTACGAAGCATGCATTTACGGGCTACAAGCCGCCGCCAATCTGGGGATTACAAATCTCCGGGTACATGGTGATTCATCCTTGGTCATAAACCAAGCACTCCAAAAATGGAAGACTCGAAATGCTAATCTCGTGGCCTACCAGGCACGAGTACGGGATCTCGAGAAACAATTCCAAAAGGTAGAATACATATATCTGCCCCGGGAAGAAAATCAGTTCGCAGATGCACTCTCAAAATTGGCATCTTTACTAAATATTCCCGACCATGTGACCAGTATGCCAATTTGCGTCGAAAGACGGTCCGAGCCAGCATACATCTGCGACATCGAAGACATTGAGTTAACCGATCCCGACCCGTGGTACCAAGCCGTGTTAACGTACCTAACGAACGGAGAATATCCTCCCGGGACGGAAGGTCGAGCCAAGAAAGCCTTACGGAGGCTAGCCACCCATTTCATCCGCACCGACGACGGACAACTGTATAAAAAGACGGCACAGGGGGCTCTTCTCCTTTGTGTTGACAAATACAAGGCTGAAAAGGTTATGGCCGAAGTACATGATGGTGAGAACGGCCCACACATGAATGCCCACATGCTGGTCCGGAAAATCATGAGGCTCGGTTATTACTGGAATACCATGGAAGCCGATTGCCGGTCGTATGTCAAACATTGTCATAACTGTCAAATCTTTGGCAATGTGCAACATATGCCGTCATCGCTACTCTATACCATGACGTCACCCTGGCCATTCTCAACGTGGGGTATCGACATAATCGGGAAAATAAATCCCTCGGGTACCGGTGGGCATTGCTTCATTTTGGTAGCTATCGACTACTTCACCAAATGGGTCGAAGCTGAATCATATCGCATTCTCACTGCCAAGCATGTCGCTAAGTTTATCCAAAACAAGATAATATGTCGATATGGGATTCCCGCTGAATTTATCAGTGATCACGGGACTCATTTTCAAGCCGAGACTGCGGCCCTACTGACCAAATATAAAATCCAAAGGCATACTTCCTCGCCTTACCGTCCCCAAACAAATGGAGCAGTAGAGGCGGCTAATAAAACAATTGTCACCATACTCAAAAAGATGGCTGACAATTACCGGGACTGGCCCGACAAAATACCTTTTGCCCTATGGGGATATCGAACGTCAATTCGCACCGCAACCGGGGCAACACCATATAACTTAACCTACGGGATGGAGGCAGTCCAACCAGTCGAGCTGGAGGTACCGTCCCTCAGAATCCTACTAGAAAGTCAAGTACCCGAAGCTGACTGGGTTCGAGCACGATATGACTCGTTGGTTTTACTAGACGAACGACGGTCTCGTGCCCTCAATAATATCCAAATCTACCAGAAGAGGATCCAACGGGCCTTCAACAAGAGAGTAAGGCCCAGACACATCAGGGAGGGCGATCTAGTCTTTAAGTCTATTCGGGCTCTACTACCGGTTGACCCAAGGGGAAAATTCAAACCCAATTGGGCTGGGCCATATCTGGTGAAGAAAATCCTATCGGGGGGAGCAGTGATGCTAACGGACCTGGACGGGAACGAGTTTGTCAACCCAACCAACCTGGACCAGCTGAAGCGTTACTACCCTTAGCCATTTCTCAATGTCATTAGCAAATTTTATCAAAATCATTTTTTTTACAAAAAGCAAGTCAATGAGCTAGAATTACTTATTCTACTGTCATAAACATCTTGAACCAATAGTCTTGGTGTAATTCGAGATTGCAAATTTCCTATGCCTGAACTACGTTTGGTTTGATTCTGCTAATCGCGGATACGTAGGCAACCCCTCAAAAGGGTACAACCAATGCAATCAAGAAAAGACAGGAGCGGTTTTATAATAAACTTCCTTTATTAATTCAAAAAAAAATCCCGATGAACTCGGAAATTACAAAATGCAGGAATTCAAAAAATATATAAAAACAAAAAATCACACAAAAAATAATAATAATATTTAAATAATAATAAAGCTAAAAGACTCGGCCTTCAGGGCATCTTGCCCTTCCCCTTGTCTTTAGCATCCCTAGCCGTCCACTGACGACGACGCGGAGGAGAACGCTCCCTAATCACTACGGGAACTTCTCTAGCTCGGGCTCGATTATGTGAGCCCGAATCCTCCATCACCTCGATAGGCCCAAGTCGGGCCCTAACGGGCTCAGGGAGCCGGTCGCGCGGGCCTAGTCGGTCCCGGGCCGCCAGCCTTGGCCCAAGTCGTCGCTCTAAGTCGGTCTGCCCCCGAGTACTGCTAGAACCGACTTCTTTAGATCGAGTCTTAGTATGTGACTTATGACCCGATTCTTCCCGGACTTTACTCCAGGAGTGTCTTCCCCGGCGAAGAGCTCTCTGTTATCCTTCGCCGACTCGCGCTGCACCAATTCGATGGCCTCGTCAACTTTTAAGGCCTTGCGAGCCTCCTCGGACTCTTCAGAAGTCCACTTCTGGTAAGCCCGTGATACCCAAGCGGATTGGCAAGGGCTAGGTATCGTCCATGTGGGACGAGTGAACCATCGTTGCAACCAAGTGTCGCACATAGCGTCCGTCAATTGGAGCAGAACGCTAATAATGGCTTCCTTCTCAGGGATGCGCTGAGATGAACCGAACTGCCTTAGGAGGCGGTCCGGGTAAATATGAACCGTCCAGTCTAGGGACAAGATCGTCAGATATCGGGCTTGGTCCCTCTTGGCCAATCCAGTTAGCTTCGAAAGAAACCACCAAGCAACGGTCCACCTGATCAAAGGACCCCCGTGGAATGCCAGTTCTTCATCCCAGTAAGCTCGGTTTATCTGGTGACTCGAGCTTATCTTCCGCCTCCTAGAGCTGATCTGACTACTCCGATAACTGGAAATGCTCGGAGGAGTCTCTATGATTGACAGACGTTCCGACAACCATATCTGAAAGGCATATACGAACTTCATAAGCAACGAAGCAGTTCGCTACAGCCCACTCGATCGAGTGCAAAAGCTGACTCGATCGAGTAAGCCTGTCAAAAACAGGCAGTAGCACCGTATGAGTGTCACTCGATCGAGTGACAGGTCCACTCGATCGAGTGACTTACGTGACACAGAAAATTCGCGCGAGACGAAAAAAAAAAAAAAAAAAAATCGAGGTTCATACTTGCAGGAAACGGGTACTTCCCGTCAGCGGTCGAGTTGGGTCGAGCCGTCTAGCATCCAGACCCGTAATAATTTCCCCCGTGGCTAGCCAAGCAGGGCTATGACCAGTCTCCATCTGGTCAACCACTCCGATCAGCCTGATCTGACCCATGCACAAGTCCAGGTCCATCAGCCCTTCGAACACGTAGCAGTGTAGCATGCAGAAGGCGAATGCCCTACGCCTATGAGCAGGGGTGGCCCTCACGTCCCGTGGGTTCATGAACTTATCGGCTAGGTCGAATAGGGAGACGTTATCCCCCTGCACCAGTCGGTTTGTCTCCGCATGAGACAGACCCAAAAATTCCCTCAACCGCCTCCTTGGATCCGGGTAGAACGGAGGGATAGCTGGCTGGGCGGTAAAGCTCCAACCACCAATAGCAGTAATCTCCTCAGGCAAAGGGCATATCTCCCCCCGCGGGAACATAAATACGTGATGGGTAGTATCCCAGAGCGACAGACAGACATCCAGAAAGTGCGAATCCACTATTAAACGTTGAAAAGGGAACAGATTGACTATCCCCATTTGAGACAGCCTGACCTTATCCTCATCCCGGAAGTTTTTGAGACCAGGCGAGCAGCATGGCGGTCAAATGGTTGATGCCCATGACAAAAATTTCTAAATTTTCTCGAAAGTCTACAAGATTTTGAGAAGGAGAATCTGAGTTGTGATGCAGAAACTGAAGCAGGGATCTCCTATATTTATAATGGAGAAACCTAACAGAAACCTAACTGCTACTGCCTCCTCATCCAATTGGGCCCTATGCGCGCGCAGGCCTGATCTCAAACTTGAACCCAGAATAGGAGTCAAGCTATCCCGAGCTTTCCTAAGATTTTCTAAAAAAAATTTTGCGTCAAAATTTTTGTCTTTCCAAAATTTTCAATCTTTTTTCTCTCCAGCGAGAGTCAACATTTTACCTACATGTTACATGCGAGTTGTTATGTGTCAGCATACAGGTACACTCCAGACTTCAGAGGCAAGTCCCCGCGGAACTATCCAAAATTCCCCAACGGAGTTAGCTTTTCCCCAGTATGCTACATCCAAGATATGATGTGTCAGCATATGGGTACACCAACTCCCCGAAAGAAGCAACCTTCACTCCCCACGGAGCTTTTTTCAGCTCAAGTACGGTTCAAGGCTTCGAAAGCAAGCTCGTACAAGCTCACATATTTCCCCAGCGGAACGCCCGAGGCGGCATTCTCCACATGCAAGCACGCCCCAGGACATGTGTCTGGCACAGGTATGATTTCTATCCTATGGCTGGCGAGCCCTTTCACGCGAGTCTACTGGACTATAAACGACCCGACCGGAAGTCTACCAGGTCTTAGCAGGCTTGGTAGCTACTCTGACTTTCGCCTTGTCCAAGCCTCAGTCAGAGTGGGGGCTCTGTAGACACCCGCATTTTGACTGCCACGTGTCTATGGTAGTCTCCGAAAAACACCCGATGATGATTGGACGTCAACGTGACTAGTGTACTCGGACTTGGACTCGAAATTCATAATATCCGACATGGACTTTTTAGCGGAGTAAAATCTCACAAAACAGACCTCAAATTCAGGCCCAGCGGACCATTCCGAGTCAAGTAAGACTAATTTGGGCCAAAACCGACACCAAAAATAATTCCCGTCTTTTGGCGACCGGGTCAAAACCCGGTCAAAGACGAAATCGTCACAATATCTCAGCCAAGTTCATTAAGGCGCACAAATCAAATTCAAAAAAATAAGTCAAAACAAGCAAGATATTCTTGCCTTATTTATCTCAACCTTCGTTGATCCACTCGATCGAGTGGATTGCCCACTCGGTCGAGTGGAGCGTCCCCAACCGGATCAGACCCGCCCATTTAGGCACTCGATCGAGTGCACTAGGGCCACTCGATCGAGTGCCCCTAGGTCGTGGCAAAATGTCTATAAATACCGACATACCCCATGCATTTTTCAGAACTTTTACAACTCTTTTTCCAGCACAATCACATCAACTTTGCAGCCATTTTCACCCTACACTACATACATTACAAAACCCTAGAAAAAAACCTAGGTCAAAACACCATCAAAACCGAGTTTAGTCCCTCGATAATCCAACGCAACACACACACCATAACTCGCGCGCATTCCTCGATACTCCTAAAGCTTTGTCGCTGTTCACGAGTCCGTTTCCGAGGCCAATACTAGCATGTACGTTGAGGGTGTTCTAAACTCCTTTCTAGTCTCTTTTTTGATTTCGTTTTATGCACATTTTTATATTGTTGTATCGTAGTTGTCACAACACTAACACTAACATTTCCATTTTTTTATGTTTTCAATTTATTTCGCTTTTATCGTCATCATATTATTAATACCGCGTACGTATAATATTAATACCAAAAGTCGGTTTTGAAATGTTGAACTACGATAATCACATTCGATCCGTCTAATCCCTTTACGAGCAACGACGGAGGTGGAGCCCTTTCGAGGAGCCCCGCCCCAATGTACTCAAGGGCGTGACGAGATCGTGATTCGTCGTAGTTGAACATATTCAACTCCATTTCCATAATTAGTTCGAGACCCGTTGACACGAATATCGACATCACATAACCCGAAAGGGTTAGTTTCGATGTCGTGACGTAGAGGGATGCATCTCGTTACTAATTCAAAGTTTCGTAATCTAACACAAACATTTTCATAAAAACCCCGGTGACGGTATTATAGTCGTTCATATACGATTATAGTACCGGAGGCCGAGTCGAATACAAATCATACGATATTTGTATTTGGCTTGGCCGATCATCGATTTCAAGTCATAAAACCGAGTAAATCAACACTCGTACAGGGGGCACTCGACCGAGTGCCATAGGCCACTCGATCGAGTTGCACCCCAAAAACAGGGCAGTAGCCCCATAAATGATGCACTCGACCGAGTGCCATAAGGCACTCGATCGAGTAACCTCCCAAAATATGGGCAGTAGCCACGTTAATGGCGCACTCGGTCGAGTCAATCAATGACTCGGTCGAGTGGGTCTGGCAACTCAGAAACCCGAGGGCTTGGACACATATTCCGAGCCCCGTTCTTATCGACTTTAGACCGTTGACCGACCCTTCATCATTTTTCAAAACGCTACACATGACACGACACGTAGAACGACTTTGACCACTTTACGTGATAAGTCGGGACAAGACTACGGAATGTGAGACTAGGCTAGCAATACGCCGCAATCTCATATTTCCGTCCTTTGCTTAATGTGTGACATAATACGTATCTAAGCGAGGTAGTCCATCTACATAATTTCGCGGTCTAGTTTACATATGGGTCCGTTTCTTATTTTTGTTTTACGCTATTTTGTTTATGTGGTATTGTGAAATCCGGGTTGTATTTCCGCCCGTGTAGCTTGTACGCTTTTTGCTCCCTTTTTCGAGCTTTATTTATTATTTGCTTTTACGCTTTATAAATGAACCTCGCATGCTAAACCATTTCGACCAATAATAAGATGCATTAAATGACGTAGTTAACGCAAAATTCGCATGCTTAGTCAAAACACTGTTTGCATATCATTTCATTATTTTACTAGCGCGCGTATCACGAACACGAACGATGTCTTAGTAGAGGCCGCCATGTGCGGGCGGGGTTGGGTGTCCTTAGTGGGCTTCCCAACACGTACCCTCACCCCTTACTCAGAACCTTTGGTTTCCGGATGTCCGAAACCCTTGGCGAACGAGAGTCATTCTTTACACGATTACCGGTATAGATGGTATCGGTATCGCAATGCAAAGGGACGAGCCCTATGAACTCTGAAATCGGAGTGGGCTTACTTTGTGTATAGCCCATGACGACATAGAGTGGGCTCGTATGGTTCCGAATAACCACAAAATTCGGTGGCGACTCCATTTTGACTTAAATTTCGAACCCGAGAACAATCTTACCACGAGATTCATTCGCCTACCCAAACCCGCGCTTCGCCGCGTCGGGGTGGACCTACGTCATGTCCACAGTTCTACACAAGTTTTCGGACATATGGTTACGAGACGATAATCAAAGCGAAGAACAAAAGACGCAGAAATAGATGCAAATTAGAAGAAAAACGAAAAAAAATGCAGAAATGGGTCAGGTCGAGTGAATTTTTCAACCCCCCATGGGCCAGTCGAAAAACTCACTCGGCCCACCCATCGGTCAGTCGAGTGAGCTTTTTGACTCACCCACGGGGGTCAAAAATTTCACTCGACCGACCCATTTCCGGGTTATTTTTTTCGATTTCAAACGATTAGCGAGACATACAGCGCAAACGGACATTCAAAACTCGACTTGTAGCACAGTTAAACAACTAATATTCTACTTTCAAAAAAACAACAACTAATATTCCGTACCTACTTACATTCTGTTGCATTGTTCATTACATATCTTCACACATCTTCAATTGATCAACAAATAAATCGGGATAATGTCCCACTAATGCATCTGGTGTCCACAAGCTGTTAATCGAAGGCATAGGACAATCATCGGTCATACGGATTCGCAAAAAATGATCACCTGTGTGACATACCCATAACACACCATATGGATAATGAACACCAGGTACAATAGTGGTCAAAGGCATGTAAATCGAACTGGTGGCGAAGACCCTAGTCGAATCATACCCGCTATTGGGGATTGAACTCATTAAACAAATTACCCAGTTATTCATTGTCGCATATCCAAACAAGTCGATATTCCACATCCAATGTGGCCTCTGTCCAGGTGCCGGCTGGACAAACTCAATACGGTTAAGGTGGAACTGGAGTCCTCCATCTCCGTTGGATCATACCAACCCTCCAAATATTGGGCACCGAATTGGATCACATAGTCTCTGTAAGGACGACTATGATCACCGACGATGTAGCCCGTCTCAAGTGGTGCGTTTTGCTGACCAGCCAGGTACTGCTGCTTGACTCCGTCGCCGCACTGTGCTGGAAAGGGCCCGAGGTGTGAGGGCTCATACCGGGCGATGACAGTCGCCTCCTCGCATGTTCAACACCAATAAGCTCTCTATCGGTTGATCGGGGTTCGGATTCGGTGACGGCTCTATTAAACCAAACACCTCCAGGTTAAGTGCAGCTTCTATAACTTCTAACTACACCGACCTCATAGTTGATCTCTCTCTGAAACTGATCAATTAGTCCGTTTAACCTAAAATATCACTATCAGGCATATCAACCTCGCCTTCATAGTTCAAAGTCCTCCAGAACTTATGCACATCATCAGCTTCTAGTCTGCCATCTCGGGCCAATACTGCGTAGGTGGCAAACACATGGTAGTTCACAAGTTGTGAATAGAACACAATCACAATCGTGATTAAATCTGTCACCCAATTTTGTCATTCTGCCAAGCTCTCGTACCAACACGCCCAAGGCCTTACGACTAATCCGGAGACTCAAATTTCTCAACACAAACGGGAGGCCAATAATTTTCTTCGTACGAGATTTCTCCAGATGAGAATTAATTAAAGAATGTTGTCTTCCCAAATAAAAGTGCGTTCTCTCCCAAATTGTATCCAAAGCATCAACCGAAGTGTTCAAGGCGCACTTCAACGCCGAATGGAGGCCCTCCACCCTGGAAGTGGTTGTATTCCCAAAATGTAAGACGCTGTTTGTGTACCCGTGAGCCCACTTTCGGATGTGAGGTTGGACCCACACTTTAGTGATATACGCCGCTAACCCACCATAACGCCAGCTCCTTACCAACACGTTCCATCTCTCTACGTCTCCTCGATGGTATTTGCGTACAAAACCTTCTGCCAAATCACATGCATAAACGTAGACCGTACTCCACTGTCAGTGATGTGCTTAATGGCCCAGATTTCAACACAGTTATTGATATGCCATGTACATAACAGCGATGACGAAGTGGGGAACACCTTCGGTATATCATCAAGCAGACCAAGCTCACGATCGGTTTCGGTGCAACACCGTCACCCAGGAGCAGCCTCAACTTCTCTAACACTCATTCATATGTTTAAGATGTCTCATATTTAACCAAGCCATATGCAATAAGGAAACTTTTACCAACCGGAGTAATACCAACTATCTCAACCATCTTCATGTCGTACTTGTTGGTTTTGTACGTTGCATCGATAAGAACTACGTGGCGGTAAGTGCGAAACATCTTCGCGGAAACTGGGTAAGCCATGAAAATGTTATTCACCTCCAAGGTGAATGGATTCTCACGGTAGAACCGAACGTATCCTTCACTATTGGCAAGTGTCATCATCTGCTCAATATCGTTCCTCCCTTCCTTTCTCGCGGCCCTCAATCTAGCTCCTATGTTGTAAATCGTGACAACATTGGGACGTACCTTATCAGGAGCACTCGCATGCAAAACCTCGAGGATCTGAGCAGGTCATATATGTGCTCTAATCCCGTTCTCACTAAACAAAAAGTGAGTATATACAAATACAAGTGTGACAATGTGAGTTTTCCCTTAGAAAAACAGCGTGTTAAGTACAAGTCACTTCTCAAGCTACCTTACACCCAAGTTTTATAGAAGACATTTTGCGATTTGTTTTTCTTTTAGAATTCTTTCTTGGTGGACCATAAGCGTCATAGTGAAAATAATTAGCACAGAGATGCGGCAATGGTCGAGAAGTTGACTTGTTGCTTACCTTTGTGAGATTAAAGCCAAGCTCAAGAGTTATTTCATTCGCATATTCGAAAACGACATCACTTGTCGGGAACACTGTCTCGGCGAAAAGAAAAACAGAACTGGTAGTCAATACCATCACCGCCATAATCATTCTCATAAATCTGTTTAGCACAATATCAAATTACACACAAATTAGTAACATCGTTTATAATACAAACATTAGAAAAAAAAATTAAATAAACACAGAATCATATAATTACTTAATTCTTTCTCGTTTTGTCGTCAGTTTTCGTGAGTTAGTTGTAGTTCCCGCTCGTTGTAAATTACTTAATTATTTGATTTCAAATATTTCGTAATTATATAACATCGAATCCAACGAAACATAGAAATTAATAGTTCCATGTTTTATTAATTTCACAACCTTCGAAACTAAACATTTAACTAATTTATAACGAGCGAGAGCATCAACTGATTGTCACAAAAAGAGGTTAACTTATGACAAAGTAATTAAAAATAATAATACTCCTACATTAAAAAACTTAACTTATTAGAAAAAATATCGAAATAATATGATAGAGTAATTAACTAGACCAATTGACCAAAAATGACTTGACCAATAGCACCCGACTCGAAAGAGAGGATGACCCAAACTCGATATGAGCCGAGCTGACTTAACTCGATCCAAACCAACCAATATTTAAGAGTAGATTTTTTTGAGGTCAATTTATGGCATGAGATTTCTTTTACCAAAATGGCATCTATCCACACCTTTTTTTTTTTTTTTTTTTTTTTTACCAAATTGTCAAATACGGAGTAACAATTTGTCGTAAAACCTCCATTTGAGTAAGTTTTTTTTAATGATTTGTCGTCAAACACTCAAACCCCCATTTGAGTAAGTTATTTTTTTAACAATTTGTGATCAAACCTCCATTTGAGTAAGTTTTTTTTAACAATTTGTCGTCAACCCTCCATTTAGGAGGTAGAGGTAAGTATACAAACGATGAGTCGATGAGCAGCAGCCGCGCAGCTCCAATATAGTATAGCAAAAACAATTGCAGCAACACAATAAGCTAATTCTACTCCCTCCCTCGTCTCATCCCAAATTAATTATCACATCTTTAAATTTTTATTCCTATTAAATTCTTTAATCTATGTCTAAATCTATAATTCAAACGGCCACTATTTATTAAATCTATAAATCGGGATGAAGATACTAACCAACGAACTCGATTTGAGTTCACCATTATAGCAGAAACACATTAAAAACAGGTACTAATTAAGTAAAATGATGAAATCAATCAAATAAACCGAGGAAGATAAGGCAGGCTCACTCGCAATTAGTCGTAAAGCACAGGGGCAGGGATGTAGAGTGCGACTTAGGAGGTTGGAGAAGCTCGTCATTATGAATAAGGCCATTGAAATGGCAAATGAAACAGAAACAGAATCAGAGTCAGAATATCTTGAAATGAAGAAATTGTATGTAGAGAATCGGATCGGGTAGCAGTAAAAATCAATGATCGGAGTTTGCTGGGAAAGAGAAGACATCATTTGCTAATCTGTAGAGATTAAAGGATGATTAAGGGTAATATTTGAGTTTGCAGATTTTGGATAGAGAGGTGGAGAGGAGGAAAAGTGTAATGCTTCGGCGAGATGGCATATATATCAGTACAAAATGCAGCAGTAGAGTTGAGTAGGTGAGTTTTTTCGTTAGGTCAAGGGATTACACTATTTCATCCGTTCCAATCAATTTACTTCTTCTATTTTTTTTTTATCTTCTTATGCACATTTGGGACAATTTTTTTTGTATTGAATATAAACGATGAATTTAAGAATTATCTTCTTATGCACATTTGGGACAATTTTTTTTGTATTGAATATAAACGATGAATTTAAGAAATATTGGGGTAGAAGGAGAAGTGTGTGTAAATAGAAAAGAATAAAAGGGTAAAGTGTTGTAAATAGTAAGAGTAGTATGGTAAAAATTATGGACCAAAATGGAAAGAAATGAAATTGGAAAATACTCTCTCCTATTCAGAGTATTCCTCCCCAATTTTTTTTGGAAAGTAAGAGATGAATAGAAAGTGGGGTTATGAAATGTAAAGGTGGGGTATAAAGTGAAAAGGTATAAAGTGAAAAGGTGTTGAGTTTAGGTGTAGAGGAAAAGAATAAAGAATTGAAGGAAGAATAAAGAATGATTAAAATTATTTCCAAAAAAGAAAAGTGGGAAGAAAACCAAATTAAGCTCAAAAAGAAAGTGAGAGGAATACTCAGAATAAGAGGGAGTATAAAAAAAAGTCGGAAGTAATACATTTGTTATTGTGCACTATTCATTGATTGAAATATAGTACGTGAGATCTATTTTAGCAAGTAGTAATCGACTAATCAAGCAATTGCATGTGATGATGATAAACGATGGAAAGAACTACCTAATTAAGAAGATCGTCAACTTTGCTAATCCTTAATCATGGTTCATCACACCAAAATCCAGAACACGCTGGTTCGAACCTTCAAATCACTGCGCAATTAGGTACGGAATATGACTTTACTCCATGCTTGAACTCAAGCTTTCTGAATTTCTGTAACAGCCCTAAATTTTCGCAACCAATATAAAAGAATAAAAACAGAAAATTCAAAGCTGTTACTCCGCACTTAGCTCACAAGGCCAAGTGCAAGGCAAAAGAATAATATAAAAAAAAAAATATATAAACCCGATAAATAATTAAATGAAAACGTTGCAGCGGAAGACTTAAGTCCCACAAAATTCAAAACGGTTTAAAACAACTTCAAATCAAAATTCAACATAAATATAAATAGTTCGAAGGTAAATGTTAAATAATAAAATTCTTCCTCGCTCAGCATCCCGAACCAAATGCACCCATGCAGCATATTAAGTGTACCTATCTACTGTACCCCAAACACAAATAAGTACAGGTTCCAGCGGGGGAACGACCCAAAAACAAAAGGACGTCAGCAAGGCTGAGTATAAATATAATATAATGAAAACGTACACAATAATTATAATTTGTAGTAAACTGAATCCAGAGTTAAAATCCACCGTCTCGAAACCAACCACAATACTTTAAAAACATCGTAGTAAAAATCAAAACCAACCAAAATATATTTTTCACCACCTGTGTGCCAAGGTCCTACCCTTGCACGGTCTAGAGGTAACCACCTGTGCTTAGCTAGACTCATAACAGTGCGCACCTCTCACATTTGGACAGCCAGTAGGATGAAACTGCCAAAGGAGAAAGTCTAACTCCCTAGCGAGTGAGGGCCGGACAATCCCCACTCAAAAATAGTTTCGGGACGAAGTCGCAGGAACGTCTTAGACGCACCTTAAACCGTCTAGACCAACAGAGCTCCCAGAGTCTGTTATGAGTTACCAAAAATTTACCAGAACAATACCAATGTGTGACTCATGTCACAAGTTCAATATTCAAAATATTACGAGTATCATAAAAATTCACCATTGACAAAATAATTTATAAAACCGCTTAAAAATATAATTTGAACCGAACATGCTCTTTACTTAAAGGTGAAAAGGGTATAACGTCCTTACCTCTCAAGACGGTCAAAGTTCGGTTAGTACTATTCCAATAATGCTTCTCCTCGAACTCACAAGCTACAAATAATATAAATGGTTCATTCACATGACCTTCCAACTAACTAATATCAAGACGATATTAACTCAATGTACCACTCTACCATGATAGAATTTCCTGAAGACACTCTCATCTTTCAACTTTAAGTACGAAACAGTCCCAATTGCCTTTTAAATAATATTACTCCGATGATTCAAATGTTCCCAAGTGTGTATCCGACAAATTAAAAGTTAGGTTATAAGATAGGCATTAACCCACTACTGCAACCTCCAATTAGAATTGCATTAAGAACTCCAAGCCTGACCAACTTGCACTATATATGAAGTGTGCGACATAGTTTCGTGAACCAGTTTGTTGTTTAATAGCGTATCCCAAACTCAAAAATTTAGTGAGGCCTTTGACAAAATAACACCGTCCAATAGCCATTCAATGACACTCGGCTGATAAATAATTCCTACACGAAGAAAGAAGGCGGCTATACTCTTAACAATTGACCCAAAACTCACACCACAACCCGACAAACACCGTGACCACGATTTTTAGAAAGTAAGAAGCGAGACTTAATATATATGAGACCTGAATTCTCCCAAAAATTATAATTAGGGAATAAAGAGATTAGTTTATTAAAGTACTTACGATATTGACGAAGACGGATGTAAAAACGTGTTGTTGTGAGCAAGGATCAAGGACCAATTATGTGACGTCGGATGATTGAGTGGAATAGAAAGCAGAAGGGGAAGAATTGCGGCAGGAAGATGGAAGAACAACAATACGGAGTAGTTTGTGCTAGTAGGGTTTTTTTTTGGGTTTAAATAGGAATTTAGATTTTTGTTTTGTATTTGAGTCAAGTCTAAAGCAAAACGAACACAGTCGATAAAATAACGCTCCACTTTTAAAATAGTTCAAAAACGGTTTACTCTAAAAGGCCCAACACTTTAAATTATATAACGATATTGAAAATATTTTTCCAACTTAAAACCCGATTTAAATAAAAGTAACAAAGTCAAGCTTTATAATTGACTTGGAAAATAACGGGGTGTTACAGACTTCCCTCCTTAAAACAAAACTTCGTCCTCGAAGTTTAAACTCATCCTCGAAATAAAGCCTCATATTACTCATGAATCTCCAAAAAGGCTCATTCACTTTATATATCCAATCCACCAAAATTCCTCATATATAACCAAAATAAATCATTTAGTCTATACATCCAAAATCCGTCAAATCACCACCTAAATCCACAAGATAAAATTACCTAATTCCACAAGATATTACTAGAGTTCGAAACCCCTAAGATTTTCATATTATCATATTCTCTAAGCTAAAAGTATCACTAAGAAAGTTAGGAGCATGTCGGACAAAACAATTAAATTATTTCCAAAATTTGAAATTTCACAAGTTCAATTTTTTTTTTTTTTTAATTCACAAATGCGAAATGCACCAAATCAATCAATCAACACGTGCGTTGAGCACAACCAAACAATCATATGTGTCAATCAAACAACAATATGTGCGTTGAGCACCAACAAACCACCAATATCCAAAATATGTGCGTTGAGCACAAACAACCAATAGTATGTGTGTGCATTGAGCACAAACAAGTCATCAATATATGTGAACAAATAAATTTCGAGTGACAACAAGTAATCAACGTCATTGTGCTAATTAAGCACAAACAATAACCAATATATCCATATTTGTAACCGATAAACAATAATACCGTGAAATCTCACAAGAGTAATGTTAAATTAACACAAAGCAATTTAGTCATGCATATTTCTATCCCCCTTAAAAGAAAGCTTCGTCCACGAAGCACGACAATAATCGTAGGCAAACGATACGGGTATTTGACTCAACATCCCAAGTAGTTTCCTTCACATTGTTATTGTTCCACAAAATTTCGACCATTCATGTTTCACCTCTACAGGTTTTACACACTTTACTATCCAAAATCTGACATCTATTCATAAAAGCCAAAACCACCTCAAGCTCAATAGTCTCTGGGCCTAAAACATCTAATGGATCACTAATATATTTTTCTTAGTCGAAAGATATGGAACACATACATTATGTACTCGTTCTAAATCAGCTGTTAAGTCAATACGCTCCAAAATTTCACACACTCAACCAAACGTTGGGCTCAATTCGCCCTTTCTAACAAACTTCATTACTTAGTAGAACAAACACGCAAAATAATTCCGTGTCACCAACCTCAAATTCCATAAATCAACGATTTTTTTTTTTTTAACTACATATCTGCTTTCATTCTGTCAAGTATCATCCTAACATGCTCAACCATTTCAATTCTCATCTCAGACCCTAAAACCACAGACTCACTAATTTTGCCCAAACACACCGAACTCCTATACTTGCGTTCGTACAATGCCTCAAATGATGTCATCTAAATTGTAGCATGGTAACTATTATTACATGAGAACTCAATAAGATCCAACTTATCCTCCCAGTCTCCTTGAAATTGGAAGGCACAAACTCGCAACATATCCTCAAGTAGCTAATAAAATGATGCGCTCATCTCAAGATTGGTTTCCAATTATGGCTCAAGTTTCTCCCAAAATATTGAAACACATTTGTATCGCTATCTAATATAACATCCTTTGAAACTCCATGAAATCTTACCACATAATGTATATAAGCATCCACAAGTTGCTTCTACTCTCATGTATCTTTCATTGGAATAAAATGTGCACTCTCAGTTAGCCTATTAATTATAACCCCAAATTATATTATTACCTTTCTGTGCCCTTAACAATCTAACTATAAATCCATAAAGATTAAACTCTACTTCCACTCGGGAACTTCCAAAGGTTGTAACTTTCCCTGAGGTCTCCTATATTCACTATTAAACTTCTAAAATATCAAGTATCGAGTCACAAAATCTGCAATTTGTTTCTTAATACTAGACCATCAAAATCCTAATTCCAAATCCGCATGCATTTTATCACCTCCCAAATAAGCATAATGCATCTTTTCTTTTAATTCCTTGTGGTTAGGTACACAAATTCTATCTCAACACTTAATAAATCCATTCTCATAGCGTTTGACGAAGTTGACTCATTCACCAACCAACTTATCCTATAAAAATTTATCACCACCTTGTCACTCTCTAATAACACTCATCAATTCTCTCTCAACAGATAACATACTAGACGGAATCCGAATTTTGCCACTTTGATTCCAAATATCAGAAACTCTTCCCACAGCTTATCACAGTACATCACTAACAGTTTTGTATGGGAAAAATTTACTCCAGGCATCAGCTACCACATTGACATTTCTTACCTGATATTGAATCTCGATCTTATAGTTCTTAATCAAATCCAACCACCTCCTCTATCTCATGTTTAGCTCCTAAAGTGTAAATATATATCTTAAACTTTTTGTTATCATAAAAACCTTAAAGGGTACACCAAACAGATAATGTCTCCAAATTTTCAAGGTAACGACTACGGTTGCTAACTCTAAATCATAAGTAGGGTAATTTTTCCATAAAGGTTCTACTGCATAAACGCATAAGCAATCACTCTCTTATTTTGCATATGAACACAACCTAATCCATTCAGACGCATATGCATAAACCTCAAAATCGTGACTTCCATTCGGTAAGGCCAACACCGAAATAGTGGTCAGTTTCTTCTTTAAAATTCGAAACGATTCCTCACATCCCTCATCCCAATGAAATTTTATGGCTTTATACATTAGTGTAGTCATTGATCTATCTATTTTGAAAAAAAAAAATTCTTCACAAATCTTCTATAGTAACCAGCTAAACCCAAAAGATACGAATTTCAGTCACAGATTTTGATCCAACTCACTCCTTAACAACCTTACCGGGATCTATCGATACTTCATCCTTAGATATAATATTCCCCAAAAATTACTCGAACCAGCCAAAATCACACCTCAAAAATTTAACATATAACTATTTTTCCCTCAAGATGCCTAAGACAATTCGTAAATGTTTTTCATGTTCTTCTTCATTATTTGAATAAATCATTATGTCATCAATGAATATTACAACAAAGTTATCTAGGTAAGTCCTCAAAGTTCAGTTTATCCAGTCCATAAAACACGGCAGGTGACTAGTCAACCCAAAAGACATCACAATATACTTATAAGGCCATATCTAGCAGAAATTGTAGTCTTAGGTATATCCTCAAACGATATAATCAATTGGTGGTTCCTAAATCCCAAGTCAATTTTAGGTAAGAGATTTATATTCTATAGTAATTTGATTCAATTCTCGATAATCAATACACAACCTCAAAGTTCCATAATTCTTTTTCACAAATAAGACGGGGCACCCCAAGGCAACACAGTTGGCCTAAATATATCCTTTCTCCATCAGTTCATCTAATGGTTTCTTAAGTTCTAGCATTTCTAAGGTGTCATACGGTATAGTGATTTAAAGATTGGACTCATCCCTGAGATTAGGTCGATCTTGAACTCAACCTCTCTAGCCGGACGCATTCCCAAAATTTCCGCAGAAAAAGCAACAAACACACTCACTATTGGAACTTCACTCAAATCGAGATATTCAGCCCTCAAATCCTTAATATAACACAAAATCAGTTTAACTTCCCAAATAAATATCTTTTCACCTTCATAGCAGAAATAAGCTGCACCTTAAGACCTCTCACACGACCCTTATAAGTACTCTCACATTTTAGGTCCTCCTAAGAAAAATTTACTATGTCCATAATATATATTAGCCCGATGAAATTCTAGTCAATCTATCCTCAAAATCACATCAAAGGTAATGGGAATTCTAACAATTCTGCCTTAAAATCATGATCACCAATAAACACACACCTTCTTATACATCATTTTACGGTCTACTAAGTCCCAAACGGCATGACATAATAAAAATAATCCACAATTTCACAAGGTTCTACGCTTCTTTCTTCCACAAACATAGTCCACTAGGGTGAGATGCACCGTAATTAACAAAACATGGGCTGAAATAGAGTCCACTAAAAGTTACCCAAAACAATTTCTACATTCTCGACTGCCTCTTCATTCATGACATAAACTTCCCAATAAGTTTAGACATAATATGGTTCTATCCCACATAATAACGTAAGTAGGGCTCACCTCAAACGAAATTCAACTAGGTAAATGTAATAGCACTTGAGCATGATAAATATAAATATAAACATAATAATTCATGTGTATGCAATGCACCCAAACCACCCAACACTCCATTTTTATACAAAAACAAAGTTTTTTTTTTTTTTTTAAAAAAAAATAACTTCAAATATAAAGATAATTTTATTTTATTTTTTAAACCATGTCAAATATAAAGGTAAAGGTTTTTTTTTTTTGAATAAAAGTAAAAACTTTCTTTTTTTTAAATCATTTCGAATTTTGCAAAACATTTTCGGAACCTATTGCTCTGATACCAACTGTAACAGCCCTAAATTTTCGCGACCAATATAAAAGAATAAAAACAGAAAATTCAAAGCCGTTACTCCGCACTTAGCTCACAAGGCCAAGTGCAAGGCAAAAGAATAGTATAAAAAAAATATATATATAAACCCGATAAATAATTAAATGAAAACGTTGCAGCGGAAGACTTAAGTCCCACAAAATTCAAAACGGTTTAAAACAACTTCAAATCAAAATTCAACATAAATATAAATAGTTCGAAGGTAAATGTTAAATAATAAAATTCTTCCTCGCTCAGCATCCCGAACCAAATGCACCCATGCAGCATATTAAGTGTACCTATCAACTGTACCCCAAACACAAATAGGTACAGGTTCCAGCGGGGGAACGACCCAAAAACAAAAGGACGTCAGCAAGGCTGAGTATAAATATAATATAATGAAAACGTACACAATAATTATAATTTGTAGTAAACTGAATCCAGAGTTAAAATCCACCGTCTCGAAACCAACCACAATACTTTAAAAACATCGTAGTAAAAATCAAAACCAACCAAAATATATTTTTCACCACCTGTGTGCCAAGGTCCTCTTGCACGGTCTAGAGGTAACCACCTGTGCTTAGCTAGACTCATAACAGTGCGCACCTCTCACATTTGGACAGCCAGTAGGATGAAACTGCCAAAGGAGAAAGTCTAACTCCCTAGCGAGTGAGGGCCGGACAATCCCCACTCAAAAATAGTTTCGGGACGAAGTCGCAGGAACGTCTTAGACGCACCTTAAACCGTCTAGACCAACAGAGCTCCCAGAGTCTGTTATGAGTTACCAAAAATTTACCAGAACAATACCAATGTGTGACTCATGTCACAAGTTCAATATTCAAAATATTATGTGTATCATAAAAATTCACCATTGACAAAATAATTTATAAAACCGCTTTAAAAATATAATTTGAACCGAACATGCTCTTTACTTAAAGGTGAAAAGGGTATAACGTCCTTACCTCTCAAGACGGTCAAAGTTCGGTTAGTACTATTCCAATAATGCTTCTCCTCGAACTCACAAGCTACAAATAATATAAATGGTTCATTCACATGACCTTCCAACTAACTAATATCAAGACGATATTAACTCAATGTACCACTCTACCATGATAGAATTTCCTGAAGACACTCTCATCTTTCAACTTTAAGTACGAAACAGTCCCAATTGCCTTTTAAATAATATTACTCCGATGATTCAAATGTTCCCAAGTGTATATCCGACAAATTAAAAGTTAGGTTATAAGATAGGCATTAACCCACTACTGCAACCTCCAATTAGAATTGCATTAAGAACTCCAAGCCTGACCAACTTGCACTATATATGAAGTGTGCGACATAGTTTCGTGAACCAGTTTCTTGTTTAATAGCGTATCCCAAACTCAAAAATTTAGTGAGGCCTTTGACAAAATAACCGTCCAATAGCCATTCAATGACACTCGGCTGATAAATAATTCCTACACGAAGAAAGAAGGCGGCTATACTCTTAACAATTGACCCAAAACTCACACCACAACCCGACAAACACCGTGACCACGATTTTTAGAAAGTAAGAAGCGAGACTTAATATATATGAGACCTGAATTCTCCCAAAAATTATAATTAGGGAATAAAGAGATTAGTTTATTAAAGTACTTACGATATTGACGAAGACGGATGTAAAAACGTGTTGTTGTGAGCAAGGATCAAGGACCAATTATGTGACGTCGGATGATTGAGTGGAATAGAAAGCAGAAGGGGAAGAATTACGGCAGGAAGATGGAAGAACAACAATACGGAGTAGTTTGTGCTAGTAGGGTTTTTTTTTGGGTTTAAATAGGAATTTAGATTTTTGTTTTGTATTTGAGTCAAGTCTAAAGCAAAACGAACACAGTCGATAAAATAACGCTCCACTTTTAAAATAGTTCAAAAACGGTTTACTCTAAAAGGCCCAACACTTTAAATTATATAACGATATTGAAAATATTTTTCCAACTTAAAACCCGCTTTAAATAAAAGTAGCAAAGTCAAGCTTTATAATTGACTTGGAAAATAACGGGGTGTTACAATTTCAATTATGTCGTACATTTTGCTATATTAAAGCTCAATTGTTTGTGGATGCAATTTAATTAGGGTTTAATAATTTTAAAAGTTATCAATCGTAGTTCCGAATGTTATTTTCTATTGAGTTAGGGTAAGTGGGGAATACCTGGAAATTGCGAGGAACAAACGATATTCTGCGTGAAGAAGATCGAGGAGTAAAGAAGCAGTAATCGATAATGTATGTTGAAAGCTAGGGCTGAGCAAAACCGGATACCCGAACCGGTTTTGAAAACCGGTTCGGGTAACCGATTTTGAAAACCGGTTCGGGTAACCGGTTTTCAAAATCCGAAATTTGCCATACCGTAACCGATCCGATTTTAACTAGGTACCTGGTTTTTTTACATTATGTGAACCGAAACCGATCCAATTTCTCTACCCGATTTTGAAGAATTTAAAGCAACTACTCTATAAACCAATTTTTGAACCGGTTTTTCTAACCTAATTTTGACCCGATTTCTGCAACCCGAATTTCAAGCCGCCATTAAAAATTTAAAATATGACATTCTCAGTTCTTGCCTTCATTGTCTTTGATAATCCAATCTCTAATGATCCAACAAATCACAAGAGCATAAAAATCCAAACAAGATTACAAGGCATACAAAGTTTTAAATTTACATATCCAAATCCAAATAGTTCAATACATTCAACTTTCCAAATAACATAAATTCACCATTCTTCCAAGTCTTCCACCATCTGTTTCATCAATAACCATGAGAGATTGATGCAACATCAAATCTTCCATATCCACAATATTCAAAATAAAATGATAATAACAATAATAATTGGAGTGCGAGAAGTTCGAAGCCAATGAATAATAATATAGTAAATCTTGCCTTTCATCAAGTCATCAATTTCATTTAGGCTCTCTTCAGGAGTAATAAGTGGAGTGCGAGAAGTTCGAAACCAATCTTGGGCACATATAAGAGCTTCAACCATTCTAGGATTTAAACAAGTGCGGAATGAATCAAGAACTCGACCTCTCGTACTAAAAGCCGACTCTGAAGCCACGGAAGGAAACGAAATATCTAGTACGTCTTTAACCATCGTCGCAAGTATAGGATATCGCTTTCGGTTATTTTCCACCATTGCAAAATGTTAAGAGATGATTGTCTACTTTCCTTAGCATCTTCCAAATACTTCTCCCATTCTACTTTGGTCTCACCTTCTCCACCACCTGTTTCCAATTCAAATTTATTCCCCATAAGATCACCAAAGTTAAATGTACCTTCTTGATTTTGAGTTTGTGGTAAGTTATTAGTGGAGATAGAGGAACTAGGAGCACAAGATGAAGGTTGAGGCATAGATAAAGCATAAAATTCAAAGAAGGTCTTGAAGAAATACTTAATATTCGCGGCCAAAATAGTTCCTTTCTCAACACCATATGCGGAGTTAACCATCCACTCCACATAAATAAACTTACATCTTGGATAAGCATAACGGAGACATATAAGAGCAAATTTAAGTTCTCAATCTTACCCCAATACTTGTCATACTTTAACTTCATTTGACGAGCCATTTGTTTTAACACCTTCATCTTCATGAACAAGATGTTAGGAAAGCACTTCACCAACTCCAAATATCACCTCAACGTAGGAATTACTAGTGACATAACGAGTAGAGGACATTTTCAATGTAGCATCATAGAAAACTTTCAAGAAAGGCAAGTAAGACAATTGTTTCCACTCATCATTTGTAAGATCGTCACCAACCTTTTTCATTTCTTCTAGAAGATTAGAATCTTTCATAAACAAACAACCAAACGCCTTCTTATATTTCACCGCAATCTCAAGCATCAAATAAGTAGAATTCCATCTAATCTCAACATCCAAACACACAAGTTTGCCACATTCTATCCTCTCTTCCAAAATACAAGCATTGAATTTTTCTTTCCTAGCAGGCGAAGATCTCACATACTTAACCAGGGTGCGAACTTTCAAAATCGCTTTTGAGAGATCATTCAAACCATCTCTAACAACAAAATTGTTTAACTTTCTTCTCAAATAATCAACCGCAACATCATTAGAGCTAGCATTATCCACGGTTATAGTCAATATGTTTTTCAAGTTCCACTTAGACAAACATTTCTCAATAGTTTTACCAATTATTTTTCCAATATGACCCGAAACCTGACAAAAATTGATAATTCTTTTATGCAAAGTTCAATTATCATCAATAAAGTGAGCTGTGAGACACATGTAACCTAAGTTTTGACCCGAAGTCCAAGCATCAGTGGTAAGACTAACCCCAGAAGATAGTCTACCAAAGAAATCAAGCAAAGTTTTCCTTCCCTCAATAAATAACCCATAGTAATAGCTCTAGCAACGGTGAACCGCGAAGGAATAGCAAATTGAGGATTCATGTCGGAGCGTGAAATTTACACATGTCGGAGCATGTCGGAGCGTGGAAAGACCAAGTGACTCAGAATCCGCATAAAGAGGCGGATGGTAGGGTGTGGGATGACATTAAGTGTCATCGCAGTGACGCTTACAACGCGACCTGAAAATAATTTAAAGTAAGGAGGGGCTCTCACACCCTCGGGTATATCGTACAAGTCGACATACCGGTCTAAGGTGAGTCCTAAGCGTTCGGCTAAGTCACTAAGGAGGATACGAATCTCCAGGATATTCATACGAAAGGATATCATGTGGATAACATTGTTCAAGCGGAAGGATATCATGCTATCTTGTCTATCGTACTCGAATGAACTAAGGAATTCTAAAGTGAGTATTCGGTAAGATAACTCACGGAAGGTCCAAAGTCCACCAAATCCGGTCATGGACAGAAGCTGTGTGAGCTGTCGTTCAAGCCTAGCTCGTTCGCGAACTGCGACGAGCAACATCGTGTGACCTCTATTTGCCTCGGTATCAAGGCAACCAAGCGGGCTCGCTGAGCCTTATTCCGACAGATAATCCTCTCGTAGCTTGAGACAAGCCTAGCTCGTTCGCGAACTGCGACGAGCAACATCGTGTGACCTCTATTTGCCTCGGTAACAAGGCAACCAAGCGGGCTCGCTGAGCCTTATTCCGACAGATAATCCTCTCGTAGCTTGAGACAGGCTGAACAGTTAGTACAGCTGAGACAACCGGTTCCTCCGCGTCTTGCTCGACGTTCCGATTCCTAGTACGAGTATTCCGAGATGGGTTTCTTCTTCCTGCCATGACTATAGTATAATAACCAAGCAAAATCACACAATAATCCCATAAAAAATGACAAAATCTCGACCAAAAACAAGCTTCCCACACAAAAATCTAATTTTGGGCAAAAATGGTGAAATAACCCCAAAATCAAACATGCAATATGATTAATATGAAACTAGGGATGAAATTAAGCTATAGAATCAAGACAAGAAGCAAGAAAAATGAAGACATTTTACCGATGTGTAAAACATATGTTTTGCGTGGTTTCGATTTAAAAAAAAATTTTTTTAATGTTATATAGTTCGGTAGTCACGGTAATTACATTACAAAATTACATAAAGCAAAAACAGCTACAAAATCGATAATCCGATAATTAAGAATACGATAGTTAAGAATAAAGTAACGCATATTAAACTAAATACGATGATTAAGAGTAAATAACAATAAAATAACACTAACCCCGAAATATAAATGAGGTTCTCCCGCCATTTTTGAAAATCGAAATACATGTAAACCTAAGAATACAAGCAAAAGATGTTACGAGATAGAAGTAAAAAAAATGAATGGTGGGGTGGAGGGGACTATACCCCTTTACATTAGGAGGTCACTAAGGGGAAAAAAAGACGGTTCTACGAAAAAATTAAAATCCTGTTACACTATCGAGTTTTATTAAACCGATAAACTTTTTTAATGTTTGATTTAATGTAACTAGTACTGCTAATTATCTTTCCATGTTATAGAGTGATGACGATATGACTGAAATGTCGACGAGCATGTTATTACAAACCTAATCAACCAAATTCGGGACAGCTATATGTTCCGAAACTCTTGAAATGCCTAAAATACACCCTCGTTCATCAATTACTCAAGACATAGAGCTAAGTATACAAACGATTGACCAGCAGCCGTCGCAGCTCCGATGTAGTATAGCAAAAACAATTGCAGCAACTAATTCTACTCCCTCCCTCCCTCCCTCGTCACATCCCAAATTAATTATCACATCTTTAATTTTTTATTTCAGTTAAATTCTTTAATCCATGTCTAAATCTATAAATCGGGATGAAGATACTAACCAATGAACTCGATTTGAGTTCACCATTATAGCAGAAACACATTAAAAGCCATACGTAGTCCGTACTAATTAACTAAAATGATGAAATCAATCAAATAAACCGAGAAAGATAAGGTAGACTCACAATTAGTCAAGCACGGGGGCAGGGATGTAGAGGTTGGAGAAGGTCGGTCGTCATTATGAATAAGGCCATTGAAATGGCAAATGAAACTGAATCAGTTTCGGGATATCTTGGGACGAGGAAATTGTATGCAGAGAATCGGATCAGGTAACAGTAAAAATCAACGATCGGAGTTTGCTGGGAAAGAGAAGACACCATTTGCTAATCTATAGAGATTGAAGGATGATTAAGGAATGGAGAGGTGGAGAGTAGGAAAAGTGTGAAGCTTCGACGGATGGCATATATATATATATATCAGTAAAAAAGCAGTAGAGTTGAGTAGGTGAGTTTTTTCTTTAGGTCAAGGGATTACACTACTTCATCCGTTTCAATCAATTTACTTCATTTTTTTAATTCTTCCGATTTTTATTTATCTTTTTATTTAATTTTTGGTGATTTTTATTTAGCTTTCTATTTAACTTTTGGTGAAAAAATATGGGCGTAGCAATGTGTGGCTCAAAAGAGAAAAAAAAGGATGAAAGAGAAATATAAGGGTAATTTTTAACCACACGTTGATGACCCAAAATAGAAATATGAAAGAAATAGTGTTTCGGCCCAATAAAGCAAACATGGAAGAACAATAAAAATCGGAGGGAGTATATCTTTTCATGGATATTTGGTACAATTTATTTTGTATTAAATATAAAATAATATATTTAAGAAGTATTTGGATAGAATTGTAAGTGTGTTGTAAATAGTAAGGGGAATATGAAAAGAAATGAAATAAGAAGATATAAAAAAAATGAAGGAAGTAATATATTTGTTATTGTGCACTATTCATTGATTGATAAAATATAGTATGTGAGATCTGGTTTAAATTGTCCAATCAATTGATTTATAAATTTCAAATTTTTAGAAATATGTAACTAAAGAAACAAAAAATATGTATTGTTGTACATGATGAAGCGAATGTATGAAATTGATTGGAACAGAGGGAGTATTATCCATATCAAAGGTAACATAAATTTACTTTTCTCCTCACAAAAAATGGACCCATATTATCTTTGATTTGGATGAGAGTGCCTAAAGTCCTAAATGGAGTAGAAATAGTGTAGAACGGTAGAAATAGTGTAGAACGGAGTAGATAAACAAGTTACAAGATCATCTCGATTACCTTCTCTCCAGTAAGAGACACCTACATATGTAACTCTATGATTTAAATTGTTATGTGTTATAAAATACTCTGTATAAAATCGTTGTCTCCTCTTTATTCATGTGGATACTAGTGAAGGCACTCCGATTGGAGCGCTTTTAGTTATTCGGTTAATCGATTCTTATTTTATTGAAGTACTAGATTTCTTTGCACAAAGAATTTAATGCGCTTATTTATGTTTTATATCTTGAATTTGATGACATAACTCCTCTACGTACCAAGAGTCAAGATTCAGTGGAAACCTATACCTCAATGAAACTATGAGAACCTTTTAGAATCATTAGATCTTATTCAGATCCAACGCCTGACATTACTTTTAAAAAAAGTTTCCTCTTTTCCGCATCATTTAACAAAAAAAAATCAAATCCCTGTCCGGTTATCTTCTTTCTCTCTCTTCCTTCTCCCTTCCTTCATCGACAATGGTTGACTTCGAAATTGAAGAAACAAATTCAACAAAAATCAAGAAAAAACATATGAAGTTTTGTTCATCAATGCAAATTCAGGAGGTTTGTTGTCTAATCTTAATAAAATAGGGTTCATGTGTTCATATTGAGGATTTATATACAATTGGGGATTGATGATTTCTTTAAATTAGGGTTCATATTTTCGTTAAAACCATTAAAAACGTCCACTTGGTTCAAGATTTTCGTGAAATTAGGGTTCTTATATGTCAAATTAAGGGTTTGTGTGAAAGCCTGAATTTTTCTTTAGATAAGGGTTTGTGAATCAAAAATTTGATCCAATTAGTTGTTCTCTTTGATTTAAAGCCCTACAATTCACTCGATGATTCATTTTTCGAGTTGTAATATTTGTTCGTAATTAGACAACGCTATTGCATAATTGATTTTTTGCTCATTGATCACCTCTGAAAAATTCCGAATTTTTCTGTCAACTTGATCATCATTCAAATTTGACAATTTTCAATAGCCTAAAAAATTTAACCGCTAGATGGAAGCGAAGTTTTCTTACTTATTTTATTGTTCACTTGACTACACTTGGGCTATTGTTGACAATTTGGTGGTACAACTGACCTGATTTAGGAGAATTCAACAATGTAAACCGTCGGCTGAATAGCCTAGTTTTATGTAGCTTTCGTATTTTAGTGAGATGGACTACGGAGTATATTGTAATTTAACATACAAGAACATCTATTAACTTAACTCTACACTATAAGAGCATTTGGTTATTATTATTTCAATCCTTTTGAATGTATGGAGTATTATTTTATAGTAAAAGATATTCAGTGTACTGTTTCAATATTTATTGTTTTATAGCTTTGTTTTGTTCTATTATGTGGAATTATTTGCACATTTATGTTTGAAAGTTTCCTGTTTTTTTCGATGCCTGACTCCTCAATAGGGATGGCAATGGGTCCAAGACCCGACCCAGACCCGGCGGGTCGGACCCGAATGGGTCGGGTTTGGGTCTAAATTTTTCAGACCCGATGGGCATGGGTCGGGTATGGGTCCTCCCCAAAATATTCGGGTACGGGTACGGGTCTGAGTTTTGGGACCCGGACCCGACCCGTAGACCCGTTTAAAAAAAAATAAAAAAAATAAAAATCAAGTCATTTAAGCTTCCTGAGTCAGAAAGTGAAACCCTACAAAATTTCTTTTTACTCCAACTCATTTCTGCCGCATACCCTTCATCTTCTTCAAGTGAAACCCTAAAAAAACTTCTTCTAACTCATTTCATACATGATAGTACATCCCCTTCATCTCCTTCTTCAGAGTTCAGAGACAGATCCAGACACTCTGCCGCCAAGGAACCGCCAACGCCGTGATTAAGAAAGGAATGCAGGGAATGTAGGTGTGGGGAAAAAGAAAGACATAAAATGTGGGGGAAAGTTTACTCCATTGTCACAGTAGAAATGATGTCAATGGTGATACTTTATTCCCTTCTTGAGGAAACATGTGGGGTTTTTTTTTCAGGGATTTTTAATTCCATACAAATACTCACTCTACTACTACTACTTTCATTTGAATAAGTTGAAGAAACCCGTCAAATTAGAACTAAGGCTTCATTTAATTTCATTCAATGAGTAGTAATTTTTCGAAAATTTAAGAATATTGTTGATGATTAAGGCGGACCCGCGGGTAGACCCGGACCCAGTCCGGACCCGGCCGGTTCAGGTATGGGTATGATAATTTTGGACCCGTTCGGGTCTGGGTCCAGGGTTGAAACTTTGGGTCCGGGTATGGGTTTGGGTGGACCCGACCCAGACCCGACCCGTTGCCATCCCTACTCCTCAAGTATAGATAGCATTGCAGAATGCTTGTATCTTTGTTTTTTCAGAAAATGTTGTGAATGATACAAGTGTTCCTCAAGTTAATTCAGAGTATCTTACGCTTCTTCAAATGTGGTTGTGACGGAACAAATCACAAAAGAAAATACTATTATATCAAACACAAGCATTGAACCGGCAGAGATTGAACCATTATTGGCAATGATACTGGGTATATTTTGTATGTTTGATTTAATATTTTGATTAAATTCAATCTTCAATAAATTACGTATACTCAAAATATGTTTTGCATACACATATGATGATGATGTAGTGGGAGAAGGTTCTTCAACAAACACGGATAGGATCTTTGAGTGACCCGATTATCTTAAGCCAACTATTGGTAAGGTTTTTGTGAGTTTTCAAGCCGCAATTGATATTTATGAACAATATGCGAAAATGAGTGGGTTTGTGTCGTGATTAGGTGGAGATAAAAGGACTAAGGGTGTTATTACACATAAAAGATGTGCGTGTAATAAGTAGGGAGAATCTAATGCGACGGGGACAAAACAAAAGAGGCAAATGACTAGGACTGGCTGTAAAGCAATGATTAGTTTTAAACGTCGTCTTAAGGGTAAATATGAAATTTATCGCTTTGTTTGGAGTCATAATCACATGCCTCTCACACCTGTGACAATGGAACATATGAAGCAATCAAGAGAGTTGAGTATTGTCCATAAAAAAATGATAATTGACAATTCGAATGTTAATGAAGGGGTGACTAAAACCTTTAGAATGTTTAAGAATATGTGAGAGACTATAATAATATTGGTGCTTCATTAGAAGATTTTAAAAAATTTGGAAGAGATGTGAAAAAGTTTTTGTCACAAGCTGATGCTCAAATGCTTATTGAGCACTTTATGAGAACAAAGTCGGTGTGTTCTTCATTTTACTTTGATTTTGATATAGATCATAGGAGTAGATTGTCTTGAATTTTTTGGGTAGACCCCATTAGTATTAAGAATTATTTGCTATTCGGGGATATGTTTTCATTTGACATTACATTCAAGACAAATACCTATAAGATGATTTTTGCGCCTTTCACGGGGATAGACCATCATAAGTGGTGTGTGACTTTCGAGGCGGGGCCAGCTCTTAGTTGATGAAAGTGAGGAATCATTTATTTGGGTGTTTGAGGGATTTTTAGATGTTATGGGTGGTCGTTATCCAATTTGTATCATAACTGACCAAGATTTGGGAATAAAAGGAGGATAAAAGAAGTGTTTGGTAAGAAGACAAAACATAGGTATTGCATGTGACATATATTGAAAAAACTATCTGATAAGGTACGATCTGCAATATTGAAAGATATTGATTTCTTGAAGGTTTAAGCGCTATTGATTTGGGTGAGGATGACTAAGTTTGAGGAATATGGAATCTTATTGATTGGTAGATAATGAATGGTTGAAAGATAAGTTCAAGATTGGGAAAAAATAGATGCCGACTTACTTTCGTAACCTGTTTTTAGGAGGTTTAATGAGAACCACATCTAGGACTGAGTCAGAGAACAACTTCTTTAGTAAGTTCATTAATCCTAACTTGACACTCGTTGAATTTTGGACGAGATATGAGACTGCCATGGATGCTTAGAGATGGACACAAGCAAGATTGATCGCCACATCAAAGTATTCATTCCCTAAGTTATCGACTCCATTAGCCTTAGAGAAATATGCATCGGAAAGTACGTATACCCAAATGATATTTTATGAGTTTCAAGAAGAGTTAAAGGAGGCTTGTTACAATGTTACACATGTGATGTTGAGCGTATAAGAGAAGATCCAAATTCTGGAATTGAATGCATCTCTATCGTAGATCATTTGAGGAATCATAATGTATGTGGTTAACTTTAAGTCCGATGAAGAAAAATTGGAATGCGCATGCAAGAAGTTTGAAAGACATGGAATTCTTTGTAGGCACGCTCTCTTGGTTCTTAAAGGTCGACATGAAAAAATTCCTAGTCAATATGTAGCCGCTAGGTGGACAAAACTAGCTACCTCCCATCCATTTTTTGACATTAATGACCAGTTGCTTAAGGTTTGTAAAACCGTTGACGGGTAGAAAAATAAATTGGGGAATTATGGTCTGAATTGTTTACTTATGTCTCACTTGTTGAACATAATGAACCAAACACTGATGAGTTGTTGGACATGCTTTGTGGGTTCAAAGAAAAGATACTTGAAGCGGACATCAATGGAGATGAGAAGCAAAAGGACAAGAACGCAAAAATTGGAATGCTTTTAGGAACAACCATTCCTGATGAAATTGTAGTCTTGCTTCCAAAGTAATGTAAGAACAAAGGCTCGGGGAAAAGATTGATATCACAAAGGGATAAAGCTGTGAAGGAAAGAAAAGCAATAAACCGAAAAGAAGATGCAAGGCTTGTGGGGAAATGGTGAATCATGACAGCAGGAATTGTGACAAAAAGTAGCTGAAAGAAGATTCAATGGATAATTTGATGCACTACTAGAAAAAACGAAAATGCCGACTGAAATTAGCTACTGTCATCTGTCGCTTAAAAAGACGCGCGACAGATGACAGTCGCTGAGAAGCAATCGCACCTGATAGTCGCTTGAAAAGGAGACGAGCGACTGATATCGGTCACTAAAAAACTCGGGCGACCGACATCAGTTGCTAAGCTTAACGACCGACGTCAGTCGCTAAATTGAACAATTAGTGACTAATTGTAGACACCCGCATTTTGACTGCCACGTGTCTATGGTAGTCTCCGAAAAATACCCGATGATGATCGGACGCAAACGTGACTTGGTATACTCGGACTTGGGCTCGAAATCAATAGTAGCCGACATGGACTTTTAGCGGAGTAAAAATCTCACAAAACAAACCTCAAATTCAGGCCCAGTGGGTCGTTCCGAGCAAAATAAGACTAATTTGGGTCAAAACCGACACCAACAATAAATCCCGTCTTTTGGCGACCGGGTCAAAACCCGGTCAAAGACGAAACCGTCTCAGAAATCAGCCAAATTCATTCTCGAAACTGGCGCCCGAAATTTGATCCAAACAAATCAATCCAAAATCAATGCAAATCAATCAAAGGCAATCACGCCTAAAATAACCCGGCCTAATTGATCCACTCGGTCGAGTGGATTGACCCACTCGATCGAGTGGAGCCTCGAGAGGGCTGTCCAGATTCATTCACGAGGGCACTCGATCGAGTGCACCCGCGCCACTCGATCGAGTGACCCTATGTCGTGGCTCCCTATAAATACCCCACGACTCCCATGCATTTCACAAGTTTTGATCAAAGGTTGATCAACCCTCATTTGCTCTACATCTTACACCCTACACCCTACATCATACTACACTCCATACCCTAAGCATTACAAGCCAAAACCCGAGCCCTTTGTCCCTCGGAAACCGGCGAAGCACACACACATATACACACCATAACTCGCGTACATCCTCGATACTCCGGCGTCCCGTCGCTATTCACGAGTCCATTTCCGAGGTCCCTACCTAGCATGTATGTTGAAGGTGTCCTAAACCCCATCTCGATCTCTACTATTTCGTCTCTCTTTTTATTTACTCATCGTATTTTGTATTGTAATTATAAACGTAGTCGTAGTAGTAACACTAGCACTAACATTATTATACTTTTGCATCTTCTTTTTTTGTATCATCTTTTTTATCTTTGTTATCGTCATCATACCGCGTATATATATATATTAGTACTAAAAATTCGGTTTTGAATGCATTGGACTATGATAATCGCCTAAGGTCATAGTTGGACGCATTTAATCCCTTTTCTCTAATTACTGCGGAACCCGTTGACACGAAAACCGACATCACATAACTCGAAAGAGTTAGTTCCGATGTCGTGACGTAGAGGGAAGCATTTCGTCACTAATTCAAATTTTCTAGTGTAACGATAAACATTTTCCTAAAACTCCGATAACGGTATTATAATCGTTCATACACGATTATAGTACCGGAGGCCAAGTTAAATACGAATCATGCGATGTTCGTATTTGGTTTGGGCCGACCATCGATTTCAAATCATAAAACGAAACGAGTTATCACTCGTACAGGGGCTACTCGACCGAGTACATATGCTACTCGATCGAGTAGCACCCAAAAAAGTGGGCAGTAGCTGCGTCTAAGGACGCACTCGACCGAGTCAGGTCACGACTCGGTCGAGTGGGTCTTGTAACCCAGAAAACCGAGGGCTTTGACACACACTTCAAGCCCCGTCCTTTTTACGGCTTTAAGCCATCACGTGTAAAGACCATCACGTGATCTTCCTATTTTCAAAACCACGCATTTCACGACACGTAGAACGACTTTGACCGATCTTCTTCGTAGTGATAAGTCGGGACTAGACTACAGGACGTGGGATCGGGCTAGCAATACGCCACAGTCCCATGTTTCCGTCCTTCGTTTAGTACACAACATGATGTGTATTTAATCGGGGTTCGTCCATCTACACATTTCGCGGTCTAGTTTACATATGGGTCCGTTTCTATCATTATATTGCTTTTTATTTATTTCATTTATTATTTTTTTTGTGTATTGTTGTATTGTGAATTCCGGGTTGTATTTCCGCCCGTGTAACTTGTACGTTATTCATTTATTTTCGAGCTTTATTTATTTACTTGCTTAACGCTTTATAAATGAATCTCGCATGCTAAATCATTTCGACCATAATTAAGATGCATTAAATGACGTAGTTCACATACTATTCACATGCTTAGCCCAAAAACGCTGTTTGCATATCATTTAGTCATTTTACTAGCGCGCGTACACGAACACGAACGATGTCTTAGTAGAGGCCGCCATGTGCGGGCGGGGTTGGGTGTCCTTAGTGGGCTTCCCAACACGTACCCTCACCCCTTACTCAGAACCTTTGGTTTCCGGATGTCCGAAACCCTTGGCGTACGAGAGTCATTTTATATACGAAAGCCGGTGTAAACGGTATCGGTATAACAATGTAAAGGGACGAGCCCCATAAACTCTGAAATCGAAGTGGGCTTACTTTGTGTATAGCCCATGACGACATAGAGTGGGCTCGTATGGTTCCGAATAACCACAAAATTCGGTGGCGACTCCATTTTGACTTAAATTTCGAACCCGAGAACAATCTTACCACGAGATTCATTCGCCTACCCAAACCCGCGCGTGGCCGCGTCGGGGTGGACCTACGTCATGTCCACAACTTGGCGACTCCGCTGGGTATACCTGATGTACCACATGTCATCGGGGTTCCTAGGGTGAGACTCGAAGAGAAATCGTTCGTAGATTAGTGTGCGCGCATTTGTTTAATGATTCATGCATAACCCAAATTTGCCCGGGCCGGTTACTTGTGACCGACGTCCCACTATACCACGGTGCATTCCTACATGGGTGCGCTAAAGACATCGATGGTGGAACTCGTCTGGGTTTTGCGGCATGTCCTAAGACCAACTCGGCTTAGGGAGTCCGTCCATCACACGAGAAAGCCATCGTTGTTGGTATAGACCCTATTTTGACCGACCGAGACTTAGCGTGATGCATACATAAGCGTCGTTATAATGCTTGTTTGACTACGTGCTACTTGGTTTCCGTGTCATTTTTTTCAAAAAACCCGTCATTTCAAAATTGCGTCTTTCCAAAAAATACCCACCTTTCGAAAAACCCGAAATACTGTCCATTTCGGGACCCGACTTTCCAAAACACCCAAATTTGAAAAACCCGAAATGCTGCCCATTTCGGGGCTCACCTTTTTCAAAATATCCAATTTTCAAAACTCGGAATGCCGCCAAAATTTAGGATCAACGATTTGACTCAAAATATCCTTTTCTTTAGTCGGCATGCTGTCCAATTTCCGACACCGTTTTGATTTTATGAATTTTTTTCAAAATTCTAATCTTGGTTTTTGAAATTCAGCTCTACATTTTCGAACTATCGGAAATTCATCCTTTACATATTCCAACTTCAAACCTCCAACTTTCCTAAAATAGACCTTCCCTATTATAGGACCTACCGTCTATCCGTGTGTCGGGTCTTTGCATAGTACATAGAGGGTTCATTAGCGTCGAAACTCCGTCGATCTTATATCACGAGTTTCCCCCCTTTCCCAAGTTCGCCTTATCTGTCGAGGCACGACCAACCCGCGTAGGGCATACCCCTACAAAGGAAAGTCCGTCCATACACTCGAGTCAAAAGTCTGGGGAATAATCTCACTTGGACCTTCCTTCGAACGGGACTAGGCCCACTAGGCCAAAATCCTAAGGAAGTCATACCACCTACGAGTCATCCTTCTAGGTGTCTTTCTCGAGTCTTTTCCACTCAGTCCTTTTCTTTTGGGTCGCTCGGGATGTACTTTTTTCTATGGTTCCAAGATCTGGGTTCGGTTTCTGATTACGCGGTGTTCTTACAGACAGGCCACCGACAACCAGACACACTCGCAGGATGGAAGCTACTTTAAGCAGTCTGAAAACCTCTGTGGACGCCATGATCGACAAACAGGCCGACATCGAAGCCCAACTGAATGAAATGAGGGCTGGTCAAGTTGCTATCGTCACTCGTTTGGCTGCAGTGGAGCACAAGACTCCAAATACTTTGGTTACGGAACCTCTAGCTGAACTGGTTAACTCGGTTTCCTGATTGGAAGAACAGGTTCACTTGACTGGGAGTAACAATATCCATAGGGAGAATAGTCGGGAATACTCCCCGGTGAGTGACAAGCTGCCCGCAAACCTGAATCTCATGGGTTTGCCTATGTTCGAGGGAACCGAAGGCCCGTTACTACATGTACGGGCCTTCAAAGAGTTATGGTCATCAAGGGAGTGGATTCCTCCATGTTCAAGAACCTTTTTGCTGCGTCTCTTGAAAAGCACCCTCGGGCCTGGTACTACAGGCTAGACCCGAAGAAATACCCTACTTGGGATGATGTGGCCACCGAGTTTGCTCGGAACTATGCTGACAACACCGAGATCCAAACCACAATGCGATCTCTGGAGGTCATGGCCCAAGAGCCGAAAGAAGGTTTTACCAAATACCTTCAACGCTGGAGGGCCGAGAGCGTGAAACTGGTCGATAAGCCCGGTGAGAAGACTTTGGTGGAGGCTTTTGTCAAGAACCTCCTCCCCTCCTACCGGGTTCACCTCCGATATGCTGTCATACCCAATTTCACCACCCTTACTGATGTGGGTTAAGTCGTCTCACCCAATCAAGATAAACCTAATGCTACTAACTAGAAGATAGAGGCAAGCAAGGTATCGAATCCACAGGGAAACAGTCAATTTTCGTCAATTAGCTATGGCGATTCTAAAATGCTCTAAACGGTTAATTGATTGAGAATATATAAAAGACTCCTAAAAACGATAATAAAAATCGAATCTAATAATGAGATGAGAACTAAGGTCACGGGTTCACGATAGATGTTCAATAATTATGCGACCATAATAATAAACACATAAACATGCTAGTCGGCTATAACACGTTCTCTCGAATCGTGTCAACCTAGGAAGGATCTAACGGGCTCTCGCAACTTATTAGACTCCCTACCAAATCGCGCGTGATCTAATCCTAATTCGGCTTTCGCACAAGAACTAGAATTTCCCAAACAGATTAAAAAATGTTGTGGCCTTTAACAAATTAATCGACAAACAAAACACGCGAAGGTGGTACTAGCATATTTTAAATTTAGTATCAAAGCGACATAATCGTATAATAATCCATCGATCCCCCTCGACCCTAGCGAGAAAATTAGCTACGCATGATGATTACGAAACAATAAATCGCATACATGGAATTCATGATAAAAAGGTGAAGCAAATAAATCTAATAACAAACGAACGAGAATCTAGCGAACTAAAGTAAACAACGAATTGCAAATAAAGAAAATTGCGACGAACTAAATAATTTACGATGAAGATTGAAACGTAAACTGAAAATTGCATAAGCGAGATTACCGAAATCGAATCCGAGTGAAAACCGAGTGCTAGAATCTTAAGAGTCACGAGCTTCTCAAGTAAAATAAAACTAAGTATGAAAAGTGATGCCTAGAAAATGATACAAGCCCCCTAGTTAATTATACAAAATTAGGCGAAAATAAGCCGCGTGTCGCGCCGGCCGGCTGGCAGGCCGCCTGCCACATGCAGGGGCCGAGACACACTAAAAAACTGGCTTAAAATACTCTTGTGTCATGCCGACCGGCTGGCAGGCCGCCGGTCACATGCAGGCTGGCGTGTACGCATTGCTAAAAGGAGTAATGGGCCGCTTCCCATGGCCCAGTGAATCAACACTTCTCATTTCTTCTTCGCCTAAACGTCTCGAAGCACGGGTTTTGTCTCGAGATCGTTCTTCTAACCAGATATGAGTGTAAATGCACATAAAGACCTGAAATCGTGTAGGATCTACAAAAACACTCACTCAAAGGAAAATGTTAGAAGAAACGGCTCTAAAGAGCGCGTTCCGACCGGAAAAGACAACAGAACCGAGGGAATAAAGTTATATAAACACGACACATCAAACTCCCCCGAACCGAACCCTTGCTTGTCCTCAAGCAAGACCCGTAAGAAAATAACTAATACAATACCGAAACAGCTGAAAGCAAATAATAGGCAACCAAATACTCAAGTCCGTCAAAGCGAACATCGAACCAAGTCTAAGAAACGAATTCTAAGACGGGAAATAGGAAAAATAATCCATCAACAAATTCACAACTTTACCAAGCATAATATGTAGAAACCGCATTTTCAACCAAAATCCTTACATAGGCTACTCACGGTGACACTCATCGCTCAATTAGGAAGGGTGTGTAAATGTGAAATAAATATGTGAAAACGCTCAACTACTCCAACTCATGGAAATATGCCCGCAACCTAGTATGGTATCGACCTCTAAATTTTTACAAACATGCTAAGATCACAAAGGGAGGCAAGGATGGTGATAACAAGGTAGAAGGTGGAAATCGATATGGTCATGTAAGGTTAAAGCCAAGCTAGTGAACTAACTAGCGCGATAATGCTCAACTCAAAAATTCTTCCACTTCCATAAACAAAACAAATCACCAACCAACGAGAATGAGTCCGGGGTCAAACGAGGGCGCTCAAATTTCATCAAGTAAACGGAAAATAAAAGTAACGAGAGTAGAATATATATATATATATATTAATTTTTTTCTCTCTTTTTTTCTTTTCGATTCTTTTTTCAATTTTTTTCTTCTTTTTGATTTTTTCGATTTTTTCAAAGCTTGATGAAATTAGAAGCAATATAAACAATGACTCAAATTGACCCGGACAAAATCTACATATTCCCTTGAAACAGATTCAACCACATCCAAACATCCATCGAAAATCTCCATAATCACACAATAACGAGCATAGAACGCACTAGGTGACCTACTTCATCAAGCTTGGCTAGGTAGGCAAATTTGATTTCGTAATTCATTTTGTGAATTCTTTTACATATTAGCCAAGGAGAAAATGGATAGAAATAGATGGAAAAATGAAAATGTCCCAAAAATGATCACTAGGCAAGTTAGTCAAAATAAAGGGGAAAACACCATACTTGTGCGTAACGACATAGCATATTCCACGAGGAGACCTACACACACAACCTAAGTGGTAGCCAGGTATGAATGTACTGGCTACAGGAGGCTTTAAATCTCACCAATTTTGTAGCTAAAGCCTAAATGCAAGGTCGGTCTAAATGGGAATCACAAATTATAGCTCAGTTGATTGCATACTTGTCGATTAATTATTATTCCACATAACAAAGGTCAAATGGATGCCAATTAAGAAATGAGTAGGTAGCCTAAAGAGCGCAAATTATCATCATTGCTGCATAATCGGTATCATAGACAGACGCTAAGACTCAAGGAAATAAAACTAGAAATACTAAAAACTCCCCCACGCTAGACTCGACATTGTCCTCAATGTCCATATCATACAGACTCAAAATTGGTGGGGGGACACAAATAAAAACCGAAGATAGAGAAAGGACATACCAAATATATACACGGAGAGGTAGCGGAATCAGCAATCCGCTACTGATCATCATCGTCGTCATCATCACCGAAATCATCATCCTCCATATCATCATCTGCAGCAGTCCCGGAGCCAGATTCACCACCCGTATACCAACCACCTCCCTGATAATCACTAGCGGCTCCAAAAGCAGGGCCCGTTGGGGCGCTGAAATAGTCAGTGTGAAGATGAAAGCCGCCATGAATCGAAGGATCAGTATAACCATCCACGGGCCACGAAAAGTACGAGGGGTAAGGGCCCTGTGGTGGCACAGCCGCACGCCTAGCATAGTCATCATATACGGGATACATCCCGAGGCACTGATCAGCATATAACCTGTCTAGGCGAGCGTGAGTAGCAGCGGTTTCGGCACGAGTCTCCGTGCGAAAAGTATCAAAATCAGAACGGGACGAACCGGCACTCAACTCCATGCGCTCCATCCAAGAAATCAGATCGGGATGGAGGGGAGCATACTGGGGTGGTGGAGGAGGCTGCTCAAAAGCAGTAGTGGTGGTAGGCTCAGAAGCAGGCTGAGATGGATCGGGCTCAGAGGCGGGCTGGGAAGTACTAGGCTCGCTCGTCGGGGGAGAGTATATGTAACAGCATGCGACGAGGGAAGAGAGCTAGGGGCAGCGACGGGTAATAAATAATTAGGCTGATCAGCCTCAAGTGACAAAACCGACCCGACTTGCAAAATAATAGTCGCCTGCTCATGAATAAGCCAAGCCCAACGATTCTGATGCCTAGAAGAAATCCAGTTAAGAGAAGCCAAATACCGAAGGCTAAGAGTAATCTCGCCCTGGACCGGATCATGATCCGCTTCGTTAAAAGCGGTCAACCAAACAGCTAATTGCGTGACTAACCCGCCTATATAAATAGGAACATCGGCAACGGCCGTAGCTATTCTCCTAAACTGAAGGACGAGGTGATAGGCAATATTAATATGCCACACCTTCGGCTTACGCCGCAAATACGAGCCCAAAATAGACACCTCCTCGGTGCGCACATTATGAGGCTCCTTCCTAGCAAAAATCGTCCATCCCATAAACCTCTGCCAAACCTTAATAACAGTATTATGAATATTGTTTGAACTCATATGCCCCGCGGTAGTGTGCGGGGCATCAGCAATACAATCCCAAAAATCTCCCACCCTAAAATTAGCATGCTCGGGTGGTGTACGGTCATCATAATCCCAAAAAGTTCCTCACAGCTCAGCCGGTCAGGACCGCCGGCCTGCTAGCCGGCCTGACCCTCTTTTCCTTCAAATTTTCGAGATTTTGATCCCACCTTTGCTCTTTTTTTCCATGTGCCTCGGCCCCTGAAGTCCATAGGGGGCCTGGGCACATGCTGAGATGCACAACTTCTTCTTTTCGAGCTCAAACTCAACTCGTACCTCGGCCCCTAAACTCGACAGGCCCCCTAGGCCTAGGCTGAGGTGACCTGCTATATTATCACAACCACGGTGAACTTCTCCTCTTTTTTTTTTTCCAATAACGTCAATTCGAGTCATTTCCGATGATTCTGCGCGTCTCCAAAAACATTAGTCCCTCCTCTCGTCCTCACTAAAACATCTAAAATGTAAAAAAAAAAAAAAAAACGAGAATGAGGGAAATTATTTACATACTCGGGCTGCCTCCCGGTAGCGCTGGTTTAGAGTCCCGCATGACTTGATGAGTTTCAAGATTTAGTTGAATGAGGGAACGGGATGAAGTCGTATAACTTCAATCGCTCCAACTTGAGCACCTTCATGATATAACTTCAATCGTTGACCATTCACCTTGAATCGTTCACCCGAATCACTCTCGACTTCAATCGAGCCAAATTTACCCACATGGGTGACAGAAAAAGGTCCGGACCAACGAGATTTCAACTTTCCGGGAAACAACCGGAGTCTAGAATTAAACAATAATACCTTATCCCCCACATTGAACTCACGGTGAAGGATATGCTTGTCATGCCACCGCTTGGTGCGCTCCTTATAAACCCGAGCACTATCATAGGCACCAAGACGGAATTCTTCTAACTCATTCAATTGCATGAGTCTCTTCTTCCCGCTTAAATGTGGGTCCAAGTTAAGCTCCTTGATCGCCCACCAAGCCTTGTACTCAAGCTCGACCGGTAAATGGCAGGACTTGTCATAAACCAATCGGTAAGGTGAAGTACCAATAGGCGTTTTAAAGGCGGTACGATAAGCCCATAGTGTATCATCTAGCTTAGAACTCCAATCCTTCCGAGCTTTTGACACGACCTTTTGGAGAATAGACTTGATTTCCCTATTGGACACCTCAACTTGCCCACTCGTTTGAGGGTGGTAGGCAAGACCGGTACGGTGAGAGACACCGTACTTAGCAAGTAAAGCATCAAGTCGCTTCTCATGGAAATGGCTTCCACCATCACTAATAATCGCTCTTGGAACACCAAAGCGGGGAAAAATAGTCTTTTTAAACAGCGATATTACCGTTCTAGCATCATTAGCAGGAAATGCTACCGCCTCCACCCACTTGAAGACATAATCAACCGCAACCAAAATATATCGGTTGCCCTTGGATGACGGGAACGGGCCTTGGTAGTCTACACCCCAGACATCAAAAATTTCTACCTCGAGAATCCCATTTTGAGGCATCTCATGCCTCCGAGAAATATTACCGGTCCTTTGACATGCGTCGCAGGACATAATAAAAGCTTGGGCATCTCGGAATAAGGTTGGCCAATAAAAACCCGACTGGAGGACCTTAGCCGTGGTTCGGCTCGGTCCATGATGACCACCATATGGTGATGAATGACAACTCTCTAGAACTCCCTGAACTTCCCACTGAGGGACACATCGACGGAAAATACCATCGGCACACTCCTTAAATAAATAGGGGTCATCCCAGAAAAATTGTTGAACATCATGTAGAAATTTTTTCTTTTGTTGATAAGAGAAATCGGAGGGTAATACCTTGCCAACTAAATAATTGGCATAATCCGCATACCAAGGTCCTTCGCTTTCACCGGTAGTTAAGGCCATGAGAGAATCATCGGGAAAAGAGTCATCTATGGGGATGACAACTCCTTCCTCCTCAACTCTAAGCCTCGATAAATGATCTGCAACGGCATTTTCCGCTCCTTTCTTATCCCAGATCGATAAATCAAACTCTTGGAGGAGGAGGATCCATCGAAGTAATCGGGGCTTCGCTTCTTTCTTAGCAAGGAGGTACTTGAGAGCCGCATGATCGGTGAAAACAATGACTTCCGATCCAACCAAGTAAGTTCTGAACTTCTCCAAAGCATACACTATAGCTAGCAATTCCTTCTCGGTAGTTGCATAGTTAACTTGAGCATTATCAAGTGTTTTACTAGCATAGTATATAGCATGCAAGACTTTGTCCTTCCTTTGGCCCAAAACCGCCCCCACAGCATAATCACTCGCGTCACACATTATCTCGAATGGCAAATTCCAATCCGGTGACTGAATAATCGGAGCCGATATAAGGGTCTGCTTAATCCTGTTAAAAGCTTCCACACACTCATCAGTAAAATCGAAAGGGGCATCCTTTAGGAGCAATTGTGTAAGTGGCTTAGCAATTTTGGAAAAGTCCTTGATAAAGCGGCGATAAAATCCCGCATGACCAAGGAAACTTCTCACTCCCTTTACATCAACCGGCAAGGGCAATTGCTCAATCACTTGCACTTTTGCTTTATCCACCTGAATGCCCTTTTCGGAAACCACATGACCCAAAACTACACCCTCAGTGACCATAAAATGGCACTTCTCCCAATTCAAGACCAAACTGGCCTCGACACATCGGTTTAAAAATCCAAGTTAGCTAAACAAGCTGAAAAACTCATACCATACACACTAAAGTCGTCCATAAACACTTCCATAATGGACTCGATGTAGTCGGAAAAGATGCTCATCATGCATCTTTGAAAGGTGGCGGGTGCGTTACATAGCCCGAATGGCATCCTGCGATATGCGAAAGTGCTATAGGGACAAGTAAACGTGGTCTTTTCTTGGTCGGCGGGGTGCATCGGGATCTGGAAAAATCCCGAATATCCATCCAAATAGCAAAAACTTGTGAGATGCTAGTCTCTCAAGCATTTGGTCGATAAAGGGCAATGGGAAATGGTCTTTAAGTGTAGCGGTGTTCAACCTTCTATAGTCTATGCACATTCTCCATCCCGTCACGATTCGTGTAGGGATTAACTCATTCTTTTCATTCGGGACCACAGTAGTCCCTCCCTTCTTAGGTACAACTTGTACCGGACTCACCCACTTTGAATCGGGAACCGCATAAATAATTCCCGCATCCAACAATTTCATAACTTCCTTTTTAACAACCTCTTGCATATTCGGGTTCAACTTACGTTGACCCTGGACACAAGGACGATGACCTTCCTCGAGATTAATTCTATGCATACAAAAATCGGGACTAATTCCCTTCAAGTCATCAAGACTATACCCCAAAGCTTTCCTATTTTTCTTCAAAACAACTAACAAATCAGAAAGTTGTTGCTCAGTTAAATCAGCACTTACAATCACGGGGAAACTCTCGGTATCGTCTAAAAAGGCATATTTTAGGTGAGACGGAAGTGGCTTACGCTCCGGAACGGATATGTCAATAGCAAATGAGGTGTGCACGATGTTGGTTACATCGACACCTTGCTCCTCCGTGAGCATCCTTCCTTCCAAAGCAGCTTCCAAGGCATCAACAACAGCAGAGTCAACGGAAGCATCACCTGCACACGCTTCCAAACATATCAAAGCCTCTAAGGGGTCCCGTATAAGGGACGCCTCCATAGAATCATGAACTAAGACATCCACAACATCAATCATGCAACAAGAATCCGTTACCATCGGGTTCTTAAGTGTACTATCTAAGCAGAAAACAATGGTGTCTCCACCCACTTCCAAGGTCAATTTACTGTTCTTGACATCAATCACCGCGCCGGCGGTGTGCAAAAATGGCCTTCCCAAAATTATGGGAATTTGGGTGTCCTTGGCCATGTCAAGGACGATAAAATCAACCGGGATAAAAAAATTTCCAACTCTAACGGGCACGTCTTCTAAAACTCCCAAAGGGCGTTTTATGGAACGATCCGCCATCTGCAAAGTTACACTAGTACACTTAAGATGACCCATATTAAGTTTTTCACAAACGAAATAAGGCATGACACTTACACTACCACCTAAATCACATAAAGCCTTATCGATCGATAAGGTGCCAATAGTGCAAGGAATCGAAAAACTACCGGGATCCTTTAGCTTTGGTGGGGCCTTGTTCTGTAAAAATGCACTACACTCTGCAGTAAGAGCGACGGTTTCTACCTCACCAATCCTTCTCTTCCGAGTCAAGATGTCCTTCATAAACTTTGCGTAAGACGGGACCTGCAAAATGAGCTCGGTAAACGGGACCGTAACCTGCAAATTCTTCACAACCTCCATGAACTTGCCAAATTGGGTAGCTTCCTTCCGATTCTTCAATCGACCCGGGAATGGTACTTGAATTGTTGGACTAGTCGGGGTGGGAACGGGAGTAGTGGGTGGTGGAACTTGATCTTCACTTGGAGTTTCCACAATAACGTCCTCATTGACATCTTCCACTCGAACCTCCTCCTTCTCGGCTGGTGTATCATCTTTAGGCATCGACGGACCCTCATAGTGTGTGCCACTACGAAGAGTGATCGCATTAGCCGTATCATGCTGTTGATCACCTTGAGAAGGGAGTTTACCTTGTTGACGCGTTGCTTGTGACGTGGCAAGGTGCCCCACTTGGTTCTCCAAATTCTTGATGGCATTATCCTTAACTTGATCATTCTTTTGCATTTGTGCCATCATCGAGTCCTGGGTCTTGGCCATCATCTGCATCATACTACGAAGCTCAGCCATTTCATTAGAACTCGAAGAAGAAGAAGAATTACCTTGAGCTTGTGCTGAGGATTGGCCAAAATTCTGCTGACTAGTACCGAAATTCTGTTGAGAATTCCCGAAGTTCTGATTAGTATTGCCAAAATTTTGTTGAAATTGAACCGAGTGAGGTCGCTGCTGAAAATTTCCCTGATTTTGGAAATTCTTCTGATTACCGAAAATCTGCTGGTTCTGCTGGTTCTGAAAATTTCCTTGATCCTGGAAATTCTGCTGATTCAGGAGATTCTGCTTTGGTGGGGGTACATAAACTGGTGTAATAGGCGGGTTCAAGACATTAGTACTCCTGTAAGACAAAAGAGATGCATCATATCCTGGTTGGTTCATATATGGATAATGTGGACGCATAGAATGGAACGCATTCACCTGTTCTATGGAGCCTAGGCAATCTTGAGCTTGATGGTCCGCGACACCACAACGCATACATGCATACTCTTGCATAGCATGTACTTGATGCATGCCTCCTCCTCCTTGAGAATTTGACACTTCAAATGCATCAAATCTCTTAGCCAAAGCGGCTAATTGAATGGCCACGGCATTAGAGGACCCACTTTCACCGGAGTTTGATCGAGTATTTACCACGCGGATTACCCCATCGAGAGTGGTGAGATGCCATCTCTTCTATTGTTTGCCAAGCCTTATCATCATCCACATTACATTGGAAACGCCCATTGCATGCCGAATCAAGCGTACTCCTGCAATCATCATACAACCCGTTATAAAATTGGTTACAAAGAAACCAAACCTGAAAACCATGGTGCGGGCATTCCTTCACAAGCTTCTTAAACCGCTCCCACGCTTCATGAATATTCTCGTTCGGAGTTTGACGAAAATTGGTGATTTGACTCCGAAGCATGTTCGTCTTTTGTGGAGGGTAATAGTGCTTGTAGAAGGCAAGAGCAAGAGAATTCCAGTCGGTGATCCCCTCGGTGACTTTATCAAGATCGGTTATACACTCCCTAGCGGAATCCCGTAGTGAGAACATGAAGAGCATCTCCATGACTTCTTCTTGAGTTACCCCGACCGGAAGTGGGATCGTGGAGCAATAGTCGGTAAAAATCCTCATATGCTTGTGAGGATCCTCCCTAGGTTCACCACCAAATTGATTCTTCTCCACCAAAGTGATAAAGGCGGGTCGAATCTCAAATGTACCTTGAGTGGCAGTTGGTCGTTTAACCAACTTAGGAAGAGCAGTTTGCTCGGGCTCCGAATGACTAGAAAGCTTCGGCATTTTTATGATCGGAGGAGGTGGTAAAATGATCTCGGACTGAGATTGATGTTCCTCTTCAAAGGACTGATTCTCAGCTACAAATTCAGTATGAATAGCTTCCAAAGTCGCAAGATCGGGAGCTGCGGAAATCTCTCTCCAAAACTGTCGTCACCTACGAAAGGTTTTCTCGGGTTCAGGATCGAACGGAGTAAGCTCTGATGACCGGAAAGACCTGGGCACAAGCAAAACTACAAGTAGGGAGTGAGATCAATCTCAAGGAATTTTAATTCCTTGAGACGAAAGAGAGCAAAAAAGAAACAACCTAAAAAACAAGAAAAACCGTCTCCCCGGCAACGGCGCCAAATTTGATGTGGGTTAAGTCGTCTCACCCAATCAAGATAAACCTAATGCTACTAACTAGAAGATAGCGGCAAGCAAGCAAGGGATCGAATCCACAGGGAAACAGTCAATTTTCGTCAATTAGCTATGGCGATTCTAAAATGCTCTAAACGGTTAATTGATTGAGAATATATAAAAGACTCCTAAAAACGATAATAAAAATCGAATCTAATAATGAGATGAGAACTAAGGTCACGGGTTCACGATAGATGTTCAATAATTATGCGACCATAATAATAAACACATAAACATGCTAGTCGGCTATAACACGTTCTCGATCTCGAATCGTGTCAACCTAGGAAGGATCTAACGGGCTCTCGCAACTTATTAGACTCCCTACCAAATTGCGCGTGATCTAATCCTAATTCGGCTTTCGCACAAGAACTAGAATTTCCCAAACAGATTAAAATGTTGTGGCCTTTAACAAATTAATCGACAAACAAAACACGCGAAGGTGGTACTAGCATATTTATAAATTTAGTATCAAAGCGACATAATCGTATAATAATCCATCGATCCCCCTCGACCCTAGCGAGAAAATTAGCTACGCATGATGATTACGAAACAATAAATCGCATACATGGAATTCATGATAAAAAGGTGAAACAAATAAATCTAATAACAAACGAACGAGAACCTAGCGAACTAAAGTAAACAACGAATTGCAAATAAAGAAAATTGCAACGAACTAAATAATTTACGATGAAGATTGAAACGTAAACTGAAAATTGCATAAACGAGATTACCGAAATCGAATCCGAATGAAAATCGAGTGCTAGAATCTTAAGAGTCACGAGCTTCTCAAGTAAAATAAAACTAAGTATGAAAAGTGATGCCTAGAAAATGATACAAGCCCCCTAGTTATACAAAATTAGGCGAAAATAAGCTGGGTGTCGCGCCGACCGGCTGGCAGGCCGCCGGTCACATGCAGGCTGGCGTGCACGCATTGATAAAAGGAGTAATGGGCCGCTTCCCATGGCCCAGTGAATCAACACTTCTCATTTCTTCTTCGCCTAAACGTCTCGAAACACGGGTTTTGTCTCGGGATCGTTCTTCTAACCAGATATGAGTGTAAATGCACATAAAGACCTGAAATCGTGTAGGATCTAATAAAACACTCACTCAAAGCAAAATGTTAGAAGAAACGGCTCTAAAGAGCGCGTTCCGACCGGAAAAGACAACGGAACCGAGGGAATAAAGTTATATAAACACGACACATCACTTACTGAAATGGGTATGAGGATCGAAGATGACTTAAGACTGGAAGGCCTCACTAAGGCCGCTGCCAAGGGTTACCAAGGGGCTTCTTCCTCCACTACCAAGCCCCAAGCAGCAACCCGCAGCATTTTTGACGCGGTTAATCTACTAGATGCCCCGTCCAAGAAGAACACCCCACCTCGGGTTTTTACTGATATAGGTACTACCTATACTTAGACCTGTCAAAAACTGACCCGACCCGAAAACCCGACCCGAAACCGCCCGAAAAAAAAAACCGAAAAAACCCGCCCGAAAATGACCGAAACCCGAAAGTGACCCGCCCGATAAAAACCCGAATATATTGGGTCAAAACCCGCCCGAACCCGTTACCCGCCCGAAAATAGATAAACTAAAAAAATATTGTTATTATACACTAAAGTTTCTCAAAAATACTACGAAATATTTTTTTATTTTCAAAATTTTAAGAAATAATATTTATATATATCTTTAAAATCATATTTTTATCACATGATTATTATAATGATAGAAAAAAAATCAATCAATCGAGTCAAAGTTCGTCATATATATTCGTACCTCCTATAGAAATAAAATATCAATGTTTACTAAAAAATATATTAAATAAAACAGGTTTATTCTCACTAATATCTTATATTAAATGAGATAGTTAAGAAAATTAAGAATAAAATTGTATTTATGATAAAAAAAAAAGTAAAGAAAATTAATGTTTTTAAAGTGCGTTAATAACCCGTATTTGACCCGAACCCGACCCGAAACCCGTATAAACCCGACCCGTATAAAACCCATATTTTTCAAACCCGAAATACACCCGACCCGTATATTACCCGAACCCGAAGTGACCGAACCCGAAACCCGACCGCCCGACCCGTTTGACAGGTCTACCTATACTTATGCCTTACAAATTAAAGGCTATCCTCTAAAGGCCTAATCCAACCGATAGGCCCAACTCCTGAAGTTCCGGTCGAGCGACGCTCCAAGAACTACAATGCCCAAGCCTATTGCCAGTACCACCGAGGCAATGGGCATGATACCGAGAAGTGCTGGAAGCTGAAGCACTTGATTCAGGACTTGATCGAAAGCGGTAAAATTCCGCTACCCGGAGATAAGCCCAGTAACAATGAGAACCCTTTCAGCTCCCACGCCATCTTTACCGGGGAGGTGATTGACTGCTCTCACCTTATCTCTCCATTTGTCCCGCAAGTAAACGGGATCTGGTTCGACGACGAGGATAACGTCTACCTCGCCAAAGGGGAAGCTGTCCCCATCACCTCCGAGGAGATTCGAAGGACTAAATCCCGAGTCCTAACCAGTAACCACCTTGGTCGTCCCTATCAAGCCACTAGCTCTAGGGACACCCCTATCCCAACAACCGTCACTGAGCCATTCAGGACGGAAGTCGCCCCTGAAGAGCCAACTGCTGAAACGACTCTCGTGAAGCAGCTGAAGAAGACCCGAGTTGACCTCACTATATGGCAACTCCTGGTTAGCTCACAAGAACATCGAGAAGCACTTACAAAGGCTCTCGATCAAATTAAGGTTGACTCTTTGGTTACCCCTGCTGAGATGGTAGCCACGGTCCTGCCCCACCTAAAGGGCAAAGCTAAGGAAGGAGGCCCAATGATCACTTTCTCTGAAGCCGACCTACCGCCATTTGGGGCCTCCCATAATCTGGCCCTCTACATTACGGTGGTTTGCCGAGGGAAATACCTCCCTATGACCCTAGTTGATGACGGGTCCGCTGTGAATGTCCTTCCACTAAGGACCGCCAAAGCCCTCGGCATTACCGAGGCCGATTACATCCCGACTGCTCAGACCATCCAAGCCTTTGATGGAAGCCCAAAGTCGGTAGCTGGGGCCGTGAAACTAACCATCATAACCGGCCCGATAGAAAAGGAGCTCGAATTCCAGGTGATCGACGTCACCTCGTCATTCAACTTGCTCCTAGGTAGGCCTTGAATCCACGCGGTCAAGGCGGTGTCCTCCACCCTCCACCGAAAGATCAAGATGCCTATGCTTAACGATGTCATCACTTTAGAGGCAACACCAATGACTGTGGCTAGCTGTAACGCCACGGGACGCACGGACCTTTGGGGGTTCGATTTTGTGGGGATGATCGAGGAAGAGTACCTCTTTAGGCCTTACTTCACTACGAGCATCGACACGATGCTCCAAAACCTAGGGTACTTTCCGGGGGCTACCTCTCGACCCGATCTTCCAGCTGGGAAGATCATCGAGGTCCTCAAAGATGAAGAGTCTCACTTTGGTCTCGGGTATGCCATAACTCCCGACAATGTTGTCCGAGCAGGAATTGAGAAGGCCTGCGACATTATTAAGGGTATCCACTTGAGCCCTTACAGCCCACGGTTGGCTGACTACTTTGTCACACCGGTATTTGGGGCTATTCAGGTTGGTCTATACCAACCCAATGCTATGCAGCTCGGGACCCACTTGGCCCGGGACTGCAACTACATCCCGGAGGACGTGTTCGCCCTCATCCAGTCCGACGGAGCTGAAGACGCTGAGCCCGCGCTGGGGCTACTATTTGGGGAAGACACCATGGCCCCAACTCCAAAGGAAGACCTGGTCAACCTGATACTCCGCAGCAACAGGTTTGACCCGACCAAGCTGATCTCGGATGTTGGCACCGAGATAGGAAACAGGGCCTGGAGGAAGACTGTCAAGTGGACTGACAGTCAGGGAAAAATCTACAAGCTGGTCACCGGAGAGGGAGACATGCCTGGGTCTGAGTCTGAGTCCGAGTCTGAGTCGGAGTCTGAGTCAGAGTCTGAGGTCGAGTCTAGGGAAGTCGGTGCTAGAGTCACTCCTGTAACCCCTCTCCCCTTTATCATTCCTGCTGCTGGCACTTCGGGGTCTGTCCCGAAGGCCTTACCAATTCCGCCACTGACCAATGATCAGATGGCTGCTCTCTTTGAGCTGTTCTCCAAATTTTCAATCAATAATAACAACCGTTCTGCTTACGACTTGTCTCTTTTAAATTCTGTTTTCAAAAATGTTTTATGCTATGACATTGAGAAACCCGACGAACAGGTACCTTTGCCTCCACACTTGATCGAGCAACTAGAGCAAAGGGAGTCCCGGAACCCGGTGATCGAAGAAACCGAGTCCATAAATGTGGGTACAACCTTAGAGCCTCAGATACTTAAGATAGGGTTATCCTCAGATCCCGAGGAGAAACAACAGTTCGTAAGCCTCCTCCAAGAGTTCAAGGATGTCTTCGCGTGGTCCTACAAGGACATGCCGGGGATAGACCGGGAAATAGCCGAGCACCACATACCAATCAAAGACGGGTGCAAACCGGTCAAGCAGAAGCTTCGTCGAATGAGGTCCGAGTGGTCTCTCAAGGTAAAAGAAGAAGTCGACAAACAGTTCAAAGCCGGCTTCATACAAGTGTCCGAATATCCAGACCGGGTTGCAAACATCATGCCAGTTCCTAAAAAGGACGGTAAGGTGCGGGTATGTGTTGATTTTCGGGATCTTAACAAGGCAAGCCCGAAAGATGATTTTCCGTTACCACACATCGACATACTGGTAGATAACACGGCCGATCATGCCCTTCTATCATTCATGGACGGGTATGCCGGGTATAATCAAATCAAGATGGCGGAAGAAGACATGAGTAAGACTACCTTCACAACACCTTGGGGTACTTACTGCTATACCGTCATGCCATTCGGCCTCATTAATGCCGGAGCCACATATCAGAAGACCGCTACCATTTTATTACACGACATGATGCATAAAGAGGTAGAAGTTTATGTAGACGACATGATCGTCAAATCTAAAGAACGGGACGGTCACATCACCGCCCTAAGAAAATTCTTCACCCGACTACGCAGGTACAACATGAGGCTAAACCCTCAAAAATGCAGTTTCGGGGTAACATCAGGCAAATTACTGGGTCATATCGTTACCCAACGAGGTATCGAAGTCGACCCAGCTAAAATCAAAGCCAGTACCGAGATGCAACCCTCTAAAACCGAAAAAGAAATAAGGGAATTTCTCGGGAAAGTCCAGTATATTAGTCGGTTCATTTCCAAGTTAACCATGGTGTGTGAACCAATATTCAAGAAACTGAAAGTAGGGGAACGGGTACTATGGGATGACAAGTGCCAAGCTGCTTTCGACAGGATCAAGGAAATATTGTCTGCTCCGCCAGTCTTAATGCCGCCTCAACCCGGTTTGCCTCTGTCATTATACCTAACGACGACCGAAACAGCCATGGAGGCTATGCTGGCTCAGACGGTTGACTCCAAAGAAAGAGCCATTTACTACATCAGCAAGAAGTTTTTAGAGTATTAAAGCAGGTATACCATGCTCGAAAAGACGGGCTTGGCTCTAGTCTGGGCCACTAAGAAACTCCGGCACTATATGCTCAGTTACGAGGTCCATGTGCTATCCAAAATGGACCCGATCAAATACATCTTCGAAAAGCCCGTTCTCAACGGTCGAATCTCTATATGGACTATGATGATGTCAGAGTTCGACTTGAAGTTTGTACCGTTAAAGGCTATTAAAGGTCGAGTAGTAGCTGAATTTCTCGCCGACATCCCGATAGCCGAAGAAGGACACACCGACACCTGGTCCTTCCCAGACGAAGATATTTTCCATACTGATACTGAAACTTGGGATGTATACTTCGATGGAGCATCCAATTTTCGAGGGTTCAGAGTCGGGATCCTCCTAATTTCACCAAAAGGGGAGCATACTCCCGTCTCCGTCAAACTAGACTTTGATGTTACCAATAATGCAGCAGAGTACGAAGCATGCATTTACGGGCTACAAGCCGCCGCCAATCTAGGGATCACAAATCTCCAGGTACATGGTGACTCATCCTTGGTCATTAACCAAGCACTTCAAAAATGGAAGACTCGAAATGCTAATCTCGTGGCCTACCAGGCACGAGTAAGGGATCTCGAGAAACAATTCCAAAAGGTAGAGTACATATACTTGCCCCGAGAAGAGAATCAGTTTGCAGATGCACTCTCAAAACTGGCATCTTTACTGAACATTCCCGACCATGTGACCAGTATGCCAATTTGTGTCGAAAGACGCTCCGAGCCGGCGTACATTTGCGATATCGAAGACATTGAGATAACTGATCCCGAGCCATGGTATCAGGTTGTGTTAACGTACCTGACAAACGGAGAATATCCTTCCGGGACGGAAGGTCGAGCCAAGAAAGCCTTACGGAGGCTAGCCACCCAGTTCATCCGTACCGACGACGGTCAGTTATACAAAAAGACGGCACAGGGGGCTCTTCTCCTTTGTGTTGACAAATATAAGGCTGAAAAGGTTATGGCCGAAGTACATGATGGTGAAAATGGCCCACATATGAATGCCCACATGCTGGTCCGGAAAATCATGAGGCTCGGTTATTACTGGAATACCATGGAAGCCGACTGCCGGTTGTATGTCAAACATTATCATAACTGTCAAATCTTTGGCAATGTGCAACATATGCCGTCCTCACTGCTTTATACCATGACGTCACCCTGGCCATTCTCGACGTGGGGTATCGACATAATCGGGAAAATAAATCCCTCTGGCACCGGTGGACACTGCTTTCTTCTGGTAGCTATCGACTATTTCACTAAATGGGTCGAAGCTGAATCATATCGCATTCTTAATGCCAAGCATGTCGCCAAGTTTATTTAGAACAAGATAATATGCCGGTATGGGATTCCGTAGGATTCCGTCTGAATTTATCAGTGATCACGGGACTCATTGCCAAGCCGAGACTGCAGCCCTGCTGGCCAAGTATAAAATCCAAAGGCATACTTCCTCGCCTTACCGCCCCCAAACTAATGGAGCAGTAGAGGCGGCCAATAAAACAATTGTCACCATACTAAAAAAGATGGCTGATAATTATCGGGACTGGCCCGACAAAATACCTTTTGCCCTATGGGAATACCGAACGTCAATTCGCACCGCAACCGGGGCAACACCGTATTACCTAACCTACGGGATGGAGGCAGTCCAACCAGTTGAACTGGAAGTACCGTCCCTCAGAATTCTGCTAGAAAGCCAAGTACCCGAAGCTGATTGGGTTCGAGCACGATATGACTCTTTGGTTCTACTAGACGAACGACGGTCCCGCGCCCTCAACAATATCCAAATCTATCAGAAGCGGATCCAACGGGCCTTCACCAAAAGGGTAAGGCCCAGGAACATTAAGGAGGGCGATCTAGACCTTAAGTCTGTTCGAGCCTTGCTGCCAGTGGACCCAAGGGGAAAATTCAAACCCAATTGGGCTGGGCCATATCTGGTAAAGAAGATCCTATCAGGGGGAGCAGTGATGCTGACGGACCTGGACGGGAATGAGTTTGTCAACCCAACCAACTTGGACCAGCTGAAGCGTTACTACTCTTAACCATTTCTCAATGTCATTAGCAAATTTTTATCAAAAGCATTTTTTTTACAAAAAGCAAGTCAATGAGCTAAAATTATTTATTCTACTGTCATAAACATCTTGAACCAATAGTCTTGGTGTAATTCGAGATTGCAAATTTCCTAAGCCTGAACTACGTTTGGTTTGATTCTGCTAATCGCGGATACGTAGGCAACCCCTCAAAAGGGTACAACCAATGCAATCGAGAAAAGACAGGAGCGGTTTAATAATAAACTTTTTTTATTAATTCAAAAAAAATCCCGACAAACTCGGGAAATTACAAAATGCAGGAATTCAAAAAATACAAAAAAGCACACAACACAGAATAATAATAATACTTAAATAATATTAAAGCTAAAGAACTCGGCATTTAGGGCATCTTGCCCATTCCCTTGTCCTTGGCCTCCTTAGCCGTCCACTGGCGACGACGCGGAGGAGAGCGTTCCCGAATCACCACAGGAACCTCTATAGCTCGGGCTCGAGTGTTTGAGCCCGACTCCTCTGTCACATCAATAGGCCCAAGTCGGCCCCTCACGGGCTCAGGGAGCCGGTCATGCGGACCTAATCGGTCCCGGACCGCCAACCTTGGCCCAAGGCGTCTCTCCAAGTCAGTCTGCCCCCGAGTGCTGCTAGAACCGACTTCCTTAGATCGAGTCTTAGTTTGTGGCTTAAGACCCGATTCCTCCAGGACCATAGCTTCAGGAATATCTCCCCCGGTGAAGAAGTCCCTGTTGTCCTTCGCCGTCTCGCGGTGAACCAATTCAAAGGCCTCATCAAGTTTCAAGGCCTTGCGAGCTTCCTCGGACTCCTCAGAAATCCATTTCTGGTAAGCCCGTGACACCCAAGCGGATTGGCAAGGGCTGGGTATAGTCCATGTAGGACGAGTGAACCATCTTTGCAACCAGGTGTCGCACATAGCGTCCGTCAATTGGAGCGAGACGCTGATAATGGCTTCAGTCTCAGGGATGCGCTGAGACAAACCGAACTGCCTCAGGAGACGGTCCGGGTAAATATGAACTGTCCAGTCTAGGGACAGAATCACCAGGTAGCGAGCTTGGTCTCTCTTGGCCAGTCCAGCCAACTTCGAGAGGAACCACCAAGCGACGGTCCACCTAATCAAGGGACCCCTGTGAAACACCAGCTCTTCATCCCAGTAAGCTCGGTTTATTTGATGACTCAAGCTTATCCGTCGCCTTCGAGAGCTAATCTGACTGCTCCGATAATTGGGAATGCTCGGAGGGGTCTCTATGATTGATAACCGCTCCGACAGCCATATCTGAAAAGAATACACAAATTTTATAAGCAACGAAATGGTTCGCCAGGGTCCACTCGATCGAGTGCAGTAGATGACTCGATCGAGTTAGCCCTCTGAAAACAGGCAGTAGCCCGATATGAGTGTCACTCGATCGAGTGACTTACGGACATCAGAAAAATCGCACGAAAAAAAAAAATCAAGATGCATACTTGCAGAATACGGGTACTCCCCGTCAGCGGTCGAGTTGGGTCAAGCCGCCTAGCATCCAGACCCATGATGATTTCTCCAGTGGCTAGCGAAGCAGGGCTATGACCAGTCTCCATCTGGTCAACCACTCCAATCAGCCTGATTTGACCCCTGCATGAGTCAAGTTCCATCAGCCCTTCGAAGACATAGCAGTGCAGCATGCAAAAGGCGAATGCCCTACGCCTGCGAGCAGGGGTGGCCCTCACATCCCGGGGATTCATGAACTTGTCGGCCAGGTCGAACAGGGAAACGGTATCTCCCCGCACCATCCGATTTATCTCAGCATGAGACAAACCCAAAAACTCCCTTAACCTCCTTCTTGGATCCGGGTAGAACGGAGGAATAGCCGGCTGAACAGCAGGGCTCCAACCACCTATAGTCGCAACCTCCTCGGGTAAATGGCATAATTCTCCCCGCGGGAACGCGAATACGTGATGGGTGGTGTCCCAAAACGACAAGCAGGCGTCCAGGAAATGCGAGTCAATTATTAGACGCTGGAGAGGGAATAAATTGACAATTCCCATCTGGGTCAGTCGGACCTTTTCCTCATCCCGAAAATATTGGGACCATGCGAGAAGCATAGCTGTCAAGTGATCGATACCCATGACAGGAATTTCTAGCTTTCTTGAAAGTCTAAAGGGTTTTGAGAAGGAAAAGAAGAATTTGAGTTGAGATGTAGAAAACTGAAGCAGGGATTCTCATATTTATAATGAGAAAACCTAACTACTTTGTCTCCTCAGCAAACTGGGCCCTATGCGCGCGCAGGCCTGATTTCAAAGTAGAACCCAGAATAGGAATCAAGCCGTCCCGAGCTTTCCTAAGAGTCTCCAAAACTTTTCTGTGATAAAATTTCTTCGCGATAAAAAAAAAATTTATTCTTTTCAAAATTTTATCCCTTCAAAAATTCAAATATTTTTTTATCTCCCCAGCACGAGTCAGTGTTTTGCCTATGTGTTACATACAAGTTGTTATGTATCAGCATGCAGGTACACTCCAGACTTCAGAAGCAAGTCTCCGCGAAACTATTGAATTCCCCAACGAAGTCAGCTTTTCCCGGTATGCTACATCCAAGGTGTGATGTGTCGGCATACGGGTACACCTACTCCCCACGGAGCATCATCATCAGCTCAGGTACGACTCAAGGCTTCGAAAGCAAGCTCGTACAGCTCATATATTTCCCCAGCGGAACGCCCGAGGCGGCATTTTTTCCCCGAAATAGTACGGGATGGGCCCACATATAGGCGCGCCCGGGACTTATGCTACAAGTCTGACTCCCCGCGAAGCTATCATCATCAGGACAGGTATGACCCTCTGCTTATAGCTGGCGAGCCCTTCACGCGAGTCCACTGGACTATAAACGACCCGACCGGAAGTCTACCAGGTCTTAACGGACTTGGTAGCTACTCTGACTTTCGCCTTGTCCAAGCCTCAGTCAGAGTGGGGGCTCTGTAGACACCCACATTTTGACTGCCACGTGTCTATGATAGTCTCCAAAAAACACCCGATGATGATCGGACGCAAACGTGACTTGGTATACTCGGACTTGGGCTCGAAATCAATAGTAGCCGACATGGACTTTTAGCGGAGTAAAAATCTCACAAAACAGACCTCAAATTCAGGCCCAGTGGGTCGTTCCGAGCAAAATAAGACTAATTTGGGTCAAAACCGACATCAACAATAAATCCCGTCTTTTGGCGACCGGGTCAAAACCCGGTCAAAGACGAAACCGTCTCAGAAATCAGCCAAATTCATTCTCGAAACTGGCGCCCGAAATTTGATCCAAACAAATCAATCCAAAATCAATGTAAATCAATCAAAGGCAATCACGCCTAAAATAACCCGGCCTAATTGATCCACTCAGTCGAGTGGATTGACCCACTCGATCGAGTGGAGCCTCGAGAGGGCTGTCCAGATTCATTCACGAGGGCACTCGATCGAGTGCACCCGCGCCACTCGGTCGAGTGACCCTATGTCGTGGCTCCCTATAAAAACCCCACGACTCCCATGCATTTCACAAGTTTTGATCAAAGTTTGATCAACCCTCATTTGCCCTACATCTTACACCCTACACCCTACATCATACTACACTCCATACCCTAAGCATTACAAGCCAAAACCCGAGCCCTTTGTCCCTCGGAAACCGGCGAAGCACACACACATATACACACCATAACTCGCGTACATCCTCGATACTCCGGCGTCCCGTCGCTATTCACGAGTCCATTTCCGAGGTCCCTACCTAGCATGTATGTTGAGGGTGTCCTAAACCCCATCTCGATCTCTACTATTTCGTCTCTCTTTTTATTTACTCATCGTATTTTGTATTGTAATTATAAACGTAGTCGTAGTAGTAACACTAGCACTAACATTATTATACTTTTGCATCTTCTTTTTTTGTATCATCTTTTTTATCTTTGTTATCGTCATCATACCGCGTATATATATATATATATATATATATATATATATATATATATATATATATATATATATATATATATATATATATATATATATATATATATATATTAGTACTAAAAATTCGGTTTTGAATGCGTTGGACTATGATAATCGCCTAAGGTCATAGTTGGACGCATTTAATCCCTTTTCTCTAATTAGTGCGGAACCCGTTGACACGAAAACCGACATCACATAACTCGAAAGAGTTAGTTCCGATGTCGTGACGTAGAGGGAAGCATTTCGTCACTAATTCAAATTTTCTAGTGTAACGATAAACATTTTCCTAAAACTCCGATAACGGTATTATAATCGTTCATACACGATTATAGTACCGGAGGCCAAGTTAAATACGAATCATGCGATGTTCGTATTTGGTTTGGGCCGACCATCGATTTCAAATCATAAAACGAAACGAGTTATCACTCGTACAGGGGCTACTCGACCGAGTACATATGCTACTCGATCGAGTAGCACCCAAAAAAGTGGGCAGTAGCTGCGTCTAAGGACGCACTCGACCGAGTCAGGTCACGACTCGGTCGAGTGGGTCTTGTAACCCAGAAAACCGAGGGCTTTGACACACACTTCAAGCCCCGTCCTTTTTACGGCTTTAAGCCATCACGTGTAAAGACCATCACGTGATCTTCCTATTTTCAAAACCACGCATTTCACGACACGTAGAACGACTTTGACCGATCTTCTTCGTAGTGATAAGTCGGGACTAGACTACAGGACGTGGGATCGGGCTAGCAATACGCCACAGTCCCATGTTTCCGTCCTTCGTTTAGTACACAACATGATGTGTATTTAATCGGGGTTCGTCCATCTACACATTTCGCGGTCTAGTTTACATATGGATCCGTTTCTATCATTATATTGCTTTTTATTTATTTCATTTATTATTTTTTTTTTGTGTATTGTTGTATTGTGAATTCCGGGTTGTATTTCCGCCCGTGTAACTTGTACGTTATTCATTTATTTTCGAGCTTTATTTATTTACTTGCTTAACGCTTTATAAATGAATCTCGCATGCTAAATCATTTCGACCATAATTAAGATGCATTAAATGACGTAGTTCACATACTATTCACATGCTTAGCCCGAAAACGCTGTTTGCATATCATTTAGTCATTTTACTAGCGCGCGTACACGAACACGAACGATGTCTTAGTAGAGGCCGCCATGTGCGGGCGGGGTTGGGTGTCCTTAGTGGGCTTCCCAACACGTACCCTCACCCCTTACTCAGAACCTTTGGTTTCCGGATGTCCGAAACCCTTGGCGCACGAGAGTCATTTTATATACGAAAGCCGATGTAAACGGTATCGGTATAACAATGCAAAGGGACGAGCCCCATAAACTCTGAAATCGAAGTGGGCTTACTTTGTGTATAGCCCATGACGACATAGAGTGGGCTCGTATGGTTCCGAATAACCACAAAATTCGGTGGCGACTCCATTTTGACTTAAATTTCGAACCCGAGAACAATCTTAGCACGAGATTCATTCGCCTACCCAAACCCGCGCGTGGCCGCGTCGGGGTGGACCTACGTCATGTCCACACTAATATCATTCGCTAAAGGGATAAACTTAGCGACCGATATCGGTCGCTAATGGGTTTACCTGACGTCTGTGGAGGACCTTGGGCGTCTTATTTAGCGACCATTATCAGTCGCTAATATTTACCTTTAGCGAATGATATCGGTCGCTAGTCAACCCGTGATTGACCAATTCAATTTGTTTCATTTCTAGCCAAAATCTGCAAACAGAAAAACAACCCAACAATGACAAATACGTTCGAAACACATACCAAACACCACGCCGTATCGACCACATAATGTCGGCTTCACATTTCCATAATTACCAACCAAGGTAACTAAATTTCGTGAATAAACTAAATTAAGAGTAATGTTACAAACCGTTTTCAATCAACATTCATAAACTACAAGCTAGGTTTCTTGATCTACAATTACTGACAGTATCTACTCAACGAACGGGAAAACTAGCCGAAGCACCACTACCTTCAGGATGTGAGCGTTCCCCGTACCGTACACCGCTGCCTTACGGTACCCTCGCACGACATTGAACCATACCTCGTTCGGATCCCTACCTTCAGCGTCGTCCGTGGAAGTGGCTTCCTTATATGCTTCCTAAAAGAAATTGATTTGATGATTAGGTGAGACTTCATTGACAAAGTCACAATCTAAAGAACAATGTAAAGAAGCCTTATGTTCGAAACTTACCCAAATTGCGGCGTCTCTCTTCGAAATGAAGACCGTTGCAGTCCACCTTGTTCTTCGTGTCAAGAAACAACTGCGCAGCTTCGGGGAGTTCTCATTTTTTCTTCTTCAAATGTTAACAGTACATGTAGATTTCTCATTAATATTTTTAATGAAAACATTAAATAAAAATCCAAAATAAAAATCAAAGGAAACGAAATACTTACCTCCATAACCCGTTGGTGCATCGACTGCGACCAACCGTAGTGGGTGGGCTCCATTTCGGCCTCAAGGTCACCCCGCCTTTTGTTCTTCTTCGCTTGGACGGATCTTTTAATAAACTTAGGGTCGGAGCGGGCTTTATAGAAAATGATAATATATTACAAAGAAAACCGATGCTGGGTTCACAATTCTATCTAGGAGTTGGAGAAATATCTGGGTTCACAGCCATAGTCTAAGCAAGTAACATAAAAGAGACGAACTATCTACGCAAGGGGCTCAACCCGCTCCGATCCATGGGGATGACCATCGTCGTTGTTGTCATCGCGCCTACTAATGTGTGGTCCTCCGCTGCAGTTCTCGTTCTCCATGGCGCACCGTTCCCTCATCATCTCAATAAACCTGTCTTTCTCTTCACACCTCTTCTCTAATGTCTGCAGGCGTTGTTCTTATCTCTGGAATTTATCCTCCATGCGCTCGTTAACTGTGCGTTCCTGGGAGGCGGCGGTAGGGAGGTACGTGTCCGCAGATGGATCCTTACCACGGTTCAAGCATATGCGAAAGAGATCTCTCGCCGCGTTACCTATCTCCCAGAACCTTCTCTTCTGGTTGTAGCCCCCCGTGACATCGTGGAAGCTCTTCAAGGTGTTGGGTGCCTGGTCAGAAGCTCGTGCTTCCTCCACCGCTTTCTCATAGTTCTCCTGAAACAACAACATGAAACAGCGTTAGAACCTTTAGAACAACACACACTATCACATCGTAATTTCAGCATTAGAACCTTCATACAACAGTGTTAAGACTTTCAGCATTTATTTACCAATAGTATATATTGAATTATACTCAAATTGATTACTTGTGTTATAAGCACTTACCATTTGCGCGAAAAGCTGTTGCTGCGCTCCTACTCCCAAGGCAGCTGGTGGGTTTGGCCACCCCGTCGACTTGCCCACCTCTCCTGTTCGACGATTTAACCGCCGACTTCTTCTTGAAGTTTGGGTCGGCAGTCTTCCTCTTCAGTTCCTCACACTTCTCCTGCGGAATCCAATCTGCCTTCTGAACCCTCGGAACAGCTCTCTGAAATATGTCGGTTATTTTCTTCTTTATCCGACTCTCATAGTCCGACCTGAGGTCGTACCCCAAGTCTATACGCACTCTTCTCTGTTTGTCAAAAAAATGATTCGTTAGTTACCATTTAGAATGACAGACGAGGCAAAAAATTTTATTTCCATTTTCCATCGTAGTAAAAAAATCTCTTCCATTGTTTATCTAAAAAATTTTAGACAATAACCAAATACACATTATTTCCTCTAAAGTAATTTATTAATATACATCACTCACATATTTTGTAAAATTCTCAATTCACTTAAATATAGTAGTATTTGCACCTAATCCGTCTATAAGTACATCAATAGATCGGCATAATTGTATTTTCAATTCCAATTTCCTAACACATTAAAACAACCCAATTCATTCAACTACTCAACCATAAACCCTAACTTTATACTAACAATCTATCTATTTCAAATTGAGGGAACCTATGGACAATTAACACGATAACTACACTAAATACTCCAACAACAACAAGACTGCACTAAAAAAACATCAATAACTAATTTATTTATATCAATAAATACAAAAATTAACAAATAATTTAAATTAAATATAGATAGAAAACATACCGTAACTAAGTAAAAATGGAGAAAAGAAGGAATGAAGAGAAATGATGAATGGTGCGGGGTAGAGAGAAGGGGGAGACGAGTTGGAAAGAGAGAGTGAAATAAAAGTTGTGCGAGGAGGAGGGGGAGTGTTCGCTGATTTAAAAAACATTAGCCTCCTTAGCGACCAACAGCGATCGCACGTTCTTTTTACGTCGGTCGCTAAGGTTGCCCTATCTAACGTCACTTAGCGACCGATATCGGTCGCACGTCTTTTTTCTAGCGACCGAAATGAGTCGCTACCATGACTTCGTTTTTACCTCATTCCGTCTCTTCGTCTTGCGACTGAAATCAGTCGCCCGAGTTACTTTCAGTCGCTAAATGAACGACTGAAAGTTTCGGTCGCGCGTGTATGGTAGATAATTGAAGTATTTCTTGTAGTGCATTAGGCACTACAAAAATCAAGCCAGAATTGCGTCGGACGTATCCGACGCAAATAGGTAAAATCCGACGCAAATAGGAGATTGCGTCGGATTAGTCGACGCAAAAGGCCGCCATTAAAATCTGACGCAAAATTATTTTTTTGCGTCGGCTAATCCGACGCATGCCATTTCCGTGGGCTTTGCGTCGGCTTATCCGACGCCACGTACTGGGGGTCAATGCCTCAGTCAATGCCCTCTGCGTCGGATTAACCGACGCAACGAGTCCGGGACAACGACCACTGCATCGGATTAACCGACGATACGAGTTCCGGGTCAATGACCTCTACGTCGGATTAGCCGACGCAAGACCCAATTCTCCGGCAAGGTTGCGTCGGCTAATCCGACGCAGAGGTCATTGACCCGGACCCATTGCGTCGGATTAGCCGACGCAACCTTGCCGGAGGATTGGGCCTTGCATCGGCTAATCCGACGCAGACTGGGTATAAATTTACGTCGTCTATTTGTTTTTAGCTCCCCATATGCGCGAAATTAAACGACCTGCAATTACACCCCACTCCTACAACAAATAACAACAGGAGAACATCTCACAAACATCAAATGACCCAATAACTCCAATCTATCTTTCTGGGTAAACTTCACAAAACTCAACAATACTTCACAAAATTCCACAAAACTCCACAAATCTCCACAAAACTCAATAAAACTCCACGAAACTCACCCGAACTCCACAAAACTCAACAATTCTAAAGTAGTGAACTATTATAGAAAATGAAAATATATTACTCCCTCCTATTCACTGTTTTCCTCCCCAATTTTTTTGGGGGGAAACCAAGGAGGGAGTATAATAATAATAAAGAGTGGAGATAAAGTAAGAGAGATGAATAGAAAGTGGGGTAAGAAGTGTAAAAGGTGGGGTATAAAGTGAAAAGGGGTTGAGTTTAGGTGTGGAGAAAAAGAATAAAGAATTGAAGGAAAAATAAAGAATGATTAAAATTATTTCCAAAAAAGGAAAGTGGGAAGAAAACCAAACTAAGCTCAAAAAGGAAAGTGGGAGGAAAACAGTGAATAGGAGGGAGTACAAAGAAAATCGGTGGTGGTGGGTTCACAATTCTATCTAGGAGTTGGAGAAATATCTGGGTTCACAACCATAGTCTAAGCAAGTACCATAAAAATAGGTGAACTACCTACGAAAGGGACTCAATCTGCTCCGACTCATGGGGATGACCATCGTTGTCGTCATCATCGTCGCGCCTACTCATGCGTGGTCCTCCACTGCATCTCTCGGTCTCCATGGCGAACTGTTCCCTCATCAACTGAATAAACTGGTCCTGCTCTTCACACCTCTTCTCCAATGTCTTCAGGCGCTCTTCTTGTTTTTGGAATTTTTCATCCAAACGGTCGTTAAGTGTGCGTTCCTGCGAGGAGGCGGTAGGGAGGTATGTGTCCGCAGATTCCTCCTTACCACGGTTCTAGCATGGGCGAAAGAGCTCTTTCGCCGCGTTACCTATCCCCCAGAACCGTCTTTTCTGGTTATAGTCACCCGTCACATCGTGGAAGATCTTCAAGGTGTTGGGTACCTGATCAGAAGCGCGTGCCTCCTCCCCCGCTTTCTCGTAGCTCTCCTGAAACAGCAACATGAAACAGTGTTATAACTTTTAGAACAACACATACTATCACATCGTAATTTTCATGCCTAGTATATTTTTGAAAAACATTACTACTACTCACAACGATCTCCGGTCCTCGAGGGTCAATCCACTTGCCGTCTTTCCCCTTCTTTGTCTTCTCCAAGAACTGGACTGGGGATGCAGTTGGGCCCTTCATATAACAGTGTTAAAACTTTCAGCATTTATTTACCAATAGTATATATTGAATTATACTCAAATTTTTTACTTGTGTTATAAGCACTTACCATCTGCGCGAAGGCTGTTGCTGCACTCCTACTTCCAAGGCAGCTGGTGGGTTTGGCCACCCCGTCCACTTGCCCACATCTCCTGTTCGACGACTTAATCGCCGATTTCTTCTTGAAGTTTGGGTCGGCAACGTTCCTCTTCAGTGCCTCCCACTTCTCTTGCGGAATCCAATCCGTCTTCTGGACCCTCGGGACAGCTCACTGAAAGATGTCGGTAATTTTCTTCTTAATCCGACTCTCATAATCGGACCTGAGGTCGTACCCCAAGTCTATACGCACTCTCTTCTGTTTGTCAAAAAAAAGATTCGTTAGCTACAATTGAATGTATAAATCGTGCAACGAAAACCTTAAAAACACAGACGAGGTAATTACCGCGAAGTGCATATACATAGCTTCCCGAGCTTCCTGTGGAGCCTCCGTCCAGCTACGATAGGCGCCTAGGGTAGACGCATACGTCATGGTTATGGAATCCCGCATAAAATTAGAGTACTTCTTGTCCTCCCACCTACACAAGTAATTTATGATACTGTGAAGCAAATAAATGAGTGAAAATATAGAAAACAACTTGTTACAACAGTGGATAATAACCTTCTAAAACGATTAAAATTTACACATAAGCCGGAAGAAATATAGAAAACAAAGGAGTACTATTGGTCTCTCTGGTGATTTCCGCCACCCCTGTTGCGATCTCCGGCGAACTTCGTATTCCCAGGCGTGCGCAGGCCTGCCGTCGACAAGGCGTGCGCGCGTTTCTGTTCAGATGAGGCAGAAATCGAAGGCCCTACCGAGAGGGTCAAAACCAATGAAACCTATTACACGTAGGGCAAAAGAGGATTTGCTTCGGAAAGTGGTAAAAATTTCGAATCTAGAAGACAGTGCTGCGAGCAAGATGACGGCGATGAACAGTGACATCCCTGGCTTGAATTACGTGACTGATAATGATGATGAATTTCCGGACTTCGTGCCCGAATCAGGGCCGGAAGAGGAGATGGGCGGGTGGAAACAGAGAGAAGGGAAGAGGACAGTGGACACGCCTGAAGATGAAGTTCTACTCAAATTCACTGAGGCAGATGTTGATGACGAAATTGAGTACTGGAGTACGGCCGTTTTCTGCTTCATCATGGGTGCAAACCCACCTTGGGAGGTAGTAGAAGGGTTTGTACGTAGGATTTGGAAAGAGCACGGCATAGATAAGATATCATTCCTGCCTAATGGTGTTTTTCTAGTTCGGTTCAAGGACAAGGAAGCTAAGGTAAAAATTCTAAATCACGGCCTGTTCATGTTTGATAATAAGCCTCTGATTGTTAAAGAATGGACACCTGATGCAAAGTTAGATAAAACTGATGTGCCTGAAGTGCCTGTTTGGATACAACTACATGACCTACCCTTAAAATTTTGGGGTAGATGTTTGCCTAGGATAGCAGCTCTAGTTGGGCCGTATGTTAAGTCTGACTTAGCTACGGAGGAGAGGTCTAGACTGGGGTATGCGCGGGTGATGGTAATGGCCAAGGTGGGTCAGAAATTTAGGAATGAGATCAGCCTGTTGGATGAAAGGGAGAACATGGTTCATGTCTTCGTGAAATATGAATGGAAGCCTATATGGTGTTCCAAATGTAAGGGATATGGACATGAGGCTCGGGAATGTCGGAGGGACGAGCTTAGAAAGGCGAGGCAGGTGGTGAAGCAAAAAAAGAATGAGGGAGGGGGTCTGGTGAAACAGCCCTCGGTGAGGTTGATCACGGGTCCAAAGCCTCCAGTGAATAGTGCTGGGGCGAGCTCTAGCATCGCTAGAATACGTGAGCAGGGAGAAGGTATTCCGAAAGAATCTACGCCTCCTAGAGAGGTGGACGCGGGGGTAACTTATGCGGATATGGTTATAGGGTCGCCTAGGAAAGGGTCGGTTGAGAGAAAAGAGGGGGTTGGATTAGAAATAGTTATCCATGGAGATACATAATATTGGATGTTGGAACGTGCGGGGTATGTGTAATATAAATAAGCAACGTGCGATAAATGAGTTTGTTAGGAAGCAACAAGTAGTTATTTTTGGTCTACTCGAGACCAAAATAAAAAATAAGGCCTATGCCAAAGTCCAACAAAATGTGTTTTCGGATTGGAGTATTACTACAAATAGTCACTGTGCTGAAGGTGGTCGAGTTTGGTTATTGTGGAAGCATGATAAGGTGAGCATCATGATCTTAGATTATAGTGCTCAGTGTATCCACGTTCGGGTTTCGACTCCCTCGGGTTATAGCTACTTCCTCACCTTTGTGTATGCGTATAATGCCATTGGTGAAAGGGGCGTGCTATGGCGTGCTTTGGAGTCCTATGCGCGTAAGGGTCCTTGGATGGTCTTGGGTGATTTTAATTGTGTCATTGATGCTCGGGAGCGCCTTGGGGGTTCTTCTTCGGACGAGGAGATGAACCAGTTCCGGAATTGCTTAGCCAATTGTGAAATTGGAGATTTTCGAGCGAGTGGGTCTTGGTTCACTTGGAATAATAAGCATAAGATTGTCGAAACTAGAGTTTTCAGTCGTATTGACAGATGCTTGGCGAACGATGACATGGTGAGGTTATTCCCGAGTGGATTTGCGAATTTCCTCCCGGAAGGTACCTTTGATCATTGTCCTTGCGTAGTTCAACTGGGTAGCCCTCCGGGAAGGAGGAACCGGCCCTTCAAATACATGAATCTTTGGAGTCGGTCCCCTGAGTTCTTGGGGTGCGTGAATACGGTGTGGGGTGAGCAGGTTGTCGGGTCGAAGATGTTCCAACTTTGCACGAAACTGAAGGGCCTGAAACGGCCCTTGAAGCTGCTTAACGCTTCCTCGTTCTCCGATATCGAGACACGCTGCAGTATTGCTGAAACGAAGCTTGCTGATCTGCAATGTCGATTGCGGACTGATAAGTCTGCTGTCTTGTTACAGGAGGAAATGACCGTTAATGATGATGTCCGGCGCCTCCAAGCTGCCCGGGCTGATTATTGGGCTCAAAAAGCGAAACAAAGGTGGATAAAAGAGGGGGATGTGAACTCTGCTTTTTTCCACGGCTTGTTGAGGGCCCGCCGTGCACATAACGCGGTATCCTTGGTTAATGACGCTAATGGGCGAGCCTGTACTTCAAAGGAGGAGATCGAATCAGCCTTTATTTCTTATTATTCCTCGCTCTTGGGTGATTCAACGGAGGTGGAGCCTATCCGGGCTGACCTTGTTCGGCTAGGTAAGCTCTGTTCGGATGAGCATAAATTGCTCCTTGGAGCGAGTGTGACTGAATCGGAAATCAAGAAAGCTATGAGCTCTATTCATCGTGACAAGGCCCCGGGGCCTGATGGGTTCACCAGTCAGTTTTTCATAGATGCGTGGGATATTGTTGGTGAGGCTGTGGTCAGCGCGGTTCAGGATTTCTTCCGTTCAGGTAAGCTTCTGAAACAGCTGAACTGTGCTACTATTACTTTAATTCCCAAAATGGGCAGACCTCAGACTGTGAGGGATTTTAGACCTATAGCATGTTGTAACGTGGTGTATAAATGTATCGCCAAAATTATTTGCTCGAGACTGGCCAAGATCCTACCCCAGATAATCTCGCCCAACCAGGGTGGGTTTATCGAGGGGCGGAGCATCGTTGAAAATGTCCTTATTTGTCAGGATCTTGTTAAGATGTATAGGAGAGGTCGTGTTTCCCCTAGATGTCTCTTCAAGGTTGATATTCATAAGGCCTACGACAGTGTGGAATGGTGTTTTGTTGAGCAAATGCTCACAGCCTTGGATTTCCCGGAGCACTTTAGGCGTCTGATTATGGAATGTGTCACTACGGTTTCGTACTCCCTCAGTGCTAATGGCGATACTTTCGGGTTTTTCCGTGGAAAGAGAGGGCTGAGACAGGGAGATCCTATGTCGCCGCTGTTGTTCACTATTTGTATGGAATATTTCTCTCGGATTCTGATTTATGGTGAGGTTGATCGTAACTTTAGGTATCACCCGAAGTGCGGTCCGATGAAGCTTACCCACTTGATGTTCGCTGATGATCTGCTTCTCTTCAGCAAAGGGGACACAGATTCGATGAAATTCTTATGGAGGTCCTTTGCTTCTTTTAGTAGGGCATCGGGACTGAATATTAGTTCTGGGAAGTCTCATGCCTATTTTGCAGGTGTGGACGATGACAAGAAAGCCGACATCCTGCAATTCTCTGGCTGCGTGGAAGGTACGTTACCCTTTCGCTATCTGGGTCTTCCGATCCAATGTACGCGGCTTGGTAAAATTGATTGTGAGTCTCTGACTGCCCGAATCATTTCGAGGATTTCTAGTATTGGTGCTCGGAAGCTATCCTACGCGGGTAGACTGACGTTGGTTCAGTCCGTTCTGTCTCAGCTACATAATTACTGGGCGATGGTGTTTATTATACCGTCCTATGTTATGAATAGAATTATTTCCTTATGTCGCAATTTCTTATGGAATGGCGGGGTTGAAGGGAATAACAGGGCCCTGGTGAGCTGGGAGAAGCTGTGCTGTCCTAAACTGGAAGGAGGGCTGGGGCTAAGAGATTTAGTTATCTGGAATCGGGCTGCAGTCGCTAAGTTGGCGTCCTGGGTCTTTCATCAACCGGATCGTCTGTGGGTCCGGTGGGTGAACTCCATATATCTGAAGGGGAGTGTGTGGGGAGATTACCAACCTAATACGGATGTCACGTGGGCTTGGCGGAAAATTTGTCAGGCTAAGGATAAAATCAAGCATATGTTCGTAGATGGCCGATGGCATGGAAATAGGGAGTCCTATAGCGTCTCGGAGGGGTATGACGGCCTTCGGTCTCATAAGCCGTTGGTCCCGTGGGCTCGCCTTGTGTGGAGTGGTTGGAGCATTCCTAAACATAGCTTTATTGCTTGGCTTGTTTTTAGGAATGCGTTAAACACTAGGATAAATTTGATGCGGTTTGGTATTTCTGAATCCGATCGGTGCTTTTTATGTGAAGGCGAGGAAGAGAGCTTGGATCATCTCTTTTTCGGTTGTGCCTGGAGCTCACAGATTGTGAACAGTCTGAGCTTGTGGGTGAAGAAGAGTATCCCGTCTGCTGGGTCCTTCCTTTGGGCGAACAAGATGCGGGGATCGAAGTTACAGTGTAACATCATTCGTGCCTTGTTTAATGCCATGATTTATCATGTTTGGAGACAACGAAATTTGTGTAGGATAGAAGGATCGGTGCAACGGCCTCACCATATTGTTAAGCTGATTCAAGCGGACATACGTGATAGAATTCAGGCTATGATTAAGCATCCCTTACGATCTAGGGATGCTAGATGGCTACGTAACTTGACGTAGCCAAATTTGTAAATATTGACATTATTTTTTAATACATACTTACCTTTTACCAAAAAAAAAAAAAAAACTTGTTACAACAACTTAAACTCACCAAGTAGCGGTATCCACTTTCTCCCGTGATAGGTAGGCTTTCTCAGGCGTCGCAACGTAGACACTCGCCGCGACTTCTTGGACAACGTCCACACCTATGACGACAGCAGTCCTAGGCACGTCCTCCTCCATAGGGTCACCATGGCTAGTGCTTCCCGTCACCATCCCACTGCCACCTGACATAATCACGTCAACAAAATATGTTTGCGCAAAGTTAAACTATAGAGTAAGTTCGTTTAGGGTAAGCAGGAATTTCATTGAGTACAAAAATAGTCTTCAATTACAAATAAATAAATTACAACTTATACGAATAAGATACAAACAACTACATAATTGCTAATTATTGTCACTGTCACTGTCACTATCTGTGTCGGTGTGCGCTTCAATGAACCCCTCCTCCCTGTCTTCATCGTCGTCGTCCCAGTCAGTATTCACCTCATCACCGTCATCTTCATCGACGACCAACTCTTCCTCATCACCCTCTCCCTCAGGAACAATCCAGTCGGCAAATTCGTCGTCCTCTCCTTCAGCACCAGCAACTTCAACTACATATTCTTCTTCATTGACGTCATTGTCTTCGATCAGAATTGATGACATTGACTGATTAGTACCAACTACACTCTCTTTGTAGACGTCATCGTCGATGATAGGATTATCAACTTGTGATCTTGCCTTGATTTTGAAAACCGCAGACCAATTCGTACTCTTTTTTCCCTTAGGGTAAGGTGCATAGCAGACTTGATCGACTTGATACGCCAACACAAAAGGGTTGTGCCCTCGCAGTTTTCTCGTCAAGTCGACATCCACAAGTTTGTAGTTCTCATGAACAATGACTCCGTGCGGGGAATTGTCGATCCAATCACATATGAACAGTACGGCCTTGCAGTTTTTGTGGCTGTCGTAGTAGTCGAGCTCGATCACCTCGACTAGTGTTCCATAGTAATCTGACCCTTCGGTGGACAACACACATACGCCGTTACTTTTGGTCAGTTTTGGAACGTCAACACCCTCGACAAACGCAAGAAACTTGTACCCGTTAATTGTATATCGCCTCCAAGTTCTGACTCGTGAAGATGGCCCAGTGACTAGAGGTCTTACCCTGGGATCCTCCAGCGCTTCAGGCTATTGTGAAGATAAAATTCGTCGAAAAACAATGCAATTAGATTTTCTACCAAACACATACACAATTTGTAATGATCAAACAAATAGCATTTCAACATACTTGAGTACGTAGCCAGGAGGGAAACAGTGACTCATATGCCACCCAAACATCGTCAGATGTTGTCACTTACGCATGTTCTGCCATAATGAAAGCCTCGAATCTCCTAAAATGGTCAGCAGTTGTAGTTAATCATACATACTACCAATTATGAGGAGGATATGTTGTACGTGAGTTACTTACTCCTCGTACAGTCTTATTACAATGCCACAATTTCTCAGAACGTAGGAGTGTGCCTGCTTGTACTCAACATCGGTCAACCACCTCTCCTTACATTTTCCAATGCTGCTTCCAACATCAGACTGAAAGGGTTCCACCTCTATGTGGTGGTCTTCAGCCTGATGCACACCCACGTCTAGGTCTTTGGCTTTTGTGTCAACGTGCTCTTCGAAGTAGAAGGAGCAGAAGTTTGATGTCTCCTCTAACAAATACGCGTTGTATATTGAACCCTCAACACGTGCTTTGTTGCCATTTTTTTTTCAAATGGTTTAAGAACCTGCAAATTAAAATATTAGCTCTCATGTAAGACTTAATTGGTAATCAATACACGGAAAGTCATACTAAGGAGAGTTGAGGACGTCACCTTTCAAATGGGTACATCCACCGGTACTGAACTGGACCGCCAACCCTTGCCTCATACGGCAAGTGAAGTGGGAGATGCTCCATCGAGTTGAAGAATGACGGAGGAAATATTTTCTCCAACTTGCAAAGGATCTCGGGAATATTGTTCTCAAGCCGATTCATGGACTCGACTGACACCATAGTGGAACACAAATCGCGGAAGAACTGACTGATCTCTGTCAATGCATTCCACGTGTTCATTGGCACCAGTTGCTTCAAAGCTACTGGCATCAGGCGCACCATAAACACGTGATAGTCGTGGCTTTTCATGCCATACAAAATTAACTTGGACTGGTCCACACACCGGGATAAGTCGGATGCGTAACCATCCGGGAACTTCAAACCACTCACCCAATCGCACAAAGCCTTCATTTCATTTTTGTCCATAACAAACGACGACGACTTAGGTCGCCCAAGACACAGTTCCTTGAAATCGGCTTTGCCTTTTGGTCCGAAGGCTGTCTTGTTCGGTACATCCATTACGGTGTCGATAATCTGCTCAAAGAAATTCTTCTCGATATGCATAACATCAAGGTTGTGTCTGATAAGCAGAGTGTGCCTGTACGGAAGTTTCCAGAATATGCTCTGCTTCCACCAATCTTCCTTCTTGTCCTTCAATTTTTTCAACTGTTGGTGGGTAGCGTGTACTATTGTAAGGTACTTCTGGACATTTGTCCATATCTCATCGCCTGTTAACCGTTTACATGCGATCCTAGTTTCATCGGGTTGTTTCTTTAGGAAACTCTTACAGTTATGCCTAAATGGATGGTCGGAAGGTAGAAATTGTCTGTGACAGTCAAACCAAGACACCTTTCCGCTATTTTTAAGCCAAAAGAATTTTTGATCCTTCGCTTGACAGTAAGGACAAGCACGGTAACCCGTTGTACTCCAACCAGACAACATCCCGTAAGCTGGGAAGTCGTTGATGGTCCACATTAATGCAACCCTTAAATTGAAACTAGTCTTCCTCGACACATCGTACGTGTAAACTCCATTATCCCACAAACTTTTTAACTCTTCAACAAGAGGTTGGAGATACACGTCCATATTGGCTTTCGGGTTTCTAGGGCCAGGAACAATAAGTGACAGTAGCATAAATTGTCTCTTATTGCATAACCACGGCGGTAGGTTGTACGGTGTCAAAATAACCAGCCAACATGAGTATGACTTGCCGAACTGCCCGTATGGTGAGAAACCATCTGTGCACAAACCCAAACGTACGTTGCGCGGCTCTTTCGAGAACTCGGGATGTTTGACATCAAATGTCTTCCAAGCTTCACCGTCGCTAGGGTGTGTCATCATACCACTAACTCTGATTTTGGAGTTACTGTGGTGCCAAGTCATCTCGGCCGCAATTTTCTTTGTCGCATACAGTCTTTGCAGCCTCGGACCTACTGGGAAGTAAGTCAAAACCTTAGTTGGTACTCTCTTCCCCCTAGTATTTGCAGTTGGACTCTTGTACCTCTCGGATCCACATTTCCTACACGCGTCGAGGTCCGAATCTCCCTTCCAGAACAGCATGTATCCATTCGGACACGGTCTATCTTTTCATGGGGGAGTTGGAGGCCCTTCAACACATAGAAATTATTTGACATGACATTCTCCTTTGTCGGTAGAAGGTCACTAATCAGTTGGATCCAACCGTCTAAATGTCTTAAGGCCATGTTGCTCTCGCACTTCAAAGTCAGCATCCTTGAAGCGACTTGCAACAGACTCATATCGCACCCGCCATAAACTGGGAGTTAAACATTTTTTAGCATTTCGAAAAAGGAAATGACTTGTGGGTTGGGTTCATGTTGCACTTCTTCATCGCTTAAGTTGTCTGAGTTACGCTCCTCCTCCATGATGTCCTCAACCGTCGTACGCAGTGCGTCCTCTACGAAGTCCCGGTACGGATTTTCGCGAACAGGTTCTTCCAGGCGACTACTTTCATTTTCACCATGATACGCCCACACGTAGTAGTTCTCAACAAAACCGTGCTTGTATAGATGTTGTTTGACATCTACTTCATGTTTTAAGGCACGGTTTTGACATTTTCTACATGGGCACATAAGTTGCTCGCTGGTATAGTGGGGGTTATTATCTAAGGAAAACTTGATGAACTCCTCGACACCGTCTCTAAATTCTATTTTCGGCCGCTTATTGTCGGCCAATCTCTCGTACATCCAACTCCGTTCTACTCTATTCATTCTATAAGGATTGAACTATGAATGATTAGGGTATGTACACATGAACAAAATGGCGTGGGGAAAGAAGTCAACAACACAAAATTTGAAGTAGGCGACAACAACACGGGAAATGCACATTATCAGTTCAAATTCTCACACCCATCAATTTAGAAGCGATTCATCACCGGGTACCTTATCACTCCAACCTAAACTCATTCTTGTGCGTTCCATGTCACCGATAAACGCGAAATTGTGTAATGTTGATGAGAGAAAAATTCGGCAGCAATTCGCCCCAGTTCTCCAAAAGCATAATGTGAAATATATGAAAACTCCACATATGCAATCGAAGAACATTGAGGGAATTGTCATCAAATTTTTCTCTTACCAACACAACACAATTTCATGTTTACCACCTAAGTGACATGAAAGGCACAAGAACAGTCGCAAAACGGGGAGTGTCCAAGAATTACTCCTAATGAGTAACTCTTGAACGGGCACTAGGTGAGTCTGAGTAGATATCAAACAATCCTCATGCACAATACATAACGAAAACAAGTAACAACAAAAATCACATCTTAAGGCACTCATCAAAAACATACTTACTGTTACTACCACAACTAACTGCTGAAATTTAAAAAACAACAGCGAATTTCCCTTTCTTAGACTTGTTTATGTAGTAGTAGTAGTAGTAGTTGTTACATATTAACAGTAGTAGTAGTAGTGGTAGATAATTAGCATTAGTAGTAGTAGAGTAGTTGTAATATTAGAAGTAGAAAATTATTAGTAGTAGTAGTAGATTAGTAGTTGTATTAAAAATAGAAAATTATTAGTAGTAGTAGATAGTAGATTAGTAGTAAAAAAGTAGTACTCCCTCCGATTACCTATTTTCTTCCCTCTTTCCTTATTGGACTGAGTTTGATTTTCTTCCCTCTTTCCATTTAAGGAAAGTTTTCCACTACTCATTAATTAATATAATATTCTTCTCTCCTACTTTTTCAACCCACTTTTTCTCATTTAATTATATAATATTCATCTCTCCTATTTTTCTATCTCACTTTTTCTCATTTAATTAATATAATATTTTTCTCTCTTACTTTTTCATTTCACCTTTCATATTATACTAATATAATACTCCTTATTTTCCTACCCAAAAAGAAAGGGGAAGAAAATAGGTAATCGAAGGGAGTATTAGATTAGTAGGGGAATAGTAGTAGTAGTGTTAGTAGATTTATTGGAAGAATAGTCTTATATGTTCTATTATTCTTACTACTAGCAATACTAATGTTCTACTACTAACACTTATATGACTACTACTAACACTAATATTACTACTACTATATACTACTAATCTACTAATTCATTAAACATTGATAAGAAGAATAGAATAGAATAGTCTTATATTTTCTACTTTCCCTTGTTTTTTATTTTTCTTTCTTTCTTGTGACTAGAAAATTTGTTTGAGCTATTCATTCCCCTCTACCCTGTAATCATGCTTTTCTATTGCTAATATCCATTTTTATCACTAATTAAGACACAATTGTTTAAATGAACAGTACATATCTTTAATCTATAATACTTGTATGAAATAAAAATTTTGTGTGATACAATTGTGGCTCCATATTTTTCCTCTACTAGTTTTCCGTCAGCTAACTCCCATTCCTCATATCTTCTTCTAAAAAACATCTTACGTCGAAAATGAAACATACTCCGTACATCTTAGAGAATACCCTTTCTTTTTGAATAATTAAGTTTTTATCATTTTTTTTACTAGAAATAAATTAAGAATAACTCTATTTCCCTCTCGTTGCCTTAATCTTTAGTACCCCTTCACTATTTTCTCTCATTCACTAATTAACCTAATTAAGCTAATTAACATACTAACTTAATCAAAACAATTTAGTAATCTAATTAGTAATCTAACTTAATCAAAACATTTTAGTAACCGTCTAACATACTAACTAACAATTAATCTAATTACTCTAACAATTAATCTAATTAACAATTAATCTAACAATTAACCTAATTAACAATTAATCTAATTAAGTAACAATTAAACTTATCAAAACACTTAAACAGTAATGACCATACCAGAGATTCGGGGGTCGGGTTAGGGTTTTTCGGGGCTGGGTCGGGTTAGAGCACTACAAAAATCGAGCCGGAATTGCGTCGGACAAATCCGACGCAAATGAACAAAATCCGACGCAAATTGAAGATTGCGTGGGATTAACCGACGCAATCGGCACCGTTATATTTTGACGCAAATTTTTTTTTTTGCATCGGCTAATCCGACGCATGGAATTTGCGTCGGCTAATACGACACGAAGAAATGGAGGTCACACCCCTGTCAATGGGCTTTGCGTGGGATTAGCCGACGCAAAGTCAACAGAATGTTTGACTTTGCGTCGGCTAATCCCACGCAAAGCCTCTCAGTCAGATACCAGTCAATGGGTTTGCGTGGGATTAGCCGACGCAAAGTCAACAGAATGTTTGACTTTGCGTCGGCTAATCCCACGCAAACCCATTGACTGGGATCTGACTGAGAGGCTTTGCGTGGGATTAGCCGACGCAAAGTCAAACATTCTGTTGACTTTGTGTCGGCTAATCCCACGCAAAGCCTATTAACAAAAAAATCGTTTCTTTATTTTCAGCTCCCCGTATGCGCGAAATAAAACAAGATGCAATTAACCAACCCACTCCTACAACAAACGACAACAGCACCACATTCCAAACAAAAATCCATCAATAACTCCAATCAAAGCTCTCGTACATGTCTTCTTCACAAAACTCCACAAAACGAAACAAACATAAACTAGTATACTGTTATAGAAAATGAAAATATTACAAAGACAACCAGCGCTAGGTTCAGAATTCTATCTAGGAGTTGGTAAAATATATACACACAATGCAACCAGAATCTAAACAAGTAACATAAGAGAGCGGAACTACCTACGAAAGGGACTCAATCTGCTCCGACCCAAAGGGATAACCATCGTTGTTGTCGTCATCGTCGCGCCTAGTCATGCGTGGTCCTCCACCGCATCCCTCGTTCCCCATGGCGAACCGTTCCCTCATGAACTGAATAAACTGGTCCTGCTCTTCGCACCTCTTCTCCAATGTCTTCAGGCGCTCTTCTTGTCTTTCGAATATATCTTCCATACGCTCGTTGAGTGTGCGTTCTTGCGAGGTGGCGGTGGGGAGGTATGTGTCCGCAGATACCTCCTTACCACGGTTCAAGCATGGGCTGTTGCCAACTGCGCGAAGCTGTTGCTGCACTCCTACTTCCAAGGCAGCCAGTGGGTTTGGCCACCCCGTCCACCTGCCCACCTCTCCTGTTCGACGACTTAATCGCCGATTTCTTCTTGAAGCTTGGGTCGGCAGCGTTCTTCTTCAATATCTCCCACTTCTCTTGCGGAATCCAGTCCGCCTTCTCGACCCTCGGGACAGCTCGCTGGAATATGTCGGTTATCTTCTTCTTAATCCGACTCTCATAATCCGACCTGAGGTCGTACCCCAGGTCTATACGCACTCTCTTCTGTTTGTCAAAAAAAGATTCGTTAGCTACAATTGAATGTATAAATCGTGCAACGAAAACCTTAGAAACATAGACGAGGTAATTACCGCGAAGTGCATATACATCGCTTCCCGAGCTTCCGGTGGCGCCTCCGTCCAGCTACGGTAGGCGCCAGGGGTGGACGCATACGTCATGACTACGGAATCCCGCATATAATCAGAGTACTTCTTGTCGTCCCACCTACACAAGTCAATTATGATAATGTGAAGCAAATAAATGAGTGAAAATTTAGAAAAGAACTGGTTACAACAACTAAAACTCACCAAGTAGCGGAAGGCACTTTCTGCCGTGATAGGTACGATTTCTCAGGCGTGGCAACGTAGACCGTCGCCCCGACTTCCTGGACAGCGTCCACACCTAGGATGACAGGAGTCCTAGGCACGTCCTCCTCCATATGGTCACCATGGCTGCTGCCCCCCGTCAGCATCTCACTGCTACCTGCCATAATCACGTCTACAAAATATGTTTGCGCAAAGTTAAACTGTAGAGTCAGTTCGTTTAGGGTAAAGCAGGAATTTCATTAAGTACCAAAATAGTCTTCAATTACAAATAAATAAATTACAACTTATGCGAATAAGATACAAACAACTACATAATTGCTAATTATCGTCACTGTCACTGTCACTGTCCGCGTCGTAATAGTAGTGGAAAATTAGTAGTAGAAGTATAGTAGTAGTAATAGTAGTGGAAAATTAGTAGTAGAAGTAGTAGAAAATTAGTAGTAGTAGTAGTAGTAGTAGTAAAAGTAGAAAATTAGTAGTAGTGGCAGTAGTAGAAAATTAATAGTAGTAGTAGTAAAAGTAGAAAATTAGTAGTAGTGGTAGTAGTAGTAGAAAATTAGTAGTAGTGGTAGTAGTAGAAGTAGAAGTAGGAAATTAGTAGTAGTAGTAGTAGTAGAAAATTAGTATTAGTGGTAGTAGTAGAAAATTAGTAGTAGTAGAAAATTAGTAGTAGTGGTAGTAGTAGAAAATTAGTAGTGGTAGTAGTAAAAGTAGTAGTAGTAGTAGTACAAAATTAGTATTAGTGGTAGTGGTAGAAAATTAGTAGTAGTGGTAGTAGTAAAAGTAGAAGTAGGAAATTAGTAGTAGTAATAGTAGAAAATTAGTATTCCCTCCTATTCACTCTTTTCCTCCCACTTTCCTTTTTGAGCTTAGTTTGGTTTTCTTCCCACTTTCCTTTTTTTGGAAATAATTTTAATCATTCTTTATTCTTCCTTCAATTCTTTATTCTTTTTCTCCACACCTAAACCCAACATCTTTTCACTTTATACCCCACCTTTTACACTTCATACCCCACTTTCTATTCATCTCTCTTACTTTATCTCCACTCTTTATTATTATTATACTCCCTCATTGGTTTCCTCCCAAAAAAAATTGGGGAGGAAAAGAGTGAATAGGAGGGAGTATTAGTAATAGATTAGTAGTTGTGAAGTAGAAGAAGATTGGTAGTTGTGTAGTAGTATAGTAGAATAGTAGTAAATTAGTAAAGTATTAGCTAGATTAGTAGTAGTAGTGTTAGTAGATTTGTTGTACTAGATTAGTAGTAGTATTAGTAGTACATAGTATTAGTAGTAGGTTATTAGTATTAGTAATATTAGTAGTAGCATTAGTAGTAGTAATGAAGTATTTTAATGTAATATTAGTAGTAGATTAGTAATACTACTACTAGCACTACTAATGTAGTACTACTAATACTACTAATTAATCTACTACTAATACTACTAACCATCTATCTCAACAAATCTAATTCATTATACTAGTACATACTACTACTACTAATCTAATAACTAACCTAATACAATAATCACTAATACCTAATTAACATACTAACTAACCTAATTGACATACTACAATTACCGTCTAACAACTTTGATATTCTACTCTCCTTTCAATAATACTAACAATTCTCCACCTCAAATTAACATGGAGGCCATTGAGAAAGCCCAAAGATGGCCCCTCTACGTCTTTGGTGATTCTTTATATGATACCGGTATGGGGTTCTACGTCGATAAAGGACCTACTGCCGACTCCTACCCGTATGGTACTGCTTACTTCAAACGTCCTGCTGGTCGATTTTCTGATGACCGTCTTATCCCCGACTTCATAGGTACCTACCTACCTACCTACTTGATTTAACTCTGCTAGTAGCAAGAGTTAGCACTCGCTACCTTCGTAATTTGGTTGATTATGGGTCATGTGATTGAATTATTAATGAATGATTGAAATGGCAGCTGAGTTCGCGAACTTGCCGTTTCCGGAGCCATACAGAAGTCCGAATCTAACGGACTACACAGAATCAGTGAATTTTGCGGATGCAGCAGCGGGTGTTCTTGTTGACGGTCGAAACAATACAGTATGTACATACTAGCTACTTCAATTATTTATTCCAGTTTAAACATTTTTTCTCATATACTAGGTCACAAGTAAGAATCGAACCTGTATGATTTCGACCTCTATCCTAACAATCGGGTTTGTTGTGAGAAAAAGCTGTTAATTCTGTTGACTGGGAGTTTTTAGTCAACAAACTTTGCATGGGATTAGCCGACGCAAACCCTTCCGTTTGGGTCGGCTTGCGTCGGCTAATCCCACGCAAACTCCTTCACATAGTGGCGCCAACCCGAAATTATTGGCGCCCGCTTTATGCAGTCGGATAGCGTCGGTTAGTCCCACGCAATATATTTGCATCGGATTAACCGACGCAAATCGACACAGTTATGCCATTTGCGTCGGATATTAAATCCAACGCAATCGTTCCGACGCTATTTCAGCTGTTTTTAGTCGTGGAGTACGCCTGGGGGTTCGGTTCGCCGGGGTTCCTTCTCGCCGGATGTGCTGTGTGCCGGCGAGTTTTGTCGATTGGGGGGCCGGGTTTGGGTGTGCCGGAAAGGGTAGGGTTGGTGGGGTTTCTGGACTCGCCGGAAGAGGAGGAGGTTGCCGGAAAAGTGTAGGGTGGAGGAGGTCGCCGGAAAAGGGTAGGAGGGAGACCTAGGGTTTGGTTGTTGGGGGTCGATTTAACCTTGCGTCGCCGAATCTGGGTGTGGTGGTGGTCGCCGGAGGAAGGTTTCGCCGGAGGTGGGTGGGGGGTTGTGCGCGTTCGGGGTTGGGGATTCTTCTCGCCGGGTTTCGCTTTTAGAGAGATAGGGGGATTGGGTTATTGTGTCTGTTTGTCGCGTTTTTTATTTATTTTAACATATATTGCGTCGGATTAGCCGACGCAACCAAACGCAATATTCAACTTTCGGCTAATCCGATGCAAATCATTTATTTCTGTTGACTGGAAGCGTTTAGTCAACAACTTTTGCGAGGGATTAGCCGACGCAAAGTTGAATATTGCGTCTGGTTGCGTCGGCTAATCCGATGCAATGTGTGTTTTTCTGTTGACTGGACGCCCAAGGTAACGCGTTGACTCGACAATATGTGCGTGGGATTAGCCGACGCAAACCCTTCCATTTGGATCGGCTTTGCGTCGGTTAATCCCACGCAAACCCTTTCACATAGTGGCACACTGGCGCCAACCCAAAATTATTGGTGTCTGTTTCATGGAGTCGAATAGCGTCGGCTAGTCCCACGCAAAGTAATTACGTCGGAGTAGCCGACGCAAAGCGACACAATTATGTCATTTGCGTCGGATGCTAAATCCGACGCAACCTATCCGACGCTATTTCAGATGGTTTTAGTAGTGAGGATTTCTTACCCTAATTGGTTTCATAAAGTCCTCTTTAACAGTCTGCCACCAAATGTCCGCCTCTTGTTTCAGATAGAAGACAGTGATCCTAGCCTGAAATTCATGTGAACACCCTACACGCAGAAAAATCTTCTCCATCTCCCTAACTCAATTATCCAGTTCATTTGGATCTCATTTCTCAATAAACGCCGACGGCTTTTTCTTCTGTACCGCTTCAGACATTCCAGCAACCATGGGTGTAGGATCATTCTCATTCTCAACCCTATCATTCATATTTTGGGTAACAGCGGCCATTTGTTGCACAGCTTGGATAAGAGCTGCATTCTGCGCTATCAATTATGTCATCATAACGGTCATATCATTGTTTTCATTATCTCTTCGTGGAGGCAATGATACTATAGGTATAAACAATATTCTATTAAGTCCAAGCATAAGAAAGTTCAATCACAAATATTAATGTAAGTAACATTCATCTCTATCACAATTCAATTAGGTTAGGATAGTAACAATACTAAACTATGACAAATATAAATATATATATATATATAAATAACATAATTCATGCGTATATTTTATATTCATCTTTGTTGACGTTCTTTTGTTTTGGGTCGTTCCCCCACTGGAACATGTACCTATTTGTGTTTTTGGGTACAATTGATATGTACACTTGATATGCTGCATGGGTGCATTATGGTTTCAGGATGATGAGCGAGAAAAATTTTATTATTTAACATTAACTCCGGACTAATTATATTTATGTTGAATTTTGGTTTAAAGTTATTTTAAACCGTTTTGAATTTTGTGGGACTTAAGTCTTCTGCTGCAACGTTTTCATTTAATTATCTATTGGATTTATATTCCTTTTAATTCTTATATTATTCTTTTGTCATGCACTTGGCCTTGTGAGCTAAGTGCGGAATAACGGCTTTGAGTTTTACATTTTTATTCTTCTATTTTGGTTAGTTAGGGTGTCAGATTGAATTAAAACTCCCGCCTTTTAGTTCCATTACTTCCCATCTCAACCTCCATTTTCTAGTTACTTTTCTCGATGTTAACAGCCCTAGCATAAATATTCTTTAGTGACGTGAAGGTCTCCCCAACAAACCTACACTTAATCTTTCAATTTGACTTATCCTCAAACTTTACCGCTTTAATCCTCTCAGTTGGCACTAGCTCCTTAGCAAATCGACTAAGTTCAATGCATTTATTATAAAAATCTTTCACTTACTTCATCAATCTGCTTCAGATCGCCAAATTCAACCAATTTTATATTCTTCACATGTTTCGAAAAAAATTATGCCTCAAGTATTTCCTTAAGCCTTAAGATCATTCGGGTCTTTATCATAAAGTGTGAAGGTATTGTTAGCATTTCTTAACTTAGTAGGTTTCATAAAATCCTCCTTCTCTGACACCAGTTATATGTCTTCTCTTTCAGATAGAAGACAACGATCCTAGCCTAAAACTCAAGTGGGCACCATACGACCAAGAAAATTTTCTCCATTTCCCTAATCCAATTAGCTAACTCAATAGGATTCTCTTTCCCAATATAGGACGATAACCTCTTTTCTTGTAACGCTTTAGACATACCGGCAACAGTGGGGGTAGAACCATTTTCATCCAGCCCTCTTATTCATACTTAACAATGGTCATTTGTTGGTTTCAAAAAAAAACAATGGTCACTTGTTGCACAGATTGGACAAAAGCTGCGTTTTGGGTTATTAGTCGTGTCATCATAGCAAACACATCATTTTTGTTGTTTTCATTTTCTCTTCGTGGAGGCATTGTTAGTATAAATATAAATAAGATACTATTAAATCCAGGCATACAATGTTCTATCACAAATAATAATGTATCCTCTACCACAGTTCAATTAGGTAAGGGTAATAGCACAAAGTATTATTATATTCAAATATAAACATATAAATGATGCGTATGCGTATAAACCACTAAGCACTATATTTTTATATATAAACACAAATGTTTTTTCTTAAACTATTTCAAATTTTGCAAAACATTTTGGAAAACATATTACTCAGATACCAATTATAATAACCCTAAATTTTCGCAACCTAAATAATAAACCCATAACAGAAAACTCAAAGTCGTTACTCTACACTTGGCTTATAAGGCCAAGTGAAAGGCAAAAGAAAGATAATAAATAAAATGGTTGAGACGTCTTACCCAGACGTAACGTCTAGTTGAGTTATGGACATTTCGCATACCCATTCAAACGTCCAACCCAGACATCTGATGGGTTTTTTGGGCGTCTAAATATTCTGTCCATTTTTCGTGTTATTATATGCTTCGTCCGATTTTATTAAATAATATAATAATATTCATCTCTCCTACCTTTTCATCTCACTTTTTCTCATTTAATTAATATAATATTTTTTTTCCTACTTTTCCACCTCACTTTTTCTCATTTAATTAATATAATATTTCTCTCTTACTTTTTTCATTCCACCTTTCATCTTTTATTAATATAATCCTCCCTCCATACTTTCCACCCAAAAAGAAAGAGGAAGAAAATATGCAATGTGAGTAACTTTTTTGAATTACAGTATTACATTACGAAACATATAATTACTAGTCAAAAAGAAAATGTAATTACTAATCCCGAAATGTAAAGACAATTTGTCATTCATCATCTTTATAAAACCGTAAAACAAAAAACATAACCAAAAATCAAAACTAAAACCCAAAACAAAAAAAACAAAAAAAAAACATTTGTTAATTTTAGATACTCCATATTAAAAAAAAGTTAAGAGGTCGTAATCTCTATTCCATAGTAAAAGTTGTAATTAAGTTACCAAAAGCACTTTATTTACCTTTTATTAACTCGATTTAACTTTATTACGATAATAAAAAAAAGTTATATTATCGAGTTTTAACATACCGCTAATCTCTAAAATGTAAATGTTAGATTAATTACAAAATTAATGGAAGGGCAAACTTGTTACTATCTCCATCCAATTTTAATCTTCCTAAAAGGTTGTTCATCTTTAAACTTCCTACTTCCAATATTTACTCTTTTGTTTGATTTTTGTAGTTCATATCATTTCTGATACCACATTTTTCTCTCATCTTTCATTTTTCACCACATAATCTACCCCACTCTACTCTTAATTTTTGTGTCACTCCCGCCATGAAGTTTAAAGTTGGATGGAGGGAATATATTACGACTAAAATACTTTTTATTTTTATTAGTGTGTCTCACGATAATTTATCATGAGACAATCTTTTACGAGACCTGGTAAGAGTAACCTAATCCCAACCCCTGAAATAAACAGTCTCTAGCATGTTCTACAACAAGACTTTTTACTGAGAATTGCTTTGTTAATGTAACTCAACAAGATATCATTTTGGGTTACTCCAAAATGAATCAACCAAAATCGTGATAGCAATACATTACTCTTGGAATGCCTATAATACTCCCTCATCCATCAATTACTCAAAGACATAGCTAAGTAAGTAATCGAATTCATGGATAATAGCTCACACGAACAATAAGTCGATAAACGGCTTCAAGGTTTAGCAAAAACAATTGCAGAAACACGATAAACTAATTATACTCACTCCCTCTTTTACATGTACATCCCAAATCAAGGCCCAAATTATTTAGACACTCCCTCTTTTACTGTTATTAAAACTCCTTCATCAGTGTCTAAATATATTATTATTATTATTCAAACAGCCACTGTTTCTTAAATCTATAAATCGGGATGAAATACTAACTAACGAACTTGATTCGTGAAACACATCGAAAACAGTACTCGTGCTAATTAACTAAAATTATGAAATCGATAAAATAAACAGAGGAAGATGAGGCAGACTCACAATCACTTGGGTGGAGGAGAAAGGTAGAGCGGACGGTGGAGAAACCGGTCATTATGAATAAGGCCATTGAAATGGCAAATGAAACTGAATCAGAGTGAAGATATTCAGAGACGAAGAAACTGCATGTAGAAGATCGGATCAGGTAGCTGTTGAAATCAATGATCGGATGTCGCCGGGGAAGAGAAGACATCATTCGCAGATTAGTATAAGAAAATAGGGGAAAGAGAGGAGGAAAAGTGTGAAGAAGCTGCGCAGAATGGCGCATATAAATGGAAAAGGCAGTAGTGGAGTTTGTAACATTACATAACCCTAAATACTCCGTAGTCCTCGACCTCATACGAGGGATTGTTAGTGGAAAATAGGATTATACAACCAAGATAAATTTGTCGAGCTTTTTTTTGAGCTTGAATATTTATGTGATTTAACTCGACAACTTTACATTAAAACTCAGAAAGTTTACAGCAAAACTCGAAATCTTTCTGATAAAGCACAAAATCTTAAAATCAGTTGTACATGAGCTATGTACAACTAGTGGTATAATCCTCTAATTGATTGTTAGTACTCCGTACTCATTAGAAGTCCATTCTAATATAATGCGGAACATCTTCTATCCAATTCATCGTACTCATTTACTTTTTCGGGTCGAACTATAAACGGAGAAAAAAAGACGGTCAAAGACAAGTCTCGAAGATCACCCAAAATAAATGAGTATAATAGATTGGATAGGAGAAAGTATTTGCTCATATCAAATTAAAACAATTATAATTTTGTACTCCCACTATCTCGATAGAAGAGTCACTTTTTTTTCTTTTTGAATTGTCTTTCAAAATAGTCATCTTTTACTTAGAGCAACCACAATGGAAGAACCCATATAAAGTTCTTCCATACGCCACCTCATTTTATACTATACTAGTTTTATTATCCGTGAAGATTCACGGGTCAGTTTATAGTTATGTTATATATAAACTGAAATAAAACAAAAAAGTATGAATGAGATACTTCATATATGAAGTCAAATAAAATATGCATTAGAAAAAAAATATTCATGGTACTATGTACGTGCATTATCACAGATTAACTAAAAAAACGGTGTGATAAACTAAAAAAACAGTGTGGAACATCGTTATACTATTCCAAAACTTAGTTAAAAGAAAAAAGAAATAGAGCCCTCCTTGTTAGGGTCATAAGCTCGTTGTTTAGACCAGCAACTTGTTTGACTGAACCCAAAATAACTTGTTAATTTATGGTCGATACCTTACCTAACCCGTTCGGTTAGTGAGAATTTATTAAAATTAAATAAAATATATATACCTAAATATTATATTTGAATTTATAATTAAAAATAAATATTTTTTAATTGTAAGTATTCAATTTAATACAACTTTTTTTATCATTTAATTGTAAAATAATTTTAAATTTTGAATTAATTATTATTTTTAAATATAAACATTATTAAAGAGTACAATAATAATGTTAAAAGTAAAAAAAAAAATTAATATTAAAAATATTTTTGTTGGCCTTAAAAAGTTTATAAGAAATAGAGGTGTTCGAAACTATTATTGACCCTAATCCGAACCGTGACCCGTATAACCCGACTTATATTTGATTTGCGTCATATTTGGACCTGACCCGTTGGACCCATTTGACAGGTATACATATTACGCTTCCGCTTTATTTTTGAGGGGTTGAATAACTTTAATTGATGTTGCTAGTTTTCAACCCGTAACCGTAAAGTTAAAGATCAGAGTTCAGACCCTTAAACGGAATTAAAAGTATAGTCCGGGTACTAATATTACCCTAAATATTTTTCAATCGGTTTTGATCTATTGTTTTGACATATAAACCCTTTATAGGATCGAATATATACCTGATTAATTATTTAAATCAGTTAAAATATTTAGATTCAGTTTTGATGTTTGCAATCAACCCTCTTTTTAGGGTCATGAACCCATTTTTTCGACTTGCACCCCGTTTGTCCGACCCCAATATGACCCGTTAATTTAAGGTCGAAAGCTGACCCATCTCATTCAACCCATAATCAATAAGTTTAAGAATATGAATTAAGAGAAATATTTCTTTTTATGTGTGAATTGGATATATTGGTGTGAATAAGATTTAGTTAAGCCTAATATGTTACTATTAAGCCTAATAATGATACTCTTATGCTATTATATGAATATATAAATGGTAAGTCAATCAATCTAAATAAGCATGGTAAATCAATCAATTTAAGCATAATTATAAAGAAATCTTTAAAAATCTACTTTATATTTATCTAACTAAACAAAATATACAATCTTTACTATTTTTATGCTTATAAATTTATACAAAATATACAATATTTATACAATTAATCTGAATATCATCTTTTATGATAATTATTTCGTATAGAGTATAATTTATAAATGACATCTTTTATGTATTTCGTATAGAGTATACATAATATTAAGTGGGAATATTATGTCTGCTAAATAATATATCAATGCCCCAAAATATTAATTTTTTACAATCTTCAATATATTAATATATTTAATATTAAATATTTATCAAACAAAATATTAATATTATGTTTTTTTTATAAATATATTTAATATTCCTAATAATGTGAAATTTGAAATGTTAAAATTAATAGTGATACTTAAACGTAAATGTTGGAGTATATGTTGTATGAATAATAAAAGTAATTAAATGCCAAAATATTACATAAAATGGATTAAGTTGAAAATGTATATATGTAGGATGATTAACAATTACGGAATATCAAATATGTTTTTGTGTTTTAGTAATATAGATTACATAATTTTAAGATGTTAAATTACAGAATTTTAAGATGTTAAATTAATAATAATTTACAATAAATTTTATATGAGTAATACAAATACATATTATTCGTACAAATACTTGTATGAGATGAAAAATCTAACTATATACAGTATATAACAGTAGGATGATTATTAGCATTTTCTTACTAAATATAATATGGGATGAGATGATTTTAGAGTAGATGAATGTAAGGCCGCCATGTCAGCATTGTGATGCATCCACGCTGCCATTATATATAAATATAAATATATATATATATATATATATATATATATATAGAGTAAGGCTCTTATGAGTCCTTCTCTATATATGAGTCCATGAGTCCTCATCTCATCCATTGGATGAGATGAGGATGGATGGACAAGATGCGTTGCATTAAAAAAAAAAAAAAAAAAAAAAAGATTTACGTTCCTAAAATAGCTCCCAAGAATTTAGGAAACAATAACCCACTTTATCACGTTCATTCATCATTCATAACGCTCATTCATTCATTCAACCGTGAAAAAAAAATCCTTTCTTCATCACGTTCATCCATTCATTCAATCAATACTGTGGTCGAAAACGCGTTACAATGGATTCAATGACACCATCATCTTCTTCAACAGTTGATGGGCAATTGATCGAGTATAACAATGGTGAGTTTCAATATTTCTTTGACGTCAATTTTCATTGTTGCTATAACTTTCATGTTTGCGTTATTTTTTGACGTCAATTTGGATGTTGATATTGCTTTCATTGTTATTTCATTCATCATCGTTTCCTGTCAATAGTTAGTTGCTCTCTCGATCTTTACAGATTCCAGGGTTTTAATTATGTTTCTTATTTAGGTTTTGCATGATGTACAATTAGTAATACCGTTTTGTTCTGTATTAAGGAAGAAACGTCATTGAAGTAACATAACGTCTGAGTCACAATAACACTTAATTGCAATTACAGTAACACATTGAACGTTTAGAAAAAGGATTTTGATATTGATGTTAAAGTAACGTACTGTATTAGTTAGAGTAACAAGACTTGTCAATTGAAGTAATACATTGGTTTCATAGATGTAACGTTGTTTTATTTTTTTGCAGGTGGCATTGGCAAAGAAGCACAAGGTGATATTTTATTCATTTGATTAATCATGGATTAATAACAGTGGTTCATCGCTCTTGTTTTAGCATAGATTCTAGATTTAGCGTATGCTTCATTGATACTACCGTTTTGTTTTGTATTAACGTAGAAAAGTCATTGAAGTAACATACAATCTGAGTTACAGTAACACTTAATTGCAATTACAGTAACACACTGGACGCTTAGAATAATGGTTTTGATGATGATGTTAAAGTAACATACTATATTCGTTACAGTAACACAACATATGAATTGATGTAACACACATGTCCCATGTAACGTTGTTTAATTTTGTGCAGGTGGCATTTGCCAAGAATCGAATGCACAGGAATGGTGCAGAGATGTTGGTGAGGCTTTCACTCCGTACATGAAGCAAGTATTCAGAACAATCGAAGAGGCGGTGGAGTTTTATAAAATCTACGTTTATTGGCACTGTTATTGTGTTTCAGTAGACGCAAAAGCACATGCACGAATGGTGTGGAGATGTGAGTGAGCGTTTCCTCCATATATAGGGCAGATCTTCAAGGATGTGGATGAGACAGTAAACTTCTATAAAATCTGCGAATTGGCTTGTGGATTTGATGTGAGAAGGTTCACAACAAAAAGATGGCGCGGTGGTTAGATTAAATCAAAGTTTCTGATGAAGATAATGAAAAAGAGGACGAGGAGGATGAAGAAGAATCAGAATTTTAAGTAGGACAGTATATTGTTAGAGTAACATACATTATTCGTTAGATTAACATACTTAATGTGTTACAATAACACAGATTATGAGTAATAGATGTGAAACATTGGAATTGTAATGAAGTTGATTTAGTTGGAACTCTTGTACCAATTTTTGTTTTGGAATATCCTTAATAAAAAACAAATATTATTCTTTTGGTTAATTGGAACGACTCCTGTGTATGCAAGAGACTATTATATGCAACGGAACAGATTTTACGAGTTAGAGTAACACACTTCATGAATTACAGTAACACATTGTATGAGTCAAAGTAACACAATCTATGAGTCAAAATAAACAGCGTCAAAACGGAGAGTAAATTATGCGAGAGGATTTGTAAACTGGAAAAAATTCATTTTGAAGAAATGTGTTGTGTGAGAGAAAGAAGATCAGTGAAAAAAAAATTAATAGGAGAGAAGATTTGAGTACATAATTAGAGAGGAGAGAGAGAAAATAAAATATTTGCAAAGATTTTGTCAGTTATTTCCTTAATTGACAAAACAAATCCTAACCATTCATCTATCTCTAGTTTAAGGGTGGAGATGAGGACTCACAGACTCAATTATGATGAGTGGACTCACTTGATCTTTACTCTATATATATATATATATATATATATATATATATATATATATATATATATATATATATATATATATATATATATATATATAGATTCTAAATATAAGAACTTTATACCACAATGGAAGAACCTTGCATAAAGTTCTTGGATGTTTTTTTCTCATACAAGATTAAAATAAACAAAATTATTTGATTGGTCTACCTTTATTGTTTTAAGTAAGAACTTGGTTCTTAAATAAGAACTCAATTTCTTAAAAATAGTAAGAACTTTTGTCCACAATGGACAAACTTTATCAAATAAAGTCTGTTTGACAACCTCAAGGGTAAGAACTACCAATTGTGGTTGCTCTTAGTTTCTCTTTTGTCTGATTTGTGTGGTTACCATTACTCGTGACCCCACATATTTTCTCATCTTTCGTTTTCCACCACACATTTCTATCCACCTTAATTCTTAACAAATGTGAGAGGTGACTCTCTTAGTGAAACGGAGGGAGTATAAACAATATGATCGAAAGAAAAGTTTTTGCAAAATAGTTCGCTCTACCTAGTGAGTAGTGACTATACACCTACGTTGTGAACAGGGCCGGCCCTGGGGCAGTGCAGCCCGTGCGGTCGCACTGGGCCCAAGGTTTTTAGGGCCCAAACTACTATTAAAGTTAAGTTTTTTATTTGATTTGAATGAAAATTGGACAAATATAGTATAGTGGGGTAGTGGTAGGTGTGGCTTTAGAAGGTCATTTTATTTATTAGGTCATGGGTTCAATTCCCAACTAAAGCAATTTGTATATTAAAACAATTTTTATTGTAACATAATTTAGGGGATACAAATCTACAATCGTACATTTATTTCCATGACCCGTCACATATATTTTTTAAAATAAACTTTCACATTTTGTTTTGGTCAAATTGAATTTTGAAGTATACCGTTAAATCAAATAAAAAATGTCCAATGTTCAATGTTCATGAATTAGGTGAACGATATTAACAAATTTCGCTATTGAAAATTTACACGAAATTTGTAATATTCCATAAATGATATGCTTGTGTATGATAATATGCATCATAGATCCCTACTGAATAAAATGTCCTGACGTTTTGCTTAATAACAAAATTAATTTAATTAATTTTCTTAGAATATTTTATAAAGACAAATGTCGCTTATTCAAATTGCTATGATTTCTTAGTATATATTCTGTACTCTGTATCTTATTAAAAGTATAAGAAATCGTATATATTCATATAATATTTGAGTTTTTGGCCAAAATTGTGGTGTTAGTTTAAAGCGAATGAAATACGAGGCGGAGTGTGAAAGGACCCCAATTTCAACTTTCACACTAGGCCGCCAAAATGTCAGGACCGGCCCTAGTTGTGAAATATATATCGTAGTCTCGTCTTTATTCATATGGTACTAGCGCTCTTAGTTATTTGTAGCACTTCCGTTAATCGATTCTTGTTTCATTTACTCGATTTATTTGCACATAATTTAATGCACTTGTTTATGTTTTATCTTGAATTTGATGGCATAAATCTTGTTTTTTTTACTACCATAGAATAAGATGGACTCAACTCGGTACTCTTGATCTTCGTCAATAGAAGATGTCTTAGGAAGGAAGTAACAAGCTCTACTCCAGAAACACTTGAATCTGATCTCCTTGTCTGTCGCTGAAATCTTATAGCTTTCCTTGCGATCCCTCTATCACATTATCCAACAATTCCTTTAAGTCAACACCCACCAAAGTTGTTCATTAAAGCGTGAAGTGAAACCTCGTTATCCCTTGGGGTGATGACGGAAGAAAGTAAATACTACGGAGTACATCGCTTATCTTATCTAAGTATTACCTGGAACAATATTAGTAATAATGTCGTCCAAAAATCTAGCCTACAAGAAATGGAGAAATATCCCAATAAAAAAATCGGACTACTCGTCCATATCACTTTACCTTGAGTTATATCATGCAAACAAGATAAAATAATGTCGTACGTAAAAAAAACAGACAAATGAATCAATACAAATGTTAAACAAGATCAAGACTCAAAAGCTATATCCCTGAACCAAGTTACACTGGTTATTACAGGATTCGCTTAATTCCCAACATATCAAGAATGATTCGAAATGCAATAATCTATCATGACAGTTGCTATGTATCGGATAAACTATAAAGAGCATTGCAGGAGTCAGGTTTTACGTAATACTCGTATCAAATAAACCAGCCTTGACCTGAAGTATAAATATATTGTACAATTGTTTGAATGTATTTTTTTCCAATCCTTTCACATTATGTTCGCCCCTTTTCTTTTATATAATCCTTATTGGCAGCAACTATATGAAAATCACACCACCAAAAGGAAGAGGAACCATACAAAATAAAAATTAGAAATACTTAAAATTAAAACAAAGATGAAATAAGCATGACCGGGTAGGAGGGAGACAACGATGACAAATGAGACCTTCGATTCAGTTTCAGATCAAATGACATCGGTGTTTTCAAGTTGCCTCAGTTTTGATTGCAAGTTCATTTCAGTTAGTCTATTTTATTCTGATAGGTTTCCTGCTACCTTCCAAATATGGTAAAAGGCGACAAGTGAACCACCAATCTTATACTTCTCCGTTCCAACCATTTGTATCCATTTGCTTTATGTACGTATGTCGATACTCGTTTCCTTTTGTCTATATCTTTAGTTACGTATTACTAAAAGTTATAAAAATTTGATATTCGAAATGCATTCGATTAGACGATTTAAACAAGATCCCACATGAATATATTTTATCTTATATATTAGAAGGTATATCGAAAAGTCATCATACTTATAAATAGTGTCAAAAAAGCAAATGTATACTATTCAATGGAACGGAGGGAGTATATATTTTGAAAGAGCTAAAGTCTAATAGAAAAAATCTTGGAAGCTAAGAAAAAAATGAGGTCAGCAGGCTAATCCCAATGATGTTGCTACTCACTCCATCCCACTATGATGTTCTCATCCGTTATTTACCCTAACATGTGTCTAAAGGCCTCCGGTCTTATGAAGACACACTAATGTGTTGTAGGCCTTGTAGCAGCCTAGCAGGTCTAACTTTTACCAGCCTTCTGATCCTAAGTTCAAGTTTACCAAATTCAATTAATCAATCATGCGCATTAACTAACTAATCACTATTATATGCTATAATTGACAACTCAGATGAAATATCATTGACAAATTTATAACCTATTTAGCGACCACATTCAATTCGCATATCTCCTAAATCCTGGCAATGAAAATTAGTTACTCATAATTAATTCAAAAACAACAATAATGATAAACAATTTTACTAGATTAAAACATAACGAATGATAATAAGATTGAAACAAACATAAACAATCTAAAGAGATTAGGAACAATTAAGAACTAAGAGGGAAGAAGAATTAGAGATTAAATTAGCAAAAGGAAAGAAGGAGATTCAAAAAATATAATCGTACGTAAAATCGAGTTCAAGAGAAGAGGAAACTAAAACCTGGAAGCTTAGAAGTATTAAGAGAGTAGATTATGTAAGAGAGAGCTAAATTTCGATTTAACTCCTCCTTGAATACACTTAAGTCCATCTAAAACTAATTAAGGAAACAACTTACTTGGCACGTGAACGGTTCGCGACACTAAAAATAGTCGGTCGACTATAATAATAGTCAGTCGACTAAGATTGATTCATTTGACTTCTGCGGTTTCCCAAATAGTCGGCCGACTAATGTAATAATCGGTCGACTATTCTGGTGGTCGACTGACTATTTTAATAGTCAGTCGACTATCATTGACCCGCTTCTGCGTTCAGCTCGTTTCAGGTTCGTTTCGGCTCGAATTTGATTCGTTTCAGCTCTTGTAGCTTCCATTCCTGCAAAAAGACAGGATACACCACAAAGTAGCCAATTTGGGGCAAAATGGTAGCTTACACTACTCGATAAATACGGGAATGAGTGCATAAACGACATAATAAGTGTATAAAAATACACGCATCAAACATCTCCAAATCAAATCCTTGCTTGTCATCAAGCAATCACAAAACAATACTCGATCCTAATGGAATGTATATACCTCATAGCGGAATATGCTTCAAAGTTACCCAAACCAATGCACAACGATTAATGTTAATGTAAACAAACACATACAACAAGCTTGACTAATGGCAGCAATGCTGAACCTTCAACCTTGGAAGACTCATATATGTCGAACTCTCACGGATCGCTCATCACATAAAAGGGTGATATTGTGAGTTTATGTAAAAACGGAAAGGCAGAGCACTCACCTAAACTGCGACCTACAAGAGCATGCATGCAATCTAACATGAAATCAATCTCTAATAACCGTACATACGAATTCTATCGGGAAAAGACATGTGCCAAGGACTTACATGTGGTATAAAGTGAGGCTAGTCGGGTAAGAAGGGACAAAATGATATGGATATGAGGAGGTAAAAGCCAAGCTAGTATTCCTTAGACCCATCAATAATAAAAATTCCTTCTCACCAAACTCCAGTCGAATAAATTAGGCATAGCAACAAGCGCCTTATCAAAACCGCTTCCCACTAATAACTATAAAATTAGAGAGATCAATTCTTTTCTCATAGCAAAAACACGTTCTTCTTTTAGTTTCACTTCATTTTTTTTTTCTTTTTTTTTTCATTCAATTTTTTCTTTCATTGATTTTTTTCTTTTCATTTTTTTTTTCAGTTCCCTTTTTTTCTTTTCCAATCATCATGGTACCAAAATTAACCCGAAAAAAAACAATTCCATCTAATTTATCTACTAGCTTGACTAGGGTAGACAATATATGACATGTAGTTGATAAACGGGTCAAACAAGTCAATTTGGCTATGTGAGGCTTATGGGAATTAAAATAAAAGAAAGGATTTGCCTTTTTCGCACATGTCAAAACCACGAGTCTAAAACGTACAGGTACCTAAGAGACGAATGTCATGCTTATGCAGTTTGATATTACATGCCTCATAAGGAGTACACCTACTCCCAACCTAAATGAAACTGATCATGAATGTCATCAGTTTAAGGCTCTAATTTCTTACAAATCTGAGTAGTTTGCCAACAATGAGTCAAGTTTATTCGTTCAGTATTGTTAACCAAAGATGCAAGAATATCGCAAGTGATTGCGGACAAAAAAATTCTAACGGCGCACAAGTATAAACAACTAAATGAAGACATAGAAGCATTATCATCATCGCTACATAGCATTCCGACTCAACTAAGACTCGACTAAATGCAAAAACATATTTTTGAATTTTTTTATGCATGCGAAAATGCAAGAAATATGCAGATGGATGAAAACAAACAAATGCATAACCTCTCCAAACCAAATCACACAATGCCATCATTGTGTACAGCAAACAATAAGAGACAACAATAAATATGGAAAAGAAATGCAAGACAATAAAAGTGCAAAAAGAAAAAGAAAGAACAACTTACAAGATGTATACAAATGGAGATCTCCCCAAACCGTCCTAATCGGAGCTCTCGTCACCGCTCTCCTCTTGACTACCACTTCCACTATCGTTATCCCTATCGTGGACATCTCCCTCATCGTTATCGACCATATCCTCATTCCGGTCATTGTTATCATAACCTCCCTCGGGATAGGTGTAGTAAGTCGGGTGCCAAGCTGTAGGAGAGGTCGGACCGAATTTCACGAAATTGTCATAAACTGGGAAGTCGTACAAGGGCTGATTAAGCTGTACCGTGGCTACCCGGTGGCACAACTCATTAAGCATTGCAGGGACCGCTGCTTGGTCGATGATCGGAGGTGGAACATATGAAGGAGGCACGAAGTGGGCCGGAAATGCAGGCACGTTAGAATAATCAGTATATGGAAATGCATAAAGAGGCCTTGGTGGGCCCGAAGGTCCAGCCGCAAAAGATGGTGTATGTGATGCACGGCTGGTCGATCGGCCACTAGTCCCTCGAGATTGTCGAGGAGGTCTAGACGGTTCGCACGTCTCGGGTGTGAAGTGTGTGGCAGTCTGAAGATCCCTCCTAAGTGGTAGCAAATAGAAGAGATACGGTGGAGGGTCCATGTCAGGACTAAGAAGGAGCTGGGGGAAGGGGGTGAGAGGTGGTAGATTATACGGGAGAATAACCGAGTCATCTTTTGCTATGCGCCAACGCAAATCCGGACCTATCCAAAGAAGACCCCTAAGGACAGAAAAGTTAAGGCGACGGCAAGTGGTAGGTCATGTCCTATAGGTTCTTCCCGCATGGGAAGTCCTGAAATAGCTGACGACCGATGTGGGAGACGAGACACCTACAATGAATGACAGCTAGAAGCCCATTCCTGATATGTTGGAAATGGTGGGCAACGAGGGCGGCCACGTTCATGACATATGGTCGTCTGCTATCGATGTTAAGATAGCCTGCTAGACTCTCTAACTCATTAGCATTAACGTTATTCGGCTCTGTACGTCCGTAAATGGTGCACCCTAAAAGACGAAGCCAGTATCGGATATCCGGGTGGTGGACTTCGTTGCCCCGCTTACGACCCGTATTACGGTCAAAAATACAAGACCAGATTCTGTTGGCTAGACGGCGAGGGGGATGTATTGAGTCCCCTTCGCAAGTGACACCCAAAAGCTGACCGAACTCCCGAATGGTCTTAGAAAAACTCTGATTAAAGAGTCTAAAAAAATACAAGGTGTGTCCCAATTCGTGTCACTAAAGAAGTTAAAACTACTAAAAAACTCTAGAGTCAGACTCTTATATGTGAATTTAAGCATGTAAATAAGCCCGCTCATACCAGTACCATTCAGTAAGTCAACAACAGTCGGATAAATGTCCAGTATGTTCAAGACCTCACGGTCTAGAAACCGTGTCGGGACTACCTTAGTAGCTGTCAACCGTACGAAGTGCTCCCTCTGATCTTCCGAGGTAAACCAAATGTCGGGGTATTCCGGTATGCTCTGCACAGAATATGGAACGAAATCCTGAGTCGGTGCTGACTCCTGGCTACGATCGACCCGACGCCTCGTGCTTCCCCGACGTTGTCTTTTCCTTGCATCCATTTCGACCTGAAATAGCAAAAAAATCAGACTAGTGTGCTACTCAAACAAAAATCCCCAAATTGATTGAAATCTAAACCCTAATTTCATAACAGAAATTTGGATAAAAACATTATAATGTGAAAGAAATCAATTAATTTGGGTAGAGAAATGAGCGATAACAGAATCTGAAGCAAAACTAAGTCAGAAACTAAAATCAAAAACCAAAAATAAGACCCGACAAGTCGCGTCAGGTGCCCAGAAAATCGCCACAGTCGCCCGACAAAAACGATAGTCGTCCGACTATCGCGACTGTCGTCCGACAATCAGAATAGTCGTCCACCTATCAAAGATAACCAACTTAGGTCTAACTAAAAATATAGGTAGGGATGTCAGGATCGTATCCATAAGGAGACTAATAAATTCTACTCGTAATTAAAGTCTATCTAAGTAACCAAGTCGGGGATTTTGTTTTTGTGTTTAACTAATCTAAAAGTAGTGAAGGAAGAAAAGTAAAAAAGAAGAATAACTAAAATAACTAAGATGAATAAGGATGAATAAATATAGAGAGAAAACTAGGATTGTCGGTTCACTACGAATTTCATATGGTCACGGTCTAAATCACAAATCTATCGCAGATATTGGTCTAAGGGCATACCAATGTGTTATAGCAAGTCTAACTTTTGCAGGCTTCCGATCTTAGGTTCAAGTTTACCGAATTCAATTAATTAATTATGTCGACTTAATCAATTAATCTCAATTAAATGCTACAGTTGACAACTCACCGAATTTAATTAATTAATTACGTCGACTTAATCAATTAATCTCAATTAAATGCTACAGCTGACAACTCAGACACAATACAATTGAGAGATCTATAAATTATTTAGCGACCACATTCAATTCGCACATCCCCTAAATCCTAGCGAATGAAATTAACTACTCATAATTAAATCAGGAACGACAATATTAATAAACGATTTTACTAGATTAAACATGATAAATAATAATAAAATTACGACAAACATAAAACAAAAATTAAGAATAATTAAGTATGAAGAAGAAAACAATCAAAGATTAAGAACAATCAAGAATGAAGATTAAGAACAATAAAAAACGAAGAAGAAAGAAGAAAGATTAGATTAAATTACCAAGAGGAATGAAGGCGATTCGAATATTGCAATCTTTGTTTTAAGTTTTAAGGAGGAGCGGAGAAGTATGAAAAGGTAAAAGTAAAAAGTAAATTCTAAAGTGGCTGAAAAGCCTCATTTATACAATTTAGAGAGAGCTAAAACTGATTAGAAAACTGCTTGTTGAACACGAAACTATCCGCGGCCTAGAAAATAGTCGGCCGACTAATCATTCACTTATTTGATCTTCTGCAGATTCCAGAATAGTCGGCCGACTATAGTAACTGTCGGTCAACTATCGTCATGGTCGACCGACTAACGAGGAAATAGGACAGATAAATCATAATAAGTGCACAACTTCATCAAGCATAATATATAGAAACAACTTTTTCAACCAAAACCTTGCATAGGCTACTCACGAAGCCACTCATCGCTCAATTAAGAAGGGTGTGTAGATGTGAAATATATGTAAATACGCTCAACTACTCCAACTCATGGAAATATGCCCGCAATCTAGTATCGTATCGACCTCTAAATTTTTACAAAACATACCAAGATCACATAGAGAGGCAAAGATGGTAACAAAGTAGAAGGTGGAAATCAATATGGTCATGTGAGGTTAAGGCCAAGCTAGTGAACTAACTAGTGCGATAATGCTCAGCTCAAAAAATTTTCTACTTCCATAAACAAAGCAATCAAGTTACCGATCACTGAGAAAGAATCTGGGGTCAAAGAGGGTGCTCAAATTCCATCAAGTAAACTGAAAATAAAAGTAACGAGGATAACATATTTTTGTTGTTATGATTTTTTTTTTATTTTCTTCTTTGATTTTTTTATTTTGATTTTTTTTTCTTTTTTTCAAAGCTTGATGAAATTAGAGGCAGATATACAATAACTCAAATTGACCTAGACAAGATCTTGACACTCCCTTGAAACGGAATCAACCACATCCAAACATCCATCAAAAATCTTCATAATCACACAATAACGAGCACAGAACGCACCAGGTGACCTACTCCTTCAAGCTTGGCTAGGTAGGCAAATTTGATTCTGTAGTTCATTTTGTGAATTCTTTAAATTATGGTAAAGGAGAGAAGAGAAAATGGATAGAACTAGATGAAAATGAAAATGTCCCACAAATGATTACTAGACAAGTTCGTTAAAATAAAGGGGAAAACACCATACTTATACGTATTGGCATAGCATATTCCACGACGAGACCTACACACAGCCTAAGTGGTAGCTATCTATGAATGTACTGGCTACAGGAGGCTCTAATTTTCACCAATTTTGTAGCTAAAGCCTAGATGCAAGGTCGGTCAACCACAAATTACAGCTTAGTTGGTTGAATACTTATCGATTAATTATCGTTCCACATAACAAAGGTCAAATGAATGCCAATTAGGAACGAGTAGGTAGCCTAAAGAGTGCAAAATATCATCATTGTTGCATAATCGGCATCATAAACAAACACTAAGACTCAAGGAAATAAAACTAAAGAAATACTTAACTCCCCCAACGCTAGACTCGACATTGTCCTCAATGTCCATATCATACAGACTCAAAATTGGTGGGTGGGGGACGCAAATAAACACCGAGGATAGAGAGAAGACACACCAATTATGCACAAGGAGAGGTAGCGGAATCAGCAATCCGCTATAGATCATCATCATCATCTCCAAAATAATCATCATCACCACTTGCAGCCCCGGAACCAGACGCACCACCCGTATATCAACCACCCCCTCGATACTCACTAGCGGCTCCAAAAGTAGGGTCCGTCGGGGCACTGAAATAATCAGTGTTAAAGTGGAAACCGCCATGAATAAAAGGATCAGAATAACCACCCACGGGCCATGAAAAGTACGAAGGATAAGGGCCCTGAGGTGGCACAACATCACGCTGAGCATAATCATCATAGACTGGATACATCCCGAGACACTGATCTGTATATAAACGATCTAGACGAGCATGAGTGGTCGCGGTGTCAGCACGAGTCTCCGCACGAAGGGTATCCAAGTCAGAACGGGAAGAACCGACACCCAGCTTCATGCGCTCCATCCATGCAATAAGGTCGGGATGAAGGGGAGCATACAGGGGTGGAGGAGGGGGCTGCTCTTAGGCAGTGGTAGGCTCAAAGGTAGGCTGAGATGTACCGAGCTTAGAGGTAGGCTGGGAGGTGTTAGGCTCAGTCGTAGGACGACGGGTGTAGGTAATAGCAGGCGAAGAGGAAGGAGAGCTACGGGTAGTAACGGGCAAAAGGTAATTAGGTTGATCAGCCTCAAGTGACAAATCCAACTCGACTCCCAAAATGATAGTCGTCCGCTCATTAATGAGCCAATCCCAACGATTTTGACTCCTATAAGAAATCCAATTAAGAGAAGCTAAATACCTTAATAACCGAATTATGAATATGGTTTGATAACTCAGTTATTGACCGTGTTTATACACACTTTTGACGCTTATTTAGCCTAAATTAATCGTGTTTTCATTGGCATTTTGGCCCTTCTCGTCTATCTTTTGTGTTACGCGGGTTTTTGTGTTTTCTCTTTGTTTTTAGGCGTTTCCGTATCGAAAGCGGTGAAACCCGAGAGCACCCGAGTAAAACGAAGCTTGTGGACCGAGTTCGAGCCTAGACAAGCCCATAGAAGACCAAAAACGGGAAAGTATAAGAGAAGAGAGTTACGCACGATCCACCGTGCGTAACTCATGCAGGAGGGTCAAACCGTGCGTATTGGACCGTGCGTAAAAATAAAATAAAATAATAATAATAATAAAACACGGTCTACCGTACCCGACCCCCCCTTCCTATCATACTACCTAAACAACCACAATAACCACAAACCAATCTTTATCTTCCCCAACTCCCATCTTCATACCTTCAAACAATCTCCATTAAACCCCCATTAAACCTTCAACCTAATTTTCTCATAAATCTTTCAAAATCAACCCAAATCCCCCAATTTTTGCACCATTCTCTTCCTCATTACTTCCTCTTCACTCCACACTATACAAAGCCAAGCATAAACACCAAAACTTCACCATCACCAAATTCTTAGATCTGTTTTTTTAGCCATTTATACACTTTCAAATCGACACATCTTTTGAAGAATGGCTATTTGAACCGTGCTGATTATTTTGACACCCTCCTTGATTGATTCCGGGTTGAACACGGATTGAAGACGGGCTAGAAACGAATTTCTTTGTCTATACATCAGGTTAGTATCCATCTATGGCCCCAAAACGACCATTTTCATCAGGTATGGATGCTCCTTCTTCTTCTAATCCCGTCCTTGTTCGACAACCTGTGAATCAATACAAATATAAGCATGAAAATGTGAGTTTCCGCACTGAAAAACAACGGACAAAATACAAGGCACTTCTAAAATTACCATTTGACCCCACTCGATTTTTTCACCGAGAAACCACCGTAGCTATGGGAATTGATGGTGAATTAGAAGTTTTGCTCGCTAGGTTTAATTGTCCGATTGGGTTTATGCATGCTTATTTCTACCAATCCTTGACCTGTGAATTCCTTGCTACACTTTCGACCGAGACCTCGGGTCCAAATCCTTCCATATCATTCCAACTCTTAGGTAACCAAGTTACCTTGAGTTTAGACCAATTAGCCCAATTTCTCGGCATAAATTTCATCCATCGTGCCCCGGGAAAGGCCTCCCGAAAGTCCGCCGTGCTTAAGGAAAGGGAAGAGTTTTGGGAGGAGATATCTAGGAGCGGTAAAGCCTATGAGGCTAGGGCTACAACCCTTAGTGAGGTGAAGAATCCCGTTCTCCGATACGTATTGCGCCTTTTCTCGAATATCCTCATAGGCCCGTATGAATCCCACCACCGGGTTAGTGCTTTAGCGTGTCAATCGCTCATGGAGGTCTTGACCCATCGGGCCCTATCCGTGGAATTTACTAAGGCCGTCGTCATGCACCTTTACTCCATGAACCTAAGCAACCCTCCAAAGGTAGTGGGTGGAGGCCTAGTGACTTTGATAGCCCAAGGATTAGGCATGAACCGAGAACCGGAACCTCGAGCTTTGGGTGGGACCTACATTGACCTTTGGTCTTCCATCAAAACCGTCTCAATTAATGGGATAACCCGAATTCGATTCTACATAATCTTACTCCCGGATCCACCTCATGTCACAATTCATAGACGGGAAAATTGGGGAATGCCTCTTCTAATGGATGAATACACTCGCAAAAACATTCATGTCGATTGGGACCCGGCCAACTACGGCCACGACCCCTCTTGCATTATTTACGAGACTGAGGACATTGAGGAGGAAGATGAGGGTCGAATTCTAGAGCCACCTCGCCCATCTTTGCATCAACCCGGCCCATCTTCGTCGAATGTCGGTCAACAATCCGGCTATGGCCAACCACCACCATTTGGGTTTGGGCAAGGTTACCAACAACCGGGCTATGCCCCTTGGGACATGTCCGCCTTTAGTGCCCAAATCACCTCACTCTCGGACCTTGTGACCTCCAACCACGAGGAGAACCGTAGGTCCATCGAGGAACTCCGCACAACATCCCGACAACAACATGAGGAAGCAATGGGATCAATTAACCGAATTGAGAATTCGGTCAATTCATTTTTTGAAAGCTTCTATTCTCGTTTTCCCCCTCCCCAATGAACTTCATGACAAGGTTTAAGTGTGGGGATGTGGCTTTAGGTTGTGTTGGTGATCGTTGAGGAGTAGAGTGGTCGTTTTGAATGGTAAGCGGTGGGTGAGGGTGGTGGTGAGAATTGGAGGGAGTTGGTGGTGATGGTTTGGGTGTGAGTTTATACTCATGACTTTGAGGAATTTTTTGGGTAGTAATTCATGATTTCGTGAAATTTTGTGCTTGATGAATTTGAACTTGGAACCTTGGTATGTTGTTAGTGATGAATGATGATGGTAAGATTATTGCTCCCGGATTTTCGGTGATGTGATTACACCGAAAATCCCTTTGAAAAATCCAAAACTATTGCTCCCGAATTTTTGGTGATGTGATTACACCGAAAATCCTTTGAAAAATCCAAAGTGTTTTGCTCCCGGTGCTTTAGTGACTTGATTACACTAAAGAACCACTTGAAAATCCAAATTTTTACCTATTTATTTTATTTTCCTTTACTTTCTCTTAGATTTTCTTAGTTTTTTTTTTAATCTTTCCCTTAGTTTTTTTCCCTAGCTCTTTCTATTTTCTTACTTCTTTCCATCTTGCATTTTGCATCGAGGACAATGCAAGGTTCAAGTGTGGGGAGGAGTCTTACCTTAGCTCTTTTCAAAAATTGAAAAACCAAAAATATCAAAAATCTCAAAAATCCAAAAATATTTTGTTTCTAGTTTAATTTTGAGTAGCTAGTTTATTCTAGTTTAGTTTGTGTGTATATATTTTTGTTTCTCGTGTTATTTCCCTTTTTCCCTTGTGTAGGTAAACGACCCATCGGACGCCAAAAATCAAAATCCAAGGTAGATGGATGAAGCCGCTCCGGTATATTCTTTCCACCTTATTCTCTTTCCTTGCATTTGTTGAAGGAGGATGCGATTTTGATTGTATTGGAGGTTCTTGGATGAACATTTGGGTTGTTGGTTGTTTGCTTACTTGTGGAAATTGGTTCTTTTGTGTTTTGTTTTATTTATTTTCGTGCGTTTAGCGTCTAGTTTAGTGTGTCTTAGAGTAGTGTAAAATTTTTCGAAAACTTAGTCTTGAAACCTATTTTTGGAAGTCTACATTCTCTTATTAGTTTTACCTACCTTGATGTAGGACTCGAATCTAGTAGAATAGCTTTAAAATACTCGGTTTATCGACATTCTAGCTTAGGTCCACCCTTCCTACCAAACAGATTACTCGGGGGTTTGCATTTGACCATTTTGATCCCCCGTGGTGTGAAAACTCCTTGGTTACCGTGTCTCGTGTTCCTAGGTGACCTTTATTCTTTATGACCGCTTATATAATCCGAATCTATCCATCAAATATCACAAACACTTTCCACAATAATTTTTACATTTTGCTTTTGGTGATATTACATGATGCTTCCCCACTTCTTCAAAAAAAAAATCGAAAAAAAAAGAAAGAAAAGAAGAAGAAGAATTTGAAAAGAAAACAAGGTGAGAAAGAAATGAAAAACTATGAAAATCGAAAAAAAATCACCACACATCAAAATAAATAAATTTTCCGTTGATTTGGGGAGCCATCGTGAAGGGCCTACCGAAGGACCGAGTTCCTAAGGAAGGAAGATAGCGGTGGTGAACCGGTCATTGGAACTATCACTTTTCTATTTTCATTATTACTTGGATTATTTGGTCATATTGAGTTTTGGCATCGTGAAGGGCCTCCCCACACTTGAACCTTGCATTGTCCTCAATGCAAAATGCAAGATGGAAAGAAGTAAGAAAATAGAAAGAGCTAGGGAAAAAACTAAGGGAAAGATTAAAAAAAAAACTAAGAAAATCTAAGAGAAAGTAAAGGAAAATAAAATAAATAGGTAAAAATTTGGATTTTCAAGTGGTTCTTTAGTGTAATCAAGTCACTAAAGCACCGGGAGCAAAACACTTTGGATTTTTCAAAGGATTTTCGGTGTAATCACATCACCAAAAATTCGGGAGCAATAGTTTTGGATTTTTCAAAGGGATTTTCGGTGTAATCACATCACCGAAAATCCGGGAGCAATAATCTTACCATCATCATTCATCACTAACAACATACCAAGGTTCCAAGTTCAAATTCATCAAGCACAAAATTTCACGAAATCATGAATTACTACCCAAAAAATTCCTCAAAGTCATGAGTATAAACTCACACCCAAACCATCACCACCAACTCCCTCCAATTCTCACCACCACCCTCACCCACCGCTTACCATTCAAAACGACCACTCTACTCCTCAACGATCACCAACACAACCTAAAGCCACATCCCCACACTTAAACCTTGTCATGAAGTTCATTGGGGAGGGGGAAAACGAGAATAGAAGCTTTCAAAAAATGAATTGACCGAATTCTCAATTCGGTTAATTGATCCCATTGCTTCCTCATGTTGTTGTCGGGATGTTGTGCGGAGTTCCTCGATGGACCTACGGTTCTCCTCGTGGTTGGAGGTCACAAGGTCCGAGAGTGAGGTGATTTGGGCACTAAAGGCGGACATGTCCCAAGGGGCATAGCCCGGTTGTTGGTAACCTTGCCCAAACCCAAATGGTGGTGGTTGGCCATAGCCGGATTGTTGACCGACATTCGACGAAGATGGGCCGGGTTGATGCAAAGATGGGCGAGGTGGCTCTAGAATTCGACCCTCATCTTCCTCCTCAATGTCCTCAGTCTCGTAAATAATGCAAGAGGGGTCGTGGCCGTAGTTGGCCGGGTCCCACTCGACATGAATGTTTTTGCGAGTGTATTCATCCATTAGAAGAGGCATTCCCCAATTTTCCCGTCTATGAATTGTGACATGAGGTGGATCCGGGAGTAAGATTATGTAGAATCGAATTCGGGTTATCCCATTAATTGAGACGGTTTTGATGGAAGACCAAAGGTCAATGTAGGTCCCACCCAAAGCTCGAGGTTCCGGTTCTCGGTTCATGCCTAATCCTTGGGCTATCAAAGTCACTAGGCCTCCACCCACTACCGTTGGAGGGTTGCTTAGGTTCATGGAGTAAAGGTGCATGACGACGGCCTTAGTAAATTCCACGGATAGGGCCCGATGGGTCAAGACCTCCATGAGCGATTGACACGCTAAAGCACTAACCCGGTGGTGGGATTCATACGGGCCTATGAGGATATTCGAGAAAAGGCGCAATACGTATCGGAGAACGGGATTCTTCACCTCACTAAGGGTTGTAGCCCTAGCCTCATAGGCTTTACCGCTCCTAGATATCTCCTCCCAAAACTCTTCCCTTTCCTTAAGCACGACGGACTTTCGGGAGGCCTTTCCCGGGGCACGATGGATGAAATTTATGCCGAGAAATTGGGCTAATTGGTCTAAACTCAAGGTAACTTGGTTACCTAAGAGTTGGAATGATATGGAAGGATTTGGACCCGAGGTCTCGGTCGAAAGTGTAGCAAGGAATTCACAGGTCAAGGATTGGTAGAAATAAGCATGCATAAACCCAATCGGACAATTAAACCTAGCGAGCAAAACTTCTAATTCACCATCAATTCCCATAGCTACGGTGGTTTCTCGGTGAAAAAACCGAGTGGGGTCAAATGGTAATTTTAGAAGTGCCTTGTATTTTGTCCGTTGTTTTTCAGTGCGGAAACTCACATTTTCATGCTTATATTTGTATTGATTCACAGGTTGTCGAACAAGGACGGGATTAGAAGAAGAAGGAGCATCCATACCTGATGAAAATGGTCGTTTTGGGGCCATAGATGGATACTAACCTGATGTATAGACAAAGAAATTCGTTTCTAGCCCGTCTTCAATCCGTGTTCAACCCGGAATCAATCAAGGAGGGTGTCAAAATAATCAGCACGGTTCAAATAGCCATTCTTCAAAAGATGTGTCGATTTGAAAGTGTATAAATGGCTAAAAAAACAGATCTAAGAATTTGGTGATGGTGAAGTTTTGGTGTTTATGCTTGGCTTTGTAAAGTGTGGAGTGAAGAGGAAGTAATGAGGAAGAGAATGGTGCAAAAATTGGGGGATTTGGGTTGATTTTGAAGGATTTATGAGAAAATTAGGTTGAAGGTTTAATGGGGGTTTAATGGAGATTGTTTGAAGGTATGAAGATGGGAGTTGGGGAAGATGAAGATTGGTTTGTGGTTATTGTGGTTGTTTAAATAGTATGATAGGAAGAGGGGGTCGGGTACGGTAGATCGTGTTTTATTATTATTATTAATTTTTTTTTACGCACGGTCCAATACGCACGGTTTGACCCTCCTGCATGAGTTACGCACGGTGGATCGTGCATAACTCTCTTCTCTTATATTTTCCCGTTTTTGGTCTTCTATGGGCTTGTCTAGGCTCGAACTCGGTCCACAAGCTTCGTTTTACTCGGGTGCTCTCGGGTTTCACCGCTTTGGATACGAAAACGCCTAAAAACAAAGAGAAAACACAAAAACCCGCGTAACACAAAAGATAGACGAGAAGGGCCAAAATGCCAATGAAAACACGATTAATTGAGGCTAAATAAGCGTCAAAAGTGTGTATAAACACGTCAAAAGGAGAGCTACGGGTAGTAACGGGCAAAAGGTAATTAAGTTGATCAGCCTCAAGTGACAAATCCAACTCGACTCCCAAAATGATAGTCATCCGCTCATTAATGAGCCAAGCCCAACGATTTTGACTCCTAGAAGAAATCCAATTAAGAGAAGCTAAATACCTTAATAACCGAATTATGAATATGGTTCGAACTCATATGCCCCGAGTTAGTGTACAGGGAATCAACAATACACTCCCAAAAATCACTCACCCTAAAATTAACATGCTCAGGTGGTGTATGGTCCTCATAGTCATTTAGCTAAAATTATTTCCCAAACTGCTTCAGGCTCAATTCAAAACCAGTGTTCAGAAGACGGGAACCAACAGAAATTGTCCTAGATCGTCTATTCTTACTCATCTCAAAAGAACTCATAAATTCCAAAGTAAGCTGAGTATATGTATTATGACGCATCGTAAATAAAGTACTCAACACCCTTAAACAAAAGCTCAAGTGCAGAGTCTAGACCTAGAGTTTTCATAGCTTCACGATCAATAAAACGAGTATGAACTATAGATCGTTTTCTTAAATTATGAAATTGTACCTTTTGTTCAATTCTTAAATTCTTTTTCTTTGTAGAAGACGGTTCGGATTTACGTTGCTCTGGGTTTTGTTACTCGCTTTCACCAGATTGAACCCAAGAGCCAACGCTATCTCGTTAGTGTAGTTGAATGTCAGGTCGGAAGTACCGAACAGTGACTCAAAGATAAAGCAACAACGGTAGTTGATACCATCGCCACCGAAGTCCTCCTGATCACTTGGGCAATATGACGGATTAATTACAAAACACCCGAGCCACAAACTGAAACTCAAATATACGTATTAACGGAAAATAAAAACAAACTAAACGTATTTCGTAACGTATAACGTCGTCTAACTCGTACGATTTTATATACAAAAATACGTGAAATACAATTCGGACGCCTAAAAACCGGACAGGCGTCAATTTTTGACGCCTATCTGGCCCCATGGGCGTTGGAAATTGATGCCTAACTAGCCCCCTGGGTGTTAATTTCCGACGCCTAATGGCATTTCACCGTGTTCGACTAGTATTTTTTCCCGTGTTTGATTAGTAATTTTCTCTTTTCTATGCTAAACTAATACGGAGTACATGTTAACATAAACAACGATATAATAAACGAGAAAATATGATTTTCTATGCTAAACTAATACTACATGTTAACATAAACAACGACATATTAAACGGAAACGATGAGTAAAAGCGATTAAAATTAAATTAAGAGTGCACTAACCCCTTGTTGATCTTTTTTATGGAAAGTCTACTTTTTTTTTTAAAAAACGGTTTTCCGTAGGTGAGGGAAACAAGGTATGAATATTGTGAGTGGATGGTGGGTGGAGTGTAGTGGTTGTGAAAGAAGGCTTAAATATAAAGTAACGTAACATAATAACGTAATGATTTGAAAAAAAAATGCCTCGTTATCGAGTTTCATTAACACAATTTTACTTTTCAAATATAATTAAATTTGTCAATTAATGTAATTAGGTAAGGGCATTGTTGTCTTTTTACATTAAAAGTGCCGACAACCTGGCTAAAAAGCCGACGATCTGAAACAGCACTCCGAAATTTGGGTGAGTTTCTAATATAAGGCTTCTTCACATTGTTCTTTATATTGTAACTTTGTGGACGAAATATCACTTAATCATCAAATCTTTTTTTTAGAAAACATATAAGGAAGGCACATCTACCGATAAAACTGAAGGTAAAAATTCATGGTTCGAGGTTGTGAATGGGTACAACAAGGGAGGGGTGTATGGTAAGGGAAACGCTCACCCACTGTACTTCACCCCACCTAATGCTCGAGGAGGGCATTCGACCTCAAACAAGTACGTACCCTCTGCCATGACTCAATTGAGGACGAAGATTAATGAAGGAAAGACGGAACGTGCGGCGCTTGCTAAACAAAAGCCGACAAATACTTGAAGAACTCGCTCGCATAAGGAGCCTTCAGCAGCATAACCGCAACTATTGTTAGATGAGTAGATATTGTTAGTAGTTATAGTTTAAAGAACCTTGTAGTTTCTGAATGTTGATTATGGAAGTTTGTAACATGATTCTGAATTTAGTTTATTCATGACATTTAGTTACCTTGGTTGGCAATTGAGGAAGGGTGAAGCTGGCGTTATGTGGACGATATGGCATATGGTATTTTGAATGTGTTCGCACGTATTGTCATTGTTGTATTGTTTTTTTTGTGCAGATTTTGGTTAAAAAAGAATCAAATCAAATCAAATCGGCCAATTACAGTCCTAGTAGCGCCCAATAACGGTAACTAATTGCAAAAGTTGGTGACTGATAACGATCGTTAAAGAAGACACCCCAGGTCCCCCCATGTAGTCAGGAAATTTGTAGGGCGACCGATAACGGTCGCTAAACTTCCCCAGTAGCGACCGATATCGGTTGCTCATCTAAGCATATAGCAACTGACATTCGTCACTAAACGTAACAACCGATATCGGTCACGCGTGTTTCTTAGCGACTGATATCGGTCGCCCGCCTCCTTTTTAAGCGGCCATGGAGTGCGACTGCATCTTAGCGACCAGTATTTATCGCCCGTCTGTTTTAGCGACAAAAGACAATCGCTGAGGTCGGTCGATTGTTTCGTATTTTCTAGTAGTGTACGAATATACACTAAGAGAATTACTCTCTCCAAATTTTCTGTCCAAAATACTTTACTCTAAATAAGGAAGAAAACAAATCATTACATAAATTAAAGATTAAATAAATTTCGATCTATTAATTGTCATTAATACAAAAAATGATAAAAAAAATTATGAAATCAATTTGAAAATTTATTCTGATGTCATTAACTTTGTGACAAAAAAACGTATTTACCTGAAATGTAAATATTTTCGAGATGAGTTTTTTTACTCTAATTTCTACAAAATTATACAAAATACGGAGTATACCAATAAACTCTCTGTAATTTTTTCATATAATGAGTTCATATGACACATGGAATGACTCATTTTATTTAAAAAATCCTTCAATTAGTATTGAAAAATTAGGACTTTTTTTACTACAAAAAAAATTGTTTCGTCATAACAACTAAAAAAATTACCAGTACACATTTTTTACAAAATATTAATCCGTAATTGAAAAGAGAAATGAATATGTATATTTATATACAAAATGACATATACAGAACATAAAAAATATACATAATATTTTCATTGAAACCCACGTTTAATGACATTTTAAAAGATTAATAAAAATAAAAATAATAAAAATTTAAAATAAAATATGCTATAAAATAAATTTATAAAAAATATGATGTTTCATTGCACGGAATCTACCCTAGTAGAGATAAGCAATAGAATTCCTGGATAGCTCACACAAACAATAAGTCGATAACCAGCAGCCGCGGCAGTTCCAATGTTTAGCGAAAACAATTGCAGAAACACAGTACACTAATTCTACTCACTCCCTCGTCTCATTCATCTTTTACATGTACATCCCTAATTAATTATCCCATTCAAGGTTTTTATTCCCATTGAACTCTTTAATCAATGTCTAAATATATTATTCAAACGGCCACTATTTCTTAAATCTACATATCGGGATGAAGAGAGTAACTAACGAACTCGATTTGTGAAACACATCAAACACAGTACAGTACTAATCAACTAAAATGATGGAATTAATAAAATAAACAGATAAGCCAGACTCACAAATCACTTGGGTGGAGGAGAAAGGCCGACTGCAGGTTGGAGAAACCGGTCATTATGAATAAGGCCATTGAAATGGCGACTGAAACTGAATCAGAGTGAAGATATCTAGAGACGAGAAAACTGCATATAGAGGATTGGATTAGGTAGCTGTTGAAATCAACGATCGGGTGTCGCCGGGGAAGAAAATACATCATTCGCAGATTAGCATAAGAAAATAGGGGAAAGAGAGGAGCAAACGTGTGAAGAAGCTGCGCAGAATGAAGGCAGTAGGGGAGTTTACAACTTTACATACCCTAAATACTCCGTTGTACTCGAACTCATACAAGTACGGAGTAATTGTTAGTACTTCTATTATTATCCCAAAAATTTTTGGAATGAAAAATAAGGAAAGGGAAATAAGTTGCTCAAAAAAAGGAGGAAGAGGGAGTAATTGTGAACTATATATCAGCTCAAAAAGAAAAGTGAACAATAATAGGAACTCGGAGGGAGTAGTAATTTATATTCCCTCCGTAACCATTTTTAATCATTTACGAGGGATATAATATTGAAATGGAAAGATGTTAGTGGTACGAAAGGAGTACTTATTAAAAGTTCATCCTAACATAATATGGAACATCTTCTATCTAATCCATCATATCCATTTATTTTTTTGGATCAAACTATAAACGGAGAAAAAAAGACGGTCAAATACGTGTCTCGAAGATCACCCAAAAATAATTGTGTACAATAGATTGGTTAGGAGAAAGTTTTTATCTGATTTACGTGGTTATCATTAGTTTTGACCCCACATATTTTCTTATCTTTCGTTTTCGACCACACATTTTTATCTACCTTAATTCCCTTTTAGCTATCTACCTTAATTCCCTTTTAGTGAGACTGTGGACATGACATAGGTCCACCCCGACGCGGCCACGCGCGGGTTAGGGTAGGCGAATGAATCTCCATATGAGAAGGATCGAATTGAAATTTAGGTCTATGTGGCGTCGCCACCGAATTTTATGGTTATTCGGAACCGTTCGAGCCCACTCTATGTCGTAGTGGGCCGTATACAAAATACGGCCCATTTTCGATGTCAGAGTTTATTGGGCTCGTCCCTTTGCATTTGATACCAATACCGACGTTATCGGATATTGTGTATTGAATGACTCTCGTTCGCCAACAGTTTCGGGCATCCGGAAACCGAGGTTCTGAGTAAGGGGTGAGGGTACGTGTTGGGAAGCCCACAAAGGACACCCAACCCCGCCCGCACATTGGCGGCCTCTACTAAGAATTCGAATGACTTACAATACGCGCGTTAGTATAACGGGAAAATGATATGCAAACAGTATTTTCCCTAAACATGCGAATTGAATTGAAACGGGTTTCTAAGTCAATTTAATGCAGCTAAGATTAACGTCAAAGTTGTATTTTAGCATGCGGGTTCATTTAGTATAATAAACGAATAATAATTGAATTGACAAAAGAAACAGAAAACGCGTTAGTAACGATATAACGAATAATAACGGTTTGCAAATATTGAATTAAATTGAAAAGATGCAAATATGAGAATGCATGATTTGAAAAGATAGTATACACGTGATTAATTATGCACATGTTGACCTAAGTCGTAAAATACTATCGAGTTTGAAAAATAGAATAATGTACGACTCGTGTTTGAGTCGTTATGAGGCCACTCGATCGAGTGGTCGATGGACTCGATCGAGCGGAACCTAAAAAAACGATTCTGTTTTGCGTCAAAGACCGTACTCGGCCGAGTTATTGACTAACTCGGTCGAGTACATGGCCACTCGACCGAGTCACTGTGAGACTCGATCGAGTGGGTGTTCTGATGAGCATTCTGACCCGATTTTGAGGTGTCACTCGACCGAGTGGGCTAGGCACTCGGTCGAGTGCCCTCTGTACGAATTAAAATTCGTTTGTAAAAAAAAAGTGTTTTATGTCGAAAATCGTTTTAAGTAGGTCGTTGCTATAAAATTAAATTTCCTCCGCGTTTAATAATATAATAATTCTAACGAATTGTTTTGACAATTATTTTAGCCTCAACGGAAATTGCGTTTTGAATTGATTTTATGTGATTTAGGAGAATTGACTATTTGATTAAGCAAATAAAATAAAAAACTTGATTCCCTCGACTTCTCCGACATCGAATAAATCCCTAGGGATTGTGATGTCGGATCCGTGTCAACGGGTTTCGACCCTTGTTAAAGATTGATTTGAAAATTGATGGATTCAAGATGGATGATGATAACGAGAAATAATAATGAATTATTGTTTTAGTTAACTCATCTCAATAATCAAATAATCGGGGTATCGGAATAAGCGACCAGCAACGCTGTGTGCAGTACACTTGTATATTCGGGTTTCCTTATTCCGATATCCCTCTTATTCGACACAAATCGATAAGTATTTTAATGTTTTGATGCTAACAATATTATCGATGATAATAATAATAATCGTACTAATAATAATAATAATAAAGATAATAACGTAATAATAATAATAATAATAATAATAATAATAATAATAATAATAATAATAATAAAACGAAGAAGAGAGAAGAGAAAGAAGAAAGAGGTTTGTCACCCTCAACCTACATGTTTCTGTCTCGGATGAAGGCTCGTAAATGCGGCTATGGCACGGGAGTCTTCGAGGTATATGGAGGCTAAGTTGTGGTGGCTCGGGTTGAATCCCTAGGTTTAGGGTTTGCTAAAGTCGGTTTTCCTAGGGTTTTTCTAGGGTTGGTAAAAACGTAGTATGTATGTGTGTAGGATGCTAGGGTTGTAGAGGATGCGTAAAGATGTGTAGATGTGTGCATGGGAAGGTGCTTATATAGAAAATATTAGGGCACCCGGGCTAGGGCACTCGACCGAGTAAGTAGCCAACTCGGTCGAGTGGCCCGTTACACCAGCCGCCGGGCTCAAAGCAGGCCCACTCGATCGAGTGGCCTAAATGGGTCGCGCGGGTCTTGTTGGACCTTGACCTTGATGGGTTTTGTATTTGACTTGGACTTTTGATGGTTGTATGGTTGTTTTGTGTGTCTCGGAAATGACTTTGACCGGGGTTGACCCAATCGTGAAAAGTCGGTTTTATTTCCAGTGTCGGTTTTGGCCCAAATTAGTCTTGTTTGACTCGGAATGATCCACTGGGCCTGGATTTGAGGTCCGCTTGGTGAGAGTTGTACTCCGTAAGTGTGTTAGCCAGCGATTAATGGATTTGAGCCCGTATCCGAGCGCGTAGAAACATGTTAGCGTCCGATCATCATCGGGTGATTTTTGGAAACTACCATAGACACCTGGCAGTCAAAATGCGGGTGTCTACAGAGACGGAGGGAGTATAAACAATCGATTAAAAGAAAAGTCATTGCAAAATCACAAAATAGCTCGCTCAACCTAGTGAGTACTGAGTAGTGACTTACTAACCGACACTTACATTGTGAAATATAAATCATAGTCTCGTCTTTATTCATATTGTTACTAGCGCTATTTGTAGCACTTCCGTCAATCAATTCTTGTTTTATTTACTAGATTTACAGAGAATTTAATCCAATTGTTTATGTTTTATCTTGAATTTGATGGCATAACTCTTGTTTTTTTCCATTTAAGGAACAACAGAGACGAGAATAATCACTCGATGGACGAATATCATGGAGGATGACATGAATGGAAATGTTGCAGGTAAGGACTCTTGGTCTTCGTCAACTGAAGATGTCTTAGGAAGGAAGTAACAAGCTCTACTCTAGAAACACTTGAATCCGATCTCCTTGTCTGTCGTTGAAATCTAATAGCTTTCCTTGCGATCCCTCGGTCACATTATCCAACAATTCCTTCAAGTTAACACCTACCAAAGCTGTTCAGTAAAGCGTGAAGTGAAACCTCGTTATCCCTTGGAGTGAGGACAGAATTGAAGAAAGTAAATACTGTACTACGGAGTACATAGCTTATGTTATCTAAGTATTTCCTGCAACAATATTATTAAGGAAAATGAGATGGCGCCACCGGGTGGCTCCGAATTTGTGCGCCACCGGGGGTATTTTAGTAATTGACCAACATTATTTTATTTATCTCCTTTAAAAATTGATTTTAAGATGAGTTAGTTGTAAAGGGTAAATTCGACATTTCACTTGTAAATAAATTATAATTATATAATTTAAAAAAAGAAAAAAAAAAGCAAGTAATAATTGAAAGAAATATTATATAAAAAAATCTAGCTTAATTGTAGGTGGTTGTTAGGCATATACTCGAAAAAAATATAATTATTCAGTTTGTCGTATTTAATTATTTTAGTCCAAACAATTTATTTACGTTCGTTGTTATCTACCATTACTAATTTAAATTTTCACGTAGGCAGTACGATTAAATGTATGACTTTCATTTATATCCATGAGCTTCAATTAGACGTTCTCAAATAATTAAAAAAAAAAAAAAAAATTGTCACAAAATCAAATTGAGGTCCCAAAAATTGACCATAAATATATTAGAATGTAATAATTGTAGTATAATAATAAAAAATCAAAGTAACCTATAGTTTAGAATTATTAGAATTTATTATTACGGAGTACTAAAACTACATATATAAAAAGTTAAAAACGAGTGCAAAAGATCTTCTCGGGCCTAAAATGAGCACGAGTCCACACGATCTAATAATTTTAGAAATTAAATTAATTTGTCAGATAATCAAATTGAGGTCCCGTAAATTGACCATAAAAGATTGATGACACAGCCTCAATTCAAAAGGTCGACTCGTTTGAGTCGGGTTTCAACACTAAATTAACCGCTCATTTCGTATCGTATTGTTTTATCATTTTAATGGTGAAAAAAATAATCGTAAAGAAACCTAACTAGTAATACTACTGATTTACCTAAAATTTAAAAGATAAATAAGAGTATTAATTAATTTAAAATATTATCTTAATTGAATAAGTTATACTCCGTAATAAATAATAAATTATATGTATACCCTTTTGTATTTGGCGCAAAATCAAAATAAAATCTTTCAGTTTTTATTTTTTCTTATTTATTAATTAGGGTGGCGCTCAGATTGAGTGCCACCCGGTGGCGCCTTATCATTATCCTATTAGTAATGCCGTCCAAAAATCCAGCCTGCAAGAAATGGAGAAATATCCCATTAACAAAATCAGACTACTCCTCCGTATCAGCAGATGTCAACAACAAACTACTACGAGTACTATTATTTCTTTTAATTTTCGGAATGTCTTCGATATAAGGCCTGTATATATGAAACCAAAAGACCATTTATATAAGAAGCTATTTTAATATAGATGTCGAAAGATAGAAAGAAAAACATTCAATATCATCCCATAACCATCAACATTATATACTCCCTCCGGTTTTTTTTTTATGTTTTCCCCGTTTTTAATCAAATGTTGAGAGCATTTCATTGAGATTTGGTAATGATTTGTATTTTTTGATACCGAAGAAGTTGTGTACTTATGAAGACAAAGAAGTTTTTAGGTTATCAAAGAAAATTTACCTCTCCATCTGTCGCAAAATGCGGAAGCACCTCATCCTCTGCAGCCTTAGAATGTTCACCCTGTTGAGAGCATTTCATTGAGATTTGGTCATTATGATATGTATTTTTTTGGTTTTGTTCACTCTTTGGTTTTAAATGATCGTCTAGGGCATATGTGAGAAATATTATATTGAAACGGACAATCATTTAAAACCGTAGGGAGTATGTATTTTTGGGGCTTATTAAACGACAAGGGCAAATTAAGTATTAACGATGATATCTTACTTATCTCGTTAAGTGATTTCTTTAGTCACTACCTAACTTCTTAAGTCATTAACTTCGTAAGTCACTAAACAGTTATGAAATTACCACTTTGGGCTCATAGTCGAGAAATGCATCTATGATGCTCCACGAATCCTGGTTTTCCGGCTCCTTTACAATGATTACATACTCAATCATTCTCTCAAGAAGTTGATCGGAGCTTTGAGTAAGACCTAGATCTGAGGCAACCCTCTCAACGCAAAACTGAAGAAGACGATGGCCGATTGTTTCGGTGATGAGAAGGGTTTCCTTTTCAAAGTCGCAATTCTTGAGTTGAAACGCAGGACCTTCGGCCTTGACATTAGAGGCACCGTGTTCACTATCCATCGCCATCTCCTTCTCCTTGCAAGAAGGACATCTGTGCTTAATCCCCTATTCAATAAAACAAAAACCAAGGGGCAAATTCGTCTTTCCAACTTTTCCGCCAAAATACTACCACTTCATTATATGAATTGGGCTTCACAGAATAATTTTTTGTCCACATTCATTAAAAGCCCAATTGTTCAGTGTTCAACAATTTAACAACCAAAATCTTTATTATTTCTACCAATTCTTACCAATTACATATATTTGACAAAAAAAACTACTCCGTATAACATAATTAACCAAAAATCTCTTACATACTTTTAATAAACATGTCAAACGGGATGAGGTCATAGGTGTTGGACAAATTACGGGTCGGGTCAAATAAATATCACGGATCGAGTTAACGTCAGAATATTGGACATATATAATTTTTTTGAGGCCTTACATGTTATCAATTGATTTTTTTTTCAATATTATTCATATTTAATATCACTAATGTTATTAAATTAAATAATTACCGTATTTATAAGTAAAATTGTAAAAAAAAAACTACGTAGTATATTATTCTATAAATGTTTTACGTACTATAATTTATATAAAGTTAGTATTTTTGTAGTTTATAATATTAAAGTTAATAAATTTTTAAATATTATTTTAAATATTATATACTCATACAGATATTAGTATACGATAATTTTAATGACACATCATCGGTCAGAGTATCCAACGGGTCAGGTTTTGACGGGTCATTCCATCTTAATAAAATGATACTTATACTTAAAAAAAGGTAACGAAAAAATAATTGTTTTTATTATGCATAAATAAAATTTACTCAAAACAGAAACATGGACGGTTGACTGAAATACAAAAAAACAAAATTTTAAGTTATTAACTTAGACAGTGGGGATATAATTTTGTAAGTAACTAAATTAGTTATATAAACAAAAATTATTAAAAAATCGTGCGTAGGCACGGATTTTGTACTAGTCTGTTATCAATCAAAAACACATGATTTTCCTTAGTTTGTACAATATATTTGCTGCCTCCCCACAAAAAAAGAAAGCAAAAAGGAAAGGGATATTTAATAAAAATTTAGGGACCGTCTTCTTAGAATAATCCAAATTATGTTAAAACAGTTATTAATTCATGATGTTTTAACTCAAAATTATATTTAAATCCAAATTATTCCATCTAGATTATGTTTACTTTTGCCAAACTTAGTCATTTAATTACCTGTTGTAACAGGTCTTCCATTAAAATACCATCCCTCCTTCCCACATTACCCTTAGCTTCACCATCAAAACAACATTCACCCTTGGTCCTTCCCTAATTAACCTTCACCATTATTAACACATAAAAAGCTCTCACCATTACCAATGACCCCAAACCCCATAACAACATATCGCCATTACCAAATCAACTAGTTTACTTTTTGTTACAAACTATAGCACGGTGAATCGATGGTTGGTGGGTGGTCATCAATGATGTCTACGTTCAAAAAATTGGCTAGCTGGCTAGGTGGGTTGACTGATCTGTCGAAGTGGTGAGATGGCGGACTGACCAAGGTGATAAGATGTGGGAAAATGGCAGGGACTCTCGGGAGTAATATGGTGGTTGAGGATTGAAGGTGGGCGCCAGATGGGTTGGAGATCTATGGTGGGTGAGTATTTACCAGCTAATAGTTAGGTCCGGGCCGGGGTAAGTTAAAACATAATTGGGACATATTGTTCTCCATTCTTCTCAGAACCTAAAATCAAGCAAGCATTTACAGTAACCAAATTACACTTGAGAATCATCATAAAACTATAATACAAACATCCAACACAACCAAAGCAGATGTCTATTAGATTAATTAGCCGATGGAGATGCAGCCCTAAAATCAAGCATTTTCAGTAATTAACTTACACTTAGAATCATCATAAGACTATAATACTAACATCCAACATCACCCTACATCAAACGCAACTAACGCACTTCCGTTCCAATCAATTCCATACACGTGCTTTATCACGTGCATCAATGCAAGTTTTCTTTTCTCTATATCTTTAGTTACATACTTCCAAAAATTATAAAAAATTGATATTCATGATGCACTCGATTAGACAATTTAAACAAGATCTCACATGACTATATTTTATCGTATATATTAAAAGTTATATCGATAATTCTTCTCACCTATAAATAGTGTACAATATCAAAGTGCATGGAATTGATTGGAACGGAGGGAGTATAATACTAACATCCAACATCACCCTACATTAGACCTGTGAAACGGGTCGGGCGGTCGGGTTTCGGGTTCGGTCAATACGAGTTCGGATAAAATACGGGTCGGGTGTATTTCGGGTTGGACAAATACGGGTTTTATACAGGTCGGATTTATACAGGTTTCGGGTCGGGTTGGTCAAATACGGGTTTATTAACATCTTTCGAATAATCTTTTTTTTAATTAAAAATTAAAAAAAAATCATAAAAATTAATTTATTTCTTACCCGAAGATTATGAAATATATTTTTATATGATGTCGAATTGTCGATCAAATAAAATTAGACTATTAATAATTTCTATGACCATATTCAACCGAGTACCAAACGACTAGCCTACAAGATTCAAGTTGTTTGACTAATTATATATGATGTTGAAAATTTATATCCTTTTTTTTGCGGTACAAATGACAACTTAAATCGTAAATCATTGACTAAATAATTGTAACACCAGACTTCTACTAAATGGCATAATTTACTAGTTAAACCATGTCAAATTTTTATAACTACAAACACAAAATTACTAAAGGATAAGTTACTAAGTTTCATACAAACTTTAACCATAATTATCTAGCAAATGTCGTGAGTATCGTGAATCTAGTGAGTAGGAAGCAAAAGAAAACATTGTTAAACTCAATCATAAATTCATAATTGATAATCCAAAATACAACCACACATAAAAGGGACAAAAATATAATAATCCATCTCGATTCTTGATTTCTTATTCTTCCATCATGCATTATCGACTTATCGTGAAGTCCCATCTCAAAGCCATCGTCCTCGAACTCATCATTATCCGCATTTTCATTGATGCTTAGACTCGAAAAATCATACTCGAATCCCTCGAGTTCTGGATTTTCATTAGTTACTAAGAGGAAAAAAAACAAAAATTTACGACTTTATGAGAATTCTTAATGTAAGTAAACGTGTAGTTAAATTCTAATAATAAACAAAAAATCCAAGTCGATAAGATTACATTCTTATTCTATCTAATATAAATATATACGAGTAATATTTACCTTCTTTGACTTCAAATCCGTACAGCCAAGTACGAGTAGTGAGTAAAGCATTTGCAGTTTCCGGCTTAAGAGACGATCTCCATTTAGTAATCAATCTACTCCCCATGCTAAACGCAGACTCAGATGCTACAGTAGTCACTGGAATAGCCAATATGTCCTTCGCCATGGAAGCAACGATAGAGAATCGTTTCTCATTATCTTTCCACCACTGTAGAACATCAATCTCTACGGTATGATTGAGCCCCGCCTCATCTAAATACATGTCCAACTGGATTCTCGTCGAACCTCATCCGCAAAGGCAGTGAATCCCTTAGATAATCAACATGAAGTTATTAATAAGAAAATTCTAACATAACAAGAGAAAAAGTTGCGGTCTACTACTAACTCAGGAGCAAAAAATCAAAAAATTGCAAAAAATCAAGCAAAAAGTTGCTGTCTACTAATAAGATAATCAACACGAAGTTGCTGTTTACTATTAAAAATGAAAACATCGATTAAAATTTACTCACCGGAAGCTCATCGTGGACTCCTTGAGGCTGAGAAATTGCTTTAGTTGACAGATCCTTTTTCATATACTCATCGAACAACTTATACAGCTCAACTTTCACATTATTAGACTTAATTTCAGCACTTGCTTCATCAAGAGTACGGAAACAGTACCTCACAAACTCAAACTTATACCGAGGATCCAAAATTGCGGCAAAAGACAGAATAGTACTATAAGATTCCCAGTACTTGTCAAATTTCACTTTCATTTTTTGAGCCATAACTCTCACAAATTCATCATCACATGAACAATATTCTAACAATAGACTCCTGATTTTCCAAACACATTTCAGATACAAGTTGGATGTTGGATATTTTCAACCCGACATAAGAGTTGTAATCTCGTCAAATGGCTTTAGAAGAGCACATATTTTGTTGATTCTCGACCATTCCTCGTTTGTAGGCAAGGGAGGAAATGTCGGATCATACTGAGATGACAAGCTCATGTTTACAAAGCTTCAGGAAAATAAAGGGCTCTGCACAACATTTTAAATGTTGCATTCCATCTAGTTGGACAGTCCATGTAAAGACCCTTAGAACAATCAAGAAGGCAAGCTTTAACATTCTTCTCAAATTTCAAACCACGACGCTCGGAACAACCAATATAAGTAACTGGTTTCTTGATTTTGGCAACTCCACCATCAATACACTTCAAACCCGCTTGTACTATCAAGTTCAAGATGTGAGCACAACAACGCACATGAAAGTATTTCCCATCACAAACCAAAGGACCATGCACTTTAAGACTAGCGACTAACAAATTTTGCATATTATCATTGCATCTCGCATTATCTAAAGTGACACTATAAACCTTTTTTGTGATGTTCCAATCTTTAATGAACTCTAAAAGTTTATTATGCAAGCTCAAAGCATCGTGGGGTGGTACTAAATGGTAGAAGTTAAGAATTTTAGCATGCAAATTCCAATCATCATCGACATAATGAGCGGTCAAGGAAAGGTATCCTTGATCCACACATGACGTCCACATGTCACAAGTCAAACAAATCTTCCCATTCACTTTAGCTAACTCACTTTTAAGTGATATTTTCTCTCTTTCGTGGATTTTCATGCAATAATTTTTAGCGGTATTCCTAGAGATGAACTTCACGTTATCATTCAAATAGAATTGAACATCTCTATTCCCTTCATGTTCGGCATATGTGAAAGGATAACCATGTCTTACAATTGCCAATGCCACTTTCTCCTTGTAAGCAAAGTGATTGATACGCTTAGCTCCACCATCCCCCAATACTACGGGACCTCCTACTCCAGGTGGTCTAGCTTCACATGTTTCGGTATGACGTCTAAAGTTAGAGGTATCATTACCTGAAATGGCCAACAATGGTCCTTTTTTGCAATACTTGCAAAAAACTCTTAGAATGTCATCCCCATAAGTTTTTCCATCGCACTTCAAATAATGATCTCACACAGAAGATGACCATTTTCTTTTTGAAATCTCATCAGATGAGCCAGAATGAGTCTCCATGTTCTCTTCAACTAGTGAAGAAGAAGAGCCTACCACACCTACAAAATAAATAAATTGACATAAATAAAGAGAAGCACTTTTATAGACAAAAAATAGTCCTAACTTGAATACTTAAATATGTACCTAGAGACATAGAAGAAGAGGAACCCGATTGAGTTTGAGGAGTTCGAACCAAAGGTGGTGCCATTCCAGTGACTCTTGTTCTGTGTGTAGAAGCTACAACACCTCTCCCACGTCCACGTTTACCCGGTGCCATTATGTGCTAAAAGGAGCCAGAAACGTCAAGAACAATGATTACATAGTGATGATACAAATAGACTCCGAAGTAAAATTCATTACGTTTTAATAAACGTCCACGTTGAGTAATCCTCTTCATTACGTTTTAATAAATTCAATTTATGAGTTTCAAATTTAATAAAATCAAATTAAATATATAATAAATTTATATATGTTTATCATAAAATCAATACACATACAGATCCATGTTTAATATGACTACATAGTTAGTGATTAGGCGAGGAAATACCTTAATCTGCGTTTAATTTGGTAATTTGGTAATTACGATGATGAACTAATTCAATTAATCACACACTACATTCATCACAAACTCATTGAACTAAGATCAATATACACAGTAAAACTACAGTATTAATCGCGCGAAAATCAAGTATCTTCGATGAAATGAGATTATGAACACAATCAAAGATTAACCCACCAATATAAAATCAAATTAATTGCAGAAAAATCAAACTTTAAGCATAAAATCCAATGAAATTACCAAATTAATCGCGCGTAAATCAAGTAATTTCAATGAAATGAGCATATGAATACAATCAAAGATTTACCCACAACTATAAAATCAAATTAAACGAAGAAAAATCAAAACTTTAACCTCAAAATACAATGAAATTACCAGATTAAACGCGGGAAAATCAAGTATTTTCAATCAAATGAGCATATGAATACAATCAAATATTTACCCACAACTATAAAATCAAATTAAACGAAGAAAATCAAAACTCTAAGCATAAAACACATTGAAATTACCAAATTAAACGCGAAAATGGAGGGATTAGGCGAGGATAGATGGAGATGAGCGGCGGTGAAATTAGGGTTAGATGTAAACTGAGTTAAGGGGGGGGGGGGGGGGGGGTAAGGAGAGTAGGAGACCGAATAAAAGGGTAACCCGGTAGTTTATTTTATTTTTTTTAAAAAAATGGGTCAACCCATTACCCGACCCTACCCGACCCGGAATTTTCGATTTTTTTCGGGTCGGGTCACTTTCAGGTGTCGGGTAATTTTCGGGCGGTTTTACCCGGATTTTTTTCGGGCGGTTTTTCGGGTCGGGTCAGTTTTTGACAGCTCTACCCTACATCCAACGCAACTAACGCAAATGTCTATTAGATTATTTAGAGAGCATATGACAAAGTATAGCGCCACATAACTGTAAACATTGAATACATCGTCCTTAACCTGTTAGCATTATGATGAAATTTGTTACTTTTTACAAACGAAAAAAAAAGCCAATAAAGAAGTACCTTATCCGCTTCAAATGTAAGCCCTTTTGCGCACTTGAAGACGGGCTCATAGAACTCAATAGGCGTTCTTGATTGCGCCAAATACTTGTCCACCTTCACATTCGTACGATAATACAACCATGCTTCAAGAACTTGTGAAAACGAAGTAATAGTGTACGTACCACGAGCTTTCCCCTGCATTCTCATTTTATGCAATCTCTTCACGTCCCCTATCACACGTTCGTAGATTACCTTCACCCAGTTCACTTTCTCAAATGCCTCTATATCGGCCTCAGAATCAACAAGCGAAAAACCGCAATAACTACCGGAAGTTACCGTTGTTTTAACAATAAATACGAACTTATGGAGATAGACATACATAATTCTCTTAAAGACGATTTTATTTTCATCGTCTATCACCATTTCTTTCAAAACTTTGTTAAATTGTTTTTTAACTATAATATTTACTTCATTTGGACCGAAAATTTTGTATAGTAATCCGGACGCGTATCCTTAGTTGAACAAGGGAGTTCCGTCCCCTCATTTTTCAGGCCTAACACTGTTGTCGTCTCTTCGGCGCATAATTTGAACCCCTTACCACGGATAAGAAAAACATCATTTTTAGGATCATAAACTTGAACCCACTTTTTGAAGTATTCAGCCGATCTGATATTTGGTTCGGCTAACAAAAGGGGTAACAATGGAGAATCTTTGAAAATTTCGAATTTGACCTTTTTATCTTCCTCATCACGATAAAGGTCAGGAAGTTGTACTTAGGTCACTTCAAAGGCGTACCAAGTTCCGTATTCATCTAGAAATCCATATCAAACATAAAGTTAGTTAGAAATTAGTAATAAACATAAAGTATAAATCAATGGATTAAGCATTACACGAACAGGATTTCTACAAAAAAATTGTGTCGCCGTCTCAAGCTAAACCACACACACCGACCTAAACATTCACACAGTACAACAGGAGGTATTTACACAGTACAGCAGGATTATGAATGGTTAAGAGGGGAGAAGCAGGATGTGGACTGATACAGATTAGTCTGGCATAAGCTTGTCTTATCTAAACATTCATTTATATCGTGGCTAATGATGCATAATAGGTTGCAAACAAATGAAAGAGTAGCTAGATGGGACCTGAATGTACGGTTAGAATGCTGGTTGTGTGGTGTTGATAAAGAGGATCAACAACATCTTTTTTCCTGCTGCCAACAGGTTAGAGGACTATTGTCTGGGTGGTTGGGTGTTATTATTCCTGAATCGGATGTGGGAAAGTGGTGGAACAAATACAGGTTTGACAATTCTATGGATAAACGATAGGTAGAATGTGGTATAATTGCATTGATATCATATCTGGTGGGTGGGCACGTAATATCAGCAAGTATGAGCATTGGGTGCCAAGACCGGCGGAGACTATAAGGAGGATTCAGGAGGAAGTAAGAGCTAGACATGGTTTTCTGATAGATCAAGGAAAAATTCGTCCAACTGCTAAATATATGTAATAGATTGAATAATTAATTAACTCACCCAATTTAATTGCATAGTGAAACAGAAAGCCCTAGATCCCTTTAATATTGTTAGAACCCTTTTATTTACAAAATCGCATTAGTTTAGTTAAAAATCAATAAATTGGAATTAAATAATTTAGAGTCGAATTTAGATAATTAGCAATATTCATCTGTCGATTCGACCCTTACGGATTATTAAAGTGATACGACTTTAGCCTTATCAGAAATCCAATTCGACCCATATTTCAACCCGACCAGTTTGACGAGTCTAAAATCTTCTAATCAGATACAGTAATTGGTCGAAAAAAAGACAAATCTTCTAATCAACTAAATATTGTAAGAGTCAGGTTATAGATCTCTATTGATCTAGTGATTAACTAACAAAATAAATTGGGTTATTTAACGAGAATAATATCAATTATAGGGCATCTTCCCAAAATAATACAAATTTTAATAAATTCGAGAATAATACGTATTATTGAAGTAGTTAAACAAAAGTGGTATAAGTGAGTTTATAACCTGCTACATCAGGTCACCTAATTAATATTTGACCTGCTACTTATCCTTCATCCTCCTCCTTAGACCTGGATAACGGGTGAACTGTTTTAGGTCAGCTTCGGGTCTGGCCACTTTCGGGTTATAAAATCGGGTCAGATAATTTTAGGTTTGGGTCATTCTCGGGTTTGTTGTTTCCAATTTTTTCAGGGATATCGACTAGTTTTCTATGATAATAGTCGGGTCAGTTTCGGGTTAGCTCGGGTCAATTCGGATTGCGGGTCAAAATCATGTGTTCAGTTCGAGTGTCGGGTCAGGTTCGGTTTTGCTTATTCGGGTCATGTCAGTTTTTCCAGGTCTACTCCTCCTTACTTATCTCCTTCATCATCTCTCTCCATTACCCTTCATCCTTCTTCCGTTTTTTTCTATACGTTTCGTTTAGATTTGATGAGGTTGAAGGAAGAGGAAGAAGGAAGACATTAATGACATTTAATGCCTCGTACACTGAGAAAGTGGAAAGGAGTGAACATGAAATAGATTAAAGGCGAAAAAGGAATGTGAACGGTTCTACCGTTCTACCGTTAACTGGTCATCTATACCACTCTAGTTTAATTACTCCAAAAATACGTATTATTGTCAGATTCATTAAAATTGGAATTATTTTCGGAAGACGTTCTATAGTTGATATTATTGTCGTTAAATAAAATAAAAGGTGAAAAGGAAATGTTGAAGGGTTCTACAGGTAACCGGTCACCCATACTACTCTGGTTTAACTACTTCAATAATACGTATTATTCTCAGATTTATTAAAATTGATATTATTTTGGGAAGACACCCTATAGTTGATATTATTGTTGTTAAATAACCCAAATAAATTTTATTCGATGGAAGAAGAGTAGTCTCAGATGTCTTACTTTTATCTTATTTCTCTCAGAAGAGAGTTTTGTGAAGAGAGTAACACATGTTGAGTTAAGCTTGGTACTTTACACTAGAGTAGAGGAGATGTTTGTGTCACTTCTTCGATTTATCAAAAGAAAAAAAATAGATTTCGATAGTTAGAAAAAACTAAAGTACCTCGTAACTCCTGGGTACTTAATCTAAGAGTGTTTGGGTCGACTACATGGAGATCTTCACTTCTAAGAGTTATGGGACTTTATACAAATAAATCATCCAATTAGATTCTAACGATAGGACTTTTGCTGCATGGCCTCTCCTCTATTTCACTATTACATTTCGTCGTCGACATTTCAGCCACGTCGTCGGCGCTTTATACGTGAATTTACTTTTTTACTCTTTCCTAATTATGATTAATGATATTAATTAAGTTTGTTAATTAATGTAATTAATATTTCCGAGTAAATTAAAATTACGATTTTTGTACTTTTGAACGGTTTTTTAGGCACGTGTGTCAACGGAATTCTTTTACCCTTATGTAATATATTCTAATGAATTTAATTAAGTTTCTTAACTAACGTAACAAATATATTCCCGACTAATTTGAAATGTCGGTTTTTGGACTATTGAACGGTCTCCGAGACACGTGTCTCAATGTATCCCGGGAATATGTTTAGGAAATTTATATATAAACCCCCTTCTCCTTACAATTCATTTTCACTTCTTTCTCTCCCTTAAACAATTTCTTAAAAAATCGTTTTTCAAATATAAAACCGCTTCCACTCCAACTTCAAATCCGTACTCAAGTAAGTAGATCTATCTATTTTGTATTACCTTTTAGCTTGTATTTGATTATTTTGGATCGATTAGTTCGATTATAATTAATATTAGATTGATAGTTTAGGTTCCCCATAGCTAATTTGTGTGTGATTAATACATGTAATACTCTAATTGAGTAGTTATTGTTTTCTATATTCGATTTTGGTATCGATTTGGCTGACGGTGGGATCGATTTTTGCGAAATGGGGCTCGATTTTTCGCGAACTGGGGCTGGAAACGGACCTTGACGCCGGAAAACCGCGTCTAGGGGATCACCTAAACGCCGAGAATTCGCGTCTAGGAGACCCCTCGGACGCTGAGAATTCGCGTCGAGGAGGTCCCTTAGACGCTCGATTCTCGCGTTTGGGGGATCAGCGCGACGCGAAAAATTCGCGTCCAGGGGGTCTCATCAACGCGAATTTTTGGCGTCTGTACCTGTTTTCGATTTTCTTTTGTTTTATGTTATGTGTTACGATATCCGTAAAGTTCGTTTATTTTTCGATAGATGTTCGTATCGTTACTGGGGTGTTGTTTTTTAGAATTATTATTAGGAAATTATACGAAATGTTTATATGTTTAGGATTATTATTTTGAATATTATTAGAATTATTATTATGAAATTCAGGACTAATTGTTGATAAGTTTAGGTTTTGAAATATTTGAGAAAAATTGTAATCAAAAAAATATATGGATATCTAGGTTGAAAATATCAATTTAGCTTGAAAAATAATAACTAAAAAGTTGAATTTAGGTGAAAAACTTGTAATCGTTATCTCTTGCTAAAATCGGACACCCAATTGAGATAATGATGAGTACTAATGTTAAGGTTAGTAGTGTTGATAAGTGTAGTTTGTAGTGCCTATTTCGTAGTGTTTTGGTCCCTTTTTCCTTGTGGAATCGCTCCTTGGGAGCGATTTATGGGCTTCTTATGCTTCCTTTAGTTCGTTTCAGGTTCCCGAGACCGATTTGGAAGAGTTGGAGCGATTCCGACTCGATACATACACATTTTGGAGCCAACGGAGTAAAGGAACGATGACTCGATGCCTTGGAATCGACCCCGAGACCTTGGGACCCAATCCCGAGCCTCCGAGACCCGATCCCGAGTCCCGAGAATCGACGAGAAGCCCATGAGAGGCAAGGAGGGAGCGAAAGAAGCTTAAGGAGGCCTACAAGGCTCAACCGGTTCCGGTTGTGCTCAACCGGAACCGGTTGAAGTGAACATGAAGCGCGGCTACTGGGTGCCCATCCCGACCGGGAAGGATGTCCCATCCCGATCGGGACCAAGCCTTCCCGACCGGGAAGGGTCAGTTACAGCTCCGCCTTGTTTCTTTCAATTCCTTTCCACTTGTAACCCTATATATACCCCCCCCCCTCTTGTATTAAGACATCATCTTATGTTATATTCTTCACTTCTCCTAAAACCCTAGACTACTTTAGGTTAGATTAGATTAGATTAGTGTAGATTAGTCGGTAATTAGTAGTTAATCCTAGTTTAGTCTTGTATTAAGGGAATTCTTCAAGATCCATTCAAGATTGACAACCTTGGATGTTTGTTTTGGGTTTTCTTCATTAATGCAAGTTTTGTTCTTTCTTCTTCACTAGTATGGTAATCTCCTCCTCCTTTTCCTCTTAATCTTTATTTATGTTATTCAAGTTTCAATCTTTAGTTCTAGATTATTGTTTTGTTCTTCATACTTGTTAGTTTGTTTATGTATGTTTTGTTTTCTTATGTTGATCCATCTTGTTCTTGTTAGTTATAGTTTGATTATGTTAGAGTAGTGTTCTTGCTAGGGTTAGTAAGGTGATTAGGGTGTTAATTGAATGATTAAGGGATTGTTAGAGATGTTGGTGGAAGATTTGGGTTTCCTCTTAGTTTGGTGCACATCACATGTTTGTTGAAATGCTTGAATGACTAAGTAGTTGTAAATGTTTGTTTTTCTTGCCTTTCTCTTGTGGGTGATAGTTTGTTTGTGGGTTCGGTTCCCTCACTAAGTTGCGAGAGCCCGGTGAGGACGACCCCTAGGTCGGTCTAAGTAGCGAGAGCCCGGATGCGACCTAGGCCACCATAACGCGCTAGAACCCCGTTTGTCATGTGTGTCGCCGAGATGGGTTATAGGATGAACCTCTAGGTAAGCCTAAGTTGCGAGAGCCCGGACCAACCTAGATTACCCTACTACCTCCTTCGCTCTAGTTATCCCTCGACCATTCCGTTACCCCTTTGACCCCGACCTAATCCTAGCCCGTTTCTTTGTTTGTTTCTCCGGCACCTTAGTCTTAGTCTAGTTTTCTCCCCTCTCTACCATTCTCTAGTTTAGCTTAGCTCGTTGACTTAGTCTTGTTCTTAGGTCGACCTAGTCTAGGCTATACATTACCGTCCCCGTGGATTCGATCCGACTTGCCCTATATACCGTAGGAATAGCCGGTTTATTTATTGATCGGTTGGGATTCGCGACAAATCCCACCCATCAATTTGGCGCCGTTGCCGGGGACGGTGCTAGTTTAGACTTTGTTTTCCTAGTTACTTGACTTAGTCTTTGTGTTTGTGTTTTTCTTTTTTTCTTTTTGTTACTTTGCTTCTTGTGTGTGTGCGGTTTATTTCTCTCTTGTCTAGTGCCCAAAAAGCACTAGGCTTCTCACGTTTGTTCTTAGTCTACAGTTTGTGCTTAGAGGTGGTGACTATCTTCTTCTTGCAACTTAGAGCCGCTTAAACGGACGGTTGCTAGGGTGAGAGGTTTCCAACCGGGTATGAGCTACGATTTTCGAGCAAGCATGGGGTTTTATCTAAACTCCACACACTCGGAAGCCGATATGAGCTAACCCTCTTCTTCTTTGAACCAAAGCTATGACATGATGACTCCTAATTACTATCAAGCTTCTTGGGGTAATCAAGATGGGTATGATCTTCAAGGTTATGAAAACGGCTACCAACAAGTGAATGACTATCAATCCTACGATCATGGTGACTATTACTCGAGTTATGATTGTGAACCCACCATGTTCAATCAAGATTCACCTTATGGAAGCCAATACCCCCAAAACCCACCATATTACCCTCCACCCCAACCACAATATGAACCCCATAACCCACAATACTACCAATCACCCCAACCTTGCTACCAACAATATGATGCCCCACCCCTTGGGCATTATCAAGATTATCAAGGAACTTTACAAGACCCCAATGACCACCAATTGCCCGACATGGAGGTGTTTCAATCTATGCTTCAAATGCAAAGGAGCATCCAAGAAACGACCATTCAATTGCAAAAAGAACAAGAGGAATTAATGGCCCAAATTCGAAGGGGAAACGAGGCGAGGAATGCTCAATTAAATGCATTATCGGTTCAAACCGTAATGTTTTTATCCCGAGCATCACATTTAGATGAAGGGTTCCCACTTGAGAGAGAGGAGCAACCTAATCACGAAGCCGCCGATGTAGTTCCCTTTGAAAGAGAAATTTGCTTTGAAGAACCTCAATCGTCTACCCAAAAAGAGACGAATGAGGATATGACCCTTGGTGAAGGCATCGTTGGTGAAGAATTGGAGGAGGATAGTGAGTTGGATGATTTGGTGGAGTTTGTGAGGATGTTGGGTGAAATTGATAGCCTCGAGTTGCCCATGTCCGATAATGAGGATAAGCATCAAGAGCCCCTTATATGTACACCAAGCAATGACTTGGAAGAGATTAAAACCGCCGGTAGAAGTTTTGATTCTCTTCTCCAAGATGATGTGGGGCCGAGTGATGAAGATGGGGAACCACAACTTGAGGAAAGTGTGGGGGTGTGCAACGAGGAAGTGAGGCCAAAACCGCTTTTTGTGCCTCGTTTCTTGGAGATGAAGCTTGCTTGTGATTGGAGACGATGCTTAGGGAGGAAGAGGTCGGTGAAGCTCGTAGGATGGATAGACCCCGGAGACTACTTGGAAGATGATTTTGGGTCTTGGGATTCCTACTTCTTTCCTCCACCTTGGAGGCCGTGGAGGTTGGCTAGGCTCGAGCGCTTCTTGGGCCTTCATTATGATGTCGGTAGCGCGTTCGACTTGCTCCTCCATGCCCTTGAGGGCTACGGTTGAAGAAGAGTCCACCATCCTAGGTTTGACGGAGTTCCTAAAGAACCGTCATGTTGTATATTCCCCTCCCCTCCTCTCCTCTTTAGAGTACTTGTGTTTGTATTTGTGTGTTTTTTCTCTTGATTTTTGTTGTTTTGTGAAGCTCTTGTAATTGATTTGGTATTTTGATGAGCGATGTGAGGGAGTGAATTTGATGTGTACTTTGAGCTTATTGTGATAGGTGAAGTGAAGGTGACTCCTAGAAAGGAGTGGTTAGTGATAGAGCTTGGATCGTGAGTAAGGGAGTCGGTTTTTGGGGTCATGGGAGTCATGAAGACCCTTCCCGACCGGGAAGGGTGTGTCGTCCTGACCGGGATGGGGCCGTCCCGATCGGGATGAGGGTGCCAAAAATCGAGTCCACTGGAGTGTCATCCCGATCGGGAAGGAGGCTTCCCGACCGGGAAGGGTTTATCAACCCGACCGGGATCATCCATCTCGACCGGGATGATCCCCTACTCCTTTTTGGTGCTTCTTCTTCGACAATTTAAGCCCACCCAACCATTGTATACCCCCACCTAACCTCCCTACCTTCCTTTCTCATATCATACCACCCATGTACCTCATTTACATACCTTAACCTCATTTCCTCCTCACTTTAGACCGATATTCACATCAAATCCCACCCCCTCGCACCATTACTACCTCTACCATGCGGTTCTATCAAGCTTGAAGCGGGATAGCAATGATGAAGACAAGCAAGTGCCTATATTGATCTATGAGACGATGGAGAGAGTGTGTTGCTAACCTATGGTACGGCAACTATCCTTTCTTTTCCGTTTTTGTTGTTGCTTGTTTTCCTTTGTTTATTCCCTTCTGATGTGAGTTGATATGAACTTTGAACAAGAATGTGAAGAATGATTAGTATACTGAAATGGAATGTAAACAAAGTAACCAAATCAGATTGAAAAGGTTAGTTTGAGGATGAATAAACCGTAACCAAGGATAGTATGCTAGGTGAAGTAGACCTATACTTCAACAAAGCGGGTGCTAAATCAAACAACGCGATTGAAGTAGCGAGTTTAGAGCTTGTAACCACTAATGATGTGAGTTGATATGAACTTTGAACAAGAATGTGAAGAATGATTAGTATACTGAAATGGAATGTAAACAAGTGACCAAAACAGAATGAAAGGTGAGTTTTAAGGATGAATAAACCGTAACCAAGGATAGTATGCTAGGTGAAGTAGACCTATACTTCAACAAAGCGGGTGCTAAATCAAACAACGCGATTGAAGTAGCGAGTTTAGAGCTTGTAACGCGACTAACTCTAGACTTTGTCTTGTAAGCAACAAGGACGTAAAAGAAAGCTTAGCTTTACTCAGGTTTTTGATTTCAATATTGGATGTCTTATTCATTCAAATAGATGGCTATATATAGCCTACAACAAGACCCTTAAACCGGCTGGTTAGGGTGACAATAACGAAGCTACATGGTGACAAAAACAAAGCTACATCTATGTGAACTAGGAGCTAATAACAAAGCTATGTAAACTAGGAGCTAATAACAAAGCTACGTAAACTAGGAGCTAATAACAAAGCTTAATAAGGAGTCATTTGGACGTGCACAACCAGCTTCAAACGTCCTCTTTAACCCCGGTGCTTTCCCATGCACAACTGACTTGTTCGGACCATAACTTTGTCAATACTTGTTCAATGAGCCTTCAAGAATAGTCATTGGAAAGATAAGCTCGAAATCTATCTCCTCCATTTTGAATGACTACGAAATTCCAAGTATAACTCGAGATATGGACAGATCAAAACAATGCTGCAAAAAATGAACTCGCATCAGAAATTCCCATGCACAACTGTCTTGTTCGGACCATAACTTTGTCAATACTTGTTCAATGAGCCTTCATGAATAGTCATTGGAAAGATAAGCTCAAAATCTATCTCCTCCATTTTGAATGACTACGAAATTCCAAGTATAACTCGAGATATGGACTGATCAAAATAACGCTGCAAAATGAACTCGCATCGAGATATGGACTGATCAAAACAACGCTGCAAAATGAACTCGCATCACCTTCCCCTTGAGTCATGGTATCTTGGTGGCCTTCGAGGCCTCGGTAGTTGTTGCTCCCGACTCTCGATGATGTGACTACATCGAGAGTCATTTTCAAAATCAAAATTTTACAAGTTTTTCACTCTTTGTTTTTGAGGATTTAGTCGGATTTAGGCGGAATCCGGGCTAGGTGACTTGATTACACCTAGCCCTCCCCTCCCATTTCCTTTTACTTCCTTCTTTTTATTTTCTTCCCCCTTCCATATCTTTTTCTCGTCTTGGCCCATGGTGACTTGACTACACCCCGGCCGGGCGCATTCTACCCTTTTCTTCACTTTATTTTTGATTTTTAGCTTTATTTTCGTAGTTTCTTTTCTTTTTCTTTTGTCTCTCTGCACACTACGATTGAGCATATGAGGACATTGCTAGGTTTAAGTGTGGGGGAGCGATATTCTATCGTAGTTAGTTTTATTTCCGTAGTTTCTTCAAAAAATCTTGAAAACCCTAAAAATTTGAAATTTTTTCACAAAAATCAAAAAGATTTTCTTTTTATGTCTTTTTCTTTTGTGTCGTTGTGTCGTATATTTGTTTTGTATTGTGTGTGTTTTGCCTCCCTTTTCCTTATAGGTTGCTTAATCTCCGTTGTTTGGAAAGCTTTGAAGACATCCGGTAACATCTTCTAACCCTCTTTCCCTCTTTATTCCTTGTGATGTTTGGAGAAGGTTGTGTTGAGGTGTGCTCGGGTGGAGCTTGTACATTCTTGTGGTGGATTTGATGACTTGTTTGGAAATTCGGGGTGGTGTGTGCTTTGTTTATGTTTTTGTCTTGTTTTGTTTTATTTTGTTGCCTTTTGTTTCTTTTCCTTTCATTTTCGTTGAGTCTTTGTTTTGTGTGTGTAGTCGTGTCTTGTGCGTAAAAGATTTTCGAAAACCCGGTTTAGAGGCTAGTGTGTGAGTGTGTACTTTCCCTTCCTAGTAGCATGAATCGAGTCTTGGGCTTTAGTCTAGTAGAATGACCCTAAATCAATGATTTCGTTGGTCCTTTACCTTGAGTCCACCTAGCTTACTAGAGATTTACTACGGGATTTGCATTTTGACCATTATGACCACCCACGGTGTGAAAAGGCCTTGGTTGCCGAGTCCCGTCCCTTAGGTGACCATGTTTGAAATTTGCTCAATTAGTCCAAGTTCTCCCCTTTTTTGTGGGTTTGAAGGGAGATCGCGACCCCCGACATACCCATTCCCCCTACTTCCTACACATATCCACACAATAAATTGCAATTTGTTGAATTCTCCCTTTCTTGTTACACAAAGAAATGTCAAAAAGCCAAATCGTGCCAAAAAAAAAGGGCAAAGAAAAGAAAGAAAATGAAAGAAAGAAAGAAATGAAGAAAAAGAAAAGGCACAAAAGCCAAAAAGAAAATAGAAAAGAAGAAAAAGAAATGGCATGGCAACAAACAAGGCAAAAATACAAAAAGAAAATGATGCCAAAAGAAAACTCGACTCACAAAAATAACCCCTATCTCTCAAAATAAGCCTTTTTCCGACTTTTGCCGTGAAGAGCCTACCAAAGGACCGAGTCCCTAGGAAGGATGATAGCGGCATTAGTCGGTCTTCCCTCATTTTGCATTATTTCCACCTTTTTACTTGGATTAGTTAGGCGGTTTTAGACATGGGATGACCCTCTTGGCTCACGCTAAAGGAGGCGGGGTCTCACTTACCTACAGTGTCGACTAACACCGTGGTTCATCCTTTTTCCACTCTGCCGATCGTCCCGTAGTACGTTCTTAGAAAGATAGGAGGACCTAGGTAAGTTACCAACGTTTTTGTTGCTTTATCGTCATACTATTAGGGTTTAGTTCACCTTGGTTTGTATTGCTAGCTTGGGAACGTTGTCACTTGCCTTGAGTCCTAAACCGATGTCTTTTCACCGCTTTTAGAGGGAAGAGGTATTTGTTTTTCTTTGGGTGCAACCTTGTGTTTGTTTGTTTGTTTGTTTGTTTGTGTGTTTGTTTATGTATGTTGTGTCCGGTTGCATCCGCGGTTTTGTCGCAAGACTTTACTTGCCTTGCGGAGTGCACTTTTCCTCTAAGTGTACTCGCGTGAGTTGAAAGGGCGTAGGGTGCGCTAATACCCATTCGGCTAGTATAGTAGTTAGTGTGTGCTTACTCGAAGACGAGTAAGGAATAAGTGTGGGGGAGTTGATAAGTGCAGTTTGTAGTGCCTATTTCGTAGTGTTTTGGTCCCTTTTTCCTTGTGGAATCGCTCCTTGGGAGCGATTTATGGGCTTCTTATGCTTCCTTTAGTTCGTTTCAGGTTCCCGAGACCGATTTGGAAGAGTTGGAGCGATTCCGACTCGATACATACACATTTTGGAGCCAACGGAGTAAATGAACGATGACTCGATGCCTTGGAAACGACCCCGAGACCTTGGGACCCAATCCCGAGCCTCCGAGACTCGATCCCGAGTCCCGAGAATCGACGAGAAACCCATGAGAAGCAAGGAGGGACCGAAAGAAGCTTAAAGGAGGCCTACAAGGCTCAACCGGTTCCGGTTGTGCTCAACCGAAACCGGTTGAAGTGAACATGAAGCGCGGCTACTGGGTGCCCATCCCGACCAGGAAGGATGGCCCATCCCGATCGGGACCAAGCCTTCCCGACCGGGAAGGGTCAGTTACAGCTCCGCCTTGTTTCTTTCAATTCCTTTCCACTTGTAACCCTATATATACCCCCCCCCCCCCCCCCTCTCTTGTATTAAGACATCATCTTATGTTATATTCTTCACTTCTCCTAAAACCCTAGACTACTTTAGGTTAGATTAGATTAGATTAGTGTAGATTAGTCGGTAATTAATAGTTAATCCTAGTTTAGTCTTGTATTAAGGGAATTCTTCAAGATCCATTCAAGATTGACAACCTTGGATGTTTGTTTTGGATTTTCTTCATTAATGCAAGTTTTGTTCTTTCTTCTTCACTAGTATGGTAATCTCCTCCTCCTTTTCCTCTTAATCTTTATTTATGTTATTCAAGTTTCAATCTTTAGTTCTAGATTATTGTTTTGTTCTTCATACTTGTTAGTTTGTTTATGTATGTTTTGTTTTCTTATGTTGATCCATCTTGTTCTTGTTAGTTATAGTTTGATTATGTTAGAGTAGTGTTCTTGCTAGGGTTAGTAAGGTGATTAGGGTGTTAATTGAATGATTAAGGAATTGTTAGAGATGTTGGTGGAAGATTTGGGTTTCCTCTTAGTTTGGTGCACATCACATGTTTGTTGAAATGCTTGAATGACTAAGTAGTTGTAAATGCTTGTTTTTCTTGCCTTTCTCTTGTGGGTGATAGTTTGTTTGTGGGTTCGGTTCCCTCACTAAGTTGCGAAAGCCCGGTAAGGACGACCCCTAGGTCGGACTAAGTAGCGAGAGCCCGGATGCGACCTAGGCCACCATAGCGCGCTAGAACCCCGTTTGTCATGTGTGTCGCCGAGATGGGTTATAGGATGAACCTCTAGGTAGGCCTAAGTTGCGAGAGCCCGGACCAACCTAGATTACCCTACTACCTCCTTCGCTCTAGTTATCCCTCGACCATTCCGTTACCCCTTTGACCCCGACCTAATCCTAGCCCGTTTCTTTATTTGTTTCTCCGGCACCTTAGTCTTAGTCTAGTTTTCTCCCCTCTCTACCATTCTCTAGTTTAGCTTAGCTCGTTGACTTAGTCTTGTTCTTAGGCCGACCTAGTCTAGGCTATACATTACCGTCCCTGTGGATTCGACCCGACTTGCCCTATCTATCATAGGAATAGCCGGTTTATTTATTGATCGGTCGGGATTCGCGACAAATCCTACCCATCAAGTGTTTACTAAAAAAACAGCCTTTTTTGAAAATAATTAAGTTGAGAAGAATATACGTTATCAGTAATTTGTTCTTTAAATTAAATTTTATATCAAGCGACAACGTTGAAAGTAATAAGAATAGTAATTTCTTATTAATTTCTTATTATATCAGTAATAGTAATTTTTTCTGATTACATATCAAATTTTATATCAATTGATTTTTCAAGTAATAAGAATAGTACGAGAACGTTAAATTAATTTCTTATTATTATTAACAAGTGACATAGTTTCGTTTTATCAACGTGTGTAATTTATAAAATTAGATGGCTGGTAAGAGGAAGCGTAGCCGGGTAGACGGTAGAGTCGTCACTGCGTCCACTCGTGCTAGGGGTAGGCCCCGGCCGCCACCTACCGGCCCACCAGAGCCATCGTCTTCCTCTCATGGGGGGACACATGACATTCATGTTCCACCTTTCCGTATCACGAGCGGTACACCTGACGGTTCTTCGGAGGGAACCGCGAGCGGTGGTGTCCACGAGCCGTCCAGGTCGTTGCAGTCTGCCGACCTGGACATGGAATTCGATGAGGAGGAGAGGCAGCACGCTTTTCCGGACGACTTCTCGGAGCAGCACGCGGAGGAGCGGGAGCAGGAGACGGACACGGAGACATCACAGCAGGGTAAGGCTGTTGTCTACAGGAAGGGGCCTGGAGGAACTTTCCGGGGTAGTATAGGTACTTCGGGCTCGAGCGTCCCCCGGCGTCCACGGAGCGACACTTCGTGGCGTCTGCAGGGACCTAGTCCCGGAGGTCCCATCGATCCGTCGGTGATCCCGAGCTTTGGGGGTCATATTGCGCGTCGACTTTGGTCAGAGCCAGAGCACACGCTGACTCTGCTGACGACCTACAACCGTCCTCGGATTGTGAGGGAGTTGGAGTCGTTCGACGGCTCTCCTGAGGTAGTGGATGTTGTCCGACAGTCGGGCCTGATGCACCTACGGGCGTGCATTCTACGCAATTTGGACATACCACTCATTACAGCAATTGTCGAGAGGTGGCAGCCGGATACGAACACATTCCACATGCCGTTCGGCGAGATGACTATCATGCTGCACGATGGCGTTAGGATCTTAGAGCTCCCTAAAGAGGGTGAGCCATGTGTGGTTCGTAACGAGACTGGGGGTCTGCTGACAAGATGGCCGCTGTAGGGAACTTCTTCGGGATGAATGATTTGCAGTTGAAGGCACCCAGGGGGGAAGCGGGCCCTCCCATTTAGAGGAGCGGGGCGGTACTAGCGAGGGCGGTGCGTGAGAAGATGCGCACCGGGACCCATGAGCAGACTGTGCAGGGTTACCTGATCACGTTGTTGGGGGAGTTCCTCTTTGTGGATAGGTCGAGCGATCGTATTCGTCCGTCAGTCTTCCCACTGACGAACAGCGTGGACTCGGTTCCTCGTTTTGCGTGGGGTGCTGGTACGTTGGCGTGGCTGTACAGGAATTTAGGGATGGCTTCGAGGGAGGGGTACACCACTTTGGCCGGGTGTTTGACTTTGCTTCAGGTGTGGATCTATGAGTACTTCCCCGACTTTAGGCCGGGGGCACCGATCCCGATTTCGCCGACTTCGCCACGCGCGACTGCGTGGGTAGGCGTCGGGAAACCATTGGCGAACGGAAGCAACCTTTTGGCCTACCGACGATCACTTGACTTATTGACAGCAGATCGGGTCTGTTGGGAGCCCTTCGTGCGGAACGCTCACACGGTGCACCGTACCACTACCTTCTTCGGGACACTGCGCTTTATGGACATCGTTGAGCCTTACTAGGGAGACCGGGTCATCAGACAGTTAGGCTACGTCCAGGCAATACCCGAGTCGATGCCCGAGCCGGTTAAGGCGCATCGACCGAGGCAGGGGGGTGGGGTGTACCTCTTGAGTTCGCTGCGGTGTACGCGGACCACCCTTGGAGGAGTGTCTATGTCATGCGCGCTGACCCAAGGAGGCTCTCGCGGCCCGTGGACTACCCGGGAGAAGTGACTCCGGATTACCACGCTTGGTACTCGAGAGTCTCCTACCCGAGGATCATACCACCATCCCCCGCCGAGGTGCAGGAGCAGGCAACGCTCGCAGGGGGATCACAACAGGTACTCAGTTCGTATTTTGGTGTGTAACAATAATTATTTGCATGTACATTTATACTAACCTCTACCACCTTGTTTCAGGCCGCTCTCTCGTTGATGGAGCGCTTTTCTGCAGCTCAGCACTTTAGCGACGATCCGGATGCCCGCCTTGCGTATTTTGATGAGCTGATGGCGTCGTTCCATCCCATTCTCCCCTACCCGGGTGACCGCCCACCCCGATCCCAGGGGAAACGAGGTCGCGATTGACTGCTTTGGATTTTATTCGTAATTTGTTTATGTCTTCAGTGTTACGAATTTCATGCTTGTAATTTCGGATGATTGTGGATGATTTGTACTTCTTTTATGTTGACTACTCGTTTCCATTTTATTTGTAATTTGTGTATGTCTTCAGAGTTAGGGATATCATGTTTTATTTCGGATGATTTTGGATGATTTGTAATTTGTTTATGTTGACTACTCGTTTCTTTTTACATTTCGGATGTTTTTTATGTTCGTTTGTTTCTTAATAGTGGGATTTGCTATCTAAAATTTACGAATGAATACAACACTGGTCTAAAATATGAACATAATACAAATGCTGGTATAATATTTATGCTACACTAAAAGGTGAAGGGGTTGTTCCGACCACCTGGGTCGTTTTGATCAATCTGACGACTCGGATAGTACGCATTCCACTCCTGGACCCACCTATCCTGACGTTCTCGTTAAAACTCCGGATAATGTACTGTAGTACCGTCATGCGCGCCTCGCCAAAGGACGTGTGTAGGAGGCATCGGGCAGTTCTCAGACATTCGCAACCTCATCTAGTGACCTCCCCCGCGTTCAACGTGCATTATCCACATTACGCCGAACGGGAGGTGGTTACCTGGCATCTCTCGCAACGGGTAGTAGGTACTGCAGTGGAGGTTTTCGGATACTCAACATATAACCCAGTTGTTAATTGTGGCAAAACCGAATAGATCGCAATCGTTGAGATAATGCTCCTCGCCTACCGGAAACGGGGCCGTCGTACCTACACGGATCATGGCGCCTTCTCGACCGTCATCGTCAAAGAAGTACACGTTGTCGTACATGGAGGAATGGATGTGCTCCCACAACGCCCTTCTCTGGCGAGTATAACTGGACTGGTCACCGTACACTGCATGAGCCATGACACGAAAACCGCAGTGACTGTCTCCAATAACATCTATCCAGTTCACGAGATACGGACACATGAAACCAACAAGTTTGCTAATGTCCGGGAAGGCCCCCCCCCATGTAGTTCACCTCCAGGGGGGGCATTCGGTAGCCCTTGCCATGTGCCGGTGGTGGACTGGCTGGCGGTCGGTGTGCGTGGTTCGGTCGAGTGACTACTCCCTGGCGTTGACGCGTGCGTAGTCCTGGCCGACTTACTCGGGGTGGCTCCCGTGTCGGTGATCCCGTACCTCCTCCTCGCGTGTTCGACTCCGATAAGCATCCTCCCTGTCCCCTTAGATTTTCTGGGGTTTGGATTCGGGGTAGGATCAAGTAGCCCAGATTCCTCGGGACGTAATGCTGAATTCAGTACATCAATGTAATGTCGCCACATACTTGGATCGCTCTTACGTATTTCCTCAATCAACCCGTCAAGCTGAAATTTGTAGCTGACGGACATAGCTTCCTCCCCGGCATAGTCAAGCGTCCTCCAAAACACATGAACGTCGGTCAACTGCACTACGGAATTCTGCACCATCAACCCGGCAAGTTGACATGCGCAAGGCAAACCCTTGGACGTCCTCAATACACACCGGCAGTCGTAAAAAACCCGATCTCCCAACTCTTGCATCCTAGTCAGTTCCCCGGTCAGCAAGTCCAACGCCTTACGACTTACCCGGAGTCTCAAGTTCATCAAAATGGGGGGTAGAGTAGTTGATCGCTTCCTTCGGGATGTCTCCAACTTCTTCCGCAGTTTCGACTGCTGACGACCGATTAGCCTGTCAATCCTATCGAACAACCGATCTAAGGACGCTGTCGAGGTGCCAAGAGCCTTCTTCAAAGCCGCATGCGCAGATTCGACGATGGACGTGGTGGTGTTGCCAAAGTGGAGGTATCGGTCAGTGTACGCGTGATTCCATTGGTTGAAATTACCCCAGATGTCATGAATGTAAAGAGGAATTCCCGAGAACTTCCACGTCGACTTCATCTTGGCTCATTTTGTTTCGAGGTCCGCCATACTTGTAGAATACAGGAGAGGGTACCATACTCCGTGCATGAATGTAATGACCCGGATTTTCCCGACTTTATAAATAAGTCTATAATAGGAAACAGCGGAAGACATGATACATATCCGATTCATTACTATTCTCAACTAATTAGATTACTTTACAATAATTATGAAAGTACTTAATTATTACATTTAATTGTAACCATTTTATGAAGAATAGAAATACATTTGTGTCTCATCTTGAGCTATCTCCAACCTTGTCCGTCTGAGGAGTGGTCAGTCTCCCTTAATCTGACGATTAAAATATTTTTAAAAGAATTTCAAAGAAAAACAAATCGTCAGGTGGGTAAATTATCAAAATTTAATATAAATAAAATATTAAATCAAACATAGATCAAATAATAGTACATAAACGCACAATCGATAACACATAACTTTAGAAATCGTAAGAAATGTTTTAAGTGCCGTATTATTTTAGAAAAGTTTTATCACGATATACCGGCCAATTATTGTACAAGTTCCGAATAACTTTCATATTTGATACTTGTACAATAATAATATACCGCCAATCACACCGATACCAGGGGGCTTACATTATTACCTCTGTTTACCGTGGTGACATAAACACGTTTAAAACAAAATTCGTCCTCTCATCTCCAGGGTCGAATGCCGGTACGTGGGGTTGTTACCCGCACCATGGACTACTCACCACCCGGCTGGTTATCCCCGCAGCCACGCTCCAATCGTCGACTCACGGAAACCCGGGTGCGATCCACCTAACGCGTACGGGACTGATCAGGTCCCCACCTGAAGTATGGCCACACTCCCGCCTACTCTCGAGTCAATGTCAGCACAGCCAAAGACCCTTCGTACGCTACGGACGGTTTTATACGATTAAGCTAAGCACTATTCTTCCAAGTTATCTCGTACACAATAGAGACAACCTGCTTTCCCACTCAATGAGATTTCGAATAAAGTCCTAAAAATGCCCAATAAAATATACAATCTTTTGAAATATATTTTGAAAACATTATGTGTTATCCAACTCGAATTCGATAGAAATTCCTTCTCATATAATTAGATACGAAGTAACAATAGCCAAGTAGCACGTAGTCAAATAAAAGTCTCCTTACGGGGTTGTCCCTATTTTAGGCCGGGATGTGGCTAACGAACTTGGTTAATAAATTAAATGATTATTATGATCATTTAACGAAGTATGGCCAAGTTTTAATCAATTAAACTAAGGGACGGTTTTCATTCCCCTGAGTAGTTTAATTGATGAGAGTCGTCCCTAATTCCATTTGGTTATCTACCGCTTTTAACACTAAAATATTGTAACTAAAATATAAGGAGTGAAGTTTTGTAAAAGTTATCCAAAAAGTATATGTTTATAAAATATTATAACAAATGAATGATTCGACATGAAATTTTAATTTAAAAGAAACAAAGTTTTGAAGGGTTACTTTTAATAATAATAAAAAATTATTTAATTAATTATTATTTATTTTTTTATCATAAGACGATCTTAATTATGATTTGCTTAAAATAATAATTATGACTCAAAATAATAATCTTGATAAAATATCAGCAACTAGATGAAAGAATTTCGTGATTAAAGTTAGCCGTGCAAATTACAGTCAACCAAAAAATCCGTAATCTCAACTCTTAATTAAATCCAATTAAACTATTAACTTTAAACAATGACAATAATAATAAATAAAAACTAATTACTAATTGGGTTAAAATCTATTCCCAAACGCACTAAAGTCCCAACTAATAAACACAGTACCCAATTATTTTGCATGTTTATAGTGATAGACATATTAAATTACCAATAATCGTGCATGCAAACCATAATCTATATAAACATCCACATAGTATGAGGAATTCATTTGATTAAAATGAATTTCCATCAATATTAGCATAAATCTGTAAGAAGAAAATAAAAATAAAAATCCATTTTGATAAAAGAACCAAGGTTTTTTTTAGAAAAGGGGTGACGATTTACCCACCCTAATTAAAGGGTTATTCTAGAAGATAGTCGGATTCTTGTGCTGCTTCGGTTGAGTCGAGATACTCGATCCGTTCCGTCCTCCTCGGTTCTTCTTGCCGACAGAATTTCCACCAATAATCAAATAAGAATTTTAATTATACCACCCATAGGAAAAGAGATCTAGCCATAATAAATTTGGGTCGGAAGTTGAGTCCAGTCAAGACGAGCAAACTGCGACGTCGGATTCTTTTGCGTCTTCCTTCTTCATTTTTCATGGCAAAATGCAATATGAATAGGAATAAAATTTCCACTATAACTACTGAATACTCTATATATTGTTTTAAAGTAGATTATGAGTGGAAACCATTTTTATCCTAAAATAAGCTTTAAAATTAGCATGCATGTTAGTTTCGATCATTATTTTTGAAAGAGATAAATTAGGACGCCTTTTATTAAGAATGCATGTGGAATTGAATCAACTAATTTAAAAAGAGGATATCTAAAAATTTGATCTTTACTATCAAGAGAATAATACCTTATAAATAAGATATATTAAATTAGGGAACTCCATGTTGATGGTTGGATTGAAACCATTAGTCCGATTTTCTTATGTATTTTGGTTAAGATGGAGTATGCATGAAATGATTATGCAAGTTTTGGGGTAAGAGATTGAAGATGCATGCATGACAATGTCAGGTAAGAAATGAATGGAAAGAGTATAAGGATGAAAATGGGCAAAGAGGGGCACGTGGGAGTGGCGTGTCAATTTTGGTCACCATGCATGCATCCATTTATAAATTATTGACCCGGTTTCTACGTATAAAATTTGTTTCGGAAATCTTACTAATAATAATATAATAATAAATTCTAAAACCGGAAAGTATTTAAATGAAGATTGAATCAAATAAATTCTATAACATGGACGGTGTGATCGTATAAATAAGAGTCAGCTAATTTAGTTAGTTAGGTCAGGTCACAAGTTAATATTAATCACTACGTATTTATGATAGAATATTATTTTAATATACAAAAAGATGGAATGCCAAATGAATTTAAGTTAATTGAAAATATTTAAATAGTTTAAGACGGAAAGCAACAGGTAACAGTAGTCGCGATACTATTATGCATAAATTGAATTGTTTCAAGAAGGCATACTACTTATGGATGAAAATGGTATATTTTAATAAGGTATATAATAATGTTTTCTCTTACAATAAGACAATATCTAGGTAGAAATGACTTTATTTATATTTGTACTTGCATATGAAGAATATTTATCTTGGAAATAGTTTAGTTATAAGATAAAAGTCTTAAAATGACGAGTAAGAACTACAGACTTATTACGGAGTATCACTAGTGACCCTTGGTCCTTACAGCTAAATTTATGTCTAGTAATTGTCTGAATTTGTAATTAGTGAAGGAGTTAGAGCCAACTTAAGTTGTCTTGAACCGAGTTGAAAAATCTAATATAATATAATTAATAATAAAAATAATTTGAATAAATAAAATGACATGTTACAACTTTTGAAATAAAGGATAAAATGAGAAAATTTGTAAAAATCAAATATGAAAATTCTATCATCCCACCGAAGGGGGTCTGGTAGTTTCTAAAATACAACAAAATATAACGTAAAGTAGAAAATATTTCTAAAAGGATGTTAAAAATACGGGGTGTTACAATGAAGGTCGCTACTCGGTCTTTCTGTTTTTGAAAGAAGTACAGGGCACGTTTTCCACACAGTTAGATATGTGCCACGTGCAGAGCAGATTCAGGGTCTGCGGGGTCGGAAAGACCCTCGATACTGTCGTCGTCAATGCCTGATCCTTATCCGTCACAATCACGTTCGGTGCCCGGTCCCCAATTAGCAGCTTCAACTTATCAAGCACCCAAGTATAGGACAACGTGTCCTCGTATCGAAGTAGGGCGTACGCTATCAGATAAAGTTTCCCGACGGATGTCACCCCGACCATCTCCACTAACTTCATATCGTACGTGTTCGTCTTGTAGGTCGCATCCATAGTAACTACGTAAGGCCAAGTACGAAACAGTTTCACGGACTCAGGGTGAGCCATGAATATACGTTCCACGACACTCGTAAACTCGTGCTCGAAGAAGAAGTGGATATATTCAGCCCGGCGCGCTAGTACCATCATCTGCTCAATGGCATTACGACCTTCCCTTGCCTCCACCCTCAACCTCCCCCCGATATTGTATATCATCTCGATCGATGGGCGTGGTTTCTCCGGATTTCTCCGATGAAGGCCGTCGTGTATTTGGGTGGTGTCAAGTGGTCCCGAATACCGTCCCGAACAAACTTTTTCTCGGCCTCGTCAAGGGCTGCTAGACGTCTGTGCCCGTCAGCTTAAACCTCTAATTTGTGGTTGTGCGTGCCACATGGACCGATGGCTAAAATCCATCGTTCCCTGTCTAAGCTCTCGCACGCCTTCACCCAAAACTTACACCCGATCTTCTGAGAACTCTTGGTACTTGATCCCGGTTTTCCGTTACGGTTGCATTTAAAGTAATTTTGACAAAGACAGTTCGGGTTCACATTACTTTGCGTTTTGTTGCTCGCTTTCACCAAGGTGAACCCAAGAGCCGAAGCTATCTCACTAGCGTAGTTGAATGCCTCATTCGAACTACCGAACGCTGGCCCAAAAATAAAACAAACGCGATAGTCAATACCGTCGCCGTCGTCCTGATACACCGATAAAAAATTACTGATTAGTTACAAAAGTATAACGCAAAATGGATTTACGAAATTCAAAAATTATTTAATTTCATAATTTCGTATACAATCATCTGAACATTAATAATTCTAATCATATAAACATCCCGTATAATTTCGAACTAAAAAAAAGTCGAGTCACGATATTCATAATAATTCTAATCATATAATTACCTATTTCGAACTAATAATATTCATAATAATAATTCTAATCATATAATTACAAATAACGACACCCGAGTCACGATATTTTAAAAAAAATACCCGATATCGTAACGCATAACGTCGAACAATAACAAAAAAAAACGCGAACAGAGACCTAGACGCCAAAATGACGCGTCTAAGAGGCCCCCCAGACGCATGAAATCCGCGTCCCAGAGGCCCCTCAGACGCATGAATTTGGCGTCGAGGAGGCCCCCCAGACGTAGGAAATCCGCGTCCCAGAGGCCCCTTAGACGCATGAATTTGGCGTCGAGGAGGCCTCTCAGACGAATGAATTTGGCGTCGAGGAGGCCCCTCAAATGCATTAATTTCGCGTTGAGGAGGCCCCCCAGACACATGAATTTGGCGTCGAGGAGGCCCCTCAGACGCATGAATTTCGCATTGAGGAGGCCCCCCAGACGCCTATTTTCCGCGTTCAAGAGGCCCCTCAGACACCTGTTCTTCGCGTCCAGGAGGCTACGGGAACGCTTTTTCCCTCTCGTCTACCAACATTCGCCCATACCCTCGATTTCTATTTCAACATCGATTTTCACAACAAATCCAGCACATAAACGACATGTTACACAACAAAATGTGATTTCTTTAACTAAACTAACACACATCTCTCACAAGTTTTAATCAAAAGAGAGAAAGACAATGACGGATAATATAAACAAAAAATGTACTAACCGAAGGTCGATCTATTTAAAGGCGGAATCGGGTCTCTAGAAAAATCAGATTTCTCGAAAAAAAAGACGGTTTTTTTTAATGAGAGGAGAACAAATAATATAAAATGTTGTAAGTGGGGTGTTAGTGGAGTGTAAGTGGGGTAAGTGGGGTGTAGTGTAAGAGCGAGTGGAGTAAAATAAGGTAACTAGTTTGAAAAAAATCTAAAGTGTGAGTGTGACGGAACGGTTTGAAAATTTTAAAACCGCTTCGCTAACGAGTTTCATTACCTAATCTAACTAATCTAACTTCATAACCTCCCCTTTCCACTAACCAAATAACACAACTCACATATTTTCCCGCCTAAAGTTATCTACAACAAAAATAAAAAAAAACTGGGCTAGGTGCGAATCGAACCATTGACCTCATGTGTGTGACCCTTCTCCTCTCCAACTATACTTTAACATCTTACTGATATAAATGTCACTACATCACACATAAAGCTATACACTACATGAGGTATGTAATTAAGAAAATCTGAATGATTACATTGATTACGAAAATCACATGTTTTAAATAGAATATATCAAATACAATATTTAATATGGAATGTATCATCAATTTTTTTTTAAAAAGTATAAGCATATTGTATTCCGTTTTAACCAAATAATTGCATTATTTTTGTTAGTAGAAGATTGCACTATCCCGTACAATATTTCACATAGAATATAAAATAGTTATGATTATTATTATTGTACAATATGTGTCACGTGATATATACATGTGTTATTCAAGTCTACACTATAAGATATTAATATAATTTTACATATTGTTATGATATATCATAATATTACGATATGTACAATCTTATTCCATGATCTATTCAATATAGGATATTTGTAGGTATCCCCTATATACTAATAGAATAGTGATATCTAGAAAATAGATGATGTGTCAACACCTCATTCTCCCACTTTCCCGCTCAATCTATAACCCTAACTCAGAGTGGGTCAATACGTATTTCTTCTATCTAATAGTGGGCTAATATAACATCATGCCAATACATATTTCTTATACTTACAACCCATGCCTAAGTAAGAAAATTAAACTAATGATAATTGAATGAATTTATGGGTAACCCATTATTTTCACAGTGATAAATAAAAAAATCGTTTCATGCACATCTATAATTATAAAAAGTTACTCTATATCAAAAAGTTATAAAATTACACCATTAATTTTTTTTTAAAAAAAACATTCATAAAATTATAAGTTTAACAAAAATTAGTCATATGTTTCGATAAATATTGAGGAGAGAAGTATAATGAACTCGAGAAACATGAATGACATATTAAAATACAGTGGAGTAATATTAATGTTAGAATACACATTTTATGGTACTACTCCATTATTTGAACTCCCTATTTTAATTAGTTTATTTTCTCAAAACAAAATATTAAAATGAAAAATATGAGAAATAATGAATTGCTAATCAAAATTTATTTTGTATGAATAATCAACTAAATTAAACTTCTATATATACCGTGCTAGGCACGGGGTCTATACTAGTTAGTTAAGTAATCTAATTAAGGCAAGAGCAAGATCGTCTTTCACATTAAAAAGCGCCGACGTCGAAAAACCGCACTCCTCAATTTGACTTACGAATAAAAAATTAAAAACAATAAATTAAATCATAAAAAACTCTTGAACCATACCCAAACTACCTAACTAACTCGCTATCTCTCCCTGTCCAAAACTTCTGCTCCCGCAACTTCCAAAGTCCGTAAGGCTTAAACTCCTTAACTATCTAACTCATGAACTCATATCTCCCTAAGTCCTGAATCGCATCTCCCTAAGTCCTTAAGACCTGAACTTCTAATCTCCTCAACTCTTGAACCCAAAACTCCATAGGTCCATAAGAAATAGCTCCCTAACTTCATAAGTTATTAACTCCTGAACCCATATCTCCTTAAGTCCATGTCTAAGTCCTGAAGCTCTTCACTCTTATATCCCAAAATCCATCTCCTTAAGTCCATAAACCCTTAACTTCCTAATTCCTAAAATTCCTAATTCAATGGACTAAGCATTACAGGAACAGGATTTCTACAAAACTTTGTGTCGCCGTCTCAAGCTAAGCCCAGATGTGACACACACATTCACACATTCCAACAGGAGGTATTTACACAGTAAAGATAAGCAATCGAATTTACATCACGGGAGGTATACTAATAAAGATAAGCAATCGAATTCCTGGAGAGCTCACAAAAACAATAAGTCGATAACCCGCAGCCGCAGCAGCTCCAACGTTTAGGGAAAATAATTGCAGAAACACAATAAACTGTTTTTTTGAGGGAAGAAACACAATAAACTAATTCTACTCACTCCCTCGTCTCATCCCTCTTTTACATGTACATCCCAAATTAATTATCCCATTTCAAAGTTTTTATTCCCATTAAACTCTTTAATCAATGTCTAAATATATTATTCAAATGACCACTATTCTTAAATCTACAAATCGGGATGAAGATACTAACTAACAAACTCGATTTGTGAAACACATCAAAAACAGTACTCGTACTAATCAACTAAAATTATGAAATACAGAGAAAGAGATAAGGCAGACTCACAATCATTTAGGTGGAAGGGGAAATGCAGCCGGTCATTATGAATAAAGCCATTGAAATGGCGAATGAAACTGAATCAGAGTGAAGATATCTAGAGATGAGGAAACTGCATGTAGAGGATCGAATAGGGTAGCCGTTGAAATCAACGATCGGGTGTCGCCGGGAAAAAAAAGACATCATTCGCAGATTACCACAAGAAAATAGGGGAAAGAGAGAAGCAAAAGTGTGAAGAAGCTGCGCAGAATGGCATATCAATGCCAAAGGCAGTAGTTGAGTTTACAACTTTACATAACCCTAAATACTCCGTGGTAAACCTGTCAAATGGATCATCTCGAGTCGGGTCATACAGGTTGGATTATAATATGGATTGGGTCATACGGGTCTCGGGTTGGGTTAGAGTAAGAATACGTGTTAGAAATAATTTCGAACGTGTATTTTTTTTACCGCCTTTTATGTAAAAATAATTATTTTAAAATATTAATATTTTATTTGTTTAAAAGTATGATCATAATACTCTTTAACTATAATGTTAAAATATTAAAAATATTAAGTTTTTTAATTATATATCAAAATATAATATATAAACATTAAGATTTATTAATTTTAATAAATTATTGTCGACCTAACAGGTTGAAACGGGCGGGTAGGATTTCGACCCTAAATTAACGGATCATTTTGGGTTCGAATCAAACGAGTCACAGATCGAAAAAAACGGGTTTATAACCCTAAAAAATGGGTAGAATTTTTGGATCGAGTCAATTTTTGACAGGTCTACTTGCTAGTAATCAACCTCATATGAGTAATTGTTACTGCTCCGTACTCATTAAAAGTTCATCCTAATATAATATGGAGCATATTCTATCCAATCCATCGTACCCATTTATTTTTTTGACTCAAACTATAAACAGATAAAAAAAGACGATCAAATACATGTGTCGAAGATCACCCAAAAATAAATGAATACAATAGATTGGTTAGGAAAAAGTATTTGCTCATATCAAATAAAAATTATAGTAATCAACTGTGATTTTGTACTCCCTCTATCTATGTAGAAGAGTCATCTTTTTCTCTTTGGATCGTCTCTCAAAAAGAACAACTTTTTGCTCTATTCCATTTTTGTCTGATTTCCATGGTTACCATTAGTTGTGAGCTCACATATTTTCTTATCTTTTGTTTTCCACCACACATTTCTATCCACCTTCCCTCTTAGTGAGACGGAGGGAGTAAACAATGGATCGAAAGAAAAGTCATTGCAAAATAGTTCGCTCTATCTATAGTGAGTAGTGACTATACATACACATACATGAATGTGACTTATTAACCGACAACTACATTGTGAAATATAAATCGTAGTCTCGTCTTTATTCATATGGTTACGAGCGCTTTAGTTATTTGTAGCACTTCCATTAATCGATTCTTGTTTTATTTACTAGATTTATTTACACAGAATTTAATCCACTTGTTTATGTTTTAATCTTGAATTTGATGGCATAACTCTTGTTTTTCTCCATTTAAGGAGCAACAGAGACTGAGAATAATCACTCGATGGACGAATATCATGTAGGATGACATGAATGGAGGAAATGTTGCAGGTACGGACTCTTGGTCTTCGTCAACTGAAGATGTCACAGGAAGGAAGTAACAAACTCTACTCCAGAAACACTTGAATCCGATCTCCTTGTCTATTGCTGAAATCTAATAGCTTTCCTTGCGATCCCTCAGTCACATCATCCAACAATTCCTTCAAGTTAACACCTACCAAAGCTGTTGAGCAAAGCGTGAAGTGAAACCTCGTTAACCCTTGGAGTGAGGCCCGAATTGAAGAAAGTAAATACTACGGAGTACATCGCTTATCTTATCTAAGTATTACCTGGAACAATATTAGTAATGCCGTCCAGAAATCCAGCCTGCAAGTGTGGACATGACATAGGTCCACCCCGACGCGGCCACGCGTGGGTTTGGGTAGGCGAATGAATATCCATATGAGAAGGATCGAATTGAAATTTAGGTCTATGTGGAGTCGCCACCGAATTTTATGGTTATTCGGAACCGTTCGAGCCCACTCTATGTCGTAGTGGGCCGTATACAAAATACGGCCCATTTCCGATGTCAGAGTTTATTGGGCTCGTCCCTTTGCATATCGATATAGATGCCGACTTGAGCGGTTAATCGTATATTGAATGACTCTCGTGCGCCAACGGTTTCGGGCATCCGGAAACCGAGGTTCTGAGTAAGGGGTGAGAGTACGTGTTGGGAAGCCCACAAAGGACACCCAACCCCGCCCGCACATTAGCGGCCTCTACTAAGAACTCGAATGACTTTCTAATACGCGTGCTAGTAAAACGGGAAAATGATATGCAAAGATTTACTTTCCCTAAACATGCGAATGGAATCGAAAAGTGGGTTTCTATGTCAATTTAATGCAACTAAAATTAACGTCGAAGTTGTATTTTAGCATGCGGGTTCATTTAGTACAATAAACGAACAATAATTAAATTGACAAAAGAAACAGAAAACGCGTTAGTAACGATATAGCGATATAACGAATAATAACGGTTTGCAAATATTGAATTGAATTGAAAAGATACAAATATGAGGATGCATGATTTGAAAAGATAGTATACATGTGATTAATTATGCACGTGTTGACCTAAGTCGAGAAATACTATCGGGTTTTGAAAATAGAACAATGTAAGACTCGTAATTTGAGTCGTTATGAGGTCACTCGATCGAGTGGTCGATGAACTCGATCGAGTGGACCCTGAAAAATTGATTCTGTTTTGCGTCAAAGACCGTACTCGGCCGAGTTATTGACTAACTCGGTCGAGTACATGGCCACTCGACCGAGTCACTGTGAGACTCGATCGAGTGGGTGTTCTGATGAGCATTCTGACCCGATTTTGAGGTGCCACTCGACCGAGTGGGCTAGGCACTCGGTCGAGTGCCCTCTGTACGAATTAAAATTCGTTTGTAAAAAAACGTGTTTTATGTCGAAAATCGTTTTAAGTAGGTCGTTGCTATAAAATTAAATTTCCTCCGCGTTTAATAATATCATAATTCTAACGAATTGTTTTGATAATTATTTTAGCCTCAACGGAAATTGCGTTTTGAATTGATTTTATGTGATTTAGGAGAATTGACTATTTGATTAAATAAATAAAATAAAAACTTGATTCCCTCAACTTCTCCGACATCGAATAAATCCCTAGGGATTGTGATGTCGGATCCGTGTCAACGGGTTTCGACCCTTGTTAAAGATTGATTTTAGAAAATTCGATGAATGCAATATTAAAGATGATATGACGAGAAATAAAGACGAATTCTTGTTTAAGTTGACTCATCTCTATAATCAAATAATCGGGGTACCGGGATAAGCGACCGTCAACGCTGTGTGCAGTACACTTGTATGTTCGTGTTTTCTTATCCCGATATCCTTCTTACTTGACACAAATCAATGAGTATTTTAATATTTTGAGACTAACGATATTACCGATATTATGATGCAATAATGATAACGAGGTAAATAATAATAAGAATAATCGTAATAATGATAATAATAATAATAGACGTAATAATAATAATAATAATAAGCGTAATAATAATAATAATAATAATAATAAACGTAATAATAATAATAATAATAATAATAAACGTAATAATAATAATAATAATAATAATAATAATAATAAACGTATTAATAATAATAATAATAAACGAAAAAAAGAATAAAAAAAGGAGATGGACGACGAGAGAAAAGAGAAAGGAGAACGAGGTTTGTCACCCTCAACCTACATGTTCTTGTCTCGGAAAAAGGCTCGTAAACGCGGCTACAACACGAGAGTCTTCGAGATGTATGGAGGCTAAGTTGTGGTGGCTCGGGTTGAATTCCTAAAACTAGGTTTAGGGTTTGCTAAAGTCGGTTTTCCTAGGATTTTTCTAGGGTTTGTTGTAGATGCGTCGGATTAGGGTTGTGTAGCTTTCTAGGGTTGTAAGAGATTAGGGTTTTGTAAGAGGTGAAAAGTTGTGTAAAGGGGTGTTGCATGGGGTGTATATATAGAAAAGATTAGGGCACCCGGTTTAGGGCACTCGACCGAGTAAGAGGCCAACTCGGTCGAGTGGCCCGTTATGCCAGCCGCCGGGCTCAAAGCAGGCCCACTCGATCGAGTGGATAGGTCACTCGATCGAGTGGCCTAGATGGGTCGCGCGGGTCTTTGTTGGACCTTGACTTTGATGGGTTTCGATGTTTGATTTGGACTTTGGATGATTGATGGGTTGTTTTGTGTGTCTCGGAAGTGACTTTGACCGGGGTTGACCCAATCGTGAAAAGTCGGTTTTAGTTCTGGTGTCGGTTTTGGCCCAAATTAGTCTTGTTTGACTCGGAATGATCCCCTGGGCCTGGATTTGAGGTCCGCTTGGTGAGATTTGTACTCCGTAAGGGTGTTAGCCAGCGATTAATGGATTTGAGCCCGTATACGAGCGCGTAGAAACATGTTAGCGTCCGATCATCATCGGGTGATTTTTGGAAACTACCATAGACACCTGGCAGTCAAAATGCGGGTGTCTACAGAGCCCCCACTCTGACTGAGGCTTGGATAGGGCGAAAGTCAGAGTAGCTACCAAGCCCGTTAAGACCTGGTAGACTTCCGGTCGGGTCGTTTATAGTCCATTAGACTCGCGTGAAGGGCTCGCCAGCCATAAGATAGAGATCATACCTGCGCTGGATGATCGTACTCCGTGGGGAATTTGGGCTTGTCGCGTAAGTCCTGGGTGCGCCTGTGTGTTGGCCCATCCCGTGCTATCCCGGAAAATGCTGCTGGGGAGATTTGATGACTTGCATGCTCCTGTTTGAGTCGTACCTGTATGAGTCACATAGAATGCATGCAACACGTAGGTGGTAAAAATGACTCGTGCTGGGGAAAGTGACCTTTGAATTTTTGAAATTTTGAAATTTGAAAATTTTGAATTTTTGAAATTTTTGACATCGACTCCTAAAGAAATCAGGAAAGTTCGGGATGATTATTTCCACACTAGTATCAAGACTAGGCTTGTGGCTTGATTCTACTTGCAATTAGGAAACTTTTCCTAGAAGCGATATGGAAAGAAATTTGCAAGGTTTTTGCTATATATAGCCCTCCATGTTCTTGAACTTCTTCATAATTCCCATCACAAGAAAGTCTTTTACTTCCCTTAAGGCAAAAAGAGAGCCTCTTTATTATTTTAAGAAGTTTATCATGGGAATCGATAGGTTGAGCGCTATGTTGCAAGCATGGTCCCGACAGTTTAGGGATGCCGACAGGGTGGTTTTGAACCAGACGGGTATAACTCAGCTGTACCCATTCCGTCAGATGGTGGTCGATCGTTACTTTTTGGATGCTTGCTTGGCTTACTGGGATGACATATATCATGTCTTTGCTTTCCCTCGGGGCGAGATTTGCCCTCTACCTGAAGAGATTGCAGCTATAGGAGGATGGAACCCGATGCTTCGGCCTGCCGTCCCGTATTCAGTCTATGATCCAAGGAGGAAGCTGAGGGAATTTTTAGGGCTTTCCCATAATGAAGTGTCCCGTATGATGGAAGGTGGCAATATTTCTCTGATCTACTTGGCTGAGAAATTCATGAACCCGCACGATGTCCGGGTGAGGTCAGCCCATAGCCGTAGGGCCTTTTCTTTCTGTATGCTCCATGTTTACGCTTTTGAAGGTCACATGGATTGGTTATCTTGCATGGGTAATGCCCGTCTTATAACGGTGGTGGATTTGATGGAGACCGAACATAGTCTGGCTTGGTTAATCACGGGCGAAATCATCCAAGGGTTGGATAAGCGCAAAAGGGATCAGTCCGTTCGTCTCACCGGAAGCACCCGTTTGCTGCAAGTAAGTCGGATTTTTATTTTTTGATTCCTCGATTTTTTTTGAATTTTTTCGTAGACTCAGCTAATGCCGTCCAAAAATCCAGCCTGCAAGAAATGGAGAAATATCTCATTAACAAAATCAGACTACTACTCCGTATCACAGGTAGCAGATGTCAACAACAAACTACTACGAGTACTATTATTTCTTTTAATTTTCGGGATGCCTTCAGTATATATGAAATCAAAAGACCCTTTATATAGGAAGCTATTTTTCTATATATGTCGAAAGATAGAAAGAAAAACATTCAATATCATCCCATAACCACCAACCTTATATACTCCCTCCAGGTTTTTTTTTTTTTTTTATATATTTTTCCCGTTTTAATATTTCTCACATATATTGAGGAAATAGGGCAAACATTACAAAATTAAGGGAATACTGTATTGTTTATTGTTGATTTAGTCATCTTTGATTTTCAAACAATTAATGTGTGGAAATTTCTTGAACTCAAAGCGTTCATGTTCACGTACAGAGCATCTAACTGGCAGGCTGTGTTCTCTATAAGACTTATGTCAGTCGTGGAATATTGAAATTGTGGGAGTAATGGCAGGCTGTATTTGTTTTGATATTGAAAGCTTCTAGTGTTGGTGAGAATATGTGGGCTTGTATGTTAAGCATGATGATTATTATTAATGAAGAATGTTAAGTGTGTGGTCATGGTTGTTTTCAATTCGAGGAGATAGGACGGAGTATATATCACATGGGTTCCAACCTATTAAGTGAGTTTGTCCATGATTTTTAATCGGGTACATTAATAATTAAACCAAATAAGTATTTTGGTTTGGATTTGGGATTTGTTTGTCGTCTCTTTGACATTGTTTATCGAGCGGGTGAATATTAGTATCTTGAGGTTGAGCGGGTTCGGTAGCATATATAAGTATTGTATAAAGTTAGACCCATTTTCATATTAACTAGAATATTGAATCAATTATATTAATGTAGCTTGTGGGTTCGACGAGAAGGAATTGTTGGTTTAGCATAGCTTGGATTGATCGTCTTGAGAGGTAAGGACGTTTTAGCCTTTTCACATTTAAGTAAAGAGCATGTTCGGGTTAAATTGTATTTCAAAGTGGTTTTATAAATTATTTTGTCAATGGTGAGTTTTTATAATACTCGTAATGTTTGGATATTGAACCTTGTGACACGACTCACATATTGGTACTGTTTTGGTAAAACTTTTGGTAACTTATAACAGACTCTGGGAGTTCTGTTGGTCTAGACGGTTTTAAGGTGCGTCTAAGACGTTCCTGGGACTTCGTCCCGAAACTATTTTTGAGTGAGGATTGTCCGGCCCTCACTCGCTAGGGAGTTAGACTTTCTCCTTTGGCAGTTTCATCCTACTGACTGTCCAAATGTGAGAGGTGCGCACTATTATGAGTCTAGCTAAGCACAGGTGGTTACCTCTAGACCGTGCAAGGGTAGGACCTTGGCACACAGGTAGTGAAAAATATATTTTGGTTGATTTTGGTTTTAACTACTGTTTTTACAGTATTGTGGTTTGGTATCGAGACAATGACTTTTAACTCCGATTTCAGTTTACTACAAAATATAATTATTTTGTACGTTTTTATTATAATACACTTTACTCAGCTTTGCTGACGTCCTTTGTTTTGGGTCGTTCCCCCGTTGGAACCTGTACCTATTTGTGTTTGGGTACAGTTGATAGGTACACTTAATATGCTGCATGGGTGCATTTTGGTTTCGGGATGCTGAGCGACGAAGGATTTTATTATTTAACTCTACCTCCGAACCATTTATATTTATATCGGATTATCGGTTGGCAATTGTTTTACACCGTTTTGGATTTTGTAAAATTTAAGTCTTCCGCTGCAATATTTTCATTTAATTAAGTATCGAAATTATACTTCGTTTCAATTATTTTATCAAACGTGTTCTTCGGTTGATTTATATACTATTTTATTTGCCTTACACTAGGCTTTGTAAGCTAAGTGCGGAGTAACAGCTTTGAATTTTCCGTTTTCGATTTATATTTTGGTCGCAAAAATTTAGGGCTGTTACAGTTTGTGTCACTTCTTCGATTTATCAAAAGAAAAAAAAAATAGATTTCAATAGTTAGAGAAAACTAAAGTACCTCGTAACTTCTGGGTACTTTATCTAAGAGTGTTTGGGTCGACTACATGTAGACACCCACATTTGGTCATTAGGTGTCTATAGTAGTTTTCGAAAAACACCCGATGATGATCGGGGTCGAATCCGACACCAGGGGCAAAACCGTCTTTTAGCGACCGAGTCGAAACCCGGCCAAAGATATTTTCCGAGACGCTGAAACCAGCCGTGTCACCCCACAAGTCCGGTTTGGGCTCAAACACTACAAAAATCAGCTACAAAAAATATTAAACAATTCCGTTAAGGATAGAATTCGATCTCCAGTAGGAATTCTATCCGAATACCCGACCAAATACTCAACCGAGCACAAGCATACTCGGCCGAGCACCCTCATTCCAGCCGAGATCCGTGACTTCCCCACCAAGGAACGGAGTTCTCGTTCCTCTCAACTTCTTACTTTTCTTATCCTAATCGGTATTTCTTATCAACCAAACAAGAGTACCTATTCTAACTTCAATAGAGGATCTCTCCTATAAATAGGACCCTCACACACAGACATTCAAGAGACATTAACCTCGAGATCCATACACATACACAACTCATACACACGCATACTCATAACATCGAAAGACCGATATTACTGACAGGGTAGTCGTATCCCTAGTCAAAGATACCCTAAGGTACACTAACTAATGCAGATAGTGAAGTAGGGGTCGAACCACAAGGAGACGGGCTTAAATACTTGTTCTAAGGTCTAGACTTAAGACTACAGGTCACTGTTTTTCTGTTTGTTTAAGTGGACTGACAGCTAATTACTAAAAGGTAAATCAATAATAAAAAGGTCTAGGCTCTCAGGTTCACAATGAATGTCAATCGGGTCAGGAAGTCAACTAACAGGTCAATTATCGAAATGTCTAAGGTGTAGGTCCAGTCAGTACTACTACAAACTTTAGAACTAAACTTATCACGCGGTCGCTAGAATTAAGCTAGTCTACCCGAAATGTCGTGACCTAATTAGTCCTTAACCCGGTCGGCGAAAAGTTCTAATTGTGATACTAACTAATTAATCAAATAGAATTAAAACAACATTCGGGCGACAGTTCATATGATCAGAAACAGGTCAATTTTCTATAACCCAATTAACACCCATCGATCCCCTTAAACCCTAGATAAAATTTAGCTACGCATAACGTTTGTAATTAAACTAACAAAATATGAATTGCGATTAAGCATGATGAATGCGAATTAAATTAAACTACAAGACTAAAATCAGATAACTACGAAAACTAAGAACAAATTAAGACAAGATTAAACTAGAGAATTAAGACAAGAATTAAACTAGAGAATTGAAATAGAAATTGAAACTTACAGATTATCAATACCAAACAATCGAGATCTAAAAAGGGTAGAACGGAATTCGATGAACCTTGCGAAGGAAAACGGGAAAAGAACGCGACTTCTAGCCTAAGAAAATGTAACGTAATGTGTGTAGGAATAAAATGAAAAGTGATATCTGACAATCCTCTTCCAACTGATTTAAAAGAAATCAGTTGGACTTACAAAACAGGCCCAAAATTCTAAATAAATAAAAATCCAATCCGCGGCCTAAGTGCGACGCACTCGATCGAGTACATGCGTGCACTCGATCGAGTGGATCTGCATCTGCTCCAAGTTACGTTCGTCTTTGGGCTGAAAATAAGAATCGACCCAAATTTCCAATGCACTCCGGTTGAGCACGGATATAAGGCACTCGATCGAGTGCTTAGCACCACTCGATCGAGTGGGTGCTGCTGAGCTCGTGATTGAGTTATTCATTTGCTTCTCAGCTTTTCGTTTTCTTCCTCGTCTTTCGTCCTCGTCTCGGCTATCCGGGTTATTACTCCTAAATATGCTCAAAATTGAATCTAACCTGCAAAGTAGCACAAGAACCGACAGTATCGACTTTCTAATAGAAATCGACGTTAAACATATAATTATGGAATAAGAAAAGTTCAAAAACGGTTGTCGGGGGACAATAAAATACGATATAAAATACGTTAATCAAACTCCCCAAACCAAACATTTGCTTGTCCTCAAGCAAACAACTAATATATACAAACGAGGACAAGTGATGTGAAACACGACTCAGAGCTGAATTACAATCATTCTCCTAAAATCGACGAGAAAACACGTAATGCTCGAGAATGCAACGAGATCAATAATCATGCCATAATCAAACAATTGTCTGCCAAACTTTCAATCTTGCGAGACCAATAATGTCGGACTTCCTTACGGTTGTCACTCGACACTCATAAGTACAGGTAAGTATAAATGTGAAGATGAGAATGAGCAAAGACACTCACTCGACTTATGAAATATGCATGCAATCGAATATGAAATCAATCTCCCCAATTAAACACGTGTTCCACCAATCATGACTATAGTACATGCCAAGGACTTACAAATGGTGGCTTATATGTGAGGGAATAAAATGGATTGTGCTTAAAGCACGTATGAAAATGTGGGGCTAAGACCAGTAGTCGCAGCTACACAATAAAAACTATCCATCCAAAAACCTCATCTATGAATTCTGACCACTAACTAGAAATACAACTCAATAGAGCTTAAGAGGGAATTTTGTCATCCTCTTAATTATAGTTTAATTCTAGTTATAACATCTCGACCGTTCCCCAAAAATTACAAGAAGTACATATATTTTTCTTTTCTTTTTTTTGGAATTTTTCTTCTTTTTCCAATTCCATTTTCTTTCTTTTCTTTCTTTTTCATGCTTCTATATTTTTTTCAATTCAAACAAGGGGAAGGCGAATACAAAGTCACATAGCAGTATTACCCACTAAGATCCAAAAGATGTAAAAATCCAAATTATGACCGATTAGTGAAATAATTCCCAATTAAGTTCACTGCGACTTTCCTGGTAAGGTAGACTGTTCTGGGTTGTAGCTAATTGATATAAATATCATGAAAACTGGCTTACAACAGCTGAAACGGGCTAAATAGAGGAAAAATAACCTAAATCTACAGGGTAGTAAAAATGGGTCATTTTGGCTATGTGGAGCTCGTCAAAAACAGAAATGTCTTTCCTCATGTACCTCCTCCTCAAACCAAACACGTATTCAATATCAAGAGACAGACGTCATATTTATGCAAAATTATGTTACACATTCCATAAGGAGAAACCACTCAATTCCTAAATATAAATGAGACCAGTTATGGATGTTACTGGCCTAAGAAGCTCTACATCCTCAGAATTTATGTGATTTGCCGACAAAATGGTCAAATTTACTCATTTGGCATTTAACAGCTTAATAGGCAATCATATCGAAATCGTCTCATCTCAAGTATTACATGCATACAGGTACGGAGTCAGCTGTCAATTAGGAGAAATCATGTAAAACGCAATGTCATCATCGCCGTTTTGCATGTTTCACAACAGACACAAAGCACACAAAAATAAAATCTTTTTGGATTTTTCTGATTTTTCAATTGGATTTTTAAAATTTTTGAAATCACACAACAGAAAATAAAAGCACACAAAAACACACAAACTCTCCCCCAAACCTAAATGTCACAGTGTCCTCAATGTGACTCTACAGCGTATAAGACAGTAAAATTCCACAGTCAATCCTAAGGACAACTCGACCTAAGGGGAAGAAAAAAATCTAAGAAAGCAGTAAAAACAGAAATAAAAAGGAAAAAAAGTACCGTATATACAATGGTAGCTCCCCCAAACCGGCTAATCAGCCATCTCATCGTCTCCACCGGTCCCAGATAGATCGGCTCCAGTATCGCCTTGCCTTGAGCCGCTAGTACCACCCTGCGGACCTGGTTGTCTCAAATCTCTCAACCACTGTGCTCCTAGGCCGTCGTAGGTGTGCCCGTAGTCCGGACCCCAAGCAGCTGGATCAACCCCGTAGTCGTGAAATATACCACTAGTGTCGCCCGGACCTCTCCAGTAGGACGGGTGCTGAGTTGCCGAGATGCCTTGAGTAATCATGAACTCGTGAATCTCCCGGTTGACGATGCTCTGGTTAATCCCCTCGTGTACCCGTCGCTGGTGCTCGTAAACTGGATCATACATAAACGGATACGGGTGCGGAAACTCGTCACCCGGAGTCTGGAACGGGAAGGTCGAGGTGTGTGTGGCCCTGGGGGGCTCGGTCTCATCGGGTTCGGTCTCTACACGAACCCTACGTCGAGGGGGTTGAACGCCCTCGTCGAAAATGAAGAGCTCCTCGGGAATGAGGTAGCTCGGCGGGTCGGGTGTGTCCTTGCCTGCGGGAGTGGGTTGCGAGGTGAGGAGTGGCGGTAGGATTGTCCCTTCGACAACCGGGAGTTTCATCCAAACCTTGTCTCGGACGCGCCACAGAAAGTCCGGGGGATTGCCCCGAATCCACTTCAAAGTGGAGAAGAGGTAGCTACGGTCTAGCAAAGGGACGCGGTCGGTGAGACTCTCAAAAGTGACTATATCCCCAAAACCCATAATATAGCGCTTTGCTAGCGCGGTGACAATGGCTCCACAACCGAGCGGTCCAGATCTACTGATCTGGCGCTTGATACCGACACATATCATACCGGGTGCACTGAATACCTTTAGGGATTTCCTAAAGAGGTTTAGGTAGTGTCCTAAAATCAATCTCCAATGAGTGAAGTTTACTTATGTCGGAGCGTGGAAAAACCACATGACTCAAAATCCGCAAGAAGAGGCGGATAGTAGGGAGTGGGATGGCATTGAGTGTCATAGCGGTGACACTTGCTCTACGACCCGAAAATAACTGAAAGTAGGGAGGTGCTTTCGAACTCTCGGGTATGTCTAGGATGTCTTCACCCTGGTCAGAGGTAAGCCTTAGACACTCGGACAAGGTACTAAGAAAGATGGATTGCTCCTCATTGTTCAACCGAAAGGATATCATGCTATCTTGTCTATCAAACTCAAATGAACTTAAGAATTCTAAAGTGAGTACTCGGTAAGATAACTCACGTAGTGTCCATAAGCCACCGAATCCGATCATGGACAAGAGGTGCAATAATTGCTCGGTGTGGGAGGTGTGAAGTACATACCGTGTGCATTTCCTACACCGTACACACTTCCTTTCTTGTAACCCTTGACGACCTTGAAAAAAGTCTCATTCGGGTCGACTTCCTCAGCATTAGGATCAGCCTCGAGTTTCGCTAGCTCTTCTTGATAGGCGTCCTGCGTTTAGAACAACGATTTCAGTTCAAGTTATTATTAGATAAAATAATTGAAGATAGTTATCTACCACCTAAAGTCGATTTATTTGAAATAGTTAGTACTCACCCAGATCACCTGATCCTTTTTCGTCTTAAAGCTAGTCCCTTTGTCATCGATCTTCCCATGCATGTCGAAGAATACCTCCGTCAGCTTGGGACTATTAAATGAGTACGAACGTTAGGCGAATATAAATTATGCGAACATAGTTTACGATTATTCAAGGAAGAGTACGGTATTAGTAGAAATCATACCCTCTTGGCACGACTGACAGAAGACTGAGAACCACGATGATGTGTCGGGTTTACGTGGCCCTCATGCTCAGAGTTCGACAATTTGTTCCTCTGGGCCCTTTCAGACCTTACCTTAAAGTCCTTGTCGTGGTAGGTCCCCTAAAATATGACGACCCCAATATATTATTTAATACAGTGAAAGATTGAAATTAGATTGTTTGTTAAAATTGATTACTAAAAAAAACAACACCTTTAAGGTCTTTAGCGGAGTCCCCCGCGTGCGGCGTTTATTCATCACACAAGAGAAACGTCGTGTGCACGTCTCATTGTACCGGTCCCAGACCCTTCCATCTAACTCGGATTTCCAACTGAACTTGAACTACACAATCAAGGCGGATTATTAATTAGTAGCAAAAATATTTACAAAGTCCACATTACAAATTAAAAACTCGGTAGCAAAAACAATCCACGTACCCGGAATTGGTTGAACCACCACTCTCGTACCTCCGCCGGCACCTGAGTCCAGCAGGCATACCCCTGTCCTTTGTCGACCATGAAGCTGGTAGTACAGCCTTTGACGACTTGTTTATGCAGAAACCTGCACCGAGTCAAGAAACACATAATGTACGAAATCATACAAGACGTAGTCCAAAAATAAATATGTTACAAAAGAATAATCAACATATGTTCAAAATATATATATATATATATATATATATATATATATATATATATATATATATATATAACAAATTAAAGTTTAATTTCCCTAACTTAATTTAGAACTTACTAAACGAAAATTTAATCACCATTTAACTTAAACTTAATTTCTTTAACTAAGTTTCATCAATTTAATCACTAATACGTCAAAGTAAAACCCAAATGTCTTATTAATTTAGAATTGACCTTACAAAAATCAGTCACCTATTTTAATCATAAATGTAATCACAATTTCATCGCAATTTAAGAAAACCCTAACTCATTTATCAATTTAATCCCAAATTAACCGAACAAAACAGAAAAATTCATGGCCTACGTCCGACAAAAATAGCTAAAACAGGTCAAAAAAGGTCAAATTTTCGGATACAGATATCAAAACTCCGAAAGCACCGCTAACACCTAATTACAACCCCGATCAAGATAGAAGTGATTTCGGGAAAATCCGGCATTATTACAACACCTTTTGGTCCGTCTTAAGTCACACAAAACCTCACGGAAGGTCCTAGAGGTCATTCTAGCTCAATTCAACCAAATTGATCAAACCCTAATCAAAATTGTGATGGACAAAACTAATCAACCTAATTGAATTTGGCCTAAACTAATCAACCTAATCGAATTTGGCCTAAACTAATCAACCTAATCAAAATTTAGACCTAAACAATATTTACTAGCAAACTATCAATAAATAACGATAACAATAAAACGCAAGAACTAATTATAATGAATAAGAACTAAGTAAGAAAACATACCAAAAATTAATAAAAAGTAGGAAAAATGGAGGAGAGGAAGGGTGAATAGCTCGGCGAAGAGAGGGTTTAGAGAGTCTTTTTTTTTAGAGAGTGAAGGGGGAGAGGGGGGTGGGCGGGTATTTGTCGCCAAATTCATCAGGATGGGCGTCCACTATCGGACGCCATGGGTGGACGCCCGCTTTTCCTAATTGGCGTTCGACAGTGGATGCCATTTGTGATATATGGCGTCCGCCTGTGGACGTCCTTCGACCTGAATTTCGTCCTTCCCAAATTCAGTCGGACGCCATGTTTGACGTCTGACTATGAACGCCCGTTTGTTTTTTCAGACGCCATGTAGGCGTCCATATGTCCAGGACGCCAACCAGGTGAACGTCCGAGACAGTTTTTCTTGTAGTGTACTTCGAGAGTTACTTAGTCAATCCTCAACTACTTCGAGAGTTATAAATCACGGAGTACTTCAACCTCTACCTCATCTACATACATGCATGGTTAAAACTTTTTTTTTATTCTCCTCTAATTTTCTTTTTTTCTTTTTCTATGCAATGCTTTTGTTTTCATTAATTTTTCACACTATCTTCAAACCTCTTGTAGTTAGGGATATGATACCTCTTTATAACTAAATTGATTACCCACTCATGTAACAAAATCAGTGTAAAAACAAAGGTAAACAAATAATTTGGGACGATTTGGTGTTAACATGTGAGGAACGCAGCCCCATGAGTAATAATGAAGAGGTATTACTTTAAGTCATCAAAAATCCGGATTATTACAAATTTCATAAGTTTATAGTTATTACTCGTACTTAGTAACTTATTAAGTAGTAAATATAAAGTAATTTCGAATTTAGATAATCAATAATCTAATCAAAGGTATAGACCATCTACATGTATGCACCGTGTTTATAGAAATTTGGTTCGAACCCTATCAGCAATATTTTACGGTTTTCCCTTTTACGAATGAATATACTCTGATAGAGTAACTCTCTCTAAATTAACCCTCCAAACTACTTTACTCTAAATAAAGAAGGAAAAAATCATTACATAAATTAAAGATTAAATAAATTTCAATCTATTATCATTAATACAAAAAATGATAATTTTTTTAGGAAATCAATTTGAAAATTTATTACTCTGACAAAAAAAAATATTTGGACAATTTGAAATATATAGAAGTATAATGTCATTAAATTTGTGACAAAAAAACGTATTTTTCTGAAATGTAAATATTTTCGAGATGATTTTTTTTCTATAATCTATACAAAATACGGAGTATACCAATAAACTATAAATTAAATCATAGAATGAGTTCATATTATACGTGGAATGACTCATTTCGTTAAAAAAATCATTCATTTAGTATTGAAAAATTAGGACTTTTTTACTTAAAAAAATGGTTTCGCCATAACAACTAAAAAAATAATCAGTAACATATACGTAATATTTTCATTAAAATAAACCTTTAATGACATTTCAAAACATTATTGATTTATTTTGTAATGATAAAAATATTTTCTTATATATCTACACGTACCATTGTTAGATTAATAAAAATAAAAGAATTGAAAATCTAAAATAAAATAGACTACTCTATAAAATAAATTTATTAAAAATACTGTACATCACGGGAGGTATATAGAGCTGATCAAATGGCCCAAGCCCGACGGTCCAACCCAACCCGACCCGACCCGATTTTTTCAAGGGCTTGGGCCATCGTGTTGGCCCAAAAAAGCCCGAAGCCCGACCCGATCTTAGCCCGATACAAATTTTGGGCCGGGTATGGGCCGACCTTAAAGCCCGAATTTTCGTCCGGCCCGACCCGAATTTTAAAAAAAATACTCCTATATAACATGATTTATGTTTTTAAACTTTTAATTTTCATTTATGTAGAAATTCATGTGTTTTTTATCACAATTTTTTTTAATAAAAAAAAGTCGTGCAATTTTTGTATGGAAGTTTATGTTTTTTATGTGTTCATAGTTATTATACACGGACACTAATACCGTATATATGTGTGTGCGTGTGCCCGTGTGTATTTGTACTGTGATATGTTAGTGTGACACATAATAATACGAAAAATTATCCAACTCCAAAACGGAGTATTAATATATCATTATGTACTCTAGTCGTCTGATTAATTTCGAGTAAGTTTTAGTAAAAAAAAGGTTTTTTTATTAGTCGGGTCGACTGCGAGCAAAACACTTGATTAAATGTCGGTTAATTTGTGGTAATAAATATTTTTTTAAGGTGACGTAAAAAAAATTAACTTAATCCCGAACAATCGTTGTGACCCGATTGGCCCGAAAAGCCCGCAAGCCCAAACGGGCTGCGCTTGGGCCTTACAAATTGGCCCGTTTGGGGGCCCGACCCGACCCGACCCGACCCGCTAGATGGGCTGTAATTTTATGGTGAAGCCCGGCCCAAACCCGGCCCATGATCACCTATACTAATAAAGATAAGCAATCGAAATCCTCGATAGCTCACAAAAACAATAAGTCGATAACCAGCCGCCGCCGCAGCTCCAATGTTTAGCGAAAATAATTGCAGAAACACAATAAACTGTTTTTTTGAGGGAAGAAACACAATAAACTAATTCTACTCACTCCCTCGTCTCATCCCTCTTTTACATGTACATCCCAAATTAATTATCCCATTTCAAAGTTTTTATTCCTATTAAACTCCGCAACCAGTGTCTAAATATATTATTATTCAAACAGTCACTGTTTCTTAAATCTATAAATCGGGATGAACGATACTAACTAACGAACTCGATTTGTGAAACACATCAAAAACAGTCCTCGTACTAATTAACTAAAATTATGAAATACAGAGAAAGATAAGGGCAAACTCACGATCACTTAGGGGAAAGAAAGAGTGCAGGTTGGAGAAGATGGTCATTATGAATAAGGTCATTGAAATGGCGAATGAAACTGAATCAGAGTGAAAATATCTAGAGATGAGGAAACTGCATGTAGAGGATGGGATCGGGTAGCTGTTGAAATCAACGATCGGGTGTCGCCCGGGAAGAGAGGACATCATTCGCAGATTAGTAGTATGAGAAAATAGGGGGAAAGAGAGGAGGAAAAGTGTGAAGAAGCTGCGCAAGATGGCATATCAATGCAAAAGGCAGTAGTGGAGTTTACAACTTTACATACCCTAAATACTACTCGTATTAGTAAACCTGTCAAATGGATTGGGACATATGGGTCTCGAGTCGGGTCATACAGGTTGGATCATAATATGGGTTATGTCCTACGAATTTTGGATCGGGTTAGGGTAATAATATGTGTTAGAAATAATTTCGAACGTGTATTTTTTTTACTGCCTTTTATGTGAAAACAATTATTTTTAAATATTAATTTTTTATTTATTTTAAAAGTACGATCATAATACTCTTTAACTATAATGTTAAAATATTAAAAAAATTACTCCCTCCGTTTCTATGATTTCTTCCACCTTAAAAGTGACACATTTCTTAAGAAATGTGGAAAATATCAAAGAAACAGAGGAGTAAGTTTTTTGATTATATATCAAAATATAATATATATATATATATAAACATTAAGATTTTATTAATTTTAATAAATATTGTTGATCCAACGGGTTGAAACGAGCGGGTAGGGTTTCGACCATAAATTAACGGATCATTTTGGATACGGATCAAACAAGTTACGGGTCGAAAAAAACGGGCTTATGATCCTAAAAAACGGGTTGAGTCACTTTTTGACAGGACTACTCGGTAGTACTCAACCTCATACAAGTAATTGTTACTACTCCGTACTCATTAAAAGTTCATCCTAATATAATATGGAGCATCTTCTATCTAATCCATCATACCCATTTATTTATTTGACTCGAACTATAAACGAAGAAAAAAAAGACAATCAAATACGTGTCTCGAAGATCACCCAAAAATAAATGAGTACAATAGATTGGTTAGGAGAAAGTATTTGCTCATATGAAATAAAAAATTATACTCGTGCTAGTAATCAAGTGTGATTTTGTACTCCCTCTATCTCTATAGAAGAGTCGACTTTTTCTTTTTGGATCATCTCTCAAAAAGAGTGACTTTTTGCTCAATTTTTTTTTCCACAATTTCTTGTATGAGACGGTCTCACGATAAATTTATCGTGAAACCTCTCACATATAAAGGAGTTAGTTTTATTATTATTATATTTCTATTAGTAGGTCTCGTTATCGTGAGACAGTCTCATATGAAACTAACTATTTTTTTTGTCTGATTTCCATGGTTACCATTAGTTGTCAGCTCGCATATGTTCTTATCTTTTGTTTTCCACTACACATTTTTATCCACCTTCCCTCTTAGTGAGACGGAGGGAGTAAACAATCGATCGATAGAAAAATCATTGCAAAAGAGCTCGCTCTACGCTTTACCTAGTGAGTTGTGACTATATACACACATACATGAAGTGTGACTTATTAACCGACAACTACGTTGTGAAATATAAATCGTAGTCTTGCCTTTATTCATATGGTTACGAGCGCTCTTAGTTATTTGTAGCACTTCCGTTAATCAATTATTGTTTTATTTACTAGATTTATTTACACAGAATTTAATCCAATTGTTTATGTTTTATCTTGAATTTGATGGCATAACTCTTGTTTTTTTCCATTTAAAGAGCAACAGAGACGAGAATAATCACTCGATGGACGAATATCATCATGTAGGATGACATGAATGGAAATGTTGCAGGTAAGGACTCCTGGTCTTCGTCAACTGAAGATGTCTCAGGAAGAAGTAACAAGCTCTACTCCAAAAACACTTGAATCCGATCTCCTTGTCTGTCGCTGAAATCTAATAGCTTTCCTTGCGATCCCTCAGTCACATTATCCAACAATTCCTTCAAGTTAACACCTACCAAAGCTGTTGAGCAAAGCGTGAAGTGAAACCTCGTTATCCCTTGGAGTGAGGACGGAATTGAAGAAAGTAAATACCACGGAGTACATCGCTTATCTTATCTAAGTATTACCTGGAACAATATTGGTAATGCCGTCCAAAAATCCAGCCTGCAAGAAATGGAGAAATATCTCATTAACAAAATCAGACTACTACTCCGTATCACAGGTAGCAGATGTCAACAACAAACTACTACGAGTACTATTATTTCTTTTATTTTTTGGAATGCCTTCAGTATAAGGCCTGTATATATGAAACCAAAAGACCATTTATATAGGAAGCTATTTTTCTATAGATGTCGAAAGATAGAAAGAAAAACATCATCCCACAACCAGCAACCTTATATACTCCCTCCGGGTTTTTTTTTATGTTTTCCCCGTTTTAATCAAATATTTCTCACATATATTGAGGAAATGGGGAAAACATTAAAAAAAAACTAAGGGAGTATTGTTTATTGTTGATTAGTCATCTTTGATTTTCAAACAATTAATGTGTGGAAATTTCTTGAACTCAAAGCGTTCATGTTCACGTACAGAGCATCTAACTTGCAAGCTGTGTTCTCTATAAGACTTATGTCAGTTTGAAAAGATTTTGGTAAGCATAAGCCAAGTTGTCATAACTGCTTGTGTGATGCATATGACTGGCGTGATAAAAGAAAGTTCACATACATATGTCGACAGTCATCATCACCAGATACAATGGGGGAAGCAAGAGAATTCAGCATGTAGAAGGATAAAACTTACAGGAATCCTGACATCTAGTTTTTCAAGACCATCTTTTCCTGTAATTCGAATTCTTAATGTTCTCGACCATAGACCGTCAAATGTACTAGCAGAGGCACCGGGGCCAGAATAAACTTCTGGAGTTATCACTTCTATTGGAGGGTCCTGTTGAAATTCTGTACTTCCATAAGAACGACCTCGATCGACTGTGGTTAAACTGTAGTCACTGCCAAGACCTGACATTTAGCGGATACACACTTGTTTCTTAGAAAGGAAGGCTATTTAATGTTAACATTTCATGACATTTAGCCGATACATACGTATTTCTTAATGTTAATATTTCAGTAAAGATCAGAAATAGAGGAGGCGGCAACGGAGCAAGGCAAAAGTTTGGTTAATGTTGTGAGACCTACCCCCTGCATTCTTTGATTTGCACCAATTTTCAAAATAGGTGAGAATTTTTGAAAAAGGGTGCAAATCCAAACAATGATAGAGAGTATAATTACATAGTGCGAAAAGTGAAAACAGTGAACCACGCATGAGACAGTCTCACACGTGAGAACAACCCAAATAATATGAATTAGCAAAAAAAACTGTTGAAGTTCGAACAAAGGTGGCTAGTTATTCAACCACTCAATTCTAACGTAACAATGTCTTTAAATTTATCTGCCTGCAGTTCGATTTACTGCACAAGCATGATTCAAAATAAATATCTAAAAGGCTCATACAAGCACCAAGCAATCATTATGCATTCAAGAGTGAGTGGCAACTGGCAAGAGCCAAGTCCAGTTTATTGGCATATACGTTGTAGTATTAGACATCATGAGAAGAATATACGGCATTCAATGCTTGTTTGAGGTGCACAACGTGGCAACTGGCAAGCGCAAACATCGGTCATTAATATTGGCCGCTATTAAATTGGCAATGAAGATAGAACAATGTAACAGAATCAAAATGCATGAACTGTGGAAATACTAAGTTTTAGTTGGTGGACAGGAAAGAAGCTATTTGCCACAGCAATTAAAAAAGCACTAATAACCTCTTGGAGAAGGTGGCGGAGACTTCGTCACGGCATAGAGCTTCTCCTCTTCATAATACTTGTTAAACCCTAAAGTATCTTTTATTTCCTCAAAAGAAGGTATACTGCCAGGAGAAGGAATGAGGCCTCTCCTGATTCCCTTTAGCGCATCCTGCAATAGTATGTTGAAACATTGTATGTAAGTACTGACGCAAAAGCCACGGGGAATCCTTTCAGTGGTATCAAGTGTATCAACACTGGTCATAGTTCAACAAGCAAAGCAAAAGCAACCCAAAACTGAATCAGGGTTGACTCTCAAGCAGTCTATTACAGAGTACAGTTTAAGTACACAATACAACAGACTCAAGTTCTCCTGTCAGGCAAATACTGACACTGAAATACTGAATTCCTATTTGCAGACCAACTGCAGCTCAAATAACCATTATGCCTTCAAAGGACTTGTGATAGATTTTGTGCCCCACCTCCCAAAAAACTGGAGATGCCCAGGTAGAAAGCCTGCCTACAAAGGTGGGGCAGCTATTGAGATATGACAATTACACAGTTTAAATTAAAGGGACTTCAAAGGTAAATAAAGATTTGTAAATGTCAGAGAGCTTATTGCCTCATAGCTAAAATAAAACAGGTACGCAAAAAGTATGACAAATCTGGCAAACAAATTAAGTCCCAATAAATTTTAAAATACAGTATTTTACCCTGCCCTTGGAGAAATCATGCAAATTCGGGAAAAGATGTCAACCAATACCAATTTCTTTCCATTTAAATACACATAGTCTTCAACTAATTCTTCTGTGGTGAGTTGAGTCTTTCGGGAAATGAATGATCAAGTCTTGAATAACGATGAACACTCAATTTATAATCATCATGTTCCATTAACAGGAGTTTCCTTAAGGTACTAAATGCAATGTTCTGGGAAAGGAGGTTATCTTTTTGGTTATTAAATTATACGAAGAACACATTACGTAAGCTTACAGTTACAAGGAATTTGGTTACTTTAAAGCACATACTAAACATATCAAACACCTTCGCCATTCTTCAAAATATTGAAACTTCATGCTTTTACCTGCATTGCTTGAACAGACACCCCTATCAGTGAAAGTGGGTAGGCCACAAGTTTATATCCAATCCCCTCAAGTTCATCAGGTGAGAGAATAGGTGTTTTACCACCTCCTTCAAGCATGTTGGCCTGCAAAAAGGATTAAAAAAAGTGTTGCTTAACACCAAAATCAGCTTTGAATTTTGGAAGGGATCAATTTTAGAAAATGGCATTTTATAAGGGAATAATTGTTAATTTACTATAAATTATACTCCGTACTACGGAGTATTAAACTAGACCATACGGACACAAACTAAACAGAAATTCTTCCACTCAATAAATCTCGATAGAAACCTAATAATAGTAGGTCCCATACCAATTAGTACTTGAAAGAGGCACTGTGAGAACCAAGTACAAAGAGAAAGGGAAAAACCCACCATAACAAAATAAGTCAGCCAAAACACTAAAATCTAGCAGTTCAAACACACGTTATCCGGGAGAACAAATTTAAAACCGGACATAATAATGGGATCCAAGGTGGATTAATTGCATTTTTATCCTCTTCAATGCTAATATACACATTGCAGCCAGTCAACCTCGTACTTCTGTAAGGATTAAAAAAGAAGACATTCTGCCTTTGGACCATAGAGGCATAAACAGATGTCTTAAAAGTCACTCTGATGAAGTAAGCCCTTCTATGTACAAACACACTGCTAGAAAGCAAATGTTTCTTGCTAATCAAAACTTCATAATCATAGTAATAGAGACGAGGCATTATAACAAAAAAAAAACCCATACAAGGATCCTACCTACACAAGAAAAAGAATTCTCACCATTTTGGGAACTAGAGGGGAGATCTCACAGAAGGCCTTCATCTCATCTCTAGAAGTGAGAGCATCTATGAACAGAACGTCTGCCCCTGCATCAGCAAAGGCGCGTGATCTTCGCAATGCTTCGTCCAGGGATATGGCCTGACGAGAATCAGTTCTAGCAATAATGACAATATCTAAACCACTTTCTCTACGAGCATCGACAGCTGCTTTTATCCGCATTACTGCTTCATCTATTGGCACCACCTTCCTGCCTTGGGTATGACCACAAGCTTTTGGAGAAACCTGGTCATTACAATAACTATAAGATAAATAAGTACTTGAGATGGTCTTCCTGTAAAATATTATAAATCCATTTTCATTCTTTTTTTTTTCATTTGAAATCAGGAGGAAAAAACCACGTTGCAGTTTCAAATACATGGACTATTCCAAGTTTAAAACTTTGCAAGGATAATGCAGCAACCGTGTTTCTCATACAATGACTCTATAGTTCACAAAATCATTTGCTAAAACATGAAGAAAGACAACTGAAAACGAGAAAGAGAAGGAAAGGAAAGGAAAGGAAAGATATGCAGAAGTCAACATGTATTGCATATGAAGCAATAAAAGCAGAAGGACAAACTTGATCTTCCAGAATAATTCCGGCAAAGCCAGCTTTGATGTATCCTTTGACAGTTCTTTTCACGTTCATCGCATTCCCATAACCATTGTCGCCATCCCCAATGACTGGTATTGACACAGCATCTGTGATTTTCTGCCCTTGATCCACCATTTCTCCATAGGATATTAAACCCACATCAGGCAGTCCCAATCGAGCAGCTGATATTGAGAACCCTATCGAAGTTGGGAAGACAAACTGAAGTTAGCAAGCGAAGGTATAAAATGTAGTCGTAGTTAATATAAGCTAATGCAAGGGGGCTGCTTCCCCTCAAGCAATGGATAAACTCCGAAATGACATTTTCCTTTGACCCAACATTTTTTTCGGGTTCACAGATCTCTTGCGGGAATTAGTCGTGACCAGAAAACCGCCGGTACCCCCAATCAAAAACGGAGGCCACGAATACTCCTCCACGCCCCCCCCCCCCCCCCCCCCCCCCCCCCCCCCGTTTCTCACCTGAATCATCTCCCATTTCTATTTTGAATACTGTATCATCCAAATTAATTAACTAATAAATTCATGGTGACTTCGGTACTTGACAGTTCACACCCGCATTATTTGCCTAGTGACCTTATCATGTTTCAATGCATCCCGTAACATAAATTTCATGAATTTTCAAGAGAGAAGAAGCAAAATGTCCCAGATTTGTACCCCGTCCCAATGAATTGTTTGACTTTGCTTTTGTCGCAAAGGGGAAGAGTTTAATGACGATGTGACATGTGGAGCCAAATTCGGTCAAATTACATATTCCAATAATAGAAAAACCAAAGAATTCATTGAGACGTCCAATATGAAATAGACAAACAATTCATTGGAACGGAGTGAGTAGTAAATTATTCAATCCATATATCAATATCAATTGCCTAACTTCAAATCCTAGGTTCGCCAGCGGAATGAAATGCAGAATAAACTCTAATTAACAGAACATAGAAGAATTAATTAATTAAATAAATAAATAAATAAAAGAAATAGAGAAATAGTAGTGTAGTGTACCACTGGTGAAGCAGTACTGGAAGCCAGCTTGCTGAACAAGCAGAGCGCTGAGAGCATCGAAGCAGGCGGGGCCCTGGTGGATGCCGGGGGAATCGAGAATACGGCGGAGAACGGCGGCGGAAGATGATGTCGTCTGTCCATCAGACGGCGGCGATGAGGCGGCAACAACCGTACGGGTGGTTGCTCGGGAGAGACGTAGAGGAGAAGTGGATTTGGTGAGAGTGGTGGAGGAGTGGACGGTGACGGGATGGTGGAGGGATGCTGACACCTTCTGCTTGCTGTTGTTGCAGCAGCAACAGTAGTGGTAGTGGTGGTGGTTATTGAGTTTATTGGTGGCAAGATGCTGCATTGTTTCTTTCACTTTCTCAAGCCTATCGCCCAAAGACAAACAAAAAAGGGGACTGCAGAAATGACTAGTGAGTGCAATGGGTCCAACCGATCGGGTCGGTTGTATTGGGTTGTTGCCTTATCGGGTCGAGATTCTCAAATGTCCGATTTTCCATTTTAAGTTCATGTTTTGTCTAGTTTTGTTCTCCACACTTTTTTCGTGAGACATGATCTTGATCATGATCAGAATCAAATAGACCGGCTGAATGAGTCGGGTAGTTAATTACGGAGTATTATGTTTGATCATTTGGGATTCGGTGAAATAAGGGTCTGGTTTATTTCTAATTTGGAAAATACGAGTTTTTAATCAAATTACCCGCAACATAATGCCCACTGAAGAGAAATAAATAAAATGAAGCGGTCAAATTTTATTTCATAAAATAAATTTGACGGATTAGATTTCTTAACTACGAATAAAAAAATGAGTAATGATTTTGTTGTCGTACCTCTCAGAAAAACGATCCATTTCTTTAAAAAAAATTACTCCATCCGTTTCGTTCCGTTCATTTACTTACTTTTATATATTGGGTATGAGGGGTATTTTAATCAAAGACAAACTATTTAACGAGACGGAGAGAGTATCGATTTGGAGAGTCCAAGTTTAGAGTTATTTTCCCTGGTTTTGCATTAAAAGAAAAGGAAAGGATACCTACCGAATATATTGGTTAAGATTAGATCTCACTGTCTAAGTTTCAAATTCCCTATTGTAGAGACTATGTCTTCTAGATTTCGAACCTGTTGCCCACGAGCGATTTACCTGGGGTCGAGTCTGTTGCTCACGGACGGTTTACCCGGTGTGCGTGGTTTGCAGACTATGTGGACACCCAAATTTACCCAGAGCGCACAAAAAAGATAGCGGCGGCAGGTTTCCTCGTTCATAAATTAAAGAATAAAAAAAATCGTAAATTAGACAAACTCGATCATTCGTTAAACAAAAAAAACTTTGAACAAAAACCACAAAATTAAAGAAAACAAACTAGAGCTAGTTATTTCCGAGTCTTTTGTTTCCTTTTCCTGTAGTCATATAAGACGCAAAGGCAATACGGTTGCTCATAATGTCGCGAGATATGTCATTCCGTAGGTGATGAAGTTGTACTGTTTTCGGACTTTCCGCAAATTTATATAGACTTGACGGTTCTTGACTTAATATAAATGATCGCCCGAGCTTAAAAAAAATGAATAGAGCTAGTTATTTAGGCGCCATAAAGGCGAATGATTACAAATTTTGGTGGCAGCGAAATGAATTTCCCGCTCAGCGGCTGTAAAGAAAAGAAAGAGCAAACCAACAGCCACATGACATGACACTCGCTTCAGAAGCTCAATAGTTGTTGTTCTTGTGTTGAATTTAAGTGCGGAGTATTAAGTAACACGCTCATCTGATTGTGTCTTGTGTGTGGTACGTACGTCCGATAATGGTAAGAAATGGGAAGAGGGTTCGAGCTCTACGTCGCGCCCCTGATGGCAGCGGCTTCCAAAACTGGTAAGCTTAATTCATTTTCCTATCAACACAAATTACTGGAGTAGTATGTATTATTATGTTAGTTTTCATATTGATTTATACTCCATGTTTGGTCGAATTGAATTGCTGGTGACAGTGATGAATGTGGAGTCGCAGTTCCAATTGCTTTAGCAGATATGCATAATTGCATTCTCAAGAGATTTAAACCACAAGAAAACACCAATACCAAGATTAAGGAATTCGTGTACCAGCAGCAGCAGCAACCCAGATCGCCATTTCTCTTCTTCATGTAATCTACCTACTCTCATCTCATTCGCTTCGTTTCATTTACTACTCACTTTTGGATCTTCCCTATATGCCTAAACTTTTGGATCTTCCCTATATCCCACGAATGGAAGTGAGAAAATTAAATAATTTACGAAATCCCTAATTTTTTTTTAATTTGGTGGGAGTTTATTAATTTAGGGTTTGGGTTTTTCCAGGGAAAGCTATGGGAAGACTTGTAAAGCTCGAGATTTGGTCGAGGTTAACCGCAAAGCTTTCCAGAAATGGAAGAATATGTCGACTAAGGTATAATCCGGCGATGTTTGTTGTCTGTCTAGTCTCTGCTAATTTCTTTAGAATAGAACTTCATGTGAAAAATAAATAAATCAAGTTGTATACTTGAGTGATTGATGTTTGTTGTGTGTCTGCCCTAGCCCGTCTTTGATCGCCTCTATGAATACCATTCGTCGTCTGGGTATGGCCTAGATGACGTTCCTTGATTATTGTCCCCTGATATCTCGTGAATGTCTGGCAAATTGATGATTGGAGGAGTTATTGTAGTACAGTACATTATATATTGCATGAATCTTTGGTCGGGCTTAACAGATTTGAAGCTGTCTTAAAATTGTACAGGAGCAATGGCCTTTTGTGCTTCAAGCTCAGAAAGTAGAGAATGCTTACCTGAAACTCTTACATCAAGAAATGAACCAAATGTCTCAAGTAAGATTCCGTAAACCAACCATTTGTTTTACGAAAATGCTAAACATTCAGCTGATCCATTAGGTTCTGTAACTCTAATGACAAACAAATGATACTCATAAATCATTTTCTCTACCATTGTCTGAAAACAAATTCACCTGCGCAGGGAAAAGATGATGAAGCGGATTCATCAGTAGTTGGGAAGTTTGCTCCGGTAATTTCTACGATGACTTTGACTGAAAATTATGATTTGAATTTATACGACGGAGTATTTTTGTACTAACATTATCTTTCATAGCAGCATTTTGAAGATTACGAGTACTCTGACAGCAGTGACAGGTCTGAATGCTGTGATACGTGTGACTGGTAAGTCCGTGGCAATATATTTTACGAGTTAAGCTCTTTTTTGTGTGTGATTCCAAAGTTCTTAAATGTTTGATTTGTCAAACAGGCCATTGATGTGTCCATGGCATCGGTTATAATATGCTGATGCTCCCTGAATCTTGTACGTAGTTAATTTTGTCTTCCTGATCGATGATGAATCGCTCTTTGGATTTAGCCGTGGTGGAAAAGCAAATGTTCATAGTTTTGCTGTTTCTTCTATTTTGTTTAGGGCAAGTCAATGTGGCTGTTTGTATAGCCTAGAATTCGGATGATAGCTATCGTGTATAGTACTCTAGGTTGCAATCAATAACCATTTAGACACTGGTATTTTGATTATTTTCTAGGTGGTGATTTTTGCGCTCACTGTGAGTTTCGATCCTATCTCTGAATTAAAACAATTCCTTACTCGGATACAAAATAGTCTGCAGCTGTACCTACCTGAAATATTCAGGCATCCCACCACAGCTGATAACGATGCTGGTTTCATTTGATGTCAATAATAGTAACAGAGGCCATGTTGATGTTATATCAGTTGCTGGTTTCATTTCTTATTTTCTACTACATCAGTGTGGCCCTGTAACCTGTTAATGTTGTGCAGAAACGAACAAACACGGCAGCAAGAACAAGATTTTACGTGGTTTATTAACACTTGTTAGGCACGTATGTGCACAGACGAAGGAAAAACGTTTACTATGTCGAAAAAGAAAATTACACACTCGTATGAGCTATGTCGAGAATGTAAATTACACTCGTATGAGCTCTCTTAAGTAAGTACTTGAGACAAAAGGATTAAAAGTTGATAAGGTTAGGTGAGGAAGAAGAGAGCAAACGTAGGAGGATGAACTGAGAAAGACAAATTAGGGTGAAGATCATTCGGCCGGGTAAGATGAAGTGCGGGGAAATAAAGTGTGGTATTTGATAATTTTTTGATATAATTTTTTTAAGGGACATGTTAAATCATACCCAATATTTTACTAATTCATACCCATATTTTCCAAATTATCCTCTTCGTTTTTTCTTCGATCAATCCACCCCCATAATCTCTTTTTTCAATCTTTTCTCCCATCTTATTCAAATCTCAATCAATTGACCACTTATATCCCAATCAATTCACCCCATATCGATATTGTCTGTAACCCTAACCACCGCGTCCACCCTTTACCTTCAACAACCACCCTAATTAGGGTTTAATTCGAAAAAAATCAATAAATTGGTCTAACCACCCTAATTAGGGTTTAATTAGAAAATTAAATCCAATGATTATATTATAAAGTAAATTATTAATAGAAACAACGAACCAATTGCATTGATCCGTAATTCTAAAGTTACATTAAGATGAAACTAGGGTTTAGTTATAAATTAAACAAAAAAAAGTAATCAGTAAAATAATTAGGGTTTTAACAAAAAAAATTAAGATAATATCCCATAAATATATTAAAAAGTGAAAATATTAATAAAAACAAGAAAATTATTTGTCTCAGGTACAAATTAGCGTAGTTATCAAAGAATTTTGTTAGGTTTCGATGAATTAAAAAGGATGGAATTTATTAAGTTCAAAGGGGATTGAGAGAGGTTTGTTCTAAGAGAAAAGGGTAGTAATAGGAAAAATAATGAAAAATTGGGTATGAATGAGTAAAAGCTGGGTATGATTTAGCAACTACGTTTTTTAATTGTGCCTAGTTTTAGGGGTGAGCATCGCTCCAAAATCGGACCAAACTGAATCGAAGATCGAAAACAATTTTTTTATGGACTGAAGATCGGACCTAAAATTTTCGATCTTGGACTAGACCCAATCCGAAATATTTGATCTGGTCCAGTCTTAGACCGGAATGGACCTAAAACTATTTTCTTACTATTTCATATAGTATATGATAAATACTCCCTCCGATTTTTATCTATCTTCCCTATTTCTTTATTGGGCTGAAACACCATTTCTTCCCTATTTCTATTTTGGGCCATCAACATGTGGTCTAGAATCACCCTTACATTTCTCTCCCTTCCTTCTTTTATTTTGAACCACACATTTCTACACCCTTATTTTCTTCCCAAAACCAAAGGGGAAGATAGATAAAAATCGGAGGGAGTACATAGTATAATTCTGCCAAATCAACGTCATTGATTTATTTTGCGATTTAAAAAATATTTTCCTATTTCTAAATTATACCGTCGATAAATAGTAAAAATAAAATAATAAATTTTTTATTTTAAATCTTAAATGAAAATAAGATAAATATAATATAAATATTGTGCATTGCACGGGGTCTATACTAGTAATAATATGATTTGTTTTATGAAAAAAATTGTTAATGTTAATTTATAGTCTCGTCCAATCCGATCCATTTTTTCGATCTGACCTTAAAATTGCTCAACCCTACCTAGTTTCATATGGACAAACAAGAAGAAAGGGAAGATATTAATTATCCTGTACTTTGTCTGCCTTGTTTGTTGTGTCAGAAGGATTCTATGTGAAATAATTTTTTTTTTTTAACGAGAAGAATAATTCATTAATAGAATGTCAAACGACACTTACAACGAATATTATAATCGTGATCTCAAGACATGATCTGATAATTCGGCATGACCTCGTATTGCTATCTTCTTGCAGCTTTTGTTGGGAAGATCCTTCGTTTGACTCAGAACTAGAGAAAACTCACCTTCTTTTGGTCTCAAAGATCGATGACAAATTACTTGTAGACATTGAATAGACGTGCGACGAACCATTCACAAATTATTCTTATCAATAAGAATAAAACTAAGCCCTATAACAACATAAAGGACCGAAACCTTGAACAAAAGGACCGAAACCTTGAAATAAAGGACGAAACTCACATAAAAAGAGAAACTTTTCTTGAATTAGTTTCATTACCCCACTTTTCCCTCACAAAAAAGTGAGACTAATTCAAGAAAATGAAAGAGTATAACTTTATCGACATGAGTGCAGGGAGGGGATTGAAAATGCGACTTATTGTTGAGAATACCTTTGTCTGAATCACTAGGCTAAAATTTCTACCGTAAATATCTTTATTTATTATTTGATACATTTTAAGTTTTAAGATGGATAGTGAGGTGTTTGAGTTATAGGGAATTTGAGTGGAGTGAGAAAAGAAAAGGGGAACAGAAAGATAGGAGGTAGATGTAAGATGTAGGTGATGCGTCACATAGGGTGGTGCACAGGGAATCTTGAGAAAAAGTAAGAAATCTTTTTTTGGTCGATGAGGAAGAAAAGGGAGGCCTTGGCTGTGGCTGTGTGTTGGTTGCCTAGTCAAACACTTCATGATGATGGGGACTGGAGGATCGGAGGAGCTTTATTTCTTGTTTTTTTATTTATTTTATTCATCGTCAAACTCTCCCTCCATATATAAAGGAAACTCACTCACTCACTCACTCGCCCTGTTCAAATTCCATGGAATTCCGCCGAAAACATACATAATTGCCTTTGACCACGCCCACCTCCTCCTCCTCCTCCTCCTGTACCTGAGTTATTGGCAATGGTAATGGGGAATAATGTGAAGAATATAGTAGTGAAGAAGAAAAGGTTGGTGGCCATTGTTCTGGGACAATTCCTCTCTCTTGTCATCACTTCTACTGGTTTCACTTCTTCTGAGCTCGCTCGCAAAGGTCCCACCTTCTTTCCCTTTCATCTCCGCCCTTCTCATCTACTACTACAATCAACTACATACTCTCGACTCCCTATATGATACCCCCTCCATTTCGTTCATTTGTTTGTCGAGAGTATTATTACGGTGATTAAAATTTATAAAAGATGATTTTCAAACGTAGTAATGCAATCATGAAAATAAGGGTGATTCATCTCTGTATGTATGTATGTATGTATGTAGGGTTTTACTATATTTTTGATGAATTTGTTTGATAAATTATAGTATGGTTTCAAGTTGTGAACCCACAAATTGGTTACTGAATGAACCAAGTAAATTTGTATGTCTTTCGATTTTGCGTTCTTATTTTTCCTTGTCTTCTACCCTAGGTTTTTTTAGGCACCAGTTAACAAAGCTTTTGATAACATGTTCTCATGATACTTAATTATGGTTTTTACAAATGGAGACACAAGGTTTAGCTCATGAGGTACCCGACCTCTCAGAGGGTTCAATTCTCATTTGCGACTAGGTGCATTCTAGACAGGAAAAAAGGGTTATGGGTTTTAATGGAGGTGACATTTTAGAAAATGGTTAGGCATGGAGCCAATTTCGGACAACTATCTTGACTTTTGACTATATTAGTACAGATTACAGATGCTCCTTCCCTGTCTCGTGTCGCTGTAGGTTTTGTCATCTTGCATTCAGCTGCTTCTGGAATTGTTATTTTCCTGAATTCGTCACTTAAGTTTTTGTTCCGTGTTTCAGTACGTGAAAGTGATTACAGTTTCTGTAGCGGAATCTAACTTTTAATCTTTGGGAGCTTTTATTATTCTTAGGCCTGTAAAGGGGCTGGCTTTTTACTTCATTTGGTATGAACAAGTTTCATAGAATTATCCCTCGCTCGTAGCCTCTAATAATTGACCTTAGCTTAGCTTTGTTCTTTCAGGAATAAATGCACCCACATCACAGTCCTTCCTAAATTATGTGCTGCTGGCTGTTGTTTATGGATTAGTAATGCTTTTGAAGAAAAAGCAGTTAAAGGTAAGAGCTTGCTTTATCGATATCACTTTTAGTCTTGATGCTCTTTCCTTTAGCTGCTAAATTGGTAATTGGAACTTGTAATAGATCCTACTACTACCTATGTTTTAAGATTTCGCCCTTCTTGTGTATGCGAATGTTATGATGCCGCACACATCCTGTTTATTAGTTTTCATATGCGAATGTCAAGCTGCCAATGGAAGTGTGACAGGAAGATCGAGGACTCTATTTTAAATTTCAAAATATACTGTTCTTTGGTGACCTTGTAATAAATTTAATTGCATTATTGCAGTTGACATTTTCTGTACCGTGCATTATTGAGAAGTACATTATGTACTTACTTAATTATATATGTTGAAATCCATGGCCGTCTTTGTAATCTGATTAATATCGTCATGTTATACCTCATAGCATCTACATATATAATTGACTTAATAGCTGTCACCGTCAAAATACTAACGACTTATTCTTGATTGTTAAGCTGTGTAGGATGTTGTTTGAACCTAACCTTTGTTTAGCAAAGAACATGATTTCGTTCACAAATTTGTTATGCACTCTTGACTTTTGGAACAGTCTGTACTTCTGCTATCAGAATTCTCAAAGCATAATGGATGAATTCGGAAGAGGCTGGAAATGTGGAGTCCTCTACAGTAAACATAAATCACATAATCGAGGAACATGATATAAAAAATCAGATCTACGTTAACGCCTTTAATGGACACCTTTTTAAAATTGTTGTCACTTGTCAGAGTTCGTTCATCAGATACATACATATGAGTATTCATTATTAGTGGAACACCCTCCCATTCTATCTTGTAGAAGTTACTAAAGTGTCTAATGTATATGTGCTAACTGTTTCCGGGAAGGTTTTATCTATATTTTGAATTATATCGTGCAGGCTAAATGGTACTTTTATTTGATTCTTGGACTGATTGATGTGGAAGCAAATTTCCTAGGCATGTTTTTCTCCACTTGAACTTTTTAACTTTTGAAAACCTATACATAATCACAAGTATATTCCCTTTTGAAGGAACTACTGCTGAATATTGGTGATAACCTCTGATTTCATATCTGCAGTGGTGAAGGCATATCAGTACACGTCTCTTACGAGTATTATGCTTCTGGATTGTTGGGCAATACCATGCGTGATCATCCTCACCTGGGTTTTTCTGAAGACAAAGTATGGATGGAGAAAGCTTGTGGGGGTAGCTGTTTGTATTCTTGGCCTTGTCTTAGTCGTATTCTCAGATGTCCATTCTCAAGAACGGAAAGGTAACAACATGACTGAGTCACTCAGTGTCTCAGTCAGTTCTCCTTTTAACTTACCGATTAACCCAACCAATCGCCTATCAACCTATCCATTTACCTATTTACCTTCTGATGGTATCTATTGCCCGTGGATCTTGAGAATACAGTGTTGTTACCGTGTTTTATTTTTTGGCTGAGAGTCTGAGACTGTGTGCTCCAGCTGCAGTAAACAATGATGATACTATCAATATTGTTCAACTTATGTACTTTGTGGAGGTTTGTTTTGGGGCGGTTCTCACTGTATCCTTCTGTTGTCATTAGAGAAAGGCAGCAATCCATTAAAAGGCGACTTGTTTGTGATAGCTGGCGCTACCCTTTATGGAGTATCCAATGTTAGCGAGGTGAGTGTATCGTATTAATTCTTGTCATAGTCATATTTGTAAATTATCTTTGACAAATTTTGTTGCCATTCAATTACAAAATTCAATTATTAAGTGACAACAAGATATGTATATTTTTCATGTACTTAATTTTTTTTTGGTAATCTGGCCTCCTTTTCTTGGTTGGATACTTGAATAGTCCTTAAAGTCTGCCATAATTATTCACTTTTTACTGCATTACTCACTTCATTTCTGTATTACTCACGCTTGTCGACATGGTGTGAGGTGCGACATAGTGTCGTCGGTTATTTCACTGTAGCAAGCGACAAGCAGTTACAGTAAACAAGCGTCTTCACAAATTACTAGACATGGACATGATGCGCTTTGAAAAATATTTAAATTGATCTGAGCATTAAAAAGCATTATAACTTTTCTCTTAGTCTCAATCGGGTCCTAGCAATATTCTTGAAAGTGTTTTTTAGTGCACCTTTTTACACAGTTATAATTTCTTTTGGGAATTATCAGTCAATTTTCGGTAGCGTCTGATTCTGACATGTTGGAGAAATATCCTCTATCATGTCGGCCATGACTCGTGATTGATCCATCACATAGTGGCTTAAGTGATGTGTGGAGTAACATAAGTTCCTATTAATTGCTTTTCTGCAGGAATATCTGGTGAAAAATGCTGATAGAGTTGAGCTTATGTCCATGTTGGGGGTATTTGGCGCCATCATTAGTGCTATCCAAATGTATCCTTTGTTTTCGCTTTGGAGATTTCTTTTATCGACCAGAGTATGGCTGCTCAGTTTGCACTGATTATTGGGCATGTTTGAGTAATTAGCAGTATAATTTAAAGTTAGGTTGAATCTAAATTTTGAAGTTAAGTTCTTGACGAATTTTTAGAAGCATACTGGAGCGCAATGAGCTCAAATCAATCCACTGGTCAGCTGGAGCAGTAAGTCTATATCGTTATCCTTGTTAAATTAAACTCATAGATTCCTATGTTAGCTGATCGTTGATGTTTTCACTTCTTTCGTTTCAGGCACTTCCTTTTGTCGGCTTTTCAGTTGCCATGTTTATGTTTTACTCATTGGTGCCGGTCTTGCTCAAGGTATGGTTTGAATTAGATTAGATGAGAATTCCCTTATGTTTGAAGGCGTTATCCTATAGTCATTGTTTGTACAGATTATTCATTATTTGTATCCTAAAATTTTTGTTTTGGCAGATAAGTGGATCGACGATGCTAAATCTGTCTCTTCTAACTTCAGATATGTGGTCGGTCGTGATTCGTATCTTTGCCTATCATGAGAAAGTACATACCTCACCGGTGTCTTTTTTCAGTATCCTAGCTTTATGCCTATTAATATCTGTCAATTTTAAGTTCTGAAAAATGTTCTGCTGCAGGTCGACTGGTTGTATTATGTAGCTTTCATTGGGGTTGCAGTTGGGCTTGTGATATATTCTTGGTAAGTGTCTTAACGCTGAGTCGTTGAACACCCACGACTGTTGTCAGTTTCTTAATCGTGTCGATAAGCTGTAAATTTAACTGGACTATTGGATAGTCATACACAAAAACAGGGTTGATCAGTAAGCTCAGTCCATTTGTTTGTCGCTTGTCAAATGACATACATGTGACAGACTTCGACAGGGAATGAAAGCTTTTGTCAAAAGTACCTTATTTTTTTTTGTTCTTATCGATAAATGTGCCTGTGATTTTTACTCCAGGGGTGACAAAGTGGAAGAGAAAGCGCAGAACCGTGATGCTGCTGGAACAGGAGAAGATATAGACAGCAAACGACATGATGTGGAACTTGACCTTAGAAGTTCAAATCGACACACTGGAACCGACAGTTTCAGAGTAGGACCAAGTTTTGATGTTGAACACAAGGACAAGGATGACGTGAGTCCGACTGTTCTGTGAATAGCCAGCCATTTTCTACTGGAACATGGATTCTCTTGCATCCATGAGTTTACGTTTTACACCTCACACGCACACGCACACGCACCTACCTTCTTATTGAAGAATGAAGAAGATCAAGGCTGAAATTATTTTATTGGTTGAAAACATGAAGGCCTTCGGGGCTTTATGGATGTTATATCTAGCTTTTTGTGACCGTTCAACTTTACAGATAAAAAACATTTTGCAATCGTGACTTGTGAATACAATGCTTGTTACCGTGCCATCTATTTTTACACATCCAAAATTTCATATAAACCTATATGGGTGGCAGTGTTCATCCGATTTTTTTCTCTGCTAAACGGTAAATAAATTGACTCGGAGGGGAAACGAGGGATCCATTATTGTTACGGTATTGAGTGCCCACAATTATTAGGTTGGCAAGGCACATCGCTTAGTTGTGGTGACGCTTCGCCCATGAAACCCGTGTTTTTCTGATGGCCAAGAAGAAAAGAAAAAAAAAAGAATACAGAGTAGCATCTTGGAATAAAGACAGCTTATGCAAATTATTATCTTTCACAAATCCAAAACTAAATGAAGAGTTGAAGACTTGATATGAAGCCTTTAAACCTCATACAAGGAAAAATAGTACTCGTACTAGTAGTAAAAGTTAATATCGAGTTGCAGTTCAAATTTCTCCATCCCATAGCTCTTCCACGGTTTTATAAGGGCTGCTTTCACCGACTGCAAAATCACCACGCAAAAGCCTTCGCTGCAATTGGTAATAACCAGCACCACTATAAGATGACATGGCCAAAGAAGGATGTGGACTCGAGATGAATACGTTTTTTTTTATGTTTCTTTGTTTTTTTTGGGTTTTAAGTAGTTCTAAACTTCTAATATCCAAAAGAGAAGCAAACCTGTTGAAGCGTAGAGAACTTGGAGAAGAGCTCTTGAGGAATGCTCCAATCAAAGACATTAAGATTCTCTTTAATCCTCGATTCGGTGACACTCTTAGGAAGCACACAATGGCCACTCTGGAGACCCCAACGAAGAGCAACTTGGGCGGGTGTTTTGCTCAGCTTCTCTGCAATCTCTAGGACTACTGGTTCTTTCAGTACGTCTCCTTTTAAGAAAGTCCCCGGAGATCCTAATGGAGAATATGCCTGCCAGAATACATGTTAGAAGCAAATTCAGGTATTTTTATTAATTAAGTATGAAATATTACTAACAATTTCAATGCCTAGACATCACCTGTATTCAAGATTTTATCGCTTTTTTTTCCTTGAAATATATTCAAAAAGAAAAGTAGAACAATATAAGTGGGATGGAAGGAATACTAGTTTTACTCCTCGTAATCTGAATAGTTCATCACAAAGGTTGGCCAAAGAGGCTATAAGAATGTAAGCGTCTAGCCTAAACAATTCTTTCTGTATGAGGATGAGCATATGAGCTCATTTTCGACTTAAGCTTGAGTAATATACGAGTAATAATACTATAGTAGTTATATTTTTGCCAATAACTAATTGCAATTCAAAACTTACTGTGAGAAGAACACCAGCAGATCTACAGAGGTTATGAAGTGCAGGCTGCTGCCAGTTTGGGTGGCATTCAACCTGATTCACTGCTGGAGGTACCTTAGCGCTGCTGAGCAGGTCCTGGAGTTTCTTGGTAGAGAAGTTACTAACCCCGATGGCACGTGCCTGACCTGAAGCATATAAGCCTTCCATCGCAGCCCATGTTTCAGACATGCGTAATGGAAGCATTTTCCCAAACCCTGATGAGCCTGGTTCAGTACGAATCGGCCAGTGGACCTACAATGCCAAACCGCAAGATTTCATCACAATCAAATGTATCTACCGGGCAAGTTAGTATAAAAGTGAACATAATCATTTTTGGCAATAAGAATTAGATTGAATGTAGTCAGAGTTTCAGACGCTTATAAAACAGTAGTTAGTGACCCACAAATGATCATTACCTAAATCACTGAACTATTATATGACAGTGTAATAAAAAAATCACCCTTGTTGAAATTCTGATCAAAGATGTCAATTGGGTAAAAGCATTACTGAAATTTATTTTGATGGATTATAAATGCAATGGACGAAGTAATACTCCGTATAAATTTTTAAACTGACTACTCATTGCTGTAAAAAGTTGACAGAAGAATACAAGCTTATCGAATTACGATTCCAAGTACGCCGTAGTTGCCTACTACTCACAGTCGTACAAAGGATTTAAAACAGTAGCGACACACCATTGAGAGAAAACAGAAGGATATAGAGAAAGAGGAAATACAGAGGAACCAAATGGCTTGAAGCGTAGTGGTAATATTGTTGCACAAAACTCAAAGCGTATATAATGATACTATTGAGTAAAGACTAAAGAGGCGTACAAGATAAAGATCAATGTAGTCAAATTGTAGGTCCTTGAGAGTCTTGCTCAATGCCTTGGAGACATTTTCCGGATCATGATCACTGCACCTATGGGTATCAGAAATGCAAACCGGAGGTCACATACGACTTAAGATTCTGATAATCAAGATAATGACAAAATTAATTCGACCACTACAAGGACAATGGCTGAAGAAAAAAAACCAAAAACAATTTACATTTTTGCCTCCTGGAGTAGTAAAACAGAAAGACTGACCATAGCTTTGAGGTGACAAAAAGGTCCTCACGCTTCACTACTCCACTGTTGAAAAGCTCCGCCAATGCTGCACCTACCTATAGAACGAAGGGTTCAGTACACGACTCATATCTAACACTCAACGTCATTCCAATCAATTCTATACATTTGATTAAAATATCACAAATTCTCTATGAAACGTCTCACACAGAGGGCAGTTATAAATATTAGTATGAAACGTAACTCAGTATACACAAAAAAACTTTAAAACACAAATTCTGAATGAAACAGTCTGATAGTAATGTTAACGCATGAGACCTCTCACGTGAAAGTCGACATAAACCATCTCTACAAAAACCGAACACAAATGTAGAGTACATATTGAATAGAGTTGGGTGTAGGAGGGGGTATGTGACAAAAGAGTTGAAACATGGGCCAGAAATAGAAAACACCAGGAAAATGTTTTGTTATAAAATACTCCACTCCACTCCACTCCACTCCACACCACATGCATGCAAAATAATACGGAGTAATACAAAATCAGTATTCCCTTCATTCAAATCCAAACTACACATTTCTCTTTTGCACATTTGTCGAGGCACGTTTTGCACTATCAATATCTTCGTTTTACATTAGCAAAAATTATAAAAATTTGATATTCTTGAACCTATTCGTAAAGATGAATCAAACTAAGATCCCACCTGACTATATTTTGTCTTATAGATTGTCGAGAATATCGAAAATTCTCTTTAGTTGCGAAAGTGTCAAAAAAAAAAAAAGTATAGTTTGGATTTGAATGGAGGGAGTAGTATTTGGGGATGTTGGAATAAAACGAACCTCCTTTTCATTGGCATACACAGCAGCACAGTCTATATGTCGGTAACCAGCCTGCAACATTACAGAATACATATAGATGATGATGATAAACACAGAGTATAGAATCGGATAGCGGAATTGGAGAGAATAGAAGAGGGAGGGAGGGAGGGAGAACCTTGACAGCGGAAATAACGGCCTGACCGACTTCACCGGGATCGGCTTTCCAGGTACCCAGACCCACCAACGGAATCTTGGCGCCTGTGTTCAGTTCGAAATGGGTGTGGGTCGCCATTGGAGCACGCTTGAATTTTTAGATCTGGGGTACAAGGCGGTGATGCAAATACCGTATTTAGACTCCTCAAATTCTGTCCTCCACACTTTGATTTCAGAGATCAATTTTGATTCAACTTCCTTTTACGGACGGACTGAATAATAACTGCTCCAAATTGCACGCTAATAATATCCTGGGATTATTGTCAAAGGCTTATATACACGTAACATTTTATGTCGACATGTCCTGGGATAGGACCCACAAAAACCCGATATTTGTTATGGCTTAAAATCGTATTGGGTATACGGTTTTTAAGACTATAAATTTTGATATGCAATTTCAACACGCTTCTTTAATCGAATATACGAAATTCGTGTACCTATATCCAGCTGAAAAAACATACTTTCAAAATCGATATTGGATTTAGGGGTCTTCAAAAAGTGGAGTGGTCTGGTATGGTCTGGACCGAACACATACCGGTTCAGTTTTCGGGTCTCCGGCTTGGTCCACACTTTAAAAAAAAATCTAGTTAATTTTACTGCTCTGGTCTGGTGCGAGTTCCTTTCGAAATAATCCAATCTTCAGGTTTGGATTTTTTGGATGACCGGTCTGAATTTGGACCGATAAACACCCCTAATTGGACTGCTCCAATTTGCCCAACAAGCAATTCAAGAAAAGGGCGATTACATTTGGAAATTGAGTAAATTAAACGGGTGTAAACTAAAGCTCTTCAATGGAGCTCATGCTCATATGTCTTACACTCTTACCAAAACAATCACATTCTCCAAACAATATTGTATCATCCAATATTCCAATAGCATATACTCCGTATTATAATATATGACGAAATGTTTATGAATTTCGGGTTCAAACATTTCCGCAGCTAAAATTCCAACCTATACATACTCCTATGAGTAATCTGAGCCTTAAGGTAGGGTGTACAGTACTGTACATGCACTTTTCATAGGAAAGCTACTGTGAATTGATGATTTGCTTAACTATAATTGTGAAAATACTACATTACGAAGATACTCCCTCTGTTCATAACTTTTTTGCCCCATTTCATCATTTTTCGTGAGAAGTATTTTAATGAAACAAGAAAAAAGATAGTGAACAGAGATGATTGTCGTTCACTTGGAATCAAGGCATCGTAGAGCTGGCTTATTGCTTATCATGTGAATCATACATTCAATCTCCTCAGCTGCATCCCTCATCGACGGCCGATTCTGCCTCTCCTCATCTACACACGCCATTGCCATCCCTCCTACTGCTTTCATACTCTCTAACTCTACTTTATTATTCGCTGCGTCTTTCACACAGGGATCCACAGCATCCATCAACTTTCCGCTTTTAACCATCCTCTTCATGTACCCTACAAGGCTTACATCTTCAACCTCTTGACTAAAGTCTATCGCTTTCCGTGAAGTAAGCAGCTCTAGCAGAACAACTCCAAAGCTGTAGACGTCGCTCTTATCTGTCAGTTGCATGTTCCTGTAGTACTGAGGATCCAGGTAGCCTAGAGTCCCTTGGGCGCAGGTCGTCATATGGGTCGCATCAGTGTCTACTAGTCTTGATAGTCCGAAATCTGAGATCTTAACATTTAACTTGTCGTCGAGTAAGATGTTTGTGGTTTTGATGTCGCGGTGGAAAATGGGAGGTACTGCTGAAAAGTGGAGGTATGCTAGGCCTTGAGCCGTCTGTTGGGCGATTAATAGTCTCTGATGCCATGTCAGATACCGTCTTTCAAAGTCCTTGGATTGGCCTCCGTGTAAATGCTGATGAAGCGCACCATTGGAGATATACTCGTAAACCAAAACTGGCTCCTCAAGCTCAACGCAACATCCAAGGAGCCTAACCAAACTACGATGGTTCACCTGGCTTAGGACCCTGACCTCGTTGAGGACTTGATCCGTACCTTTTGTGTTTCCTAGTTTAGCTCTTTTTGCGGCTATTATGGTGCCATCGTCTAACTTACCCTTGTATACCTCTCCGAATCCTCCTGACCCAAGGACACATTCCTTGGCGAAGTTGTCTGTCGCTCTTTTTATCTCTTTAGCTGAGAACAGTTTGGCCGACCTCCCACTGGTATTGTTAGCATTTAAGATACGTTGACGTTCAGCCACCAGTCTGTCACGAGCCTGTCGCTTGGCCCTCTCGCGCTGTCCATAAACGAGGAGGCCAATTGATCCAAGGATCGACACTACTCCCACACTGTATGCCATAGCATGCAATATCCGCTTCTGCTGCCTTTTCTTGCGACAGCGCTTGGTTTCACATTTCACCTCTGCAATACATTGTCCACAGAAAACAAACGGAGAGAATCAGTAAGTGATAATTGTGTATTCGCCGTGCAACTAACTGGCAGTTGAGTTAGTGAACTTACTCGAACACATTCCAGTAACGCCATCCCAGTGATACCCCAAACGGCACAGACACCTCTTCCCTTGAGTCGAAACATCCGACAAACATGAAGAATAGTGCAGCTTACTATGACAGTCTGCGTCCAACAAACAGACTGGCTCCCGAGGCAGCTTCCACTGGATTGCTACTCCAGGTTTCGGCCACTTACTGACTGGCAGTCGAGTATCCATTGGCAAATCCACAAAACTTGTGTAAACTCTACATTTTGGAGGAGCCAGTTTTATATTGTGATCATTCTGAGATCCTCCGCCAGTAAACGAACAACATATCTTTGCATTACCACATCTCGACACTGCCTCCGGATTTTCTTTCAGGTACCTAAAATCAACAGTGCGACGACATTTAGCCCATTTCCTGAAGCATATAGGTAAGAAAAGGAGTAGTGTACATGCCTATGGCAGATACTGTTAGCGGAACAGTTCATGGGAGAAGCGAAGACAAGATCAGTGCAGTTAAATTTGAGGATGGTATTTTCGGCACTGATATTGAAAGGAAGCTTTTCATCAAGCCAAATCCCACCATTACGAAAATCTGCGTTGACGCAGGATTTGCCAGGAATGAAGGTCTGTGGGCGTATTATGAGGCGTTGCAGCTGTGGAGTTACGGAGATTACTTCGTAGGTGGAGCTGTTCAATGTGTCGAACCACAGTCTCCCGTTGGTGCATCGGACCTTGTACGACTGATCTCCGCAGGTGGGTGATGTACTGAGTGGGAAAGGCACAGGAAGTGACCCACAGTTGGGGCAGTCGAGGTTAGCCATCGTGTGGGTGGTCAGCAAGCGGAGTAGTGCGAGTTTGAGGTGCAGGAGAAGAAGCACAGGTTTGTTCAGCATTGTTATATTGTTGGATTTGTTACATTGAGTAGGGAAGTCAGATCAGGCCCCAGGGTGTTTGGGGTATGAGTAATAGTTTGAGTGAGGAGACAGTTTGATATTGAAGTTGGAAGTTTCAGCAGATTTGAGGACTTGTTTGTGGAAAACGAAAATCTAGCACAATGTCCAACATATATCCCAAGTGTATTAGATAGGAGTACATAGTTACATACAATACAACTATAGAAGTATAGAATAGACAACTGGACTGCTTCATCTAGCACAATACACAAATTTTTACTTGTGACGGTCATATCCGTCATAAGTGTGCGATGGGTCAAATACTACTCATTTAGGTAGATAAGACAAAAGCAAAATGTCTACTCATGTTTTGTCTTATCTACCACATGGTTAGTATTTGACCCGTCGCAAATTTGTGACGGATATATCTGTCGCAAATTTGTGACGGATATCCGTCACAAGCAAGACTTGTCGAGGACAATAAGGTGGCCTGGAGGAGCAAAATATGGGTGATGATAATATGGGTGATAGATAGGACGCCACAAGGTGATACTGAATTTCGGGGTCACCTCCATTGAAAATAACTAAAAATTATTCATTTAATTATCCAGTTACACTTTTTTTTATTGTTTCACTTACATTTTTTCATTAATAAGTGTATCTAAGGTACACCATAACTGTACCGTCTACCGCCAATCCCCAACCACACGACCTTTCGCAACCACTATAACACTCCATTTACCCGGGGCCAGAGCCTTAACAAGACTATCACAAGTAAATAGGGTATTACCATCTCGAAAATCCAAGACAATAGACATCATCACTAACAATAATAAAAAAAAAACTTGGCATAACTAATTCACAATTTCTTGTATGAGACGGTCTCACGATAAGTTTATTAAGGCAGATGAACCCAATAAGTTTAGTTAAACCCAAGCTACGAATTGTAATCATATTAGTCTATGTTTACACCCAGTAAGTGTGACAATGTAATACGAGTATTTTATTAAGTTTTGAATTGATTGGTTTTTATATTGTATTGTACTCACTCTATCCGTTCCATTCAATGATTTGTCTTTAATTAAAATACTTCTCACAACTAATATAAAAGGTAAACAATTGTTTACTCAGACATTGTGTCGTGCTAACCCGTCTTACTTGGACATATTTCGCATGACTTCAGCATAGTTAAGGGCCCGTCGTGCCGTGCTCGGGCCCGGAACGCCTCCCATTTTAATGACGAGGCACCGCCCGTTGCACGAGGTCCGTCGTGCCTAGCAATATTTTGTTGTTTTGTGTCATTTTTATGTCACCCACCATATTTTTCCGTGCGTCTACTAGAGCCATGATGTTTTCCAAAAAAAAAATGATATGGCCCGGCTTTGGGTCTGTTGTGTGATTGTGTCGTATCCGTGTCGCCTAATATTTCTCATCGGGTCAAACTAGAGGCGGCAGTTCGTTCAGGCCGGCCCGATCGTGCCCAGCTCCATCCAAGGCCGGCCTAGGCATTGGTAGGGGCCCAACATGTCGTGCCTGGCCCCGACCTGACTCTCCTCCCCCAAACGAAGCACGGGCTAGGCACGGACCCCAGGTCGGACCGACCTGTCGTGCTTAGGCACATAATTTTCTTTAATTAGTGTCACAGCCTGACTTCGGACCGTGTTGTACTGGACTCGTGCCAACCCCTCCGAGCCGTGCTGGTGTCGATTTACCAAAATGGACCCAGCCCAACCCGGCCCGGCCCGAATTGCCAGCTCTAGGTCAGACCATGTCGTACCACCATGGTGGGTGAAGCCCGAAATGGCAGCTGACTTGAGAAGTCGCAGCGTGGAATACTACTCTTCAGTCTTCAACACGTATGTTATGTTAATTATTAATGCTAATGTTAGTTTCTTCCATTGGATCACAATCAACTTCAACTTCAACTAATTAAACCAACAACTAATTAATCAATCGTTTGTTTAAAGATTAAACACTTGAGGTCATCCATGACATCATCAGTGGTTAGGTGATACACACTGTATGTGATAGTGGCTCCTTCCTTTCTACTCGTACTTTAAATATTGTTGGACACTTTTATCTCATCCATGACATCGTGTCCCATTATTAAATTTATTATTATGTGGATTATATATACTCTTTTACACCTTAATCATTACGCTAAACTATCTTTAATTTTGACACTAACCACACGACTTACATACAAAATGACGGAGTATCACCAATGACAATAAATATTACGTAGATTCATTGAAAATTTATTTGTCTAACTATTAAGATGAAAATTATCACGTTAAATGCATTATGGTCTTATGGAGTGAGTATTAATTTTAAATACAAAACTTTTAGATAGTTAATGTTCTCTCAATAACGTTATTGAGAGGAAAGAAAATTATTTTAATTTCCATTTTCCATTTCATATTCTGTTTAATGAGAGATGATCTACTCTTCAATATAGGCCGGTCTCGTTTGGTTACCTTTCTATTTCTCGGGAAGTGCAAAATTCCATGAATTACATTTCTGGGGAGTTGTTTGTTTACGTTATCCAAAAGTGAAAGGATGGGAAACTCAAACTTACCTCAAGAGTTGCAATTACTGCATGATGTGTGAATTCGTTCACCAAAACCCTCTTGTGATTTGCACTTCTCACATCCCGACTTTCTTGAAATGACTTTTTTACGCTTATATATTCATATATTTCTCACTTTATGACCCTAATTTTTCATTCAAGTACTAGTAAGTGTTTTATTTTCATGAACAATGATTTTTCCGAAACAACGATGATAATGTAACTCATAAAGTATACTTTTTTTTTTTTATGTTAATAATGATGTAATTTAGTTACGACTGCATATCATAGGGAGGACAATTTCAACTGTTTCATACGTAGCTGTAAAAAAAATTATATCATAAGTTTTATACCCTTGATTAATAAAGGGCATAATAGTCATTATAAACAAAATCATGGTAATCAAGTCGAGACAATCAAACAAGATGCAAGAATTCAATTCATGGGAAGTGTGAATTTAAGGCCCTATTCTTTTGGACTGAAACTGACTGAACTTAATTTAACCGAAGTAGACTGAAATATATAGACAAAATATGTCTCATGGAGCTGAACTGAACTGAAACGAACTAAAACTGACTGAATATAAGTAAAAAAGAACAGAGTCTAAGAATGTCAACCAAACAAATATTACAAATTTCGGGAAGTTGACGGTGAGAGTAATTCACAAATGAGGCCATATATTCTTAGGGTCAGAAAATTATTCTATTTTCTAATAGGATTAATATTATTTGGCGAGTCAAGACAAAAGTTAAGCAATATAAGTACTTTGGCGAAAGGCCCAACCGCCCAAGGGGTAATCAAAGGATTCATGGCCATACATGGTGATATATCCATTGTGTAGCGACCTTATTTAGGGACGATAATGGGTTTGGGATTCTCCCTAAATCCTTTGCATTTTAGTTTAATTAAGGTTCTATAAGAATGTTTTTCTAATATAGTTCCTATTCCAACTCATCATTTTAGTTAAATTCGGTTGAATTTTGAAAAAACAAAAAATTTAAATGATGGGTTTAACACAAATTTTTGTTTGTGTTTGTGATGAATATCTTCGTCACAAACCTATAACGAATCAAATAAATATAAAATAGGATGGAGAAGACAAAAGTAAAGTTTATGGAGATTAAAAAACAACTATCCTATCTACTCAAATAGGTACTTATTTAATTCGTTTTAAATTTACGATGAATAATATCCATTTGGAAAAGACAAGGTGTAATTATGAATGGAAAAAGTGGTGGGTCCGTTGAGAAGGCGTCTAGCTACTTTATATGAGGATGTAGGGACGAGTGTCTACTCGGCTATCACAATGAGGAAGGAGTTAAGTAACGTGTCATAATGGGGTTTGATAAGGACTTGGGATGATCAGATTCATGCATCCAAATAATGAAATAATGCAACGCAGGTTGCCGCATAAACTACCAATTAAACCCGCTTCATTGACTCCATCTCCATGTTGCATAAATAAACTACTCCATCTACTACCTGCCTTACGTATACATTCGACAGCGACTACCAACACAAATCCACACAAATATATGTGGCGACATGTAACCGCTTTTGGACTGTAGCACACTGCCTAGTGGCTACCACAAATTATTGTTTATAATGGGTCAAATACGATCTGTTTACCTAAAAAAGAAAGAATATACGAAGTACAAAAGCTAGAGGTGTTCAAAAATTGACCCAGATCGGGGCACGTACTGGTCCAATTTCCGGGTCGCAAAAAACTTGGTGATCAGTCTGATCCATACTTTAAAAAAACAAAACAAATTTAGTGTATTTTTACGGTGCGGTCTGGTCGTAAGAGGGGATGGTCCAGTCCAATCCGAGTTTCTTTGTTAACCGATCTAATCCGCGGGTTTGAATTTTTGGGTTGCTGGTTCAGTCCGATTTTGTACCGGTGAACAATCCTAACAAAAGCACATGAATTGTCTTTGATTTGTTATAATAAAATATCGGATAACTCCATCCCAAGAAAAAATAAGCTTAGGCTACGTTGTGAGTTGGGAGTTGTGACGACATCAAGCAGGCTCCCCTATAAAATACAGACCTGGTGTAGTCTTGTGTCGACATTACCGATCTAGCTACTTTTTATCTTCTTTTATCTATCCCCACCCGGCACCCCCACGAAACAAAATTAAAGGAAAAACCTCCTGCTTCACCTCTTGATTTCTGCACAGCCTTTCTTCATTCAAGGTGAATCAATTCAGCTTTCATTTACTTTTTTCTTTGCCAACATATCCGTGACTGATCAAATAAAGTAGACACAAACATTAACGAATAGAAGTATTCAATAAATATATCGACCCACGATTTATGATGGATATAGTACCAAATAGACCGTACTGTTATTCATTTCATGACCCTCATTTAATTTATACTCATTTACTTACGTATCTTGAGGTTACTTTGTGCTCAATTGCTCATGCTATTATTATTATTAGGGTTACATAACATACAGTACATGATTGATGTATGATTTATTCAAATTACGAAGTGATCTACTTTGTATTCTGAAAGAAACTCGGAATCCATATCCAATACAGTACTATAATTACCCATTATTACAGCGATATATATAAGGCTATGCAGAAGTTATTATTCGAATAACGATTATTTAGTTCAATTTGATATCGTTTGGAGATGCCTTGTAATTTATTATTAATGAAATTGATCTGTACTAAAAAAAAACAAAAAAAGTTAAAAATCCCTGATTCATGACTAAACTACAAATCATGTAATTAATTGAAGAAGTTATGGATGATTGGAACCTTTTGGGTTCTGCAATATAAATTTAAAAATAAGTCAACCCATATAACACACTACAGACCCTGAGCAAATATCCAGTTATGGAGACGATGGATTTAGGGTTTAGGAGAATGATTCCCGTTAGCTGACCCCAAATCATTTTGGTACTAAGACGTTGACGTTAGTTGTCATATACCGATTACCCAGTATATATAACTACGTAGTATAATATAATTGTAATTGCTCTTATGGTTGTTTGCAGTTTACCTTGTTATTTTGGTTCATTAGATTCTAGGAACTGGAGTCTAAGTAGGTGAAGTTAGCAAAAGGAATATGTAGTGATTAAGATAGTTAAGGTTGATCTTGAGGTTGTGGATTTGATTCCCCATTGTTGAAGTTGCCGATATTAGAGATAAGTTGTTGATGCACCGAGTTAGTTTGTTTATCTCGATCTCTGACAATTTTTTCGTGCCTCATGCATGTATCTGCTGTCTCTTCAGCAACTCAGGGAATTTTCCAGCATCATTTCCAGGAGATTTACGACATTGAAGGAACATTTTGTGTCTCTAGACGAAATCTTTGTCGAGCCTTTTTGCCAAGGCCAGATTTAGAGAGGGTATTGAAAGAAAAAACAAATCATTTTCGTGAAGTTTTGATGAGCAACGTAATATTAAGGAGCCATTACGCATCCGTGTTGCCCCCAGACAGGAGTTAAACTAGTAGTTCATTATTAATCAAGCTTGCTTTCAAAGACACCAAAGGGTGGATTTGCAAGTGATGTGTTTGTTGCTATTTGGAATGTGGCCATTGCTTAAAAAAAGAGCCGGTTTGCAATTGCAAGTTAAACAAGTAGGACGAGCTTCAAACAGTGGCAGCTAACGCTACTTTTGCTCTCATCTCTTTCGTTCAGTTCCGTATATTTTTTTAATTTTCAAACAACTTTTCGTTTACATACCATTTCACTCGGATGGAATCTACATCCTTAAGACAGTTTCTGAAGAGCCTCTGCTGCGATTCACCATGGAGCTATGCGATATTTTGGAAGTTTCAGGAATCTCAGGGCCAAATGTAAGATATCATCGTGTAATTTGAGTATGATCCTTGATGTTGTGCTATTCTCGTGCGTCTCTTAGCTTGCTGCTGTTTTGTTTTCACGGTCATTCTGATAGTCTACTATTTTTCTAGGCATATAATATATGAAGATGGGTACTATGACTACAATGTATTACAACTACGCTCTCAAAGCATATTAAGTCGGTTCTCAGGGCGTGAAGAAATACTTAATCATAGATTTGTTACAGATCTTTTAGGCGAAGATGTCCCAGAAAGTCCCATCACACTTGCACACGATGTTGTATCATGCCGCCAATACTTACTCGGACAAGGGTATACTTCTGAACGTACTCATGTATATAAAGATTTCTTGATTTTTGTTACCGCAGATTCTTTTAAACTGGATTTTAATCGCACTGTTATACCAGGTTGATCGGAAAGGTAGCTCTAAGCGGGGATGATCTCTGGCTTTATTCAGACGATGCTGAATCCATCGAGTTAATGTCATACCAGGAGGTGAGATTTGATTGCTGTTGACTGTTGTGATGTTTAATGTTGGAAATTTAGGTTTCTTATCTGTAGAACTACTTTTGCATGCAGCATCACTCTGATGAGTGGCTTCTTCCTGCTTCTGCTGGGATCAAGGTAATTATATATCAATACATCATACTCCCTCGCTCCTTCGTTATTCTCCTTCTTCCAATTTCTTTGCTAGACATAGAATGTCGACTATTAACTTCGGAAAAACCAAGAGGGAAAAGGAGAATCAAATTGCGATGATGGGGGTGCTAGTTTGTTTCTTTTGTATATGTCGTTACATAAACCTTATAGTTTCATGACATTTTCACAGACGACGTTGATTGCACCCATTTTGCCCTATGGAATCCTCCTGTTAGGCTCTTTCGAAAAGGTACGTCTTCGTTAATGTCTTTTGTGTTGTGAATATATGGCCCATGTTTATATGAATAGTCTGAAGTTTAGTATTTGCTGTGTTATTTATCTCCTAATGACTCTTTATCTCATGAATCACGCATTTTGTACCATCCCGAAAATCAGGATGTTTCTTAATTGGATTTTTTTTGTGAATGCGATAACACTAATTGTGGCTTACTTGTTTTATGGATGACATGCAGGTTCCTGAAAATTCTGCAAATGTTACAGACAGTAAAGAAACAATCTATTCTATAATGTCTGCAACTAGTTACACTCAATCAACTTACAGTGAAACTCCGTTCTTATTGTCATCGATGATGATTTCAGAGTGGGAAACCAAGGATTCATCTATTGATCAATTCCAAAGAAGTCATTTCCAAATTGCAGAAAAATTTGACACTATTGGATATGCAGATGTTGAAATATCAACGGGTTATGAGTTTATCGATCCACTCCAGCTGGATGATATCCTGTCAAATTCTCTGCTGACTTCTTCAGACATGGACATATCTCGTTCTCATTTGTATATGGATGTAGGCGAAGGATTCGACGCACTGAACAACTTTGCTGTACCTGATATATCAGAAGAACTTGAGAATATGTGGACATTTTCCTGCCTGGAAGAAGAATACATTAATATTGGGATCTCAAGTAAATCATCTAGCGGAGTCTCAAGCTATGTCTCCCCAGAACAAGAGCAACGGTCAACTGCTACTGACCTACAAGAGTCGCTTGAAAAGAAGAACGATGAACATTCGGCATGCTCATTTGAGGCTGATGTGGATTCTTGCGAGAGTTTATATCCGTCAGCGATGATCTCCTGTGGATGGTTTGGTGAAGGACTCGATCATGAATACCTGTTGGAAGCTGCAGTTGCTACATTATACCAAAGTTCAGATGATACCCTTTCTCTACTGTGTAATAGTAGTCCATCGACTGATGAAACCTCATTATCAGAACTTGCTCCATCCTTTCAGGTGCAACCTTCACATGAAACAAACACGGTTCTGACTGAGCATCACCAAAGCACAGCCTTTAACAACACTCTGACATTAGCTGGCACGTTTGAGTGCTTTGGAAGTATCATTTGCAAGGATGAGAAGCAATTGAGTTGCGAAGATGAGTTTCCACATAAAACCGAGAAAAGTTCTAAACGCAGTAAAGGCAAGGATGGGTCAAAAAATAATCTAAGACCCAGGCCGAGAGACAGGCAACTGATTCAAGATAGACTAAAAAAACTTCGTAAACTGGTTCCTAGTGCTACAAAGGTGTGTTTTTCGCTGCTTCTGTTCTGTTCCCAATTCCAATTCCAGCTCTCGATCTCCATCTCCTTACCGGTTGGCATCTTTTTCCTTGCAGAGTAGCATTGATGGGCTGTTAGAACAAACCACAAAGCATATGCTCTTCTTAAGAAGCGTGACTGAACAGGCGAAGAAAGTGAAGAAATTCAGCAATCAAAAGGTACATTAAAGGCATCAATTTTGCATGCTTACCCTTGTTACCTCCTCAATTTTCCATGTCTCTTTCAGTCTGTGATGCCTTCAGGAGGATACAGACAGACAGACACATCTACAGTCATAGGTTTAACACACTAATGAATTAAAACATTCCCCTGATGGGATGATGCTCACGGGCAATAAAGATGCGGCGCAGAAGCTTGTCTGATCTCCTCAAGCAGCTATAAGGTTCGAGAGCGTCTTCGGAGCTCAGATGTGCTAAAACAACAAACATATATAAGGCTCCTCTTCTGGCCCTTTTATCTGTTATTTGAATCACTTTGCAAAAACTTCAAACATCACTAAAATATTTTTGAATTTGTAAACTGTTGGCAGATCATTGCTGCTGCTGATAAAACTGAAGCAAACACAAAACGTCGTGGTTGCACAAACCTTGCCCAGCCGGAAGGAAATAACAATGAATCGTGTCCGATTATTGTTACTGATATGGAACACCAGGGCCAATTCTTAATCCAGGTATATTATATTGTTTGTCTAATCCTTTTCAGTTCAGCTTCATTGAGCTTTATATTGAAGTGTTGTTGCATTGTTGGTGGTCGTCATCACAGATGCTGTGCGACAGTGAAGAAGTTTTCTTCGAGATAATTGAAGTGATGCGACAGTTAAACTTAAGCATCTTGCAGGGTGTGATGGAAGGTCATGACAGCGATTGGGCACGCTTTGTTGTTGAAGTATGAACTACTCATCCTTCATTCAATTCTTCAAACCTGTTTTAATGATACCCAAGAAACGAGTTCTTTTCTGCGATGCTTCACACCCCAAAAGAAGCGAGCAGCGTTGGCCTTATTAAGATAGGAAGCTTAGTTTCTTACGGTTTGTTGTTCACTGTACTACTTTGCAGGCGTCGGAGGGTTTTAACAGGTTGGACATATTTTGGCCTCTAATGCGAATACTGCAGCAAAATGGAGACTGGATGACAAAGATGAACCAATGGTGCAACTAATAATTATATTCATAATTATATACAGTATACTACGAGTATTATAAAATGGTATATCATCATATATCAAGGCAATACTTCAAGGCAATAATAATGTAACAGTTGTTTAGTTATAAATTTGTAAACCAATGTATTTGAAATTATGCATTCTTTTCTGTAATACTTTCTCCATTCTTTGAAAACTTAACGTATGATTAAAATATACCTCACATATATTCAACTTATGGTAGGTTTCCAAAGAATGAGAGGGAGTACATGAAGATGAAATTATGAAACTCAAACTAATATAAATGGTTAGAATGGGATAAATTTGTCTTTTCTTACCTAACCGTTTTACAAACATTATTTTGGCATCTGATAAAAAACGTGGGAGTAATGCCGTAGCAGATCATTTAGCTAGATATTTTTCGGAAGTAGACCAATTGTACTTGATTCAAACTTTATTTTGCATTACATAAACGGTCGAATAACCTATCAAATAATTTGATGCTACTCATATAATTCGATCTTAAAATACAAAGTATACGATGAATGTGAAACGAATTCGCATTGTATTCCGTAACACACACTAATAAGTGAATATTTATCTGAAAGGTTACATTGTATTCATACAATACCGTATTTTGTAGGAAATCTTGTTTTTAAACGGAAAAATATGACATATGGAGTAATTCTTATTTGTGGCAAAATTGTGAGGGATATCCATGGATAAGGCTCCTCTAGCCCTCCTGGCATCCCACCCACTCAGTTACCACCAACCTCTCATCCTAGTTTTTCAGCATTCTATCTCCAATCTCCATGGTAGCACTCCACTCCCTCACCATCTCCCCTCCTCCACCCACCCTCACCCTCACCCTCCTCCTCCCACCCCAACTCCTCCCTCACTCTCTCTTCCACAAACCCCCCTCACACCGTCGTTTCACCCCATTCTCCCTCCAAAACGACGCGCTCGACTCCTCCCCCTCCTCCTTCACCACCCCCCCGCAACCCAGGACTCTGTTCCCGGGCGGGTTCAAGAGGCCCGAGATCAAGGTCCCCAACATTGTCCTCCAGGTCACCCCTGAAGAGGTCCTCCTCGATGCCGCCCCTGCCTTGGACTTCATCGACTCCGCCCTCCGCGACTCCGTTGGGATTGTCGTCGTTGGTGGCGGACAAGGCGGCGACGGCGGCGGGGGGAAGTTGTATGAAGCTGCTTGTTTGTTGAAGTCGCTTATTCGTGACCGGGCTTACTTGCTTGTTGCTGATCGTGTTGATATTGCTGCTGCTGTTAATGCTAATGGCGTCCTTTTATCTCATCAAGGTTATTTTCCCCCACTTTACTGTTACTCGTACTGTTTCCTTCCTTCCTTTTGCTTCGATTGAGCGCACTATGTCGTTGGTAAGAATCGAGTCTCCCCGTGTCTCATGGTTATAGACTAAGCATCGTGAATTCATGAGTATGTGTGCAAAGCAAGTGAAGCATTGACATGGATGCACACAAGTTAACATGTTCTATTTACCCTAGAATTGGAGCTTTGATTCCTTGTTGTGTCTACATACTCTATATATGATATGGGCCGTGATCTCCGATCCTTCACAGGCTCAGAGACACATGGATGGATGGCCTTGTAATAGATTAGAATTGAGTCAGAGACGTTACTTTGACGCGTTTATGGGTTTAGAAGAGGGGAGTTGGTTGTACACAGTTCATAGTCCTATTACTATTTGGATCCGTGAATTTTTCCGACTTTGGTGTTAGGCCACCCACTAGGCATTGAGATTTTCATCGGCTTTAACAAGATGACAATAACAACAATCATGTGTGTGGAATGTTGATGTTGAAGGTGACCCTAGTCACCTCAGTATTACATACTTCAGAGTGGCAATATATCTTTCGATAAGGACGGCCTACTTGGTTATCCACAATTTCCAGTGGAGTTGCCAAGATAGCGAGTTAGCTGAACTAGCAAATTTATCTAGAGCAGGATAAGGTTCTCTCAACTTCTCACTACAGAGTTTATGGATTCATAGTCGGCGATGCCATCTCTGTCTGATACGGAGTATATTTTTATTAATACCTTCTGTAAAGATTCCTTTAAGTCTCATCTCCTATACTTATTCTCTCTCTTCTCTCCTTCACAACTACTCAAATGGGTTCAAGTATCTTTTTACTCCCTTCCCTTTCCCTCCCAACTCTGAGTATTCAGGCAGAAGATATTACTGGAAGTTGTTTCTGAGGGCAGCATGTATGACTATCACTTGGGGTCCATGTTGAAAAATGCCTATAGAGTTTTTGTTAAATCGTCACTTCTCCTACAACGGAATTCAACTTGAGCGTAAAAAAAAAGGCGAAACACCTGAAAAGATCACCCCAAATGAAAATATTCATTGTTTATATTGTAAGAAGTCCGGGGTTAGTATGCATACTTATATTAACTTACGCAATATAAGAAAGTTTGAATACTTTTTTCCAACTCTAGAATGTATCTTGCCATTGGGGACAACCAAGAAAGTGATCTACCTTTCCATGATTAATATGCTTCATTTGACATTGGTATTCATAGTTTCCCACAGTAAGGCTAATATTGCTTCTATACATATAGGTCTTCCTCCAATTGTGGCAAGGAATACCTTGATGGGATCAAAATCTGAGTCAATATACCTTCCTGTGATTGGGAAAATTGTGCAAACAGTTAATGCCGCAATATTTGCTTGTGATTCTGAAGGTGCTGATTTCCTTATTTTTTGTTCTCCTGTGGAAGAACATACTGATATCTTGAGGGAGTCTATCAATCAAAAGATAGAGATCCCAGTCTTTTATCAAAGCTCATTTTTTAAAAACGACGGATTCTTAAATGAAGTTCCTATGAAAATTATGCCGGGTGCAAGTGGTGTTGTCACTACTGTAGAGGAACTCATGTCTAATGGTGATCTTCTTCGTAAGTTGGTATACGATGTACCACCAATCAACAACAGAAACCCCAAAGAAATTGCAGACTTCAGTAAGATGAACACGTTGAATACCCCAGGTGGTTTCGCTGGCAATTTAGGATTTGATAGTTCCATCAATTTAGATGATACTGAAGCTCAATTCATAAAGAAGGAGAGACGTTTGTTAGTTGCTGCAGCTAATATTATAGAGAAGGCGGCACCACTGGTGATCATTTCTTGCTAATATTAATTTATATTAGCTTAACACTTTTGGTGTTGCATTTAACTTTGGCTGTGCGGCATGATGATTGGCCTTTTTTGATGTAGATGGAGGAAATTTCGCTTCTCAATGATGCTATTTCTCAACTTGATGAGCCATTTTTGCTGGTCATAGTGGTAATTGTGTGCTGAACTTCCAACAAAATTCTGATTCAACAATAAGATTGGTATTAGCTCTGATTTTCAATGAAGTTTTTTAGTATTTGTTGGTACATTAATAAGATGATGGGGGGTTTTGATCGGATCTTTTGGGTGGGGTGGTGGTTCTGGGGAGTTGGTGGTAAAGTCATGGAGTTAGTCTTCGTACTGGATCTAGTCATTTTCTTTATTCCCTATTATCTTTGATGAGTATAGTTGCACCCTACAATGGTCAGTGCTACTGGAATGAATATTGATGGTGATGGTGTAATTAGGTGCGCATTTCCTGTGAAGTAAAAGAATGAGAACCTTTTGTGTACAATGCTACTAGCCTACTATGGTATGAGATGGAGAAAGTATGCAATATAGGATGACTGGTGTTAACATGACCACATATTCCTCACCACTTTCACATTCTCTGCTCAACTAGTTTGATAGCAAAGTTTCTGCAGCATCTGTATGGATTTAATTTAGGATTAATTCTTAAGGGCTACCTCTTCTATACCCCATATTTGAGCGATTTAAACTGATAAATTGACATATCATGCCCTATCTTATTTGGTATTTGTATGTTGGTGGTAATTGAACATATTAAAAATATGATAAGTAAACAACTTGCTTAGTGGTGGATAAGGCATTTAAGTCAGATATTGAGTGAATGACATGTTATGAGAAGCCTGGACATGGTGATAAGATGAAGGGAGGAGGGGGAAAGAATGGCCCAAGTAGATGTGGGTAAAGGTGATTCAATCTGGATGCGTGTAGCCTTACCCATTTAATGAAATCACGGAGGGGGTCTGTGATGAATAACATGAGAACTACTATGGAACTTGGTAAAATATGGAGCAACAATGTTGATACGATATTTTAACAAGTGAACTGGATTTGATGCGTCTTTGGCGTGGAAAGTTGGATCAGTCCTGTACTGATTTGTAGTCCCTCTTCTAAATGATGTTCCACACGTGAATTTGCGGAGGAAAATGAAGGTAGGGAAAAATCCAGGGGGTCACAAGTAATAGGAATCACATTACATATAAGAAGGAAAGTGGAACATCTTTGTGAATGGCCCAAAATAGGAATGTGGAACATCTTTAAGAAGGGGTGAGGGGGTAGTATTAAATTGGCAAACTGGTCAGTTGCGTAATTATGTTTGCTCTGACCGCAATCGCTTCCTATAATTGAAAGGATTATGCCACATTCATTAGCGCTACATGCAAGGATTTTAGTTTTTGTAAAACTTTATTGCATTGTGCTACTTACATCCATTTCACTAAGATCTTCTTGTTACTTTTGGGCTCAAAATTTTAGGGAAGGAGAATATGTGGTTGAGGTTGAGTTGAGTAAAAATTGGGATAATATGAGCCATATATTTTGTGTTAAAAAAGGAAAGGGGGAGATCTTAGAGACGTGACCCAAAATGGAGAGGAAGATGTTACTGAAATGGAGGGAGTACTATTTAAGTATGTATTTTATAAGTAGCTCTAAGACATTGCTAGGTGTGCAGAAGTTTATTTAGCTCAGATGAAACAATTCATATATACCTTGTGCTGCTAAGCGCTAGTATTTCTACTGGAGCTGTTGAGTTGCTCTTGTGGATTAGTGCCTCTGTAGGATCGGCTTACATGCAATGACCTTAATAATAGGACTGGCATAACTGCTGGTCTTGGCCAAAGCTAAAGTTGGGTCGAATACCACTAAATGATACTTCCTCCCATCCAATCCATTCTACCCAATCACTTTCTGGAAGTCAAACTTCAAAACCTTTGGCCATAATACCGGTAAAAAAGTACAGTATGAAGTTTGAAAGATGAAACTAATGTACATAGATTTGTTGTGAAAACGTCTTACGTAAAAGTATATTTTTGGTGACAAAACGTCATGTATAAACGGAGAAAATGGCGGTCAAAGTAGTATCTAGAAGACCAAACAAAAGCAAGTGGGTAAATCTTTTGGATGAGAGGGAGTAGTGTCATAGTGTGTACATAGAGAAGAGAGCAGAGGAACAAAACGACAAGAAAGGTGATGATATTTGGTGTCGTGGAGAGAAGGATCTCACTGAATATTCCACTCTCTAAGTATGTCACTTTTCCAGGAAATTACCAAGAAACTATCATAATAACACCAATTTCTTAAATATATGTTAGTACCTGATTTATTCCCTCTCATTTCTATTCTAAATATCTTAGAAGAAGAATAACTATCTGTGTTTTCCTTTCTAACTTCTCTGTTATGTTCATTCAGTTATGACCTCTTTAAAAGAGTTCAATAGGACAGTGCGTTAACATTGATGAAGAGAAGTTTGATTGAATGGACTTCTGTAATGATGTCCTGGTAGCATACACCAGTATTGGAATTTGTTGGCTAGCCACTCAAAATTATATATTTATGATTATTTCAGGGTGAATTCAACTCGGGAAAATCAACATTTATCAATGCCCTACTCGGTGGAAAATTCCTTAAAGATGGTGTGATCCCCACTACAAATGAGATTACGTTCTTGCGCTATACTGAGGTTGATGCTCAGCAGCAGCAATCTTTTGAAAGGCATCCTGATGGCCGATATATTTGCTATCTACCTTCCAAAATTCTGAGAAAGGTAAGTCTACTCATTATATTGGTTATAGCCCTTTACGTAGTAATTGCATAGTTTTTATTATGTCATGGTGATCATCATAAAATTAATTGAATACTATTTTTACTAGGATAGTCGGATTAGGAAGCGTATCTTGGGTAAAATGGTCTTTGGTAGGATAAGGTGAGAGTTAATTCTTTGGGGGTGAGCTTTCACTTGGATTCTCAAACTCTGCGCATGACCTTATATTCTCACGGGAGAATCTTGAATCCACACAAGGTCCTAATGTCCTATTATAGGTCCATTTGAACTATTCTCCAACGTTTTCCTAGATTAAGTGAGAATGGTTCTTCAATGGGGAGAGTAACTTTGGTTGTCATGTTAGGGAATTTTCTAGACATGTGGCAGAAATAAATATAGGTGCAGATCTATTGTTGCGTATCTGTCAAGTGGGGGAATGTCAGTGAAAAGGAAGAAATAAATTACCAGCAATGGGGGGTGGGGGTGAGAAACCGAGAACATAGGTGTGTTATCTTTTTTCAAGGTTGTGAAGACATAAAGAAGATTTGTCTTTCTTTAGAATACAATTCCTTATGTTTTTTTATTAAAAGAATGTTGACACAAATGTAAAGAACCAAAGAAATACTCCGTAGAAGATTTGTTATGATTCCTTGTTATGTTTACAATTTCTCTAATCGTTGGTGACAAATACAAAAAGATCAATGTACCTCTGGAAGCAAAGCAAGAAATAGACAAATTTGGACATATACATTATACGTTAAGCAAAGTTTTGGAGATTGACTTTTTTACTTTGGTATTTGACGCTGGAACCAAGTTATATATCATTTCAAGTTTGATTCATGCACCCATGTACGATAGGTGTACAGCGGTGAGAAACCCATGTTTCTCATAATGTATATAGGAATCACATTTCGGGTATCTTTTTGTAGATGGACACGAACTCTATGATACTACCTCCGGTTTTAAATGATTGCCCTGTTTCAATATAATACTCCTCACATATATTACACAAACGGGGCAATCATTTAAAACCGGAGGGTGCCAATGAGTGTTTGTGACCAGTGGCGGATCCAGGGTCCCGATGGAAATAGTAAGGCTATTTCTGCATTGAACTATAAATTTTATTTTATTTTAGCCTACAAATTGGATAAAATACGCAGAAAAAAAATCGGTTTCTGGTGTCCCACGGCCTGAATCCTTCAACATGGATCCGCCAATCAGTGTTATAGCATCTTATTAAAAAATCTCTTTTTTCTTGTGTATGAAAGGGAAAAGGTTAAAGTTGGAGATTATGTGTATGATTTAGTAGAACGTGTGTATGAAGAGTGATGCCCATATTCTTTCTTAATTATGTGACTGTCAAACAGATGATTGTTGTTGATACTCCTGGAACCAATGTCATTTTGCAAAGGCAACAACGCCTAACTGAGGAATTTGTACCTCGAGCAGATCTGCTTCTTTTTGTCCTTTCTGCTGATCGCCCATTAACTGAGAGTGAGGTGTGGTTTGATTCTTATCTTACTCCCCTTCTATCTTAGTATTGTTCTCCCATGACACAGACTATTTTGAAATACTGAGGTCATTCAGCAATGTCAGAATATTTTGTTTAATGACGGAAGATTGATGCTTGAACAGTTTGTTTATAGCTTTGAACCTCCAATGTTGGTATATGTCAGCATGTTTCACTCCTGATCTCCTTTAATGTGAATGCATGCTCTGCTAGTGTACTACGCATTTTCATTTCATAAAATCTTGATTATTGTTCAATCTAGGGGAATGCCCGATAGGGGCGACTAGGAAACATTGAATGACAGAAGTAATAGTTTTCGGCCTTGGTGACACGCCAACAATTTGAAAATTGAAATAATGAAGATGTTTCAGGGAGAAAATTCGAGGCATAGTATTTGGACAATTGTTCAAAAGATGTAATGGGTGGATGCTGTTGTTTCACTGTAAGTTGAAGGTTACAAATGAGCCTGCTAAAGGGGAGGGGATACTGGAAATTGCAAACCCGCAGTGTCTCAGTGATTCGGCACCGTTTGATTCGGTATGAGGGACCAAGATGAGCGGGGGTCTAACAGGGAAGAAATTTAGACTGGCTGCTACAAGGACTTGTTGTTGGAACAAAAAAAGGGACTGAAGAATTCCACTATTTGAAATTGGGAATTAGTTATGATCAAAGGGTTTTAAGGTTAAATAAAACTCGGTAACTTTTGCATAGTATAACTGTATAAGTTCACTTTTCAAATTTTATACTGAGATAATTTTTCTTCAAAACTTATATCTGACGTCCTAATTTTCTTCCAAACTTAAATACCAAATCTCAACTGCGGTTAAAAAGAGACAAAATGCCTTTTGCCCTTACCAACTTCGTCATGGATGATAAATCACATTGGTAGTACTTCATTTGTCCAGCTTATTAGTATAAAGTCCAAGACTGCCATTGAAAATTTGAAATCTCTACAATAGTCCCTTTTCTGATGACCTAGCAAGAGCTATTTGAAGTTAGCCTAATACAGCCTCGTAAATGTATTTCAGGTTGCATTTCTTCGTTACACGCTACAATGGAAGAAAAAAGTCGTGTTCTTGCTGAACAAAGCTGACATGTACAGGAACCCGAGTGAGGTACAATTTTATATTTTATGTATTTTCAAACCTTGATGTTATTGCTTCTGAGAAATTATATTACTTCGTTCAAGAGATGGTAATTTATTAGGAGCAACTTAATTACTCGCCTGCAGTGTAACCAGATATCAGAAGGCACCGAAGAACAACATTCACATAACATTAACAAGCCAAACATACTGACTTATACCAAAGACCATCCACACATGACTTCAATCCTTACAAACACGGCACATGATCAAAACTTACAAACACGACCACGTGGCATACACTTACCACAACATGAACACTACAACCCAAATTGATGTATAGAAACTAGTATGGATTCATCGATACAAGGAAAACATGAAGAGATACAATTTGTGCTAGTTATATTCCTCCACAAATCCTAGGAACCTACACAACCAATTCAACGATATTTATTTCACGGAGTACAATTTTATTCAATTTAATTATTGAGTAAAGCTACTGATACTACAAACCCCCAAATTATCCTATTCCAGAATCCCAAGTTTAATAGGTTCTAGAGCAGAATACCTCTTTAAATTTGATTATAATCTCAATAACCAATTAGTAAAGATTAACAATGTTTATGGCATTGATCAACTTAAAATCAAGGGGACTCCCGACACTTGAGAAGTGATCACCCAAGGATTGTTCCATCAACGTAGTAGTTCGTGAGATAGTGTTTTAGGTTTTTGTGAACGTAAAGAAACTGATTATGGGAGGAATAGATTTGACCAGTGCTTGAACATATGTTACAATGTTTGGCTTAAGAGGTTGATTAAAAATTAAGAGTCCAAAGGCTGAGAAAGAAACAAAACCACCCCGCCCTATTGATCGTGCCCCAACTCATTCGTGGCAGCACCACCCGAAGCCCTCCTTAACTCCTGTACAGTTGCTCGAACGAGTCCAGCCAAAATGACAAAATTCGAGTATTACATGCAGTCTACAAGATGACACTTTTTCGGGATATACTTTCATATTCATGTATTTACACTTCCTCTGTTTTAAATTCCTTACCTATTTGACTTTGTGCAGTAAGATGACTCTTTGACGATATAGTTTTGCGATTTTGAAAAGTACATTGGTAACATATGTTATACTCCGTATTGTTAATATTCACTCCCGCTGATTCTTTAAAATCTTCCGCTTCTGAAATGGTACACTTAAAGAAATATTACAAAAGTAACACCTATAAAGCAAACGTAAAGAATCAAATGGAACGGAGGGAGTATTAAACAATAGTACAAAAGTAGAGAGTAAGAAAGTCGATGGGCCATATACATAAGAGAGGAGAAATACCAAATAAAGGAAAAGTGGAAGCTCTCAAAGAAAATGACTAAAAGGAAAATTGGAATCATATTCAATAGTCCATGACTGTCAGTCATTCTCTGCTGCTGCATACAACACACTTTCTCTTGATATCTATTTTTTCAAATAAAAATGCATCATATCCAATATCCCTAATTGTTGAGTTGATGCAGCTCGATGAAGCCGTTACCTTTGTCAGAGAAAATGTACAGAAGTTGCTCAATGTGGAAGATGTAAAAATCTTCCCTATCTCTGCGCGGTCTGCTCTTGATGCAAAACTTGCTGCAACTGGCGCTGATACAGATCACCAGGATTCACTGGTGTCCCAAGCTTACCCAAGCACTCAAGGATTTATTGAATTTGAAAATTTCTTAAATGGGTTCTTAGATCGTTCAACAACTGCTGGCCTGGAAAGAATGAAAATCAAGCTAGAAACACCTATAGGGATTGCTGAGCGTCTACTTTTCTCCTGTCAAACACTAGTGACTCAGGACTGTCGGTATGCGAAGAAGGACTTGATGTCTGTGAAGGAGTTAATGGGCACCACTCAGGATTATGCATTGAGGATGGATAGTGAGTACATTTCTTGGAAGCGGCAAATTTCCTCACTGGTACGAATTCCTAGAGGACTTCTGCTATTCACTACATACGTATTTAGGTCAATTTCCAAAAAAGCCCTTTTTTTACTAATATGCTTTGGTTTTAGGTTGTGTCAGAATCAAGCAAAATGGTTGCACTTCTTTTTATTGTGAAATAGCAGACTGGTAGCCATCTAAAGTGGTTCTCTAACTTCTTTTTATTGTTGTTATTGGTCATCTGGAAACAACTGCTGTTCTGAAGTGGAACTCATTTTGTGATAGCTACTTAAGGATTACTTATCATTGACTTCCCTGCTTTACTGAACCAAACTAATGAGGGCATTTGTGCTTTTCCATACTTCTCTAACCATGTCAGTTCATATTTCTTCTATTACTATTGGGCGCTGATTTGTTTTTGTGTGCAGGTAGAAAATACAAAACTGCGTGTCATCAAGCTTGTGGAGTCTACACTACAACTTTCCAATCTGGATCTGGCATTTTCATTAATTTCTAAAGGAGATAAATCTGCTCTACTTCCTGCCACGCAGAGTGTTCATGATGACATCATTAGCCCCGCTTTGTCTGATGCTCAAGTAAAAAGACTTTCTACTGATAACCATTACATTTTACTTCTTCCGTTTCGTGTTACTTAGAACATACGTTGACCCATTTCGATAAATATTTCCAAACGAACCCAATTTTGATAATTATTTAATTTTACGACATAATTAAAAAAAAAAAAAAACTCTAAAGTAAGACTTGATATGGAATCTAGTGTTCTTTTTCAAATTTCAAAGGGTAATTATTATGCTTAACTTATACTCCTTGTTACATTTCAAAATAAAAATTCTTAATTCTTGTACAACTTTCTAGAACAACATAAAAAGTAAAAAGGAGGGAGTGCTAGTTTTAGTTTTGATAATTTCTCTTTTGATTTGTTTGGGTCCAGTTATGCCATATCTGTATTTGACGTCTGTAGGGAGCAGTGTCATATCTCTTATCTTTATATTTGTAGAGCGTCTTTTTATTTTCGTTCCTTTTAACCAGCCTGCCAACCACTTTTTATTATTTCAATACTAAGTCCTCGATTACTTCTGTTGGACATGATATTTGTAACAGAGGCTCCTTGTGGATTATACTGCCTGGTTAAATGAGAACTATTCCCAGGAAGTTAAACGTTACATGGAAACACTTGAGAAAAGGTGGCCTTCGGCTGTTGACTCAGTCAAGCAGACGGATTATATCATCAAGTATCCACTCAAAGAAGTTGATTGGCAGAGTGTAAAGTCAATAGAGAAGTTTAGTGGAACTACTGCCTCAAAATTGTTTGACCAAGAAATTCGTCAAGTGGTGAGTTTACTGTCTTGAGTAGTTGAGTTGAGATCGGCTGGGTTCAATGCTTGTTTTGTGCCCTTTTTCCATATTACGTGAATCTGCATTATTACAAGAGTTTTTTTTGTCAAACACAACCTTTAATAAAAATGTTTTGTAAAACACCACTTTTAATTAAAAAGTTTGTGAAACACAACCTTTTAAAAAATTTGTTTGCGAAACACAACATTTTGGCCGGATTATAGTTATTTTAAGCGAATTCGACGGATAGTGTCGCACGTGCCTTGTTAGATTTATGGGAAAAAGACAAAGTTAACGAAGCACGTACGACACTATTCACTCTCCGAATTTGTTTTAAATTGTCAAAATCCAACAAAAATGTTGTGTTCCGCGAAAACATTTTTTTGAAGATTGTGTTTCACAAACTTTTTTATTAAAGGTGATGTTTCGCAAAACGTTTTTATTAAAGGTTGTGTTTCACAAAAAAAAAACTCTTATTACAATCAACATTCATTTTTTCTAAACTGTGTTTGGTGGGGAAGGTTGATCCCTTGATGTACAAAGCCTTTCCTCTTCCGCGTGCGCGTGTCAGCGTGTGTGTGGATGAGTGTCTGTACTCAACCATTAGGATTGGATAATTAGATTTTTTTTGTTCTTATCACATTAAATTATTATTTTAATTTGTAATAAATTGTTGTTGATTTATCATTGGCTATTCATACTATCTTCTAACTCACTCAGTACTTTGGTGTGATTATGAATTCTGAAACGATTAATCTAGGTTAAATGGATTAGTTTGGTTATGTAGATTAGATGGCCCAACATGTTATACAAGTAGAGTGGTCCGAAACTGTACACCTTTCATAAACTGTACACAAATATGGATCCTAAACCACTTCTAAAATAAGCTATTTTAGGGCTTGTTTGGATCGAGAGATTTAGAGGGAAAGGAATGGGAGGGAGAGTAGGGATATGAAATCCCTTGTTTGGTTAGCAAGTATGAGTGGAGGGAAATGGAGGGGGAGTGATTTGGGGTATCCATTTCCCTCGGCATTAACTTCTTCTCCACTACAGGAGAAAATTGTATCCAAACACTCTCTACTTCCCCCTCCCTTTCTCTTCTCTACCTTTCATTTCCCTCTTTTTTCCTCCCCTCCCCTCCCTTCCCTTCCCTTTCAATTTTGCTATCCAAACAAGCCTTTAGTGTCTCCCATAAGTGGCTACTGGCAGTAGTGTGTATGATTATCAAATTAAAATAAGAAGTTTTTTGATACTGAATAATAGTTTGTGTTATTTGTATCTACTTAATGTTTTTCTTTCTGCAGTTTCTTGTAGCTTTTGGAGGTCTAGGGGCTGCTGGATTAGCTGCATCACTTCTCACATCAGTGCTATCTACTACAGTAGAAGATCTTCTTGCACTTGGGCTTTGTTCTGCTGGAGGGTGATATATCTTTTCTGACTTGTTTTTTGCCGTTTACGCATTGTTTTTTCCAACGAGTTTCAAAGTAGGGTAAAAACAAAGAAACAGTAAATAAAACGAGTTTCAAAGTAGGGTAAAGACAAAGAAACAGTAAATAAAACCCAAGATTTGATTTACAAAACCATTCAGTTCTTCCAGGTCATCCTTCAGCCTAAGTGGCGCACTGGCGCTGATGATTGTGGTTTAAATTATCCTTTGTACTTATAACCCTGTGTTTGCTAACTTTTCCGCAGTAAAGGCGATGGAAATGTATTTCTCTGTGCATGTGTTCGATATCTTGGTTGATGGAAAGCATAAACCATCTCTAGTTGGGGTTCATAATCAATCAGCTTGTCTAACTTAGCATTGTGTGTGCTGTGAGCTGTGACCGCATTTCGTAGTATTAGCATAGTCTATCCACCCAGCACATTCCTGTAACACAGTTCCTTTGAAATGCCTTCGCTGTTGCTAAATTGTTAACCAACTCTATGAAGAAATCTTTAATTTTACTATTTGGAGATTATGCAACTATCTTTGAAGAACGTATTAGCATCCTTTTGTAGTTATTGCCACATACTGTGGTAATGATGTTGACTTAATTACCTTTTTTGCCTCTCGGAAGTCTCAGATTTTTTTTTTTACCAACACTTTTTAACTTCATTTTGACCCTGAAAATGTGTGTTTATTATTTCTATTATTTTACTACTATTGTGCCTTTTTATCTGACTGTTTTATTGGTGACTTGACGGTTTTAGAGAGTGTTTCATGTTAACCACCCCCAAATCTTTTGGGACCAGGGGTCTGATCATCTGATGATGTTGTTGCTGTAGAAGTCTCTTGTAAGGTGGTTTTACACTAAATATTGAAAATGCCGCTTGTAATTACCCAAATATCCCTAAAAGGAAACTTTACAGCAAGTACTTTCTTTAGGGTGTTTTCTAAGATAAACGAAATGGTAGTAACTTAATGGTTAAGACAAAGGTATTGTGTATAATGGGGCACTGGTTCGTATGCCTCTCCCATTTGTATTGGACTTCCCTTGTGATTCGTTTGACAAAAAAAGGTGCTTAAGGAATGAATATGCTGGTTTGTGCTATTTTAAAAGCTTGAAATATACTGCTCGCATGTGGGGCTGTGACTAATCAATCCTTGTGTTTGTGTCAGCTTCTTGGCAATTTCAAGCTTCCCAGCTCGTAAACAAATGGTGGTAAACAAGATAAAGAGCATTGCAAATGTGGCGGCACAAGAAGTTGAAGAAGCTATGCAGAAGGATCTCGTCTCAACAGTTAAGAGTTTAGAATACTCGGTAGCCAAGATTGGCAAACCCTTTGAGGAGGCAGCGCAACAAAGATTAGACCGGTTATTGGATACTCAAGACCAACTTACAGATATCGAGAAGAAACTGAAAACTTTACAGGTTGAACTTCAAAATTTGCATGTATCCTAAAACAAAGGCCATCATAGAGACCTCAGATTTTTGTAAGTGATCCACAACGCCAGACTTCCTTAAGTTTGTTTTTGTGAATATATATATATATATATATATATATATATATATATATATATATATATATATATATATATATATATATATATATATATATATATATATATATATATATATATATATATATATATATATATATATATATATATATATATATAGTGAATTTATATCATATATATATATCTAGTTTGACACAATTATGTCCTGATTGAAATATAATAATAGGGCTGCTGCCTGTCATTTTTGAGCGTATTAAAATTACTACGTCTTACAGGGTGCAAACATGTCAGTTTTTAGTGCTTTGCGTGAATGCAGGTGAAATCTTGTACTCCGTATGCATTATTTGCTACTAGAAAATAGATTGGAATAATGCCAGTGAAGTTTATTCTACTGTTTCTTAGATTCTTTATCAGTACGGAGTATCTGTTGCTAACCTTTCTTTTCTGTCTATTCCAAACAAAAATTGCCTTGTTTTGTGGGGATTATTGACGACTGCCACATGTGGTAGTTCTACAGAAAACATTTTTGTCCTAATAAGCATAACTGGCTAAGGGGTTGATCAAATGCGTTTTGTGTCAGGTACTCAGGTTGTTTAAAGTTAGTATAAATGAAGTTGTCGTGTTTCACATGTCTAGTTTCAGGTCTACCCACTATTTTGCGTGGCTGATTCAAATGTTATGCATTGTTGTCACTCCATGTGGTTTGAGTAGGATTGTTTCTGGTATCTGGTTTGGATGTTTTTTGTTCAGTTACATACTTGCATCTGTTTTAAATTTGCATCGGTTTTGCCAAAATACTCGGTATGATTGTAAGGTTCTCTTTGACAGCTAGATGAGCTGACATTGATTAGTGAGTACGAGATTTGCTCACTTTGTTGTGCTTACTCCATTGTATGTTATATTGTTATTAGGTAAAGATGGCTAATAAGATCAACTTTGATACCCTGATATTCCAGGGCCTCTTTACTCCTTGAGCACGTAGGCTTTTCATTATTACCAGCAATGAACGGCTTGAGATGCGTTTGCTCAAGATGTAACTTGTATTAATTCTTTTTATTGATTTTGAAGTTTACGTCATAAAGAGTCGTTTTGAAGTGGGTCATTGCAGCATCCGACGTGGTTCAGGTGATTATTTATGGGTCGAGAGTTGAGTTGGGTTACAGAGGTTGCACTAGTTTTTTCAGAGCCCCAACGCTTCGCAGTAGTTAGTTGTAGCTGTGTCATGAGGTGTTAAAGGAAGAAGGGAGATGAGAATTTGGAGAGAAAAGATCAAAAGAATGAGAAGTTTGTTAGTATTGATTTTGAATAAATTCGTCAATGAGCTACTGTACATCATTTGTCGTCATAGATATAATAGGCTGCAAGTAACAACCTTTCCATAAGTTGTACTACCAACTCGATTGTTGTAACTAATTATTACTAACAAGTAACAACTTTTCCCGCCGCCATTGCCTTGCAACATGAGTAAGTCTCCCTTGAGTTGTGTATATGGTTGGATAAAGCAAACTTAGGAAGTAGGAAGTTGTTCGTCCTTTTCTACCTAAATGATTATCGTTTGACCTGTCACAAACTGATATATTCGTCCCAAACAATAATTTGCGTTGCAACATATCTTGAAAAAGACTTGCCCTAGAGTCCGTGCTCTGAGTTTGTGTTGTTTTCTAATTGACTTCTGTCGCTTCTGATTACCAAAAAAAAGGATGTGCTCTGAACTTGAACTTCTCTACTGGTTCCCAAATAGCTTCGGAAAAAAGTTCGCTGCCCCGTACTTCAAATCCTAGATCTGCTTCCGCTTGTGTATATAGGTGGATTCGACAAACCTAGGTGTATATAGACATTTCCAACTAATTTCTTTGGTATGTCTTAATGTTTCTTTCTCGATTTACGTGTCAATCATAAATCACCCAAATGTCTATTCAAGTACGCGTTGCAAGGTATTCAATGCATCCGAATTGGTCTGAATCTATACAATAACACACAAAAACGGTAATGTCGACATTCTAATATGTAATATCAATATCACACTAAATATACATGGAATACGAGATACGAAATTATGTATATAAATTACACTCATCAAGTTCATAGAGTCACAGGTTAATTAAGAACTGAGGTTAATTAAGAATGAATAAGTTATGAATGTGTCGAATCTATTGGTGATCTTGTGTGTTGATACTAGTGCATGACATATGATTATGTTATCTTTCATTAGTGATTATGATTCTTATTCAAACATAATAATCATGACTAGGAAAACATCTAGTTGTTCAACACTCGTTGTGGACTAATGTGGAGTATCTAGACCCCCTTCTCAGGTCTTATAAACTGGTGCGCGTTGAATGCTGTTTGAGAACGATGTGTGATGAGAGATACCCATACTTGTTTACGGTTGTTTGGTTCGAGAGTGAAATGAAGTATAATGGTATGAAGGTGGAATGAAATTAGAAACTTGAGGTTGGGGTGAGAGTTGTGATTCCAAGGGTTTGAAGTGAATTTACAACCTCTCGGAGTTTCAACTCCATTCCTAAATACTCCAACCTAACACCGGAATGGATTGCATCCACTCCAATTCATTACTAAACCTCCAACTATAACACCCCAAAATTTTCAATTTTAGTTTAAACCCAAATTCCATATAATGTACTCCATCCATTTTATTCATTTGTTTGCTTTTATATTCATGTATTAGTATTTTAGCCAATAACAAACAAAGGAACCAGACGGATAAATTTATAGAAGTAGTTTGTTATGTTAATGACGGGTCAGATTTGGTCGAGTGTTTTCGCCACCCTTACTCTATTACGAGTATTTATTTATTTATAGTACGAGTATTATTTATTGGATTCCCGTTGTATTAAAATCCGGATTATTACATTTGTGTAATTGTGATTGGTTTCAAATAACTTTTTCTTTTTTCCTTCAAATTGTTTAGTTTTGAACCCAAAAAAAGTGAGTTATAGACGGGCCAACATAAGCTCCGCGCCTCCGCAGTGAGGAAGAAGATAACAGACATACAGTACTCGACTACCACTGCCACTGCCACTATCACTAGTACTCCGCAGATCGAATCTCTCTCTCTCTCTCTCTCTCACCCCCGTCCTCTCTTCCCCACCTGCAAAACCCCCAACAAAACCCTAAATCACCCACACACAGAGAGAGTGGCACTGCTACTGCTACTAGCATCGCAATGACGAAAGTGTACGGCACCGGCACCTACGACTTCAAGCGCCACCACGTCGCCGAGTACCCCGTCGACCTTCACAAACCTCCCGATTCCTTCCCTCTCTCCACCGCCTCCGCCCCCACCTCCATCACCCTCTGCGACATCCAGCGCGACCGCCTCACCCAAATCGCCGCCGCTACCTGGCTCCCTTCCTCCTCCGCCTCCGCCTCCGCCGCCAAGCCTTTCGACCCCGACCTCGTCGACCAAATCTACCGCACCGACCTCACCGTCAAGTCCCCCGGTAAGAAGACCGTCCCCTTGCAGCGGGTCATGATCTTGGAGGTTAGCCAGTACCTCGAGAACTATCTTTGGCCCAATTTCCATCCCGAGACCGCCACTTTCGAACATCTTATGTCCATGATTCTTATGATTAATGAGAAGGTCTGTTGAGTTATCTTCTCTAACTTAGGGTTTGACTGTACTTGATTCTTATGCTTGTTGTTTTGTGAATTCTTATTGTTGGAATTGGGGTTTTGGTGTGTGCAGTTTAGGGAAAATGTGGCGGCGTGGGTGTGCTTTCATGATAGGAAGGATGTCTTCAAGGCCTTCTTAGACCGAGTTCTTCACCTTAAGGATCAGGTTTCTTCCTTTCTCTTTCCGATTTTTGTTCATTCATTTGTTTTATTGCATTTCTATTCATGCACTTCGCAGTCCCTCCTCCCATTTATATTACGGCCTTCCCTCTTCGTTTATCCCAATTTAGGGTTCACTTAGGATGGAGGGAATGAATAGGAGGTAATGAAGCTAAAATGAACTGAAAAATGGAGGAGAGTAGTGATGGCGTTGAGCGGAATTATTGAAAAAAAGTCTAATATAGCCTCTTTTGGGGAAATAATTACTTCCCTCTCCCCAAGTAATTTGTTACTCCCATATGAGGATAATTGTTCCTCCTTCACCTCCCTTTACACCATAAAATACCACCTATGTCCTCCAATTTCTTCTCATCTTGAGCTCCATTATACCTTAATAATTTTCCTTCATCCCAAGCAACCCCTTGTCTAGTATTCCCTCATGGCATGTTTGGGAACTTGGATTTGGATTTGAATTCCGGATTTGAAATATTTTGAGTGTTTGGAAACCCTGGGATTTGGATTTGAAATTCTAACCAAATCCAATCTAGTTCAAATTTGATTTTCTCAAATTCCTAGTAGATGGGTAGTCATTTCAATTCCGTCACTTGTCGTTTCTTTGTTTTTTCGCATAATTTTGTCGTAGTATTTGTTTTTCTTCATTTTTTTTCCGTATTTGAACATTTACATTTTTCTAATGAAAAATTTTAAAAAATAAAAATTGCTGAACTTGACCCGACTTCACCCGCCCGAAATCCAAATCCAAGGGTACCCAAACACCATTTTGGATTTGGATTTGGATTTGAATTCTAGAAATTCAAATACAGGAATTGAATTCTTGATATTCAAATCAATTCCGAGTACCCAAACGCAACCTCAATTCATTTCCAAATGTCCCATTTACTTCTTGGACACTATTCAAAGTTAAAAAGAGAATTTTTGACTCTCGACAATTTATAAGAGAAAATATAGTCACGTGGTTCTTCTTTGTTATGAGTCAAACTTTTATACTTCTGTATAATGTGTAGCTAAGTATCTTATCGTTTAAAAGAGTGCCTTGGCATGTCTGGCAAAAGCAAGTGAAACATTTGGAAATGAATGGAGGGAGTAACGTCCTAGTAGGTTCAGTTTGTCTCAACTAGTTCAAAACCATCTAAGCATTATGCCCACTTTAGCCGAAAAAAAGGGGGCCTAAATATAGTCGGAGGAAAAAGTGAACGTCTATTATTGTCCTTACTCAAGTATACACTACTCTCTCCATCTTAATTAAATTGTTCTACAAGCGCCACTGAGTGAAGTTATTTTTGAAACTTCTTTTAAAAACATTTCAGAAAAAGAAGGCAGTAGGATATTTGTTAGGCTGTAGACAGCTTTCTTCGGAATGACTTGTTTGGGTATAATAGCTAATGGTCTGAGAGTGACTGTGTGATTGTTGTTGTTTTGGTATATTGGTTATCTGATTAAATATCTCGTTAAAGACTTGGTGAGCTTTACTTATTTTCTAAACTTGCAACAAATGTCAGGAGTTGTACAAAATGTTTGATCTTGCCTTACATATTATAGGCTGCCTCCCATGTGTGATATACATTTTCTTTTCATTTCCTATTTGTTGAGTTTGTCATATCACTTGCAGCTTAGTAATTTAATCGAAGTTCGTGAACATTGTCTCTGAGCTTTCAACTTGTTCTACTGGTTATATAGGTCAATTTTATAGCTACAATTTTTTTGATGGGCTTGCTCAAGTATGTGTTGATTGAGTTATCTTTATTTAATACTCATTATGCTATCTTCTGGCCAGGGAGATCGCTTCAGTATTGCAGAAAAGACCAACTATTTGGTTTTTATGATCAATGCTTTTCAGGTGCATACTCACACTTCAATTTCTGCTTGTTAGTGAGTGTTATCTTTGCAATCTTTTTTTGTCTTTTCTCGTTAATATCTTATAACTCACATGAACCTGCAGAGCTTGGAGGATGAAGTTGTTAGTGAGACTGTTCTAAGGCTGGCCGGTCTGCAATGCTGGCATAGCTTGTCATTTGGCCGCTTTCAGGTGAAATTTGGTTACAGAATTATGATCATTTCATTGTCATTTTTTTTCAAAGGAATGCTGAAACTGAATTTGCTGCTTGTTAGATGGAACTGTGTCATAATCCAAATCTGATAAAGAAATGGAAAAAGATGACAAAAGTAGAAGCCAAAAAGGCTAAGAAACGAGGAGAGAACTATGATCCCTTGAGTTCTGTGGAAGCAACTTTTTTAAAAAATCTGTTTGAAGAATTCCTAGAGGTATGGCATTGTTTTATATACTGTTATGTTAAACTAACCTTACCTCTAGTACTTAACACATTTTACTTTAGGTGCTCAATTCAAAGGTGTTCCACAGTGATGATCCAGAAAATCTCGACGGTGGCAACTTTGGAAAAGTTGATGATGCTTGTGTCTTATACTGCGAAAGATTTATGGAGTTTCTTATTGATTTATTGAGCCAACTGCCAACAAGGAGGTACGTGAAATTGCTTTTATCTTTTTCTCAAAATTGTCTCCTTTCAAATACTGGACATTATATATCTACCTTTTAGATTGTTCATTTTAGAAGATATGTAATGGAAAATACATTATGGGAAATGAAACTCAACTTCAGATTGTTGAAGATTGGAACATCATATCAATCACGACTGCTATGGTGAAATATGCTCACTTTGTAATGCTTATGGGCATCGCCACACAAGCATGCTATTATTTTTAGGCGATATTGGCTGCATTTAACGAGATTTGGCCACTAGCGCTACCAAGACCAATATTTAATACTACGGGCCAAGGTGTAGTGAAGGGAGCAAATCTGTCATCCAAATCTTTCCTATGTTGGATTGTTTCAAGAATTTTAGTTGGGTTTACCGGAGGTAATAATATCCCTCCATTTCCATCCAATTCACTTCCCTCAAACCCAACCTTATCGTAGAGCAGGTCTCTTCTCCTTTCCCTACCATTCAGAATCGCTCGAAAGTAGGTTTAGCATATGAGAATGACTCTTAGAATGAATAGTTGTTGGAGAGTGCGATTGTCTAATGAACCAACATATACAATACGAAAAATATGTTACGACATGATAGAGGCTAGGGAGAGGTGTGCTGCCTGTGCCACTTTTTTGTGTGCCATTTTTTCGATAAGTTTGCTGCTTCTGCCAGTTCTGAACTTCTGGTATAAGCAATGGAAGTCCTTTTGTTTCCGCTAATTTTTGCATTTATTCTACTTATCAAGACCTTATAAGATTGTTATAGTCATTCACATTTCCTTCGGTACATTATTTTCTGTTAGAGCCCATGAAATTTTAGTGAGGGTTCGCCTAAGATGTCAGTCACCGGCATTCTCAGGTAAGATTTGATCAATTTGAGCACTTGTAAGGTGTCACATGCTGGTTATGAGGGATTTGAAGAAGATTTGTTGAGACAAACATGGAGTTGTAATGTATCGTAGGTCAGTATGGCTGTTATTGCAACATCAATGTGTTGTTGGGTTTCTAGAGCCTAGTTTCACCTGCAATCGTTGATACACTTAGAGAGGAACCTGACATATAGGGTATATGGTATACTCCCTCCGAGTTTCTAACATTGCCCCGTATTCCTTTTTGGGCTGAGTTTGATCTTTTACCCATTTGCCATTTTAGGCCATAAATGTGTGGTTCACATTCACCCACCCATTTATCTCTCTTCCTTCTTCTTTTTTTAACCACTCATTTTTCCTTCCTTATTTTCCACCCCATAAAGAAACGGGGCAATCATAGAAACTCGGAGGGAGTATATGTGTTTGGGTATGGAAGCCGAAAGTTTAAGTTAAGATAATCCAGCCATTTGAAGTATCTAACGCAAGAGAGTTGTGGCTGCGGTTGCGTGGTTGACCTGCATTTACCAATTTACTTTCGGTAGGATTTTCTTTTTCGTTTTATAATGAGAGTTTTCAGTACTATGCGTTCATTTGCTGTTTGTACCTACTGAATTGGATGCACTGGAAATTGGGCTCCTGTCTGAGCCCTACTCTGAGCCCAAAGTAGGGCTATTTTCGTATCTCGAATGAAATGATCTGATATGATCTATGATAATTTGGTTGGCTTGTTCTGGCCTAACTCAAAAGAAGCGTAAAGAATGGCGGTTATTTCTTTTTAAGAGAAGATTCTGGACCGAGGGAGGGAAATTGCTAGATTGCTTGTGGCTGGCGTTCCCTGGTGAGGACCAAGGAGGATGTCTTTTAGGGTTTTCATAAGCTTCCACCTTACTGCAGTTTTGCTGGTTCTTATTGGAGTGGTACTGACTGCAGATTGATTGGGGTTGAGGAGTTAGGAAAGAGAAGAAATGGATTTTACTCTCAGGGTGGGATGGGGTGACCAACACCTTGTGCTTGCTTCACGAACATGATTTGAATTGGCGGAGAAGTTTGTTGATATCTACCTTTTCATTTTTCCTGTGGTGGTTTCTTGAGCCACTTATGGCGGTTTGCAATATTTCATGTATCTATTAGCATTTTGACTTAGTAAACCTATTAAAAGATGGCGGTGGTTGTTTTGATCATGTATAATTTTTTTGCCTTCTGTTTTTTTTTTTCTTTTTTTTTCTGTATAATCTTGTACGTCTATCATGTAAATTATCAAATTTCATTTACTTTTCATATTTTGTTTTGAATTGTTATTGGCACCTCATATTTTTTGCATTTATGCATCCATCTGAAATCGTTTGCTATTGGGTTGGGCGTTACAGATACTTGAAGCCTCTTGTCGCTGATGTTGCTGTAGTTGCTAAATGTCACTTAAGTGAACTTTACACGCATCAGAGGGGAAAGTTGTTTTCGCAACTTGTTGACTTGTTACAGTTCTATGAAACTTTTGAGATCAATGATCATGAAGGGACACAGTTAACTGATGATGAGGTTCTTCAAGCTCATTATGACCGCTTTCAGTCTTTTCAGTTGCTTGCATTCAAGAAAATGCCAAAGGTCTGTATATTCTGATAGTTGCAAACAACAGTCTTTAGAAAGGGAAATTTTATCCATTCAAATAATGTTTGTTGTATTCTGAAGTGACCCAAAGTTGACAGTAGTCCTTGAAGAGACTAATTCCTATTTTTGCTAATGTTGTACATTCATCTTCTTTTCTTCAGTTGCGGGAGCTGGCACTAGCAAATATTGGTGCAGTAGACAAGCGTGCTGATCTCTCGAAAAGGCTGTCTGTTCTTTCTCCTAACGAACTAAAAGATTTAATTTGTTCTGAGGTATTGTTTCTGGTTAAGTTATGGATTAGTGTTAGGTCATTGAGTTTACCATTTCGCTTGCTCCTCTTGACCAAGGTTCTAAATTGAAGTTTGTTAGAGCCTGTCTCAACCTGCCTTTGGCCTGAGAAAGAAATTGTCTTCTATTGTTTGAGTTTTTTTGGTTACTGACATCTTATACACCTTTTTTTTCCTTCAGCTCAAACTCATCTCAAAAGATGATCCATGGTCCGATAGAGTTGATTTTCTTATTGAAGTCATGGTATCCTTTTTTGAGAAACAGAAGTCTCAGAAGGAAACGATAAATGCACTTCCACTCTACCCAAATGAGCAAATAATGTGGGATGAAAGCCTTGTACCTAGCATTAACTACTCAGGAGAAGGATGCCTAGCTCTCCCTAAACTGAACTTACAGTTTTTGACCCTTCATGATTACCTCTTGAGAAACTTCAATCTTTTTCGTCTTGAGTCAACATATGAAATTCGAGAGGATATTCAGGAAGCTGTTCCTCACCTTCTTCCCTCCATCAACAGTGAGGGAGAGACGGCTTTCCGTGGATGGTCGAGAATGGCTGTTCCCATAAGAGAGTTTAAAATAACGCAGGTTAAGCAGCCTAACATTGGGGAGGTAAAGCCAGCAGCAGCTACTGCAAATATTACATTTAGCATTGCCAGCTATCGAGCTCACATACGATCAGAATGGGATGCACTCAAAGAGCATGATGTTTTGTTTCTGCTTTCTATACGCCCTTCTTTTGAGCCATTGAGCGAAGAGGAAGCTGATAAGGCAACTGTCCCACAAAGGCTTGGGCTTCAATATGTTCGTGGGTGTGAAATAATGGAGGTTCGAGATGAAGAAGGAAATCTAATGAATGATTTCACTGGGAGAATCAAACGGGACGAGTGGAAGCCTCCCAAGGGTGAATTGAGAACTGTTACTGTTGCACTAGATACAGCACAATATCACATGGATGTGACTGATATCGCGGAGAAAGGGGCTGAAGATGTGTATGGGACTTTTAATATTTTGATGCGTAGAAAACCCAAGGAAAACAACTTCAAGGCTATTTTAGAATCCATACGAGATCTTATGAATGAAACTTGCATAGTTCCTGATTGGCTACACAACATTTTCTTGGGTTATGGAAATCCTTCGGCTGCACAATGGACTAACATGCCTGACCTCTTGGAGACGGTTGATTTCAAGGACACTTTTCTTGATACAGATCACCTGAAAGAAAGCTTTTCTGAGTATCAGGTATGTGTGATGTTTCCAAGAATGTACTCGAGCACTATATTTTCGACCTATATTACAACTTCGTTTTTTTGCACCTCTTCAGATTTCCTTTGTCAAGCCAGATGGTTCAGAGAACATGCATCCAGAGCCGCCATTTCGAATCAAGCTTCCCAAGACGCTAAAAAGCAATCCTCTAGCTCTTCCTGGCAATAAATGCAATGCAACTGTGCCCGGTGATGATAATGGTTTGAAAGTTCCGGAAAGGCTTGTTGTTGAGACATATGTTCCTCCAAATCCAGGCCCTTATCCCCAGGATAAGCCCAAACAGAATTCTGTCAGATTTACCTCTACACAGGTACTTGCTACTGTGCTTTTGTTTGTATTCCCTCTGGTTTTTTTTCTCCCCACTTCTCAAATTATGCAGGAAAAAAAAATCGAAAAGTGGATGAAAATAATAAACGAAGGGGTTTTTGTAATACCCATATTTGGCTTATAAATTGTAAGATACTCCGTAAGTTGCAACTAGCTCTGATTGAAATAGTATGTGCTGGGATTGGAAAACATCTTCTTTGCCGTTTGATGAAGCTAAACATGTTGATGTCTATTTAAAGATTAACGGCGCAGAACATACTATGTCAATTTTTTTTGTGAAAAGTTTAACTGAAAATTTGATGAAGCTAAACATGCTGATGTCTATTTAAAGATTAACGGCGCAGAACATACTATGTCAATTTTTTTGTGAAAAGTTTAACTGAAAATTCAAATAGTTAACATTTGTCTGAAATCTCAAAAATTTAAAATTTGTTTTTCTTTTGCAAAAAGTCAGTAACTTTGTCTAATAACTCAATAACTCTAATCTAATTTTGAGCCCATTCACATATTAATTCACAGACACAATACCTTCTAAAACTCTTTAACATTGCCTAGAATCTCAATAACTCTTGTACTCAGTTAATCTTTACATAAATCAAGATTTCAAGAGCTTAATTCAAAAGTTCATAACTGTCTAATTTTTCATTAACTATGTCTTAAATGAAATCTAAATGATGCTCAAGAAAGTCTTATACAAGCTCAAAAACTTTCTGTTTTTTGGAAACATCAAAGACTATGAGAAGAACTTTTGTGAGAAAGCTAGTTAAAAATTCTGCAATCAATCTAAAATAATTTTGAACAACCTTTCTTCAACTACTTACAATACATAAAATTAATGGCGCTTAAGAACTATACATACTAGTTCGGGCCCTTCAGGGACTTTGTTTATAAGCTCAAAATGTCTTAAAAGTTGGATTGATTGTAGCCTTGTAGGTATAGCCAGTGGTATGATATTGATACTAGACTACATGCACATGACCAGAAATAAGGGTTTTGATTGCCTCTGGCCAATCAAACATTCATACTAAGCCATGTAAAAGTATTGGGTACGACCAAGTTGATCTTGCTTTTCTATTTAAGCGCTTTTAGGAAGAATGATGATGGGCAAACAAGTCCCATGGAATCCCTTTACGAGTTACCAGAGCCCTGTATTTATCTGTTATGTTTTTTCTCCAATGGCCGAACATGTGAATTATGATAGTTAATCTAATGCTTTTCCATCTCGATATGTAGGATTTACTGTCATATTAGTTTGTCTTTTCAAAAGCTCTTGCCTTACTGATTGATGAGCACAAATGGAGTATACCTTCCCGACAAAAAAATTCAGATATAATTTCTGCTAATATTTTGTTTAAACTTATCAGATAGGAGCAATCATATCCGGTGTTCAGCCTGGGCTGACAATGGTGGTAGGTCCACCAGGTACAGGTAAAACAGATACAGCTGTTCAGATTTTGAATGTTCTCTATCACAATTGTCCTACTCAAAGGACATTGATTATTACTCATTCGAATCAGGCGTTGAACGATCTTTTTGAAAAGATAATGGAGGTAAATCTTGCTCCTTAGTTACATACTGGTACAAGTACAACAGATAGCTAGGATGATGATCTAATTCCTTCTGCTCTTTTGATCAGAGAGATGTGCCTGCTCGGTATCTTCTTCGACTAGGACAAGGCGAGCAGGAATTAGCGACTGATCTAGACTTTAGTCGTCAGGGTCGTGTTAATGCAATGTTGGTGCGACGATTGGAACTGCTTGGTGAGGTAGAGCGGCTAGCAAGATCTCTAAAGCTCCCAGAGGATGTAGGCTATACTTGTGAAACTGCTGGATACTTTTGGCTACTTCATGTTTACTCACGGTGGGAGCAGTTTCTTGCTGATTGTGCTGATAATAAAGATAAGTCAACATATGTTCGAGATCGTTTCCCATTCACCGAATTCTTTTCTAACGCACCCCAACCAATTTTTAATGGTGATTCCTTTGATAAAGACATGCGGGCTGCAAAAGGATGTTTTCGTCATCTGAAAACTATGTTTCAGGAGCTCGAAGAATGCAGGGCATTCGAGTTACTCAAATCGACGGTCGATAGGGCAAATTACCTTATGACTAAACAGGCAAAAATAGTTGCAATGACTTGCACACATGCAGCTCTTAAGAGGAAGGACTTCCTCCATTTAGGATTCAAGTATGACAATCTACTGATGGAAGAAAGTGCACAAATATTGGAAATTGAGACTTTTATCCCAATGCTTCTTCAAAGGCAAGAAGATGGCTATGCACGTCTTAAACGTTGCATTTTAATTGGTGATCATCATCAATTGCCTCCTGTTGTTAAGAATATGGCTTTCCAGAAGTATAGCCACATGGACCAGAGTCTGTTTACCAGGTTCGTTCGTTTGGGTATTCCATATATCGAGTTAAATGCCCAGGGTAGAGCACGGCCTAGTATAGCCAAACTTTATAACTGGCGATATAGAGAGTTGGGAGATCTTCTTTCTGTAAAGCAAGGTAGTATCTTCCAGAGGGCAAATGCTGGCTTTTCTTACGACTACCAGTTAGTGGATGTGCCGGACTATCATGGGAAAGGTGAATCTGCACCATCACCCTGGTTTTACCAAAATGAGGGAGAGGCTGAATACATTGTTAGCGTTTATATTTACATGCGCTTATTGGGCTATCCTGCTAATAAGATCTCTATATTAACAACCTATAATGGTCAGAAGCTCCTCATACGCGATGTTATCAGTAGAAGATGTGTTCCCTATGACTTTATTGGGCCCCCAAACAAGGTAAGTTGGATATCTTAGTCTTGACTCTCGCTCACTAAATGTTGAATTTTTCGGAACTTCTAGTCTTATACGGCCATAACTACTACCACGAGTTTAGAAAGTGGTGATTTTTCTTAAGGCCACATAAAGTCTAATCAATTTGAAAAGAAAACATCTGTCATTTTTTTGAACCCGTGACCATGGGTTTTAGACGGCCAAAGTTGTTTGTTCAAAAGGAGGGATACATCTTAGAAAAGGAAAAAGCATAGGGTACCACGTTGATTATCCCATTTATTAATTTTATTCCGCCTGTCATTTCAGGTCGCAACAGTCGATAAGTTCCAAGGTCAGCAAAATGACTTCATTCTATTATCCCTTGTGCGAACTCGTTTTGTCGGTCATTTGCGGGATGTCAGAAGATTGGTTGTGGCAATGTCTCGTGCAAGACTCGGGCTTTATGTTTTCTGCCGTCGTTCCTTATTCGAGCAGTGTTATGAACTACAGCCCACGTTCCAACGTCTTCTTCAGAGGCCACATCAACTTGCATTGAACTTGTCTGAATATGCAACTTATACGGATCGTCATGTCGAGGAAACTGGGCCAGTTTATCTTGTTAGTGGTGCGGAAGAGATGGGAAATATTGTCAACTCGAAAATGCATGAGGTTTACCAGGTATGGTAATTGTTTTTAGCTCTGTTTTTGCATGTTTGTTCTCAGTTTAATAGGTGTTGGAGTCCTGTGATTTTTTGTATAGTTCCTCTGTATTTGTTCGACAGTTAGGATAGCCAGTATCTTGAGTCCATTCCCCAAGAAGGGAAAAGAAAGTGCCTCAAAGGCGCCCTCGCTTATAGTAGGGAAAAAACTGCCACCCCCTATAATTCTTCCTGTCCTCCCCTTTGTCACTACCATAAGGCACAAACAGCCCTATTATCCGTCCAGATCCGGTCACCTTCCCCTACCACAACTGGTCATCACCAGCCGTATACTCAGTCCCCAGCAACCTCCCCGACCACCATTTCAGGAGACCTGTACTCTCCTCACTTTTCCTCTGAGCTCAATTGAAAATCACCCACCTCCCACCATCAGCCAACTTCTTCCATTACCACCACCAACCAATTCTTTGTCCATATACGAAAGTCACCCAAGCCCTGCCTTTTTGATATCCTCCACCACCACTGTAGCCCATCCACCTCTGGCCACCTGCTCTTCAAATGAGCCACTACCTTCTTGCACCATAATAGGTGGGTTAGTGGATTCCTGGGCCGATCGTGGAGGCGTTTTAGCTTGTCTGTTGACTGTGGGTGCTCATCTATTCGAAAGATCAGAACCATCAACGACAAATCGACAATGTTAACCTTTTCTTTTAATATATGCTTCTTTCTTATCACAGGCAAGGACGGTTAGTCATCGTTTCAACCCATCCTATATTGGCCAAGAAGACGCACCAATTGCTGAAGCAGCTCCGTCTGGTCAGCAGGACTCAGTAAGCGACATGGACACAGATGTATCTACACTAGCAAATGGTGAGGCAAGTGATACCCATCCCGAAAATAAACCGGAGAAAGTTTCTGTTGGAAATGGTGATTTGCAGCCAGAAAACAATGAGAAGTCAGATTCTGAAGTGATGGCTGATGGTGATGTCGACGCTGCTGCGACCAATATGGAAGAGTGAGCAAAACACGTTTGAAGTGTCGGAGACCTGAACCACAGCACTAGAATTGCTGCTTTGTTCTTAATGAATGCTAATTTATAGGCAGGGCATCATTAGAATTCCTTGACAAAGCTGTTTTTGGTGGGCGACTTACGGAGTGAGTAGTTGTACACTTGTACCAATAGGGATGAAAACGTGATTGTAAAAGTCGGATTTTGCCTATTTGAAGAAGATAACAGAATGTTTGACAGGCTGAAGTTTTTTATTCAGCATGTAAGTTCAGTTTATAGAAGTTAGCTAAGTTTTGCCACTTCAACAGCGACGATTGGAATGCGATTATATTGTGCGTTTAGATGGACAAAAAAAAAACTAGGGATTGCAAAAGTTGATCCCAAGCTCTTGGGTTTGTTCTTAAAAACCAAACATGCCATCTGAGAATGGGTACAAGTTCTCAGTGAAAACCAAAAGTCCTCCTGAAATTTGAGTAGCAGCTAATCCAAGTCATTTATGTAACACGGGTTCCTAGTTTTCCTCCTCCGAAAAAAAAAAACTAACTTTCTTCCTCCATTTGAAAAAGGTATTTTTCCAAACAAGCTTTCAAAAAAAAAAAAAAAAACTAAAAACGATCGATTTTGAAGGTTAATATCCACGTTTTTTCGGCTTTTTGACTCCTGGAATAAAATGTTTTCATAATCGTGCTGAACAAACTCCAATTTGAATTTAAAAGGAGTCTTTTTAAAGTCATAAAATTGTCTTTTGAAACGTGTCGAAATCCGTTGAAACAAGTTTTATATTCCATTTTTTATCGTGTCTGGGGTTCTAATGATCATTATTAGATATTCTATCCCTATCGACAAGTTTCCGTTAAAAAATATTCACGTTTCAGAACAACTTCTACCGCTTTCAAAAAAAAGCTAAAAACGATCGATTTTGAAGGTTATTATCCACGTTTTTTTGCTCTTTTGGGTCTCGGAATAGAATGTTTTCATAATCGCGCTGAACAAATTCCACACCAAATATAATACCCCGGTTAAATAAGAGGGTCATTTGAATTTTTAAAGTCATAAAATTGTCCTTTGAAACGTGTCGGAATCCATCGAAACAAGTTCTATATTTCATTTTTTATCGTGTCTGAGAGTTCTAATAATCATTTTTACGAATTATATTTCTATTGACAAGTTTTCGTTAAAAAATAGAACAACTTTCACCGCTTTAAAAAAAAAGCTAAAAACGATCGATTTTGAAGGTTATTATCCACGTTTTTTTTGCCGTTTTGGGTCTCGGAGTAAAATGTTTTCATAATCGCGCTGAACAAACCTCACACCAAGTATAATTACCCGGTATAATAAGAGGGTCATTTAAATTTAAAATGAGTCTTTTTAAAGTCATAAAACTGTCTTTTGAAATATGTCGAAATCTGTCAAAACAAGTATTATAACAAGGTTTCCATAATTACGTTAAATAATGTTCACCCCAAATACAATGAGTAGGTGTATCATGAGTACCGTTTAGATTTAAATTGATTTTTTTTAAAGTCATGAGATTGTCTTTTGAAACATGTCGGGAAGAGATAAGAGAAGACGAAAGAGCACCATTTTGCAATCCAGCACAACCTCACTCTCTCTCAAAAATGGCGTCCCAGATTGCAAGTGACGAATGCATACACAGAAGATGCGTCATACTCCTCAACATACTCAGCCTACCAACCTACCTCTCTGGTCGGTACATCCAAGCACCATACGGTCGACACACCCGATCAGGATGGGGTCCGACACTGCCGTCATGGATATCCTGGCTCCTCATGGAAAGCCCCGCCGTCACCGCCGGCGTCGTCATATACTCCCGCGGCCGCAACGCCGCCACACCCCAGTCACTCTCACTCATCGCCGTCTTCCTCCTCCACTACCTCCACCGCGCCCTCATCTACCCTCTCCGCCTCCGAAACACCGCCGCCTTCAACGCCCCCTTCCCGGTGTCCATCGCGGCGATGGCGTTCTCGTTCAACCTGCTGAACGCGTACGTGCAGGCGAGGTGGGCGTCGGAGTACGCGGAGTTCGGGAGGTGGTTCTGGGTTCGGTACGGGGTCGGGGTGGCGGTGTTCGGGGTGGGGATGGCGGTGAATGTGGGGTCGGACAGGGTGTTGGTGGGGCTGAAGCGGCAGGGGAGAGGGTACCGGATACCGGGTGGCGGGGTGTTCGAGTGGGTGAGCTGCGCCAATTATTTGGGGGAGATGGTGGAGTGGTTGGGGTGGAGTATAATGACCTGCTCGTGGGCCGGGTTCGGGTTCTTCCTGTATACATGTGCGTATTTAGTGCCCAGAGCTCGTGCTACTCATCAATGGTATCTAACCAAGTTCGGGGAAGATTATCCGACTCATCGGAAAGCCCTCATTCCCTTTCTCTACTGACCACATTCCATCGCATCGATGGAATGTACGTGTACTGTAATGCGATTAAATGTGCTAATTGAAACAAAAATGTACGTTTGTGTTTTCATCGCCATCTTTTTCCTGCTTTTACTGAATCCAACTTCGGCAAATGAAGTTTGTCCTTCAGATTTGATGGCTTCACGGCATCTTCAATTCCTTCATGTGCGTATCCATGGGCTTCATAACAGAGCTCCAAATTCTTGGTGTTCCCGTTTCTTCGCCTCATGTCCTCAGTGCCGGGTTCAAATCCACGACTATTAAGAGGGTACTCCCTAATATTTTAGGGACGACCACAGTCTGGACTGAGATATTGAATTAAAACCGTATTTGTAATAATGCTTCGGGAAGATGAAGTTCCCATGAATTTGGGATTCTTGTGAATTGCGTAACTTCAATGTATCATGGGGTGTTTGGTTCGCATGTAGAAATTAAATTCATGTCGTAACTTCAATGTATCATGGGGTGTTGGTAAGTGACTTCGGACTTCCCCGTTCTAGATGAATTAGAGTTCATTTGGAAGTTCTAATTCCCATGATTTTGACAACCAAACACGTTAGACATATAATCCTTATTAGTCCTAACTTCATACTTCACCACCAATGGAAAAGTGGGTAGAACATGAATCACCGGATTATAGTCTATCTGATGGGAGGTTAAGAGTTTAGGTTAAAAGTGTGATGCTACGGACCATAACCCTGTTTGGCTATAGCAAATCAACTTACACAATATTAAGATTGTAAGATAAAACTTCTATATACATGCAATGAATATTACTTGTAGATGGTAGACATCCATGACTAAAGGGTTAACAACAGCACTAACAACATAAGATATACAGATCATTCTGGCAGGTTTTCCTAGTGCTACAAAGTTCTAATATACAACTCTCTCATAGTTACATGGCCTCTCAGAAAAGCTTTTACATAACATGAAGCTTTTCCAACAACCAAACACGGTGTGCTGTTTTACAACAATCTAAGTCCCATCCTATTTCCGTTTCTTATCATCGTTCTCTCTTTCGAGTGCAACAGGAGCGGCAGGTATGCTAAACCACCACTCGCGCAATCTTCTCTCCCATCTCTCTGTGCTTGCTCTCCTTGGGGGGGAATACCGTGTAAATACTTCCAAAAAGCTCAACAATATCATGTACTTTATGGGTACAAATGCCAAAAGTATAGCTATAGCCATCAGCAATATTGCACATTTCACAGTCGCCTACAAATCAGAGTACGAACATCAATAATCCACAAAACAACTACACTCCTATCCGTTGGTATTCTCCATATTTGAGCAGTCAAATCACAATACACAATTACGACAATTTCTAGAAAATGTTTATATGAATTATTTATTTTGATAGACCAAACATTACAAGTTTGGCATTGTATATTTACAAAGATTTGGAAGAATGGTGAATTTGACATCGGTTAACAAGAATTAAATGAGAACAATATAAATGGAACAGGGTAGTTTCAAAGAGTAACGAGAACCAAAGATCCAAACCTGGGGTGAAATGGATAACAGCAATGCGCGTACTTTGAGTAGGATGATATTTCCATATTGGATGGACTCCTCAGCTTGAGAAATTGCATTTTGAACTGCCAAAAGTTGCTCCATCGCATTCATTGCAGGTGGAGCTACTACCTTTACCTCTTCAACAGGCCGGCCTTGGCTAAGCCATAACGTCAATACCATAAAGAAAGCAAGTAACATAGGTGGCAATGCAAAAACATACGTAAACCATCCCCTGAAAAGTGTAGCCAGTAGTTATTACGGAGTATTTGGAAAGAAAAAAAAAAACAGAAAATGACATCTATCTCCATCCAATTTATATTATTCTCATTTTATTCAACATAAATTAACTTCGATCGTTATAGCCTCATAAGATGAAATACAAAGTAAAATTCATTACATTGCAAACTAGTTGTGGTTCCTTAACTGTAAATTGGAAGTCATAATGATGCAATCACCAACACATGTGTAGATAGGGGGATTGGGAGGATTCTTTCTCCGACTGCACTCCACTTCCTATCATTAAGGCAAATATCACTCCAACCAAGAAAAGACTTGGAGGGAAAACTCTCCCCTCAACCCTCATGTCCCTGTCGCTTCGATTTTTGTATCCAAAGTTCCAAACAGAAGGTTCAAGATAACAAAAATATACCACTCATGGGTTCAAATCTCTCAAAAACTAACACTCATTTGTGAGGTGAAATAAACTAGATAGATATCAATAACTTCTAAACCAGTGACAGAGATGAGAGGAAGAAAAGAAGGAAAGTAGTGGTAGAAGAGAACGCCGGTAGGGAACAATTACTCCCATATTGAATAATGCAATTACCATGGGTAGAAGTGGGAAATGGTTTCCGTTTCTGATGTAAGTATTACCGTTGTTTTGTCGCCTTCTTCTATTCATCATCACCACCAAGTGGGGGACAATATGCGTTTAGGATGTAACTACTACAGTTGTTTTGCTGCCTTCTTCTATTTCTCCATCAGGACCACCACCGATAGTTCCAAGTTCTTTTTGTTCAAGACTCTTCTTCCCTCGTGCCTTGACCTCTACGGACTCTTTCACAGCAAGTAAAACGATACTGCCTCCAATTTTATGTCTTCTTCCTATATTTTTTTTGGCTTCTGATTTCTCTCTTACCTTTTTGGGTATGTTTTTTTCCATATAAATACCATATTGTCCTTGTAATAACTCATATTATAACACCTACCCTCGTGACATAACCCACTCACTCGCTCTTTTAACCCTAACACTCCAGAATCCCCCACCACAATGCCCTCTTCATCGCCTTTTCCCCTCCCTTACCCGCCTCACCTTGGAACCCAACCCACCTCCAACTACCCGACTGCCATCTCCAACCATCCGAACACCTCCTTTGGACAAGTTGATTACTTGATTATGTGAAAACCTCCCTCGACCACCTCTTGTCCTCCTCCATCTTCTATGCTTTCCCGACATCCACGGCCTAAACCTAGATCTATATGCCAACTTAGGACACTGCCTAACCCAAATATATACATTGACCATGATCCATACCCATTGCCACCCTTAATTGGTTTAACATAAAAGGGCTGACAATCTTGGAAGGAGTGTCCGGTGTTGAGGATGTCGTGTGGTAATCGGTTTTGAGAGAAAGTGAATGCATCAATGGGTTTGGTTGTGGATTTGGGTCTGGGTGGTAGAGGTGGTTGGTGGTGGTCTCAAGTGTAATTGGTGGTACAGGTGGTTGGCAGTGGTTTTGGGTGGAGGTGGTGGGTGTTTGTGTTAGCCAGCTGAACAAGCAAGGTCAAAGCGGAATACTGATCCAAGGACACTTGCGAGAGAGTACTTTCTTGACAGGTGAACAGTAACAGAGGAAACTGGTGGTGAGTGGTAGATGTGGTGGTTTGGGATGGCTGACTTGTGAATGAGGAGGGTTAAGTTGATTCAAAAGTGAGAGTAACTTGGTCATTTACCACAAAACTAGTTTCCTAAAATAGAAATGAAACAAAAAAATGGGAACGTCGTCGGGAGACAGAGGGAGTATGTTTAAAATTGACGACATATCAAAAGAAGTAACACGGATTCTAACCTCAACAGTACCAAAAATAAAAACAGCTCTACAAACTTTCAGTCTAGTGCAATGTGGATGTTCCTCGCCTAATATTATCTAGATGCTCAACAAAATCATCCATCAATAAACAGCAAAATATATCCAATACGTAAATTGTTCCACAAAATATCTCATAATCTAAAGTAATGAACATATCACAGATAGCTACCAGTTAAGGTTCAATTGCAAAGACTAGTACCTGAAAGTGGTATATGTGAACAATGCACAGAAAATTATAGACTTCAGTGGCTCATCCCAATAAGCCAAAGACAATACATATCCGCTGAGATCCGCCATTGGGGAAAGCAACTCCTGCAAAATGTACAGAGATTGTAGATAAGTTGCAAGCTAAGCAACCTTTCAAGACGATGAAAACTGTTTGTTAGATGATATGGATCACGGAAAGATATATAATTAAGAATGTGCACTCACAACATGTAGAAAAATTACTAGCCCTCATGTAGTTTCGGTTGGAAGAAAACTGTCTCCACTCTCCCATCTCCCTCTCTCACTCACAAACACCATTACAAACTATAATCACCAATCACAAAAGAGATGTTTCGATAGAAATAAAGATTTATATTTAGTGACAGTTCAATAGGCAATTCATTACAAGTTACAACAATCAAAGAGGGAATCAATTGGAATCAATTCAACTATAGGGGCAGATAATCAGAAACCTTTATAGACCTCCAGCAGCTTAAATCAATCATAAATGTATACAGAAACAAACACTAGGAGCCACATAAATTGAATGGGAAAGCAATTAGAGTCGGTAATGAGCCAATATATGATGTCATCCATTGCTAACATCAGATAGGCCAGATATGCATCAAAAAAAAGAAGGGTGGTACTTTTTAATACTTGCGTATTACTCATTTATACTTAAAAATTACAGTAATACCCCTCTCATTTCCCCTCCCCTCACACTAACATTAGAGTAGTTTTGGCTGAAATCCAAATAAATCCCAAAGCTCCCAAATTCCATCTCCCGCCACCACCTCGCTACGCCGGCAACAACTCCAGCCACCACTCCGGCCGTCACTCCGACCACCAATTTTTTTTTTCCGATTTTTAAAAGACACTTTTTTGGAAAAATGATTAGTATTTGTATTTTTTTCGTAATTTGGGAAAAATTATTTATTTTGATTTTTGTTCCATAATTTAATGATAATAATTACCCTCATATATTACACTCAAAGAATAGAAAAAATTAACAAGAAAATTAAATTCTACAATAATAATAATAATTAAAATACGAGAATTACAAAAGTATAAATCAAAATTAATTTGATAATTAAAATAAAAATATAATTACAAAATACTCAAAAACATATTTACAACCTAATTCATAAGTAATTAGGGTAAATCATAAGTAATTTGCAATTAGGATAAATCATAATTCAATTAGGGTATATCATAAGTAATTTGCAATTAAGGGTAAAACCTAATTCAATTAGGGTAAATCATAAGTAATTTGCAAGTAAAATAAAAACATCGATTACCGAACTATAATCCATAGCGAATTAATCAATTGATTTTAAAATTTACAAGGTTGGAGAAAGAGGTTTAGAAAAGAGGAGAAAAGAAGTGAAACAACAAGTATGAAAAATTATGGGAAGGGTACAATAGGAATAATTAGGAAATTTCAGGTAAGATTGAGTAACATACAGTTATGAAAAAGTAATTCCGAAAAAGAAAAGTAAGCATCACATTTCCACGTCTCCTACTCAAATCCAATACAGGTGACTCATGTCACAGGACACCAAAGGTGCTTGATTCAGAAAGGCATGTGTATCAGTGAATAATGAATACTATCAATGAGTTCCAGCCGTGATATAGTCATGTATAAAAAATATAGCACCTGCTAACTCATCCTAAACAGTTATGCCTCCCTAAAAGTCACCAAAGGGCCACATTCCGGGGATGTGCAATCATCAAGAAAGACTCCAGATGAAAGTCATCAAAGGGCCACATTCCGGGGATGTGCAATCATCAAGAAAGACTCCAGATGAAAGTCACCAAATTATACTAGTGCCGATTGTATTTTGGCAACCAACATGGTATCATATCATGCTGTGACAACACATTGTGAGAGAGTTATGGAGTTTAAACCGTACTGCATTGCATAAAGATCAACTTCAAGCTGTGCAACTGATTCTGGCATTCTGCTATCAAGTGTTGAACAGAGATTTGATACCATGGTAACCAATTAAACTTACCTAGACGCCCACCTTGTACCATGTTATCATACCAAAATAAACTAAAGGTTTGTAGAATAGATAGTAGAACTTAGTCAACATACTGGACAGCCTTGTGTCAATAACAAGATAAAATATGGTACCAATCTTAAAAACGGTATCACAATGGGAATCTACACTACACATCACCAAAACAATTATCCGACTGCATAAATTCATTAATCATCCGGTACGGATTGCTAACTGTGAAAGCTTCTGTAATTAGAGTTAAACTCATTGTTTCATGTAAATAGTAGAACATAGAATTTGAAGTTTAAACTCAATGGGAAATCGCTATAGGGTTGAGGGACAGTTGACAGATCTGGACAGCTATGGCATGTTGCTTTTAACAAGTGAAAAAGGACATTGCTATGAGTTATCCTACATTAACCTGGTTTCTCAGATACCACTAAATAAAGACGAAAGGGATTGCTTGCAAGTACTACAGCTGAAAAGGATTGGCGTATAGAAAATTACCTTCATAACTGCTAAATTGGTATCAATACCGTCGACTTTAACTCCATCCACAGTTTGTTGTGCCAGGACCACCTTTTCATAGCTACTTCTGGATTCATCAACTGCCTTTTCAAGGGGAGTCATACCCCCTACTGCTATTTCACCAACAATCAGTGAAAGACTGTTATGATCATTACAGCCAAAACCAAACCCCAAATTAGAAGCAATAGCCAAGGCCGAGGTCGAGTACAGGCCACTTTTTAGTCGAGGGCTATTAATCCTGTCAAATTCTTTAGAGGCAGACATCTTTGCCAGAGTTTCGAGAATCGTATCACCACCAGGAAGTTGATCACAAAGATTAAAAAGGAGAAGAGATTCACAGCGAACGGGACCCACTGAATTCATATCTTGAACTGCCTGTAAACGCAGTATCCCAAACACTGCTTTCAGAAGAGCTTCTTCTTGTCCAATGCCGACAATTTTGAACTTGCGGGTGAATCTATGAGCAAAAAAAATCTCCTGAATAATAGCCAACCAATAGTCTCGCCGACTATGCCCCTTGAGCTCAGGAAATTCCATCACCACAGGTTCTGATCTAAAGAAGAACAAAAGAACTTTACAAGATAGCTCAATAACTTAAGGGAAACTAGCATCGACAAACACATATGAGTAATTATCTTTACAAAACTATTAAAATGTAGCTTCATCCCATCTATATTGTAACACTGGACTGATAATTTTGCACAATATACACTAACTAGAAATTCTTAAAATGACAATATGAAAATAGGTCAATTAGTTAGCAAACATGACATATAACGGTGCAACTCTACATATTATTGGAGAATTGAAGGTCGAAGTAGATTTCAGTTGACCAGTAAAGTCAAGTGGGAACAACAAATCCGGGATGAAGGCGTACAGTTTAACTTACAAGGAAATGGACTTGTATGAGACAGCCTTATCAAAAAGTCGTGTGCCCCATGGACCAGTCAGCTCAGGTTTGATAACCTGTTTTAGTTCATCTGCTAAGTCATACCGCACTGCTTTATCATAAGATACAACCTTGAGTGGCTCAAAATATAGTGCGTGATCAGTGAGAATTAGCCTCCCTGAACCAAGCAAGCAAACACCAGAAAGGTCAGAATATGATGGATAGACACGTGAATACTTTGCACGGAATCCAACACATATGCACAGTTAGCTATGCTACATCAAGAGATCATATACAAAGTTGGAATAACTAAGAATGTTCAAATGTACAAATAGCTTTCAGAGATGAAAATTTCAATAGTTTTACCAGGCCACGTAGAAATTCCGACATGTTGAAGAACGGGCTGTGTTGTTACAGTACCATCCAATTCTACTATCTTTTCACCTCTATCTAACCGTAGTTCAGATAGCAATGACGAATCAGACTGCGTCCTCAGTTTTTTGATTGCCCTTCCATAAAATAAATGCCAGATAAGAGTAGAGATCATAAATGCAACCTACCAAGATATGCTGAAATCAATATTTTATTTAATAAAACAATGCTACTCCCTCCAACCCACTATGATTTACCCACTTATTATTTTAATCCCTCACATTTGAATAAAAGTGGGTAAATCATTGTGGGGCGGAGGGAGTAACTGTTAGGAATGAGGTACTTCGAACATGTACACCATTCAAAGGAACAATGTTACATGATTCAAGGAACAGGTTCGGATGTACAAAACCCTGCCCACACAGAACTCGGCTCTAAGGGTTATGAACAGTACTTTTTCATTTTTTAGTACCAAGAAAGTTATTACAGTTTCTATTATTTAAACAGGAAGTTTGTTTTCAATACAATTCAAATAATAAAATTTTACTCTCAAATATGATAGGGGAAAAGAAGACATAAATACTTATGCTTTTAAGTTTTAAGTCTCAAGTGGTTCATCGGGGCGCAATTAACCAAAGAAGTAAAAAAATACTTGGAAATGGTGAAGTCTTAGCAATATACTTCAAGTCCAACTCCCAAAATATAATACGGGGTAAAAAAATAGTTAAGTCTCAACTTTCAAGATCTAATAAAGGATAGTTCTGCAAGTTCAAGACATTAAACTATTCTTCATTATTCACTCTCCTCACATATTAAAGTGCTTTTATTCTTTCTTCTTCCACTATCAAACCCCCTTTCCCCCCGAGACCTAACCCTATGTTTCTTCCTCCACTACTCAGGCAAAACAGTTCGCTGCCATCACCGTTCTGGACCGTGAACGACCCCCAATCAGTTATGACTTATGATTGAAATGGCTCAAGGAACGACCATGTAAACACCAAACTGTGTAGTATAGGCAAGGAATACACAATCTTATAGTAAATTTAATATATTGCGCAATCTGAAATCATATAACCTGCAAATTTGGAAGAAATTTGGATTGAGGGGTACCTTCAAATTCTGCACTACTTTCAGAAATGAATCCATTATTGTAAGTTTTGGTAACAAAGCGAGCATAACAAAACTTAAGCTGTAGCTAGAACTATAGAAGGCAGTACACGATGCAAGTCATAAGAATGCTACCTCTCTAAACCAACAAGGTACTTCTCGTAGACAGAATACTGAAGGCGCCCACCAGACATAGCAGTAAGAACATCAAAAAGGTTTTTATTGATGACTACATTTGAAATTATAGGGACTGCGGGAGCTATTCGAGAAAAAGCCTCCAGTCCAACAGTAGCATTTTCATCCACCTGCAACAAAGTTATCCAACATCACATTGAGGTTAAGTGGGTAAAAGGCATTGTGGCTGTCCTGGAAGTCAACAATAAGATCAGCTTGGAATGAAATTAGTAAGGTATGAAAATAATACTCTAAATTACTTCCTCAATTCAATTGGATTCATTAGATGAAGTTAATACTATCCTTTTAAAAAAACTCTAAATCCTATCCTTTTAAAAAAAAAGTTAAAGCAATGATGAATTATACTCCGTATATGGTATTTTTTTCATAAATTAAAATATGGTTTTTACTCTTTTAACTTTTCCCCTTCAAAAATATTATGGTATCAACATTCTCGTTTTATGAGACTTAATTTCGATAGTTCAACTGAAAACCGAAAAATAATACTCCCTCCATTCATTACCAAACACACCATTTGCTTTTTTGACACTATTCATGAATAAAATCTTCTTTATTCTTTGCAATATATAATAAGATAAAATATATTCATGTGAGATTATGTTTGATTCGTCTTGATGAGCACAATAAGAATATCATTTTTTTTTATAATTTATATAGTGTAGCGAAACTTATTAACATTTGAAAATGTGCATCGGCATATAGGTCAAAAGCAATGGTGCTTTTGGTAATGATTCGAGGGGATATTTTAGTAGACATTGCTTATTATTATAAGGATACGGATAGATCTTGATCCAGTCTTAATGCAATGTATCTGGATATACACCTGAGAATAATTTTAGATCATAAGGATCTACCCAAGGAGATGTATGATGTATTGAACTGATTTGAATGGATCAAAAATGTAAATATTTACTCTCTCCCTTTAAATCCAAGTGCCCTGGTCCCACCCTTTTGTGAAAGAATATTGTTTTCATGAGACCCTTGGATTTGAAGGGTGGGGGTAATCCAAATAATTAGAATTTAGAAAACGTATACAGTGTATATTGAAACACTAAGAGAGGTTTCATTAGACTATAAAACCGGTGCTTAAATTGAGAAAGGAAACAGAGTTAGAGATCAGTAAATCGCTTTTGACCTTTAAAGAGTACAAATGAAATTAGACAATGAGTAAATTGAAATGCGACTTCCATCATTTAAAAATAAAATAAGATGAGTTAATCTCCTTACAGTGACCATTGGCTGGCTGGTAGCAGAAGGACATTCCCAGGCAAGCATCATATCAAAGGTCAAACGGCGAAATTTCTTATCAGCCAAATACCCAGCAACTTGCATTGACAGAGAAAGTGCCCTAAAACAACAGTACTCAAGCAAATTCCTAGCATAATGCAAGGGTTCCTTTATAGAATCTGAAGCTACAGAATCAAAGTCTTCTTTAAAAGAGCTTGTTGAAACCTCGAGGATCCTGCAGTTGAATACCACACTTTAGACTCTAATTGCACTTCACTTAGTGTGATAAAATCTAAGAAAATCATAACATACATTTCATGCCTCATTTTTTAAATTTATATGTGTAAAAAAAATCAAGAAATATATCAAAACTTAAAAGTTTTTGGGAATTTTGCATACCAAAACCCAACTCTGGTAAAAACAAATAGAAAAAAAAGTCTTTTTCTTGAAGCTCCATCATTAGCGATAGAATATCAATCAATTTTTGCTGCTCCATTGATGACTTCTTTGGAACATTTAGACAAGAACTTAAAGGTATAAGCAGATTTTGTTGTTATTCAATACATAATTTGACCAAATTAAGGTTACTTTTCTTGGTTTTTGTGATGATAGATTAAAATTTGTTAATATTTTTCCCTTTGTCTCAGAGTAGATTCACACTTTCTTTTTCAGGCCATTTCAAAATAAGGTTAAAAAATTTCTTTATTTCTTTTTGCTATTTGTGGTTTACTCTGGTTTGTAACCCCATATACTTCTTAGCTTCCATTTTCATCCACACATTATAACCCTTCTAAAATCTTGTGCCTAAGAGGGTGTGAACCTTTTTAGTAGATATAGGGAGTATGCACCTGAAACACTAACATTGTTCAAAGGCTCAGATGAGATGGTCGGAACTCTTGAAACGAAGTACTCAAAAAAATTCAAAAGAGTACATGTTGACAAAGTATGTTTACCTAAAGATATAAGTTCCACCTTTTTATTTTATTTTTAGCGACTTGGTAGTCGGTCATACATACTACATACTAGATCAATGTAAAGCATGATCATTCTGTGGACTGTGATCATGGCTATACAGAACATCTTAAGATAAAGCAGCTAGAGAGTGCCGTCAACTAACACATGGTCATAAGTGATAACGAAATAGTGAATACTCTGTATCATAGGATATTCTAAGGACCTCAAACACAAACTTTTTAGGAGCTTAGGGTCAACATTTTGACCATATTACTGGATTCGCACACTTACCCTACAAATCGTGAATTGATAGATCATTACTTTGTGATAAATTTGATTGGAGTGGTTCACTCGAAATAGTGAATCAGGTTGCTAAATTCTAGCAGAATTCTGCAACATTAGTGAGTTATAAGTGGTGTAGATGGAAGGAAAAAATAGGAAACTTGGCGTTTAATCCATGGTATCAAGTATCAGTGTATCAGTCTTGAGTCTTGACACTGCTTTGCTAAATTGCTACTGAGTCATCAAATGTCAGGCTTAGAACTTTTGTCATGAATAGGACCGATGTTTTGACCATCTTACTGGAGTTGCTCATACACCCTCCAAATCATGAATTGTACACAATTGATTGGCGATTCAGTCTGCCGCTTCGCAGCTTAGTGATCAAGAACATTACCAGCGTAATTTGTATTGGTATTAGGTGGCCACATGTCGAGCGTAATGGCCAAGATCAGGCCACAATGACTGATTTTGAAATCAAGCCTCAAAAGCAAGGTTTACTACCAATGCAAACACCATGCACATTGTTTTTAATACACTACATTCATCTAGATTAAAAAATATACTTGCAAGTTTTTATGTTTGTGATTAAATCGTTAAAGATATAATATTGATCAACAAGAAAGTATATTATTAAGGAACACAATAATGGTAATGCTATATATTCGTGTACATAATATTGAAGCAACATATTTAAAAAAAGGTGAAAGACAGGTAGGGAGAAATCCTTTTATTGGTAACATGAATCAAAGAGGAGAAAAAGTGTGAATGTCAACATCTATTCTGCAAGAAACCGCAGGTAGAGAAGAGGGATAAGCATCCCATCTAGTTGTGAAACAAAAAAATTGCGCCGCCATTGTGAGCGGGGTGCTTCCTACGCCACCATAGGACTCTTGGAGAGGATGCGCTACAGTAACTTGCCAAATGGGGAGAGAGACGTAACTCTAGCTAGATTACTACTAGATATGGTGAATGTGATGTTAAAATTAGAAATTTCTGACCATAAATAGCCAGAAACAAATTAGATCAACAAGGCGGAGACCAGCACATAATAGGTACCCGTATCTAGTGGAAGTTGAGGGACAAATTGTGTGATTCATACTGCTTCAATGTTTGTCTATGGCCCAAAAGGCAAAAGGATAAGAAGTCATGAGATCGCTCCACACAACACGTTCACACTGCTATTAATAGTAGTTTTTATCATAGATGCAGAACCATAAAAAAGACACCTCTACGCAAAACACCGTAATAACACAACTAAGAGTTTCTTATTTGTCTGATTAATTGTGAAACCCACTGGCACCACTAAAATAGCCCTGACGAGGTGTACAGCTAAGTGCTAAGAACAAGAACTTCAAAGTGACGAGATGCGATAACTATTTGGGTTGAAGCCTTGAAATGTTCTGCAAGTGTGACTGTCTAATATTGTCTATGTCCCTATCTATCCTCTATATATATTCCTTGTTGCTCCATCTCACTGTATTCCCTAAATTTGATGATATAAGGCATTAAGACCATGGGATGCTGTATCACCCTTTTGAACATTTGCAATAGTCTACCACGTCAAGGACACCCATTTGAAATACGATATGCTTTTTGGTTCAAAAGGACTCACAAGGGTGATTAGGCGGACTATGACACAAATGATGATCATCACCTCTCATGACTTTGCTTTTGTCATATCCGGAAATACTATATTCTATCCTACCATCATCTGCAGTAAGCATACCATAATACTCCGTATCTTAGTGGAACCAACTTAATCAGCTTTTTTACTTGGAATTGGGCAAAAACACACAAGACCTGATCAATAAACCCACAGAATAACTGGAAAGGTATACGCCATAGTTCCCATTTCCTCGCATATTTTGCAAAATGAGGGATTACAGTGGTGTGAAAGCGGACATATATGTCCTTCAACAGAGGCTAATAACAGTAAGAAGGCAGCAGCGGGGCTAACAACGAGTATTGTTTTGTGAAACGCAACTTAAAGAGGGCAGTGACGGAGGAAACAAGAGCAAGAATTACGCAACGAAAGGAAAGGACGGAAACAAAAGAAAGGAGGGGAGGAATGAATGAATGAATACCTGGAGCATCTCCTAAGAATAACATTAGCAAGAGGAGATAGTTCCGGAATCCAATTGTTGGGCGAAGAAGAAGAAGAGCTGGTCATCTCCTCGAGCTCCTCCTTGAAAGAATCCCGACTTCCGACTAACCATTTGAGTGAACCCTCCCTCACGAAATCCCCCAATATGTTTCTCGTCTTCTTACTCACCATTGCCATTTACTTCTTCTTCTTCCTTTGTTTCTGTATCTAGGTATGTATCACCAGAAAACTCCCAATCATCATGATTTCTGTATCCACAATTCAATCAATGAATGAAAAGGGGGGATTTGGGGGAATTAGTAGTAGAAGAAGATGATGTGATTGATTGTTGGAGACAATATCTGGAATGTGTGTGTCATCAGGAATTGGATAGATAGTTGAAGCAAGGAATGAGGAAAGAGGGGAAGCAAGGTTTTTGGAAGGCGTGTTGCGTTGTTCAGTAACTGAACCCAGCAAAGAATATGAGATGACTGTATGTATCTGTTTTAGAAAGAGGTGTAATCAATACTACATTTCGGTGAGATCTGTTTGCGTTGCTATCTTGAATAACAACAATCCCAACCGAGGGGAGTCGGTCTACTTCTCACACCTGTATCGCTTCATCCTCGTCAAATTCTTGTTTGTGATGAGAATAAAGCATACTTTTTCCGAAATTTTTTACGTTTGTTTTTTGGTACTATTGAAATGATTTCGAATATAATTTCTAATAAATAACGTAAAACATAGTCTCACATGATATTTTTTGAATGGTCTTAACAAGTACAGTACATTAACATTATCAAATTTTAAGAATTTTTAATGACGAGTAAATAAAGATATGAACGAAATAAAATGTACCTCGACAAGTATGAAAAAGCAAACGTAAAGAATTTATTGGGACAGAGGGAATACTAATTTTGGAACGGGTCAGGTAGATACAGATAAAGAAGTTGTCACTTCTTAAGGTTGCCTTCATCTAACCAAGTGTATTATAATTTGACCAGTCATCGATTTGCGATAGATATATCGTTATCACTTAAGCCTCCACGACTCGTCCCTTATTAATTCAGTCCAATCCTAAACCAAAAAACAAATTAGGAAAAATATTTCTTCTCAAGTACTCCTCCCATCCATTCAATTCGTTGCTAGGTCCATCATTTCTCCTCACAAAAAACGGCCCCCACGTAACGAATTGAACGGATGTGAGTAGGCCTTTGGGCTCATTAAAACTATCGGGAATCAATTCCAAAAAAAATTAACGGATCATTTTTGTTGATGAGAGAAGCACAAATTCACGTGAAATAGAAGTTCAAATGAAATGTCTTTCATGAGAATTCCCACTTCCTTAGTTCTTGCAAATATAAGGCAACCATACAACTTCACTCTTATAATTAATGTAAGGTTTCGTCATGAGAAAATTTTATCCGAGTACACGTATGATTTTCCTCCTCATTAGGGATGTCAGTGGGGCGGGTGAGAGGCGGATACCGCACCGCACCCGCACCGGTTGGGGCGGGTGCGGGAGATGATTATGCGGGTGGCGGGGCGGGTAGAGGAATGAAAATGTTACCCGCAATGGGTAATGGGACGGGGGTGGTTTTTACATTTTACCCTCCCCACATCCGCACCGCCCCATACCCGCACCGCCTACCCGCACCGTTCTACCCTCGCACCGCCTACCCGCACCGTTCTACCCTCGCACCGCCTTAAATCTATAATATTATGAGAAAAAACAAAAAATTGTAATATGAAATTTGTACTTAACTTTAATTTATTATTAACTTTGATTACATTTATTTTGCAATTTTGTATGTGATTAGTTAATCAAAAAGTTAATGAGAGTGCTATTTATTTTTATTGGAGGGTATCGCGGATACCCACAAATTTGGCGGTAAAGGCGAGTGATGGGTGGATAGCGGGGCGGGGATGGTCCTCTAAGTTTACCCGCAGAGCGGGTGGCGGTGAGAACTTTTGTACCCGCGGTGAGTAGTGGGGCGGGTGCGAGTATTACTTTTGAGTCGCGGGTGCGGGTGCAGGGTACCTATCCCCCGCACCCGCCCCTACCCAATTACATCCCTACTCCTCATATTAGCTTGATTTTACGTGATTATTGCGCTCTTCAGAACAATTTATCAAGCTAATATCGCTTTCGAGGTGTTTCCTTTGTTTTACATCCATTTTGTGGGAATTGGAGCGTTTGAAACCTTTTCCTTATGTTTCGGAGCCTACCTCGGAAGATGAAACTGCTTGGAACAAGCTAGAGCAAGCACAAGGGTAGTATGATCACTTCACGGAGGTCCAGGGACCGGGAACCAAGATTCGGAAACAAGCCAATATGCATTTAAGATGTCAACCCCTGACCTGCTCATGGCAAAAACTAACCAAGGTAATCCGATACAAATTCGAACACAAGGAACCAACAGGCTTCTTTTGCACCCCTTAGAACAAGTACTCAAACTACTGATATTAGGCGGTTTTGCAGACTTAAATTTATCTGCCTGCATACCACCTCTATACTCCCAACATTTTTTTCACATTACTCACACTATACTTTTAGAATTGCAGTGACTCCAAAGTAACATCCGTCAATACTAAACACAAGCTAGAGTTTGTAACTGAAGAATACGAGTAAATTATACGGAGTACTATTCAGACTGGACACTTCCCTGCAAGTGAGTTCGAGCCTTGGTAGGAACATCCTTCCATCCTTTGTGACGAGCACGTTGCTCCCATAAAGAAGTCAGTTTCTTTTGTGCCACTAATGCTATTTCTGCCTTCTCCCTCGCTTCTTCACAGGTCTCCATTCCTGAGTTGCACTTATCTGCCTCTTTCTGATATTGGGAAGTAACCTTCTTAGCCTCCAGCAATGCCATGTCAGCACGCCTTCGATCCTCTAATGCTGCATCTTCCCGTAATTTTAATTCCTCCGATAATAATTCGACAAAATTCTTCTCTGTATCTTCGCTTACTGACGGGTCATGCTTTGAACAATCTGCTTATTCAGTGACAAACAAACAGAATTTAATGTCAAGCCCAAATAAGAAATTACGATACAAAACTGCGACTTAACTCTATTTTCTTTTTCTTTTTGCACTTGTAATATACCCGCCTTTTCAAATTAAAAATTATTTTAGATACTAAATGACCTTAAAGTCAAGCATTAATAAAATACGAGAATCGCTTTCAAATTCATCCAAATAGCTACAGAAGTGTACATGAAGTATATATGAACTATGAAGCATTCCTTATATATCAAATAGAGTAGTTTTTTTATATGCACCCCACGGACAATATGCCATAATTTAATGTCAGTTAGATCACAGATTAATGTGAATATGGGAACCCCGGATTAAAACTCTTTGCACAGGGGCCAGATATAACTGGTCACAATCTCGACCTTGGCAGTAGTTATCAGCACGCATTAGTCATTTGTCATATCAAGCTGTACGTCACGTTTAGCTCAAATAAGCAGGAATATGAGGACTCGTGCTTCAAAAGGATTGGAAATTTTAAATTCTCTATATTATTATCACTAATAATCCTTTCTTAGGAGCTTAGATAAGCTAATTAACAAAACCACTTCAAGAAACCACAAAATCACCCTTTTTATCCCTTCTCATCATGCTCCTGCCTGTTTCCTGACTCCTATTCAAATTATACCTCTGATGCAGGAAAGCTATTGATACCTCTCAATCAACATCAAACTGCTTCTATATCCCGCACGAGTGAACCTAAACCATAGTCACAACTCACAAGTACTTGGTACGGAGTATAATATATGTAAGCCAAAAGCCAAAATTTAGGCCAAATCCTCAATAAGAGTCTTTACCTACTTCTCTTCTCACCTTTGAAGTCCCAATCAATCAACACTAAACTGCTTCTGGATCACAAACTCAGATTAGAAACACCGAAAACTCAGATTTACGCCAAATCCCCAAAATAAGTCCTGTACAAGGGTGTTAATAAAGAACTCGAGGGAGGCTTCTCTTAATTGTTCCTTTTATAGTTTAAAAAATATAAATACAAAGGGGGGAGAGACACAGGCAAGCATTGGAACCTAAAATCAGTGAACCCAACCCTTTCTTAGTCTCTCTGAATCATAAACAGTACTTTAATTAGTCAATGAAACAGGTTGTCATTTAGTAGTCACTCTTATGGCAAAAAGCTTCATCGGTTTTCCCTGACTCTCAAGCCCCATCGCAAATTACAGGCCTAAGCTATCCAGGCCTTGGTAATATATGGAGAGTTTCAGAACAAAGGTCTTTGAAGGTAACAAATCACAGCTACTAATCCTAGCAATAATCAGATTCATAACTAATAAAATCATTTCACTCAGAGGTATTAAATCTCAATCATAGCTAAATGACGCAGAGTTTTGTGTGAAGACCAAAAGTGTATATGCATCACACGTATACAAAAACAGGAAGTAAGATCCATGTATTAATATTGGTCTCAAGCTGAATCCAGGAATAGCTTAATTAGGAGGGATTTAGAGGGAGACAATTTCCTCGTTTAGATAGCAAAGTGAGTTTACTAGTTTAGCGGGATTTGGAGGGGAGGGACTCCCACAAGGCAAATTATTTCCCTCCAACATAGGAGAGGTCTGGACCCCCTCGATTCTCCTACCTCTCCTCTCCCCTTCCCTTCCCTTCCCTTCATATCCTTCCCTCTTTCCCCTCTCTTCCCTTCCTCTCCATTTTTGTTATCCAAACAAGGCGCAAGGGAATTCATTCATCTTTTAATTACATTTACTCTATCCAAATGAGGAAACAAGAACTCACACGATGTTGAATTAATGTTAGGTTCTCCAATCTTTACGATGAAAACAGTAAGAGTTATAGGTTATCATCCCTTATAGTAGTAACAAATAGAACAAATTAATAAAGAGAAATAACGAACCTGTAAAGGAGATATTGCTCAGCTCTGCAATAAATAAACAAAAGCAAATTAACAAGAGTTAGACCACAACAAATCTAAGAAAACATATTATCAGTCAAACATTTAATATTCAGACTTCCGAATCCGCAATCTTCGTTCTCATTTTACCATAAATCCAATAATTAACACCAAACATAACCACAATTGCAATATCATCCAATTATGCGCAGCGACATTGAAAACCCGTCTGCAAAATCTAGTTCCATGATCAAATAAACCCGTGATTGTAATTTCCTTCATCAATCACAAACCCCCAACTAAACTTTTACATCCCAAAGTAGCAGTTATTTCAGCAGATCTTGTACATAAACAAACGACACTCAATCAAACACCATTTCGATGTCTGCGGTCCATCCACTTAAGATCAAACCTGGTTCCACCCCCAAATAATTCACAAAAACATCAAGATCCTCCAACCCTAATCATCAAAACTGAAACGATTCTGGTAAAACGATTCATTCTCCTAACATCAAAATTCAGGATGATGCATACACAATACGATTATAATCAAACAAAGCAACTAAGATCTAACAAAACCAAAAGAGGGGGAATGGGGGGAAACCTCGAGGAATGGAGATAATAGGCGAAGAATCGCAATTACAAGTACAAGGAGGGCAGGTAGACAAAGATGTGGTTGATGTCGAAGAAGTGGTAGAAATGGAGGAAGAAGAAGGAGAAGTAGAGCCTTCTTTGATGTGCCAGTAAAGAGGAGGACCCACAATGTAGCCTGCAATGCAAAGGGCGATTAACCCTAATGTGGTCTTCACCACAGCAGGTCGACATAGGCGTGTCTCGTCCACCGCCATGGTTGCGGTGATGGAGATCGAGTTGATTGATTGGAGGAAGGAAGGAGATGAGTGTAGGCGAGGAAGTGAGTGTGGGTACTCGCAGACTGGCACTCGGAAGTCGGTTACTCCCGTAACACAATTGTTTGTTTTTTTGTTTTTGTTTTTGTTTTTCAAAATAAGACTCGAAAATCAATATCAGTCCTTACAATACCGCGACCAACAAGGCAACAACCACGCACCCACGACATCCAACGAATTAACTTCGATTGAAAGATCGTAATTATTAAACCCTAACTAACGATGTAATTAATGATATAATGAAATTATTGATAATTAACGACAAACTATAAATTAAACCCTAATTAACGATGTAATTAATGATACAATGAAATTATTGATAATTAACGAGAAAATATAAATTTATCCCTAATTAACGATGTAATTAATGATATAATGAAACTATTAACAAGAAATTAACAAGATAATTAACGAGAAAGTATAAATTACTGGTTCCATGTCGAATTGCTTACGATAATGATGAAGAGGTAGATTAATTAGTTAGGTTAAATGGTGGTTTTTTAAAAGAGAGGTTTTTAAAAAGAGAAGGGCAAACACGGAAATAAAAGTGACAAAATGTGTACAACGAAATAAAAGGCGTGTATGAAATAGCAATTCCGTAGTAGTTTGGTTTTTCGAGCGACATTGTAGGTAGGGCAGTCAGATGTTTCAAATGAGGGTGGTACTGGTAATTGTTTTAACTTTCTAACCTCTAGGTGCAATCAACGAGGCAGAATTAGGGATGACAATTTCACCCGCATCCGTTCCGCACTCGACCCATCCGCGAAAATTAAATGGGTGAAAACCCGAATAAATGGATGAATAGCGGGTGATGGATGAAACGGGTGATGGATTGGGTCGGATCCGGGTGGAGCATCATCCCACCCGTAATCCGTTAACCACCCGATCCGACATCATCCATTTAAAAAAAAATATGTGGCTTCAAGAGTCGAGACTATGAAGCTTAATATTTGTATCACAGGTTAGTTTGTGATGTAGATTTTATAATGTCGAATTTTCATGTCATGACTATGAAGCTTCCATGTATGAATTTAATTTTCATATCGGATTTGTAATGTTTAAATTATATTGTATTTTCGCAAGGCAACGAAAGACGTCGAGTCGCAAGCTAGGGCTCGCAAGATTTTTTTTCCGATTTGGTATTTATTTCATAGAATAATGGTACAAGTGAATCGCCCGTTAAGTATCTGAACCATCCGTTTCACCCGTGGATGACGGGTGGATCAGATATGGATGACACCTTTAGTGGATGATGGGTGGATCGGATGAGCGGATAGAGACTGGTGATGGATACGGGTGAGGCTCCACCCGATCCGAATCCGACCCATTGCCATCCCTAGGCAGAATTAACGTGGCAATAGGCGGTGACAGTTGTTTCAAATGAATGTTAGTGTGACAGTGTTTGATTGTGTTGCTGGATTTAGCGCAGGTAACGTAATAAATTTCAAAATCAATTCTCAAATGAGAGATCTCACATTAATGTTAGCCTGAAACCTCCGGCATAAGAGTTAGTTACATTAATTAGTTTCTAATGTTAAATACAATCTTAGGGTTGTGTTTAAGCATTAAATATCTTTCAAAATTGGTATAAACATCGAAATTAAAGAACAAATTGTACATCCATTTATGCAATTAATACAAATATTAAGAATTTGTTTCCTCTTTTAGCATATTAGAAACAATCCTTAGGGTTGTATTTATCATTTTTCTTTAATTAATTATCTCATATATTTCAACGTGAGGCAACAATCTTTCTAGAGATAGATTGAAATTTCAAATAGTTTTAATTAACACAATTTTATTTGCGTACACAACCAAATTAGTTAATAGCATCCATAAAAATTACTGTAATAACTTTGACCCCAACTACTTAAGATGAGGAGACTTCTAAGTTGCGCTATTCCATAGTCTAAGCAAGTAACAACATACGATCGATTCTAGAAATAAGGATCCTCTTAGAGGTGCGTTGTTTAATTTGGTGTTAAAGATGAACCGTTTCTTGGCCCCGAGACTTAATAATAACATTGTCGTAGTCTATCCCAGTGTCCTTTAAGATTGTTGGTTTGGGGTACCCTTCGTTCGCAGGCCAATACAGGTGTTTCTGAGTTTAGGACAAATTCCCGTTTTCATTTGAGTCGAGTGTGAAGGACAGAGTACTACGGAAAAGGTGACTAGGTTTTGAAAGATCTTTGAATTTTGTGGAAGGATGAAGAACGTCTACTAGCAGAGGCTCCTAGATGGCGAAACAAAATTTTGAAAACATGACAGTGAGGTGATAGGAATGATTAGACTTCTTTGAATGTGTGTATTTGTGAGCAATTGTTCCCTATTTGTTTATTTATTCACCCAAAATAATTTGATCGTTTTCAAATATTATACGGAGTAGTAATTAGTACTCCGTAAAAAATAGTGACTAATATAGTTATTTTTTTTTTTGCCATCTAATATAGTTATTTAAGCTTATCGTTTCCATTATACAATTTAACTTGATGCTTAAATTAATAAAGTTAAAGAATAGTAAGACTAAATAGAGCATATATCTATCTAATTCATATTGATGTTGATGTTGATTGTAATTGACGTATGAAATCAATAATTATGCTCTTAATCTATGTATAAGTATTGACCAAATCCGTCTTAGTTTGATCGTATTCACAAATGCATGTACCAATCGCCTGGGATTAACAACGGGTGTGAATTGAACCCCATCGTATTCGTATTGTCTGACCAACGACCCAAGCCAAAAGCTAAATAAAACAAGTGTTGAAAGTCAACAGGATGAGCTCACCTTCACCATCATGTTTTCTTATAAAAATTAGGGTTTTTTTTGTCCATCAAAGTTTTTTTTTTTTGATGACGGGGAACCCGCAGCCGCTACTTTTTACCTTTTTGATGCGCTCTGGGTTTCTTTGGTTAATGATCACCAAAACCTTGAGTATTTTACATTAATTTATCATAAAATCTTGAGAGAGACGGTCTCTCAATAACTTATTGAGAGACCATTCTTCCGTACCACTCTATGTCTTATTCGTACCCTTAAATGATAACTTTGTTTTGTACCTGTTTTTATAACAATCGTACCCTCCTTATATTTGTATACTCTTTTATGTTAATCGTTTCTACTTGGTTTGGTATAAACCACTATTACTTCCATATATACTTAGTCTCTCAGTAAAGTTAATGAGAGACCGTTTCTCAGGAAACTTACTCTTAATTTATTACCAATTTTCTTGTAAAAATTATCTCACTTTGTAAGTTTGTTTCGATTTAATAATTTTAATGATTACTACCTATGTTTCATCATATTTACTTGAGATTACTTTCGTTATTATGGATTTTATCATCGATCTTCCCCAATCATCATTATTTTTATCCTATTGCTAGAAGCCTATATTTTATTTTTTAAAAGAGATGTTAAATATTCCCTCTGTTTCTTTGATATCTTCCACATTTCTTTTTTCAATCATTTCTTTGATTTCTTCCACTTTCCTTTTTTCTATCACACTTCTCTCTTACCTAGGTGGCCCACCTACTTTACTTGCCACTTTTAAGGTGGAAGATATCATAGAAACAGAGGGAGTATTAAATTGTTTAGCAAAATAAACTTGATAGTTATGATATCATATAGCAACAAGTTAAAGTATCTTATCTTCGTCTTTTCATGTCTCAATAGTGATAAAAAAATCTAAACTTTATGTAATTTTGACAAAAAAATAGTTAGTTTCTTGCATGTAAAGTGAGCCAGATTGAAGGTCGTATTTGAGAAAAAAAAAACTCAAAAGAATAAAATAAGTTAGTAGTTACTTGTAATTTGATCAATTATAAGTAGCCTTTTTAATGATTCCTCCATATATTAACTTTAATTAAAATACTTTTACTAAAATTAAGTAAATATATCTTTGAAAAAGTTAAATACAGTATAAGAAAAGTACGAGTAAGAGTTTAAATGAGTAGTCGAGTAGAATGATCGAACTCACAAATTAGCTATATAATCCGTGAATTATAGCTTTGTTGAAGGGTAATACTGAATATAAAAGTAATGAGAATTTTTTTCTCGAAAAACGAGAGAATAATCTAATCTCTTTTATATTAATTTGGATCCTCTTCATTACTTATCAACGATCTAGATGTTATATCGAAACAAGCTAATTGTTCTACTACGTAACATTAAGGAATGGATGGTGATGATCGAGTGAGAGAAATACTATATTAAAATGAGTGTATTAGAAATAATGGATCATTCATTACTTTTGAGGTAATGGAGATGATACTTCCTCGTGTACTGAGTAATACTTTACCTCAATCCTCCTATCTATGTCAATGTTAGCCGTCATTCATTCAAATCAATGGTAAAATAACTATTTAAAGACAAACTTACAAAATTCGGAGATCGATTATCATTAATCAATCGATAAAATTAAATAGTCCCTCTGATTTTTAAATGATTGTTTCGTTTTAATATATTATCCCTCTCATATATTGTACAAATGGAGCAATCATTTACAACCGAAGAGAGTATAACATTAATATTTTAAGATGTACAACTGAAGATAAAAAATGTTAAGGTAATGGAACTTTACCACCGATCTGAATGAGATCTAATAAGTACTTCCGCCGTACCAAAATGATCTTCCTATTTAATTACTCTCTCCGTCCCAAAATGATTGTCACATTAACTTTTGTACAATGACTAAGAAATTGGTGTGATGATTGAGTATGTAGGCAACGATGACTCCCTTTATAGGGTGAGTCATAATGTCTTGTGAGGTGGTGTGGGTTAATGGATGACAAATTGGTAAATACTTTAACTTGGTAGGAACGAAGTTGTAAAAATGGATGGACAACAAAGAAAAGTAGAGAAATGAGATAATCTTTAAGAACCTAATCAAAAAAGAAATACAAGACAATCTTAATGGAACGGATGAAATATTATATGCTTACACTTGAATATGACTGGAAATAACTTAGTGACATGGAGAGAGCAATAAATTAGATACAATATCTATAAACAAGTTGAGTTGGACCGTTGGACGTAACACCACGAAAAATAAACAAAACGCGGTTTCCTCACGTACAGAATCATGACATTAGTCATTAGCTCATAAGTCACGTACTGACTTCCCCAACCATTGATTTATTAAGTCATGTACCACAGTTTACTTTGACTACCCCGGCCCCCATCACAACACTATATATTACACTTGTTTAGAGTACTAACTACTATTGAATGGCCTCGTTACGACCATAATTATCAACCACCTCACTATAAACCCGTCATTGTTAAAGAAAGTAAACATCCATTAAAGAGGGATGAATAACTCCACGAGTTATTCTTCAAGACCAATGAAGAAGTGTAGGACGTCTAAGAAGACGACTCCATCTATGGTACTTTTAGCTGATGCAGCTAATTTCCGAACTTTGGTTCAACAATTAACCGGCTGCCCTAGCCCTAGCCCTACCAAATCCATGATACTAGGTCCCAACCCAAAGCCTCCACTTACTATAAGCTTTACCCAACACAAAAATGAGGACTACGTTGATTCAAGTAGTAGTTCAACAATGTTGCCCTTCGTTAGTCACCAAAAAGCAGACGACTATGAACAACATCGTATTCCACACACAAAGCAGCAAGATAAGCTGTATATGCATCGAGATGCAAAGATGTCGTCTAGCGACTGGTTAAATAGAGAGTCATCGTCGTCTTCATGTTTAGGGACGACAATGGATCATTATACTACTAATTGGGTTGATTTGTTTGATGATTTCGACATTGATCAATGTTTTGAAGAGCTAGATGGGGTTGGTTGTTCCACAAGTACTACTAAACTTGGTAAGGATGATTCATAATAAAAGGTGATCATGATTAATTAATTTTTATGTATCTTTTAGTTGCCTTAACTGTAGGATTGAGTTGAGGTAGGCATTATACTTCTAGTAGGGTTAGAATAGTGTTCTAGATAGGTTTTGTATACTTCCTATGTTCACTATCTTTTGCACCGTTTCATTAAAATACCCCTCATAAATAATGATGAAATTGGGCACTTTGCAGCTGAACCTGTACATTGTTGTACATATTGAATAAAATCAGCCTAATAAGCCGTCCACAAAATTAAATTGACTGCTTTTATCACCCTCCGAGGCCCTATCTACATACTACCCGCGGAGGATTAGAGATCGCTCGGCCAACCAAGGAAACCCAGAAGTACTAGAAGAGGGAAAGAGTACAACCGCTTCAAGCTAGAACCAATTAGCATCAACAAGATCTAGATCCAATTGTTTGGTACCCAAACAGTCCCAATTACCCTGGCCTCCCTTATGTTGTTCCTCCTTACCCCACCCAACCTCATTCGTTCCCAATAATATAAAGGATAAAATAGTAACTTTAACAATAATATATACTCATTCCCAACACAATTTTTCAGTGATTCGGGGAAGAAACAAAAAATGTCAGAAATTGCACGAATTTTTTATCGGGACAGTTGATCAACCTCAGCTCATAGAATATGACGAACAACGAAAAATATTTGAGGCCTTGAGGGTGCCAGTTGGTTGCAAGCTGGTTAATCGTGTAAAAAAGAAACTTTATACTCCCTCCTATTCACTCTTTTCCTCCCACTTTCCTTTTTGAGCTTAGTTTGGTTTTTCTTCCCACTTTTCTTTTTTGGAAATAATTTTAATCATTCTTTATTCTTCCTTCAATTCTTTATTCTTTTCCTCCACACCTAAACCCAACCCCTTTTCACTTTATACCCCACCTTTTACACTTCATACCCCACTTTCTATTCATCTCTCCTACTTTATCTCCAATCTTTATTATTATTATACTCCTTCCTTGGTTTCCCCCCCAAAAAAAATTGGGGAGGAAAAGAGTGAATAGGAGGGAGTACTTGTTTAGCAATTAATTCGGGCATGGTACATCTTGAAGTAACCCCATGCTTGGTATAGAATTCGGATTAAATTGAAATATTTTTGGGTACGATCTCCCGGGCAGCTCAAATTGAAGTGTATAATGCACAATTTTTAGTGAATCGGAGTTCGAAAAACGAAAATGGTCAGAAATTGCACGAATTGTTGACCAAGTCAATCGAATCAACCTCACAAAGTATGAACAACGAAAAATATTTGAGGGTGCCGGTACGTGTTACAGTACTGTCGACCGCAAGAGACTTACCCTTGGACCTGAAAAATAGGTCATTCGGGTTGGGTCATACTTGTCGTTTGGGCATGAAATTGAGCATGATACATCCTAAAGCGACCTCGGACACTTGGTATGAAATTATAATGTTAAATTGAATCGTGTTGCGGTACGTACGACCTCCCAGTCAGATCAAATTGAAGGGTAATAAACGTTTTTTTTTAAGTGAATTAGGATCCGAAACAAAAATGGTCAACAATCGTGCGAATTGTTGATCGGAGCAGTTGAAACAACTTCATAAAATATGAGAAGCAACGGAGAATAACATTTGAGGGTGCCGGTACGTATGTGTTATAGCACCGTCAACCACAAATCGTTTAAACAGGTAAAAGAGACTTATACTATCGTGAGGAGCTACGGAGATCATTTGAGGGGGCTGGTACGTACGTGTTACAACATCGTCGACAACAAATCGATTAATCGTGGAAAATTGATTTATACTTGTTTGAGCATATATGAATGAAAGCTACATTCTGAAGCGATCCAGACACATAGTATGGAATTCAAGGTACATTAAAACATGACCCCATACGACCTCCGAGACATCTCAAATTGAAGTGTATAATACACATTTTTTCAAGGATTCGAGGCCCGAGATAAAAATGGCAAGAAATCGCACGTATTGTTGATTGGGTCAGTTGAAACAACCTCACAAAATATGAGGAGCAACGAACAAAGATCATTATTTGAGGACGCTTATACATGTTACAACACCATCGGCGAAACATTGATTAATCGTATAAAAGAGACTTATACTTATCGTTTGGGCATGACATCGGTCAGGGTACATCATGAAGTGACCCCGGACACGTGGTATAAAATTCAGGTTAAATTGAAACGTTGTCCGGTACGACCTTCCCGACAGCAAATTGAAGTGCGTTATATACATTTTTTTTCGATCATCATAGGCGAAAACCTTGAGAGACACAAACACAATAGTTCAAACCAAAGGGGTTGTGGTTGCGCGTCAAGTCCAGAACCATGCATTAGGAGTTAGGACTAATAGGTGGGCACCGACGCATTTGCATGCACCCTCTCACTCACTCCTTATTATCTTGGATCAAATCAGTTGAACTAACTACTGTCTGGTACAGCGGCCAGTCAAAAACATACACTAACAAACATTTACTCCACAGTAAAAATCTCCCTTTCACCTTCCTCTCCCTAACGAAAACCACGCAAATTAAACCCTTCAAAATTGATAACGAATCATCTCAACCAAAACCTAGAGTTGGGAGCTGTCAGGGTTCGAACTCGTAACCTCTGCCTCTGATAACAAGTTAACGAACCATCTCAACCAAAATCTTAAGGTGCTGGTTGAGGCCCGTTTATATTCTATTAAAAATAAAATACCAACTCACTAGTCACTACTACTCCCTCCGTTCCATTTGATTCTTTACATTTGTTTTTTCACACTTACCCATGCACGTTTTCTTTTGTTCATATCTTTAGCTACATATTTCTAAAAATTATAAAAATTCGATATTTATATCGTATTCAATTAGTAGACAATTTAAACAAGATCTCACATGATTATATTTTATCTTATATATTAGAAGTCATATCGACAATTCCATCCACTTAAGAATCTTCAATAAAACTTTTAATATATAAGATAAAAGATAGTCATGATGGATCTTGGTTAAATCGTCTAGTCGAATACATTATAAATACCAAATTTTTATAATTTTTGGTAATACGTAATTAAAGATATAGATAAAAGAACACTAACATCGACGTACGTGCATAAAACAAACGTATACAATTGGTTGGAATGGAGGGAGTACAAGGAAACCATGGGAAAGGTGGAAATATAACTCTCCTTACACACAAGGTCAGCTGCTAGAACTGCAGTAGCTTTTGGGTTTATTTCATCTGCAAGTCAATCAACTACCATTTCCAACATTCTTCTCCTTCTCCTCTCACCATTCTTCTTCTTCATTCTCCACACACCTCAAACAAAACAATACAATACACGTTACGTTGGACCGACTGACGACCGACCATTGATGATTAGCTTATAGCTTCCACATGATACTACCTACATACACAAACTACTTACTTTACCTAAATCCAATATCATTTGAATGGCGGTTCAGCTTTCGAACCATAATCACCAACTTCAACAGATGCTACACTCTGCTGTTCAATCACTTCATTGGACTTACACTGTCTTTTGGCACTTCTGCCCTCAACACGGGTAACTACTTAATTACCTACCCACCCGCCCGCCCTACATACTTCTCTTTCTTTTCCGTCTTTCTTAGCTTCATAAGATCGATCATTATATATATGTGTGTGTGTTTGGGTACGTAGGATATTGATATGGCGAGACGGGTACTACAATGGGGCTATAAAGACGAGGAAGACGGTACAACCATCGTCAATGGATGCAACCAGTAGTGATCAGCAGGAGGTTTGTTTTCAAAGAAGCCAGCAACTGAGAGAACTTTACGACTCACTGTTGGCCGGTGAGTCCGGTCAGGTGGGTCGACGTCCAACTGCCGCATTGTCACCCGAGGACTTGACCGAGACAGAATGGTTTTATCTCATGTCTCCCTCTTTCTCTTTCCCTCCTGGAGTAGGGTAAGTAGTTACTAAGCTAACTCACTCACTCATTATTATCTATACCATTTTTATGCTAACGTTTTTTTATGTACATAAATAAAATATGCAACAAATATTATAACCATATGGATGTGTTATCCAGTCACACGGATGAGACACAAAAACGGGATAGGACAAGAGATCTGCAAATACTGAACCATGTAAAATTGGATGGTGGTCTGGTCTATAAAATCATGCATTGTGTTCCAATGGAAGGGATAAACAATTAATTAATGATACTTTTTCAGTTTGTTAGAAGTAAGTTAGGGTATAAGCACCAAAAAAAAAAAAATGTAAGTTAGGGTATTCAATTCGTTCAATTTGTCTTAAAAGTGAAGATGAATTTTGATAAATTATCATATGCGTGATGATTGAGTTATACTCGTATATATTTAGATAGGAGTATAATTTTAGTTGAAGATTACATTTCTAATAATAGCAATTTTATTACTCATAGTATGTACTCGTATACAATAGTTGATTAGTTCTAAATTAATATTTTAATCTCCGAAAAGATGTTATTACATAAGCATTGATGTTAGATATCAAAAATAGTCTCTAAATGGCACAATATATATTGTGATTTAACAAATGGATTCAGTTCGCGAATAAAATAAGATATCCTTTATAATTATTCCCTCTGATTTTTATTTATCGCCTTCTCTAAAGTCACCAAGTTATCAAATCGAAATAGGACTATCTTATTTTAGTTGCGGTAGAGGCGGGGAGCATTAAATGAAACAGAAGTAGCAAAGTTGAAGATATGGATTAGGGGGAGGGGGGGAAAAAGTTAGAGTAATGGCATAATCATAATCAATGAAACTATACTAAAATTAAAGGTCAACAAATTTTGGTTAGTTTCACATGCATACTCACATTATATATCCTAATATTATAATGAAAACTCCCAAAACATGGGGAAACAGTTTTCTAGGGAGAAGCCCATGCCCATGCATGCATACGGATAACGGGCAAGCAACTACATGACCCTGGGTTGGACGTTGGATTTATATATAGAGCCATAGAGGGGCAATAACAATTTTCAAAGAAAACATCTTCAGTTTTACGATTTTTTTTTTTTTTTTGTAAGAGTTTATAAATATTTTTGGGCCTCCAACCATTGCCTTAAGGTCTTGGTTGACATGGTTTGTTAACATGGTATCAAAGCCAGCGCGACAAAAGGTCACGGGTTCGAATCTCCACCCTCCTCGTTTCTAAAGTGGAATATTTGGCGTCAGGTATGATGAAGCCTGGGTTACATTCACACTCCACTTCAAGCCCAATGGGCATTCGTGTGAGTATATAAACATTATTTCTGGGCAAAGACGCTCACACATATTACATCTACAATAATAAAAATCGAGAGGACGTAAATGCAAAGAGCGACTTTATTTTCTGATCGCTAAACTCGTCATAAATCATAATAAGCATGTAAAAAAATTGTTAGTAATTTGTTTTGTTACGTGAATTGAATTCTGAGGTTGTCCACTATACAAAACTAGGCTATATTGGAATGGTACTTTTGCTGTGCTGCATTATGAGTGGTTTCCGTATATGCTTGGCTGAAATGACATGTATAGAGTGTGCCTTGTTTAGAATTGAAGGCGGTGTAAGTAATTAAGTTGTATTGTATGAACGGTGGTCTAAATAAAAGCTACCTTAACTAGGTTGGCAGTAAATAAATGTGTACTTTCTCCCTTGAATACACCAAATATTAATAGCCTCCTGTATTCGGTTATTGCCACTTTCCTCCTTACTTTTACATCAGAACAGCAATATGTATACTCATCTAGTATAGCCACTAAATAAATAACATTGACAACCAATTTACCTATACAGTTTATCGAAAAAATATTCTTTACAAGAAGTTTCATTTGAGACTGTCCAAGGGGAAGTTACTAAAATGATAATTTCCACTTCACAATAACCGTCTCACATGAAAATTATTTGTAATATTTCTCCTTTTCTATAACTTTGTTTAAATATTTCCAATATAAAATGCGACGATAAAAATTGAGAGGGAATGATATGGATGCTCTATTCTTCGTTACGTACAAAGTATTACTTTTGTCTCAGTTTTTGAGAACTAATGAAGATGATCGTGAGTGTCTTAAGACTCTGACATGTCAGTTGTGTCTTGGATTTTAAAGACTCGACTCATAACTTTGATAGTGTCGTATGAATAATAAGACAAGAGTCGTTCCCTTTGGGGTTTGGGGTTTGGGCATATAGTAGCTAGGTTGCTGAAATGAAGTAGAGGTAATATTGATGGTAAGTGAATATAGGCATTGAAGACATTCCTCTTTGTCTACAAGGGAGTAGTTGTGGTTGTGGTGCATGAAATGAAAAAAGGTTGCAAGGGTAAGACAAAGTACACTTGTAGGAAAGGTGTATTAAGTATGTGACACATTAGAAGACTCCTATGAAATGAAAATAAGAAGGGTGTGTTAGTTATACTCCCTCCGTTTCAGTCGTTTGTTTGTCTATTTTATTGTAAGGTGTCTCAGTCATTTGTTTGTCTTTCCATTTTCAGAAGGTTTTTTATGTGATTTATCCCTCCACATGTCACCCCATGATTGGCCCCTTTGGTCTTTGTGTCAAAAGCAAAGGTAAATAATTGATCGGGACGGAGGAAGTAGTATAAAGAGTTTGCATATAATTGGAGTAATTGCAGTAGCATCTCTTGCCTTTTATGGCCCAAATTGTAGTGACCACTTCTACACTATGGGTAAAACCAAGGCCATCAACTACGTAGTAGTAGCTTTTATTACTTTCTTTTCAGAACCAAATGATATTGACACGAGAAGAAGAAGATGAAGAAGCTACTTTCATTTCATTGGTTGCTAGAATTTTTGAAATTTAATTATGACCACCTTCAATTATTCAATAGGAGTAGTTATTAATTCTTCCTACTATACTAATAATCCCATATCCCATAACACTAAATCTACCGTGGATAAGTATGTAGCGGACCTGATTTTATAACTCTTATAAACAAGGACTTGATACGCTATTTATGCAAGGTTCTCATGTGGGATTGTAATGAACGGGATAGTATATGTTAAATCTCGCTCAAACCTTGCACTACAATCACTTGAATTTGCTCACATCAGCCTCGCAAGGATGATGGATTATTAATCTCGCAAAAATAATGAAATAACTCACAAATCTGTACATTCTTCTCATTTGTAATGTCCGTTAGTATATATCAAGTGTGTTCATTATAAATGATGAAGTAACAATTTTTTTTTTCTAACGTTTAAGATGTTCATTGTTCCATGTACCTTTTAGCAATGTTATATGCATATTCATCTAAAGTCACTTGTATGATGTGTTAAGTATGTTAACGTACATTCTGCATACGTGGAATGTCTCATGTGTCCATATATGTACATCACTACATCCTTCATATTTGAAACTTCCATGTGTGACGTGGCAAGGTATATTCATTAAATATGAAATGTCGATTCATATCTACTTTACTGAATTAAGTTTAACGAAATTTGATTACTTTAGATATTAGGTAATTATAACACTTGTGTTTATTTTGTTGCAAGCATTATATTATGATGGGTATATACTTACTTACTTAGGTTACCGGGGAAGGCATACGCAAAAGGTGAGCATGTATGGCTGACTGATGCTAACGAAGTAGACAGCAAAGTTTTTTCAAGAGCTATCCTTGCAAAGGTACCCTACCCTAATCCCTCTTCTTATCTTATCTTATTTATATACCGACTATATATAATCCTAATTTATTTTCCACATATATAAAGAAAATATGATGAAATTATTGTTAGTAAATGAGAAATGTCAAGTGCTCATCCTCCTATTCCAATTACTGTACTAAACTCGGTATAAATTAAATACTGGAACACTAGCTAGCTACAACAAGATTCGATAAACCTACATTAGTACTCCGTAATACTTATGACGGGAAGATGTAAAGCTATATTACATAATAATAATAATAATAATAATAATAGAATATCATGAGACATTATTTCTTATTTACTTACAGAAATAATAATTAAAAATACGATGATATAAACAAATAATTGAGCGAGACAAAGAGAAAATGTTGACATTGCAATATGTGTAAATATTTTAAAACAAAAAAAAAAAAAAAAAAAAAAAGTATTGTTTTTAGTTGGTTAATTTTTCATCGTCATTCAAATGAGTTCTAACTTGATTAATTATATGGACGTTTGTAAAAATGTTGCGGCAACAATGAAACTTGTCAGAGTGCACGAATACAGGTAAATCTCTAATACGGAGTAGTACGTATTATTTTCTGCATTCTTAGGCGTTTGATTATATATTTAGCTGGTTGTGTCAAAAATTGGCAACATTCAATACAAAAATCATTTTCGTGACTTTCTTTACACAAAAATATACAGAGTAAAAGAAAAAGAGCATTAAAAAGAAATATCGCTCATTTCTTTTCTACCTGACCTACACACAAAAATAAAGGATTCGTGTATTGACCATATGATTTTGTTCCATCCAAAACCAATGAATAGAATTTTACTACTCCGAGAAATTTTTTTTTTCAAGAAAAATGAAGGTTTATTTGCTTCCCTATACAAAAATATACGGAGTAATCCATAACAAATTACTAATTTTATAAATGTTTAATATTAACATGACACTTTTAAATTACTTGCAGACTGTAATCTGCATTCCCGTGATCGATGGTGTAGTAGAATTTGGCAATACCGAACGAGTAAGTAAATACTACCCCCGTCCATAAATTGTTGTCCCGTTTCATTAACCTCACATATATTCATAAAATGAGACAATAATTTATGACGGAAGGGAGTAATTATTTTTACATGTTTTATCTTTCTTTAATTTGTTTCTAAGCTTCCTTTTATAATTTAAAAAAGTACTCACTCTGTTTCTGTGATATCTTCCACATTTCCTTTTTCAACTATTTCTTTGATTTCTTCCACTTTCTTTTTTTCTATCATACTTCTCTCTTATCTAGGTGGCCCACTTACTTTACTCCCTCTCTACTTTTACTTATTTTATTATTTTTCTTAAGAAATGTGTCACTTTTAAGGTGAAAGAAATCATAGAAACGGAGGGAGTATATAGTGTTAATCTAGGTGACGTCTCTAATATTATCTCTGATTCATTTGATTTTTTATGTTTGTTTTATTACGCTTGTTAATGTACATTTTATTTTGTTTATATCTTTATTTAAAATTGTTTGTGTCGTAGGTCAAAGAAGACTTATTCATCATCCAGCAAGTGAAGTCAATTTTCATGGACCACCATCCCGTCGACAAACCACCACCAATGCCACCAAAGCCGGCCCTCTCAGAACACTCGACCTCAAACCCGACCACCTCCTCCTCCTCAACCAGGCCCCAGTTCCAGTCAACGCCAACTGCCACCACGTACACCGCCCTCCAAGCACTGCCACAAGCTGTAGCAGTGGGGGACGATGTGGAGGCTGAGTCAGACTCGGAGACCCAAACCAACACGGTCCTGGCACAGCCAAGCGAGTTAATTCAGATAGAAATGCCGGATGACATACGCCTTGGGTCACCCGAAGATGCTTCCAATAACCTTGACTCCGACTTCTCTCCCATTATGACTACTACTCACCAGGTTCCCCCGCCGGGTTACCACCTTGACAGGCTCAAGGCTTGCGACTCGACTCGTCAGGGGCCGCCATACAGAAGCAACACCTTACTGGGTAAGTTGCTTTTTTGGTAACTATTTACTGTTTGTCTATGTTTTTTTTTGCCAGCTAAAGAATACGAGTTTTAACAAATTTTTCATGCTATGATGGCTAATCCATGCACACGCTTATTGATGATTCTAGAGATAAACTTAATAGAAATATAATGAAACTGTTTGTGTAATCCATCACCACATTCACTAGTCGTCAAATCCAAACCGATATCTTCCTAATTCCTAAATACAACTCCTACAAATAAGGTAACTAATTAATATATTAATATTACAATTTAATTTTTTACCGAAATATCATAGTCCGGTAGTTAAAACTAGATACCCTAGACAATAGGTTTCAGGTTTTTTAAATAAAATAAGTAGTACGATTAGTGCCAAGACAAAAGGAGATGTTTAGGTGCGTGGACAAAAAGAAGTCGTTGAATTGATTGCATAGCAACTCGTACTATTTACGTACGTAGTTACGAAGGGTAGTGCTTTACTGACAGACTAAAGTATAAACTTTAAAGTAGAGAATATTACTCCAACTTGTCTCTGTGCACTGTTTAAACCTCTTTGCATGCATGCCATACATTTCCGCATTCCACATTCCGGATGCTTGCTTTACCTGACATTGTTACGTAGCTGAATTGCTGCTGCGTGTCTTCTATCACAAGTTATTCTTCTTTTTACATACAAACAACTCTTCTTCTTACTATAGATATATTTCAATTTTAACATCGTAACGGCTCAAATATAATTTCATGTGGTTATATGTGACAAACACTTTGCTAGTCCCTATGAATTCTTTTCTTGACTTGTTCATACTATTTGACTCATTACAAGATCAGAATGCAAAACTGTGATGTACAAAAACAGAACCATACCCGAAATTTGCTCAATAATAATATTTTGTCAAAGTTAATGTGCTTCAGAAATAGAGTAATACATACTGTAGTACAAAATATCAATAATTTGACTTTTTTTAATGTAGTGGTAACATGTGGCTATTTACTTTTTGATAGTCGTTCATTTTCTGGTACAAAGTACTTACAAGTAATTTAATCAAAATTAAACAAAAGATCACGATGAAGTAACAAACTAAGATTAAAACTATTCCCTCAAAGGGCTCAAACAAACAAAAATTAGATCATTTGAAGTATTACTCTGCATTTGGAGTACCTTTTATGGCCAAATCACTCTGCATATACATTTTGAATGCTAATTGCATACTCTATAAAAAAAGTATGATCAGAACATATGAATGTAGAATTTAAACTGTGAATATCATCTATAGAGTATACACCATTCCCAAATCAGTCCTTCACAGTCTCGCAACAATTACCCGTGAACACTAAAATCAACTATTAGGTGATAGTTCTAACTTAAGAAGAGGTCTCAAGTTCCGAGATCTGGGAATACAACAACGTTAAAACTTAGTATAAGGGAGAGTTTTATCACCCTTGAGGTCCTACCTGGCTCGTGGTTAACACCCCGAAAAGTAGTGTAGCAACATGTAGCGAACCTTCAGGACCGTGACACTAATCATATACATTTCCCTCTTAACTTTTCCAACTTGAAGTGATCGTAAACGCCCTTGCTTTATACAGGATATATTTTCTAAATTGTCATCAACACTTTCATTTGAGCAATCAGTAGTCACATTGAAAAAAAAATGTGCAGGGGGCTCGGTATTAGATGAGCTATCTCAGGAAGACATACACTACTCACAAACGGTCTCCGTCATTCTCCAACTCCAAACCAGTCCGCCATCTTCTTACCTCACCTACTCTCGGAACTCTGCCTTCTCTCAATGGAACTCAAGCTCCAAGGACATCACCCGTCCTCGTCCCCACCACCACCGCCAAGAGGGAGTGGAATCTCAATGTCTTCTTAAATACATACTTTTCACAGTCCCTTACCTACACACCAAGCACCACCATGAAGGGGGCAGCAATAATTTGGGAGCACACAAGAGTGGTGGACTCCCGCAAGAGGAGCTTTCGGCCAACCACGTGCTGGCAGAGCGGAGGAGACGTGAGAAATTGAATGAGAGGTTTATCATTCTAAGGTCATTGGTACCCTTTGTCACCAAAATGGACAAGGCTTCTATTCTAGGGGACACAATTGAGTATGTCAAGCAGCTGCGTAAGAAAATTCAGGAGCTCGAGGCTCGACCAAAACAGATGGATTTGGAGCCTGTGGGGTCCACAACCAAACGCGGGCTCAAGAAAAGGTCAGATTGCGAGGAGCCCAAAGCAATGGAGACGGGGGACATGTTACAGGTGTCTATAATTGAGAGTGATGCTCTAGTAGAGCTTCACTGCCCATACAAGGAGGGATTGCTGCTTGATATAATGCTAAAGCTGAGAGACATGAGCATGGAAGTCACTGCAGTACAGTCCTCCCTGAATAATGGCTTTATTGGGGCAGAATTAAGGGGCAAGGTACCGTATTCCCAACTATTATGACTTGTTTTAATTTAGAGTTTCAAATTTCTAATACTCATGTGGGACGGTCTCACTGAATGAGCAGGTTAAGGAGAATGTTAACGGAAAGAAGGTCAGCATAGTTGAAGTCAAGAAGGCAGTGTATCAAATAGTACCACATACGGATTCCTAGGAAGTCGAGTGCATCCAAATAAACACGGTATACCCAGCTTATGTCTGGAGGTTACTTATGCATATATATATATATATATATATATATATATATATATATATATATATATATATATATATATATATATATATATATATATATATATATATATATATATATATATGAGAGTTATGTATAGAATAATAAATATGAATAAAGGACAGTTGCCAAGTGTGTAAGTATATAGTATACAGCAAAAATGGTCACAAACTAAAGGCTACAAAGGCAGCACAAAAGAAGTTTGTCTATGTTCTAGGCAGCATTAATGATTAAGTTTGTACGTAATATAAAAAAGTATGTGCCGTTGAATAAAATTGAAAAAATAGTTCATCTCTCATATATGCATTTTTTTTTTTCATTTTGGGGTATGTGAGAGTAAGATAGAAGATAGAGTAAAGAAATAGCAAAGGAATAATTGATGATTTAGAGGTGTGACTAAGAAAGCGTATCAGAAGTAGCGCCTCAATAGATGACTCGCACACTTATGTGCTTAACATTGGTGGTTTGTTCGTTTTTGTGTTCTTTCCTAGTTAGGCTTCATTTGTCTCCGTGTGGTTGGGCCTAAATTCCTTGCCGGAGGAGTTAGGTCTAGACTTAGACTCTCTTTAGTTCTAGTCTTTTGCCTTCCTTTCTCTTTTTGGCAGTTTGTAATTGGTTAGTCCGCTTATTCCTAATTAGTCTAAGTCTCTAGTTTTTGGTGGGATAATATCATATAAACTCAACTTTATATTCGGTTAATTGAGAGAGAAGAACGGGAAGAGAAAAGTAAGAAAAATATCTTCTTTTGTAATCTCTAATTTTCTCCATACATATTGAAATTGATTCTTTGGACCCTGTGGACGTCACATTGATGGTGAACCATGTAAATGTCTTGTGGTCTTGTTCTTTATTTTTCTACTCACAAACGCTTCCTCAAACAAATGACTATTCAACAATTTAGAGGGGCACACTTACAAAGTGTCAAAAGTATCAGTAAAGCAAGCATGGTCAGATACCTTAGCAAGTGGTGATCAGTTCGTAACTAGATAAACCATACAAGTACATACAACTAAAATGCAAGACTAGAAATCAGAAACATACAGTGCAAAAGTTCAGAGGGCAAATTCCCATCAGGCTCATCATAAGATATTGCTCAGACATATCATTCTTCAGGTGTAGGATTTCCTAAAGCAAGGCCCTTGATCACATGTCGGCACTGAAACCTGCAAGATCAGATTCAGTTTATGGTTTTCTGTATTTGAACATTACTTGGAAAAGACGCTGATCTCGTATGAGTTCGCAGGATGAGAAATGAAGCCCCATTATTAGCTCTTCGCAGTGAGAACATAATTGTATATAACACAATGTTGTGATGTATAGGAGATAATGAAAACATATAATGTATGCAGAAGATGACGTGACTGCTAGATACATTCCAAGAGTACCTACCAAACTATGAATCTTGTTTTATGCTGCCTTTTGCTTTCTATTTTTTGTTGACTACGAAGCTATGAAATCCGGATCATCTTGGTCAAGTTTCTGGGATTGTCCGAGGGCAGCACGTGACTCTTTTCTTTAAACGGACTATACAGAGTACTCTTCTATATTTTAATTTAAGTAGTTATCTTCCCACTATGCTTATTTCTTTGAGTTCTTAATTTCATATTTAGAAGGGATTAGCAAAAGCATTAAATAAAATAGTGTGCAGAGGGTGGAAAAGAGTTATAAACGAAGGTAAGTCAAGCAACACCCCTTAATTAAGGTCGAAAACTTGAGATAATGTGGCTGGAATTCATAGTTCGGTAGAATTAAATAAATAAAAACAAGGGTTGAAAGAATAAGAAAAAAATACTAAAGGTAGTCTTTCACAAAATGAGGTAATTAAAAGTTGGTCTATAACAAAAATCCTAGATATCAAACCAGTCAATAAGTCAACAGGTTCCAGAATATCAATTAAAATTAAACTTCTTCAAGCTCAAAGGGGAACAATACAATTAATACCAAGATAACGTAAAACTCAAGGCTGCTCATCTAGATACAAACAAATAAGTTTAGGACATTATATTCGTACCATATTAGATCGCTGGACATATTTTGTTGCTGGTGGAAGACAGTGGCTGCGTCAGAAACAGAGCCTAAAGCACTGATACCTTGATGAGAATTTCTAGATGTCAGCTTCAGCCTGAAAGGAACTATCTGCAAAGATGGAACACAATATAAAAAGAGGAAGAAATAATGCAAAATGAACAAGTGTAGATAATGTTTCTGATTTTCGTAGACAACAATGAAAAAAATTGTATGAGGCGCTTATAAATCTTAACACAACATGATGAAGGTGAGCGCAAAATCCCACATCTGACAAGTTGTATAACAAACTGATATTTTCAAGATGAATGGTTGTGTAAAATGAAAGCAGAAATCGGATAGCTGTTCAAGAATATCTATGTTCCCCCATGATAACATGATAAAGGTCAGTCTAGAATCGCACGATTGAATGTCACTTAACTGAACACACCAAAGACTACATGAAAACAAACAAATAATCAGTAAGTCTCTTGTAAGATACTCTCACGATAGAAGACTATCATGAGAAACACCTTACTCAAATTTAAAATGGTCATATATGGTTGTCAAAGGACTACTAATGACAAGGGGTGACTGAGAATAATAATCATCATCAATGATAAAAAGGACATAGACAATACGAAAAAGTTTCACTGACTAAAGGGGTCACTAGCTATAATCAAAGAATCTATAAATATATAGTGTCAGTTCACATTTCTATGTACACGGCCTAATAATTATGCTATCGATCATAACACTGCATTGTAGGAGAATTTGTGTTATTTAAATAGAAAGGGAATGCAAGTAACTGAACTGCTTTATGGCACTGCCAACTTGAAAATTTGAATTCCTACCTTTTTTGTGTGCTGAAATTCACGCTTTGGAAGGAAATGAAGAGGCATGTTGAAAGAAACTGGAGCCTTCACTAACAAAAAAAGCTTGGAAGGACCTATAAGCATTGTATGGAGTTCAGAGCATTGACAACTTTGTACGTACACAAAGAGATAACAGTAAATTATAGGTCTACCAGAGTAAGACACAGTTCCCACACCCTTTGAGATAAGCGCTCGTATGACCTACATAACAGTAGGTTTGTTTAAAACCAAAAAATGTAAGTCTAATATCATCAAAATGGAAGAGATTATAGTAAAACCTACCTTTCTTGAGACCACCTCTATCATTCTAGTTCGGTTCATATCTTCAAAATCAAGGAAATCTTTGCTTCCACTAGAAAAGCAGATCTCATAAACATGATGTGGCCGTCTTGGGCTTGCCCCAAAGACAAAAACAATCTTTTCAACATTAGGAACTGCACTAAGCAAGAACTGAAAAGCAGTCCGGATGCCAGAGATTGTATTCATCAATTTTTCAAATCTTTTAAGCTCTAATTTGATGTCTCTTTTTCTCCCGAGGTTCTTTCTTCTAGATGAAGCATCATGCCCAATTTGTGTAAGAGCTATTTCCTAAAATCATAAAGTCTTCAGAGGCCGTCTTTCAAGTTTACAATGAAACCACTGTGTCTCGTAAAACATACCAACTCCTTGCGTTCAGTTTGAAGAGAATCGGATTGAAAAGTCATATCCTGCAGCAAGCTGACACAAGAAATGTTACAAAAGAGAACTAATTGGTGAATGCCATTTCTAGAAATGTTACAAGAGTACTTCACTTCACCATTCACTATCTCACACACCACCAACGATATGATTAAGAGCTATTTCAGCAGCTAATGCTGAAGAGAGAAAATGCACGACTCCAAACAGATTGCCAGATAAAAAGTTTTGTTTGAATAAAAAATATTTGCCGCCCAATTTATCCAAAATGAAACTAAAGGGAGTGAGTACTGAGTATAATTCACGATCATACATGGGAATGATAGTAACACAGGATATTGTAATCGGATTAACTTGATGATACCCATTTCCTCTACTTACAATTGCAATTTGCCTTCCGCTGCTTCAGTTGTACTGTCTTAAGGGTTTCTTTGATACAGTATAATAAGAAGGAAGGGGACTAGAGGAGATGGAGAAGAGAGGGAACATGTTCCTTCATCTCCCGTACTCTTCACATCCGTGTAACCCGATTTACTAACTAAAATGAGAAATAGTTCCCCTACCATACTTTTGAAATCCCTCCATCCAAACAAGCGGTTAGACATTTAAAAGACCTTTCTCTAGCTAACAATCTATGAGTAGTTCCAAAACTGAGGAACTTAGCACAAGCCGCAGGCTTATTACGAAAGGAAGATATCCCCCGTTTTCCAACTGCTACAAAGGGACATTTCCTGTTTTCCGACACGAACTAGAGTCCTATAGAACTACATTATCCCTACAAGGCCGCAAAATCAACAGTTCATGTCCTCTGAATTGTTATACAGCAATAGTATCTAGGGTTTCACATTCTCACTCATTTCCAACTCACAAAAATCAGGTAACCATGAAATTGGCCTTTTTGAAACTAATCTACTTTAACAGTATGTTTTGCAGTGAATTGAAGTCAAAAATATCGATGATGATGATGACAAGACCAAAGAACATTGTATGAGTGAGAATTAAAGAACAGTGAGATCAATGGAGCATAAGAATCGATTGAGAAATACAATCGAAAGTTTATTAATTCATCAATCTACGATTCGTTCAGGATAAACTAAACCTAAAAATGGAGAATGAAAGAAAAGTAATGATAAAAGAGAGGGAAGAGAGAGAAGAGGAGGGGCATACGAGGGAATCTGTTGGTGCATGTAAAGGAGAAAGGCTATGACGTCGTAGACTAGGTGGAAGATGAGAGCAGCGTCAATGGAGTCGGAAGTCACATCAATCTCAGTTGTGTTCTCCTCCACCTCCGCCATGGTTGTCTTCACTGGTTTTCTCTCTCTTCGGATCATTCCTTTTCGCCAGCCAAGTTTGAAATCCTAATTTCGAGCGGCAACTGGCCTCACCTCACTCTTAAACCATGGTAGTGAGCGGCCACCAGATCGATCTAGATGTCTTTTGGTTAAGACGATTGATTTAACCCCGTTAATCTGATGCAGATGAGGCATGACCGAACTCAAGTGGAACGGTAGCGAAATGGGATGAAAAAAGGTCAAAAGAAGGCCCAAGTGCACTCCTCTTCGTTGTACCATACTGTGGACATGACATAGGTCCACCCCGACGCGGCCACGCGCGGGTTTTGGGGAGGCGAATGAATCTCCATGAGATGGTCAAATGGAAATTTAAATCGAAGTTGGAGTCGCCACCGAATTTTATGGTTATTCGGAATCGTCCGAGCCCACTCTATGTCGTCGTGGGCCGTATACAAAATACGACCCAGTTCTGATGTCAGAGTTTATTGGGCTCGTCCCTTTGCATATCGATACCGATGCCGACTTGAGCGGTTAATCGTATATTGAATGACTCTCGTTGCCAATGGTTTCGGACATCCGGAAACCACGGTTCTGAGTAAGGGGTGAGGGTACGTGTTGGGAAGTTCACTAAAAACACTCAACCCCGCCCGCACATTAGCGGCCTCTACTAGGATATCGAATGATTTTTTAATACGTGCGTTAGTAATACGATGAATGATATGCAAACATTGTTTTCCTAAGCATGCGAGGAATTGAATGGGTTGCTAAGTCGGTTTAATGCATGAAAAATTTAACGTCAAAGTTGAATTTAGCATGTGAGATTCGTTTTAGTATAATAAAACAAATGATGAGAAAAGAATGAATTTGCTACAAGATAAACAAACGAGTTAGTATCGATTTGTAAATAATAATATAGCAAATAAAATAAATATACGAGATCGAGAAAATAAATATTAATCGAAATCTGAAAAATATCGCTAAAACTCTGTTTTGTATAAAAAACGATGTTCGAAAAATAATAAAAAAACGAGAAAGGCGCGTCGTGGCAGCCGGCCGCGCGGCTCGCCCGGGATGCCGGCGAGTCGCGTGTCGGGCTGATTTTGAAAGCAGTTTTTTTAAAATTTGATGCTTTTATTAAATCGCGTACGAATATTGCATAATTCGTACTCGACTTAATATTTTCGATATTCGTTATATTCGATAATTGACTACGAAATCAATATCAAATACTTCGAATAGTTTTAGAAAAGATATAAATTTTGAAATCGTTTCGTAGAATAATAAAATAAAACGAACGAAAAAGCTAAAAAAAAGACTCGGGTTTCAGGCCCGTGCGCGAGTCGCCTGGGAGTGGCGCGACTCGCGTGCGGGTCTGTCCGATTTTATTTTTTTGTTCGAAATTGCTAATTTTGATAAATCGCGTACAAAATATGAATTAATTCGTATTCGATTTTATGTTTTCGATATTCGTCGTACCCGATATTCGATTATGAAATCGATATCGAGTATTCGGAATGAATTAAAAAAAAGTTTTGTAAAAAGAAGTTTGAACAAAAAAAAGATGTAACGATTTTTAATATCGTCGAGATTTTAATATAATTCTTTTTGATACAATACTCGATTATAGAAAATCGATATCATATTTTTAAGAATGTTGTTATATGAAAATAGTTTTTGTAGTATCGATATTAGAAAATAATAAATAAATAAAAAAAAAGACCGACCCGTAAAAAAAAATAAGACGAACGAGGGGGAGAGGAGAAGAAGGAGAAGTCGGGTTTGGTACACCCTCAACCTACATGCTTCTGTTTACTCGGATCGGGGCTCGTCGGGACGTGGCTTGGGCACAAGAGCGTCGAGTGGATGTCGGTGAGTTGGTGGTGGTTCGGTTCGGGCGTGACGAGTGAAGGGTGTCGGGTATCGGGTCGGTTTCCTTCGGGTTTGTAATATCGGTGTATCGATGCTAGATTTTATGCTTACGAGTGTGTGTATGGGAATAATTTGTGATGCTTTTATGAATATTTGATCGATAATGAATGTATATTGTAGATGCTAATTGATTGTGTAAAAGTGTGTGTGCAAGGGGCTATTTATAGGGAATTCCCGACCTTGGCTAGGAGAGTTTGAACTACCGCTAGAGATAGGAAATATAGGAAGCTGTAAGGCATGAGAATTCCGCTTGCTTGTCGAAGAAGCAAGAGAACACGGCTGGTTTGTGCTGCTCGGCCGAGTGTTTGTACTCGGTCGGGTGTTTGAATCGGTTTTCGGATAGGATTCCTACTTGAGATCGAATTCCATCCTTAAACGGATTTGTTTAATATTTTGTGAAGCTGATTTTTCGTAGGATTGGAATACGAATCAGCCGTGTGAGGTGTCACGGCTGACTCACGTGTCTCGGGAAAATCTTTGACCGGGTTTTGACTCGGTCGCTAAAAGACGGTTTTACCCCTGGTGTCAGAATCGACCCAAATTAGTCTTATATGACTCGAAACGACCCACTGGGCCTGATTTGAGGTTGGTTTTGTGAGATATGTACTCTATAATGAGCCCAAGCCAAATGCCAATGATATTGAGCCCGTTTCTGAGTATTTAAAGCACGTTTGCGTCCGATCATCATCGGGTGTTTGTCGGAAACTGCTATAGACACCTGGCGGTCAAAATGTGGGTGTCTACAGAGCCCCCACTCTGACTGAGGCTTGGACAAGGCGAAAGTCAGAGTAGCTACCAGGCCAATCAAAGATTAAGACCTGGCAGACTTCCGGTCGGGTCGTTTAAGGTCCATTAGACCTGCGTAAAGGGTCCGCCGGCCGGAGACTAGAAATGTACCTGAGTTGATGATGATAACTCCGTGGGGAATCGGACTTGTCGTATAAGTCTATGCCGCTGGGGAGTTATGTGAATTGCGCGGTCTTGAATTGTACCTGTATAAGTTACATAAAATTTTGCATGCAACATGTAGGTGAAACAAATATGACTCGCGCTGGGGAATAAAAATGATTTTTGCTTAGTTTTGAAGTCGAAGTCTCGAAAACAGCTTACGTGCTAGGAAATAGGTTTTCAAAACTGAAATGGGTAGAAAAGAAATTTGCAATTTAAATAGACCGAAATTTGACCTTGTCGAAAAGGGTTTTCTCAAATGGCTAAGTTTTGCAGATTTAAAAAATGAGAATTTGAAAAGAGAGACCTATCGACAGACTCGACGCTGGGCGTGACCGGACGAGTTGACAGAAACGACTGGACTCTCGAGGGGTTGGACCGTGACTCGGTAGGGGGGTGGGCCACCTAACAAGACTCTTAAGTTGCGCTACTCCGTAGCCTAGACGAGTGGCAACATGGTCGAACATCGAAGTGGGATAGATATGCTATACGGGGTTGCAGTAGTCTGTAATGAGACTGTTGTAGTCTAGTGCTCTCCTGAATTTTTGATTTTAGGGTACATTTCCAAAGTGGGTATTGCCTCGAGTCCTGACAGATTCTTGTCTTCGACTGAGCCGAGTACTATGACACACTACAGAAAGGAGGCTAGATTTTTTGAATTTATATGGATTTTGTGAGTGGATGGAGGTTTTCTGCCTAAGAGAAGCCCCCAGGACGACAAAGCTAGCTGCTGAGAACATGACGGTGTCGTGACCGGAATGATGGCGCTTTTTGAATGTGTGTCAATGTGGGTGGTTGTGTCTCTGTTGAAAGGCTGCCTACGTATTCACGTATAGTGAAATCAAACCATGCCGTAGTTCAGTGTTGAAAGATATATTATGGTGCCTAGTCTAATAGGACTTTGTGTGTAACTAGCCATAGCAATGGTGTAGGCTAGGTGCATTCCCAATGATGTCTTGATCAAAGGGCTAGAATGGTTAGGATATTGATCCTGTGACTGTGAGCATTCTCCGGGATAGCCCCCAGAGGTGGTGTGAACTATTTGGGCATGTTCTATGCCGACTACAAGTTGAGTTCCCGTGTTTGGGGTTGGTAACTGGTTTGAATGAGAAGAATTGGGATGAGATATTAACGAGTTCTGCTCTCGGGGATTTGATGAGTTTTGCTCTGGGGGATTTTAACGAGTTTTGCTCTCGGGGATTCTAACGAGTTTTGCTCTCGGGGATTTTAACGAGTTTTGCTCTCGGGATTGTGTATGATTAGGTAAGGGGTTTGACGAGTTTTGCTCTCGGGTCTTTGACGAGTTTTGATCTCGGGTCTTTGTATGGTGATTATTGTGAATTTTGTTATGTAAAGGGGAAGCCGAGTAAAATGGCTCGAACTTTGTTTGGGATAGGTTTTGATAATGCGGGATCTGGTTTCCATGTCTGGCCCTAATGGTTAAGGGTATCCTATGGAGCTTGAATCCTCAAAATTCCGGGCTGTCTTTAGCCCGGGTCTCGGGAAGGTCTTGAGGGTTGTAATGTGGGAAGGTTAAATGTGGTGTTAGTTGACCAGCTTGATTGTTTCTCCCTTATTGGATGGTATGAGTATTGATCTTGAGTGGACCGTTGACCACGGTCATGGGCATTTGAATATTTTTTGTTGGTTGACCTCTTAGCCCCGGTCATGGGATCTTCATTTGTGTTGACCGTTCTGGTCGTGGATGCTCTTTTTTTATGATGGCCTGCTTTTTTTGTTTTGGCCTTTTGTTTTTTTTTTCCTTTTTCATGGACTTTCGATTTCTTTTTTTTGTCCAGTTTTTTTGTCTTTTTTCTTTTTTCTGTTGGTCAGACTAACACCGTGGGTAGGTATGGTTGATCTTGTCGGAGGGGTGTTTATTGTGGGAAATGGGCTTGCCTCCCGTCTTGAACCCAAACTAGGAGACTACCTAGATTCGTCATTGGATTCGATACCGCTCCTGCTAAGTGTAGTTTTGTGGCTTCCTATGTCAGACATGGAACAGGTAAAGGAAAACACGGGTCTCGATTTCCTGCAGTCATTATAGATGTGCCTGTAATAGTCACGTGCATGTGCTCACAGTGTATGATGTTGTTGATCATGTTCTCGGAAACACATAAGGAAAATATATATGAGGAATAGAAAAGCTGATTTTATTGAATTTTTGAAAAGGAGGACGGAATATAAATGACTCTGACTCTGCTTTGGAAATTAGGATGTAGGGAATCCTAGACTCGGACTTAGACTTAGACTCGAATCAAATCCGGACTTTCGGATGCTCGGTTGGTTGTTTCTTTTTTGGAAAGGTCTCTGATTGGAGAAAAGGACTAGTGCCACGACTCGCCTAAACTCGACTTTGCGCAAATGCAAGAGAGGGAGTCAAACTAGACACGGCCCGGGGTGACGGGAATGACTAAGATTCATGGACCGGGATACTCGAACGTTGACCTGGACGAGGTAACGACCCTGGCTTGGACTTGACGTTGAGACTCAAGCTGCACGAGGGTAAGTCCGAAAATGGGGCGACCATGTTTGACTCGGGTTAGACTCTCCTAAGACAAATGTGTAGGGTGCGATTCTCGGGGTGACTGTGATTAATCGTTCCGTCGGGGAATAGCCCCCAAGTGAGGCTGGACTCAGATAGGACTCAGATGGTGTGGCATCTAAATGGCTCGAAAGTGGGGTACGTGAGACACGTGTAAGACATGACCCTTAGAGCAATCGTGATTGACCGCTCTGATGAAGGGTAGTCCCCAAGTGGGATCGAACATTTGGTTAAGACTCGAGTGTCGGACGAGTGACCCTTAGACGTAAGGGTCACGAACCTTTTGTTATAGGGCTATGCCTTGTAAAAGGTTGACTCGGAAAAGACACTTAGACGGGCGACTCGTGAAAGGTGGGCCTCCTTTAGGATCCAGCTGTGTGGGCTGGGCCCTGTTCGAAAGGAGGTTCACGTGAGACGTTCCCCAGACTTTGGACTCGATTTGTGTAAACGGGTCAACCTTTGTAGGAGTATGTCCTACGTAGGTGGGCCTTGCCTTAGTCTAATAAGGCGGACTGGGATAGGGAGGAAATCCGTGATATAAGATCGACGGAGTTTCGACGCTAGAGACCTTGACGACTTAAGACACGACCCGACACTGCTAAATACGGGAAGCCCTAAGAAAAGGAAGATTTTGAAATTGAATTTTTGAAAGCCCGAAGAAATTCGGGGAGGGAAACCCGGCCTTTTTCGAGAAAACGGAAAAGGTGGGCCGGGTGGCGGGTTTGAAAAGTTTCGAAAATATTTTCGAGTTTTAAAATGGGCATAATACCGGCTAAAAAATAGGCTATTTTGAGTAAAATCGTGGATCCTAAATTCGGTATATGTCCCGGGTTTTGAAATTGGATATTTTGAAAAAGGATGCAATTTTGAAAATGACGGTTTTTGAAAGACGACTTGTAAATCAGGTAGCACGTAGTCATGGAAACAGTATAACGACGCCATGTATGCTCTAATTCTAAGTCTCGGTCAGTCTGTAAGGGTCTATACCAGTGTACACAGCCTATCGAGAATCGGGGCGGACTTCCTAAGTCGAGTTGAGCTTAGAACATGCCGTAAAACCAATACGAATCGGCTAATGGACACCTTCGACATATCCAATTTGGACTACATCGATAGTATAGTGGGACGTCGGTCACCAGTACCGGCCCAGGAAAATATGGGGTTATGCATGAACCGTAAAACTAAAACGCGTATTGTACTAGTCAAACGATTTCTATTCGAGTCTCACCCTGAGAATGCTGAAGGTCAGTAACGTATCAGCTAATCCCCAGCGGAGTCGCCAAATTGTGGACATGACATAGGTCCACCCCGACGCGGTCACGCGCGGGTTTGGGGAGGCGAATGAATCTCCATGAGATGGTCAAATGGAAATTTAAATCGAAGTTGGAGTCGCCACCGAATTTTATGGTTATTCGGAACCGTTCGAGCCCACTCTATGTCGTCGTGGGCCGTATACAAAATACGACCCAGTTCCGATGTCAGAGTTTATTGGGCTCGTCCCTTTGCATATCGATACCGATGCCGACTTGAGCGGTTAATCGTATATTGAATGACTCTCGTTGCCAATGGTTTCGGACATCCGGAAACCACGGTTCTGAGTAAGGGGTGAGGGTACGTGTTGGGAAGTTCACTAAAAACACTCAACCCCGCCCGCACATTAGCGGCCTCTACTAGGATATCGAATGATTTTTTAATACGTGCGTTAGTAATACGATGAATGATATGCAAACATTGTTTTCCTAAGCATGCGAGGAATTGAATGGGTTGCTAAGTCGGTTTAATGCATGAAAAATTTAACGTCAAAGTTGAATTTAGCATGTGAGATTCGTTTTAGTATAATAAAACAAATGATGAGAAAAGAATGAATTTGCTACAAGATAAACAAACGAGTTAGTATCGATTTGTAAATAATAATATAGCAAATAAAATAAATATACGAGATCGAGAAAATAAATATTAATCGAAATCTGAAAAATATCGCTAAAACTCTGTTTTGTATAAAAAACGATGTTCGAAAAATAATAAAAAAACGAGAAAGGCGCGTCGTGGCAGCCGGCCGCGCGGCTCGCCCGGGATGCCGGCGAGTCGCGTGTCGGGCTGATTTTGAAAGCAGTTTTTTTAAAATTTGATGCTTTTATTAAATCGCGTACGAATATTGCATAATTCGTACTCGACTTAATATTTTCGATATTCGTTATATTCGATAATTGACTACGAAATCAATATCAAATACTTCGAATAGTTTTAGAAAAGATATAAATTTTGAAATCGTTTCGTAGAATAATAAAATAAAACGAACGAAAAAGCTAAAAAAAAGACTCGGGTTTCAGGCCCGTGCGCGAGTCGCCTGGGAGTGGCGCGACTCGCGTGCGGGTCTGTCCGATTTTATTTTTTTGTTCGAAATTGCTAATTTTGATAAATCGCGTACAAAATATGAATTAGTTCGTATTCGATTTTATGTTTTCGATATTCGTCGTACCCGATATTCGATTATGAAATCGATATCGAGTATTCGGAATGAATTAAAAAAAAGTTTTGTAAAAAGAAGTTTGAACAAAAAAAAGATGTAACGATTTTTAATATCGTCGAGATTTTAATATAATTCTTTTTGATACAATACTCGATTATAGAAAATCGATATCATATTTTTAAGAATGTTGTTATATGAAAATAGTTTTTGTAGTATCGATATTAGAAAATAATAAATAAATAAAAAAAAAGACCGACCCGTAAAAAAAAATAAGACGAACGAGGGGGAGAGGAGAAGAAGGAGAAGTCGGGTTTGGTACACCCTCAACCTACATGCTTCTGTTTACTCGGATCGGGGCTCGTCGGGACGTGGCTTGGGCACAAGAGCGTCGAGTGGATGTCGGTGAGTTGGTGGTGGTTCGGTTCGGGCGTGACGAGTGAAGGGTGTCGGGTATCGGGTCGGTTTCCTTCGGGTTTGTAATATCGGTGTATCGATGCTAGATTTTATGCTTACGAGTGTGTGTATGGGAATAATTTGTGATGCTTTTATGAATATTTGATCGATAATGAATGTATATTGTAGATGCTAATTGATTGTGTAAAAGTGTGTGTGCAAGGGGCTATTTATAGGGAATTCCCGACCTTGGCTAGGAGAGTTTGAACTACCGCTAGAGATAGGAAATATAGGAAGCTGTAAGGCATGAGAATTCCGCTTGCTGTCGAAGAAGCAAGAGAACACGGCTGGTTTGTGCTGCTCGGCCGAGTGTTTGTACTCGGTCGGGTGTTTGAATCGGTTTTCGGATAGGATTCCTACTTGAGATCGAATTCCATCCTTAAACGGATTTGTTTAATATTTTGTGAAGCTGATTTTTCGTAGGATTGGAATACGAATCAGCCGTGTGAGGTGTCACGGCTGACTCACGTGTCTTGGGAAAATCTTTGACCGGGTTTTGACTCGGTCGCTAAAAGACGGTTTTACCCCTGGTGTCAGAATCGACCCAAATTAGTCTTATATGACTCGAAACGACCCACTGGGCCTGATTTGAGATTGGTTTTGTGAGATATGTACTCTATAATGAGCCCAAGCCAAATGCCAATGATTTTGAGCCCGTTTCTGAGTATTTAAAGCACGTTTGCGTCCGATCATCATCGGGTGTTTGTCGGAAACTGCTATAGACACCTGGCGGTCAAAATGTGGGTGTCTACAGAGCCCCCACTCTGACTGAGGCTTGGACAAGGCGAAAGTCAGAGTAGCTACCAGGCCAATCAAAGATTAAGACCTGGCAGACTTCCGGTCGGGTCGTTTAAGGTCCATTAGACCTGCGTAAAGGGCCCGCCGGCCGGAGACTAAAAATGTACCTGAGTTGATGATGATAACTCCGTGGGGAATCGGACTTGTCGTATAAGTCTATGCCGCTGGGGAGTTATGTGAATTGCGCGGTCTTGAATTGTACCTGTATAAGTTACATAAAATTTTGCATGCAACATGTAGGTGAAACAAATATGACTCGCGCTGGGGAATAAAAATGATTTTTGCTTAGTTTTGAAGTCGAAGTCCCGAAAACAGCTTACGTGCTAGGAAATAGGTTTTCAAAACTGAAATGGGTAGAAAAGAAATTTGCAATTTAAATAGACCGAAATTTGACCTTGTCGAAAAGGGTTTTCTCAAATGGCTAAGTTTTGCAGATTTAAAAAATGAGAATTTGAAAAGAGAGACCTATCGACAGACTCGACGCTGGGCGTGACCGGACGAGTTGACAGACACGACTGGACTCTCGAAGGGTTGGACCGTGACTCGGTAGGGGGGTGGGCCACCTAACAAGACTCTTAAGTTGCGCTACTCCGTAGCCTAGACGAGTGGCAACATGGTCGAACATCGAAGTGGGATAGATATGCTATACGGGGTTGCAGTAGTCTGTAATGAGACTGTTGTAGTCTAGTGCTCTCCTGAATTTTTGATTTTAGGGTACATTTCCAAAGTAGGTATTGCCTCGAGTCCTGACAGATTCTTGTCTTCGACTGAGCCGAGTACTATGACACACTACAGAAAGTTATATGGATTTTGTGAGTGGATGGAGGTTTTCTGCCTAAGAGAAGCCCCCAGGACGACAAAGCTAGCTGCTGAGAACATGACGGTGTCGTGACCGGAATGATGGCGCTTTTTGAATGTGTGTCAATGTGGGTGGTTGTGTCTCTGTTGAAAGGCTGCCTACGTATTCACGTATAGTGAAATCAAACCATGCCGTAGTTCAGTGTTGAAAGATATATTATGATGCCTAGTCTAATAGGACTTTGTGTGTAACTAGCCATAGCAATGGTGTAGGCTAGGTGCATTCCCAATGATGTCTTGATCAAAGGGCTAGAATGGTTAGGATATTGATCCTGTGACTGTGAGCATTCTCCGGGATAGCCCCCAGAGGTGGTGTGAACTATTTGGGCATGTTCTATGCCGACTACAAGTTGAGTTCCCGTGTTTGGGGTTGGTAACTGGTTTGAATGAGAAGAATTGGGATGAGATATTAACGAGTTCTGCTCTCGGGGATTTGATGAGTTTTGCTCTGGGGGATTTTAACGAGTTTTGCTCTCGGGGATTCTAACGAGTTTTGCTCTCGGGGATTTTAACGAGTTTTGCTCTCGGGATTGTGTATGATTAGGTAAGGGGTTTGACGAGTTTTGCTCTCGGGTCTTTGACGAGTTTTGATGTCGGGTCTTTGTATGGTGATTATTGTGAATTTTGTTATGTAAAGGGGAAGCCGAGTAAAATGGCTCGAACTTTGTTTGGGATAGGTTTTGATAATGCGGGATCTGGTTTCCATGTCTGGCCCTAATGGTTAGGGGTATCCTATGGAGCTTGAATCCTCAAAATTTCGGGCTGTCTTTAGCTCGGGTCTCGGGAAGGTCTTGAGGGTTGTAATGTGGGAAGGTTAAATGTGGTGTTAGTTGACCAGCTTGATTGTTTCTCCCTTATTGGATGGTATGAGTATTGATCTTGAGTGGACCGTTGACCACGGTCATGGGCATTTGAATATTTTTTGTTGGTTGACCTCTTAGCCCCGGTCATGGGATCTTCATTTGTGTTGACCGTTCTGGTCGTGGATGCTCTTTTCTTATGATGGCCTACTTTTTTTGTTTTGGCCTTTTGTTTTTTTTTCCTTTTTCATGGACTTTCTATTTCTTTTTTTTGTCCAGTTTTTTTGTCTTTTTCTTTTTTCTGTTGGTCAGACTAACACCGTGGGTAGGTATGGTTGATCTTGTCGGAGGGGTGTTTATTGTGGGAAATGGGCTTGCCTCCCGTCTTGAACCCAAACTAGGAGACTACCTAGATTCGTCATTGGATTCGATACCGCTCCTGCTAAGTGTAGTTTTGTGGCTTCCTATGTCAGACATGGAACAGGTAAAGGAAAACACGGGTCTCGATTTCCTGCAGTCATTATAGATGTGCCTGTAATAGTCACGTGCATGTGCTCACAGTGTATGATGTTGTTGATCATGTTCTCGGAAACACATAAGGAAAATATATATGAGGAATAGAAAAGCTGGTTTTATTGAATTTTTGAAAAGGAGGACGGAATATAAATGACTCTGACTCTGCTTTGGAAATTAGGATGTAGGGAATCCTAGACTCGGACTTGGACTTAGACTCGAATCAAATCCGGACTTTCGGATGCTCGGTTGGTTGTTTCTTTTTTGGAAAGGTCTCTGATTGGAGAAAAGGACTAGTGCCACGACTCGCCTAAACTCGACTTTGCGCAAATGCAAGAGAGGGAGTCAAACTAGACACGGCCCGGGGTGACGGGAATGACTAAGATTCATGGACCGGGATACTCGAATGTTGACCTGGACGAGGTAACGACCCTGGCTTGGACTTGACGTTGAGACTCAAGCTGCACGAGGGTAAGTCCGAAAATGGGGCGACCATGTTTGACTCGGGTTAGACTCTCCTAAGACAAATGTGTAGGGTGCGATTCTCGGGGTGACTGTGATTAATCGTTCCGTCGGGGAATAGCCCCCAAGTGAGGCTGGACTCAGATAGGACTCAGATGGTGTGGCATCTAAATGGCTCGAAAGTGGGGTACGTGAGACACGTGTAAGACATGACCCTTAGAGCAATCGTGATTGACCGCTCTGATGAAGGGTAGTCCCCAAGTGGGATCGAACATTTGGTTAAGACTCGAGTGTCGGACGAGTGACCCTTAGACGTAAGGGTCACGAACCTTTTGTTATAGGGCTATGCCTTGTAAAAGGTTGACTCGGAAAAGACACTTAGACGGGCGACTCGTGAAAGGTGGGCCTCCTTTAGGATCCAGCTGTGTGGGCTGGGCCCTGTTCGAAAGGAGGTTCACGTGAGACGTTCCCCAGACTTTGGACTCGATTTGTGTAAACGGGTCAACCTTTGTAGGAGTATGTCCTACGTAGGTGGGCCTTGCCTTAGTCTAATAAGGCGGACTGGGATAGGGAGGAAATCCGTGATATAAGATCGACGGAGTTTCGACGCTAGAGACCTTGACGACTTAAGACACGACCCGACACTGCTAAATACGGGAAGCCCTAAGAAAAGGAAGATTTTGAAATTGAATTTTTGAAAGCCCGAAGAAATTCGGGGAGGGAAACCCGGCCTTTTTCGAGAAAACGGAAAAGGTGGGCCGGGTGGCGGGTTTGAAAAGTTTCGAAAATATTTTCGAGTTTTAAAATGGGCATAATACCGGCTAAAAAATAGGCTATTTTGAGTAAAATCGTGGATCCTAAATTCGGTATATGTCCCGGGTTTTGAAATTGGATATTTTGAAAAAGGATGCAATTTTGAAAATGACGGTTTTTGAAAGACGACTTGTAAATCAGGTAGCACGTAGTCATGGAAACAGTATAACGACGCCATGTATGCTCTAATTCTAAGTCTCGATCAGTCTGTAAGGGTCTATACCAGTGTACACAGCCTATCGAGAATCGGGGCGGACTTCCTAAGTCGAGTTGAGCTTAGAACATGCCGTAAAACCAATACGAATCGGCTAATGGACACCTTCGACATATCCAATTTGGACTACATCGATAGTATAGTGGGACGTCGGTCACCAGTACCGGCCCAGGAAAATATTGGGTTATGCATGAACCGTAAAACTAAAACGCGTATTGTACTAGTCAAACGATTTCTATTCGAGTCTCACCCTGAGAATGCTGAAGGTCAGTAACGTATCAGCTAATCCCCAGCGGAGTCGCCAAATTGTGGACATGACATAGGTCCACCCCGACGCGGCCACGCGCGGGTTTGGGGAGGCGAATGAATCTCCATGAGATGGTCAAATGGAAATTTAAATCGAAGTTGGAGTCGCCACCGAATTTTATGGTTATTCGGAACCGTTCGAGCCCACTCTATGTCGTAGTGGGCCGTATACAAAATACGGCCCAGTTCCGATGTCAGAGTTTATTGGGCTCGTCCCTTTGCATATCGATACCGATGCCGACTTGAGCGGTTAATCGTATATTGAATGACTCTCGTTGCCAATGGTTTCGGACATCCGGAAACCACGGTTCTGAGTAAGGGGTGAGGGTACGTGTTGGGAAGTTCACTAAAAACACTCAACCCCGCCCGCACATTAGCGGCCTCTACTAGGATATCGAATGATTTTTTAATACGTGCGTTAGTAATACGATGAATGATATGCAAACATTGTTTTCCTAAGCATGCGAGGAATTGAATGGGTTGCTAAGTCGGTTTAATGCATGAAAAATTTAACGTCAAAGTTGAATTTAGCATGTGAGATTCGTTTTAGTATAATAAAACAAATGATGAGAAAAGAATGAATTTGCTACAAGATAAACAAACGAGTTAGTATCGATTTGTAAATAATAATATAGCAAATAAAATAAATATACGAGATCGAGAAAATAAATATTAATCGAAATCTGAAAAATATCGCTAAAACTCTGTTTTGTATAAAAAACGATGTTCGAAAAATAATAAAAAAACGAGAAAGGCGCGTCGTGGCAGCCGGCCGCGCGGCTCGCCCGGGATGCTGGCGAGTCGCGTGTCAGGCTGATTTTGAAAGCAGTTTTTTGAAAATTTGATGCTTTTATTAAATCGCGTACGAATATTGCATAATTCGTACTCGACTTAATATTTTCGATATTCGTTATATTCGATAATTGACTACGAAATCAATATCAAATACTTCGAATAGTTTTAGAAAAGATATAAATTTTGAAATCGTTTCGTAGAATAATAAAATAAAACGAACGAAAAAGCTAAAAAAAAGACTCGGGTTTCAGGCCCGTGCGCGAGTCGCCTGGGAGTGGCGCGACTCGCGTGCGGGTCTGTCCGATTTTATTTTTTTGTTCGAAATTGCTAATTTTGATAAATCGCGTACAAAATATGAATTAATTCGTATTCGATTTTATGTTTTCGATATTCGTCGTACCTGATATTCGATTATGAAATCGATATCAAGTATTCGGAATGAATTAAAAAAAAGTTTTGTAAAAAGAAGTTTGAACAAAAAAAAGATGTAACGATTTTTAATATCGTCGAGATTTTAATATAATTCTTTTTGATACAATACTCGATTATAGAAAATCGATATCATATTTTTAAGAATGTTGTTATATGAAAATAGTTTTTGTAGTACCGATATTAGAAAATAATAAATAAATAAAAAAAAAGACCGACCCGTAAAAAAAAATAAGACGAACGAGGGGGAGAGGAGAAGAAGGAGAAGTCGGGTTTGGTACACCCTCAACCTACATGCTTCTGTTTACTCAGATCGGGGCTCGTCGGGACGTGGCTTGGGCACAAGAGCGTCGAGTGGATGTCGGTGAGTTGGTGGTGGTTCGGTTCGGGCGTGACGAGTGAAGGGTGTCGGGTATCGGGTCGGTTTCCTTCGGGTTTGTAATATCGGTGTATCGATGCTAGATTTTATGCTTACGAGTGTGTGTATGGGAATAATTTGTGATGCTTTTATGAATATTTGATCGATAATGAATGTATATTGTAGATGCTAATTGATTGTGTAAAAGTGTGTGTGCAAGGGGCTATTTATAGGGAATTCCCGACCTTGGCTAGGAGAGTTTGAACTACCGCTAGAGATAGGAAATATAGGAAGCTGTAAGGCATGAGAATTCCGCTTGCTTGTCGAAGAAGCAAGAGAACACGGCTGGTTTGTGCTGCTCGGCCGAGTGTTTGTACTCGGTCGGGTGTTTGAATCGGTTTTCGGATAGGATTCCTACTTGAGATCGAATTCCATCCTTAAACGGATTTGTTTAATATTTTGTGAAGCTGATTTTTCGTAGGATTGGAATACGAATCAGCCGTGTGAGGTGTCACGGCTGACTCACGTGTCTTGGGAAAATCTTTGACCGGGTTTTGACTCGGTCGCTAAAAGACGGTTTTACCCCTGGTGTCAGAATCGACCCAAATTAGTCTTATATGACTCGAAACGACCCACTGGGCCTGATTTGAGGTTGGTTTTGTGAGATATGTACTCTATAATGAGCCCAAGCCAAATGCCAATGATTTTGAGCCCGTTTCTGAGTATTTAAAGCACGTTTGCGTCCGATCATCATCGGGTGTTTGTCGGAAACTGCTATAGACACCTGGCGGTCAAAATGTGGGTGTCTACAGAGCCCCCACTCTGACTGAGGCTTGGACAAGGCGAAAGTCAGAGTAGCTACCAGGCCAATCAAAGATTAAGACCTGGCAGACTTCCGGTCGGGTCGTTTAAGGTCCATTAGACCTGCGTAAAGGGCCCGCCGGCCGGAGACTAGAAATGTACCTGAGTTGATGATGATAACTCCGTGGGGAATCGGACTTGTCGTATAAGTCTATGCCGCTGGGGAGTTATGTGAATTGCGCGGTCTTGAATTGTACCTGTATAAGTTACATAAAATTTTGCATGCAACATGTAGGTGAAACAAATATGACTCGCGCTGGGGAATAAAAATGATTTTTGCTTAGTTTTGAAGTCGAAGTCCCGAAAACAGCTTACGTGCTAGGAAATAGGTTTTCAAAACTGAAATGGGTAGAAAAGAAATTTGCAATTTAAATAGACCGAAATTTGACCTTGTCGAAAAGGGTTTTCTCAAATGGCTAAGTTTTGCAGATTTAAAAAATGAGAATTTGAAAAGAGAGACCTATCGACAGACTCGACGCTGGGCGTGACCGGACGAGTTGACAGACACGACTGGACTCTCGAAGGGTTGGACCGTGACTCGGTAGGGGGGTGGGCCACCTAACAAGACTCTTAAGTTGCGCTACTCCGTAGCCTAGACGAGTGGCAACATGGTCGAACATCGAAGTGGGATAGATATGCTATACGGGGTTGCAGTAGTCTGTAATGAGACTGTTGTAGTCTAGTGCTCTCCTGAATTTTTGATTTTAGGGTACATTTCCAAAGTAGGTATTGCCTCGAGTCCTGACAGATTCTTGTCTTCGACTGAGCCGAGTACTATGACACACTACAGAAAGTTATATGGATTTTGTGAGTGGATGGAGGTTTTCTGCCTAAGAGAAGCCCCCAGGACGACAAAGCTAGCTGCTGAGAACATGACGGTGTCGTGACCGGAATGATGGCGCTTTTTGAATGTGTGTCAATGTGGGTGGTTGTGTCTCTGTTGAAAGGCTGCCTACGTATTCACGTATAGTGAAATCAAACCATGCCGTAGTTCAGTGTTGAAAGATATATTATGATGCCTAGTCTAATAGGACTTTGTGTGTAACTAGCCATAGCAATGGTGTAGGCTAGGTGCATTCCCAATGATGTCTTGATCAAAGGGCTAGAATGGTTAGGATATTGATCCTGTGACTGTGAGCATTCTCCGGGATAGCCCCCAGAGGTGGTGTGAACTATTTGGGCATGTTCTATGCCGACTACAAGTTGAGTTCCCGTGTTTGGGGTTGGTAACTGGTTTGAATGAGAAGAATTGGGATGAGATATTAACGAGTTCTGCTCTCGGGGATTTGATGAGTTTTGCTCTGGGGGATTTTAACGAGTTTTGCTCTCGGGATTGTGTATGATTAGGTAAGGGGTTTGACGAGTTTTGCTCTCGGGTCTTTGACGAGTTTTGATCTCGGGTCTTTGTATGGTGATTATTGTGAATTTTGTTATGTAAAGGGGAAGCCGAGTAAAATGGCTCGAACTTTGTTTGGGATAGGTTTTGATAATGCGGGATCTGGTTTCCATGTCTGGCCCTAATGGTTAGGGGTATCCTATGGAGCTTGAATCCTCAAAATTTCGGGCTGTCTTTAGCCCGGGTCTCGGGAAGGTCTTGAGGGTTGTAATGTGGGAAGGTTAAATGTGGTGTTAGTTGACCAGCTTGATTGTTTCTCCCTTATTGGATGGTATGAGTATTGATCTTGAGTGGACCGTTGACCACGGTCATGGGCATTTGAATATTTTTTGTTGGTTGACCTCTTAGCCCCGGTCATGGGATCTTCATTTGTGTTGACCGTTCTGGTCGTGGATGCTCTTTTCTTATGATGGCCTGCTTTTTTTGTTTTGGCCTTTTGTTTTTTTTTTCCTTTTTCATGGACTTTCTATTTCTTTTTTTTGTCCAGTTTTTTTGTCTTTTTTCTTTTTTCTGTTGGTCAGACTAACACCGTGGGTAGGTATGGTTGATCTTGTCGGAGGGGTGTTTATTGTGGGAAATGGGCTTGCCTCCCGTCTTGAACCCAAACTAGGAGACTACCTAGATTCGTCATTGGATTCGATACCGCTCCTGCTAAGTGTAGTTTTGTGGCTTCCTATGTCAGACATGGAACAGGTAAAGGAAAACACGGGTCTCGATTTCCTGCAGTCATTATAGATGTGCCTGTAATAGTCACGTGCATGTGCTCACAGTGTATGATGTTGTTGATCATGTTCTCGGAAACACATAAGGAAAATATATATGAGGAATAGAAAAGCTGATTTTATTGAATTTTTGAAAAGGAGGACGGAATATAAATGACTCTGACTCTGCTTTGGAAATTAGGATGTAGGGAATCCTAGACTCGGACTTAGACTTAGACTCGAATCAAATCCGGACTTTCGGATGCTCGGTTGGTTGTTTCTTTTTCGGAAAGGTCTCTGATTGGAGAAAAGGACTAGTGCCACGACTCACCTAAACTCGACTTTGCGCAAATGCAAGAGAGGGAGTCAAACTAGACACGGCCCGGGGTGACGGGAATGACTAAGATTCATGGACCGGGATACTCGAACGTTGACCTGGACGAGGTAACGACCCTGGCTTGGACTTGACGTTGAGACTCAAGCTGCACGAGGGTAAGTCCGAAAATGGGGCGACCATGTTTGACTCGGGTTAGACTCTCCTAAGACAAATGTGTAGGGTGCGATTCTCGGGGTGACTGTGATTAATCGTTCCGTCGGGGAATAGCCCCCAAGTGAGGCTGGACTCAGATAGGACTCAGATGGTGTGGCATCTAAATGGCTCGAAAGTGGGGTACGTGAGACACGTGTAAGACATGACCCTTAGAGCAATCGTGATTGACCGCTCTGATGAAGGGTAGTCCCCAAGTGGGATCGAACATTTGGTTAAGACTCGAGTGTCGGACGAGTGACCCTTAGACGTAAGGGTCACGAACCTTTTGTTATAGGGCTATGCCTTGTAAAAGGTTGACTCGGAAAAGACACTTAGACGGGCGACTCGTGAAAGGTGGGCCTCCTTTAGGATCCAGCTGTGTGGGCTGGGCCCTGTTCGAAAGGAGGTTCACGTGAGACGTTCCCCAGACTTTGGACTCGATTTGTGTAAACGGGTCAACCTTTGTAGGAGTATGTCCTACGTAGGTGGGCCTTGCCTTAGTCTAATAAGGCGGACTGGGATAGGGAGGAAATCCGTGATATAAGATCGACGGAGTTTCGACGCTAGAGACCTTGACGACTTAAGACACGACCCGACACTGCTAAATACGGGAAGCCCTAAGAAAAGGAAGATTTTGAAATTGAATTTTTGAAAGCCCGAAGAAATTCGGGGAGGGAAACCCGGCCTTTTTCGAGAAAACGGAAAAGGTGGGCCGGGTGGCGGGTTTGAAAAGTTTCGAAAATATTTTCGAGTTTTAAAATGGGCATAATACCGGCTAAAAAATAGGCTATTTTGAGTAAAATCGTGGATCCTAAATTCGGTATATGTCCCGGGTTTTGAAATTGGATATTTTGAAAAAGGATGCAATTTTGAAAATGACGGTTTTTGAAAGACGACTTGTAAATCAGGTAGCACGTAGTCATGGAAACAGTATAACGACGCCATGTATGCTCTAATTCTAAGTCTCGATCAGTCTGTAAGGGTCTATACCAGTGTACACAGCCTATCGAGAATCGGGGCGGACTTCCTAAGTCGAGTTGAGCTTAGAACATGCCGTAAAACCAATACGAATCGGCTAATGGACACCTTCGACATATCCAATTTGGACTACATCGATAGTATAGTGGGACGTCGGTCACCAGTACCGGCCCAGGAAAATATTGGGTTATGCATGAACCGTAAAACTAAAACGCGTATTGTACTAGTCAAACGATTTCTATTCGAGTCTCACCCTGAGAATGCTGAAGGTCAGTAACGTATCAGCTAATCCCCAGCGGAGTCGCCAAATTGTGGACATGACATAGGTCCACCCCGACGCGGCCACGCGCGGGTTTGGGGAGGCGAATGAATCTCCATGAGATGGTCAAATGGAAATTTAAATCGAAGTTGGAGTCGCCACCGAATTTTATGGTTATTCGGAACCGTTCGAGCCCACTCTATGTCGTAGTGGGCCGTATACAAAATACGGCCCAGTTCCGATGTCAGAGTTTATTGGGCTCGTCCCTTTGCATATCGATACCGATGCCGACTTGAGCGGTTAATCGTATATTGAATGACTCTCGTTGCCAATGGTTTCGGACATCCGGAAACCACGGTTCTGAGTAAGGGGTGAGGGTACGTGTTGGGAAGTTCACTAAAAACACTCAACCCCGCCCGCATATTAGCGGCCTCTACTAGGATATCGAATGATTTTTTAATACGTGCGTTAGTAATACGATGAATGATATGCAAACATTGTTTTCCTAAGCATGCGAGGAATTGAATGGGTTGCTAAGTCGGTTTAATGCATGAAAAATTTAACGTCAAAGTTGAATTTAGCATGTGAGATTCGTTTTAGTATAATAAAACAAATGATGAGAAAAGAATGAATTTGCTACAAGATAAACAAACGAGTTAGTATCGATTTGTAAATAATAATATAGCAAATAAAATAAATATACGAGATCGAGAAAATAAATATTAATCGAAATCTGAAAAATATCGCTAAAACTCTGTTTGTATAAAAAACGATGTTCGAAAAATAATAAAAAAAACGAGAAAGGCGCGTCGTGGCAGCCGGCCGCGCGGCTCGCCCGGGATGCCGGCGAGTCGCGTGTCGGGCTGATTTTGAAAGCGGTTTTTTGAAAATTTGATGCTTTTATTAAATCGCGTACGAATATTGCATAATTCGTACTCGACTTAATATTTTCGATATTCGTTATATTCGATAATTGACTACGAAATCAATATCAAATACTTCGAATAGTTTTAGAAAAGATATAAATTTTGAAATCGTTTCGTAGAATAATAAAATAAAACGAACGAAAAAGCTAAAAAAAAAGACTCGGGTTTCAGGATCGTGCGCGAGTCGCCTGGGAGTGGCGCGACTCGCGTGCGGGTCTGTCCGATTTTATTTTTTTGTTCGAAATTGCTAATTTTGATAAATCGCGTACAAAATATGAATTAATTCGTATTCGATTTTATGTTTTCGATATTCGTCGTACCCGATATTCGATTATGAAATCGATATCGAGTATTCGGAATGAATTAAAAAAAAGTTTTGTAAAAAGAAGTTTGAACAAAAAAAAGATGTAACGATTTTTAATATTGTCGAGATTTTAATATAATTCTTTTTGATACAATACTCGATTATAGAAAATCGATATCATATTTTTAAGAATGTTGTTATATGAAAATAGTTTTTGTAGTAACGATATTAGAAAATAATAAATAAATAAAAAAAATGACCGACCCGTAAAAAAAAATAAGACGAACGAGGAGGAGAGGAGAAGAAGGAGAAGTCGGGTTTGGTACACCCTCAACCTACATGCTTCTGTTTACTCGGATCGGGGCTCGTCGGGACGTGGCTTGGGCACAAGAGCGTCGAGTGGATGTCGGTGAGTTGGTGGTGGTTCGGTTCGGGCGTGACGAGTGAAGGGTGTCGGGTATCGGGCCGGTTTCCTTCGGGTTTGTAATATCGGTGTATCGATGCTAGATTTTATGCTTACGAGTGTGTGTATGGGAATAATTTGTGATGCTTTTATGAATATTTGATCGATAATGAATGTATATTGTAGATGCTAATTGATTGTGTAAAAGTGTGTGTGCAAGGGACTATTTATAGGGAACTCCCGACCTTGGCTAGGAGAGTTTGAACTACCGCTAGAGATAGGAAATATAGGAAGCTGTAAGGCATGAGAATTCTGCTTGCTTGTCGAAGAAGCAAGAGAACACGGCTGGTTTGTGCTGCTCGGCCGAGTGTTTGTACTCGGTCGGGTGTTTGAATCGGTTTTCGGGTAGGATTCCTACTTGAGATCGAATTCCATCCTTAAACGGATTTATTTAATATTTTGTGAAGCTAATTTTTCTTAGGATTGGAATACGAATCAGCCGTGTGAGGTGTCACGGCTGACTCACGTGTCTCGGGAAAATCTTTGACCGGGTTTTGACTCGGTCGCTAAAAGACGGTTTTACCCCTGGTGTCGGAATCGACCCAAATTAGTCTTATATGACTCGAAACGACCCACTGGGCCTGATTTGAGATTGGTTTTGTGAGATATGTACTCTATAATGAGCCCAAGCCAAATGCCAATGATTTTGAGCCCGTTTCTGAGTATTTAAAGCACGTTTGCGTCCGATCATCATCGGGTGTTTGTCGAAAACTGCTATAGACACCTGGCGGTCAAAATGTGGGTGTCTACACATACAAAAACAATGTGAACCAAGATCAAAATATGAAGGAAAAAAAAGGTTGAATAAATTAAAAGATCGGACAACTATATTGATATGGAATTTGGATATAATCAAATGAGGTATCCAGCCTTGGCAGTTCAAGGGTGTTCACCGATTTAGAACCTGACCTGATCATGAAACCATTCACCTATAATTTCAAGACTTAAACATCGGTGGGATTGGATTGATCAAATCTAACCCAGCTTAAGACCACTATTTTGCATGAAATTGTTCATGTGGATTGAACCTGAGATTGACCACTGCACCCAAATATTATTTCTGACCCAACGATTAGACCGGAAGGCAACCAGTTTGGTCCTATTTGTCGATTTAACCCAGTTTACCAATACCCTAGGTTATATGCAAATGACTCGTTATTTGTGTATGAAAATTTCATACACATTGTGTAAGTGCAATCTTTTCGGTTTTAATTCCTAAGAAATTACTATACAAAATCATATTGCACATGATAGGGTATGATTATGTTTATGTTTTGAATGTATGAAACTTATATGGTCTAGATGCCAAGTTTTATGTTCGGTTACAGGCCCGTTGATTGGGGTGTTCACCCGGTTCTAGGAACCGGGGCCACGATCATGGAGGACCCGATATAGGTACATTTTACATTTTTACTGACTAAAATAGCAGTAATTTGCTTTGGCCCAGTGGTTTGCCTGTGTCATTTCTACCTTGTCATCCCGGTTTCAAGCGGCTAACTTTATGCTTTTTTATATTTGTGTATGAAGTGGATATTTAATTAGACTACTAATCACTGATTCATCGTCCTTTGAACTTCATCCATGTTATGCAATCATTAGAGAATTCCATTAGATCTAGAAAAAGCTTCACTAGTTTAAATTATTCTCATCATTTTCTAAATCTAGTAGCAACATTATTATTAGACTTGGTTTTAATTAGAAAATTGAAGAGATTGCAAGGATTGAGTGACAAAGTTCTTCTATTTTTATTCTAAGATTATTTATTTATGTCAATTTTCATCTTCCTCCTTTGAATTTTCCTCCATTGTTGGTACTTTCATTTCTTCGCTCTTCTCCCTAATTAGTTTCCTCTTTAGTTTCTTCTTAATTTATTATTTTTCAATTGTTCTCTTTATGTTTATGTTGTCTAAATTTCCATTATTGTATTAGACTCAAGTTCTTCTCCTCTCTAGTATGGATTATTCTACTTTACCTTCCTTGTTCATTTCTCTTATTAACCTTCATATGAATGTTGAGTAGATTTTTGTTAGCGGGTTAGGGGAGAATGAACTTGGGCTTCTTAGACCAAAGATTTATGGATATTGTTCATTTTGGATGATTTATCTTGTTTAAGATTATTGTGTTCTTGCTGACTTTGACTCACCCTCACCAGTATGGAGAAACCCGGGGTTTGGGTAATCTCATCTTGAGATCTTAGCTTTCTCTCCGCGAAAGCGGGTTTTAGTTTGGTTGGATAAGGAAACTGAAAGGTGGCTCCCCCTTTATTGACCTTGTGACAAATTTCGTAGTTCCCAAATCTTTGTACCTCGTTTTGACTTCCCGACTCCCCCTAACGCTTTTCTCTCATTGCTTTTCGTTTAATCATTTTAGTTCGACTATCTTGGTTTAGTTTTATCACCTCGAACACCCCCCTTTTGACCTCAACGCAGTTAAACTTAGACTTGACCGATTACCTTAACCGTCCATGTGTTAGACCTACCACTACCTTAACCAGTTAAACCTACCACTACTATACTAATTTGTTTTGTGTTAGTCAGTGTTATAAATATTGTTTGATCGTGTGGGTCGCGATGCCCGCCCATCAAATGTTTTATATCTAAAAAAATGAAATATGTTATCTTATTCACATATTAATGTTCAATTATAAGGAAAGATAGCGTCGTGTACCAGCTAAGTTGTTTCAGATCTGACAAAAAACAGATTTCGATCTCAAATTCTACCTTTTAATTTGTCCATACATTTCCGCAGATCTTCTCAACAAATCATAACCGCATTGTTTAATTTTTTTAAATTTATTTTACCAACATAAGTAATTATCATATGAATAAAGACAAGAATACGATATATATTTCACAACGTAGGTGTATGTTAATAAGTCACGAACTCACGATCATGTATGTGTATGTATAGTCACTCTTCACTAGGGAGAGCGAACTATTTTGCAATGACTTTTCTTTCAATCAATTGTTTATACAAAATTACAGTTGATTATAATTTTTTATTTGAAATGAGCAAATGTTTTCTCCTAGCCAATCCATGGTACTCATCTATTTTTGGGTGATCTTCGAGACACGTCTTTCACCATCTTTTTTTCTTCGTTTATAGTTCGATCCAAAAATGTAAATGGGTACGATGGATTGAGTAGAAGATACTCCGTATTATATTAGGATGGACTTTCAATGAGTACAAAGTACTAACAATCACTCGTATGAGGTCGAGTACTACGGAGCAATTAGGGACTTAGGGTATGTAAAGTTGTAAACTCCACACTACTGCCTTTGGCATTGATATGACATTCTGCGCAGCTTCTTCACACTTTTCCTCCTCTCTTTCCCCTATTTTCTCATACTACTAATCTGCGAATGATCTTCCCCGGCGACATCCGATCGGTGATTTCAACAGATACCCATTCCGATCCTCTATACGCAGTTTCCTCATCTCTAGATATCTTCCCTCTGATTCAGCTTCATTCGCCATTTCAATGGCCTTATTCATAATGACCAGCTTCTCTTTTACACAAATACTTAAATGAGACCGTCTCACAGTAATTTATTGTGAGACGGCCCATATACCCAACCCATATTCATTTGAGATCCACTTTCATATTGGTTTTATTTAAAAAAAAAAAAAAAAAAAAAAAAACAACAACTGTCATCCGTCAAATATGTATCCAGCCATAAAAAAAACCGCTTCCTAAAATTTCTCAACCACATTTACCAAAAAAAAAAAAAATTTCTCAACCACAATCTCTTCTAGCAAACCCAATTCCAGCAACAATTTTAGATTATTTCCCAAGAAAAATTAAAATGGATTACTGCAACTCTTCACCTGATCAGGATAACGATGATGGAAATGATTTTGAATCAAAGCAGATTGACGACAATATAATCATCGAAGACGGTAAATTTTCTTCTACTCTCCGTACACTGAAAATTCACATTTTCATCTATGAAAAATTAATTGTTTGTTATTAAATTTTCAATTTTCAATTTTGGTATTTTTCAGTTTTCAATTTTTATTAATTTTCAATTTTTGGTGATTAATTTCCAATTTTCATGTATTAAGAATTAATTTTTGGTGATTAATTTTCACTTAATTTTGGTGATTAATTTATCGATTAATTTTCAATTTTGCTGATCATTTTTCAATTTTTATTCATTTTCATTGTGGTGATTAATTTGTCGGGGGAAGACGGGATTAATTTTCAATTTTGATGAATGTTTATTATTAATATACAATAGGTGTAAATTGACTTGAATTATATCTTAAAAGAAAGTGACATTAGTAGTTTGTCGATGGTGGATGCCGGATTTTATTTTGCCTGATCTGTCTTGTCTTTATTTTGCAGATGATTACTCATCATCAGATGATGAACCATTGAATGATGATGTTGCAGGTATTCTAATTTCTAAATCTAGTACTTATGGTACCGTTTTCATTAGCTAGATGTTCACGTGTACCATGTTTGTTTGGACGCAATTAAAATGCTTGTGTCATGTTCTTCTACAGAATATAATGGCAACACCTTGGATCTTCATTCTTCACTTATCGGGGTGACAGGGAAAAAATGGGAGGAACTATATTCGTTGTACAAAAAGCATTCAAGAGTTATGGGATTTAGTGTACGAAGGTCAACCACAAGAAGGCAAGGTGATGCACCCGAGGGAAATGTTATCGAAAAGTATTTTGTATGCTCTTCTCAAGGGACACTCAACTCTGGTAAGAAGTCTAATTCCTCACATTTGGCGGTTGAGCCTACGGTTGAGCCTACGGTCGACCCTACTGTAGGTGGTAAAAAAAAGCGAAAACAACGTACAGTACAAGTCACAAGGACGGGATGCAATGCTGCATTTAGAGTCAAGTTTCTTAAGGACGATGGACACTGGAAAGTTATGAAGCACATTGTAGCACACAATCATCCTTTGACCCCTACACAGTGGCAGCATCACCATCGTTCTGAGAGGGCCATCCCACCCGAAGAGGGTGAAATGATAAAAACAATGACGGAAGCAATGGTACCACCTGCGGTTCAATATCGTTATCTATCTGCTACTTCCGGTGGTGATAAATTCGTAGGACACAGTAAAAAAGATCACTACAACTTTGTAACTAGGCTTAAAATGAAAAAGATAGCCGTTGGTGACGCACAAACATTAGTTGATATCCTTTCGAAAAGTGCAGCTGAAGACCCGTCATTCTTTTTTAGGGTACAATTCGATGACAAATGCAGGGTACGTAATATATTTTGGAGGGATTCTATGATGAAAGAAGATTACTTACTGTATCATGATGTCCTCATATTCGACACCACATATCGAACTAATCGATACAACCTTATATGTGGCGCTCTCGTTGGGATTAATAATCATTGGTCAAATGTCATGTTTGGTTGTGCATTCATATCCGATGAAAAGCAAGATTCTTTTGAATGGCTGATGAAAACATTTAATGAATCAATGGGTGGCGATATCGTACCAATGTCCATATTCACTGATCAAGATAAAGCCATGACAAATGCAATCGAAGAGGTACGTATTCACGATTTTCTTCCTCATATTTATAAATTTGCTACAAATCTTCGAAGAGCTGACACTTCAGTCACCAGAGAAGCTTAGCTTGTTTGTGTGGTACCAAACGTACGGCTGACTATACAGGATAAACATTTGACAATATAAAAAAACTCAATACGTGTAAACATATTAGTATGATAATAAGTATAAAGATGTAAATTTGTTTATTAGCACGTCAATTAATACGTGTGGTCAACTAGTACGTGCCAACTAAAAATTTGATTATTACAAATGTAAATCAACATATTAGTATGGTACCAACGTGCATTATTTCTATCAAAACTTTATTTACACTGGCAATTTGGTCAACATATTAGTATGGTATCAACGTGCATTAAGACCTATCTTATTATTATTTGTCTCTCAAAATAACCCGTTCATTGTATAGTTGTTTTTAAAACACTCCCGCATTATACTACTTTATATTAATCGTATATATTTTATTGCGTTTCGTACCAATATAAATTAAAATTGTAATTTGTCTCTCATTGTAGGTATACCCTACTTCAATTCACAGATTATGCCAGTGGCACATTCAACAAAATGCTATCTCCCATTTCGGGTCCATGAAACACGACAAAACATTTCAAGGTACGTTTAATAAATGCCTACGGGGATGCTTTAGTGATGTTGAATTCGAGGAAACATGGTCGAAGATGGTATCTGATTACGGACTTGCTGACCACCCGTGGTTTACACGTTTATACGATCTTCGATATAAGTGGTCAACCGCATTCAGCAAGGATTTCTTCTCAGCCGGAATCCTATCGTCCCAACGCAGTGAAAGTACAAATCATGCAATTGGATTTCGTGCATCAAAGACAACGTCTCTTACTGACTTTCATGCTATATTTAGTGACACTGTAAAGAGGTGGAGGGGTGAGGGGTGAGGAGGAGAGAAACGAATTTCAATGTTCAAGGTCAATGCCATCTTCAAACCTTCCTATGATGGGTCTTCTCAAACATGCTGCAAATGTTTATACATTAAAGTTATTCCAACGCTTTGAGCAAGAATTCATGGTTTCTCTAGGCACGAAAGTCACAACTGAGCGTGACGATTACCTGAGTAAGGTGTACCGAGTATTTCCTGAAGATTCACCTAATTGCCCCCATTTCGTGTCCTATGATGCAGCTAGTTCATTTATTTCATGCAGCTGTCGAAAATTTGAAGAAGTTGGTATCTTATGCTTCCACTCATTGCGAATCCTTCATTTACATTCAGTGACCAATATACCGGAAGCATACATATCAAAGCGATGGACTAAACATGCAAAAACAGAGGTACGATTCTAATTCTAAAATTTTAATTTTGTTTCATATATACATTTCATGAATATATAGATTTTTTTCATGAATAAATTAAGAACCCATGTATTATTTTTTAATGGAATGAATACTAAACAACTGCATTGTGTAAAACATTTAACTGAACAATAACATTGTACTGATTCGTTGTAAATCGCAGGTGTGGGATCGTTTGAAAAATCAGTCTCGGAGTAGCAATACCACCCACGAGTTCACTAATTGGCGTCAACAAATGCTTATGAATTTTCATAATTTGATCACTAAGTGCAATGATGTCAAGGAAGCTATGGCAGCAGTTGAACGGTCATACAGTAGTGCCTTAACTGAAGTCGATTCAATCATCGGACGGTCCATTGTGAGTCAAACTACTGGGTCTGGATTCTCCGAGTCCCCTGCCATTATTTTGGATCCTGCACGTTCCACTACCAAGGGCAGAAGTGCAAGAATAAAGCGCCAAACAAAACGACCGAAATCAAAGAAACATGACTCTACGACTACCGAGGAGACCACTATAATTCCATTTACACCCACACCTAGGTTAATTTAGCGTTTTTAATCCACGTTTTTGTGGATCTTAGGTTTTGTGGTTCTTAATTCACGTTTTTTCTTGGGGACTTTTTTCTATTGTATTTGTGACCAATTGTGTGTTGTTTTTTTGGTGAATTATAACTCGTTCTTTGAGTTACTTCTTCATTGTCTTTCTCGATACATTTTTTGGCGTTCACAATTAAATTGTATTTCTTCTACAACATGATTTCTCGTCAAACTTATTAAATATAAATTCATGTAACAATTATATAAAACCTAAGATGAAACATGTATTAGGTCATCCGATAGACGTCTAGTAATAAATGAGGTACAAATGACATATAAAGATGTACAAGAAAGGTGGTCTATCAATAACTTAATTACATACCGTATGTCCAAAGTTCATGTCCAATAGTGATACATTAGTGGTGGTACGTCTAATGAACGGTCTCTTGAAATTATGTATATAGTTATCGTACCCCTTAAGTTACTAATCACGAACTAAAACTCGTTTTTATTTTCGATACAAGTTGTCACAGGTAAATGTACCTATTTCATACAAATTTGTCTATTGGTAAGGTATTCTTGTACCTTCATCTACGTAATTATTCATTTGCTCTTAATTAATCATTAATAAGTTATTTCGTCCCCTTGCATTAGCAGACACCTCTTAATTCTTAAAGAGGCTTAATTAGTCCTCTAAACATTTTTGAAAATTTTGCAAAAAAACACAATCAAATAGAATTGATCTAATTGTCCTAGTTCCTACGGAGATACTTAAAAAAAGTTCATGCATGAAATGTAAAAAAAAAAATTCAGATACGCAATAACAAACACATGTAAATTAATTCTTCCGCTTCTTCGACGGTTGCTTGTTCCTTGGACCAAGGGTACTCTGGCGGGTGTTGTACCTTGGAAAATTACTCCCGATGTCGCCGAAACCTAAATCAAAGGAAGGCATTTCTTGAGCAGCTCTAGTTGCCTCCATCAACCTTTCGACCCATCCATCGATTTCTTCTAGCACTTTTGGATCATTGAGGGCTTGAGTAAACGAAATTTCCTCTCCAGTATTATTAGCATCAACATTTCCGCTACCGAGTTCACTAAACTCTTTTGCTTTCACCTTCAAGCGCGACACTCTCTCCTTTGTCAACCTTGCAAACAGCTCTTGATCCCGACAAAGAAGTACACACTCCATCTCGTATTCCTACACCAAAATAATGATTAAGTTACGTTAATAGTAACAGACTAATTTATAGGCGGTACAAAAATGAAAAGGAAGGGTACACAATGTCCCTAGTAGTTAAAGTTTCTTACATTTTTGGCCTTTTGTTGTATTTCCTCATCAGTATGAATATCATCGGGGATTGTAAATGACACGATCCTAGATAAGGTTGAACTTTTTAATATTAACTCAGTAGATGCAGTCTCCTTTGATTCAATTCCAATGAGGTGCTTGCTCACAGGATAAGTTACTGTGTCCCACTGCCCCATCCCGTACTTTCCACCGGGTGACTCCGCCCCTGCCTTTTCTTCGGCAATTCTACTCTTCAACTCACTATCCGTCCAATGTTGAAGGAGGGGTATCTGAGACGGCGATTTCTTCGACTTCCACACCAAACGGTGAAAGTACACTAGTTGTAGGAACAACATGCAACCACCAACATTTTTCAAATCCCTACTCCTCCACTTTTTAACCGCATCATCCAATTCCTCCAATATGTAAGTTGACCAATCCAACTTAGATATCTCACTAATATTTTCTACAGACGGTGCCAAATGAATATCCACAGTCTTATGAGAGGTAGGAGCTAAAAGTGTCCCCATTGCATATAATACAAAATACCTTTTAAACTCATCTCCACCGTTGCTTAATGTTAACATTTTTTGGGCTACCACTTCCGCCGAAATCTCTTTATTATGTGGGACGGAAAACTTATCCCTCCATGATTGCACTAGTGGCAGATAACAAGCATGTTCCTTCTTTCTAGTTGCCAGTTTCACTTTGTTACCCGTATCACACGGTAACATGAACACGTCATAAACATCATATGGAGTTAAGAAACACTCGCGTGAATCATCAACATAAAACCTCCGACTTCCTCCATGGTATGCATTGAGCAGAAACGGAACCATTCCTTGGTGAAAAGAACTTAGCTTCAACTGTAGTAGGCCCCCAAAACCTATCTCCTCTATATCGCTCTTTTGCTTTGATGTTAATGAAGAAATAAGATGGTTTAGTCCCCATGGAGATCCATACGAGTCTACGGTCTTCTTGGATCTGAAAAAGAGATTAGTGTTGACTAGCTTATCAAACTAAAAAATACGCAACAAACCATTACTACGTATATTAAAAAGCATGGTACGACAACAAAAAGTATATGGAACACTACTTCATGGTACATAAACACATGGTCCATAAAGTGTACGTATACGCATGAAGGTATCTCCATAGAACATTCCTCTAGAACATACAAATGCATGGTACAAGTTATGTGGTACAGTACAAGTAAAACAGTATACAAAATAATTGTGGCACGAAAATCGAAAAAAATGGAACATTACTCAACAAATAAACAACTAGATCAAGAGATACAAGACTGTTGAAAATAGGTACAAAATATTAACAAATAGGTACATATTGTATAAGGACATTACAAATTTATAGGTCTGACATAAATAACAACCTAAGGGGTACAACAGAAGTAGAACAACACACATTACACACATGATACGACAACCAAAACAAATGGAACGAATAACATATTATGTGGTACAATACAAGTAGAACAATATACAAAATCAATATGGTACGACAACCCAAAAAACCGGTACAGCACAAGCAAATCAATATACATAACACATGTGGTACGACAATCAAACCGAAGAGGATAATACAAATTAAATAGGTACAACAAATACCAATGAGGATATTACAAACTAAATAGTTGTTATAAACCAAAGAACAAATTATGTGGTACAATACAAGTAAAACAATAAACAAAATAAATGTGGTACGACAATCCAAAAAAATGGAACATTGCTCTACAAGTAAACAACTAGATCAAGAGATACAAGACTGTTGAACATAGGTACAAAACAATAACATATAGGTACATATTGTATAAGGACATTACAAATTTATAGGTCTGACATAAATAACAACCTAAGGGGTACAACAGAAGTAGAACAACACACATTACACACATGATACGACAACCAAAACAAATGGAACGAATAACATATTATGTGGTACAATACAAGTAGAACAATATACAAAATCAATATGGTACGACAACCCAAAAAACCGGTACAGCACAAGCAAATCACTATACATAACACATGTGGTACGACAATCAAACCGAAGAGGATAATACAAATTAAATAGGTACAACAAATACCAATGAGGATATTACAAACTAAATAGTTGTTATAAACCAAAGAACAAATTATGTGGTACAATACAAGTAAAACAATAAACAAAATAAATGTGGTACGACAATCCAAAAAAATGGAACATTGCTCTACAAGTAAACAACTAGATCAAGAGATACAAGACTGTTGAACATAGGTACAAAACAATAACATATAGGTACATATTGTATAAGGACATTACAAATTTATAGGTCTGACATAAATAACAACCTAAGGGTACAACAGAAGTAGAACAACACACATTACACACATGAAACGACAACCAAAACAAATGGAACGAATAACAAATTATGTGGTACAATACAAGTAAAACAATATACAAAATCAATGTGGTACAACAATCCAAAAAAAGGGAACAGCACAAGTAAATCATATACATAACACATGTGGTACGACAACCAAACCGAAGAGTATAATACAAATTAAATAGGTACAACAAATACAAAAGAGGATATTACAAATTAAATAGTTATTATAAACCAAAGAGCAAATTATGTGGTACAATACAAGTAAAACAGTAAACAAAATAAATGTGGTACGACAATCCAAAAAAATGGAACATTACTCTACAAGTAAACAACTAGATCAAGTGATACAAGACTGTTGAACATAGGTACAAAATAATAACATATAGGTACATATTGTACAAAGGACATTACAAATTTATTATAGGTCGGACATAAATAACAACCTAAGGGGTACAACAGAAGTAGAAGAATACACATTATACACATGATACGGCAACCAAAACAAATGGAACGAATAACAAATTATGTGGTACAATACAAGTAAAACAATATACACAATAAATGTGGTACGACTATCCAAAAAAAAGGAACATTACTCTACAAGTAAACAACTACATCAAGAGATACAAGACTGATGAAAATAGGTACAAAATAATAACAAATAGGTACATATTGTATAAAGGATATTACAAATTTATAGGTCTGACATAAATAACAACCTAAGGGGTACAACACAAGTACAACAATACACATATACACATGATACGACAACCAAAACAAATGGAACGAAACAACAAATTTTGTGGTACAACACAAGAAAAACAATATACACAATATGTGGTACGACTATAAAAAAAATGAAACATTAAACTACAAGTACACACCTAGATCAAGAGATACAAGACTATTCACAATAGGTCAAAAATAATAAATAATAAAAAAATAGGTACATATTGTACGACAATCAAAATAAATATGTACATATTGTACGACAATAAAAAAAAATAGGTCAAAGAACAAATTATGAGGTACGACAATCAAAATAAATATACAAACTACATGTGGTACGACAATCAAAATAAATGAAACATTACTCTACAAATAAACAACTAGATCAATAGATACAAAACAGTTCAACATAGGTACAAAATAAGCACAATAGCAAATTAAGTGGTACACTATAAGCACAACACTATACATAATAATCATGGTACGACAAAATGGAATAATACAATAAATTATAAATAACATGGTACGACAAGTAAATTAAACGCACAAATAAAAATACAACAGATTAAAATTAAGATAAATTTAAATTAAGATGGTACGACAACTACAATAAATTAACACCTTCCATTTTTTTTCACTCTAACAGCCAAATTTGAAGAAGATTGATTATTATTTGCTTCCTCGGGGACTTCCACGTTCACCATGGTCGTGGTATTTTCAGAGTTGGACACCCCTGTGCGCTTCCCTTTCACTCCCCAATTTACAGCTTCATCCACTACACCGACTTCTTTCACATGCACACATTTCAAAATAAAAAATAAAAAACAAAAGTTATGAGCAAATTATTTCTGCATGCAACTAACTACATGTGTTATCTAAAAAACTACTGTAGTAATTACTGTATTTAAAGAATTAAAATAATTAAATAATTATGAAAATAAAAAATTTGAATGTGATCATACCAGGTACTACGATTCTAACGCGTTTCGTCGGACTTCTAGTAATTTTCGACTTCCCCATCTTCAAACTAATCAGTATTTATTTTTTAAAATGAATATTCCACTGAAAAATAAAAAACAGAGAGCATTGAATAGAGAGAGCTCAAGAAGAATTTTAGGAATTTAGGAATTTAGGAGTTGGAGGGAGAGTGGGATGCAGTTTGACGGTTCCTAGATTTGGGTAGATTTTTTGGCAGTTTTTTTTTTTTTTTTTTTTTTTTAATTTAAATCAGTTACGCAATATGGTATGCATAATTAGGTATATTTGGGTTGACCCATTTGTTAAGTTGGTATACGTCTCACAATATTTACTGTGAGACGGTCTCTCAGGAGACTAATTGTCTCTTTTAAATGGCTGAACGGATTTCCACCCACCTGCACTTGGTGAGTCTCGCTTATCTTCCTCTGTTTATTTTATTGACTTCATTATTTTAGTTACTTTCCTCATCCTGATTTATAGATTTAAGAAATAGTGGCCATTTGGATACTCATATATATATATATATATATATATATATATATATATATATATATATATATATATATATATAGACGTTGATTAAAGAGTTTAATGGGAATAAAAACTTTGAAATGGGATAATTAATTTGGGATTACAAATAAAAAAAGGGAGGGGTAGAAGTAGTTTATTTAGCAATTTATTTAATCCTCTTCCTCTGACCGGGAAAATGCCAGCCAAAGCCAAATGACAAGGAGTCCAACACAAAGGAGGCCATGTTTTTCGAAGCGTACGCAAACCAGCTAAAAGAAAAGTACGAGGGTGGCGTTGATAGAGGGCGCAGACCACCAGCAAGCCAGGCCCTGACTTCTTTCCACCTCAACCGTGTTCCAACGGTTTATTACCGTTATAACTTGACGGGGGTGGGCACAAGACTCCAACAAAGCCAAAGGCACATTGCCATTGGCTGCCACGACAAAGCCGAATCACACGTCAAGAAGCCTTTGTGGCTTCGTAACCACTGCTTCCTCCGAGATCAAAGCCTACGTGGATTCCATGCAGGCGATGAAAAATTTCGTGGTGCCAATTTTGGGCACAATCTGAGTGTGCTGACCACACCACCGGGCAAACTCCAATATTATTGGGTGACCGGGGAAGCAGAAACGATTGCTCACGAGGATCTGGCTTGCCACAACAAGGGCATTCTTGAAGAAGCCTTTCTAACAAGGCCATTTAATCAAGGAAATCTTTGCTTCCACTAGAAAAGCAGATCTCATAAACATGATGTGCTCCAAAGACAAAAACAATCTTTTCAACATTAGGAACTGCAGAAAGCAAGAACTGAAAAGCAGTCCGGAGGCCAGAGATTGTATTCATCAATTTTTCAAATCTTTTAAGCTCTAATTTGATGTCTCTTTTTCTCCCGAGGTTCTTTCTTCTAGATGAAGCATCCTGCCCATTTTGTGTAAGAGCTATTTCCTAAAATCATAAAGTCTTCAGAGGCCGTCTTTCAAGTTTACAATGAAACCACTGTGTCTCGTAAAACATACCAACTCCTTGCGCTCAGTTTGAAGAGTATCAGATTGAAAAGTCATATCCTGCAGCAAGCCGACACAAGAAATGTTACAAAAGGGAACTACTTTGTGAATGCCATTTCTAGAAACACATCCCCCCAAACAAATAAATAATGCAGTTTAATGTTTATATAATATACTGTATACCATCTGGATTTCTTTTTTCATACCCAAATTCTTCAATCCCCATTTGTATTATTGCATGGGTAAAATTATACACTAACTAGGTTTGCTTACAAAGGTTACCATCGAGAGCCGAGTTAATCAGATATAATAAAATGAGGGAACGGTAATGACAAGTGACTTATGAAATCATGAGTATTTACACAAAGGATATCTTATGTGGATACCATGACAATAGACCAGCATGTGCACTCTTGATCTTATCATTACAGCTTATAAGAACCACCAATGCCAAAGTCATACAGACGGAGTGAGTACTGAATATACTTCATGATCATACACGAGAATGATTGTAACAGAGGAGATTGTAATCGGATTAACTTGACGATGCTCCTTCTCTCTAGTTACAATTGCAATTTGCCTTCCGCTGCCTCAGTTGCAGTGTCTCAAGGGTTTCTTTGATACAGTATAATAGTAAGAAGGGGACTAGGGGAGATGGAGAAGAGAGGGAACGTGTAACGTGTTCCTTCGTTTCCCGTACTCTTCACATCCGTGTAACCCGATTTACTAACTAAAATGAGAAATAGTTCCCCTGCCATACTTTTGAAATCCCTCCATCCAAACAAGCGGTTAGACATTTAAAAGACCTTTCTCTAGCTAACAATCTACGAGTAGTTCCACGATTGAGGAACTTAGCACAAGCCACAGGCTTATCATGAAAGGAAGATATTTCCCATTTCCAACTCCTACAAAGGGACATTTCCTGTTTTCCGACACGAACTAGAGGCCTATAGAACTAGATTATACTTACAAGGCTGCAAAATCAACAGTTCATGTCCTCTGAATTGTTATACAGCAATAGTATCTAGGGCTTTCACATTCTCACTCATTTCCAACTCACAAAAATCAGGTAACCATGAAATTCTGGCCTTTTCGAAACTAATCTACTTCAACGGTATGATTTGCAGTGAATTGAATTCAAAAATATCGATGATGATGATAAGACAAAAGAACATTGTATGAAGCGCTTATAACATATGAGTGAGAATTAAAGAACAGTGAGATCAATGGAGCCTAAAATCGATTGAGAAATAGAAACGAAAGTTTATTAATTCATCAATCTACGATTCTTTCAGGATAAACTAAACCTAAAAATTGAGAATGAAAGAAAAGTAATGACAAAAGAGAGGGTAGGGGGCATACGAGGGAATCTGTTGGTGCATGTAAAGGAGAAAGGCAATGACGTCGTAGACGAGGTGGAAGATGAGAGCAGCGTCAATGGAGTCGGAAGTCACATCAATCTCAGTTGTGTTCTCCTCCACCTCCGCCATGGTTGTCTTCACTGGTTTTCTCTCTCTTCAGATCATTCCTTTTCGCCAGCCAAGTTTGAAATCCTAATTTCGAGCGGCAACTGGCCTCACCTCACTCTTAAACCATGGCAGTGGGCGACTAGGCGGCCACCGGATCGATACTAGATGTCATAGTCTAATGATTAACGATTGATCTAACCCGCTAATCTAATGCATATAAGGCATGACCAAACCCAAGCGGAACGGTAGCGAAATGGGAGGAAAAAGGTCAAAAAAAAGGTTAGTACGCTTCTCTTTACTATACAAAAACAATGTGAACCAAGATCAAAATACGAAGAAAAAGAAAAGAGTAAAAAAAATAGGTTTGATATATTAAAAGATCGGACAGCTATATTGATATGGAATTTGGATAAAATCAAATGAGGTATTCAGCCTCGAGATCTGGATGCGAGTAGTTGGCGGTCCTGCAAGGTAAACTCCGATCCAAGGGGATTGCCCCCGGGGCGGAGCCTTCGACGCCCAAGTTATTATATTGTGTATATTTGTGTATAAGTCGTCTCGTAGATGAGGGATAATAAAGAGAGTAGTAATGAATCGGTCTCTCTTTCCTCACTACCAAAATGAGGTGTTTATAGAGAAAGGGAGAGGTGGTGACATCACCCGGATGATGTCGCCTTGGTGATGTCGTCCCATGGCATCACTTTAGGGATGTCATGGTACCGGCCGACTGGAGGCCCGGCCTACGTGGGGTCAAGTCGAGCCAGGGTCTGGGTCCGGTGCCTAAGGATGGCCCGCATGCCTGGGGCTCGGGCCTATATGTCTATCTAACTCGGCCTATATGTCCGGGGGATTTACTCCCTATCAGAAGTGAAATTCAAGGAGAAGAAAGAGAGAAACCAATCGGGTGAATTTTCACCCGACGACATTTTTGCGTCTCTGAAGGTCCTCAAGAAGAAGGATTGACTGGGTAAAACAACTGGGTGAAACTTTTACCCATCGGGTGAAGTTTCACCCGACGGCAAAGGCACCTCGGATTTCGTATTGTGGAAGAAGAACTGGGCGAAACCATCACGAGAATCCCAAAAAAAGCAAAGTTTCACCCTATGAAGACCTGATGGATGAAGTTTCACTAAGGAAGCAAAATTCAGTTTTGGCTTTGTCCTAATGAATCATTCAGGCTTTGTATATATAGTTAATCCTAGATTTCTTTAAGACATATCTAGATAGATTCTAATTTTGACTCACCCTCGTTAGTATGGAGAAACCCAGGGTTTGGGTAATCTCATCTTGAGACCTTAGCTTTCTCTCCGCGAAAGCGGGTTTTAGTTAGGTTGGGTAAGGAAACCGAAAGGTGATTCCCCCTGTATCGACCTTATAACAAATTTCGTAGTTCCCAAATCTTTGTACCTAATTTTGACTTCCCGACTCCCCCTAACCTTTTCCCTCATTGCTTTTCGTTTGATCATTTTAGTTCGACTATCTTGGTTTAGTTTTATCACCTCGAACACACCCCTTTTTGACCCCAACGCAATTAAACTTAGACTTGGCCGATTACCTTAATCGTCCATGTGGATCGATCCCGACCTACCACTACTATACTAATTTGTTTTGTTTAATCGGTATTATAAATATTGTTTGGTCGTGCGGGTCGCAACGCCCGCCCATCAAATGTTTTATATCTAAGAAAATGAAATATGTTATTTTATTCACATATTAATGTTTAATTCTAAGGAAATATAGCATCGTACTGGTTAAGTTGTTTCAGCTCTGACAAAACAGATTTTGATCTCAAGTTCTACTCTTTAATTTGTCCATACATTTCCACAGATCTTCTCAACAAATCATAGCTGCATTGTTTAATTTTTTAAAAGTTATTTTACCAACCTAAGTAATTATCATATGAATAAAGATAAGACTACGATATATTTAACAACGTAGGTGTCGGTTAATAAGTCACGATCATGTATGTGTATATATATAGTCATTCCTCACTAGGTAAAGCGAACTATTTTGCAATGACTTTTCTTTCATTCGATTGTTTATACAAAAGTAAAGTTGATTATAATTTTTTATTTGATATGACTATATGAGCAAATACTTTCTATTAGCTAATCCATTGTACTCATTTACGAGTATTTTTGGTGATCGTCGAGACAAGGTTTTGACCTTTTTTTTTTTTTTTTTTCGTTTATAGTTCGATCAAAAAAAAAAATGGGTACGATAGATTGAATAAGATAATCCGTATTATATTAGGATGAAATTTTAATGAGTACAAAGTACTACGAGGGTTGAGTACTACGGAGTATTTAGGGTTATGTAAAGTTGTGAACTCCACTGATGCCTTTTGCATTGATATGCCATCTTGCGCAGCTTCTTCACACTTTTCCTCCTCTCTTTCCCCCTATTTTCTTATACTAATCTGCGAATGACGTCTTCTCTTCCCCGGCGACATCCGATCGTTGATTTCAACAGCTACCCAATCCGATCCTCCATATGCAGTTTTCTCGTCTCTAGATATCTTCACTCTGATTCAGTTTCATTCGCCATTTCAATGGCCTTATTCATAATGACCAGCTTCTCTCTTAAATGGCTGAATAGATTTCCACCCACCTGGTGAGTCTTGCTTATCTTCCTCTGTTTATTCGATTGATTTCATCATTTTAGTTAATTATTACTGTTTTTGTTAGTCACTTTCTTCAACCTGATTTATAGATTTAAGAAATAGTGGTCATTTGAATACTCTAATATATTTAGACGTTGATTAAAGAGTTTAATGAGAATAAAAACTTTGAAATGGGATAATTAATTTGGGATGTACGTGTAAAAGAGGGATGAGACGAGGGAGTGAGTAGAATTAGTTTATCTGTGTTGCTGCAATTGTTTTTGCTAGACCTTGAAGCCGTTTATCGACTTATTGTTTGAGTGAGCTATCTATGAATTCGATTACTTACTTGGCTATGTCTTGAGTAATCGATGAATGAGGGAGTATTTCAGGCATTGCAAGAGTAATTTATTGCTATCACGAACTTGGTTGATTAGATTTGGAGTAACCCGAAGTGATATCCCGTTGAGTTGCATTAACAACTCTCATTAAAAAATTAAACGACCAAATGACTAAAAAAAAGTGGCTCTAGGGCGATGGATTAGTAAAAAATTGTCCCCAGGTAAAAAAAGTGGCACCCTGACGGATTGATAAAAAAATGTCATCAGTGTTAAATTGGTTTGATTTTTTTCTTGATATGTATAGTTATATATATATATATATATATATATATATATATATATATATAGGGTCGTGCTTTTTCCTAACGAGCATTTACTCAATCTTAACGAATTTTCCTAAGTTTTTCCCGTTATACCCTTATATAACTTTATCTTTTACATTGAGATTCAACTCCACTTTTGTTTTACTTCATCAATTTACATTGAGATTCAACTCCACTTTTTTTTCACTCCATCAATTTAGATAATCGATCATGCCCGAATTCGATTATGAAATTCAATTACCGATAATATAAAATCGATTATTTATTTGCCAAATCATTTTTTTTAATTATATTATTATTGTTTGATTAATTGTTTAGGGTTTAAAAAAGGATTTACATAACATAAAAAGAAAAAACAAAAAATAATTAAGAAAAGGAAAAGAAATAACTAAAAAAAAAGAAAAACAACAAATAACACAGGAAAAAGAAAATTTAAATAAATAAAATAATTAAAAAAATAAAAATAAAAATTAAAAAGGGAAAAAATCCAACTATTGTGTGCTCTCCGCCTCTCCCTCCCCCCGATCCCACCCCATGACCCACCACCACCACCACGACACCACGACACCCACCGACCCAACTGACCCTCACCTGCCCACCATCCAGCCACCCCACCATCCAACATCGACTCCAACCCGAACCCTACCCATCCCTCCACCGGCCACCGCCCAGCCACCATTCGACCCACACCTTCGACCTGACCCCACCCACCTAACCCCCGTCGACCCTAGCCCCTGTCGACTCAACTCCGGTCATCTGAGCCACCGATTGTTGGTTCATGGTGCGTTTATGGGTAGATGAATTTTGAGATTTATTTAGAGAGAAAAACAAACTTGAACTCTTTGATGAATGAAATGAGAGGGATAAAACGGTAAAATGTCGTTAAGATTGAGTAAAGGCTCGTTAGGAAAAAGTAATTTCGTATATATATAGTTATTGCCCGGGGTGGATGGTGCCGCAAGTATACAAGGACTTATTGGAGAAACGGAAGATAAAGGCATTTCTGAAGAAATCGAAGACAGCGGTGGCCAATAAAGCTTGTGCTCAGCCTGGCCCTACACACCACGGGGGGTCGATCAAGGCAACTAAACATGCATCCAGGCTGGTAATGACAAAATATATTAAAATATTCAATAATATTTTTATTAATTTTTTTAAAGATGATAGTAATAATTTATCCAAGTTTATGCATAGTAAGTTTTAATTTGTCTTTTTAGATGGAGTAGGAGGCCCAGTGCGTCTGAGCTTGCACAAGCCATACATAGCAAGGAAGTTGACGGTAAAAGGGTTTTTACTAGTCAGAAGGTGAAGACAACATTTATAAGTATTAATTTAGTTAATTATAGAGATTATCTTAAAATTCCTTATTAAATTAGTTATAATTTGTTCCTAAACATTACCTTTCTCTGTTTGTTAATAGGACCGATTTGAAGAGCTGAAGAAGAAGAACGAAGAGGAGGGGAAAGAAAAACCGGACGACGAAGTTTGGGTTTCAAGAAGGGTCACGTATACGAAGTGGGAACCGCCGGCCCATTGTACTTCTCCCCCCTCCACAGAATAAGGGGAAGGCTTCATGCTCTTATCATCCCGGTATTCTTGTTCAACAAGAAAAACGGGCAGAAGAATTTCAAAACAAAATTTTGGAAGCCTTAGAGAAGGAGAAAGATGAGAACCGACGATTTAGAGAAGAGCTCCAGGAGCTCATGAAACAACAACAGGAGCTCATGTCAATGCTTTCCACGGTATTACAAACTCAGAACTGTAATCCGTTTAACTTTACTAACTTCCGTAATCTGAATGATGATAATTCGGGAGGTGGTGGAGTTGGGGGAGCCGGGGTCAGTTTTCAAGTGTAGCTTGAAGAGTGCTGTTTTTTGTCGTCGGCATTTCAGCCACGTCGTCGGCGCTTTTTAATGTGAGAGACGATCTTGCCCTTGCCTTATATAGATTACTGAACTAATGTTATGAAGTTAGATTAGTTAGATTACGTAATGAAACTCGTTAACGAAGCGGTTTTAAAATTTTCAAACCGTTCCTCACACTCACACTCACACTTTTGATTATTTTCAAACTAGCTAGCTTATTTTATTCCACTCACACTTACACTACACCCCACTTACCCCACTTACACTCCACTAACACCCCACTTACAACATTTTATATTATTTGTTCTCCTCTCATTAAAAGAAACCGTCTTTTTTTTCGAGAAATCCGATTTTTCTAGAGACCCGATTCCGTCTTTAAATGGATCAACCTTCGGTTAGTACATTTTTTGTTTATATTATCCGTCATTGTCTTTCTCTCTTTTGATTAAAACTTGTGAGAGATGTGTGTTAGTTTAGTTAAAGAAATCGCATTTTGTTGTGTAACATGTCGTTTATGTGCTGGATTTGTTGTGAAAATCGATGTTGAAATAGAAATCGAGGGTATGGGCGAATGTTGGTAGACGAGAGGGAAAAAACGTTCCCGTAGCCTCCTGGACGCGAAGAACAGTCGTCTGAGGGGCCTCTTGAACGCAGAAAATAGGCGTCTGAGGGGCCTCCTCTACGCGAAATTCATGCATCTGAGGGGCCTCCTCGACGCCAAATTCATGCGTCTGAGGGGCCTCTTTGACGCCAAATTCATGCGTCTGAGGGGCTTCCTCGACGCCAAATTTATGCGTCTAAGGGGTCTCTAGGACGCGGATTTCATGCGTCTGGGGGGGCCTCTCAGACGCGTCATTTTGGCATCTAGGCCTCTGTTCGCGTTTTTTTTTTGTTATTGTTCGACGTTATGCGTTACGATATCGGGTATTTTTTTTTAAAATATCGTGACGCGGGTGTCGTTATTTGTAATTATATGATTAGAATTATTATTATGAATATTATTAGTTCGAAATAGGTAATTATATGATTAGAATTATTATGAATATCGTGACTCGGCTTTTTTTTAGTTCGAAATTATACGAGATGTTTATATGATTAGAATTATTAATGTTCAAGATGATTGTATACGAAATTATGAAATTAAATAATTTTTGAATTTCGTAAATCCATTTAGCGTTATACTTTGTAACTAATCAGTAATTTTTTATCGGTGTATCAGGAGGACGGCGACGGTATTGACTATCGCGTTTGTTTTATTTTTGTGCCAGCGTTCGGTAGTTCGAATGAGGCATTCAACTACGCTAGTGAGATAGCTTCGGCTCTTGGGTTCACCTTGGTGAAAGCGAGCAACAAAACACAAAGTAATGTGAACCCGAACCGTCTTGGTCAAAATTACTTTAAATGCAACCGTAATGGAAAACCGGGATCAAGTACCAAGAGTTCTCAGAAGATCGGGTGTAAGTTTTGGGTGAAGGCGTGCGAGAACTTAGACAGAGAACGATGGATTTTAGCCATCGGTCTATGTGGCACGCACAACCACAAATTAGAGATTTACGCTGGCGGGCACAGACGTCTAGCCGCCCTTGACGAGGCCGAGAAAAAGTTTGTTCGGGACGGTATTCGGGACCACTTGACACCAGCCAAAATACATGACGGCCTTCATTGGAGAAATCCGGAGAAACCACGCCCATCGATCGAGACGATATACAATATCGGGGGGAAGTTGAGGACGGAGGCAAGAGAAGGTCGTAATGCCATTGAGCAGATGATGGTACTATCGCGTCGGGCTGAATACATCCACTTCTTCTTCGAGCACGAGTTTACGAGTGTCGTGGAACGTATATTCATGGCTCATCCTGAGTCCGTGAAACTGTTTCGTACTTGGCCTTACGTAGTCACTATGGATGCGACCTACAAGACGAACACGTACGATACGAAGTTAGTGGAGATGGTCGGGTTGACACCCGTCGGGAAACCTTATCTGATAGCGTACTCCCTACTTCGATACGAGGACACGTTGTCTTATACTTGGGTGCTTGATAAGTTGAAGCTGCTAATTGGGGACCGGGCACCGAACGTGATTGTGACGGATAAGGATCAGGCGTTGACGGCGGCAGTATCGAGGGTCTTTCCGACCCCGCAGACCCAGAATAACACGTGGCACATATCTAACTGTGTGGAAAAACGTGCCCTGTACTTCTTTCAAAAACAGAAAGACTGAGTAGCGACCTTCATGCAGGGAGTATGGTACCCTTTCCTGTATTCTACAAGTATGGTGGACCTCGAAACAAAATGGGCCAAGATGAAGTCGACGTGGAAGTTCTCGGGAATTCCTCTTTACATTCATGACATCTGGGGTAATTTCAACCAATGGAATCACGCGTACACTGACCGATACCTCCACTTTGGCAACACCACCACGTCCATCGTCGAATCTGCGCATGCGGCTTTGAAGAAGGCTCTTGGCACGTCGACAGCGTCCTTAGATCGGTTGTTCGATAGGATTGACAGGCTAATCGGTCGTCAGCAGTCGAAACTGCGGAAGAAGTTGGAGACATCCCGAAGGAAGCGATCAACTACTCTACCCCCAATTTTGATGAACTTGAGACTCCGGGTAAGTCGTAAGGCGTTGGGCTTGCTGACCGGGGAACTGAGTAGGATGCAAGAGTTGGGAGATCGGGTTTTTACGACTGTCGGTGTGTATTGAGGACGTCCAAGGGTTTGCCTTGCGCATGTCAACTTGCCGGGTTGATGGTGCGGAATTCCGTAGTGCAGTTGACCGACGTTCATGTGTTATGGAGGACGCTTGACTATGCCGGAGAGGAAGCCATGCCCGTCAGCGACAAATTTCAGCTTGACGGGTTGATTGAGGAAATACGTAAGAGCGATCCGAGTATGTGGCGACATTACATTGATGTACTGAATTCAGCATTACGTCCCGAGGAATCTGGGCTACTTGATCCTACCTCGATTCCAAACCCCAAAAAATCTAAGGGGACACGGAGGATGCTTATCGGAGTCGAACACGCGAGAAGTACAGGACCACCGACACGGGAGCCACCCCGAGTAAGTCGGCCAGGACTACGCACGCGTCAACGCCAGGGAGTAGTCACTCGACCGAACCACCCACACTGACCGCCAGCCAGTCCACCACCGACACATGGCAAGGGCTACCGAACGCCCCCCTGGAGGTGAACTACATGGGGGGGCCCTTCCCGGACATTAGCAAACTTGTTGGTTTCATGTGTCCGTATCTCGTGAACTGGATAGATGTTATTGGAGACGGTCACTGCGGTTTTCGTGTCATGGCTCATGCAGTGTACGGTGACCAGTCAAGTTATACTCGCCAGAGAAGGGCGTTGTGGGAGCACATCCATTCCCCCATGTACGACAACGTGTACGTCTTTGACGACGACGGTCGAGAAGGCGCCATGATCCGTGTAGGTACGACGGCCCCGTTCCCGGTAGGCGAGGAGCATTATCTCGACGATTGCGATCTATTCAGTTTTGCCACAATTAACAACTGGGTTATATGTCGAGTATCCGAAAACCTCCACTGCAGTACCTACTACCCGTTGCGAGAGATGCCAGGTAACCACCTCCCGTTCGGCGTAATGTGGATAGTGCACGTTGAACGCGGGGGAGGTCACTGGATGAGGTTGCGAATGTCTGAGAACTGCCCGATGCCTCCTACACACGTCCTTTGGCGAGGCGCGCATGACGTACTACAGTACATTATCCGGAGTTTTATCGAGAACGTCAGGATAAGTGGGTCGAGGAGTGGAATGCGTACTATCCGAGTCACCAGATTGATCAAAACGACCCAGGTGGTTGGAACAACCCCTTCACCTTTTAGTGTAGCATAAATATTAGACCAGCATTTGTATTATGTTCATATTTTAGACCAGTGTTGTATTCATTCGTAAATTTTAGATAGCAAATCCCACTATTAAGAAACAAACGAACATAAAAAACATCCGAAATGTAAAAAGAAACGAGTAGTCAACACAAATAAATTACAAATCATCCAAATCATCCGAAATAAAACATGATATCCCTAACACTGAAGACATACACAAATTACAAATAAAATGGAAACGAGTAGTCAACATAAAAGTACAAATCATCCACAATCATCCGAAATTACAAGCATGAAATCTGTAACACAGAAGACAAACAAATTACGAATAAAATCCAAAGCAGTCAACGGCGACCTCGTTTCCCCTGGGATCGGGGTGGGCGGTCACCCGGGTAGGGGAGAACGGGATGAAACGACGCCATCAGCTCATCAAAATACGCAAGGCGGGCATCCGGATTGTCGCTAAAGTGTCGAGCTGCAGAAAAGCGCTCCATCAACGAGAGAGCGGCCTGAAACAAGGTGACAGAGGTTAGTATAAATGTACATGCAAATAATTATTGTAACACACCAAAATACGAACTGAGTACCTGTTGTGATCCCCCTGCGAGCGTCGCCTGCTCCTGCACCTCGGCGGCGGATGGTGGTATGATCCTCGGGTGGGAGACTCTCGAGTACCAAGCGTGGTAATCCGGAGTCACTTCCCCCGGGTAGTCCACGGGTCGCGAGAGCCTCCTCGGGTCAGCGCGCATGACATAGACACTCCTCCAAGGGTGTTCTGCGTACACCGCACCGAACTCAAGAAGGTACACCCCACCCCCCTGCCTCGGTCGATGCGCCCTAACCGGCTCGGGCATCGACTCGGGTATTGCCTGGACGTAGCCTAACTGTCTGATGATCCGGTCTCCCTGGTAAGGCTCAACGATGTCCATAAAGCGCAGTGTCCCGAAGAAGGTAGTGATACGGTGCACCGTGTGAGCGTTTCGCACGAAGGGCTCCCAACAGACCCGATCTGCTGTCAATAAGTCAAGTGATCGTCGGTAGGCCAAAAGGTTGCTCCCGCGCGCCAATGGTTTCCCGACGCCTACCCACGCAGTCGTGCGTGGCGAAGTCGACGAAATCGGGATCGGTGCCCCTGACCTAAAGTCGGGGAAGTACTCATAGATCCACACCTGAAGCAAAGTCAAACACCCGGCCAAAGTGGTGAACCCCTCCCTCGAAGCCATCCCTAAATTCCTGTACAGCCACGCCAACGTACCAGCACCTCACGCAAAACGAGGAATCGAGTCCAAGCTGTTCGTCAGTGGGAAGACTGACGGACTAATACAATCGCTCGACCTATCCACAAAGAGGAACTCCCCCAACAACGTGATCAGGTAACCCTGCACAGTCTGCTCATGGGTCCCAGTGCTCATCTTCTCACGCACAGCCCTCGTTAGTACCGCCCCGCTCCTGTAAATGGGAGGGCCCGCTTCCCCCCTGGGTGCCTTCAACTGCAAATCATTCATCCCGAAGAAGTTTCCCACAGCGGCCTTCCCATCAGCCAGACCCCCAGTCTCGTTACGAACAACGCATGGCTCACCCTCTATAGACAGCCCTAAGATCCTGGCGACATCGTGCAACATGATAGTCATCTCGTCGAATGGCATGTGGAATGTGTTCGTATCCGGCTGCCACCTCTCGACGAATGCTGTAATGAGCGGTATGTCCAAATGGCGTAGAATGCACGCCCGTAGGTGAATCAGACCCGACTATCGGACAACATCCACTACCTGAGGAAAGTGGTCGAACGACTCCAACTCCCTCACAATCCGAGGACGGTTGTAGGTCGTCAGCAGAGTCAGCGCGTGCTCTGGCTCTGACCAAAGCAGACGCGCAATATGACCCCCAAAGCTCGGGATCACCGACGGATCGATGGGACCTCCGGGACTAGGTCCCTGCAGAATCCACTAAGTGTCGCTCCGTGGACGCTGGGGGGGAGCTCGAGCCCGAAGTACCTACACTAACCCGGAAAGTTCCTCCAGGCCCCTTCCTGTAGACAACAGCCTTACCCTGCTGTGATGTCTCCGCGTCCGTCTCCTGCTCCCGCTCCTCCGCGTGCTGCTCCGAGAAGTCATCCGGAAAAACGTGTCGACTCTCCTCCTCATCGAACTCCATGTCCAGCTCGGCAGACTGCAACGACTTGGACGGCTCGCGGACACCACCGCTCGCGGTTCCCTCCGAAGAACCGTCAGGTGTACCGCTCGTGATACGGAAAGGTGGAACATGAATGTCATGTGTCCCCCATGAGAGGAAGACGATGGCTCTGGTGGGTCGGTAGGTGGCGGCCGCGGCCTACCCCTAGCACGAGTGGACGCAGTGACGACCCTACCGTCTACCCGACTACTCTTCCCCTTACCAGCCAACTAATTTTATAAATTCCACACGTTGATAAAACGAAACTATGTCATTTGTTAATAATAATAAGAATTTAATTTAACGTTCTCATACTATTCTTATTACTTGAAAAATCAATTGATATAAAATTTGATATGTAATCAGAAAAAATTTCTATTACTGATATAATAAGAAATTACTATTCTTATTACTTTCAACGTTGTTGCTTGATATAAAATTTAATTTAAAGAACAAATTACTGATAACGTATATTCTTCTCAACTTAATTATTTTCAAAAAAGGCTATTTTTTTAGTAAACACTACTAACCTTAAAATTAGCACTCATCGGTATTTCAATTGGGTGTCCAATTTTAGCAAGAGATAACGATTACAAGTTTTTCAGCTAAATTCAACTTTTTAGTTATTATTTTTCAAGCTAAATTGATATTTTCAACCTAGAGATCCATATATTTTTTTGATTACAATTTTTCTCAAATATTTCAAAACCTAAACTTATCAACAATTAGTCCTGAATTTCATAATAATAATTCTAATAATATTCAAAATAATAATCCTAAACATATAAACATTTCGTATAATTTCCTAATAATAATTTTAAAAAACAACACCCCAGTAACGATACGAACATCTAACGAAAAATAAACGAACTTTACGGATATCGTAACACATAACATAAAACAAAAACAAAAAAAAAAATCGAAAACAGGTACAGATGCCGAAAATTCGCGTCGATGAGACCCCCTGGACGCGAATTTTTCGCGTCGCGCTGATCCCCCAAACGCGAGAATCGAGCGTCTAAGGGACCTCCTCGACGCGAACTCTCGACGTCCGAGGGGTCTCCTAGACGCGAATTCTCGGCGTTTAGGTGACCCCCTAGACGCGGTTTTCCGGCGTCGAGGTCCGTTTCCAGCCCCAGTTCGCGAAAAATCGAGCCCCATTTCGCAAAAATCGATCCCACCGTCAGCCAAATCGAATATAGAAAACAATAACTACTCAATTAGGGTATTACATGTATTAATTAATCACACACAAATTAGCTATGGGGAACCTAAACTATCAATCTAATATTAATTATAATCGAACTAATCGATCCAAAATAATCAAATACAAGCTAAAAGGTAATACAAAATAGATAGATCTACTTACTTGAGTACGAATTTGGAGTTGGAGTGGAAGTGGTTTTATATTTGAAAAACGATTTTTTAAGAAATTGTTTAAGGGAGAGAAAGAAGTGAAAATGAATTGTAAGGAGAAGAGGGTTTATATATAAATTTCCTAAACATATTCCCGGGATACATTGAGACGCGTGTCTCGGAGACCGTTCAATAGTCCAAAAACCGACATTTCAAATTAGTCGGGAATATATTTGTTACGTTAGTTAAGAAACTTAATTAAATAAATTAGAATATATTACATAAGGGTAAAAGAATTCCGTTGACACACGTGCCTAAAAAACCGTTCAAAAGTACAAAAATCGTAATTTTAATTTACTCGGAAATATTAATTACATTAATTAACAAACTTAATTAATATCATTGATCATAATTAGGGAAGGGTAAAAGAGTAAATTCACGTATAAAGCGCCGACGACGTGGCTGAAATGTCGACAACGAAATGTAATAGTGAGCTTGAAACTCTAATTGATTACTCTTTTAAGTTGTGTAAACTTTGATTACTCTTTCAAGTTGTTTAGACTCTTTAGACTTTAATTAGTACTTTCTTAAGTAGTTTAAACATTTTAGAAAGTTATATCCATGATATCAAATGGTTTTATGTGAATGAATTGTGGGGATGTTGGATTCTGAATGAATTGGATGAAGTAAATGAATGAAGGTTGAAGTGAATGATGTTGTAGTTTGAATGAGTTGGAAGAATTGAATGATATGATGGTTGGAGCAAAAGAGTATTGGATTTGCTGGTTATGAGCGAATTGAAATGGTTATAATGCAGATTTGTATGTTGCAAATTGGAGGACAACAAAACCACTAGATCCCACGAGCTTTTTCAATTTACTGACCGAAAACTATCATTACTGATCGCCCTCATCTCGTTACCGACCGCCCTAATTAACTAGGATATTGTCAAACGTCGGCCGTTAAGGATTAACGACCGACAGTAGCGGTCGGTAAAAAGCACAGGTATCGATCGCATTACCGACCACAAAAAGTTTTTCCCGACCGAACATCTTCCAGGAGCTTCTGTTCTGGGTTTGGTCGGTAACACTTACCGACCGCAAATATCAGTCGGTAAAGATACTTACCGACCGCAATTTAGGTTTTCCGACCGACACTTCGGTCGGTATTCCTGCATTTGCCGACCGCCAACGTCAGTCAGTGATTTTTTTTACCAACCGAATCCCTTTTTTACCGACCGCACTTCGGTCGGCGATTTAGCGACCGGAATTTTCGGTCGGTGATTTGTGTTTCACACTATAGTTTTCGACTAAATTCTTTCGGTCAGAATTGTTTCAAATTCGGTCGGTAATTCTATTTACCGACCGATTTTTAATCTTCTTGACCGATTTACTCGATTGCTAAATACCGTCTTCCTTGTAGTGTTTAAGCATAGTAAGTATTGATTTGTCTTTTCAGATGGAGCAAATGGGTGGTAGGGGGCTGTAAGTAATAATCAATATATATATATATACATATATATATATATACATATATATATATATATATACATATATATATATATATATATATATATATATAGGTTCACATAAGGCCAATAACTCTTATAAGTTCATAAGTTCCAGTGTTAAAGTTACACAAAAGGTGCTTAAAGTTACACGAGATGAGTGTTAAAGTTGCACTTTATCACTTGAAGTGATAAAAGAGCTGAATGTTATAGTTACATATCAATTCTGAAAAAATGCAACTTTAACGTATGTCATCTGTAACTTTAATATAAACTTAATTACATATGGGGAACTTATTTGATCCCTTCTCTATATATATATATATAGGTTCATGTGAGAACCACTCCTTCAATGAGAACCGTGAGAACTATAATATAAGCCATTGGATCATAGTGTTTAATCTTATTCGTTGGATCCTTCAAAATTCTTCAATCTCATCAATTAATCACAATTGCTTGAGCCTTCAACCCGTAAGGTCGTCGTAACTCCTTCTCCTTCTATAAAATTCTTCGACCCGTAATTCTTTAATCCATAATTCTTCAATCGACCATTGAATCCGATTTTCAATCCATCAATTTTTCAATCGACTTTTCTTCAATCCATCAATTCATCACAATTGGGTATTGAACCCCAATAACCTAAGTAACTTTTTTTTTTTAATTAATTATTTTATGAGTTAACTTATTCGATTAAATTCATTATTTCATTATAATACTAATAGTATTATTGTCGGCAAATATAATTGCAATAATCCCAGCTATCGTTTTTTTTCCCAAATTTCCTCAATCATTTAGGAGTTCATCTAAAATATTGTCTTTTAATTTCCTTTTGTACGGATTTTATATGAATACAACATTTCTTCCTCAAGCCCTACTCGATTTAATTTTCTTTTTCAATTTTAACGTACCATTTTTCAATTTTATGATACCATTGTCGTACCCTCTTTTAATTATGGTGTATCCCTTTTCAATTTTAGCATACCATTTCTTAAATTTATCGTATCCTTTTTCAATTTTAACGTACCCTTTTTAAATTTTAGCGTATCCTTTTTCAATTTCAATTTTAGTGTATCCTTTTTCAATTTTAGCGTACCCTTTTCAAATTTTAGCGTACCTTTTTTCAATTTCAATTTTAGTGTATCCTTTTTCAATTTTAGCGTACCCTTTTCAAATTTTAGCGTACTCTTTTTCACTTTTAAAGTACTTTTTTTTCAATTTCAATTTTAGCGTACCCCTTTTGGTGTACGCCATCAACCTCGAATCCCACAACCTCATGCTCACCTGCCTCTCCCAGAACCGCCTCGCCACCCCGCTCGAAATTCGGTCCGTCACCTCCCCCGACGTCCTCAAATCGTGGCGGTCCGTCTGGAAGGACCGGAACGAGGATACCGCTTACTTGACCGCATGGAAACGGATCCAAGACAAGCTCCAATCCTCCGTTGACGGTAACGGACTCCGTTATCTCTGCTTCAAGAACAATCTAACCCAATTTGTTTCACATGTTAATCAATGGCAGGATATCGTCATGACGTCACATACAAGTCTGCATACCGATTGCAAGCATCTGGGTATTAGAGAAACCATTGACAGAATCAAGCAGGTTTGGACGGTGGGCGCGAAGTTTTACGGGATTTCTGAGAGTTTTATTAGGGTTTGTATTGCTTCGTGCCCGGTTTGTTCCGGGTTGGCGCAATCGGGTCCCGGTGAGCCCTGCCACCGCCCGAAACGGCGGAGATTTGAGTATACGAAATCGTTTGAGGTGGCGGCGAAGGAGGTGCCGAATAAGTTGCAGATGTTGGCTAAGAAGCATAAGGTGGTGCTTTGTATTAGGCAGAAGTATATTAGGTATAAGCCGTTCATGGCGGAGGTTAAGGATTGAGGCGTATATGGGAAGCAGACGACAGCTATATAGTTGGTTTTCCAGGTGTCACGTTACAGCAAGAGGAAGGGAGTAATTGAATAATTGAACTATTTAATGGTTCTCATAGTTCTCATTGAGGGATAGGTTCTCACCCGATCTTGACTCTCTCTCTCTCTCTCTCTCTCTCTCTCTCTCTCTCTCTCTCTCTCTCTCTCTCTCTCTCTCTCTCTCTCTCTCTCTCTCTCTCTCTCTCTCTCTCTCTCTCTCTCTCTCTCTCTCTCTCTCTCTCTCTCTCTCTCTCTCTCTCTCTCTCTCTCTCTCTCTCTATATATATATATATATATATATATATATATATATATATATATATATATATATATATATATATAGGTTCATGTAAGAATCACTAACTCAATGAGAACTGTGAGAACTCTTCTCAACCATCAGATTGGAATACATATATTATTATGTGAATGGATGAGATTAACTTTCCCCGATTAATTTTATTCCCCCAATTTTCCCCTTATTTACCGCGCAAAACCCAACTTCCCTCGATAACTGAACGAATTTCCACGCAAATTGAACGATTTCCCCAATTTCCCCCAAATTGAACGATCGATTAACCTGAACCCTAACATTATTCAACTCTCATTCTCCACGCAAAATCCTTCCTGCTTAGCGTACCTTTTCCTCGATCTTCTTCGCAATATCCATGTATTACTCACTCAATCTTCTTAATTTAGTTCATTTAGTTCAATCGGTTAGTTCAATTGTTATCATCATCGTCATGCAATTACTTGACTAGTCGATTATTGCTTGCTAAACTAGATTAATTTGATTTCAAATTGTTTTACTAGTCGATGATTTGACTTTATGCTGTTTTAATCGGTTAGTTTTATGTTGATAATTCGAATTGACTTGTCGAATTGTTTTAAACAACTAATGCGATTGATTGCGTTTTATTAATTCTGTGTGATTTTTTGAATTTTTCTGATGATTTTTTGTTTGTTTGATTGTGATTAGAAGCAGAAGCAATTGGAGGAGGAATTCGCGAGGAAATTGAAGGTATTGGAGCGTGAGCTAGTGTCGTCGATCGAGTTAGAGCAAACACTCGAAAGGAAGGTGAGAAATGAGATGCAACTTATCTGTTTGATGAAATTCCTCTGTGAAAGAAGAAACGATATGAATTGTGATATTAATCCGTGCAATTTTAGATAATTTAGTTTCGATTGCGTTTCAAAAATGAGTAGTTTGCGAGTCGTTGCAATTGAATGTAGCTAAACTGTTTGACGGAATTCGTTGGAGGAATTCAGATAGTTTCATTTGCATGTGATGTGAATTGCTCGATGTGGAATTGTCTTTTTATGATATTTGCCACCTTTGAAGTCTGAGTGAAAACGAACAAGTGAACAAATTATTGAGTAGCGTTGATAACTACAACAAAAACCGATGATATATGTTATTTAATTGTTTTGTTTGATTTTTTTTTTGCTCACAGGCATGGAGGTTAAAAGTAGCGTTGTAGGTAGCGGATCAAAGAAAAGAAAGCAAGATGAAATGACGACAGGGGATGATGCTGGTTCAAGTAAAGTGCGAAAAGGTATTATTGAAGTTTTATGGATTACTTGACCTTATTCCAACCCTTTTTATTTTTATTTTTAGCGTACCATTTTTCAATTTTAGTGTACCATTTTCCAATTTTAGTGTACCCTTATTGAAGTTTTATTGATGACAATTGTTGGTGTTTTTGATTAGTCGTAACTTTTAACATATTGTTTCTGATTAGTGTATCCTTATCATTTTCTTTCTTTAGGTGTACAAAAAGGAAAAGGAAAAGGAAAAGGAAAACGAGAGGGTACACCATTGACATTAGCTGATGCATCATTCAAATCAAGGATGACCCCCGGTCTTCTGTTTGAATTTGTTCAAAGCGGTCTATCAGATAGGCAAGTATCTGATATTCATTCTATGGGTTTCGGGGGTTTGCTTTTATTGAAAACCGATAAAGTTCCCCGTAAGTTGGCACATTGGCTGGTGTCAACTTTTAATGTTCTTAATTCTTCTTTAATGGATGGGTCATTACATGTTACTGCTGAAGATGTCCATCTAGCAACCGGTATGCCGATGGGACCTATAAACATTGAAAAGGAAATAAAATCTGTTGAAAAGAAGGTACAAAATGAAATATTTGATTGGTTGGGCAAAACAATTTGATAATAAAGAAATCACAAAAAGAGTTATTTTGGACAAACTGAAGTCCCAAAAGGAAGGTGGAGATGATTTTAAGAGAAATTTCATTGTATTTCTCAATTCCACTTTCTTAGTAGGTGTGAAGGGGGCTATTCTTGGTTTCCGTATTTTGAATATTCTTGCAGATACTTCACAAATCCCAAATTATAACTGGTGTTCTTATACTTTCGGTTCGTTGCTCAATAATATTCAATTGTGGCAGAAGAATGTTCTTAATGGGGGACGTGTGACAACATTTAAAGGTGCCGTCATGATTTTGGTTTTCATATATTTAGATAGAGTTGTCATTAAAGTTAGGTACGTTGATAGGAAATTCCCTACACTTACAACTTGGTCAAAGAAGGATATATCAGAGAGGATAAAGACGGAACTTAGGGAAAAATCTTTTGGTCAAGGTTATGTGGAAGGTTGTGTTGTAAAGCCTGCTGCTCACAATGAAACTGGTGCAACTGAAATGAACAACAAAATGAAAAATGAACAACAAAAGATGTCTTCTAGGAGCCAAGCCGAGGTTTGTGTAAACAAACTAGTTTCCTCGGCGAAAAACCTTGCTGATGCCTTTGATGATTTCAAGGCTTGTGCGAATGAGGCAATGAGTGAGCTCCCAAATTCAATTGTTGTTCGTAAGATGTCTTCTTTCTTGTCCTCTATTGTTGATGGTTTTCATTTATCTCAACAACAAAAGAGTGATGATTTAGATGATGTTGCTGATGCTGATGTTGTTGGGGAAGTGGATGAGGAAGATAAGAAAGAGCAAGATTGGGATGATTATGCATTTTGGGGGAATGAACAGATTTTGGCAAGTCTTTTTGCCTTGCAAAATGCATTTAAACCAACTGTTGGCGATGTTGCTACTGCTGCAGGAGCTACTGCTGCTGGTGTTATGCCTAAAAGGCGCAAACATGTTAAGGGAAAAAGACCCAACGATGCCAAGAACGCGTCTGATAGATTCTGATGATGATTTGCTAGATTCATCTCAGACTGTTAGTTCATCTGGGAATGAGATGAACCCGGTATCTTCCCTTTCACCTCACTTACCGCCAGTAGAGGAGGAAAAACCTTCTGATCCTTCTGATAATCTACCTTTGCTTGAGAAGGACATTGCTGAACACAATTTAAAAACTCCTGAAACTCCATCTGCTCAAGTGCACATTGACCTTACCTCTCCTGATCAGCCGCCCTCTCCGAATCAGCCGCCCTCTCCGAATCAGCCTACTCAAGTGCCTAAACGAACTAGAGAAATCTCAGCGGTGTTTAAATCTCCGTACATTCAGCGAAATATCATGATTTTCTCTGCGTTTACACAATCTGAGAAAGAAGTGACTAATTATGTATTTTCAGAGGAGACCGATGGGAGGTAATTGGCTGTATATTTTTTATTGAGTACTTTCTTTCATTTCTTTAGTTCATTTTAAACTAACAAAATTACTTATAAATACAGTGTGGTTGTGTATAGAAGCCAGTTTGACTTGAACTTGCTTGATATGAAGACTTTAATGTGTGGAAATGAAGTTTCGCATAAAATATTAGATGTATGGTGCGAAATCTTAAACAAGCGTGAGCCTTTAAGATCAAAGAATTCTCCTTACCGATTATATTTGTCTACCAACACTTGTGTAAGTCTCTTTTCTTTATATTTCCTTGTTTAAGTTTCCCTTTTCTTTATTTCTGTTTAGGTTTGTTTTCCTTACTTTTTCTATGTTATAAACAGGTCAATTGTGACGGTGTTGAATTTGACAAAGTATCTATGGTTTTCTATCCCATTCTCTCGAAAAGCTTCCAAGCATTGATATGTATACTTCCAAAGGAGTCCAAAGTAGAAGTTATACATATTCATGAACCAAATTCAATTCCACATTTTGCTATTGTTGATCATGTGGTACATTTTAATATTATTTGATATTTTTAAAAACTAATTATAATTTGATATTCTTTTTATTCTTATTTAATTTGTAAATGTTATTATTTTTTGCAGGGACATCAATTAAAAGCTAACATGGCCGCACATTTTTCATGGATTCCTAAATATCACGATCTTAAAATAGTTGAGTATGTTCCGAAAGCTTACTCAAATGTGAAAGATGATAACGGAACTTGCTTAATGCGGCATATGGAAATTTATTTAGGTGACAAAAGAAATTTTGTTGCTGGATTGAAAGAGGTCAGTTATAGTATTTTGCTAAAAGATGTTTTGTTGTTGGATCGAAAGAGGTCAATTTTGTGTACCTTTTTAAATGTCTCCAACCTTTTTTCACACCACTTAAATACATATATACATACTCCAAACCCAGAGTAGCAGTACCAGACACAATCAGTCCACCTTACTTACTTACTTACTTACTGCCGTACCTTTTTAAATGTTAGCGTACCATTTTTTATTTTTAGCGTACCTTTTTTTCATTTTTAGCGTACCCTTTTCATTTTTGCCCGAACTAGCCACATCGCATTGCATCAATGCACATGAATTCATTTAATTATATTGTTTCTTTTTACTACATGGAATAAGATGGGACCAGAGAGCGTTGTCAGAAGGCTTAGTGTGAAATATTGCTATTCAATAATTGCATTTGAAGGCAATGAGTTGAAAGCTTTTGTTATTGAAGAATCGAAGAAATATTTTTTCAAGGAGAGGTATAATTATTGTTTTGCTTTATTGAGAGTATACACATGTTTGTTATCTACTTATCATATCATTATTTAGCTAACTAATCTTTTTCTCAAATAGATTGGCAGTGAAAGAGGATCGCCTTATCAGATCGTTATCTGATGAAGAGATTCTAGAATATGTAGTCGATGACAAGAAGGATGATCAGTAAGTTACTGAATAAATTTCCTCCTTCATTCCTCCATATATTCTGATTGTATACTGATATCATCACAACCTTTATCATATGTTAAAACATTAATTTTGTTTTTCAGTGAAATAGTCATTTATACGGAATGGCTACAAGTAACCAGGAAAGGACTTTCGAGCTTGAAAACTGGACGAATGATATATGACATGGTTATTGATTTGTTTGGTATTTATGTAACACATGAGAGACCTGGTGTGTTATATATGCCAACAACAACCAAGGTTTGTGTGTTTTCATGTGTCGGATTAAGTTTTTGCCTTGAATGTCGCTGTTTTGTGGCATGTAATCATATCAGCTGCTTTGTTTTGATTAAATTTATGATTTTGAATTTATGAAGTTAGATACCGACTATACTTCTTTAATGATTTCAGGATATGAGGAAAAAGGAATCTATGCACAACAATTACATCAAACTTCATTATATTGGAAAAAATCAGTCCAAATTACAGAAAGTACATATTGTAACTTTCACATCATTTTTTACTGTCTATTTTGTCTTCTCCTAATGCATGTTAACCTAATTTAATTGTTGTTCAGGTGTTTTTTTCCTATATGTACGGGTGTGCATTGGTATGCTTTGATATGTGATTTCAAGAAAAAGATTAACTATATACTAGACTCTTGCCAAGAAAGACGGCCAGAAAACAGAATTAAGCTAGCCAAAGAAGTGGTATGAACATTTCTTCTTTTAATTTCACAAGATTCTAACTGGAGTATAAGTCTCTGCTTTCTCCGAATGCCTTCCTTCCTTCCTTCATCATGCAACCCTCCCGAATGCCTGGTTTTTTGTGGGTTTTTTGTGTTTTCTGGTGTATTGAAAAAGATAGAGTACGAGTTATTTTGGTGTATTTTCTAAGACCTATTGTCCACGATATTTCCGTCTTTGATGGCTGCTTGTTTATGATATTTTTGTTTGGTGATTGATTGATGTGGTTTTTTTTGTTTCGATAGTTATTTATCATCTTTTTAGAAAGACGGAGTGAGTAAGTCGTTATTTTGGTGTATTTTCTAATCATCATTTTTTATTTTCTGGGTTTAAGGTTTTTGGTGCAGTTGATGTGATTGTCGTTGAAGAACCGGACTTTTCAAAGTTGGCTGAGATAATGAAGTTCGAGTTTTCAACCGTTCCTGTACCTCAACAACAAAACGGGTAAATTTCCCTTTTTTATGTGACTTTTTTTTTCCAATGGATACAAATACTTATATAAAATTTATAGGTTTGATTGTGGAGCTTATGTTTTGAAGTGGTTGGAGTCTGTTTACAATAGTTCTCAGTGGACGAGCGAGCAATATCTTAAGGTACTAATACAAGTAATAATTTGTATTATTATTTACGGTAGTCGGGTAGTTAATATTTTTTGTTTTCTTTTCAGAGTGAGAGTTTGGAATCATATAGGAAGGAGAAAATTATTGAACTCTTAAGATGGGAAAAGAACAAGATTGCAACTCTTTAAGAGAATTGTTCCGTGTTGATTATTTCTTGAAGATTAGAATTATATTTTGGCATTGTCGTGAATCAAGAAGCCTAATTCACAAACCTTTGTTAATTATTTTTTGATCCAATTTTAGTGTATCCTTCGACAATATTTTTGTATCCTTTTTAAATTTTAGAATACCTTTTATCGTACCCTTTATCTATTTTAGAATACCTTTTATCGTACCCTTTATCTATTTTAGCGTACTCTTTTTCAGTTTTAGCGTACCCCTTTTCCATTTTAGCGTACCGTTTTCTTAATTTTATCGTACCCTTTTTCTATTTTAGCGTACCCTTTTTACAATTTTAGCGTACTCTTTCACAATTTTAGTGTACCCTTTTTAAATTTTAGCGTACTCTTTTTATTTTAGAATACCTTTTTCTATTTTATCGTAGCCTTTTCTTAATTTTATCGTAGCCTTTTCTTAATTTTATCGTACGCTTTTTCTATTGTTTTTTATCGTACCCTTTTTAAAATTTCTATTTTAGTGTACTCTTTTTCTATTTTAGCGTACCCTTTTACAGTTTTAGCGTACCTTTTTTATAATTTCTATTTTAGCGTACCCCTTTTCTATTTTAGCGTACCCTTTTTAATTTTAGTGTACTCTTTTTAAATTTTAGAATACCTTTTTCTATTTTATCGTAGCCTTTTCTTAATTTTATTGTACCCTTTTTCTATTGTTTTTTATCGTACCCTTTTTAAAATTTCTATTTTAGCGTACCCTTTTTAAATTTTAGCGTACCCTTTTTAAATTTTAGAATACCTTTTTCTATTTTATCGTAGCCTTTTCTTAATTTTAGCGTACCCTTTTTCAATTTTAGCGTACCTTTTTTCAATCTCTATTTTAGCGTACTAGAATGAAGAAAGGAAAAACTTTCATAACTAGACAAATTGTGCCACAAAAGGTTACCAAGCAAAGGTTACCATAATCTACTAGTACAAAAGACAAAAGACTTGAAATAGTAAAAAACAGCAACTTTTGATATCAACAGACTCGAATTATGAACATTGTCGTTCCTTATCTCCTCTGGTGTCTTCCCTTGCAAATAACCTGTGGATGAAGAACAGCTAAACAATTTCTCAAGGGTACATTGAAATAATAAAAGTACATTGAAAGAAAAGGTATGTATTAAATCATAAAATACGTACACCAAATCTGGTATCAGCTACTTTTTGTCACAATTCCTGCTGTCATGATTCGCCATTTCCCCACAAGCCTTGCATCTTCTTTTCGGTTTATTGCTCTCCTTCACAGCTTTATCCCTTTGTGATATCAATCTTTTCCCCGAGCCTTTGTTCTTACATTGTTTTGGAGGCAAAACTACAATTTCATCAGGGATGGTTGTTCCTAAAAGCATTCCAATTTCCACGTTCTTGTCCTTTTTCTTCCCATCTACATTGATGTCCGCTTCAAGTATCTTTTCTTTGAACCCATGAAGCATGTCCAACAACTCATCAGTGTATGGTTCATTATGTTCAACAAGTGAGACACAAGTAAACAATTCAGACCATAATTCCCCAATTTTGTTTTTTCTGCACATCCACAGTTTTACAATCCTTAAGCAACTGGTCATTATTGTCAAAAATTGGATGGCAAGTAGCTAGTTTTGTCCACCTAGCGGCTACATATTGACTAGGAATTTTTTCATGTCGTCGACCTTTAAGAACTAAGAGAGCGTGCCTACAAAGAATTTCATGTCTTTCAAACTTCTTGCACGTGCATTCCAATTTTTATTCATCAGACATAAAAGTAACCACATACACTTTATGATTCCTCAAATGATCTACGATAGAAATGAATTCAATTCCAGAATTTGGATAATTTCTTATGCCCTCAACATCACATGTGTAACAAGCCTCCTTTAACTCTTCTTGAAACTCATAAAATATCTTTTGGGTATACATTTCCGATGCATGTTTCTCTAAGGCTAGAGGAGTCGATAACTTAAGGAATGAGTACTTTGATGTGGCAATCAATCTTGCTTGTGTCCATCTTTGAGCATCCATGGCAGTCTCATATCTCATCCAAAATTCAACGAGTGTCAAGTTAGGATTAGTGATCTTACTAAAGAAGTTGTTCTCTGACTCAGACCTTGATGTGGTTCTCATTAAACCTCCTAAAAATAAGTCACGAAAGTAAGCCGGCACCCATTTTTTCCTAATGTTGAACTTATCTTTCAACCATCCATTATCTAACAATCCATAAGATTCCATGATTTTGGACCATTTTTCCTCAAACTCAGCCGGTTCAACATCCTCACCCCAAACAATAGCGCTTAAATCTTTCAAGAAATTAGTATCCTTCAGTATTGCAGATGGTACCTTATCAGACAGTTTTTTCAATATATGCCACATGCAATACCTACGTTGTGTCTTCTTACCAAACATTTTTTTTATTCCTCCTTTTATTCCCAAATCTTGATCAGTTATTATACAAGCTGGATAACGACCACCCATAGCATCTAAAAATCGCTCAAACAACCAAGAAAATGATTCCGCACTTTCATCAACTAAGAGCCCCGCCCCGAAAGTCACACACCTCTTATGATGGTCTACCCCCGTAAAAGGCGCAAAAATCATCTTATAGGTATTTTTCTTGAATGTAGTGTCAAATGAAAGCATATCCCCGAATAGAAAATAATTCTTAATACTAATAGGGTCTGCCCAAAAAATTTGAGATAATCTACCCGTATCATCTACATCAAAATCAAAGTAAAATGAAGGATACATTGACTTTTTTCTCATAAAGTGCTCAATAAGCATTTGAGCATCGGCTTGTGACAAAAACTCTTTCACATCTCTTCCAAAAATTTTAAAATCTTCTAATGAAGCACCAATATTATTATAGTCTCTCACATATTCCTTAAACATTCTAAAGGTTTTAGTTGGCCCTTCATTAACCTTCGAATTGTCAATTATCATTTTTTTATGGACAATACTCAACTCTCTTGATTGCTTCATGTGTTCCATTGTCACAGGTGTGAGAGGCATGCGATTATGACCCTCAACAAAGCGATGAATTTCATATTCATCCTTAGGACGACGTTTAAAACTAATCATTGCTTTACAGTCTATCCTAGTTTGTTGCCTCTTTTGTTTTGTCCATGTCGCATTAGATTCTCCCTGCTTATTACACAAACATCTTTTATGTACACCCTTGACCCTTTTATCTCCACCTAATCGCGACACAAACCCACTCGCTTTCGCATATTCTTCATAAAAATCAATTGCAGCTACCTTACCAATAGTTGGCTTAAGATGATCGGGACACTCAAAGATCCTATTGATGTTTGTTGATGAACCTTCTCCCACTACATCATCATCTGCTACATCATCATCATCTATGCATGCAAAACATATATTTTTAGTATACATAATTTATTGAAGATTGAATGTAATCAAAATATTAAATTAACATACAAAATATACCTAATATCATTGTTAATAATGGTTCAACCTCTATCGGTTCAATGCTTGTGTCTGATAAATAGTATTTTCTTCTGTGAATTGTTCCGTCATGACCACATTTGAAGAAGCATAGGATACTACTGAATTAACTTGAGGATCACTTGTATCAGTTGCAACAATTTGTGAATCCATTATAGTCCTGCGATAATAATAAGCAGAAAATTTAATTTGCCAAGACTCAGTAAGTTTTGCTATGGTATGATATAACCCTCTCTTACCTAAGAAATTTGTAGTAATCGTGAAGAATTACTACAAATTAATGTGACAAATCGTCAAGAATTACCTTTTTCTATTTAGGAAACCCTTTTTCAATTTTAGCGTACCCATTTTCTATTTTAGCGTACCTTTTTCTATTTCAGCGTACCCTTTTTCATTTTCTATTTCAGCGTACCCTTTTTCTATTTTAGCGTACCCTTTTTCTATTTTAGCGTACTCTTTGACAATTCGCACTAATGTTGCACATTCTACCAGGCAATCAAACAAAAAAAAAAAAAATGAAATCGAATCAGTAGAATTAATCGAACAGTTAAGAACAATAAGCTAATCGAATCAGACAACCCCTTTTACTTACCCTTTTACAGCAACAACTTTTTTTGATCTAAACCACCATTAAAAACCAATAAAGTTTGAGAATTTGAGAAGAATTATGAATGAAAGTGGGTTGAGGAAGAATGAGGACAAATATAATGAAATCGAATCATTGAATCTAATTGAATAACAACCGCAACAACAATAGATGAAAAATCTAACATCAAAAAAAGGAATGACAGTAAAAGGGTTTATTATTAAAGGAATAGTTGATCGCAAATTGGGGAAGAACAGTAATACTCCGTACATGAACCATGTCAGCTCAACGTTCCTTTTTTTTAAGAACAATTCTAGCACTCTAATTAACGATTTTAAGCTGGAATCGGTAGAATTAAACAAAGAAAAAACTAAAATCAATCATCAAATCAAAACTGAAATCGACTGAAATCAAAACCCTAACCCTAATTTATTCAGATTAGATAACAAACCTCGTTTAATTGATTTGAATTTATGAATGAAGCTTAATCTGCGTTTTCTTGAATTTTTGGTGAATTTTGTTGAAATTTTTCTTCAATTTTAGGTGAATTGATGAAGGAAGGGGGCGAAGGAACAGAGGCAAAGAGAGAGACCCGATCTCACCCGATCAATTTAGATTTTACGTAAAATAAAAAAAGGCTGAAATAAAGGGTTCTCACAGTTCTCACCGTAGTATGGGTTCTCACCCGATCTCGACCTCTATATATATATATATATATGTATATATGTATATATGTATATATATATATATACATATATACATATATATGTATATATGTGTATATATATATATATACATATATATATATATATATATTAGGCTTTTTTCGAGCGATCTCATTGGTCCGTTCTATCAAACCTCAAATTAGGAAAGTATTATAAGTAAATAAAAAATCAATTATAGAATCTTTTAATTATTATAATATATATTTAATTTATTATATTAATATGATGTTTTACAATTCTAAGGTAAAAAACATTTAGAGTTCATTTTTTAAAAACATTATCGTAAAATAAATTATTTAGATTCGTGGTAAAAAATGCTTTCATTAGAGTATAAATTTCATATTATTTGTTTCACAATATGTGATGAATCTATTATATAATATCACAGTTGTAAAACTATCCCACATCGACAAATTATAATATGATGATGAAATTCTATATTATAAATATGAGTAATCATTTGTTTTTTGATATCCACCAAAATTATAATAAGGTGAATTTTTTTATTATATAAATAAGACTAATCATTCATCAAAAACATATACTCCAATAAGATGATCAAATTCGATTATATAAATAAAAAGTAATCGTCTATCCTTTAACTATAAACTTAATTAAGTAAATTATACCGCATCGAAAAATTATGATGAGGTGATGAAATTTTATATCATAAATGAGTAATTTTTCGGTTTTAAACATCAACCAACAATCTTTTGAGATTTAAAATAAGGTGATGATTTTATATTATAAATAAGAGTAATCGTGAGTTTTTCTGGGTCTTAAAAGCGGATCTTAAAACTATAAACTTTGAGTAAATTATCCCACATCGAAAAATTATGATGGGGTGATGTTTTCTACGTGGTACCCCTGAACTTTTTACTTTTCTACCTTATACCCCTACACTTTTTACATTTATACATGATACCCTTGTACTTTACTAAAAGTTTCTTTGGTATCCTTAAACTTTATTATTATCTTTATTGGTACCCCTAAACTTTTTTTCCCATCAAGTTTTGGCAACAAATTCCCTTTTTATGCTCAAGATTAAAAGTTAAACGTCATTTAACATACCTAATTAACCGATAATTGAACTTAAACTAATAATTTTGTACGTGTTTGCAGTTTATACTCCAAATCTAAACGAATTATATTTTTGACGTTATATTGTCAAATCAAATGATAACACTTAAATTAAGCTCAATTACTTGTTAATTATCGAAGTTAAATGATATTGAAGTCTTAATCCTCAGCTTAAAAATATAATCTAACGACGAAATTTGATGGAAAAAAAAATTTGGGCGCTAGTTAAATTAATAATAAAATTCAAGGGTACCATGTATAGACATAAAAAAAGGTAGGGGTACCATATAGAAAAGTGAAAAATATATGGGTACCGCGTAGAAAATCCCAATTTTATATTATAAATAATAGTAATCATTCGGTTTTAAATATCGACAAAACAACTTTTGAGTCTTAAAAAAGCTTTTAATATATGACTCCAAACTTAAAATCATCCCACATTGAAAAATTATAGTGAGGTAATGAAATTCTATACTTTGTATTATAATCAAGACTAATGTATGATGTATTTTTTTTAATTTTAAAAAGAGCTCTTAACATTATAAACTTAAATAAATTATCCCACATCTAAAAGTTATGATAAGTTGATGAATTCTATAAATAAGACTAATCATTCGTTCTTAAATATTAATAAAAAATATTTAAGTCTTAAAAAGTCTATTAATAAGACTACAAACCTAACTAAAAATAAAGGTGATGAAACTTTATATTATAAACAAGAGTAATCATTCGATTTTAAATATCGACAAAATACTTTTTGAGTATTAAAAAACCTTTTAATATAGGAGTATAGGATTACAAACTTAAAATCATCCCACATTGAAAAATTATAGTGATGTGATGAACTTTTATATTATAATCAAGAGTAATGTCATAGTATCATGTATTTAAAAAAGAGCTCTTTAAGACTATAAGCTTAAGTAATTATCTCACATCGAAAAATTATTACGAGGTGATGACTAATCATGTGTTCTTAAATATCAATCAAAAAAACTTTTACGTCTTAAAAAATCTCTTAATACTCACATCGAAAAAGTATAATAAGGTGATGAAACTTTATATTATAAATAATATAAAAATCTAATAAGTCTTAAAAATATATTAAGACTATAAACTTAAGTAAAACTATCCCACATTGAGATGAAATTTTATATTGTAAATCAGACTAATATATAATAATTCTTCCTTAGACATCAACCACAATCAACTTTAAGTATTATGAATTTCTACTAAATAAGAATAATTATTGTTTTTTAAATATCAACCAACAATATTTTGAGTATAAAAAGATCTTAATAAGACTAAAAATTTAAAATTATCCCACATTGAAACAATCAAAATAGGGTACGGTGATGATTTTATATTATAAAAAATACTACAAATTTTAGTTAAATTATCCCACATCGACAAATTATAATAAGATGATGGATTTCTAAATTATAGACTAATTATTTGTTAGACTATATACTTAAGTAAAGTATTGCACATCGAAATTATACTCCCTCTCTTTTGAGTTTTAAAAAACTTTTGAGACTATATTAAGACGATGGAATTCTATTATAAATAAAAGTAACAATTTCTCCAAATTAGAATGAGATGAGAAAATTCTATATTATAAACAATTATCACATATCGAAAAATTATAATGAGGTGATAGAATTCTACGTAACCAACAATCTTTTGAGACTTAAAAAACAGTTCCTAAGACTAAGACTATATAGTTAAAGTTGGAATTCTATATATTATAAATAAGAGTAATTATTCCTCTATAAATAAAAGTTCTGAATTAGACTATATCTAAACTTTAAAAAAAAGTTAAGTAAAATTATCCCACTTCGAAAAATTATAATAAGGTGAATTTTTTTATTATATAAATAAGACTAATCATTTATCAAAAACATATACTCCAATAAGATGATCTAATTCAATTATATAAATAAAAAGTAATCGTCTATCCTTTAACTTAGATATAAAAACAAACTCTTTTAAGTCTTAAAAATAGCTCTTAAAACTATAAACTTAATTAAGTAAATTATACCACATCGAAAAATTATGATTAGGTGATGGAATTTTATATCATAAATGAGTAATCTTTCAGTTTTAAATATCAACCAACAATCTTTTGAGTCTTAAAAAACTTTTAAAAAGACTACAAACCTAAAATTATCCCACATCGAATAAATTAAAATAAGGTGATAGATTTTATATTATAAATAAGAGTAATCGTGCGTTTTTCTGGGTCTTAAAAGCGGATCTTTGTAGACACCCACATTTTGACCGCCAGGTGTCTATAGCAGTTTCCGACAAACACCCGATGATGATCGGACGCAAACGTGCTTCAAATACTCAGAAACGGGCTCAAAATCATTGGCATTTGGCTTGGGCTCATTATGGAGTACATATCTCACAAAACCAACCTCAAATTCAGGCCCAGTGGGTCGTTTCGAGTCAAATAAGACTAATTTGGGTCGATTCCGACACCAGGGGTAAAACCGTCTTTTAGCGACCGAGTCAAAACCCGGTCAAAGATTTTCCCGAGACACGTGAGTCAGCCGTGACACCTCACACGGCTGATTCATACTCCAATCCTACAAAAAATCAGCTTCACAAAATATTAAACAAATCCGTTTAAAGGATAAAATTCGATCTCAAGTAGGAATCCTATCCGAAAACCGAATCAAACACCCGACCGAGTGCAAACACTCGGCCGAGCAGCACAAACCAGCCGTGTTTCCCTTGCTTCTTCGACAAGTAAGCGGAATTCTCATGCCTTTCAGCTTCTTACGTTTCCTATCTTAAACGGTAGTTCAAACTTTCCTAGCCAAGGTCGGGAACTCCCTATAAATAGCCCCTTGCATACAACACTTTCGATATCAGAAAATATCATATCATATCACAACACAAGACGAATCAATCAATTAGCATCTACAATACACATTCATTATCGATCAAATATTCATCAACAACCACAAATAATTCCCATACACTCACAAGCATAAAAACTTAACATCGAGAAACCGATATTGCAAACCCAAAGGAAAACCGGCCCTATATCCGACACCCTTCACGACCAAACCGAGCCACCATAACTCACCAACATCTACTCGACGCTCTTGTGCCCAAGCCACGTCCCGACGAGCCCCGATCCGAGTAAACAGAAGCATGTAGGTTGAGGGTGTACCAAACCCGACTTCTCCTTCTTCTCTTCTCCTCCTCGTCCGTCTTATTTTTTTGGGTCGGTCGTTTTTTTATTTTTTTTTCTAATACCGATACTACAAAAACTATTTTCATATAACAACATTGTTAAAAATATGATATCGATTTTCTATAATCGAGTATTGTATCAAAAAGAATTACATTAAAATCTCGACGATATTAAAAATCATTACATTCTTTTCGTTCAAACTTTTTTTTTACAAAACTTTTTTAATTCATTCCGAATATTCGATATCGATTTCATAATCGAATATCGGATACGACGAATATCGAAAACATAAATTGAGTATAAATTAATTCATATTTGTACGCGATTTATCAAAATTAGCAATTTCGAACAAAAAATAAAAAACCGGGACAGACCCGCACGCGAGTCGCGCCACTCCCAGGCGACTCGCGCACGGGCCTGAAACCCGAGTCTTTTTTTTAGCTTTTTCGTTCGTTTTATTTTATTATTCTACGAAACGATTTCAAAATTTATATCTTTTCTAGAGCTATTCGAAGTATTTGATATTGATTTCGTAGTCAATTATCGAATATAACGAATATCGAAAATATTAAGTCGAGTACGAATTATGCAATATTCGTACGCGGTTTAATAAAAGCATCGAATTTTCAAAAAACCGCTTTCGAAATCAGCCCGACACGCGACTCGCCGGCATCCCGGGCGAGCCGCGCGGCCGGCTGCCACGACGCACCTTCTTCTTTTCTTATTATTTTTCGAACTTCGTTTTTTATACAAAACAGCGTTTTTAGCGATGCTTTTCAGATTTCGATTAATATTTATTTTCTCGATCTCGTATATTTATTTCGTTTGCTATATTATTATTTACAAATCGATACTAACTCGTTTGTTTATTTTGTAGCAAATTCACATCTTTTTCATCATTTGTTTTATTATACTAAAATGAATCTCACATGCTAAATTCAACTTTGACGTTAAATTTTTCATGCATTAAACCGACTTAGCAACCCATTCAATTCCTCGCATGTTTAGGAAAACAATGTTAGTTTGCATATCATTCATCGTATTACTAACGCGCGTATTAAAAAATCATTCGATATCCTAGTAGAGGCCGCTAATGTGCGGGCGGGGTTGGGTGTTCTTAGTGAATTTCCCAACACGTACCCTCACCCCTTACTCAGAACCGTGGTTTCCGGATGTCCGAATCCATTGGCAACGAGAGTCATTCAATATACGATTAACCGCTCAAGTCGGCATCGGTATCGATATGCAAAGGGACGAGCCCAATAACTCTGACATCGGAAATGGGCCGTATTTTGTATACGGCCCACTACGACATAGAGTGGGCTCGAACGGTTTCGAATAACCATAAAATTCGGTGGCGACTCCAACTTCGATTTAAATTTCCATTTGACCATCTCATGGAGATTCATTCGCCTCTCAAACCCGCGCGTGGCCGCGTCGGGGTGGACCTATGTCATGTCCACAATCTTAAAACTATAAACCTTGAGTAAATTATCCTATATCGAAAAATGATGATGAGGCAATAGAATCTTATATTATAAATAAGATTAATCTTTCGTTTTTAGATATCAACCAAAAAATTCATTCGTTCTTAGATATCAATCAAAAAAACTTTTGAGTCTTAAAATATCTCTTAATAAGACAACGAACGTAAAATTATTTCCACATCGAAAAATTATAATAAGTTGATGAAATTTTATATTATAAATAAGAGTTGTCATGTATTATTTTAAGCTTTAAAATAAGCTATTAAGAATATAAACTTAGCTGAAATTAAGTTTGATTACTATTATCACGTGATCATCTTATTTATTATAATGATATAGATTGATTAAGTTTCTTATTTAACGAATATACCTCATCAATGTAATTCAGCCCATTAACCCGTGCAGCGCACGGGCTTTAATCTAGTTTAGTTAATTATAGAGATTAACTTAAAGTTGCTTATTAAATTAGTCCTAATTTGTTTCTAAACATTACCTTTCTCTGTTTGCTAATAGGACCGATTTGAAGAACTGAAGAAGCAGAATGAAGAACAAGGGAAAGAAAAACTGGACGACGAAATCTGGTTTGAAGCGGCCGAGAGTTTCAAGAAGGGCCATGTATACGATTGGGAACCGTCGGTCCATTGGACTTTTCATGTCACAACTTGCCACGGTATTGCAAACTCAGAACTGTAATCCGCATAACTTTAGTAACTTTCGTAATCCAAATGACGATAATTCGGGAGGTGGTGGAGTTGGGGGAGCCGGGATCGGTTTTAAAGTGTAGCATGAACCTCTAGTTGTTTAATCTCTTAAGTTGTGTACACTTTGATTACTCTCTTTAGTACTCTTTTTAGACTTTAGTACTCTTTTAAGTTGTTTAAACATTTTAGAATTAAAGTTATGTGAACGATGTTGACTGGTTTTATGTGAATGAGAAGATATTGGATTTTGAATGAATTAGTTGAAGTGAATGAACGAAGGTTCAAGTGAATGATATTGGATTTGTTGGTTATGAATGAACCGAATTGATTGTAAATGCAGATTTATATGTCGCAAATGGGAGGACAACGAAAACACTAAAAACATATTTTGTCGGTTACCGACCGACTACCTCAATTTACCGACCGACCTTTCTCAACACCCAACCAAAATTTTTCGGAAGCTACTGACTTGGCGATAGTCGGTAACAGTTACCGACCGGAAAAGTCAGTCGATAAACAGTCATTACCGACCGCGCAGAACATTTACCGACCGCAAGTGTCGATCGGTGACCATAACGTTTCCCGACCGCAAAATATAGTTAACGACGCCCTTTTCGGTCGGTAATTACCGACGGCTGTGTTCGGTCGGTAAATTTCCTTACTGACTATAGTTCTCGACCAAATCCCTTCGGTCGGAATTTTTTTGGAATCAGTCGGTAATCATATTTACCGACCGATTTTTAGTATTACCGACCGATTCCGTCGGTGGGTAATTGACTGCATTTTGTAGTGGACGCAAACTACCTTTTGCGTGGGAATTTTAGGTATTTGCGTCAGATTTGTCCGCCGCAATTTAACCTACCGTTTATAACAACATGCTCATAAATACTTAAACACAATAAAACCGACACAGCCCCGTGAATTTTCATGGGCCACTAAACTAGTAATATCCTTAATTTAAGAGTTCAAAAATGGTACTATGGTAGCTATCGATTACCCATATAAATTTGAGAAGCATTGAACCAAGAATGGAGACACCCTCCCACATCTTTTATATACTTGTATGTGGTCCTTGTGGACATGCCACCCATGCACGCATCCTTCCCGCGGGGTAAGTGAGTAACCCACAATCAAGAATGGAGTATAATGCAACGATTGACAGTACCAGGGGCGGTTCGGGGGGTTCAGAGAGAGCAAGGGAATTGGGTCTTCAAATTTATTGGGCCTCATAATCCTCTTTCTGATCTGAATAGTTGCTCCATATATAAAATTATGAGATAATATCTACATATGTGACTTGTAGTGGGGTGGCCTCAAACTCGAGACTCGAACTGGGCTTCCAAATTTATTAAACGCCCCTGGACAGTACGTACTGTTTGATTAAACGCCCCTGGACCAGTACGTACTGTTTGATTGTGTTTGAAGGGTAGATCTTTTAGATTGGACAACTCGAATGTATATAGAACAATTGATATTCTATTGATCACACAAAATAATATAAATGTTTTCAAATTAAATATGTTCCTAATTAAGCTAGAATACAAATAAAAGAGAGTGACTGATCATGATATGATTTGATGATCCAAATAATAAATTAGAACAAGTATTTGACAATTGAAGGAATGTGGACATTGATAAAGAAGTCTTTCCAATTGATAGACATGGGATCGAAGTTGAACATATCCTCATCCAATCCATTTTCGCGTGCTGTCACCCTCAATTTCTCGGTGTTGGTGTCGACAAAACTGTGAAGAACCAAAAACAGGATTAGAAATCAATGCAATGATCAAGCTAGGATGATTGATGCGATGAGTGAAAGAAGGTTATCGACTTACATGCCCTTGAAGAACAAGTAGGGTTTGTAAAGGTCCACCAGTTTAATAGCAATATTGAGCTTTTTGTCAATGTTGATAAGAGCTTGTTGTAAGCCGGTCGAACCAACCACATTCGCCAAGTTCAATACTTTTCCGATGAAGAAGATCCATAAGTAGAGAATGATTTGGAAGATGAGTATGCTGCTCAGAACTAAGCCCCTCCGAACTTTGACGACTTTGCCTTCGGTATTGCTCCATGGGTGTTCAGTGAAGTAATCATGATGGAAATCGTGTAACTCGTTGAAGCTTACTGGGTTCCGGTACGAGCACCCAACTTGGTAGATTTTCATTGAATCCCCTTCATTTACATCTACATGGGCCTTCATTGCAACTATCATTGAGTTCACAAACATATCTGCCGGTATCTGCGTCCATATTTATCATAATTAGACAATATTTTTGTGATTTCTTCTTTAATTAACACATAAATATTTATCCCGTAGACACACATTAAAAAACAGCTTACAATCTCAAGATCAACTATTTTAACCACTGCACAATGTACCACTTTTGCTAATTTTCTATAATTAATATAGATGTTGAGGTCTTTCACCTATTTGGACCCTAATTCCTAGAATAGATCACCCTATAGGGCCGGCCCTGGGTGCAGTCAAGTATAGGGAAGGGAAGGCATGCACCCATGACCAATAATTGCACTGAAATTGGGTCTGACATTCATAACTCACAACAGAAGATAATAATGCACCGTACCATTTTACATATTCAACGGAAATTCTAGGGATCATAACAAAAAGCAAAAACAAAATAAGTATTAGAAGGCTAGGACCATCTTCATACATTTATTTAACATGCATGTTACGTTATAACGTTATGGACGTTGACATATATCCATGCATATATGCCATCCCACATCTAACATCTTCATGCTTCACCCATTACACAACAATACTCTTAATTAATACTGCATTTATTATTACTCCCATCCCATCGCTTTGTATCCTCCCAAATTATAGCTGTATAATTGTGTATCGCACTATAGAGCTAAAAATATGATAAAAACGAATGATTTTATAGTATTAGATAGTGACCACGCTAGGTTAAAGTTATCATGTGTTTTCGTTTTCGTTGTACTAATACGAGTATATTGTGTCCTAAAATATGTAATCACATAATTTTTTTTGATAGGTAGATGGTTTTTACTCTTCACTTGATCAAACGGCTAGTACTCTGTATAGTAATACTCCCTAGGTGTAAGTCAATTAATTGTGATAAAAAGTCATTATATTATAGTTAATATAAAAGACAAATAAATGACGGGATTAAAAGTGAAAAGTGCAATAAATTAATAAGCTCTAAAGTAAGTTTGAAAAGTGGTTAATTACCAAATCAAAGACGGAGTTTCCATCAGCAAGGAAGATACTTAGATGGCCTTTCCCATAATTAACAGCAACACTATCAATTGTCCTGTCATTCAATTATATTATACTCGTATTAGACAAACATACATCAGGATATTAGGTATATTTCAATCTTCTATATATATATAATCGATTTTTTTAACGTGTACCCACTGGGCACACATTAATAAACTAATTAAAGCAATATTTACATGGATATTATAATGATAAATTGAAATATTAAGTTCTATTTACCATACTTAGACGATATCTATGCTTATGTTGTTTTAATGAACCTATTAACGTGTGTTCACTGGATACACGTTAAAAAAACTGATATATAATTGAAGTGTTGTAGGAGTAAAGAACATAAGCAATGAAGGTACGTACCTGCAACCTTCAACCCAACCGGGAAAAGGGTCTTTGTAAGTACTACAGACAATAGTAGGCCTCATAATAATCACAGGTAGATCACCTCTACATTCCCCAACCAACATTTCTCCCATTGCTTTTGTGAACACATATGTGTTTGGCCATCCATATAACTTTGCCCTACATTTATTAAACTCGCTCTTTGAAATTCTCCTCACGTAAAAAAAAAAAGAAAAAAGACGGAAGGAGGGAGGGAGGGATCGGAGTATGTAGTACGTTATACGTACCGTTGTCTTCCGAAATTCTTCATGACTTGTCTAATAGCTTTCTCAGGGAGTTGGTTGGCTTTGAGATTGCTCAGAAGTTGTTCAGCAAGTTTTTTCTCTGTTTCAATATCCAATCCTGCTAAACCATTGAGTGTGTCTCCCATACCATATGGGCTTTCTGGTATCAACCCTGCTTTCTCCCCGCAGACGTACGCTGAATACACATACGGAGTACAAAAACACAGTAAATACGTGCACAATCATACTATATAAACTGTGCAACTCAACACCAATCATCACAACTGTACGTACCATAAAACCTTAGTACTTTGTACTCCGTATACGTTAAAGTAGGGTAAATTCCATTTCTCTAATTTTTTGTGAGTATGATATTACACCGTATTCTCTTTACCCATATTTAATACGGGGTAAAGTAATTCAGTTTGCCTAATTTGTACCCTCGTTCTTCTTGAATCATTCCGTTGGTCCACTTTTCCTCTCATAAAAATTTGAAAATGTTTCTTGTTCAAAAGAAGCCGGGACTAGTACGTTACAAATAAATTGTCTCATTTTTCAAATTTTGTACTCCTTACTGTAGAAAATACAGTAGTAAAATTAATTTAAACCTACTTAATTGTCCTATTTTCTTTTTCTATAAATCGATACGAGTATATAATGGGATTTCTATATTTATACGAGTATTTATTACGGAGTAGCAATGAGACCCATGACAACTAGTACGGAGTATAAGAGTATTAGTTTGTAAAATTATAATTGGACTCGTCCTTATAACTTATGTAGGGTTCAAATTCCTAAAACAAAAAATTAATATGTTTAAATTTAATAGTCAAAGGTATTCCTACTGTCTACACTAAATAGAAAAGTATTCCGTAACTGGTGTACTATGCGAAAGATTTGACAATAAATTTATCGTAGCAACATCCCATTAGGTTATGACTTATGAGGAATATAAAATGGAGAGATGTGGATGGATGGAGGGTTAATTACCAGTTGATACATGGATGAGCAACTTAATGTTGGCACACTTCTTAGCAAAATGGACAACATGTGAGGGTCCCATCGTATTTACGCCCAATGCAACATCATACCTGCAATTCGCAATTCATCAACTCGATCAACTCCTGTAACCAACCAACCATTTATTCCCCCTTCTTTTAATTTTATTACACTTTCTTATCACAAAAGCAATACCCCTCCGTTCCAATGAATTGTTTGCCTTTTCTTTTGGCATAAGGGTAAGAGATCCAATGAGGGGGTGACATGTGGAGCAAAATTCATGAGAAGAATCAAATTGCATATAAAAAACATTCCTAAAATAGAAAGACGAACAATTCATTGAGACACCTCAATATGGAATAGGCAAACAATTCATTGGAACGGAGGAAGTATAATGCAATAGTATCTCATCTTCTCAATTATTTGATGTTTCTTTTGCTACTCTACTTTTTTTTTTGCTTTAATTTCGTACCTCCGTTTTGTCAACGTCTCAGCGGACTTGCGGAGTAGCTAGATAGGCTAAAACTCCATCCTATTTCAAAGAATTATTATTAACTATTGCTTTGTCGTTTCGTTGGTCAACTATCATCTATGGATATGAAGTACGGAGTATTATTTTAACACAAATTATAGTATATAATCGTTGTGAGGTACGACGGACCTAATTTATAGTAAAAAGTTATCACTTTAGGTTATTTATTGACCATTCTAAGTTAAATAGTGACCACGTTTTAATATGAAAAATGATAACTATTTATCTGAAAGTGATAACCAACTAACCTAAAATGGTCACTTTTTATCATAAATGGCAGACTTTTACTATTATCGCATGGTACAACGATTGTACACAATAATTACCGTTATTTTAATTAGCTGATTGTTTAGTTTTAATCAAGATTCTAGACATTAAGGGACTTCCTAAATGCTTGCATCACAAAGATGTTGGATACAACTATATATACAACTACTTTTGGATCAAGTATAAACAAAAGAAGTCTACTAACTGTTTCACAATAAGAAATCGTTTCACACAATAGCTACTAATAAATGAATGATTTGAATATATAGAAGATTTGGATGAAAGATGAATATGACAAAAGCAAAATGCGTGCATACATAATGCCGTTGCAAAAAAACATTGTGTCATTTAAAAACTAAGAATTGTCCAAAAGAAAAATATATCTATAATAAGGAAGTCATCCGATCCATTGAGTAAAAACAAGCAAGTCTATAAAAGTTTGGCCTGGGTCCAGTGTATTACCATCATATTATTAGAAGAATGACCTAAAAAGTAAAAACAAGTCAGTAGTGACGGACCCAGAAATTTATCAATGGGAATGTACACTTCAATTTTTATTTGTTTATTTATTTATTTAAAATTTTGCGATTAACTAAAATATACTCGAGGGTCTAAATTTGCAAGAAAAATAAAAAATCAATTGAAATTTAAAAATTCGAGGATCTAATAGGGAATTATAGTTGTATTAACCACGAAATAAATTAACGTTTATACAAAATCTAGGCTTAGCATCAAAAGGAACTCGAAACCAACATCTAAACTACAAATTTGGAAATCAATAATTGAAAATGGTGATTTTAAATTGGGATTCTGAAACTTAGATAGTCGGTGGATATTTGTTCGGGTGGGATAGTTGTGAGATATTTGAGAAGGGAGTAGGTATATCGTAGTTAGTTAGTTGTAACTTCGAGCTATTGACAGTTTTAAGAAAAATGAAAACACATCTGCAAAGTATGCAGTAGTGCTTTTGGAATTAGATGGATTTTTTTTATAAAAAAAAAATAGAAAATGCAGAGTGAGCACCCCTTGGATCCGCCCCTGCAAGCAAGTCTGATAGAGAATTTCCTGAGTTAATTTCCCTCGAATTGACTCAACTAAGTTTTATTGCTCCAAATTTTCTATTACGTATTAATAGAAAATACTAATTATTTTCTCTAACTTTTTAAGATTTTCCCGTTTGATTATATCTTAGAAAATTGAAGAAAGTATAATAGTTTAACCTCGATCATTATATTTGTATCCTTTTATATTATGTGAGCTAATGAACCATCAATCATGTCAACTCACGCAATAAGTCGAACTATTATATTTATAATTGAAGTCGAACTATTATATTTATATACTATCACGCAGTACGATTACCATTAAATGAGGTTTGCCGTATCCGTATGAATATTTGTGTTAAAGGCACGATGAGTGTGGGAACATGGTTAGGTAGACCGTAGACGACCTAATTGACTTAATCCATAACAGGAATGTTTCTTAGATTTTTTGTTAATGATTTTAATTATTTAAAGTCCTACGTTTTTTTGACAATAATTAAATAAGTTGCTTGTTGGTAGGATTAGACTCAACAAATTAAACATTGATAGTGAGTTTGTGACCCATCCTTTCATGACCATACTAACCTACATACGTAATAACTCCCATTTATTTCTTCCCCTACGCAAATTTATATTGCTTCCAACTAAATTCTAACTGTTGTCTCACGTAACAATATTACTCCCATCAGATATTGTAATAAAATACATTAACCACCAAAATATATCAATCTTTTACACGAGATTGAGTTCTAACAATAAAATTATTGTGAGAACCTCGCTTTATTACAACGTACAAAGTACGTACTTCCGTTATCAATGTTATTTTGTGAAAGATATTTGAGACGGGGTAAGAGTAACTGTGTACTTACTGTGAAACTTTATATTATATGTACGAGATCTATTCCTTGTATATTTTGGAACAATTTTTTCTGTCAAATTGTACTTCCTTTAACTTTTTAAGATCTTCTTCCATTTGATTGTTTTATACTCACTTAAATGAATATCAAAAGAAAAGTATAACTTATGAGCAATTGAAGCAGGATAGGAAATGGAAAGTAAAGAGAAAAGTAAACGGAGAGATCCAAGATAGATTTGGTAAACAAATAAAATGTCGGTAAGATATGCAACAATAATAATACGGTTTTTTAAACATGTGTCCATTGGACACATGTTGAACCTTAATTAAGGAAGGATTATCAAATATTTACCTTATTTGTCTAATAAAATTGATAATCTTTCCTTAATCAAGGTTATAACATGTGCCTAGTGGACATAAGTTAGAAAAACCGATAATAATATAGGAGGAGGAGGAGGAGGGAGTGCAGTAGGAGTTATACCTTTCCTCAAACTTGGTAGTAGCAGCTACATTTATAACAATCTCAACGTCCTTCAACATCTCCTCCTTTAGATTCTCATCAACAAGTCCCAGATTTTGGTAGGACGTGTCCCCAGCAACTGCCCTTATTTTCTCTGATATGAATGCATCAAATTTCTCCCCCATTTTCTCTCTTACAACTCTGAACAGCTCCTTCTCTATCACCTATACATACATACATCATACACTCACACTACTTAGTACACCTACATACTATCCCTACTTACTTACTTACTTTACATACGAGTATGTATTAATTAATGTATGTTCGAATACCTCATCTTGTAACCGGGCTTTGGCCGACTCTGAATCCTTAGATCTTATGAGAAGGTATAACTTCCTTACATTTGGTTGGATTCTAAGTATCTTCTCCACCAGAACTGTAAATATAACCACGAAATATATAATGAATATATATGTTTTCATCAAATATCATGCATGTGAAGATATAGTATTCTAGGTCGTGAAGAAAATACTAAGATTATTTTCCATAATTCTTAGTTTTACGTACGTTGGCTTAAGATAAAGTTATGTTGGACATGACCCTGAAGGCCGAGTCCTTCAACGTAGTTCGGCCAATAATGGTACAATACATGATTTGAGTAAGTATAAACATAGGAGGTGAAAAAAAACAATACTCTTTGCGATGAAGCCAGTTGCACCGGTTACTAAAATTGTCTTATTTTCAAGAAATTCAGGCGTGTTAGCAAATTCCATGACTTTCGAAAATAATAAACTTTAATTCCCTTTTAATTACTTGATAATAATAGAAAGTTGGTATAGGTAAAGAGAGGATATATAGAGGACTAGAGGAGGGATAGTTTAATTAATTAAGTTGTAAATAGAATGAGGATGAGTGACATAGTGAAGAAGAGGGTGACTATATATATATAGAGAAGATGTCAAGGCAAAGAATAAAAGTCAAATGCTCACATAACGACTAAAGAGGCTTGTAGTTATTGTAGCAACTTGGGTGAGCGATTTTAGCTTGAAAGAAGCAAAGGAAGTAAACAACTTCTAACCACCAAAACCCAACTCAAAACTACACAACACTTGCTTTAAAAAATGAGTAAATAAATCTCCCTTGTGACAGATATATTAGATATATTCATCATAAATTGTTGACCATTTAGGTTGAGTCCCGTTTATATTCTATTACCCTCACTACACTTGCTTTCAAAAACGAGTAAATAAATCTCCTTTGTAACAGATATACTAGATATATCTGTCACAAATTGTTGACCATCTGGTTGAGTCTCGTTTATATTCTATTACCCTCACTCGAATGTCCATTGGGCTTGAAGGGTGGTTAGTGCGCACATGCTCCCCTCCCCCGTACCATGTGCTGCTAGAGTCCGAACTCGTGACCTTAGACTCTGATACCATGTTAACGAACATCTCAACCAAAACCTTAAGGTGATGGTTGACGTTCATTTATGTTCTATTCGTATTAGACAAGCCTGTATCTTTATCCACCCAAAAACATATTATTTGATCCGTCATACATTTATGATAAATATTTCCGTCACAAACAAGAATTTGTAGGTGTTGAAAAATAATAATGTTTGTTTCCTAAATTTGAGGAAGGGGAGATGTTTGGTGCAGCGCGAAGTATTTGACTAGGTTAACTGCTGTTTACAGTTACCCACCAATGCAAAATGTGCAGTGCCATGCTGCGTAATTAATTCACATGGACCCTCACCCTCACCCTCACCCTCACCTTCACTCTCATGTAGTCATGTGGAGGTTGTGGCCGGTAGTAGATATTTACTCGTTCGTCCCTCATTATAATTACTACGGCCTTCTTTAATTATTTCGACTTCACACCCGGCCAACGTAGTACGGAGTACATCTCATTATACGCGTACATTATTGGGCTTGCATCCATTGGTCAACTTAAGATAAATAATGCACGACTTCAACTTATCAAACAGTAGTTAGTCTTTCATTTAACGGAGGTATTCGTCACTTTGTTATAACGGGTCAAATACAACCCATTTATCAAGAAAAGTTATTGTGTTTTGTCTTTTTTTTCGTAAACGGGTTGTATTTGACCCGTTATAAGAAAATGGCAGATAACTTCGTCACAAACAAAAATTTGTGACCCGCAAGGGTGGATTAAAACATGTGGTCATCATCCCATGGATTTTAGGTTCAAGCCCCTATAAGAGCGATCATGTGAGAGGTGTATGTATGGCGTGAGGCTAAGCGCACCAAAGGTAGCGGCTGCGGGTTACCCGTCATCAAGAAAAACAAAAAATTGTGATCAAACAAAAGTATATCGATGGTTATCTAATAGGATATAAATATAATAATTTGACATGAATCAACATCTTAAAATTTTGATTGAGATCTAAGATCATGGTTAGTCATGGATTGAAAGTTTATCGAGGATGAATAGAAATGATGACTCGTCCATTTGTTTAGGTAAATTTTCGTATAATGCTTATCCGTGTAGGTTTTGTGAGTAACTAGTTTCAGTTTAGCTAGGCAGGTAGGATCAATATTGAAGATTAGACGGAAATGTAAAGGACAACTGGAACAAAAGATTTAATTTATACGTCGGAAAAACCCTTTAATGGGAAGAAACTGTGGGCACCAAGCCAAGACTGATTGTACTATGAATTACTTTGCTCGAGTTTACAGAGAGAGTATGTTAGATAACTTAAGAATTATTGTGCGTATCGAGCTATATCCTTTCCTTTGCGTTCTGCTCGTCTATATATAGTCTTTTCCTCCTTATAGCTGTGAAAGGCTTTGATTGGCGGCATTGACGGGGTTTGTACGCTCCTTACGATTAATGGGCTTCAACGCCATTAATTATGTAACTTTTCTGGTTTTATTGTCGAACTTAGCTTGACTTCTTGGGTTGTTGCGCTACTAAACGTGCCAATGCTGCCTGCGTATGACTTGTGTAAAATTTGGCTTGACACCGTCCATGGAGTGAGTATCCTCCATGCAGGATATAAGCCAATTCTATCCTTCGATGAATCCAGTCGACTTATAAGTGGGGAGTGCTCCTCTCGAAACCTGCAGACTGTGAAAAGATTCTTCTTGTAAGAGCGAAGCCTATAACAAGCCTTGAGGTCTGCCAAACGAAATTCTAAACCGTATATATCTTCTGTAGAAATTCTCCACTGAATATACCAAACGCCAGGATAGGCAAAATCTCACAAGCTAAGGGGCAAGGTGAACAACACCCCGATGACCTCAAGGCCATCATTAGCTATAGAACTCGCGCACGCAGCCAAGGATCAGTCGAACCCATATAATCAATCAAGTCAAACGTATGTTAATAGCATGGTCATCACACAATCAGTAGAACAAGATTACGATTTAATGGCGCATTAAGAGGAGCGTATGGCGAGATCAATGGCAGTTCTCCAGGCCAAGTAACGGTCGGATCACAAAGTAATGAACAAAAACTAGTACACATAGGGAACCATCATTTTCTTTTTTTTCCTTTTCTACAATTTTTCATGCCTAGAACAAATTATGTAATTGCTACTTATGCAAGTTTGCGGTCACTTATTCGTACTCATTTTTACAGATTATAATGACAATTGTGCTTTAGCTTGAGATAGCTATTCTACTTTGCAGTGCCAATTTCGGTTTCTTCGAGTTTCAGCACGCTCTTATTTGCCCCACTTTCTTCATCACCCGTTGATGTATTAGTGACCATTTCAATGTCGTCGGTGCCTTTTTTGGGGCTCTTTGAAGGAACATATAACACCGTCTTCAATCTCATCTTCTCGAGCTCCTTTCCTTTACCCCATATAACACCGTATAGTCCAAGAATAATCAGAAACCCACCTAGCACACTATCGTTACAAAACGTCGTCATTGTCATTCGTTGTCTGCACAAAACACTACATTCGCAATTAATTCGAGTTTAGAGATTGATTGGTGTGTATATACCTGCCAATGTATAATTTCTCATGGAGTATTAGAGATGCTGCAAATGCAACTATGACAACCATTAGAGGGTTGAATACCGAGACAAATAAAGGACCTCTCAAGCGAACACACCACGCGATTAAGGACACCACCATCCCTGTACCGACAATTCCCGTAAAGGCCACTGCAAGAAGACGAATGTTCCATCCCAATTTCCACTCGTTCCAATCTCTTTCGACACTCGCAGCAAACACAAAAGATTGTATGGATCCCATGACACACATCAATGCCGTGCTTGAATAGTAACACGGGTATCTTTGAGACATCTTTGTCTGCATGCATGCCGCATATCAGACAATCAAATTCATCGTCGAAAAACAAGAAGGTTTTATCATCACAATGAATGTAATGGTACTTATAATTAATAAATTACCTGGATTATTAACCACACGGCATAGGAAACACAGCCGGACGTAGCGAGTAACGCCCCAATAAGCTCGTGATGATGGCTATAAGACGCTACAGCATTATGGTTTGTTTGTAGCAAGTGTTTATGTACAGGCCACAACTTAATCTCGACTCCTTTATAGAATGTAAGGACCGTTGCACCTGATATTCCGAGTAGTGTTCCGAATATCTTTGCTTTTCCTGACCATGTTTTTATTGACAATTTTTCTATTCTGCAAAAACGTATTTGCTGAAATGCACAATTCATCCTTGTACCAGCTAAGATTCATCTATATTCCAAAAACGATAAGAAAAGCATGATATGATATGATATATACCTGACCAGAACACCAAGGATGAAGGTAACAGCAGGAACCAGATTGCCCAAAGCAGAAGTAAAGGTTGCTGATGTTAACACAATGCTTTCCAAATATAAGTTTTGGACTAACGATCCTCTACATTTCAACCATTTATAAACATCACTAATGTTATCACTGTAGTAGAAACGAAAAGGTAAGGAAGAGAAGAAGAGATGAGAGGCGCTCTACCAAAGCCCGGCTCGTGCTCGAGCTCGGCTCGGCCCGACGTGGCATGTGCGCGTGGTGTACGTAGTCTCCACTTGTACACATTTAATAAGCTATTTTAAGTGGTCATATATAAACAACTCTAAGAAGCAATAAATGAGCGATATGAGATACTGATGAAAACCATAAATACTTCTTTTGAAGCAATAACTCCAACATACTAATTGGGTGATTAATTCAAAAGTTTTTCCCGTTATAAAATTTGGCACATGGGTCATCTTGGTTTTGACGCGCATGATTTGAATATTGAGTATCATCTCTCGTGACTTTACTATATTAGAATATGTATACTCTAAATTAATTCAAAATTAACATGTAAATGTTAGATCGTAACTAACCCGAATAGCCCAGTGAGGAAAGCGTACCCAAGAACCGTCCACGTTAACTTCGGTCTAATTTTCCTGCAACAAATGTTAAAGTATAAGGAAAGTGACTTCGTAAAAACATCGGCCATCTGCTCACTTGTATGTACCAATGAATTTCAGAATGATTTTTCCATCAGCAATCAACTGGCGAATGAAGTGGTGTTGAATATCAACGTACTTTATTACTTCGTACTAAATATTCATAACAAAAAAAAAAAGTGCACATTATGAATAGTTAGCTACCAGCCATGAAGTTAGTATCATACCACTCAAGAAAGGATACAACGACAACGGCATCAGAGTCTTAGTCTCAAAAAGATTTGGATTCGGCTAACATGAATTAATATAGTCTTCATCCATAAAAATACAAAAAAATAACAAATATGGAGTGACAAATATTCTCTCTGAGTTCCTATTATTTTCCTCTTCGCTTTTGAGGTGAACAATAATAAGGATAGAATTAATTGCTAGGAAAATGGGGTAAGATAGAGAAATGTGAGGGTAAATCTAGATTGAGACAATGAGGGTCTTAAAAGGAAAAAATAGAGAACAAAATCAAATTCAACTTAAAATGGAAATAGGTGACGAAATAGGAATTCAGAGGGAGTAGCAAATAAAATGAAAGGCAAACATTACAATAAAATACAGTTTCAAACGTAAAATGAAGTCGAAAGCGTTAATAATAAGGTGGGAAAAAAACGTAACCTTTCAAGGAAGAAAGCGAGGGGGAGGATGGAAGCAGTGGCGAAAAGGAAACGATAAGCGATTAAGATGCGTAAATTCATGCCATCCTGGGCCGCAAGCTTGTACAATATATTCACAGCAGCAAATGTAATCTGTACTATCACCATATATATCACTGCCTTTATATCCTTCACATAACTCCATACTTGTCTGTAATAACAACAACTACTCCACATTCTTCTTCTATATATCTCCTTCCTTGTATAATGTATATGTATGTTGCAGAGTTATTGCAAGAAGATGGAGTAACAATGTTGGTTACTGTAATTCAGAATGCAAAGAGATAAGAAAATATTTGAAGCAAGTAATTAATTAAGGTCAACACTCAACAGGCCAGGTATGTATGTATTTATGTTACATGCATGGCATTGGTGTGGTATGGGAAAGGAGCTAGGGGTCTCTAGGTTCTAACTGGGGTAGTATTCTCCAGTAGGCATCGTTCTTTTCAACTCATTTCAGTTCAATTCAATTCAATCTATTGAAAATGGGCTGGCAGAAAAAAAAAAAAAAAAAAAAAAGGTTAGAAATAAAGATTATGATTCCGTTCACACATGATCCTTACCGTATATAGTTTATCTTGTACTTCCTCCATTTCAATTGCTTCTTTATGTTTGCTTTTTGGTACTATTCATAGTGAGGGAAATTATCGATATAACTTATACCCCTCCGTTCCAATCAATTTAATTTATGAATACTATTCATAAGTAAGAGGAATCTTCGATACAACTTTTGATACATAAGATAAAATATAGTCGTCGTGTGAGATTTTGTTTAAATTGTCTAATCGAGTTCGTTATAAATATCAAAATTTTATAATATTTAGAAATAGAGATTTTCTACGTGGTACCCGTGAACTTTTTACTTTTCTACCTTGTACCCCTACACTTTTTACATGTATACATGGTACCCATTTACTTTACTAAAAGTTTCTTTGGTACCCCAAACTTTATTATTATCTTTATTGGTACCCCTAAACTTTTTTTTCCGTCAAGTTTTGGCAACAAATTATCTTTTTATGTTCAAAATTAAAAGTTAAACGTCATTTAACATACCTAATTAACAGATAATTGAACTTAAACTAACAATTTTTTACGTGTTTGCAGTTATACTCCGAATCTAAACGGATTATATTTTTGACGTTTTATTGTCAAATCAAATGATAACAGTTAAATTAAGCTCAATTACTTGTTCATTATCTAAGTTAAATGATATTGAAATCTTAATCCTAAGTTAAAAACATAATCTAACGACAAAACTTGATGGAAAAAAAAAAATTGAAGCGCTAGTTAAATTAATAATAAAATTCAAGGTTATCATGTATAGACATAGAAAATGTAGGAGGTACATGTAAAAAAGTGAAAAATATAGGGGGCACCGCGTAGAAAATCCTTAGAAATATGTAACTAACGATATGTACAAAAGAAAACGTGCAGTGGCAAGTGTGAAAAAGCAAATGTAAATAATCAAATAGAATGGAGTATATCTTTATTTAAGGAAATCATATCAGGTTGATTGTGTATATTATTCTTGTAATCTCCTTGATTAGCTACCTTAGATAATTATGTTAATATTTTTCTGTATAAATATAATGCTAACCATCAATATACAACTTATCAATTATCACATTATTTACGCAACTCACTCCAGGTCAGTTCCGCGTCAGGAAGCTCATTTTGTCTCACTGCTTCAGACCAGTTCAGTTCAGTCTGTTGCAGTTCAGAAGAATAGGGTCTTACTATCCGCGGTATATATTACACTCGTTTGAACTAAAAATAATAATAATAATACGAAATACTAAGGAGTACTAAAACTTAGAGTCGCTTTGACAAATTAAAATTTGAAAGGTTTATTGAAAGTTAACTTATTATACTCTCTTGTCCCGATCATTTGTTATTCTATTCTATTTTGGGCATCTTAATCAATTGTTGTCATTTCTATTTTAGGATTGTATTTCATAAGCAATTTGATACTCCGTATTTCACAATCAAATTCATCCACTTATCATCTTATAACTCGTTATCTTCTCTTTTCTTGGTTTGTGTGCCAAAATCAAAGAACAATATTTGATCAGGACGGAGAGAGTAGGTAGAACTTTTTCACAAGGGAAAGTTGATCAAAATAAAAAATGAATTCTCATATTATTACTACTTACCTCCGTTTTTAAATAATTGTTCTGTTTCAATATATATACTACCTCCGGTTTTATATGATTGCCCTCTTTCATTATAATACCCCTCACATATATTGGGGGCGTTTGGTAAATGGCATATCCGCCAAAAAACAACATATTGGAAGCCTTTGACATGTTTGACCAAAAAATATGCTGATTATGGTGTTTGGTAAATGGCATTTTGTAATGACATATTGGGGTCCAATATGCCGTTTTGCAATATGCTGCTAGGAGCAGCATATTGAGTTAGCGGGTTGTTTTTTATTTATTTTTACTTCTTTACCCTTTGCATAAATCTCTTAACCCTATATTAGTTATTCTAACTCTTTCATAAATTACCCTTTCTAATTAGTTGAAATTTATGCTTTCGTCTTCCCCTAGATTTTTTATCCCATCAATTTGATATACAACGACTTTATGCACTCTTTAATTCATGTTTGGTTATTTCGTTTGAATCAATTTATAATCTCCGGCCGAGATTTCATAAACTAAAAAAATATCAACTCTTCGTGATAATATTTGTTCAACTTTAATGGCTAAATTGGCTCGTAGAATAGATCAGAGGTATTTTTAAAGTTGTTCGTGTGATGTATATATGGTGACGTATATTTAATCAAATATTTATTGATGTCTTTTTTTGTCATTCTACAAAGCAGTTAAACAATCCGCTAATTTAAAACTGCTAATTATCAAACAGTACAAATACAATCTACTAATTAAATCCGCTAGTCAAAACTGCCAATTGATTCTGCTAGTCAAATCTTCTTTCTTAATCTGCTTTTGCCGATATTAATCCGTTGTTTACCAAACAGGGCCATTACCTAAATGGAACGAATATATACAACCAGAGGGAGTAATTTTTTTCGTATATATTAATGAAACAGTACAATTATTTAAAATTGGGGGGAGTATTCGGTGATTAGTCCGTAAAAGATTTGACTATAATTCAAATCAAAATCTGTAAATTTCTGTAACCTAACTAAATGATTCCCTAACATTTATGTAATGGAGAAATTAGAGCTGACCGTTTGCGGGCTTGGGCTGGACATGGGCCGGGCCTAACCTATAAAAATGTGTCCAACAGGCTTTTTCTAATGCCCGTGCCCGCTATAGCGGGCCTACTATAGCTGCCCGTACCCGTTCAATATACCTTAGCGGGTCAACTCGTGGGCTTGCGGGCTTTAAATGTACAAGAATATTTGATATTGAAATTAAGTACTGAAAAATCAAACAAACAAAAGGTATAAAAACATCGTGATTATTGATTTTGCAAAAATAAAATTAATAACTTAAGACTTAAGATCATTTTCACAACACAAGAAAAAGAATCCTAGAGAGAAGCCAGAGAGGAGAGAAAAGGAGAAACCAAAAACAAAAAAAAACCCTAACCCTTCTACCCAGCCGCCGCCTTACCCCATCTCCCTCTCCCTTACCCACCCACCTGGCCGGAGGTATGGTCGGTTGTGCCTACCTCCGGCCGATCAGACACGATAACTAAGTTCCTAGCCCGATCCCAGTTTTCCCCTTTTCGCCTCAGGTCGCCGTCGCCGTCGCCGTCACCGTCACCGTCACCGTCGTTTCTAAGTTTTAGTTTCTTCTTGTTGTTGGCCCCTGCGATTGGTCCCCTGCTCTCCCGCTGCCGGCCGCCGTCGCCGTTTCCGTTGCCGGTCACCTTTACCGGTCGGCCATGTCACGCTCTTGTCCTGGCCAGCCCCTTCTGATGTTGTTCGCCGGAGGATGTCTCCCCCCTCCCCTCGCCCCCCTCCCCCATCCTCCGGTGGTTGTGTGTCTAAGGTCGGTTTAGTTGGTCACTCTCAAGTTCTGTTTGTTTTTTGTTTCGTTGTCTTCTTTCTTTGTTGTGGTTTGGTAGTGGGCTTGTTCTCAGGTTGGTCACCTTTCCTTTTATGTGGGTTTTATCGTTTTTATGTCTTCACAAATTATTAAGACGGCTTGCGACGGTTTTGGACCTTTTCTCTGTTGATCATGGTGCCTGTCCATTTTCTAGGTTTGGTCTTGGGTTCTTAGTTTGATTGTCTGATTGTGTGGGTGGGTGTTGGTGTTTGGAGTGTAGTCGGGCTTTTGGCTTCCTCCTTTTGATGCTTCAAATAATTTCAGGTCTTTCATTTCCCTTGTTAGTTGTTATTTTACTTTTTTCAATAAATCTCCCTTGCGGGATCGATCGTAGCTTTGTCTTTTTAAGTTATGTCGTTCTGGATGGTAGTAATAATGACCATTGTCAGTTTGTTATGGCTCTTGGGAGTTCGATGTGGGTTGGCTTCTTCAGAAGACGATGCTTCTTAGCGATTCGGGATAGGAGTTTGGTCGAAGGATTCTCCGTGCTTTCCGTGCTTTCTCTTAGCATCCTGATTTTCTTCAACGGTTGGGTTTATGATCCAAGGTTTCGATCTTCTAGGTGTAGGAGTTTTACTCCACCGAGGGCGGACCTCGTTGTCTTGCTACTCATCTTTTCTTTCTATGCTCTTTTCGCAAGAGCATAAGTGCACCTGGTTCTTCGAACCCTGTGGCTCATTTTCTTCAATGGTTTCGGAAGGTTAGCTGTGTTGATGCAGACGGTACTTATGATCGTGATCATTATTCCGATGTCCACAAACCCATCTTTGTGGACCCCCGACGCATTTACCCTATGTTTTATGTTTCTTTAAGTTATGTTTTCAGGTTTAATAAAGGTTGTAATATGAGTTCTGAGAACTCAAACGTTATGTAACCATCATGTTTTTTCTGCCGGCAAAAAAAAAAAAAAAAAAAAAAAAAAAAGATCATTTTCATAACTATCAAAATACTAAATAAACATCATACTATTTGTTTTGGAATTGGAAATTGACGGAGTGAGGAGATCGAGTTTGGGAATTAGAAATTTGGAATAACCGGGAAGTCTGATAATCAAGGATCCAAGGGTGAGTTTTGTGCTTTTTGTGATATTCAATTAACCGATTAGTCTTTTCAACGTGGTTACATACTATTTTCAACACAATATTTTTTTTTTTTTTAATTAATTTTTTCTTTTGGTTTTGGTAGGTTACATAAAAATTAGAGTGTACGTAGCGGGCCTAGCGGGTTGTCCATGGACAATTTTATTTAGTCCAAGCCCGTCCATTAATTTTAGCGGGCCTGATTTTCTTGCCCGTGCCCATTTATTTTTAAATTTCTTGTGACCAAACCCGCTAGCGAAGCGAGCCAAACGGGACGGGCCGAACGGGTTGGCCCGCATTTGGCCAGCTCTAGGAGAAAGATTGAGAGCATCACATCATTCACGTGTCACTCCTATAAATTACTGTACTCATTTGATACTACTCGATCGTATGAAGTTAAATGAATGTTGGGAATTGGGTTTGTAGTAAATAGATTTATTTTATTTTTTAAATAAATAGACATGATCGAACTGCTCATCGTGACTAAATTTCGATCAGCTTTAGATGACGGTAGGTGAATAACGTTTGTGGGTAAATATCGATCATCTTGTGACTAGCTAGTTTGACGTAAAATCGTAGAGCTACATGGAACAAATCATGGCCTGGGGCTCAGATCACCCAGTAATAGACTAATAGTTGATGACTTGACGTACGTATGGTATGTTGAAACTTTAAAACTAGTTTATGTTGCGATGAGAAAAGTTGAGTTGAAATAAATAAATAAATGGAGTACGTAGGATGAGTGCGTGCGTTTCGTCGTACCGTCATGTCGGAATTTGTGAGGATTATTCATCACTACTCATTCATGGCTCCTCGAACTTAGATGGTAATGTATCAATATGAATGAGGTAGGTACATCTGGGAGCGAGGAGCCAGCTGGAGGCCAGGTAAAATATTACCTTACCAACAAATACACCCATGCATACTCTATGACTCACTCGATCTATATATTGTTGTGCATCAACGTGTGTAGTCCAACTTACATTACGCTTATTTAAACCTCAAATTCCTATATATACTCCTAGTTTATATGAGGAACCTAGCTAGGCGCAAGTCGCTTTTCAGGGACTTGCTTGCAGTATTTGCAAAATGTAGGCATATATGTAGCTTACTATTAGAGATAGATTTTTGGTTGTAGCTTGGTAGAACTACATTAGCTTGCATTTAAAAAATAAAAGAAAAATTTATCATTGGATGAAATTATTGATGTGGAACCCAGCAAGCTACAAGATGTTACGGTCCACCATTGGAGCGATACGTAGCCGAAAAACAAAGTAGCTACAAAAGTCAATGTGGCGAGACAAACTACAAGCATTTGTAGCTTATCATTGGACTTGCTCTAAGTGGTCAAGTCGCTAGTTTTATTTAAATTTGTAGGTATAATTTTCAAATTAATTAGATAGATTTCACAATAAGATTATTATGACTTCTGAAATCGATATTTTGTATAGCGTTTCTAAAGTTCTTGTCTTAGATAATTGTAAGCACTAAAATTTTATTAAAGTGTCGAATAAATTAAATTAATTAATTATTCTGAGTTGATACGAAATTTTAGCTCAATTTAATTATTTTCTCCCGAGTAAAGAAAATATGGGTCGATCTGAATTACAAATTGGATTATTTGGATCCTTAAACCCGAAAAGAAGACAAACTGAGCCAATATCACTAATAAAATCATACCGTTAATGGGTTTGTGACTATAAAAGTCTACCAAGAAAAATCAAAACTCTATAAATAGAGTCTTCCTCGTTCCTTTGAGAGAATTGGAAATTTTCTGAAGCATCAACACTACTAGAAAAGATGGCAAAGAAACCATGCTAAAATTGTAACAGCCCTAAATTTTCGCGACAAAAATAAAAGAATAAAATAGGAAAATTTAAAGCCGTTACTCCGCATTTAGCTCACAGGGCCAAATGCAAGGCAAATTAATAGTATTAAAATTAAAAGAAATATAAATTCAATAGTTAATTTAAATAGAAAACGTTGCAGCGGAAGACTTAAGTCCCACAAAATCCAAAACGGTTTAAAACAACTTCAACCCAAAAATTCAACGTAAATATAAATAGTTTGGAGGTAAACGTTAAATAATAAAAATCCTTCCTCGCTCAGCATCCCGAACCAAATGCACCCATGCAGCATATTAATTGTACCTATCAACTGTACCCAAAACACAAATAGGTACAGGTTCCAGCGGGGGAACGACCCAAAACAAAAGGACGTCAGCAAAGCTGAGTAAAATATATTATGTTGAAAACGTTAAACAATAATTATAATTTGTAGTAAACTGAAATCAGAGTTAAATATCCTTGTCTCAATACCAAACCAAAAGTACTGTGAAAACAGTAGTCAAAACCAAAACCAAAAATATATTGTTACCACCTGTGTGCCAAGGTCCTACCCTTTTAGCACGATCTAGAGGTACCACCTATGCTTAGCTAGACTTACTATAGTGCGCACTACTCACATTTGGGCAGTCAGTAGGATGAGGCTGCCAAAGGAGAAAGTCTAACTACCTAGCAAGTGGGGGGCCGGAAAAACCCCACTTAACACAACTCGGGCCAGGAGTTCAGTTTCGGGACGAAATCCCAGGGACGTCTCAGACGCACCTTAACCTCATAGACCAACAGAGCTCCCAGAGTCTGTTATAACCACCAAAAATTGTACCAAAATAATACCAATATGTGACTTGTGTCACAAAATTTCAATATCCAAAATATTACAAAAATATCGTAAAAATTCACCATTGACAAAATAATTATAAAACCGTTTCAAAAATATAATTGATAATTGTCGTTTGTAGTGCATATTCTGTAGTGTTTTGGTCCCATTTTCCTTGTGGAACCGCTCCTTTGGAGCGGTTTATGGGCTTCTTATGTTTCCTTTAGCTCGTTTCAGGTTCCCGAGACCGTTCATGAAGAGTTGGAGTGATTCCGACTCAATACATATGCATTTTGGAGCCAACGAAGCTAAGGAACGATGACTCGATGCCTTGGAATCGACCCCGAGACCTTGGGACCCAATCCCGAGCCTCCGAGACCCGATCCCGAGTCCCGAGAATCGATGAGAAGGCCATGAGAACCAAGGAGGGACCGAAAAGTTCATATTGGAGGCCTACAAGACTATTCCCGATCGGGTATGGCCTCATCCCGATCGGGAATAAAGAGGAAAGCAAGGAGCGACTACTGTGGGGTGTTCCCGATCGGGAACATAAAATCCCGATCGGGATTCTCCACTTTCCCGATCGGGATTTCCTTTCCCGATCGGGATTGTCCCAGTTCAGCCCGTGTTCATTTCCTTTCAATTCCTTTCATTCTTAAACCCTTTATATACCCTTCTCTTGTAAGAAGACACGAACTTATCAGACCCTAGACTAGTTTAAGCCTCAAAAACCCTAGATTGATTCTCACTCATTAGCTTTAATCTTCTCTTAATTTTAGTTAATCTCTAGTTAATCCTTCGTAATTAGTGCTTGTATTAAGGGATTCTTGGAGATTGTCTCAAGCTTGACACCCTTGGGATTGTATTTGGGTTTCTCATTAATGCAAGATTGTTCCTTTTCTTCATCTAGTGTTGGTATAATCCTTTCTCATCCTTGTTCTTTGTTATTTATACAAGTTTGAATCTTTTCTTAGTGTTATTGTTATTGTTCTTGTTTGGATTTGTCATTATGGATGTTTGGATGTTTGTCTTAGTTTCTCTTTTGATTGTTATTCTTCCTTTCATCATGAGTGAGTAGTCCTCTTGTGGGGTTAGTAGGGGGATTAGGGGTAGATTATGGATAATTAGGGTGAATTAAGGGGAAAGGGTGAATCTTTGTTGCTAGTCACATTGTGAGCACTCTATGTGTTTGTTGTTATGCTTATATGAGTAGTAGTGGCCAATGCTCCTTGTGCATGTGTTCATGAATCCATTGTTTGCCTATGATGTGGGAATGTTGAGAATAATCGTAGTTGCGAGAGCACGGATTAGGGTCTAAGTTGCGAGAGCCCGGACCCACCTTGACATCGGTTTAAGTTGCGAAAGCCCGGACCGACTCTAGACACTAGGAGACATCCATACCCTTGATCACCCCAATTACCCTTCTACCTCTATGAACCCGACCTACCCCACTTCTTTCCATATTTGAGTCATCTCCTAGTTAGACGTCGTTTACTCTAGTTTTCTAGTTAGACCGATCATTAGCATTGTTTAGCATCATTAATCTAGTTCTTACTCCTCCTCCGTCCTAGTTTTCCATTTATCGCTTTCCTTGTGTTTGTTTGGTAATCTAGTCTAGTTTTAGGTACACCTAGTCTAAGCTTTGCCTAGCCGTCCTCGTGGATACGATCCCGACTTACCCTAGCTACCACTAGGTGTAATCGGTAGTTTATTGTTGGCTAGGGACGTGACAAATACCTACCATCAATTTGGCGCCGTTGCCGGGGACGGTGCATTGTTTAGACTTAGTTTGCTTATTTCTAGACTTAGTTACCCCTCTTTGTGTGCTCCCATCTTCTCTTGTGTATATTCTCTTGATTTTTCTTCTTTCTTTAGCGTTACCTCTTCTTTTTCTCTTTGTCTCTAGTTGTGCTTGTTATTGTCGTTGCCTAGTGCCCATAAAGCACTAGGTGTTCTTACGTTTGTTCTAGTGTGTAGTGTATGCCTAGGAGGGGAGGCGACTTCTATCTCTTTAATCCAGAGCCGGAGAGACTCTTTCGAGCCTTTCGCCAACGGACGATTAATCGGGTTAGGATCTCTCAACCAAGTGCAAGCACCACTCATCAAGGGCAAGCCCAAAGAGCCGACTTGAGCATTTCACCTCGAGAGACGGCCGGAGGGACCTTCATCAATCCCTTCGGTGATTCTTCTCCTAATTCTCCTTCTTCATCTACATCAACACTCTCTACACCCCCATCCTCTCCCTTACATCCAAGAATGCCTAAGTTCTCCTCTCACTCCACATTCACCGAGGATGTCTTGCCGGGACCGAGTGCATTACCGGAAGCTTATACCGGAAATTTTGTGGCAAAGACTCAATTCATCCAACTTGTGGAGAGGAGCCCATTTAGTGGTTTGCCCACCGAAGACCCGCATCAACATATGGAGACCTTCTCCGATTATTGTGACGCTATATCTCAAACCGGGGTTACTCAAGACCAAATTCGTTGGGTACTCTTCCCGTTTTCTCTTATTGGAAAAGCGAAGCAATGGATTAAGAGTCTCGATAGGGCAACCATGGGTGTCGACACTTGGAAAAAACTTGCCTTGGCGTTCTACCAAAAGTTTTACCCTCCGGAAAAGACCAATATGCTTAGGGTCTCCATCACCGGTTTCCAACAAAGGGATGAGGAGAGTCTATATGAAGCTTGGGAGCGGTTTAAGTCTTTGGTAAGATCGTGCCCTCACCATGGACTCTCACAATGGTTCTTAGTACAACAATTTTGGAATGGACTTTATGAGGATTCGAGAGCCATTCTCAACATGGGCTCCAATGGTAGGTTTACCGAGGTCGATGACGACCAAACATGGACGAGAATCGAAGAGATGGCGGTGCACAATTCGCAATACTCTAGGCCTAGGAAGGCAAATCGGGGAGGTAGGCACGAGGTTGATGCTATCACTCAATTGAGCATTGACCTTGGAGCTCAACTAAAAACGCACATGGAGACTATTGACAAGAAGCTCCAAAGCCACCTCAACCAAGTCCAAGGCTCTAGTTCATCCCACCATCAACCGATTCAAGAAGTGAATGCTTTGGGGTTCGCACCTCCTACACCTTACTTTGGGATGTGTGACACTTGTGGAATCGTTGGCCATGACCCTATGAGTTGTAGAGGGAGTATTGAGCAAGTGAACGCCTTTCAAGCGTTCAAGCAAGGTGCGTCTTTCTCTAATCAATACCAAGCTTCCCAACAAGTCCCCCAACAACAAGCGTTTCACCATCAACAACAACATCGTCCCTATGTTCCACCTCCCTTAAGGGACAACGATCAAAGTTACCAAGGTTATGTGGGTAACCAAAGACCCTTCAACAATTTCAAGCAAAATAACCAAGGCAACTTCAACAATAAGCAAGGGTTCCAACAAGGGAACTTCAATCAAGGATATCAAAACCACAACCAAGGGTTTCAAAATCACAATCAAGGAAATTCTCATGGGTTCCAAGGGAACCGTCAACAAGCAACTCACAATCAACAACAACAAAGCAAGCCTAGGAGCCGGTCTCCTATCCACGATTACGGTACCCCATTAGCCCTCACCGATACTCCGCATAATCCATCATCTCCACCACGTGATTTTGACATACAAAAGACTATGATGGATTTGCAAAAGAGCAATCAAGAAGTGAAGAACAATCAAATGGACATGTCAAGAAATCATCAAGAGCTCTTTACTTATGTTCGAGGGGAAAACGCTATGAGAGATACCCGGATGACGATACTCGAGAATCAAATAGCTCAACTTGCATCGGGAAGTTCCTCAAGGCAAAAGGGACAATTACCTTCTCAAGGCCAAGCACCGTCATATGAGCATGTAAATGCCATCACCACAAGGAGAGGTACATCCTATGACCCCCCTCCATTCCCTAATGATCAAGAGCCAATGCATGAACCAACAAAGAAATTGGCATCTCCAAGTCAAGAAGACTCAAGCTTTGATCGTCCAATTGAGGAACAAGTCTTATGGGAGGTCGAGAAGCCCCAAAAAGACAACCCTCCACCACCTCAAGAGAAAGAAAAAGGCAAAGGGAAAGTGTCGTTTGAGAAGTCTATCCCCATGGAGCAAAACAAGTACCAAGTGCAATTGCCTTACCCATCAAGGCAAATGAAGAGTAAGGAGGACTCTCAATATGACAAATTCCTTAATATCATGAAGAAGTTGGATGTCAATGTCCCATTCACCGAGTTACTTACCCAAATCCCGGCATACGGAAAATTCATGCGGGAAATCCTAGCAAGGAAAAGATCTATCGACAAGGAAGAGACGGTAGCGTTCACGAGGGTGGTGAGCGAGCTCATTCAAGGGTCCACGCTTCCGAAGTTGAAAGATCCGGGTAGTTTCTCAATCCCTTGCACCATTGGCAATTTTATGATCAACAATGCATTATGTGACTTGGGTGCGAGTGTGAGCGTCATTCCCTACACTATTTGTTGCCGACTCGGGATGAAGGAGTTGAAATGCACATCCATTACGCTCCGAATGGCCGACAAGTCTATTAACCGACCATTGGGAATGCTTGAGGATGTGCCGGTGCGAATAGGGAAATTCTTCATTCCGGTCGACTTCATTGTGCTCGATATGCCGGAAGATGCAAGCACTCCCATTATTCTTGGGCGCCCATTTCTACACTCCGCCGGTGCCATGATCGATGTGAAGAGGGGTAAGATCACATTTGAGTTGGGCGAGGAAAAGATGGTGTTCGACCTCCAAGGCAACACTCCACCCACTAGTGATGAAACGTGTAAAATGATCCATACCACGGAAGACATCGATCGAGGGAGAGACCCGGGACAGAGCTTGAAGAAGTACTCATATGTACTTGAGGATTCCGATAGTGAGGAAGATGAGTGCCCGAATCATGGGCTTGATGACAAGTTGCAAAGCGAGGAAAAGAATGATGAGCCGCCCTTGGGGCCGCATGAGGACCGGTGGACATTTGGGTACATCCCAAAAGACCGAAAGTACAAGTTCAAGCCATTGAACTTGGAAGATCGGGATGCCCCGGGAACGTCTAGGCAAGGCCATGAGGAGCCTTGGTTTGTGGATGGCTATATTTCGAGCATGATTGAAGACATCTCTAGGGCCTTCGACTTGTTCTTACGTGCCCTTGATGGAGATGGAGCCGGTTGGAGAGTTGATGAAAAAGAATGAAGATTTGCACCACCTTGGTTTGACGGAGTTCCACAAGAACCGTCGCATTGTGTATATTTCTTACTCTTAGTTAGTTTGATTTTGGTGATATTCTTGTTGTTTAGACTATTTGATGAGAGTTGTGAGGGAGAGAATTTTATGTGTGCTTGAGTTTTCTTGATAGGTGAAGTTGATTTGAGCCCTAGAAAGGGTGGATTGTTGATAAGGCTTGGTTTGTGAGCGAGGAAGTCGGTTTTTGAAGCTTGTATCAAGCTTTTGGGTTCATGGAAGGTGAAGATGAAGAATCCCGATCGGGAAAGCCTTATCCCGATCGGGAATGTTGATGCCAAGAATTCGGACTCACTGGAAGGTGATCCCGATCGGGAACACAAAATCCCGATCGGGAATTCACATACTCCCGATCGGGAATTCCCTTCCCGACCGGGAAAGTCCTCTTCCCCATTTTGAGTCTTTTTCCTAGGCATTTGATTCCACCCATCCATAATACCCCCTCCCAACCTCCCTACTCCACTCTACTCCTATCACATGACCATACACCTCACCTTACATCGAAACCCACACACCCCTTACACCATTACTACCCCGACCGTGAGCTCTTGAATATGAAGCGAGATGGCAACTATGGAGACAAGCAACAAGGCCCTCATGATCATCGAGACGATGGAGCAAGTGAGTTACTAGCCGCTCGGTTTGGGTAACTATCCTTCCTTTTCCGTCTATTATCGCTTGCCTTTCCTTGTTTGCCCCCTTCCCTCGAGTCATGGAGTCTTAGTGGCCTTCGAGGCCCTAGTATGGTTGCTCCCGACTCTCGACGACGTGATTACATCGAGAGTCCATCGAAAAATCCAAATTTACAAGATTTTCACCGCTTTTTAGGAATTAGACGGATTTAGGCGGAATCCGGGCTAGGTGACTTGATTACACCTAGCCCTCCCCTCCCATTTCCTTTTATTTCCTTCTTTTTATTTTCTTCCCCCATCCATATCTTTTTCTTGTCTCGGCCCATGGTGACTTGATTACACCCCGGCCGGACACCTTCTACCTTTTCTCCACTTTATTTTTGATTCCTAGCTTTATATTCGTAGTTTCTCTTCTTTTTCTTTTGTCTCTCCGACACTACGATTGAGCATATGAGGACATTGCTCGATTTAAGTGTGGGGGAGCGATATTCTATCGTAGCTTGTTTTATTTTCTTATTTTATCGAAAAATCTTGAAAAAATCCTAAAAATTTGAAAAAATTTCACAAAATCCAAAAAGATTTTTCCTTTTGTATGTTTTACTTTTGGGTCTTTGTGTAGTATATTTGTTTTGTGCGTGTGCTTTGCCTCCCTTTTCTCTTTTAGGTTGCCTAATCGCCGCCAACTTTGGAGAGCTTGCAAGAATCCCGGTAACCTCTATCCCTTTTTCTTCCTTATCTCTTACGGAGTTTTGGAGGAGATTGTAATGTTGTGTGCTCGGGTGGAGCTTTGTAAAGTTGTGGATGATTTGGTGGCTTGTTTGGATGATCGGGGTGGTGTTTATGTTGATTATGTGTTTGTGTTGTTTTGTTTTGTTTGTTGTTTCCTTCTTCTTTCTTTCTTTCTTGTTGAGTCTTTGTTTTGTGGTATTTGTGTCTTGTGTGTAAACGGTTTTCGAAAACCCGGTTTAGAGGCTAGTGTGTAAGTGTCTATTTTCCCTTCGTAGTAGTATAAATCAAGTCTTGGACTTTAATCTAGTAGAATGACCCTAAATCAATGAGTTCGTTGGTCCCTTACCTTGAGTCCACCTTTCTTACTAGGGATTTACTGCGGGATTTGCACCTTTGACCATTATGACCACCCACGGTGTGAATAGGCCTTGGTTACCGAGTCTCGTCCCTTAGGTGACCATGTTTGAAATTTGCTAAATTAGTCCAAGTTTCCTCCACTTTTTGTGGGTTTGAAGAGGGAATGCGCACCCTCGACTCACCCATTTCCCTACCTCCTACACATATCGCACAATAAATTGCAATTTGTTGATTCTCTCTTTCTTAATTGTCAATAAATGCCAAAAAGCCAAATCTTGCCAAAAAAGGGCAAAGAAAAGAAAAAGAAAGAAAAAAAAAAGTGAAAGAAAGAAAAGAATGAAGAAAAAGAAAAGGCACAAAAGCAAAAAAAGAAAAAAAATAGAAAAGAAGAAAAAGAAAGGCATGGCAAAAACGAAGCAAAAATGCAAAAGAAAAGAATGCCAAAAGAAAACCCGTCTCACAAAAAGAAAAGCACAAAATAAGCCTTTTCCCGACTTTTGCCGTGAAGAGCCTACCAAAGGACCGAGTCCCGAGGAAGGATGATAGCGGCATTAGTCGGTCTTCCCTCATTTTGCATATTTCCACCTTTTTACTTGGACTAGTTAGGCGGTTTTAGACATGGGAAGACCCTCTTGGCCCACGCTAAAGGGGGCGGGGTCTCACTTACCTACAGTGTCGACTAACACCGTGGTTCATCACTTTCCATCTCCGCTGATCGTCCCGTAGTAAGTTTTTAGAAAGTTAGGAGGACCTAGGTAAGTTACCAACGTTTTTATTGCTTTGTCGTCATGCTATTAGGGTTTAGTTCACCTTGGTTTGTATGTCTAGCTTGGGAACGTTGTCGCTTACCTCGAGTCCTAAACCGGTGTTTCATTCACCGCTTTTAGAGGGAAGCGGTATTTGTTTTTCCTTTGGGTGCAACCTTTTGTTTGTTTGTTTGTTTGTTGTTTATATGCTTGTTTGTTTTTGTGTTTTGTGTCCGGTTGCACCCACGATTTTGTCGCAAGACCCCACTTGCCTTGCGGAGTGCACTTCTCCTCTAAGTGCACTCGCGTGAGTTGAAAGGGCGTAGGGTGCGCTAATACCCGCTCGGTTAGATTAGTATTTAGTTTGTGCTTACTCGAGGGCGAGTAAGGGTTTAGTGTGGGGGAGTTGATAATTGTCGTTTGTAGTGCCTATTCTGTAGTGTTTTGGTCCCATTTTCCTTGTGGAACCGCTCCTTTGGAGCGGTTTATGGGCTTCTTATGTTTCCTTTAGCTCGTTTCAGGTTCCCGAGACCGTTCATGAAGAGTTGGAGTGATTCCGACTCAATACATATGCATTTTGGAGCCAACGAAGCTAAGGAACGATGACTCGATGCCTTGGAATCGACCCCGAGACCTTGGGACCCAATCCCGAGCCTCCGAGACCCGATCCCGAGTCCCGAGAATCGATGAGAAGGCCATGAGAACCAAGGAGGGACCGAAAAGTTCATATTGGAGGCCTACAAGACTATTCCCGATCGGGTATGGCCTCATCCCGATCGGGAATAAAGAGGAAAGCGAGGAGCGACTACTGTGGGGTGTTCCCGATCGGGAACATAAAATCCCGATCGGGATTCTCCACTTTCCCGATCGGGATTTCCTTTCCCGATCGGGATTGTCCCAGTTCAGCCCGTGTTCATTTCCTTTCAATTCCTTTCGTTCTTAAACCCTTTATATACCCTTCTCTTGTAAGAAGACACGAACTTATCAGACTCTAGACTAGTTTAAGCCTCAAAAACCCTAGATTGATTCTCACTCATTAGCTTTAATCTTCTCTTAATTTTAGTTAATCTCTAGTTAATCCTTCGTAATTAGTGCTTGTATTAAGGGATTCTTGGAGATTGTCTCAAGCTTGACACCCTTGGGATTGTATTTGGGTTTCTCATTAATGCAAGATTGTTCCTTTTCTTCATCTAGTGTTGGTATAATCCTTTCTCATCCTTGTTCTTTGTTATTTATACAAGTTTGAATCTTTTCTTAGTGTTATTGTTATTGTTCTTGTTTGGATTTGTCATTATGGATGTTTGGATGTTTGTCTTAGTTTCTCTTTTGATTGTTATTCTTCCTTTCATCATGAGTGAGTAGTCCTCTTGTGGGGTTAGTAGGGGGATTAGGGGTAGATTATGGATAATTAGGGTGAATTAAGGGGAAAGGGTGAATCTTTGTTGCTAGTCACATTGTGAGCACTCTATGTGTTTGTTGTTATGCTTGTATGAGTAGTAGTGGCCAATGCTCCTTGTGCATGTGTTCATGAATCCATTGTTTGCCTATGATGTGGGAATGTTGAGAATAATCGTAGTTGCGAGAGCACGGATTAGGGTCTAAGTTGCGAGAGCCCAGACCCACCTTGACATCAGTTTAAGTTGCGAAAGCCCGGACCGACTCTAGACACTAGGAGACATCCATACCCTTGATCACCCCAATTACCCTTCTACCTCTATGAACCCGACCTACCCCACTTCTTTCCATATTTGAGTCATCTCCTAGTTAGACGTCGTTTACTCTAGTTTTCTAGTTAGACCGATCATTAGCATTGTTTAGCATCATTAATCTAGTTCTTACTCCTCCTCCGTCCTAGTTTTCCATTTATCGCTTTCCTTGTGTTTGTTTGGTAATCTAGTCTAGTTTTAGGTACACCTAGTCTAAGCTTTGCCTAGCCGTCCTCGTGGATACGATCCCGACTTACCCTAGCTACCACTAGGTGTAATCGGTAGTTTATTGTTGGCTAGGGACGTGACAAATACCTACCATCAATAATTTAAACCGAACATGCTCTTTACTTAAAGGGGAAAAGATCAAAACGTCCTTACCTCTCGAGACGGTCAAACCAAGCTATAATTAATCCAAAAATTCTTTCTCCTCGAACCCACAAGCTACAAATAATATAAATTGGGTCAATAACTAATCTACTGATATATATAATTAACTGTGTCCATCTACCCTAACCAAATACTCATTTCGTCTAAAGACCCGAATGACTAAATTCCAACCCACAGTTCTATTCCTCACAACATTAACTCTGACGGACTAACAAACGTTACATAAATCATCAGCTAATACCACCTTCTTCAATTAACACCCTCTGACAACCCCACTTTCCAAATTATTTATATTCTCCCTGACATCCCACTTCTTCAACTATTACCTAAATAATCACAAATCAACAAGCACCTAACGCCCCCAAAGCTATTCACCATTAACATGAAGCACAACAAGCCTAAAATCGGGTCAACAACTTCGAGTCAATAACAACAACACAAAATCGAGTATTACTCCAATTGTTACCTTTTATTAATAGTCATCTCGTATTCGTTCATATTCATATTTATCAATCAATATAATCACTACTCCAACAATTGTTCTCAGGGCCCAAATCCCGATATTAACACAAACTCAGTATTCGACCCACGAATTATGAAACAACGAAGAAGGTAATTGGTTAAGAAACTTACAATAGATAAAGAATGATGTAAAAAAAACGTTGGTGAGGCAAGGATTAGGGTCGATACCGATGACGATCGATAGATTGAAGACAGAGAAGAAGAAGAGGAAGGCTGGAGTAGTGTGGTGCGGCAAGAGAAAGATGAATGAACGAAAGTAGGATGGATGAATGAATTGATGAATGAGGAGGTGGGTACGGGGTTTGTACAATTTTACATATATAGTTTTTTTTTTCTTTTTTTTTCTCTTTCCTTATTGTGTTTGACTCGAAATCGAATCCGATACAAGGTCGGTTTATAAAATAACATTAAAACCGATTTATTATAAGAAGGCCCAAGATACTTAAAATTTTATAGCAACATTAAAATGTTTTTTCCAACTTAAAAACCCGATTTAAATAAAAGTAGAAAAGTCAAGCTTTATAATTGACTCGGAAAATAACGGGGTGTTACAAAAATGCCCTAAGACACCATTTTGGAGATGATCTCCAAGTCAAAGATATCTTAGGGTAAGAAACCATGTGAGAAAAATGATTTCTTTGCTCATGCTAGAAACCAAATTTAAGAGATAAATGGTTTCTTTGGTCCATGAGAAAGACATCATTTGGGGAGATAAATGGTTTCTTATCTAAACTTAATAACCATGTAATGCACTTAAATGATTTCTTTGCTTACCCTTAATAAACCATGTAATACACTTAAATGGTTTCTTTGCAACCTTGATTTTTTTTTAAAAAATCTTTTAATATTCAATATAACCCAAATATTAAAATACAATGTGGAGTACTCATTTCCATATATCAATCAAAATAGACATGGATTTCCAAAAAAAACATCTCATATATATATATATATATATATATATATATATATAGAGAGAGAGAGAGAGAGAGAGAGAAGGGATCAAATAAGTTCACCATATGTAATTAAGTCTATATTAAAGTTACAGATGACATACGTTAAAGTTGCATTTTTTCAGAATTGATATGTAACTATAACATTCAGCTCTTTTATCACTTCAAATGATAAAGTGCAACTTTAACACTCATCTCGTGTAACTTTAAGCACCTTTTGTGTAACTTTAACACTGGAACTTATGAACTTATAAGAGTTGTTGGCCTTATGTGAACCTATCTATATATATATATATATATGAGGGGGGATCAAGGGAGTTACTAACTCTCCAACTCTCCCTTAGTGTTAATCCCCTCCATCCATTCATCCTAAGATGGATGGTGGATGGATGGGGTTCAATTATTAAACAAAAAAAAAAAAGGAGACAATCAACTGACATTGCAGCAGTGGAGAGAGGGGAACATCCCCTCACCCAAATCAATCCCTACATCACTTCCCTCATACACTTCCCAAACCCCACATTTTCAATTCATTTATCAACTCAATTTATCTCTTTCTAACAAAACCCCAACAAATAATCACCATTAATAACTCCGACCATACTCCGACCATACTCCGTCAACTACTCCGACCATACTCCGTCACCTACTCCGACCATACTGCGTTTTTAACCCAACATACTCCGTCAGTAACTTCGATCATCATACGAAGTTATGTTCATCTTCATCATTTTCGTGCTTCATCTTCATCTTCATTTTCGTGCTTCATCTTCATCTTCATGCTTCTTTTTATTTTTCATGTCTTTTTTTTTGGTATTTATAAAATTATTCATCTTCATTATCTAAAAAAAAAGAACAACTTCATCTTTAAGATGGAGTTTGAAGATGAAGTTGTTATTTTTTTGTGGGATGAATGGAGCTTGAAGATGAACAAGTCATTTAGTGCGTAATATTTTTGCAGAATTGCAAAGTTACACTCATTATGTTGTACAGTCACACCCATTATGTTGTACAGTCACACTCATTATGTTGTAGAATCACGGAGATATACACTCATTGTAGTCACATATTCAGTTGTATAGTCATACTCATTATGTTGTATAGTCACACTCGCTATGTTGTAGAATCACGCAGCTGTAGAATACCTTGAGATTAAGGTATCATTCGTTGAATCATCTTCATCTTCATGCTTGTTTTACTTTTCATACCTTTTTTTTGTATTTATAAAATTATTCATCTTCATTATCCAAAAAAAAAATGAAGATTAAATATGGATTAAAATGAAGGTTGAATATGAATGAATGAAGATTGAATATTTAATTAATGTTATAATTTAGTTGTATAGTCACAGAGATTATGTTGTATAGTCACACAGTTGAAGTTGTATAGTCATACTCGTTATGTTGTAGGATCACAGTCATTATGTTGTAGGATCACACCGTTTATGTTGTACGGTCACACAGTTAATGTTGTATAGTCACACTCATTATGTTGTACAATCACGCAGCTGTACACTCATTGTAGTCACATATTCAGTTGTATGTGTGATTTAGATTGATTGTGTGTTTTGTTGCAGCAAAATGATTGGTGGAAAGAGGAACGTTGGTAAAAGGGGCGGTGGGAAGAAGAAGGTCGTGGAAGATACAGCGATCGATCACGTAATTGGACAATGTATTGTTGCGAAGATTAAAATGAAGGTTGAATATTTAATGAATGTTTAGATAATTTGTTCTGAATCGTATGTATAATCATCTTTCTAATTATGAATGTGACTTTGCAAATGATGATTTAAGAATAATTCACTATATGGCTTTTATTTTCCATTTTACGGTTTCAGTTTTGTAGTCACACACTTTAGGTTGTACAGTCACACTCATTATATTGTATAGTCACACTTATTATATTGTAGAATCACACAAATTCTTACAGTGATTAGTGTATGTAATCATCTTTGCTAATGATGATTGAAGTATAAATAAGTACGAGTATAATTTAGTTGTATAGTCACAGAGATTATGTTGTAGAGTCACACAGTTAAAGTTGCACAATCACACTCATTATGTTGTACAATCATGCAGTTGTAGAGTCATTTTATTGTAGAATCACACAAATTCTTGCAGTGATTAGTGTATGTAATCATCTTTGCTAATGATGATTGAAGTATAAATAAGTACGAGTATAATTTAGTCGTATAGTCACAGAGATTATGTTGTATAGTCACACAGGTGGAAGGATAAGTGATTTTGCTATAGACCTCGCGTGATTAATTATGAAACCAGAAAATAGCGATGAAAATATATTTACATTGGACAAAGTCCATCCTTTACATATAGTACGTCAAACATAAAAACATTCTAACCCACCAAACATCATTTACACATAGTACGTTCATCCTAAAGCAAATATTTTATCTCACATAAACACACAAGAGCTTAACGATGGTCTCCCGTACGTGCGCAACAATACATTGTCCAATTACGTGGTCGGTCGTTGTATCTTCCACGACCTTCTTCTTCCCACCGCCCCTTTTACCAACATTCCTCTTTCCACCAACTATTTCGCTGCAACAAAACACACAATCAATCTAAATCACACAACACAACTGAATATATGACTACAATGACTCTACAACTGCATGATTGTACAGCATAATGAGTGTGACTGTACAACTTTAACTGTGTGACTCTACAACATAATCTCTGTGACTATACAACTAAATTATACTTGTACTTATTTATACTTCAATCATTATTAGCAAAGATGATTACATACACTAATCACTGTAAGAATTTGTGTGATTCTACAATATAATGAGTGTGACTATACAATATAATGAGTGTGACTGTACAACCTAAAGTGCGTGACTACAAAACTGAAACCGTATAATGAAAAATAAAAGTCATACAGTCAATTATTCTTCAATCATCATTATCAAAGTCACATTCATAATTAGAAAGATATTATACATACGAATCAGAGCAAATTAGTTAAACATTCATTAAATATTCAACTTTCTTTCATCCATATTCAACCTTCATTTTTTTTGTGAATAATGAAGATAAATAATATTATAAATACCAAAAAAAATAAGGAATGAAAAATAAAACAAGCATGAGGATGAAGATGATTAATTATTTTAAAGATGTTCTAAAAAGATAAAAACAAATACCTGAAAATCATCGAGGTTCGGAAGTAGGGATTTGACGAACATGGAAACTTGAACGTAGATAAAAAAAATACCTGAAAAAAGTCACACAATTTAAGTTGTATAGTCACACACTTTAAGTTGTACAGTCACACTCAGTATGTTACATAGTCACACTCATTATGTTGTAGAATCACGCAGCTCTCGAATACTTTAGGATTAGGGTATCATGCGTTTAACCATCTTCATTTTCATGCTTGTTTTATTTTTCATACCTTTTTTTTGTATTTATAAAATTATTCATCTTCACTATCCAAAAAAAAATGAAAGTTGAATATATATGGATGAATGAACGACTATGACTTTAAAAAAATGAAAATATCTAAACATTCTTTAAATATTCAACATCCATTCATCCATATTCAACCTTCATTTTTTTTGGATAATGAAGATGAATAATTTTATAAATACAAAAAAAAGTATGAAAAATAAAACAAGCATGAAGATGAAGATGATTCAACGAATGATACCTTAATCCCAAGGTATTCTACAGCTGCGTGATTCTACAACATAGCGAGTGTGACTATATAGCATAATGAGTATGACTATACAACTAAATATGTGACTACAATGAGTGTACATCTGCGTGATTCTACAACATAATGAGTGTGACTGTACAGCATAATGAGTGTGACTTTGCAATTCTGCAAAAACATTACGCACTAAATGACTTGTTCATCTTCATCTTCATCTTCAAGCTTCATTCATCCCACAAAAAAAGAACAACTTCATCTTCAAACTTCATCTTAAAGATGAAGTTGTTCTTTTTTTTTTAGATAATGAAGATGAATAATTTTATAAATACAAAAAAAAAGATATGAAAAATAAAAAGAAGTTTGAAGAAGATGAAGATGATCGAAGATGAAGAAGAAGCTAAAAAAATGAAGATGATCAAAGTTTATGCATAAACATACCTTTGTATAATTATCCGTCATGTTGTGTTAAAAAGAAGCATGATGATGAAGATGAAGATGAAGATGATGAAGAAAAATGAGCATGAAGATGAAGATGAAGATGAAGATGATGAAGATGAACATATCTTCGTATGATGATCGAAGTTACTACGGAGTATGTTGGATTGACGGAATATGGTCGGAGTAGTTGACGGAGTATGGTCGGAGTTATACGAATGAATGGACCTTGAAGATGGTGATGCTTTTTTTTTTTTTGATAGATGAAGAGGAAGATGAAGATGTGAGAGTATCAAGTGGTAAGAAGTGAGTGGTAAGAAGTGAGAATTTGATTGAGGGAAGGGTTGCTTTTTGCTTTTCTCTTATTTTTTTAACATCATTCATCTAAGCCATCCATCCAACCCAAATCAAGGGCTATAAACCCAACTTCCCAACTTCCCACTTTTACCCAAACTCCCTTGATCCCTTTTCTCTCTCTCTGTATATATATATATATATATATATATATATATATATATATATATATATATATATATATATATATATATATATAGAGAGAGAGAGAGAGAGAGAGAGAGAGAGAGAGAGAGAGAGAGAGAGAGAGAGAGAGAGAGAGAGAGAGAGAGAGAGAGAGAGAGAGAGAGAGAGAGAGAGAGAGAGAGAGAGAGAGAGAGAGAGAGAGAGAGAGAGAGAGAGAGAAGGGATCAAGGGAGTTTGGGTCAAAGTGGGAAGTTGGGAAGTTGGGTTTATAGCCCTTGATTTGGGTTGGATGGATGGCTTAGATGAATGATGTTAAAAAAATAAGAGAAAAGCAAAAAGCAACCCTTCCCTCAATCAAATTCTCACTTCTTACCACTCACTCATTACCACTTGATACTCTCACATCTTCATCTTCCTCTTCATCTATCAAAAAAAAAAACATCACCATCTTCAAGGTCCATTCATTCGTATAACTCCGACCATACTCCGTCAACTACTCCGACCATATTCCGTCAACCCAACATACTCCGTAGTAACTTCGATCATCATACGAAGATATGTTCATCTTCATCATCTTCATCTTCATCTTCATCTTCATGCTCATTTTTCTTCATCATCTTCATCTTCATCTTCATCTTCATCATCATGCTTCTTTTTAACACAACATGACGGATAATTATACAAAGGTATGTTTATGCATAAACTTTGATCATCTTCATTTTTTTAGCTTCTTCTTCATCTTCGATCATCTTCATCTTCTTCAAACTTCCTTTTATTTTTCATATCTCTTTTTTTTTGGTATTTATAAAATTATTCATCTTCATTATCTAAAAAAAAGAACAACTTCATCTTTAAGATGAAGTTTGAAGATGAAGTTGTTCTTTTTTTGTGGGATGAATGAAGCTTGAATATGAAGATGAAGATGAACAAGTCATTTAGTGCGTAATGTTTTTGCAGAATTGCAAAGTCACACTCATTATGCTGTACAGTCACACTCATTATGTTGTAGAATCACGCAGATGTACACTCATTGTAGTCACATATTTAGTTGTATAGTCATACTCATTATGCTATATAGTCACACTCGCTATGTTGTAGAATCACGCAGCTGTAGAATACCTTGGGATTAAGGTATCATTCGTTGAATCATCTTCATCTTCATGCTTGTTTTATTTTTCATACTTTTTTTTGTATTTATAAAATTATTCATCTTCATTATCCAAAAAAAATGAAGGTTGAATATGGATGAATGGATGTTGAATATTTAAAGAATGTTTAGATATTTTCATTCTTTTAAAGTCATAGTCGTTCATTCATCCATATATATTCAACTTTCATTTTTTTTGGATAGTGAAGATGAATAATTTTATAAATACAAAAAAAAGGTATGAAAAATAAAACAAGCATGAAAATGAAGATGGTTAAACGCATGATACCCTAATCCTAAAGTATTCGAGAGCTGCGTGATTCTACAACATAAATTTGCATAAAGCCAGTGAAAATTCGCATAAACAGTTCAAGATCTTGATTTATGACCTAATTTTTCATATTGACATCGTTGTCTTCTTCTCATCATTGTCCTGAATTATAACCAAAATAAGATCAATAGTGCTGATACTATATTAATGTCACGGGTAAAACAAACTCAAATTATGCTGATACATTATTCATACGAATTAGGGATTTAGGGTAAGATCAATTGGAGATCGATATATAAATAAATAAACACTTACAATTTGAAGGACCGAGGTGTGAGACCGGGTTGAGGGGGGTTGAACGACGGTAGTTGATGGACGATGGGCGATGGGTGGAGGCTCTGAGGCAGGATGAATACGAGTAGTGAGGCCGAGTTGAGGCCAGGAATCCCAGGATGGAAAGCTTGAGTTCTAAATGAAATGAAGTTTGTGTATAATACAGAGTATTTTTTGAGGAATTATTATCTCTTTTTTATGTTTATTTAAGAAACCATTTCCTGATTCAATGGTTTCCTTGCAATTAAGTCATTTCTCATTTCTCCGTATCTCTCTTCTTTTTTTTTTAAAGATTTATTTTATCAAGAAACCATTTTTATTTTCACATGGTTGCTTATGTGTGGTTCCTTTTCTAATGAAATCATTTTTTGAAAAATGGTGTCTTTGAAGTTAGATTAGATAGGAATAGAAATCATTTTTTTTAAAAAGGGTGTCTTTGTTATTAGCTAAGAGACCACTTATTTGGTACAATTGATTTCTTTAACCAAAGAGACCATTGATTATATTTAAATGATTTCTTAGTAATGATTTCTTTTAAGCTAATTCTAGTAGTGCAAGAGAGAACAAGACGTCGCAAGCAGTCGACAAGTACGACAAATCGTGTCACCTACTCAGAAGATCCAAGACAATGCAAATTCAAACCTTCAAGGAAGATTCAAGTCATCGCGACCCTCTCAAGAACATCAAGCAACACCGCGCGCGAAGCAGTACAAGATGGCTACGCACGCGTCTCTCACGTACACATGTTGTACACATACTTTTTACAAATATTAATAAAATTTATTTGTTTCCTTGTTTTGTATTTTAGTTATCTGCGATACAAAATTTTTCGTTACATTAATGATTCCGTTTGGTAAGTGGCCTATATTGGTCAAATATCAGCATATTTGACTACTAGTTCAAAACCCGTGCCTACGCACGGTTTTTTAATTATTGTTTGTTTATAAAAGAGTTTAGTCACTTGATAAAATTATATTCTCTTCGTTTAAGCCCGATAAAATTATATTCCCTTCGTCTAAGTCAATAGTTTACGCTTTTATTTTTTAGTGATTCCGTCAATAGTTTACCTCTCTGTTTTTAATGTAAATTTTACTCATTATTTTTTTGAACACCATTATCTTTTGTTTTAAAACATAATAAAAGCAAATTTTTTATCTTACTTTCTTATCTTTCTGTATAAATAAAATTTTACATTATATTATGATAGGGTATAAAATTGATAATATGTTCACTCATATTATAGATAAAATTAAATATATTGTTAACACTTTTATCTACTTCATATTTGTCATCCATAAAATAATTCACTATAAGAAGTATATGAGTATATCTGACAGATGATCAAATCTCGTCTACTTAGGACACATAATAGAGTCAGAATATAAGTATGAAAAAATATTGGATACCTTACTTTTTACCTGTTTTAGGTTAGAAAAAATATTTTCAATTTTAGATCGTATTCAACATTAATATTCTTATCATATACGGAGTACTACATATATTAATTATCTACTTGAAAATATTACACGAAACTTTGTAGATTTAGCGTTTAGTATAGTATTTCCGAGAATTAATTTATTTCTAAATTAGTTAGATGATTTTTAGATTAGAAAATATATAGTCATGTCAAATTTCACCTCGACTCGTAAACATGTCTCATCTTTAAGTCAAGACCCTAAAATTTTGACCCACGAACCATTTGACTCAAACTTCAAATGATCCATTAATCTTGTATCAAAATCTGGGTTGACCCGCTGGTCGATGTTGTGTCATTAAAAAGTAATTAAAATAATTATTAAATTTCGTATTGTAAATTACTAAAAAAAAAATTAAAAAAAATATATAAAATTTTTATACTCCCTCTGGTTTTAATGTTTGTCCTTTTTCAATACTCCATAATACTCCATCCATAGATATTCATCAAATGATGCAAACATTAAAAACCATATTGTAATACCATTTAATGATAAGATAACAAAATAATATTGTATAGTTTTTACAATTTTTTTATTGTAGATACTGAAAGTATTTTAATTTAAATACATTCACGACATTACATATGATTAATACGGAGTATTAAACAAATAATTGACCTTTTAATTGGAAAAAACCAAGCGTCTAAAATTATATATGGCCTAGTATAACTTTTGATATGTTATTTGATTATTATTATTATTATTATTTCTAAAAATAGGAATATAGGACTAAAATTATCCTGTAATTATTGGGCCATATTTTAAATAAATTTGTGAAAAGACTTTCTTATTGTGATTCATTTAATTGGGCCTTATTAATTCCTTAAAAGTTGAAATGAAATTGATTGATTAGAAAGTCCAATTTCCTCAATTAAGAAAAGCGTTTAGACGGAAAAACTGAAATGACCTTGTTGTCCTTTGGTTTTTGTTTTAGTGAATAGGGGATGTGGAATTTGAGAGATTTAGCATGTTTGACTGACGTATGTTATTTGAAGTGTTTGATTAATAGCATACAAGTGTAGACTCATGCAATTACATGGTTTTTTAAGGAATACTCCGTATATAATATATAAATAAATATAAAATTGAAGTAATTTTATCAAAAAAAAAAAAAAAATCTTAGATTATGTTATTAATATTATTAATAAGTGAGTACTTAAAAGAAGGAAAAACGAAATGAAATTTTTAAAGTTGAAATTAAAAATTGACATTTATATTTAGTATAATTAATTGTCTCTTTTAATCAAAGTTGATAAAAAAATATGTATAAAAACTTGTGAATATTTTTGGTTATGTTTTCCAATTTTTTATTTATCATAAATAGTTTTATTTATTTGAATTTCATAATTATATGAAATTAATTGTTATTTGTTCATTTAATTAGTGTTTTCTTAATTATAATAATGAGATTTTGGAGGAAAAATTTGGCTAGAGAGTTGATCTCTTATTGGAAAGGGGATTGAAAGAGTAGATTGAGGCCTAATTAATATGTATGCTGTTTTGCAGTAGTATTAGAAGAAAAAAAATTTGTCCCTTTTACCCCTTTACAAGAAATACTAAACTATAGTTTCTCTTATTTTCTTATAATTTGTCCTCACTTGTCTATCTATAAAAAAAATCAAATAATCTACTAATCTAAATTAGTAATTACAAGACACCTCTAAAACAATTACTAGTCAAACATGTTAATTCAATCTACTAGTCAAATCTGTATTATTTTCTAAATCTGATTTTGTCAATATTAATCTGTTGTTTATCAAACCGGACCAATACCCGTTTTGATCCGTCTCATTTGTTCATTTACTTTTTAATATTTCTTGTGAAGAATATTTCAATCAAAATTAAACAAATGAATAAAAGAGGAATAATTTTTTCATATGAGTTTTGTATGATCTACAAATATTGTACAGTATTTTTTTTATCACCGCAACAATTTTAAAATAGTTTACAGAATTAATCATCATAAGATGTAATTAATCAATCATCAATAATACTACCATTTAGATGCTTGAGGCTGTCATAATGGCTTGATTACTCGGAATTGTGCTCCTTGTAATCACCTTGGCACATAAATTGGTCTCAAATTTGGCCCGACTTCTAAGAAACTTGGTGACGATTTTACACGACGGTTCCTTAACCAGTTTATCCCAACCCTCGTCCGTCGCAACTTTGTCACCCACATTCCTAAACACCTCAGTCGCATCAACTCGATTCAACTCCCACCCTTTCACCTCCCTGAGCACGTGTATTTTCTCCAACTGCCGGTCCGCCAACACGCACGTGTTCTCCTTAATCTCACCAATCCCATCTCGTAAGTCCTCGACTCGACCTGACCGAAAATACTTGTCCAACTCAGGAACACCTATCGCTCGATAGATCCCTCGGGTATACTCACTATTACCCGAGTCAAACTCAAACATTTCCTTGACCTCCTGAACCAGACCCGACTCGACCATTATATCAACCCTATGTGACACGAAATCATGTAACACAGGACCAGACACGTCGACCCAGAGAAAACAACAGTCGTACTTGGAAGTGAATAGGAGATTCGGGTCGGTGACTAGGGATTCGATGTACGTGTTGGATCCGCCAACAATGATAGGGAGTTTGTCCCTTTTGAGAATCGATTGGACGGCGTGTGTGGCCATGAGACAGAAATCGGTCGTGGTGAAATCGGTAGTGTGAGAATGTAGGATGGATAGTAAGTGGTGAGGGATACCACATTGGTCTTGCTTGGTCACTTTGTTAGTGGTTATGTCTAGGCCTTTGTAGGCTTGGATCTTGTCTGAGTTGATGATCTCGGCCGGGAAGCGGGTGGCTAGGTCGATTGATAGACGGGATTTGCCTGTTCCAGTTGCGCCCATTATGAACACCACCTTGTCTCTTGGCTTGTTATTATTAATCCGCCAAGGGTTCGGGTTCGCCTTCACCACGGGGTCAATGTTGTTGGTCAAGTATAATGATGGTAGTGGAGATGGAAGTTTCAGTAATTGGTCTGCTTGTTTCAGCATTTGCATTGGATTTCTCATGCCTATAAATAAACAATTAAAGTTAAACAAAATCAAATAAATACATCCATACTTTCACTCTCAACTCCCAGGTAGTAATACCTCGGGCTCCGACCTTTGTTTTCCTACTCCGTATTATATTATTTGTGACAAATATTTTAATTGAAGGATTCGAATGATCGAGATGAAAAGATTAATAATTTTCTTAATTAAACTGAACTGAAAAGAAGTTAGAAAATAATGTACCTATGTTATATAATTATATATGCCTTCTCTAATGTTATTTTTTCTTATTGATTACTCTACTCGTGTACTGTAACCTTATTGGTTTCGAGTTCTTCTATGTTTTTTTTCTTTAAAAACAAATGTGAGGTTACGTACACATATCGGTATCTATACATATTAAAAAGAAATTTTGTCAAAAAATACTCCATATATATGAGAGCTCGTTTGGGATGGGGTAATGATTCCAAACAAAAGTTAAATAGTTATCCTTTTTTATTGTCTTTTTTTTTTTTGGATGTATTTAAGAGGAAAAAAATAATAATGGGATGCTATAGAAAATAAAACACTTCCTCCGATTTTTATTTATTACTTGGTACCATTATTTCATGAATATATGTGAGAAATATTTTATTGAAGTGAAAGAAGAAATAAAAATTGGAGGGGATATGTTTCTTAGTCATATAGTCGATCATTTTTTTTGTCCATGGAAGAGCACACTTAATTAGTCGCATTACAATATAGAAGAATGAAATTCGAACCAGAGAGCTATTGTCCCAGAGCAACTAGTCTTAATCACTTGCCTAAAACATCTTCCGTAGTGTTAGAGAGGAGACAATTTTAGAATCGATAAATTAAGAGAAATGGATGATAAAATCGGGATGAAGGGAGTACGACATGTACGTGCATATATGATACAGTATATTGATTTATGTACGTAAAGAACTCACCGTTTTTGGAGTGATGTGAAATCTTCAACTGTAGCAAAGGAAGGTAGGCTCTATATATATATATATGTAATAGAAACGGTGGTAGTACAAAATATATATGTGTAATTATAATAATTAGTGTGGAAGTAGGTTTGTTTGGATATGTTTTGAGTAATAATGAGTATGCATGGTTAAGCTTTTCATTCATGGGTTGTATATATACACCATGAAATTTAAGGAGAAGAAGGGAACACGAAACTTTGTTGAAACACAGCTCATACTTACTCAAATGCCGGTGATCATTCGGATAAAACAACAACAACAAATGCAAACTTAATAATAATAATAACAATAATAATAATAATAATAATAAGGGCGTGATTTTTGTGTTGATCTGATTAGCTCCTCGCCCTTGACTCAGTCTGGCCTTACCGCTTTTGAGCCTGAACGGGTCGTTGCTGATGTTGCTTGTCGTAAGTGTGTCAAGTATCAGGCACGCTGCACGGCGATTGGGTATGGTTTCTTACCTTTCTCCTTCTCCTCTCTCGGCGAGCTCGACATGGATGCTGTTTCTCTGCTCCAGCGGATTCGGAAATTCGCTTTATCACAAAATTTTGGAGCGCGTGCCGCAGTTCATATTTTCATTAGAATTAGCTTTGCAATTGCTAAGGAATTGGGGCTCAGATAGTATCTCGGCTTCCCTCTAACTTCTTATAATTTGTTCTGGTGTTTAATACAAGTTCCATTTTTTTTTTTTAAAAAAATAAAAAATAATAATAATAATAGCTAAACATCGTCCTCATTTCCCCTTCTCCATTTCTTATCCATGTACTGTGATCTACTCTCATAAGACTATATACTCCGTACTTTTTCAGTTCATGTCCAAATTTCATGTACTCTTTTTTTTATTATTCAAATTCAAGTTTCTCATTTCCATTTCGGGATATTTTTAAGACATGCGGAGTACTACAGTACTACGTATGTATCTTCATTGAATTTGTGTATTTACTCCAAATGTCATTGTTATTATCGGCCACAAACATTTACTTATATTAATATAATATAACGTTATTGTGAGACTTCTCAAATGAAAGGCGGTTCTCATTTAGTGTTTTTATTTTAGATTTATTTTTTAATTGTTATAGGTGTGTTTTGTTGATGTCTCGCGTGTGTGAGACGATCTCGTAAAAGAGGTACTAAAAAAAATTCATAAAAATTCGTGAAATAATGGAAGGGATCAAGGGAATAAAGGTATCCAAGTGCTTAAAAAATGTGTCCTCTCCTCATCATTGTGAGTCTCTCTCGATCTGCGTCCACTTAGCGTGGACTTTTGTTATAGTGCACGGTGGTCAACTCTTTCTTTTCAATAAAGCATTTTTGTGACGTATATATCCATTATATGTTTAATTACTATCATTTACGGATACATAATTAAATAAAATAATTAAGAATATGTGCGTGTAGCAAATGTTTATCTATCTATATGGGTGAGATATTTGATCCGTCCCAGATATTGCAAGAAGATATTATTATTACTCCGTATTAAATTACAAATGACACGCTTCGGATTAGTAGCATTTATAATAATAATACTATTACGGAGTATTATTTTACTTTCATTGTTATAGTAGATCATTGTTATTATCGTTATCGTTATTATTTTTGAAGATTATTAACCATTAGTGGTTATTACTTAGTACTTCCTCCATCTTCTTCAATATGGAATAGTTATTTTTTTTTTTTTTGGTGCATGCATGTATTATTCAATAATCATTTATTTCTTTTGTACTATTGTGCAAATGATGAATGAATAATTCACCTGTTGTTCTTCCCTTGAACCTTGAACCTTGATCCAAAAACAATACTCCATTTGAGTAAGACAGCGAGTATATACTTTCCACTGTACGGTTCAATCAAATACAAGCCATACATTACCTTACAAAAGTACGCTTAATTATATTCGAAGGATTATTTCTAATATTAAGGAACTTATATGAAGAGGTGTAGGTGTATTAAAATATTGTAAATGGGCCCATAAGGGTGTTGCCTAGTGGTTAAAACTTGTGATCTTCGGCTCAAGGGTCTAAGGTTCAAGCTCCTGCAAACACCCGAGGTTTACCCAATACGCACCAAAAAGGTAGCGACTGCGGGTTCCATCGTTCATCAAAAAAATATTGCAAATGGGATTGTAGTCTAATTAATTTAATATTAGGGTCAATGAGTTGATCATAGGTATACAAATACAATACACCCACTTACCAATAACTTAATGCATGTAGACGTCAACAATTGGTTTAAATAAGTTCTGGCGGTTGAAACTATAAGAATTAATACATCACAAATCATAAAATAAGACGACGTAACATGTGAGACGATTCAGTTTTATATTTCTTCCCATTTAATCCAAACTTTACGTACGTATGACTCATTTTTTTCCTAACAAAAAGTTGACCCATGTAAAACTTAGATTTGACGAGAATAAGTACTTAAATAAACAATAAATTTATTATTAGTAAATAAATACTCCGTATATTTATTGTACAAAATATTTATTTCACGGTGGAGGATCATTTTACCCGAAAAATAACCGTAAGACAAATATTTTAGCTAATTCAAATTGTTCAAAGTAGCTAGGAATTTATTTGTTGATGAATTAAAGCGTTTTGTGTGGTAATTAATCCTGAATATCGAAGATGTCTTGATCCAATGGTTAAGACTTAAGATTAGCTGTTCTGGGACAATAGGTCTCAGATTCGAATCTCGCTCCCCTTACATTATAATGTAACTAAATATGCTATTCGTTGAACCAAAAAAAGATGTACAATTGTTCTTAGAAAGCAATAGGAAGTTGCTAAGTAAAATTGTGAGTGTCTTTTCATTGGTTTTGATTTTATGTAAACAGTAGACAGTACAGAGGAGACCGAAAGAGACGGGCTACCAAGGTGGTATTACAACAGTGGATTTGACATGCACACGTACACATCCAAATGGAGAGCTAGTAGTACAATAGTACGCCCAAATCTGTAAGGAAAATTATGGTTTGTAACACAAATATCCGTTATAAAAGATCAAATAATATTTACTTGGATAGATAAAGATATATCAATTTGCTACTCTGTATTTTCAAGGTTTATTTTTCTAATCAAGTGATATTATTTGTACCGTCATCGATTTGTGACGGGTATATTCGTCTCAACGAAGACTTACTCCATCTTTATTAGGAGTATTATTTGTACTTGTATTATTCCTCCGTTTTTCTATGTTCTACCTATTTGATTAAAATATACGGAGTATCACCTAAATGAATATATAATGGGTAGATCATTAAAAGACGGAGGAGGTATTATTATTTTTTGGGAAAAGTCTCATGGTACCCCCGAACTATGTCACATTACACATGGTACACCCGCTTTTAAGTTTGTTCCCATGGTAACCTTGAGTTTTGTAGTTTAGTTCCCAATTTGCCCACATCCCATTTTCTGTCATCACGCCGTTGAATTATGCTTAAGAGCTGCATCATTAAGTGCTAATTAATTTTGGAAGGGAAAATTAATTACATCCCTCAATGACTACTTTTCAGAATCCTTAGCATAAAGAGAGGCATTCCCATGGTACCCCTAAAGTTTGATGGTTGTTCCCATGGTACCCCTAAGGTTAAATTTTTATTCACATGGTACCCCTGAAAGCACAGGGGCGATTCTTTGAAGCAAAGTAACGGCTAGATTATTGAACTAGCCTTACACAAATGTTTATAAATGCACACCCCCTTTCTATTTTGATAGAATATGAACAGAAAAATCCACACAAATCAAACTTCCAACAATGTCGGTTTCACATTCAAGTTCAACTCTAAGAGAAGTTCAAGTGGAAAACAAAACATGCGTAAGATGCAATATAAGAGCAAATATTCGAGCATCCGGATCAACTGCAGCAAATCCATTTAAGCTATACTATAAGTGTGATGAATGTGGATGGTTTCAATGGTGCAAAGAAAGAACGGAAGAAGTTACAAATATCAACACAATGGATGTAGTTGATCAAGTGTCCATTCAACAAGATTTGAAGAAAAAGATGAAGAAACAAATGGAAATAATTTGTGACATCAATAGAAAGATTGATTCTATATCGAAGTTGCTAAATCTAAGCATCATAATTGGTTCGGTCATGTACTTTAGTCTACTTTATGTTGTTATGAACAAAATGTATGGAAAACAAGTCTAATGCAATGAAATAAGATTACTACTAATATATTCCCACCATCACATTGATATGTTCGTTAAACAAACGAACTAAAAAGGGAACAACATCGGCGGAATAATTGTTTGTGTGATATGCAAATAACCAAAAGAGAGTTTACGTACCAAATTACCCAAAATATAGGAGCAACACTTGTGCAAAATATACGTACCACATACGAGATTATTCATATTCTAAGACCAAGTATGGTGGATTGGTGATATAATAAGAGCTAGACCTGTGTGATAACTCGTGATTTTACCTATTTTTGTCCCACATTTCGATCTTATTTAGTCGATTTTATAAGTCGAATTGTTAATATTGACCCGTTTTATGTTTATTTAGATTATTAATCGAGTCTAGCTTAGTTATTGTTATTTTATTATATTTCTCGAGAATTGGGTACTGTGCTTCGATATTTGATGTTATAGGTACCGAGAAGAGTGAACGAGTCAATCGAGACGATAAAAGACGGGTCAAGACTCGAAGAGAAGGAGTCGCGGTCAAGTTGACCTTGACCCAAATGGCCAAACCCATGTTCAATTTGGAAGCTGTAACTTTGTTCACCTTCAATCATTCATCATCTCCATCATCTTCATCCCTCCATCTCAATTCGATTTCTAATTCAATCAACTCCACAATCAATCATCTCCAATCACTATCTCCATTAATCTTCAATCACCTCCAATTCAACATCACTCACCAATCAAATCTTCATTTCAATTAAACACCTTCTGCCCGGATTTCGAGCTCCGACCACCATGGCCACCGGCAGCCACCGCGCACCACCGTTATCCACCATGACTGCCGCCCCTGCTCTGCCCGTTTCTCCGGCCAGATCCCGGCTCCGCATCACCACCTGGTTCCGCCTCCTTCCTCTCCGTCGCGCGCGTCATCTCCGCGCCTGTCACCAACCACACCACCATATCCCGCCGTTCGTCCTCCATCTCAGGCGAGCAACCACCGGCGCGCCACCTCCGGCAGCCACAGCCGCGCGCCTCCGTCCCCATCTCCCTTCACTTCTCCACCCCTCTCTGCTCCGCCCACCTTCGTGCAGCTTCTCCGGCGAAGCAGTCCGCCACGCGCCACCAGTCGCCCAGCTCCGTCGACGGTTGACCTCCGGCGAGCAGCGCACCTCCGTCTCTCAATCGATTGATTCAATTTTGTCTGATGGGTTTGGGGATTTTAATTTCAAAATCATAAGACCATTTAACCCTTGCTTTTACTCTTCTTATTTTATTTAAATGAAGGGTAGTTGGGTCATTCTATTCTTAGGTTGGGGTTTTACAAAAGCCCTCATTTTCTCATTTGGAAAAAGAGGCTGTAAGTTAGAGTTGAGAAAATAGAGTAGAGGGTTTAGTGAAGTAGTAGTAAAAACGCAGCCCACATCTTCCATTTTCCTCTTTTTAATTTTAATTAGTTTCTTTTAATTAATTTTAGTATAATAGTTCTTCCTCAAATTCAAGCTTTCAATTAATTTCATCCTTCTTTTGGTATAATTCTTATCTCTTCTCTTTTATTATTTTTATTTATATGTAATTTTATGTTTGTGATATATTTAGTTAGTAATTAGATTAAAGTTACAATTTTATCATTAATTGTGTTTTGTAATGTTATTTTATAATTGTCTTGTTTGTTTGTATATAGTTTATGTTAGGATTAATTAAAGTTTCCTCCTTTTTTATTTCTTTATGCTTAGTATTAGGCTTGGAGTAATTAGTATTAGTATTTTTATTAGTATAATTATGCTTAGTGAGTAATCTTTTACTAGGGGACGATTAATCCCCGACATGCCTTGATTATGATATTGGGTCCATTTTAATGAGTTATCGGATGTCGAGTTGGGGATTGTCAAGGGGTTAGGATTCAATTAGTCTTTTGGGTTGGTTATGGTTCCTTGACCATTGTCCATCGGTGGGAGCCGATTAGGTTTAGGAAAACCGATTACCCATTTGACTAACCTCACCGATTTGGGTTGAACATGGGAGTGAGAACCCAATGTTAGTGCCCTTGACTTTCGTTCGGAACTCTTACCTCGGGAGGGGAAGAGGGACGGACGGGAATATAGCGTAGACTTAGTGACTTAGGCTCTTAGCGGGATACCACGAGAGTGGATTTCGGTGTGGACCTAAGATACCAATTACGAGCCCGGGAGGGAAGTACTTGGGATTACTATTTATCCATTCACGAACCCGGGAGGGAGGTGTTTGGACCTTTAGAGGCGTTTTCTCCCTAATTCACTATTCGATGACTTGTTAACGGGATTTCAATGACGTGATTGAGGTGTGTCGGTGGAGGAAATCGGACCCTAGGTTTTTCTCCATTTGATTGATTTACTCGCTTAGTTTTATTATTTGTTTGCTTGTGTTTTTAGTAGTTAGTCTTATTAGTTTAATCTCACTCTTTTATTGATCCGCGTAGCTAATTTGTAATCTGAGACCGTACTAGTATTCATTCCCGATCTCTCTGTGGATTCGACCCGACTTACTCTTACTATTTTAGTTTAGGTTAGTTGGTTTGTTTGATGGTAGGATTGGCGACAAATCCCGGCTATCACTGTGCAAAATATATACCCCTAGCTAAACCATACACAAATGATAAACAGGTCTTCTCCTTCCTTTCCTTAGCTTGACTCTGAAATTGAAAGAAGATACGAAACTAACGATATTCTGCCCATATAACATTCAACCGTAAATAACATGACAAATTTAACATTCAAAATTAGAAGGTACTTGCCTAAGTGTTGGTTGTTGAGGCTCCATCAGCCCTTGTGTTGCTCGTTGATGCTTCATCAGTTCTTGCCTTCTTATTATGACCACCACCTCGAGAAGCTTGTCTTTCCCTTGCAGTTGGCCCACCTTTGCAGCTCCTTGAATTATGTCCAACCGTCTTGCATATCGAGCATGTCACGAAAGTTGTTCTCTTTCCCTTCTTAGGCTCATTCGCTTTCCTTTTTCTTTGTTGAGTCAGTCTCCCTATGCTTCTCTCTGGTATAGGTGGTAAGACTTTCCGTCATATTGAAATTCAATCCATATTTTAGCTAACATTCTGGATGTACACAAACATCAACAATAAATGAGAATTCAGTGAACACAACGATAATAAGAACATAACACATTGAAATATAACACAATTGAAATGTATAACACAACAGAAATATTCAATAGTCTGATGCATATAGGAAAATTGACAATTAAACAAAGTACGGAGTATTTAAATGCAAACCAAGAAAATTTCAGAAACATTCGTGATTGAACATAAACCCTAATTTTGTATAGAACAGAGTATCTTATCCAGTTTCGCAAAAAGTGTTTGTTTTGCTTCTTCCATCAATGAATCGTCCATTTGATCTCAACTCTACTCTATACCTCAACTTCTCACAAAGTATAATATCCAGTTTAACCCCCCATTTTAATGAACAATATTAGATTAACATTCAATCTAGTTTCACCAGAACATAGCATTAGATTGAGAATTGAAATTTTTTACTCATACAGAACCCTAATTGAAACATATAATCTGAAACCCTAATTTAATCAGAATTCGAAATCAAAATTTATAGACTAAACCTAAAAGATGTATGGATATAAACCATAGTACAATCACCTAATAACATAGAAGAAGATGTACGAAGCTTTAATCACAGAAATGCAAAAAAAAAAGTTAGTAGTATTTACCTTGCTTATTGGAAGAAACGATTTTAATCACTTGGGATAGAACTTGCTTATTGGATTAGGTTGATAATGTTGAAGGATGATCGAGCTAGGTTATGGAGATGAAGTTTGATTTTGCCATTTTTTTTGTAAACTGAAGAAGATGAAAGATCACTACAAAAATCAAGCCGGAATTGCGTCGGACAAATCCGACGCAAATTGAAGATTGCGTCGGATTAACCGACGCAAACGGCCGCCATTATAATTTGGCGCAATTTTTTTTTTGCATCGGCTAATCCGACGCATATGATTTGCGTCGGCTAATCCGATACGAAGACATGGAGGTCAACGCCCCTGTCAATGGGCTTTGCGTGGGATTAGCCGACGCAAAGTCAACAGAATGTTTGACTTTGCGTCGGCTAATCCCACGCAAAGTCCCTCAGTCAAATCTCAGTCAATGGGTTTGCGTGGGATTAGCCGACGCAAAGTCAAACATTCTGCTGACTTTGCGTCGGCTAATCCCACGCAAAGTCCCTCAGTCAAATCTCAGTCAATGGATTTGCGTGGGATTAGCCGACACAAAGTCAAATATTCTGTTGACTTTGCGTCGGCTAATCCCACGCAAACCCATTGACTGAGAATTGACTGAGGGACTTTGCGTGGGATTAGCCGACGCAAAGTCAACAGAATGTTTGACTTTGCGTCGGCTAATCTCACGCAAAGCCTATTAACAAAAAAATCGTTTCTTTATTTTCAGCTCCCCATATGCGCGAAATAAAAGAATCTGCAATTAAACAACCCACTCCTACAACAAACCACAACAGCAGCACATCCCAAACAAAAATTCATCAATAACTCCAATCAAAGCTCTTGTACATATCTTCTTCACAAAACTCCACAAAACGAAACAAACATAAACCAGTGTACTGTTATAGAAAATGAAAATATATTACAAAGACAACCAGCGCTAGGTTCAGAATTCTATCTAGGAGTTGGTAAAATATATATACACAATGCAACCAAAGTCTAAACAAGTAACATAAGAGAGCGGAACTACCTACGAAAGGGACTCAATGTGCTCCGACCCATGGGGATGACCATCGTTGTTGTCGTCATCGTCGCGCCTACTCATGCGTGGTCCTCCACTGCATCCCTCGGTCTCCATGGCGAACCGTTCCCTCATGAACTGAATAAACTGGTCCTGCTCTTCGCACCTCTTCTCCAATGTCTTCAGGCGCTCTTCTTGTCTTTGGAATTTATATTCCATACGATCGTTAAGTGTGCGTTCCTGCGAGGTGGCGGTGGGGAGGTATGTGTCCGCAGATACCTCCTTACCATGGTTCAAGCATAGGTGAAAGAGCTCTTTCGCGGCGTTCCCTATCCCCCAAAACCTTCTCTTTGAGTTGTAGCCACCCGTCACATCGTGGAAGATCTTCAAGGTGTTGGGTGTCTGATCAGAGGCGCGTGCCTCCTCCACCGCTTTCTCGTAGCTCTCCTGAAACAGCAACATGAAACAGTGTTATAATTTTTAGAACACATACTATCACGTCGTAATTTTCATGCCTAGTATATTTTTTAAAAACATTACTACTACTCACAACGATCTCCGGTCCTCTAGGGTCAATCCACTTGCCGTCTTTCCCCTTCTTTGTCTTCTCCAAGAGCTGGACCGGGGTTGCAGATGGCCCTTCATATAACAGTGTTAAAATTTTCAGCATTTATTTACCAATAGTATATATTGAATTATACTCAAAAATTTTACTTGTGTTATAAGCACTTACCAACTGCGCGAAGGCTGTTGCTGCACTCCTACTTCCAAGGCAGCTAGTGGGTTTGGCCACCCCGTCCACCTGCCCACCTCTCCTGTTCGACGACTTAATCGCCGATTTCTTCTTGAAGGCTGGGTCGGCAGCGTTCTTCTTCAATGTCTCCCACTTCTCTTGCGGAATCCAATCCGCCTTTTCGACCTTCGGGACAGCTCGCTGGAATATGTCGGTTATCTTCTTCTTAATCCGAGTCTCATAATCCGACCTGAGGTCGTACCCCAGGTCTATACGCACTCTCCTCTGTTTGTCAAAAAAAAGATTCGTTAGCGACAATTGAATGTATAAATCGTGCAATGAAAACTTTAGAAACACAGACGAGGTAATTACCGCGAAGTGCATATACATAGCTTCCCGAGCTTCCAGTGGCGCCTCCGTCCAGCTACGGTAGGCGCCTGGGGTAGACGCATACGACATGGTTACGGAATCCCGCATAAAATTAGAGTATTTCTTGTCCTCCCACCTACACAAGTCATTTATGATACTGTGAAGCAAATAAATGAGTGAAAATATAGAAAAGAACTGGTTACAACAACTTAAACTCACCAAGTAGCGGTCTCCACTTTCTGCCGTGATAGGTATGATTTCTCAGGCGTCGCAACGTAGACCGTCGCCCCGACTTCTTGGACAGCGTCCACACCTAGGACGACAGGAGTCCTAGGCACGTCCTCCTCCATATGGTCACCATGGCCGCTGGTCCCCGTCACCATCCCACTGCCACCTGACATAATCACGTCTACAAAGTATGTTTGCGCAAAGTTAAACTGTAGAGTCAGTTTGTTTAGGGTAAAGCAAGAATTTCATTAACTACCAAAATAGTCTTCAATTACAAATAAATAAATTACAACTTATGCGAATAAGATACAAATAACTACATAATTGCTAATTATCGTCACTGTCACTGTCCGCGTCGGTGTGCGGTTCAATGAACCCCTCGTCCCCGTCTTCATCATCATCGTCCCAGTCAGTATTCACCTCATCACCGTCATCTTCATCGTCGATGACCAAGTCGTCCTCATCACCCTCTCCCTCAGGAACAATCCAGTCGGCAAACTCGTCGTCCTCCCCTACAGCACCAGCAACTTCAACTACATATTCTTCTTCATTGGCGTCATTGTCTTCGATCAGAGTTGATGACATCGGCTGATTATTACCAACTACACTCTCTTGGTAGACGTCATCGTCGATGATAGGATTATCAACTTGTGATCTTGCCTTGATTTTGAAAACCGCAGACCAATTAGTAGTAGTAGTAGTAGTAGAAAATTAGTATTAGTGGTAATAGTAGAAAATTAGTAGTAGTAGTAGTAGTAGTAGTAGAAAATTAGTAGTAGTGGTAGTAGTAAATTAGTAAAGTATTAGCTAGATTAGTAGTAGTAGTGTTAGTAGATTTTTTGTACTAGATTAGTAGTAGTATTAGTAGTACATAGTATCAGTATTAGGTTATTAGTATTAGTAATATTAGTAGTAGATTAGTAATATTATTAGTAGCATTAGTAGTAGTAATGAAGTATTTTAATGTAATATTAGTAGTAAATTAGTAATACTACTACTAGCACTACTAATGTAGTACTACATACACTACTAATTAATCTACTACTAATACTACTACTCATCTATCTCAACAAATCTAATTCATTATACTAGTACATACTACTACTACCACTAATCTAATAACACAATTTCTAACCTAATACAATAATCACTAATACCTAATTAACATACTAACTAACCTAATTGACATACTACAATTACCGTCTAACAATAAAATGAAATCTAACCTAATTCACATACTAATTAACCTAATTCACATACTAATTAACCTAATTAACCTAATTACTAAACTAACTAACCTAATTAACATAATCACCCTACAATCTAATTAACTAATTATCCATACATAATCACCATACAATCTAATCACCATAATTATTAAACAATTACATAATTAACATAATCACCATACTAAAACTTAATCTAACATAATGAACCTAATTAATCTAATTAACTAACAATTAACCTAATCAAAACAATGAAACCAAAACTATCATACCTGAGATTTGGGGGTCGGGTTAGGGTTTTTCGGGGCTGATTCGGGTGCGCCGGGATTCGGGCTCGCCGGAGGGTCGTTCGCCGGCAGGAGTCGTCGGGCGTGGGGGCGGGTTCTGCTCGCCTGTATGGGTATGGGTTCTTCGGGTTTATGGGAGGGAGTCGGGTATGGGTTCGCCGGAAGTGGAGGGAGTCGCCGGAAAAGATGGAGTCGACCTAGGATTTGATTTTGGGGTCGATGTAGGGCGGCGTCGTCGGATCTGGGCAGGGTGGTGGTCGCCGGAGGAAGGGAAGTTGCCGGAGAGCAAAATTTCGCCGGAAGTTGGTCGGGTTGGGGGTGCGTCGCGTCCTCGCCGAATCGCCAAGAGAGAGAAGGAGTTTGGGGTGTCGGGTTTGGGGTTTTGTTCGTTCTCGATCTAATTTTTTTTTAATATTAAAAGATTTGCGTGGGATTAGCCGACGCAAACCAGACGCAATATTCAACTTTGCGTCGGCTAATCCCACGCAACACATATATTTCTGTTGACTAACAACACTGAGTCAACACTATTGCGTGGGAATAGCCGACGCAAAGTTGAATACTGCGTCTGGTTTGCGTCGGCTAATCCCACGCAACTCTTTTAATAGTAAAAAAAAGTAGATCGAGGATGAACCTTTCTATTGACAGTGGAGTTGAGTCAACACGTTTGCGTGGGAATAGCCGACGCAAATCTTCTCTATTGGGTTGGTGTTGCGTCGGCTAAATCCCACGCAAAACTTTTCACATGGTGTTTGCTTGGCGTGTTGACTCGACGCCTTTGCGTGGGATTAGCCGACGCAATCCAACACTATTGGGTCGGCGTTGCGTCGGCTAATCCCACGCAACCCTTTCACATAGTGGCGCCAACACAAATTTGTTGGCGCCTGTTTCATGGAGGCGGATTGCATCGGCTAATCCCACACAATACAACTGCGTCGGAGTAGCCGACGCAATCCGACACAAATACCACACTTGCGTGGGATTTTTAAATCCGACGCAATAAATCCGCCGCAATTTCATCTGTTTTTTGTAGTGGATGGAAGTGAAAAGGTTGAGAATAAGTGATTAAATGAATGAGTGAGTAAAGTGTGTGTCAGTGATTAATGCTTGAGTGTGTCAGTAATTAGCTGTTAATCACACGGCGTTATGACGGAAATTGGTGTAAGAACAAATTGGGAAGCAAACTATAATACTTAAGGGTTCCATGGGAACAAACTTAAAATCGAGTGTACCATGTGTAATGTGACATAGTTCGGGGGTACCATGGGAAATTTCCGTTATTTTTTTGAAGTAAAGATCAATATCATTAATAATAAGTCATCCGACATCTACAAACGATGAACTGAATACATATCTGTAAAAAATAAATAAAGAACACCTTAGAGACAAAGATCGCTATTAGAATAAAGCGCTTCTGCATAGTCTTCTATATATCGTTGTTTATTGACACAGTCTTTCGCAAAGGAATCTATAGATCTGATAAAATAGTTTCCAAAATGATGAACTTTCTCTATTTTGACAAATAGTAGACCGAGATCCGACCTCAATTGTATCACCGTACGTAGAAATTCCATTGCTATCCCCTATACTAATGTAAATGACTGAAACCTTGAAATAAAGGACGAAAAAACAACTCTCATAAAAGAGAAATTTTTATTGAAGATGATTTGATTATTAAGTATTGAGAATTAAACAATTTGATTATTAGGTATTATTATTATCAGAGTAATTTGTCAAATAAACTCTTTTAATTTTGATTTTTTAAAATTACCCCATTCTATAAACCATTTAATAATTTACATCCATTTTTTTCTCAAAAATGTTTACATTTTGTATCCAAAGGCGAGTTTGACTGACGATTTGACTTTAAATCATTTTTTGGTATAAATTTACTCCAATGTCAGGGTAAGATTATTTGCAACACAAATTATTATATAAAACGGTCTTACAATATTTATTGTGAGATCTCTCACATATTTCGTACAAGTTAGTTAATTAATTTTATTATTACTCCCTCCGTGTTTGTTTACGTGACATTTTATTTTTTCGAGGTGAGATTTTGACTTTAATTTTTATAAATTGTACCATAAAATTTCTTAAGAAAAGAACTTTAAAATGAGTATAAATTTCATGATATTTTTTCTTATGTTGCGAGAAGTATTGGGGGAGAAAATTGGTTATCTCGAAAAGTGAGAATGACTTATAAAAAATAGAGGAAGTATTTTATTTATATTAGTATGTCCCACGATAATTACTGTAAGACGATCCCACTGGGAAATTACTACGTTTGTAATTTTAAACCGAGTCTTGTCTCAAGATTTGTACTTGTACGAGTCTTATCTCAAGAATACTACTCCTAACAAAAATGTACAAAAGTCTTGGGGAATCTTAAAATTATACTCCCTCCATCCAACTTTAAACTTCATGGGGGGGAGTGGCACAAAAATTAAGGATGGGGTGGATTATGTGGTGGAAAATGAGAGGTGAGAGAAAATGTGGGGTCAGAAATGATATGGACCCAAAAATCAACCAAAAGAGAAAATATTGTAAGTAGGAAGTTTAAAGATGGACAATCCAGGAAAGTAGGAAGATTAAAATTGGATGGAGGTAGTAATTGGTAGTCTTGAGCAGAGGTGACAAAAATTGACTCGACCCGCCAATTAAAAACCTGATAACCCGTTATATTCCGAAAGTTGAGCCACCCTAACTGGCTCGACCCTCTTGTGAGTTGTGACCTAAATTTCACGGACACAACCTATTTGTTACGTACCCGCGTTGGACACGGTGCCCTACATGGACACGGTTGGGACTTGGGCACGCTTGGATACATGTCAACCACACCGAAATATCATGTCTCATTTATAAAAAAAAAATCAATACGTATAGAACACGAACCATCATACGGAGTACTGTATTTAGGATACGGTTCAGTGAACTTTTAACAAAAAAAAAAAAACGGAAAACCCTCTTTCACTCGTTCAAACGCAGCAGCAGCTTCCAACCTTCCGCTCCCTCCGATTGCCGCCTCACCGCGACAGTTCGCAGTTCGCAGCAGTCGACCTTCACCGCGACAGTTCGCAGCAGTCGACATTTCAAGGTGCGTTTTTGATTCAATTGAGGGTTTGTTTTCGATTCAATCAGATGTTTTGATTTCTTTTATGGTGATTTGGGTTCTATTACTCCTTTATCTATTGATTGTTGCTGTACAGGCTGATTCTAGGGTTTGTTACCTCTTTCCCTTGATTGGTAGAAGTATAATTTCTTCATTAGTTCGCCCTTGCGTGGTTAGTGTTACTATTTTATGGTGTAAGGGGCGGAGTGACAATTAGTACAAAGTATTACTTAGGGGGAGAGGGCAGTAATTTTTTATCCCAAAAGAGGAATCTTAGGGCTCGCTTGGGATGGGAGTAATTATTCCGGGGGAAATAGAGCAAAAATGAACTTAAAAAATGACGGAAAATAGTGATGATGTTGAGCAGAAATGGAAAAAATTAAGGAAATATTGCTTATTTGGGGGAAATATTACTCCCCTCGCCCCCATGTAATGCACTACCCCCAATGGGGTAATTATTTCCGCTCATATCTCTTTTACACTATAAAATGTTACAATCAAGCAACGTGTTCATCCATTTTTAGTTCATTTTTGATCCATTACCCCGGAATTATTACCCCATCCCAAGCGAGCCCTTAGTCTCTTATAGGTCTTGCTTGGGATCAGAGTGGGTGTAACAATTAGTACAAAGTATTATGTAGGGGAGAGGGGGTAATCTTTTACCCCAAAAGAGGACATATTAGTATCTTATTAGGGTTCGCTTGGGATGAGAGTAATGTATCAAAGATTCGAGGGACAATAGAACTAAAATAAACTAGAAAATGGCGGAGAGTTCGACCTAATCTAATGGCTTGACAGACCATTGTCTCATTGATACGTCTTTGTTCAGCCTCTTTATGTTCCTCAACTTATTTTTCACTCGAGACGTTCTCCATTTGTTCAGGTTGTCTTTTCGCCCCTATTATTTTTAAATCTATCTTCAAGTAAATCTTTTTTGGTTATTTGTTCAATACTTCAATCATTGTATTATGTTGAATTAGATTGAAACATAGATATGGTAGTTTTTAGAGTGATAGCTTGACGGTGAACAAATTATGTTTATTGGTTATTTTGTAAGATTTTTAATTATTTGGATTATTGTTACGTATGTTTGAACTTGGGTTTAGAAGACCTATTTTGTTATTTTACAATTTATGGCCATATAAGTGACCAAAATTTGAATGTCATTATAAAGAGCTTAAAATTTCCTTTATTTCAGTATACATGGTCGTATCCCCGTGTCTTGAAAAATTTGAGCGCCATAGGGCCCATATCTGGTGTCGGTGTTTGTGTCTGTATCGATGCAACCTTCTCTTGTCTACGAGACGCCTTACTTACTTTATCAAAAAATTTGGTCTACACGGAGACGCCACTTCTTTGCTCATTGGTGCTCTGTGAAGGCTCTCCTCCTGATTCACCCAAGACCAACCTCATATCACTTTTGTTTCCTTTGGTCTACATCCATTCAATCTATTCGAATTAATCATCTGATTGATTCTTTGATTTTTGGGGGTTTTTGGAATAATTAGGGCAGAACTTTCATGATGTCAAACGAAACATTAGGGTTGGAGAGCAAAGTAGTAGCAGCGAGCGTGGAAGTTGAAGTGGAAGAAGAGGAAGAAGAATGGGAGGAATCGGAAGAGGATTGGTCTTCGGATTCAGAAATCGGAGATGCCCACGATTCGTTGGATTCAATGGGTGGCTTTGATGGACAACCAATCACCATCAATGCTCGTCGCCCTAACGCCCATGGTGGTGCTCAAGCCCGCGCCCATGCTTCTACTCTTCAACCTCTTTCTAACCGAAGCCAGAAACTAACTCACCACATCCGCGCTTCTCGTTTGGAGGTAACATCAGACCGTCTGATTTGAGAATTCCGTTAACCCCTAACTTTGTAGTGTAGTCGTCCTTTATAAAATTTTAATGGTGTATATAGGAGTGGGAAGGCAGGGTCAATGTCGGCATGTCTAATGCTGTGACCACCTCTATTCGAGACAGCGTGCGGGACATGGCTATTGGTAAAACTAAGACTACTGAGAAAGCAGACCGTGCAACCGTTGAGCAGGTCAGTAATCTGTAATCTTTCCCTTCAATGCCTAAATTTTGCATTCATTGGATTCCTACACATTGATTGAATGAGTATTTTCTTCAAATCCTAGCGGAATCGATTGAATGTGAGGGAACTTGCGGTGTCTTTATGTTGTTTGTAGTTGCACATTTGATGTAGATTTAGGCCTTGTTCTTTCCGGTTGAACAAAATTGAATTGAGGTAACACAAACTAAAATTAGTGAGGCTAGACTTACCTTAACGGGGCAGCTGAAAATAAGCTGGAAAGAATAGAATGAACAGTGCCTTACAGCCTTAGTCGATAATATAGAATTGTTTCAAGTGTTCTTCACACTTGGCAATTTCATTTCCCCCAAGGTATTTCCAAACAATCCAATCTTTGTGTGCTCTTTTTTAAGCAACAGTAGCAGGTTATGACTGTAATTCATTGGCAACATAACTTCACATTCCGAGTTCTAACGTAGTTCCCCAGACTGGAATGTTCGAGGGTGTCACTGTGATTACTCTAATACTGCAAGTCTGTAATATTTCAGGCGATTGACCCTCGAACTCGTATGGTTCTCTACAGAATGTTAAATCGTGGTGTGTTCAACGACATTAATGGGTGTATATCAACAGGGAAAGAGGTATTATGCGTCACCTGTTAATGATTTTTTTTTCTGAGGTCTTTATGCTGTGTACTTAGCGGCCCTAAAACTGCATTTACGTTTTTTGCCTCTTGTTCTGCAGGCAAATGTTTATCATGCAACAAAATCAAATGGTCAGGAGCTAGCTATAAAAGTGTACAAAACGTCAGTTTTGGTGTTCAAGTAAGTGACAAGAGAACCAATCATTTGAATTTAGTTCATTAAGGCACAACATTTTACATGAAAACGAGCTATGCTATCAGTGTATGAGGTGCTTTTCTTCCATTGATCAGCATTAGCTAGCAATAACATTATTTAAATTTGTGTCATCTCCTGGACATGGAAGACAAGAAAAACGCTTTTAACAAGATGATGGAGGACTGGGGGGTATTGTATGGGTATAAACTTTATGAATCAAACAACATGTGTATTTTCCTCATCCAATTAAAGAATCTTTGTCACTAGATAGCAAGGGTTAGGAAATGAAAGATGATAGATGGGTATGAATCAAATGAGTTTGTGCCAACATTGACCTTGCGTGTAAGACTTCCTGCCTTACAAGAATGTAAGATGCACAATGCCATGTAAAACATCTTCGTGTCTCATTCCTTCTAGTGAAGAAATGTGTTAGATATACTTGAGTTTTCACTAGGATAATTCTTCTGGTGTGTGATTTTGTGGGGAAATGACTTTAAATTCGTAGTCTACCTCTATCTCTTCCATTCTTTATGTTTCTGTCACGATTGAGTTCTCTTTGTTACCCTTTTTGCCATGAGGAGGATGCAAGAAACATGTGTTTCTTAATCTCAGTGCTGGGTTTGATGTTCAGGGATAGAGATAGATATGTACAAGGTGACTATCGTTTCAGACATGGATACTGTAAGCACAATCCACGGAAAATGGTAAAGACTTGGGCAGAGAAAGAAATGAGGAACCTTATGAGGTAATGCGTCTATCTTGATTTGGACATTTGCTTGTCAACCCCGATAAAAACTGGCATTTTTTTGTAAAATGGTGCAATGTGACTTGCGGGTTGTATTAGCCATAAATAGACTATTTCTTTTATGGATGAAAAATTAATCATGCAGATGAACAAGAAACTGACCCACTTCAAGTGTTGGGCCTGTGTGGATTCTTTTTCTGTGGAATCTTATCTTGATACTCAACAACAGTTGATATATTTTATGCTCATAAGAATATGGCAGTTGTGTTTTGATAGTTTCTGTAGCTAATTAATGGGCATAATCTGTTTTATTATTTTTTTTTTCGCTCACGGTTAATTATGGAAAACCTATAATCAGGATAACTGTGAAGAAATATGGAATTTTTCTCAAAATAACAGAAGATAACAGATTTGTTTGTGGCTATATGCCCTCCTTTTGATTTCAATGTAATCCTTTTGCTATAATGGTTGGTTTCATTTCTCACTGTGAACTGTGAAGTTGATCAGCCTCATCAATTTTTTTCAGAATCGTAGCAGTAGCACAATTTTTGTGTCTAGTGTTGTGTCTAGTGTTGTGTCTGTGTGTGTGTAATTTTATCTTTTTAGTACTCCGTAATATATATTTACATGATAATAACTGCAGGCTAAAGGCAGCAGGATTACGTTGTCCCCAAACTATCCTTTTGAAGCTCCATGTTTTGGTCATGGATTTTATTGGTAATTTTCCTTTTCTTTCTTATGCATTAACCATCTTTTTATACTTCAAAAGTGTACTTCCATAAAAAAAGTAAAGAGTATGAAAATATGAATGCTATAAAGTCAAAGTGGCATCTTAGAGACCGCAAATAGTCAAATGAGAATGTTAATGTCATCCATAGGACTTTGGTTTTGATCGCAAATTTGGTCATCAAAACATTATTTCGGGTTCTTGTGTCAAAGATGCAGCCAATACTATCAAAATGTTGTATTTTTGAACCTTTAAAAAGTAGCCGTGATATGGTGTCAGAATTATATTTAATGCCATGCCACGTAATTCCTTCTATTAAGGCATTCCACTGTATAATAGCCCTTTATTGATCCAGTTCGTCTAGTGTGTGTGAGAGTAAAGTTGATAATGAGTGACTCCTTAGCAGTATGGATGAGAGAAGGCAGTAAAGGTGGAAATGTGAGGATGGTGCGTGTTAAGAGGAAGATGAAAGGGAATACTTAAAAAAAAAATGTAAGCCACTAACTTGAAAATGGTACTGACGTCTGAAAGTGATGCATGCACGCATAAAACAAAATGCAAACCCAAACTCAAGAAAAATTGATGACCTTTTGTCACTTGCAATACGAGAGTTTAACAACTCACAGCGCGCAGCTTCTGTCTCTTAAAAATTCAGTTAACTTTGTTGAACAGGGAAGGCAGGTTGGGCCGCTCCAAGGCTTAAAGATGCAGCTTTATCCCTTGACAAGCTTCGAGAAGGCTATGTAGAGGTACATTCGAACACTCACTTCCTCTCTTTTTTTTAATCTCAAAAAACTTGTAGTGGAAAATTTCAGTTTGTAGTCTTTAGGTCTGGTGTTATTGGAATTACTGATTTTCAGTTGGTAATTGATTATTTGTGTCCACCTTATTATTGGGGGTTTTGGAAATATATCCCTGGCAGAATATATAGAAGCTAGCTGGCGCATCAAACTATCAGAGGATACAGTTACTTTTAATTTAGTTTATTTTTGGTAGGAAAATGTTGAGATTGGCTTATCATTTTAATAAAGAGGGGATTAATAAAAAGATTGTAGTTACGTGTAGGCTGTTGATTCCAGTTTTTTTGTGGCACTGTGTGTCTAATACATGTTTTTTTTCAAGATTATTACAGCAATGCGAACAATGTATCAGAAGTGCAAACTGGTGCACGGAGATCTCAGTGAGTATAACATACTGTATTACGAGGTACGCTAGATCATCATGAAGTTTAGGATATATTGTATATATTCAAGCATAAGGACCAATATTAAAACCAATGTGTGTTGCAGGACCATTTATATATAATTGATGTTTCACAATCAGTTGATCTTGACCATCCTCATGCTCTTGATTTCTTACGCGAAGACTGTCTCCATGTTTCTGTAAGCTTTATACTCTTAATTTTCATTCCTATACTCAGCTGCATTTGTTACCTTGATTCTGATGTGGTTTTTGGCATGCAGGACTTCTTTAAGAAAAGTGGTGTTGCTGTGATGACAATCCGGGAACTTTTTGATTTTATTGTGGATTCAAATATTGCTGATGAAGCTGTTGATTCTTATCTGGAAGAGGTATTCAGTAAGCTTTAGCGATCACTTTTTTTTTTGCCAGCTTTATGTACACATGGGGGAGGAGTATTGTTTCACTATTTTTTTTCCCGAAAAATACAAGTTTGCTGGTGTAGCTTGTGTGCCTCTTGTGCATGTACTGCTTTCCTTTGCCTTGTATCTTACTCCTCCTCCCTCCCACCTTCAACTTATTAAACTAAGATTTAAAGTAAGAATTCAAAGCTTTAATCTTGTGAATCGTTCATCTGGCATAAACCAGTTCACTCAGAATCTTTTTCTTGCTGTTCTTCCGTTTCTTGTGACGTAGTCTATTTCATGTATGAACTAAGATGTTACCCAACTTCCTTTGTTTTATATATCTCTTAGGTTCAGCAAAAGATTCTGGCTCGAGGAGATGTGCTATCTACTGAGGAGCAAATAGCAGACTCTGTATTTGTTCAGGTATATTGTTGATTGATACGGAGTACGTAGTATATAGCCTTTCTGATGGTTCTTTGTGCATGTTTGTTTGCCTTTAATCAAATTCCCTTTTTTTTTGAGGATGTTTCTTTGATATCGTTCAATAGTCCTTTCGGAAAACTATTTTAAATCAAACTTCCCATCCGTATTTGGCATCCAAGGCTGGACTATGAAAAGGAAAAGTAAATGCAGCAAGTATTGGACCAAAGACCTTTAAATTTCCATCATTCTTAAATTTTGTGCCATGGTATCAAAGAAAAAGGAGTATGTAAGAAAGACGTGTTTCACTGAATGATTGGTTCGACATTACTCTTCAGTCTTTTATCCCAAAGACACTAGACCAAGTCAAAGATGCCGAGGAAGAAGTGTTCAGCAGGAAGGACAAAAAGGAAATACTCTACAAAACTCTCGTGAACCTTCCGATGGATGCTCCTCCTGCTCCTGATGCTGATGATGAGTCCGATAGTGAAACTGGCTCGGGAACCGAGGATGGGGAAGATGATGACGAAGTGTGTAGTGAGTCTGAAGGGAAGGAATTTTCTGATGCGATAAAGTTGCCTCCTGAAGAAATAAAAGCGGCTAAGAAGGAACACAAGAAGAAAGTGAAGGAGGAGAAGAGAGAAGCTAGGAAGACGAAGACCCCTAAAGCCATTAAGAAGCGAAAGAAGAAACTCGCAAAAGCTGTTAAAACCAGGTAGTCTGTTTTAGCAATTCCTGAAGATCTAGGTTATTTATACAAAGCGAAAGTGTATTTTTGCAGTTAAGACTTAAATTCTAACTTTATTTACTATTTATACTATTTCCAATATGCACGTCGAAATGCGAAGTTGTGGCTATGTTTTGTCTTTTAAGGAGTTTTAGCCCGGTATTTTTGGATTGGATTGAAATAGGTTGAACTGAAGAGGCGAGTTCATTTTTGTAATTGGCAATGCAAATCTATAAGTAACAACGGTTTTTCTAACATGAATTGACTGATAGTTTGATTTCATCCAACAACTTTGTTTGAAGTAATTATCCTTGGAAGTTGCTGTCCAGTTATCTCCGCATTTTTTGTTTAGGTAATTTATGACCTGAAACTCGACTGAATTGATATTGAGCTGATCCGAAGTATACTCCACTCGAAATAGCGCAAATTTATAAAAGTGGTTAACCAAAATGAACACCATCGAAATCGAACTAAAACTGAAATTAAGGTTAACACAATGATATCCGAGCCAATTTAGTCATTTAACCCGATCCAAAATTAATTGAATGACCCGTTAGCCAGGTCTAGCCAGGTCTACCATTAGACAATGCTTCTATCGCCGATTTAATTTTATTGTTGATGCGTCAAAGGTCCTTTCCTTGAAAAAAAAGAGGACAATGTAATTATCGTCAAGGATTTCTGATATTGAAAACATAACAAATATTTCCAATAATTTATTGATTAAATTCATAAAACTTGATCCAGACTGACAGACAGCACAATATACACAGAATTTGTGCAATTTAAATACAGTAAATGTTCTGGAATGTTTCCTACAGCAACTTTAACTTAAGTGGGCAGCAAGGTGACCAAGTTCTAGTAAACACAGAATAGGTAATAATAGAATTTACATTGATAATGAATTAAGAAATCATAGTCGATTTACGTTCAGAAAAACATCACGAAAAACTCCAGAAATCATAATGTTAACATTCCTGTTCCTGTTCCTGTTCCTGTTCCTGCTCCTGCTCCTGCTCTCCTAGTGCTTTCTTGATGTCGTTCTGCAAGGACATTCAAAACAACTGGTTAACTGTCTTTGAGCTTGTTCCATAGCGCAAGATTTACAGTAAACGGCATACCTTAAGGCGGAAAGGCTAGTTTTGGATGACCCATAATGAAATTCACATCGAATGGCTGTTACTTTAAAATAACAAAAGAAGCGAATTTTGAACCATTATTTACTTCATTCCATCATAGTCAGCAAAAACTAAAATTGGACATCATTTGAAATGGAAGCAGTACATTGTAGGAAGAAGAACGCTGTAGACAATGTGAAACAATTATAATTCTTTGATAGTGAATCATAACATTAACCCTTCCTTTAGTAATGGCAAAACCCAACTAAAGATCATTCCAAATGTTCTCATTTGAGACCAGTCTCGCGATTAATATTGTCATAAGGTAGACTCGAAGTTGTTTTTTAGGGTTACTATGTTACTTTAGACCTTGTATCAAGAGATTGATTGGTGTAGTAAAAGGGGGGAGACACGGAACGCTTGACGTACCTCAATGGACAGTGGACTGGTGGTTGTAGCATAACGCTCAAGGACTTTGCCTTCTTTGTCAACTAGGAACTTTGTAAAGTTCCATTTGATAGAATTGTTCCAAATCCCACCTTTACTTGTTCTTAAAAATTTGTAAACAGGTGTTGCTTTGGATCCATTGACGCGAACCTGTTACCACCACATTGTAAACATGTTAGCAGATTCAAATGTATAGAAAGTGGTGTCATTTCATTAACATCTATGCTACATGAATTCTAAATAGAATGTGTTTGTGTTTGGTAGTTTCTTAAAGTAGTGTATCCATTGACGCAAACCTGTTACACCTCAGGGTTTTTTTGGGTTTCCATACAAGGCAATAAAACTAAGTAACAAGGGTGAAGACAAACAGTTAAGCTACCTCAGCCGAAAAGAGTGCCTAAACCGACGAAGTCCTTTCAGTTCCTTCTTGTAATTACATAAAACCCATAGCCATGACCCATGAATAAGGACTTGACTAACATTTTGAATACTTCAGATCTTTTCCCGTCATTGTTACTCAATTACCTAGACACTAAAGAGGCTCCTTCTCCAAGCATTATAGGAACATACGGTCTTCCATTGTTTATACAGAATTCTCATATCACAATTCACAAGTAGACTACTCCTGAGTCCTGAAGAAGAAGTATTTTTAACCAAGTCCATATCCCAAAGCCAAAATAAAAAAGAACATTTCCTTCCATCAAAAATGATGAACACTCTTCCGAGCCCCTCCACCTAACAAAAATTGTATTGCTCAACTATTTGATAAAAACCGTTACAAAATACAGATGTAGAAAGAACAACAATAAATCATGCCAAAAGGCCCAAAACAATGGATGTTTTGTCAAACAAGTCATGACTCATGACTTCATGAGTCTCCCGATGTCTGCAACTATTTTACAGCACTGCCCAACCATTTGTGCTCCATAATTTTTCAAAATGCAAATCCGATATCTAGTCCTTTAGGATTGTCAATATTATACACAATTTGATCCTTTGGATTCTAATCATCCTGCTTTCCAGGCTGATTCTTCAAACTCGTATATTTCTGTTTTAACAACTTTTCATCATATACATTGTCAATACTACCCTTATGTAGTTACCTACGGAGTAGTTGATACATGTGCTATAAGCATAATAATGGAGAAGTTAGTAAAAATTGCTAGAGTGAACTCGGTGAAATAATAAGTCTTGGATTGCCAATAGTAGTCTGGGAAATTATGCACACTTGCAAGGATTTTCAAAGCAAAAGATTAAATTCTTAGATTCAGAGAGTATGAGTTTGCATGAGAAGTTGCAAGATGAAGACTCCAACAAAAGTAACAAAAGGTCATTTAGAGAGAGAGGCCGACTAACCTTTTGAAAAATGGGGTACTCGGCCTTGAATCTTGTACAAGCAAATTGTTCAGTCTCTTCACTTGTTCCTGGCTCTTGCTTCAAAAATTGGTTACACGGGAATGCCAATACTTCGAAACCTGGAGTAGTAAAAGCACAATGAAGAATACATGTGTGAAAGGCTCAAAGCTTGTAAAACTCCAACCGATTAACTAAATATTAATCCTTTAATTATTCACACGGAACGCAAACTTTGTCTTTGTGGTGGACACTCTCATATTCCCAGCTATTGAATTTCATGTTGGGACGATGTTAACTCTTGAATCCAGATAGCAACACAGCGCTCATGAATCAGACATCCACATGGCATTGCGACTTGACTAATGTGTTTTCATTACAAAGTAATAGAATATAAATGGGCCTCAACCATCCCTTAAGGGTTTGGTTTTGGTTGAGATGGGCATTCGAGTGAGGCCAATAAGGTTCCAGTAAACAAGTGAAACCCTTGATTGAAGAAAGTTGGCAGTAACTTAACTTATAAGGGGGAAAAGAACAAACCTTTGTCCTTGTACTTCTGGTACAATTCAGTTAACTGGGTGTAGTTGGACTCCGTAAACCCACTGTTCATCCCCCATATACATACATACATACAAATGAGAGTTAAAAGAAGGAAAAATTACAAATTACCACCACGTATTTCTCGTATTTTACAAATTACCACCATGTATTTCATTTTTTACAAATTACCACCTACACTTTAGCATATAATTACAAATCACCACCGTATTTTGATCCCGACTTCCATTTAACTTAAATCCCAAGGATTTAACTTACTAATTAATGTTTTAACCTCTAAATTAATCACCCAAATTAATTAACCATCAACATTTTACCCAATCTCCCAAATCCCACCTCAAACTTTCCTTCAATTGCATCAAACTTCATCTATCATCTCATAAACACGAGTAACTGAGTATTCAATTACATCACCTCCGTCAATCCTAAATTCGTTATTCATCACCATCAAATCTGTAAAACCTTAACCCACACCCAACCATCCGCCCTGGTAGTACCGAAGCAGCCGACCCATCACAAGGAAACGAGGCTGAGTTTGAATGAAACGAGATTGGTACGGAGTGGGTTGCATTGTAGTGGTCGTGGGTGGCAACGGTAAGGAACGGAGGTGAATGATACTATGACAATGCCACCAGATTGGCAGATTCAAAAAGAAAAAAAAAACCAAATTGAATACGAAAAGAGGGTAAAGATTGAGGTGTGATTTGGGAAAAAAATTGAACTACCCAGATGAAAAAATAACAAATTGAATTGGAAAAGAGGGTAAAAATTGGAGTGCTGGGGAACTGGGTAATTAATTTGGGTAAGATGTTAAGAGCTGATTAATTTGGGGAACTGGGTAAAATGTTAAGAACTAATTATAAGTTGGGTAATTAATTTAGATGTTAACATTAATTAATAAGTTAAATTCTCGGGATTTAAGTTGATGGAAGTCGGGATTAAAATACGGTGGTGATTTGTAATTATACGTTAAAGTGTAGGTGGTAATTTGTAAAAAATAAAATACATGGTGATAATTTGTAAAATACGATAAATACGTGGTGGTAATTTGTAATTTTTCCTTAAAAGAAGCATGAAATATTATTATTGTAAGACGGTCTCATATGGAGATTGATAGTGAGAAAAGGGGGAAGCGCACCATTTAGAAGCGACATTGACGACAAGGAGAACCTTGCCTTTGTAAATACTCAAGTCAACATCTCCTCCCCTGCTATCCTATTAGATTATTTAGGAGAATTCAGAAGATAAGATAAGCAAAAGCAATTACCCAGATGGTAGTAAAGAATGAAAATTGGGGATAAAGAGAGTAAATGAATGAGAATACCTTGACAGTGAATTCGTGAATGGATTTTTCAGGGACTGATTCAGCCGCACCCATTTCTATTTCTATTTCTGAATGTGGATTTGGTATCTGTAAATAACGATAAGCAATCGAAATTATGATTGGCGTGGTGGTGTGGTGTGGTGTGGTGTGGGGGCAAAAGTAGGAGGGGATTGGGAGGAGATAACAGATAATCACGAATTGAATGTGGATTATTGTGGTGAATTCATTCATTCATTTTGGTTGGCATTGGAAAAAGACTGATCATGCTTCGCTTCTCATAGGTTCGGTCATTAAGTTTGGCCCCACGCAACTACGCGGCATGCCCTATGCAACCAGACCCAATAGGCATGCCTTGGATTTGGGTATGAGTTCTTCAAAAAAAAAAAAAAACAAGCCATACTTTATACGAAATTAATGATGTTTTCGTATGTTAATCGTAAGTGAATGAGAGACCGTCTCCCAGGAGACCTATTCGTTAGTTAGACTCTATAAAAATATGGGTTGAGAAAACTGCGACAAAGTTTATTACTTAGAGTAATCACAATGGAACAACCCATGTGAGATCTTGTATGATTCGTTTCTACAAGTTCATTAAGAATATCAAATTTTTATGATTTTTACTAATATAAAATAAAAAATATCAATGATATAAAATACGTCTCGACAAATGTGGTTATGAAAGAAGGGAGTATATTTTTTTTTTTGAGCGAATAGATCATTTCATTAATAAAAAGTCATATGACATCTGCAACTTACATCGAAATTGAATGGATACAATACCATAAAATTTGAGTAAAATAAATTCTCTTTAAAACAAATATCTCTCACTAAGATTTTGATCTCCGCTTGTGGACATGACATAGGTCCACCCTGACGCAGCCACGCGCGGGTTTGCGGAGGCGAATTAATCTCCATATGAGATGGTCAAATTGAAATTTAAATCGAAGTAGGAGTCGCCACCGAATTTTGTGGTTATTCGGAACCATTCGAGCCCACTTTATGTCGTAGTGGGCCGTGTACAAAATACGGCCCATTTCCGATGTCAGAGTTTATTGGGCTCGTCCCTTTGCATATCGATATCGATGCCGACTTGAGCGGTTAATCGTATATTGAATGACTCTCGTTGCCAATGGATTCGGACATCCGGAAACCATGGTTCTGAGTAAGGGGTGAGGGTACGTGTTGGGAAGTTCACTAAGAACACCCAACCCCGCCCGCACTTAGCGGCCTTTACTAAGATATCGTTCGTTTTTGGTGTACACGGGTTAGTTCGACGGTTGAATGATATGCAAAGATTATTTTCCCTAGACATGTGAGAGAAAAATAAATGGGTTGCTAAGTCGTTTAATGCATGTTAAACTAATAACGTCAAAGTTATTTTAGCATGTGAGTTCGTTTTAGTCTAATAAAACGATAAAAACAAATAAATTGCTACAAACACGAGAAAACGAGTTAGTAACGTTTGAATAAGTCGAATGAAGACGTAAATAAATAAAATGCATGATTTTGAAAAAGGTTTATGACACGTGATGGATTAACACGTGTTGACCGAGGTCGAAAAAATTATTTATCGAAATATGTCGCGAAAGTCGCTTTTTAATGTAAGGTTCGAAAAGAATAAAAAATAGAAAAGCGAGGAAACGAAAAAAAAGGACTCGGCGGATCAGGCCACCGCGCGAGTCGCCTGACAGGCGCGCGACTCGCGTGGCGGTCTGTCCGGTTTTTTTTTTATTTGTCGAAAACCGCTAATTTTTATAAATCGCGTACAAATATGGATTAATTTATACCCGATTCATATTTTCGATATTCGTCGTATTCGATATTCGATTATGAAATCGATATCGAATAGTCGGAATGATTTTAGAAAAGGTTTTGAAAAACGTTTGTTTTGAACGAAAAAAGTAAAAAAAGAATTTGAACGAAAAAAGATGTTAATTCTCTCCGCGTATAAAATCGTCGAATTTTGTTTAAAAAAAGATGTAACGATTTTATTAGCTTCAACGAGAATTAATTAATTTAGTTCTTGTTAGATACGATATTCGATTAGAGAATCGATATCGTATTTTAAGAACGTTATAAAAAATAGTTTTTTTTTAGTATCGATTATTAGAAATAAATAAAAGTGCGACAATGACCCATATTAAAAATATGAAACGACCGACGACACACAAAAAAAAGGAAAAAAAAACGTGAGAGAGAGGGAGAGAAAGGAGAAGAGTCGGGTTTGATTTACAAACTCAACCTACATGCTTCGTTTTCTCGGTATAAGGCTCGTCGGGCGATGGCTTAGGCACGGGAGCGTCGAGATGATGCGGATGAGTTAAGGTGTCGGTTTTTTGGACGTGTGATGGGATGGGTTTCGGCCGGATGATGGGGTCGTTTCGTCGGTATTTCGAGGCTTCTTCGGGAATACGTCGGGATTTGCTTTGGACTATTTTTACTAGATATCGAGGATGTGTGGGTAATAGATCTATGATGTGTGTGAATGTGTCGGGATTATTGATGTTGTTTTTGTGTTGAATGGAGGGTCCTATTTATAGGAGTGGAGGTTTAGGAGAGGTATCTTGCTTGAACAACAAGAAATACCGGTTTGGATAGGAAACGCGAGAGGTTGAAAGGAATGAGGAGTCCGTTGCTTGGTGGGGAAGCAAGGATCTCGGCTGGTTGGGGGGTTTTGGCCGAGTATTTGGAGCTCGGTCGGTATCTGATTCGGTTTTCGGATAGAATTCCTACTTGAGATCGAATTCTATCCTTAAACGGATTTGTTTAATACTTTTTGAAAGCTGATTTTTGTGGTGTTTGGGACCGAATCAGCCGCGTGAGGTATCACGGCTGACTCGTGTTTCTCGAGAATATTTTTGACCGGGTTTTGACTCGGTCGTAAAAAGACGGTTTTACCCCTGGTGCCGGAATCGACCCAAATTAGTTTTATTTGACTCGAAACGACCCACTGGGCCTGGATTTGAGGTTGGTTTTGTAAGATTTGTACTCCGTAATAAACCTAAAAGGCCTGTTTGGCGGGACCTACTATAGACACCTGGCGGTCAAAATGTGGGTGTCTACACCGCTTCTCCACATCCTCTTTCAACATATCGCTGTTTAATGATACAAATTTTCACAAGAGGGTATTCGGATCTTCAGGTTTTGAAGAGAATCGATTTCATCTAACCTGATAGATTTTAGCCGCCAGTCTGACATAAATTGAGATACCACATGTTGAACGATTGTGGTACTGATCTTTCGCGTCCTCTCTACTTTGATAGAATCAACACCCCCTCCTAAAAGAGAGAGCGAAACCCATCAATTGATGGGGCAAAACTCTCAAAAAGGAGAGGACTCAAAAAGCGGTATAATTAATTAAAATTGGGGGCTTACCACCATTAAAGGTGCAGCCCCAAGTTTTTTTTTGGGGGGCTAGGGTTTTTTTGGGAGGAGGGAGAAGGGGTTTTGTTTTATCACCCCTTAGTCAATACAGAAGGGAGTATATCTAAATATAAGAACTTTTTATACAATAGAATAACATTACACAAAGTTCTTAGAAATTTTTTCTCACACAAAGATTGAATAAAGCAAAATTATTTGATTGATCTATCCTTTCTTGTTTTAAACCAAGTTTGTCAAAATAAGGACAAAACTGGATTCTTTTAACAAACTCGAGGGTAAGATCAGAGGCATTGTGTGAGGTTGCAATTTAAATAAGAGGCGTCAGTGTCAACACTGTCAAGTATTTGTAGCTCACCGTTGCACTTACTCTAGTCCCTTTTTCTCAAAAGTCGGTTACGCCTAGCTGTATTTAATTTAATGAGAAGCAGAAGATAAGTAAAATAAAAAGAGGCAGACGTAGTATGGACTCAAAATTGGTACTCGTACTCCCTTGTACTCGTAACAAACAATAAAGCCGACGTTTACGTCGCAGTCGCAGGTGGCCAGGTGTCCCCCCTCCCCCTCCCCCTCCCAACTGCTTTACTCCTACAACTACAAGTTACACCGGTAACTAACTCTCTCTCTCTCTCTCTGTGCTGTGCGTCACACAAGTAGACCATCTTCATCCTCTTACTCGTTTTTCACGCTCTCTTCATTTCTGTGTTTACCATCCATTCATCCACCTTTAATTCCCCTCTTTCTACTTCATTCACACACTCTCCCTTCATTCCTACATCACTATTACTCACTCACTCTCATTCATTCCTTCATTCCCGATTCTTTGATTCTTCATCCCCCCCCCCCCCCCCCCCCCCAATTTATTCTTCCAAAATTCACCCCCTTTTTCTTCAATATTCATTCCAGTTTTTCAGGTTACTTCTCTTCTCCCACTCCCTCTACTTTTCATCAATTTTAGTATATCTACCATTTTTGAGCGATTCAGTACGTGGGTATCTCTTCCATTCTTCAAGATATAAGTGAAGTTGTAGTTGTATCATCTTCTTCTTCATCCTTTAATGCTTCAATTCTTCGATTGACACTAATTTATGCTGTGTTTCTGAACCTGATTGTTTTTTTGAGGTTTGCAAATTGCTGTTTTTGTTCATGCAATTCATGGGGTTTAGAAAGCACACAATTTTAATTTTTTTGGGTCAAAGAAGGCGGCGCACAATCATAATAGAGGGTCTGAAGATTCGAATTTGAGACATATTGTCCACGATACCCATGTCTATCACTCCTGTTCTTTCTGGCAAGTGAATTTAAATGAGAGGGGCTTAATTGAAGTTACTTTAATTTTATGGGGTCTGAGTTAAATTGAAATGAAGAAGTGGGTTGAATCGACTAAGACAAACTAAAATTAATGAGACCTGAGTTAAACTGAAGTTATTGATTCGAGCTGAAAATAAGCTCGAAAGAATAGGGGGCTTAAGTTACATGCATGGAATTGAATGTTTGAATTTCATTGTTGTGGGTTGTTGTACTACGTATATTTTAATCATTTCACTGGTTTCGTTTCTGGATTCTGCTGTTATTAAACTAGTAGAGTAGTAGTATCTTCTAAAGTGTAGAAGCATAGAATATTGGAGTAGTGTACGTTTCTTCTGTAACGTGTGGTGTCTAATTAATTATTGACTATTTCCTTTTGCTAGCTACTACTACCATTTTAGTAGGTCTCCACTGATTTATTGTTCATAAATGACAAAATGGGCTTAATATTATATTTAGATTCGATTGGAGGATTATTGGGTTGGAGACTTGGTGTAGGACATCAAGTCATGCAGAGATGTTTGTTTGTAGTAGAAAATAAATGAACGAGATTGAAGGACGACAATCATTCAATCTGATTACCGAAGCTTCTTAGTTCTTAAAGCTCTAGCCATACATTTATAGGCACTAAATTACCCAATCCCATCAAGGGTTGATCGTGAATTCGCAATCCAACATTACCCTTAGGAACTTGCATTTTGTATGCAATGGTTGATTGTCTTGCAGTCACTCACTTTGTGTATAGTGGCAATCGATGAATTGTGCCAAAAAAAATTTTTCGAAGTGCCCGCATTGTGCAAGTTGTGGGTCAAGTTTGCGGTCCGTGTGATTGAGGGCGGGTTAATGTTTGAAAGAAGGTAAAGATAGAGAGAAATGCATGCTCTGTAATGTAGATTTTCTGGATTTTAGCATTAGGGATCGTATGGAGTCCTCTATCGTATGCTCCTTTATTTGGAAGAAATAATCTCAATGCTGTTGCAGCTGGCACTATGCTTCGACTTTGAGAATATCATGTCTTTCTTTGATGACATTATGTCCTTGAGTTGATTTTTTGTTGTCTTCTTGAAAATAGTTTGCTTCTAAATAATGCCAATAGTTATTTTATAACCTTCCTTTTTTTACACTTGCCATCGCTATAATGCTCTGATAGCCATCTTCATTTGGTCGCAGGTTATTCATTTGACAAAAAATGGCCGACCTTGATGATATTGCTCTTTCTGCGGCAATAAATCTTCTCTCTGCATTAGCCTTTCTTATTGCCTTTGCTATATTAAGGCTTCAACCTATAAATGATAGAGTATACTTCCCAAAATGGTATCTGAAAGGACTTCGAGCTAGTCCAACTCGTCCTAGAAGATCTGTGGCCAAGTTTGTGAACTTGGATATTAGAATGTATTTGCGGTTTCTAAAGTGGATGCCCGAAGCACTGAGAATGCCAGAACCAGAGCTCATAGAACACGCTGGAGTTGATTCCGTGGTGTATATTAGGATTTACCTTTTAGGGTATGTTTCTCTGGAAGTCTGAATTCTATAATTGTTTGACACTCCCTCCTAAATACTCTATTAGTTTTGGCACATGTTTTAAAGATATGTGGAACAATGATGGGTCTCACCAGTACAATGTTTACATTCTACCTATACAAAACATTGAGTCAAATGTGGTTGGTCCATAGGTCTTACATTTAGCGAAGCTGTTCCTGACAGTCCGAAACTAAATATTGTAGAAGTATTGCACATGAGTCATACACACACATGCATGTATTTATATATTCAGATGCTCTTATATGATTGTCACTGACGAGCAATTCAAAAGTTTCCTTTTGGTTCCAGCTTACATGCTGCTAACTGTGATATGTGCTGATAATGCTAGTTATATCTTCTTAGCAATCATGAACCCATTGTTCCTTCCTTCTTTAAGTGGTGTTTACAGTGGTGAAGGTAAGATTTTTTGCTTGGGGTGTGTGTGGTGTGTCAATGTTCCGGAGTTGTGGGTGCGAAAAGTTGACAATGAAATGAATATAAATATTGTACAAAGAATTTACTCCTTAATGCAGGCTCACTTCAAAAAAAAAAAACATACTTTGCTACTTTTTTCTACTATAAAGCCCTGTCTTATCAGTTGAGAAAAACAGTTAGGGGGTGCTTGCTCTTATATACATATGCACCCCCGACCCCGCTCTTGGTTGTTTGGGGTGAGTAATGAGTGATTGATATTACTCTTTGATAATGAAGTTACAAAATGCATGTTTATATGTAAAGATTAAAAAGAACAGGAGTTAGCTTGGGACTCTCTTATTGCAATCATGAGGTTGGGGTTTCGATTCTTACCCGTGACATAGTGCGCTCATTTGAACAATAAAAGTAAAGATTAAACATTTATGTGCAGCTTGAAAATATTTGTCCCCATTATGGCACTAGCATTTGCAGTTCTTTTGCCGATCAACTGGACTGGAGATATGTTAAACGGCGTTCATGGTCTGACATTCAGCAAAATTGACAGATTGTCGATTTCAAATATTCCACAAGGATCAGATAGGTGAGTACATTGTTCACAAAACAAATATCTTATGGTTATTTTAATATGATGTTTTTCTTCTAGGAATTAATTTCATTTTTTGTATTCAGATCAATTTTTACTTTGGAATGAGTAAGAGAGTAGTCACAACAAACCCCCACCACCACATCGCTCCCTGTCATATTTTAGATTAATACCATTTTCCTAAAACTATTCATTAATTGAATTCATGCCATTTCATAAAATGACAAAAGGGAACATCTTAAGCAACCCGTATAAGTAAGGGTACTTGAGTGAATTATCCACAAGTGACCCACTTATCTTAAGAATTATGAATACACAGAGAAGAGGGTATAATTAAAATTGAATGCACAGGTTTATTATATTTGGGGCTGAAGCAACACCAGTTAACTATTCATAATACTCCTGTGGAGGTACCTTCCGAGTGGCTTAATAGGTCTTGCTTCCTCTCCATCTCATTGATCAAGACCGCTTGACTTTCCCCCCTCACTAAAATGGCAAATGGGGCTTTCCTATTGAAATAGACGGAGTAAAATCATGTGTGATACGGATGGGTAGAAGATCTGAATAATTGATAAGAAAAGAAAGAAACCGTTAATAAGAATATACACTAGTATGTACATTCCGATAAAACAAGCTATGCCATTCTAGAATCAAACATACTACGGAGTATAACGATAGTCTAATGCTTTTAGAGGATGGGATCATCACTTCCCCTAGTTCTGCAAATGTATATGGTGAGTTGAAATGGATTATCCACCTCCGAAGCCGTTTCTTTAGGGCATGCATCTACCAGAGGAAGCAGGATGTGATCTTAATGTTGTAAAAATTATATTTGTGAGCTTCTAAAACAAGCCACTTGTCTTGCTCCTAGGTCCGTTCTTTTTGTTAGCAGTATGGCAGAATGCATGATATATCTTTATATAAGAGTTAAAATTTGTCTTGTAACACCATGATGTTACTCTAGCTTGTAGTCAAAGTTTTTTTTGGTTCATCGAAGAGCTCACTTAGTCGCATTACAATATAGCATTACAATATAGGGTAAGGGGATTCGAACCTGGACTGTCCCAGAGCACCTAGTCTTAACCACTAGGCTAAGACATCTTCGGTAGCTTGTAGTCAAAGTTGCCAATGCAACAATGTAGTTTAAATTCTGCTGACCTCTTTCCTGATTTATACAGATTTTGGGCACATCTTGTAGTGGCCTATGCTTCTACATTTTGGACATGTTGCATGCTATACAAAGAATATAAGATAGTCACAACCATGAGGCTGGAATTTATTGCCGTAGCAGATCGACGCCCAGACCAATTTTCAGTAAGACTCTTAACAATAACCACCTCCCTTCCCTCTCCCCTCCCAATTTTAATTGGCTTTTCTTTGATACTTTATGCACAAGGAATAAAGTTGTGAGTGGGATGGTGGGTATCCCTGATAACTTAAAAGTCAAACTTACTCGAAATGGGGCAATTTGATAAAGTAGGCCTAAAATGGAAAAGGGGGCATTTTCTAAGCATCTGAGAGCATGTTTTTTTTAATATTTCCATATGCTTATATAGGCTCTGAAAATTTGAGGGGAAGTATTCTTGAATGAATCAACTTGTGATGGTCTCGTGTGCATTGAGCATTCACAATTTAGTATTTTCAATTGTTACTTTTTAAATGTTGTCATATAAACGTATGTATGCTTTTTACGAATACTTTACTAGCTCGTTTGCTTGGTGCATCTTATTGTATTAATTTAGAAAGAGTCTTAACATTACAAAGCTCTCGATCTGAACCTTTTAGATAATGTGAAAACTTCTTTCAGGTTCTTGTAAGAAACGTACCTCCAGATCCTGATGAGTCTGTGAGTGGCCATGTAGAACATTTCTTTCGAGTGAATCATCCTGATCATTATCTATTACATCAGGTATCTTATCATCATCCGTTACATCAGGCATTTTCACTACCCTGAATGCTTCCTCGGTTGGACAGAGGCATTGAAATATGTGATTTAGAGCACTTCTTTGGTTCCGCAGTACATGGGGAGACTTATCAGCTTAATGTATAGCTGGATGATAGTTTTTTTTCTCCCTCTAATACTCCCTTTTCGCCTAGAAGATTGACCCTCTTCCCATTTTGGTGTTTATCCTTAAGTTATTGATTTGTTTCTGTACTTGAAGCTTGTAGGCTGAGATGATAATATATCACTAGTGCAATGCACAATTTTTTAAACAATTACTCCTTATTTCTTTAACATAATTTAAGTAACTAAGATGGGATGATAAAACTTAAGTTAAGAAAAAAAAAAAATAGAACAGGTATCATATAGTAAATGCTCGCCTCATACAATTTGTGAAAAAAAAAAAAATCAATGTTTCTCCCCCACTTAATATTCCATTAATTTTGCAAAATATTTTTGTTTTTCAAAAGTATGAATTATCATTTTCATATAGTTCTAAATATTAAATAATACAACATAGTATACTTAAAATGATACTACTAAAAATACTAATTTCAAAATATTAAATAAAAAACTTGAAAATATATTATTGACTTGTTCTGTTAAAGATAACCTGAATCGTACTGAGCCTAACAATTTTCAAGCCAAATTGGTCTAGAATTCTAGTAAGATAAAGGATTAAAGGGTGTTGAGTTATTAACTGTTCACAGTATTTCCTTACGTTCTTACAATTGAGACAAAATCATGAGGTTTATCTTTTGGGATGGAGGGAGCACAAGAGTGTTACTTGATGTCTCAAACGATGCAAGGCCAACTCCCGGCCAAGAAGTTATCATTCAGACAATGTCTTTCTTTTGTTTTGGTTTTTAAAAAGTTGGGGTAGTTGGATTTTAGCGACATGTTAATAGAGTTGAGCTTCTTGGTTTTACTCTCAATTCTCTGATTTCTATTTTGTAACTGCCATTTGGATTTTCAACTGTATATGATATAGGTTGTATATAATGCCAACAAACTAGCGGATTTGGTTGAAAAGAAAAAGAGTATGAAGAATTGGCTCATCTACTATGAAAATAAGTATGAGAGGCAACCTTCAAAAAAGCCCACTGTGAAGGTACTCTCCAACCGACGTGGATTTTTTTGACACTTGATTGTGGTCCTTGGATAATGATACAGAAACTTAATTATGCTTGACCATACCTATGTTGGATACTAATCATGTCTGGTTTTTGAAAGTTTAAATTGCTAACATCAGCTTATAGACAGGTTTATGGGGTTTGTGGGGCACTCGTGTTGATGCAATTGATTTTTACACCAAAGAGATTGAGAAACTAAGTGAACAAGTAAGTAGATTTCTACTTAAGCTTGTGTTTATACTCCGTACTAGTTTATTACTTCATTAATTAAGCTCATCAATCATGCGTTATTCCTTTAGCTTCTTCTTCATTAATTTACCATCTTTGAGCACATGTTGAGTTGTTATTCCTTGATTTTTTCCCCTTATGATTGTCCCCGATTGACTAGCGGTTGTCGTGAATGTCAATTTTGTCAAACATGTATGTATGAAGTATGATTTTGAAAGTGGCGTTGTGTTTTATATCAACACAAATGAACATTAGATTTATACTTGCGGATTGGATCAATCTCACTTGACTGGATTCAGTTCTAAATTTCTAACCGATTTTAGAGTATTATGTTAGCTACATGGATGAAATGTTCGATTTGGAGATTCAATCTGAAAACAAAAGAAAAATGGTTGCAATCAAATTATAAAATACTAGAGCTCGTATTCTTTTGTGTCAGCAAGCAATGACAATATGACTAATTAGGTAGCGAGTTTTGAATTCTCAGTTTCTCTTTCCTCCATTTCGTCTATGTGCTTCATATTTGATTTTGAGCTTCATTGCTTTGACTTCGTGACATTTCAACCAAAGTACATGCGTAAAGTAGCATCCGTTTAATCATGCAAAATATATCAAAATGACAATGAAACTACGATGTTACAATAAAAAAAAAAGGGAGCATCAAAACTATATAAGCGTAGCAAAATTTTCACTTCACACGTGGTTATGTTTGATTATTGAAATTGCCACTATTAGTGCAAGAGCTGCCTTTAGCGTAAGCAACCAAAACCTTAAGATGATGGTTGAGGTCAAACCAATATATTCGTATTCTATTAGAAGTAGTGTGTAGTAAATCTATGGGCTACACACTAGAAGGGACATCATTCTTCTACCAATCATTGACCCAATTGTGAGCGCTATCATTGCCATACCAATCACTGACCCAATTATGAGTGTCTCCTGCAATCATGTGTTATTAAGTAATGACGGTGGAATTCAACCACGCTACCTAATCTAGTCAGGAATCATGATTGCGATCATGGATTATGATTGTGTATGATGATGTGTGCTGTGTTTCTTGGTTTACAACATTCGATAGTCCAGATTAGCGGTATGTGTTCGTAGCTCAATCAGCTTGTGACTTGTATTTGTCATAATGTCATGTATCATTGACTATTGACTGATTATCAGCCATATTGGTCAATATTATTCGGTAAGTTCCGCTTTATATGTATTTTGGCCATCCTCCACAATGGGAAATATGGTCCCAGTGAGCTGAATTCCGTTATGTAATGGACAATACATTGCATCGTGACGAGTATTTATTACAATGTTGATGAGTGCAATGTGTAGGAAACTATTCTCCCGTGGTTTAGGCAAAAGGTTTTCACGACAAAAATTTGTTCTCCAACCCCCTCCCCACCCCCTCCTTTTGAGCAATAATGGACTAATGATTTGATATAGGAAGCAGCAGAAAGAGAAAAAGTTGTAAGTGACCCAGAAGCTATATTACCAGCGGCATTTGTGTCTTTTAGAAGTCGATGGGGAGCTGCTGTTTGTGCTCAAACTCAGCAATCAAGCAATCCAACTTTATGGTTGACAGAATGGGCTCCAGAACCGAGTGATGTTTACTGGAATAATCTTGCTATACCTTTTGTTGAACACAATATACGAAAGCTAATCATGGCTGTTGCCCTTTTCTTCCTCATATTCTTTTTTATGGTTCCAATAACGTTTGTGCAATCATTAGCCAACATCGACGGGCTTGAGAAAACTTTCCCCTTTATGAAGAATCTAGTCCGAAAGTAAGCCATTTATTGCAGTTGATTATGTTTCCTGCTATTGTGGTGTTTCATTGGTATATTGGTACATTGGTATATGTTGACATGTTAAGCCAAGTCATATAAGTTTCCTCTATGGTGGAATTTTTGGTATCATTTTTCTTTTTTAATGTAGGTGTTTGTCATTTTCGAAATAATGCAGGGACTTATTTTCACTAAATTTGTCAAAAAAATCAATACATTCATATTGAAAAATGCTTTCATAATATAATACTTAAACGGAGTATAATTTAAACTCTTAACAGTATTTTTTTTTTTTTTTGAGGCCCCGAAAGGGGAACTAATTGATTAGTATCTTAAAATACTCTTAACAGTATTTTAAGAGTTTAGTAATGGTCAAGGGAAGTGTCTCACTGTTTCAACCATATTATAATACGAAGTACGGAGTACAAGTATAAAATATCTCCAAATCTTTGCTGTTAGACAGTTAGACTCAGAATTTCATTTGTGATATCATAACATGCATACTCCCTTGACATATTTTGTGATTTTGTAGGAAATAAATTTCATTGAACTTTTACTATAGAAAGATGTTTTACCTATTTCAGTGGTACAATCATGAGACTTGTGGATCCACATGTATGCTTGGCCTATTAAATAGTTGCTCTGTTGTCGATATGCCTCTGTTTTGTTATTCTTGTACGCATGTTTGTGGCTTCTGATTTTAAGTCGGTCAATTTTCTGTCAGGTAACTTCTTATCTACATGCATGTAAATGAGCCACTACTAGATATTGTATCTCTAGTGTTTGTATACAGAGCGCAGCAGGATTTAAACTAATATTTGGTGGTAATGTCTCAGTGGATCTGTTAGATCTTTTGTGCAAGGATATTTGCCTGGAATTATACTGAAGATATGTCTCCTCTGCATCCCGATGGTTATTATGCTATTGTCCAAGATAGAAGGTTTCACCTCATTCTCTTATTTGGAGAGAAGATCCGCAGCAAAGTATTATTTGTTTATACTAGTGAATGTGTTTCTTGGAAACATTGTTGCCGGAACAGCTTTCCAGCAACTCAGTTCGTTCTTGAAGCAACCCCCAGCCGAGTAAGTGATATTTAGTTACCATAACATGGTACTTGCACTATCAGTCGATTTTTTGGAGGATGTTTATGCCGTGCTTAAATACTGATCCTTACAAAAAGTTGGTCTCAAACAAGATGATTTAGATCAACTGCGATATTCTATACTAGTACATTATTAGTCAAAGTCTTTCAGCTTTTCCACAACTTGATAACTTCTTGCATCAGGCTCCGACTAAAATGGTTCTTCGCTATCAATGTTTATTGCTTGCTTTAGTATTGACCCTTAAAAAACGTTAGTCATAACTTCTCTGGATGAAGCAGAAGTTAGTGAACATGGGTGCACCATACAGTTTCTGTTGTTCTAATGCATTTTAATACTCTGTAATAGTAGTTCCTCTAAATGAAGTTGAACATAGTGAGTGAAGCATTCATTCATCATACAAATTGTAATTATTTGCTGTCCTGCAGGATGCCTGTAACCATTGGGACGTCAATACCAATGAAAGCCACTTTCTTCATCACTTTTGTTATGATTGATGGTTGGGCTGGTGTTGCTCTTGAAATTCTCAGAATAGCTCCTCTAATCCTATTCCATATTAACAATGCCTTCCTTGTTAAAACCGAGCAAGATAGGGAAGAAGCAATGGATCCTGGTTTCCTGGACTTCCCTACATATGAACCTCGGATTCAACTTTACTTTTTGCTTGGACTTGTCTACTGTGTCGTCACCCCCATAATTCTTCCTTTCATCATTGTCTTCTTCGCGTTTGCATACTTGGTTTTCCGACATCAGGTACACTTTTGCCACTTGCTGTTAACACATACTCCATTATAGACAGTTGTATGTTGTGTTAACTAACGGGTGCCAAAATTACATTCTTGCTTAGATCATCAATGTGTATGACCGAAAATATGAAAGTGGAGCGGCCTTCTGGCCAGATGTACATCGACGCATACTTGTGGGTCTAGTAATATCACACCTGTTGTTGCTGGGATTATTAAGCACTAAATTGTATGGCCAAAGTCTGAAGATGTTTATACCTTTTCTGGTTGCGCTCCCGATATTGACAATCTGGTTCCATGTGGTTTGTAAAGGCCGTTTTGAATCAGCTTTCAAGAAGTTCCCCTTGCAGGTTAGAATCTTATTCTTTCGACCTCCTCTCTGCATGCTGTTGCAAATATATGGACTATTAAACGTACGTTTCTGTTGAACTGAACAGGATGCGATGATGAAGGATACATTGGAACGGGCGACTGATCCGACTCTGAACATACGAGCTTACCTGCGGGATGCATATCTACACCCGATATTCAAGGGTGGTGAAGTGTATGCTCCACCTCCTAGCGATGAGGAGGAAGGTCTTCCTCTAGTTGCAACAAAGCGGTCTCAGAAAAGTAGCAGAGTCACTTCTCTTGCTAGTTCTGATATTGGTGTATAGTCACTACTCACTGTAAATAACTTGATGGACGGACATTGTTCCGCAACCTGGAATCAATCGATATTACAGAGTATATAAAATCAAAAGAGACTTTTTTGTGCGCGATAATATCTGAGCTCCCATTCTCTGAATCCGCTTGACGTCTTGAGCAAGATAAATAACATCCATGTCTAGCTCCCTAAAGAAAGAGAAGGTAGTAACCCAAAAAGCCATACCAAACGTCGTGCACATATCCCGATACTTGGCACACACCCGATACAAAACCATGAATCAAGAATTGAGTTAAATCAATGACCACACGATCAGACATGAAATCAAACCTTAAAATTTTATCAGTTAGTCTCCCTGTGACGTAATAACCATTTAGTTAGGTAGGGCAAAATCATTGACATTTCTCGTGTGGGTTGCTTTTTATCTTTTGTACCTAAACGGATATTATTTAACCCGTCACACGAATATGACGGATAACTCCGTTAGAAATAAGAATTTGCAAATATTTATATGTGGGCTAAACATGTGAAGGCTAGTATTACTAATAGGATTAGATTGGAAGGTTTTAAAAAAATGCAAGTCCTCCGCACAGTGAGAGCAGCACCACCACTACCACCGTTGGCCACCACGCCTCACCACTCCCTACGCAGCTCAGCCTTCCTATCCACGGCGGCACCACTCTCCCTCCTCCCTAACCTCTCCATCTCCGTCTCTCGGCCGCCGTCGACGGTCATCCGCATGGGCGGGGGGCCAAGGACGTTCCCCGGCGGCGTGTCCAAGTGGCAGTGGAAGCGGATGCAGTCTAAGAAGGCCAAGCAGCTCCTCAAAGCCCGCCTCGCCCGGGAGCGCCATATCTACGAGATGCGTAAGCGTGCTGAGCTCAAGGCTGCTGTTTCCGACCTCGAGCGCCCTTGGGATCTTCTTCACCTCCCTTCTCCCGCCACTTCTACCTTGTTCTCTGTTGCTGCTGATCAACAGCTTAAGGTCCTCCCTTCTTTCTTGAATTTCGGATATTCGATTATTGTCATTCAATTCCATTTCCGATTCTCGTAATTGCAATTGGAATTTGCGAGATAAACTTGTAATTTGGAAAAATATATTTTCAATTGGGGGAAAAAATCAAGTAAGACCTAATTTGCGGGGAAAAATGGTAAGGACTTGAACAGTGACGGAATTGAAATGAGTAACATTGATCTCAATTTCAATCTCGAATTCCGAGGGACAATTTTCCAAACACTGCACAAATTCTTGTTTATGGGTAAATAAAGACAAAGCAAGTGTTATTCGTGATGCATTCTGATTCTGTCTTATGTAGTCATGTAGATGATATTTAACCGTTATAACTTTGTAATGGATATACAGACGTACTACTGATTGTTGTGTGGTTGGAGTGAGTCGGCGATTGTGTTTATTGGTGCTAGTATTGTGTTTTGCAATAGGTGTTGGCGGACAGGTTTCAGAAGCCAGGAGGATTCGATATGTGGACGGAGAATGATGGACCTCAGATATTTCTGTCCCCTGACGAAGGGCTCCCCACTGCTAGGTTCTTTCCTAAAGGGGTTGTTCACAGTATTAGGCCCTATGAGAGGATTGATCCTGATCCGAATGGGGCTCAAGGTTCGGATTCTGATGTGGTTCCAAACCCTGACGACAACAAGGCTGGTATTGTTAATAGGAAGAATGGACACAGGAAGAGGATTCCTCCTTCAACTTCAAGGGATGACCCCAAAATGGAGGCAAATGCAAATAGGAGTGATTCAAGGCGAGGTGGTGTGTCGAGGATGGATGGAGATCGAAAGGGTGTTGATAGGAAATCGGTGGATTCAAGGCATGGAAATACGAGTATTAATATGAGAAGAGATGGTGGGAAGCGGACTGGAAGAGGGATGAATCCAGGAAGATCAAGACTTCCAAACTCGGAAGATGTTTATGATATGAGCATGCAAGGTGATGGGAGTTATGGATTCAGTGGTAATGATGAGAAGAAAATGATCAAATCTAAGGAGTTTCATCGGTAATTTTTGTGGTTTACTGGAGTAGGCGCGTTATGGACAACGGGTGCTTGAAAATAGATGAAAGCATTAACAGGCAGCAATCAGATTCTCAAATGCTTCTATGAAACATGCTTTTATCTAAGGTCATCTTCTTCAATCTCTGAAGTTTTTTATTCACTACTTCCATGTACATAAACATAAGAATGCTGATATTAACTTCGGAAAGAATGATGTATATTACTCCGTACTATGTTACTTTGTAGTACTGGAGCTTGGATACAGTAATATAGCTTCCAAGATAACCTACTTGTGAACTCTGCTTTTTCGTCTTGGTCCGAGGCTTTTGATTCTGGGGTATCTGAGAGATTGAAAATTGTACTGAGTTTTTATTAGGCCAGTAGAAACGTCCACACAAAAAATTATAACCAACTATGAACATTTGAGGTTTTGGTATGTGATAAACCAGTCGTACCTGATAATAGATCTATCCTGTAAAAGCGACTTATACTCGTTGCTTGGGTGTGAAATCGGACAAGGAACATCATGAAGACATCCGAGTCACGTGGTATGAGAATCAGGTCGATTTGAAACGTGACCCGATATGACCTCTTGAACAGCTCAATATGAAGTGTATAATACACGTTTTTAATAATTTCAGGGTCCGAAATAAAAATAGCTTAAATTTGTACTGAGTTTTAATTAGGCTAGTAGGTATGTCCACGTAAAATATGAGGATAAGGGTTACGGTATGTGTTAAACCACCCGTACCTGAAAGCGACTTATACTTGTCGTTTGGCCGTGAAATCGGGCAGGGTACATCCTGACGACACCATAGTGCGTGGTATGAGAATCAAGCCGATTTGAAACGTGACCCAATATGACATCTTGAACAACTCGATTTGAAGTGTATAATACACGTTTTTCACAGTTTCGGAGACCGGAATAAAAATGGCAGGAAATTGTACCGAGTTTTCATTAGGTTAGTAGGAGCATCCAAACATAATATGAGGAGTAACGATGAACATATAAGGGTTCCGATATGTGTTAAATTGCTCGTACCTGAAAATAGATTTATCTTGTAAAAGCGACTTATACTTATCGTTTGGGCGTGAAATCGGGCAGTGTACATCATGATGACACCATAGTGCGTGGTATGAGAATCAAGCCGATTTGAAACGTGACCCGATATGACGTCTTAGCTCGATTTGTAGCGTATAATACTCTCTCTCATCTACTCAATCCTTTCCATAATATTTCACCACTTTTCTTAAAAGTGGTAGAAGTAGCTAAGGGTATTATTGATCTCTTTTACACGATAAATTGATTGGTTGCCGACAATGTTGTAACGCGTACTGGCACCCTCAAATGTTCTCCGTTACTCATATTTTGTGATGTTTCAACTAACCTGATCAAAAAATCGTGCGATGATCAAAAAATCGTGCGATTTCTGACCATGTTTGTTTCGGAACCAAATCAATGAAAAAACGTGAATTATACACTTCAATTTGACCCCGGGGGTCGTTCCTGATGCATTTCATACCCCACGAGTCCAGGGTTGTTTCATGATGTACTTTGCCCGATTTCATGACCTCACAACTGGTAAAACTTGCGTTTACACGATAACTGATTTGCGTCAAAACGATGCCGTAACACGTACCGGGACCCTCACATGTTCTCGGTTTCTCCTCATACTTTGCAAGTTTATTTCAACTGGTCCGTTTAACAATTTATTCGAGTTATGATCATTTTCATTTCGGACCTCAAATCATTGAAAAAACGTGTATTATACCTCATTTTGAGTTGTCGGTACCGAATAACGTTTCAATTTAACCTGAATTCCAAATCACTTCACCTCATTTTTCTAATTCCAAACGAAGGAATTTGTTTTCCTCCAAATTCCTCTCCACCTTTTCTTTCCATTTCCCACTATCCATAATTCCACACCCCCCAAATGTGAACATTTTGAGTTTCAGATTCAGATACATCAATAACAAATTTTCTCATTAGCTTTATAACGGAAATGAAATGAAATGAAGGTAATGAGCAGAACACTCTGATCCCAGCAATAACTTCGCGGTTGGAGTGGTATATACACTATACAGTAGTAGTATTCAGTAGCGCACCAAAATAATGTCTGATAGCAAACCAGTCAGCAGGCAAACTTTCCATAACTCTTTATTTCTCGCAAATTAATCAGACGTATCAAGGTCCTCAAATCATATCACAGAGTTCCCAATCCTCGTCCAAAAGCGGCTTTTGTGTTCTAGCTTCATAAAAGCTCACAAATATCTTTCCTGCATCGCTTCCTGGTGTTCGGCATTCAACTGGCGATATCCTTTTGGGTGACTCTGTACCCAAAACTGACACATCTGAAGAAGAGCTGTTTTGGGAGTGAGTGCTCCTCGAGGAGGCAGTTCTATTCAAAGAAGCTATGCTCTTCAACGAAGCCGTGCTTTTCGATGAAGCTGCACTTTTCACAGAGGAACCTGACAGTGACTTACTGAGAGAAACACGGTTGTCAAAATTTTCTTTCAGGGACTTCACATTTTGACAGATAACTGAGATTTCACCCCTGCAAAACCGTCAACAGTACCAAATAATATTTAGAAGAGCTGATTGACAATGAACCCTGTTTTTTATCACCCTCTATCAGGGAATATTTAAGAAGCTAAGTTGTGTGAAGGCGTGAAGCCTTGACAATCAACGAACGTCAGTTAGAAAAACTATTCCAGGTAAAATCCTTTTCAAAGTTGAGATGTATGAAACCTTGACAATCTACGAAATACGAGTAGTCAGTTAGAAAACAGGCCTATTCTAGGCAAAACCTGTTTCCTTTTCTGACCAAATCAAATAGAACCTTCACCCTTTCTTTTTGATATAGAAAGAAAGAAAACAATAATTTACTCTCTGGCAAAGTTGGGTTAGAGGAGGACGAAAAGAAGGAATCTGTTTTATTTTGAATACAGAAATCCTTCCAACACTGTAGTAGTTCATTACCAAACAGTGAAAGTGTTTTTTTAACGTATCAAGTATAATAGCAATATTTCTTAACCGAACCAAATATAGAGGGAGTTTTTGAGAAAACAGAAATAAAAAGGTGGTAGTGACAAAAAAGTAAACCATAAGTGGTAGTAATTGTCACTTTACTCTTATTACTATGAAATACTCGTATGATTTTGTCAAGAATAAATTACATTAACTAGTGCATTCTGAGGAACATGAGAAGCGAAAAGGCAAAAATGAGTTGTTGGATATGGCTTGACCCTCAAGCTTCCTATTCGCACGCCTCTATTGGTCAATATAGTGGTGTCCAGTGGTTGAGATGGTGGTGCAGTGGGAGTAGGGATCAAATTGCAGTGCGGTTGTAGTAATGGTGAGCGGAGAAAATGAAGGCAAAAGATTAAAGAGGGTTTGAAATTGTGGTGTAAGTATGATTAGATTTAGGTTTGAGTACTCCAATCCTAGTTGGATCCCATTTGGATAAATAAGTTTGTTTCCAATCCATAACAACAAATTTTCATTTTTTAATCATTATTCACCAAAAAAGGAAGAAAATAAACAGCAAGTAATATGACACAATCGCAAGAAAAAGGGAAGTCAAAAAGAAACTTACTGCAAAACATCAAGAACTTGACCTTTCTCCATAAGAAAGTCCCTTAGCTGCAGAAAAAAAAAAAAAAAAAAATCGAAAAGCCGCGATGAGTAATTCATTTGATTATGTCAAGAAATTCATTTGGAAATTAAGGCTCTCATTTCAAGGTTAAGGCTATGAAGAAGTTTATGAGAAAAAATTTGCATGAGGTTCAAGTCTACCTTTGCATTCTCGTCGGCTTCTTCCTGTAACAGTTTGGAATCTTGTACAACTTTCTCCATAATGAGTTCTTGCTCAGCAAGGGCAGCTTGTGCAATCGTCTTTTTTTCAAAGATCTCTTTCTCAGCAGCTCTCTTTTGTTCATGAGCTATAGCTAACCGTTCCTCAAGATTTGTTCGCACCTGTGTAAAACTCAGAAAACCAAATCAGAGAAAAAAGTTTTTGCTCTATGAAACTTTTTAAACTTGTCTTGGAAACGATACACTATTACTTCAAGTTTTACCCAAATGGCAAAACACCATTGCCCATTTAGAGATGTAGTCAATGCTAGAGATATACAGAATAGTACAGAACTCATTTCAGTTACTTAGTTGCAAAGTCTCATGTGTGCAAGCTGAACCAAATCCAAAAATTTGGACCATAAACTATGATATTAGTCAGTTGCAAAGTCCCGTGGGTTCAAGCCAATATTTTTAGAAAGATTTGATATCCTCCCTTCAACTATTAAACTCAAAACTTGAAATCACATACAAGTATGATATTAGTCTGGCCTACTACTACAACAAGCCCAAGTTAAAACTTTTAACACCACAAAAAGGAGTGTAAATGAAGTTAAGCAAAGACCATTTAGCAATGACTATGACGATGGCTAAGACATAAAATAAAATAAAATAAAAAGTGAAAGTCAACTTTGGCACTAACGGCATAACAGGCTCAAACAGAACACAAATCCAAGCTACACAAAATGTATAAAAACATCATAAGTTGCAAGTTATTTGTCAGTGAGTGAAGTAAAAGAAAACCGAATGTCCTTTCTGGGGAGCATGTATTAATTATTGTTGACTGCAAAATGCATTCATATTCTTATTACTAAACTCTATCTTTACTTCTAGTTAAGTCCCAGCCATAAATCGCGACACTTGTATTTCTTGAAAGTAATTTTTATTATAAATGCAATAGTGCCATTCTCACAAGTTTCAACCTTTGTTGCGTGGACAGATGTAGAGGGAAATAAACAAGAGGGATACAAATTCCCTTGTTTGGTTAGCAAATAAGTGTGACTGGAACAAAATCATAATCCCTTCTCCAACAAATGAAAATGTTTGGACAGAAAACTCTCTTGCTTTATTCGCTTACCTTCCCGTTTCGCCCTTTCCCCTCTCCATTTCCTCCCCTCCCATTCCCTCATCTTTTGGAATCCAAATAAAAGATAAAGCAATGACTTTTGTCAAAAATGTAGAACATATACAACAAATTCTTATCAAAACAGTGACAAGTTTCATATTTCAATTGGAGTGATAGGGGAGGATAGATCAGAGTCAATATGTATAATAAAAGTGTAAAGCAGCACCTCATCAAGCACCAAAAGAGATTTATCTTTTTCTTCAGACAGACCAAGAAGGCGGGCTTGAAGTTCCTTTACTTCAGTAGCCAGAATAGACTTCTCACCATACACTTCACCAGCATGCTGAATTTTTAACATTGAGGGCATCACAAAATTGTTAACATTCAGAATTACAAAACAAAAAAATCACATTAAAACAGCACCAATTCATACCATTTCATTAGCCTCTTTTGCATGTATCAACATCTTTTTCATTTCTTCCACTTTTTCAAGAATCTCAAACCCTCCCCTAATAGATGCTTCTTTAGCTTTTTCGGCTTCATTTTCCAGATGTTCCACTTCATCCATCAACTTCACTACAGATTCCCTAGCAGAACAGACAACGTCCTGCAGGATATTTTTAGAGTGCTTAGAACTGTAGTAAAGGTGAACTGATTAGGAATACCCTACAAGTTTCTTTTTACTGGTCAGTAACCAAGGCTCTGAGTGTCTAAACTTTCAACGGACATTCCTACTGGTTTTGATGAACCAACCCTCGTGCTCCACTACACCAATCAATTTTTCACAATGACAAGCTTGCCTGTCTGGAAGATTGTCATTGTGAAAAATTTCACACAGGCAAATGCCTACTAAACATAAAGACATTGAGTGGTGGTACTAGTGACCTTGGTTCAACCATCAGCATAAAAGATGACCTTATGTGTCCTTTTGAATCCAAAATAAAAAGCAAAAAAGCAAAGATTATATACCACTGTCCAGAAGAGTCACAAGGCCAATAACAAGAGTAGTTGCATTACGATTTTAAAAAGTGTTTGTGAGTTTTGAGTTTTGAGTTGGAAAGGGAAAGGGAAAGGAGAAGGAACGAGAGTTTAGTGAAAGGGGTTGGCAACAATGAGAGGGACGAATGTGGAAAACTCGTATATGATATAGTAAATCATGCACGTGAAAGAGCGTAGGCCTATTATTATACAAGAAGCACAAGCAAATCAATGGCATTCCAATGGCTACGAAAAAATCGTAGCATTGTCGTAAAGCAAAAACAGAGTTCTTTATTACTGTACTTCATAAAGCTGGGGCCCTTATTCTCAAAACTGGTATCCCCGAAAAATAAAACCTCAAATTGCAAGTACCTTGTAGTTTTTTGCTTCCTCGATTATGTCCGCAAGGAGGTTTATTCGGCATATTTGACCAGACCGTGTCACTATAGTAGTCAACGATGTCTCACTCTCAGCAGCAACGGTGTCAGTTTCAGGGAAATCTAACATAACTTCAGAGTCTATAAAAACATTCATTTCTTTGTCATTAGCATTAAGAGTAGAGTAGTTCTCAGCTTCCGGATGTGAATTTGAACTCAGTGCACCTGGCATCTGATCTTCAAAAGCACAGTCTGTCAAAACTGCAGATTCTGACGAGTTGCAACCTACAGATGGCTGCTCCCCAGAAAAGGCCAAGACAATAGCTTGTTCTAGATCACAAAATGATGAAGCCTCACTGTATTTCAGCTGCACATTCTCAGCATTACCTAGGCTTACAGCAGCTTCACCGTCTTTGACACTAGTAGAGGGTAACAAGGCATCACTGGTAATACTAACATATGGATCAGTTTCAATGTCTTGTAAAGGAACAGAAGAAACATCCTCAAGGTTGCCCAATGGCTGACTGTCATTCGCGTCATAAAAGGATAAAGTTGAATCATCTTCAAGATTGTGACCATCATTCAGTGAACTGGAAGCAATAGCACCATCCGCAGAATTTGATCCCAAAGTTGCAGAACTTGCATTATGTGTATTTGCTGTTTCACCATCACCTTCAACTGCACAAAACAACATCAACCATATATTATGTATGCCCCTAAATCACCCAAGATAAGCCAAATTTAAAAATAATCAAGTTGCTCGCAAGTTGTCTCGTGTCATTATCACCAATACACAACAGATTCAATAGCTTACAAGCTGAAGTAGGAGCATTGGACTTGCTGCTGGAGTATGGGAGAATCTCAGCTAGAATATATTCCACAGCTGCATTAGGATCCTTTGAATGTTCTATAGCCACAGCTTTTAATAAACGGCTGTCCAACTTCAGAAGCCAAAACAAAACCGTCATTAGTGCATCCAAATTTAGAAAGCGGTCAAAAAAATAATACTCGTAACACATGTCAAAACATAGTCAAATCATAGATACCATACAAGAAATGATTTGACGATTTTATCTGATAAGATTAAATCTTCATTGCATGATTCTTAAATGAACATAAGAGTCTGAATTCAAGATCTCCATGTCTATCATGGAATGTACAAAACATTTACTCCGTATTTAATTTCAATAGATGCCAACAACACTGTACGGCATAAACTCCTGACATTGGTTTTCCGTGACCAAATATGTAGCAGTGTCGGCCACATTTACGATGCAATGACCATGATCACAACTGAACAATTCTAAATATGCTTACCTAGATGACTAACTCTTAGTTCCATATCCACTCATATCCAATAATCCCATTTGTGTATTGTACACTATTCACAACTAAACAGAATCTACATTATTCTCAACAATATATAAGAGAATATATGATCATGTGAGATCTTGTCTGATTAGTCTTTATGAATGTGGCTGCCTAAATCAATAAAGCAGCCGTAATCGTACTACAATTGAGGAAGATTATTAGGTTTACAATATGTTTGGATTGAGGTGGAGATGAAGGTGAAACCTAAGAAAAGGCACCCCGTGTAAGAACCAATCATTCTCTTAAACTACACCATAATCGCAATTGAAATAAATACTCCTTCCATCTTGTCTCGATCATTTCTTTATCTTTGATTAAAATACTACTCGCAACAAAAATTAAGATTATTCAATGAAGAAATTGGGTCAATACCTGTGGAAACAGCTCTTTCAATGTCTGATATACGGACTTGAAACCCATTATCAAATCAAATACTGATCAAACTGCATAATTCAAATCCGTAAAGACTATTATAATCAAACAAGTAAGAAGAAAAGTGCAACGAGAATTCAGATCATATACCAACAAAAAGATGAATCCTTTAACCCCAGAAAATACAAAACAGTTACTAATTCAGAAGAACAAGGTCATAATTCAGTAAAATAAAATTAAAATGTATATAACCTAAAAAGAAGGAAGAAAAGGGAAGTATAAAGAAGAGATGGAATGATAAAAGTTGATAATACTAGGATGATTGTAGAATTGTATGTGTGATCAGAAGAAGAAGAAGAAGAAGAAGAAGAAGAAGATGAAGATGAAGATGAAGATGAAGATGGGAATTGAAGGAGTAACCTTGGAATGTAGCGACGACCTCACATTCACATGCACTGCCACTGCCGACGATTTCAATCAAAAGGAATACACGTTTATGGTAATCAACTACTGATAACGAGTTTTTAGACGTCTCCACCCTTTGATATTCCCAATTAGGGGTCTTCCTACCCTTCTACAAATCGCAACTTGTATCCTCTCGATAATTTTTAATATTCTCGACAATTTATAAACTAAAATATAATTCTGTGAAACTTTGTTTGATTTGTCATAAATTAAAAATATAGTGAAAATAATACCAACGATAACGTCTTCTTGAAAAAATACATATTTCATTTGTATATGAGAAAAATAAGTATCATTGGAATAGTTAACCAAAATAGTATTAGTTGACTCGACGGTCGAATTGTTATGGCTTTCGGGCGTGCTAGGGCTTTCCTCCTAGTTCCTGAGCCCGATGGAGGCACCCAATTAGACGCGTTTTACCGTCAAATCGAGTTAGTCGGTCGTTCTCACTCTCAGCTTGATTATCGTTGTCCCCTCTTCTTCAACCTCCGTCCAATGCTCTGTCATGGTGACGTATTCGGGTTTTGAAGTTGACTTTACAACTGAGGGGGGTTTGAGAACCCTAAGCACGATTAACGGGTGTTCTCTAACGATAATGATGATGATCCAGCAGACTACATTGTGAAGTTGAAGCGTGGACAATATGGTTGGTCAGAGGGTTGCGTTAGGAGTTCTAGTAGCGTTGATCTTCAAAAAAGTGGAAGATGGATGATTCTTGGTTATTCTGGAGGGTCCCGGGTTCCTAACGTGATTATGGTCTTGGATGTCACATTTAGGGATGGCAACGGGTAGGATATGGATCGGGTCCGGCAAGACCCGGACCTGGACCCGTGTTTCACAAGTTGGACCCGGACCCGACTCGGACCCTTAAGGGTCCGAAAATTTTAGACTCTTACCCGGACCCTTAAGGGTCTGAAAATTTTAGACCCTTACCCGGGCCCGTCGGGTACGGGTAGGGTCCGGGTCCGTCACGGGTCTTATGCACGACAATTTAATATGTATAATATGTACGATAACTCGACATTTCAAAAGCCAAATTAAAATTGCCTACTCCAAACTTTAAAGACCTTAAGGCAGCTGTGAGTTCATGGCCCTGAGTTACAACTGCATTTTGCAAAGAAAATAAATAATATACAAGTAAATCTACAAAGTTAACTTACGGTAACTTTAATGACTTATTTCTGTCTCAAATATAAATTCTTTTTGCAAATCGCCGCCATTTCTTTTGCTTATTCTTACTTTGTTGCATTACACAAATATGGGAATACATGTATTTTTTATTTTTTATTTTTTACACGGGTCCAAGGGTCGGGTCCGGGTCCGACTTTTAGGACCTTGACCCGAAATATTTTTAAAGGACCCATTCCCGACTCGTACCCACAAGGTCCAAAAAAATTAGGACCCGTACCCGACCCGTTGGTAAGACCCGGAGGGTCTGGCTAGGGTCCTGAACCCGTTGCCATCCCTAGTCACATCGCATGGGTACTATGATGGGATCCTCAAGATGCTCGAAACCAAGTGATTACACTGCTAAAGTTGAATATCGTGGTGTCGCCAATGTTGTCACCGAGACTTATTGGTTACATAAGCTTCTAATAAGTTGTCGTTTCCATTTGTTAACTTTCTCTTAAATAGAAGTGGAAAATTAAAAATGTAAAATGAAATCTGAATACCAAATGGATGGATATACGATTTCTGGATACACAAAAAACCCGTATTGAATTAGAATACAAAAAAAATGAGGTTTCAAAAAACCGGTTTTGCTCAAATTAGCGGGCGAAGGACTTATAAAATGTATTCGACGGAGTAAAATGTATGCACCTCATCATCAATGGCGTTTAATACGAGCCTCATCTTAAGCTGCTGACGTCCAACTGCGATCATCTGTAAACAAATTGAAACAAGATGAGGAGCTTGTTACCAGCATGTCATTCGTCAATGGCGTTGTTTGTGTCTTCACCATCTTCTTCATCCTTCGGAATTCCATCTCCTCTCTCCTCTTTATCCACCAGACGAAGCTTAGGAATCCGGTGGAGGAGCTCTGATAAACTCCAAACTCCCACAACAACAGACGCAGAACTCCCACCAAGTGGTGATAACATTGAAGAATCTGTGAATCAAAGTGTTGGAACCGATGCTTCCGCTTCTGCTGCTGCTTCTTCTTCTATTCAGAAAGACCTCAAAAAGGTACTGTATGTTCTCAATTTTGATTTTGATTGATTGTGAAATTTTATTCCCCATTCTTTTTAACCTAATTTCGCTCCAATACAATAGTACTACCTCAATTGTCTGAATTTGAGGTGTTAGTGTTCATGGTGTTCATGAGTACCTATTAGTGTTCGTCTTTGTTGTCGCGTAATCCGATTAGCTCCTTTTGCCCTCAAAGTCCGCCATTGGAGTTCATAGATATGAAGATACTGGGAATAAGACCTGTTTTTTCTGGCTGGAGTTGGGGTTAGACTAACGGAAGTGGAAGTGAACTGATGTAAGCTGAATTGGCTAGGCAAAATGAAACTGATAGAGCTGAACTGAAGTGGGCTGAATTAACTGTTTACGGAAATGGAGGATGTTCTTCCATAGAGTATGATCGAGTAAAGCAAAAAGACCTTGTAAAATGTCTTCTTCCTTCATCTCCCCTCCACTTTCCTCCAAACCGTTTCGCCCAAACCAAGCATAAAGCTCTTTCTCACAAAATCCTACATTACTAAACCTATGCTCGCTAGAGAAGCTTTTGCTTTTAGAATTGTAGGGAAGATTTCAAATAAGAGCAAATACCGCATGGTCCTACTCTGTTGCTCCTCTCTCTTTCTTTGAACAAATACTCGACTTGCTCTAAGCATTCATTGGGGACTGATTCTGGTTACATAAATATTCTTCCAAGTGTTTTCAAAGAGTTCACCTTTAAGTTAAAAAGAGCTAATTCTTCCCTAAAGATCATGAATTTGCTTCCACAAAGAGTAAATCGCATTCTAACATCTGGATCTTATCAGGTAGTAAATAAAACTGCTGCAACCTTTGCTCCAAGGGCGTCAACAGCTTCCAAAAATCCTGCTGTGCCAGGAACTACATTATACTCAGTTTTTGAAATTCAGGGATACGTCTGTATGTTTCTGGGTGGAGTTCTGTCCTTCAATCTTGTGTTTCCCTCAAATGAGCCAGATCTATGGCGACTAATGGGCATGTGGTCCATATGGATGTTCAGTAAGTCTCTTTTTCTTCTACATAACCTTTTCTTCTTTAAAGATTGCGTGTTTTATTATGCTATAAGAGTTGCTTGAGTAGCCTAAAGGATGAGTCTATGACACCAATTGAAGAATGATTCGTATAGAATCACGCCTCCGATTAAAGAATAAAGATAGTGTTTTTATTTTTATTTTTGTGAATGTTCTCTTGAGAATAGGTTCATTTGCATCTGCCATTTCCGCTCATTCTGGGTAGGGTGACAGATTTCTGATGTACCTATGTTACAAGCTTTCAAGACGAAATAAGTCTGATTGATTCATATGCCTCCTTGAAATTTTTGAGTTTTGAAATAGCTGCATTAGAAACCATGCTCAAGTCTTACGCGTCAAATTTACAATTTTTATCACTTAAATCCTTGTATTAAATGAATACTCCCTCCGAGTTAGAGTTTTGTTCCCTTTTCTTCTGGACAAAAAAAATAAGAAGGGTGTGAAAACTGAAATACATGTGTTTTGCTATTTTGCCCTCCATTTAGTTCATAGTACTCTATGAGTCCTCCCTATTAACCATATCCATTCAAATCAAGAAGATCATACTAATAATCAAAAGGATCAATACAAATCAATCAATCCCTAAAATCAAGGGACACTAATCTTGTTCATACTACAAATTATAGGAACTTTATATATGTGTAGTCTCATAATTATAGCATGATTGTAGCCTTGTATCACTATAAATACGTACCTTGTTCATTTGTAATTATTATCAAAAAAACATTCTAGTATCATTGCTTATACTCCCTCCCACCACCTTGACCTTTCACATCGTCTGTCACTCTTCTCCCTTTTGTCCCACCATTTTCCACCTCCGCCTTTCTATTGTTAACCTCTGCTCTCCATCATTCACCACTGGGCACTGTCTACCCACACAGCCAAACAACAATGAAACCCAATCCATTCACCAATCATCACCACCATGCCGGAACTCGACCTTAAAACTACACCAACCACCAAAACGAGCCCCTAACATCACCTCGGCCAGCTCCTAAGATCACCAAACTAGCCCGCTACCCGGTCCGGAACACCACCATTCTAACGCCAAAAACTGTCAAAATGTTCTTGGCCTGCTACAAATCCATCCACCATAACCACCGAAAACACCCCTTGCAATCCTATCCTTGAAAAATTTAGATCCCAGTTTTTCGGAGGATGTGGGTGGATTTTTCGAGCGTTAAAATTTGCTTGAAACCACGTAAAAGGAAAATTTCATTTGGCTAAACGCCTACACATATTCATATTTCATCTTTAAGTTCTAAAATTTGCCAATTGCACATTTTATTGTGCAGCCATTCCTTCTCTTCGTGCCCGTGACTGCCCGAGCAAGGAAAAAGAAGCACTCAACTATCTCTTCCTCCTCGTTCCATTACTGAATGTCATCATTCCATTCTTTTGGAAGTCTTTTGCCGTTGTTTGGTCTGCAGATACCGTTGCCTTCTTTGCTATGTACGCTTGGAAGGTATGTCTCATCTGAGTGTATATATAAAATAGCATTGATATGTATATATCCTTGTTTATCTGTTTCCTTTGTTAATATGTTTAGCTTTCTGCTTTGCAGTTAGGATGGCTTGAGAAATCAGAGTAGAAATCCTACTTTTTCTGTTGTCTCACTAAGTTGCTGTGAATCAAAAGCCTGCCTTCGGGTTCAGACTGTCAGAATATACAGTAGAAGTTGTCGTGAAAGGAAAGGAAGACGACATTAGAGAAAACGCAGAGACCATGTACTGGTTCACATCAGATAATGTAAATTCACGTGTAACTGATCCAGACTTGTTATCTGAAATTCATAGCCATAAGATCGTATTCATTTGGGTGTCTAAGTATAGTTTTGTTACTTAAGTTAATCGAATCACTAACCGTGTTTCAACAGCTTAAGATGCAGCTTGGGGCGCACTGAACGTTGATATTACTATAGACCCAGCAAATGCATCGTTCAGTTAAGTTTCGCTCGTTAATAAACCACATTAATAATAGCATTGAGTTTATCACACATATAGTTAATAATACCATTTCCATTCTGTAACCATCATTACAAATATTATAAATTTTCAATTCTACAATTCAACATCACAGAAACCACAAGTTTACCAGCTTTAAAGAACCCTGGAAAATAAACATCATATAGTTAATTAATGTATTTAGCTTCTTATTATTTCATTCTCTTCTCCTTGCTGGGATAATCGACCAAAGAAGACGTAGTATGAAACTTAATCTTGGCACGACTAATAAAATCGGTGACCTTCTCGTTAAAACTGTCGGGCCTCAACTCAGAACCATCTGCCATAGTAGGACTTCTAATTTTCCTCCCCGCCCGGTCTATGTATTCAGTAAACAACCCATTTATACTCTCAGCAATCGACGACTTCTCCCCTATGTGGGACATAGTTGGAACTCTATGCTCATTCCCATGTATTGGCAAAAAACTAGGCTTAGTAGGCCTACCTGACGAGTTCACGTGATGATCTTCGCTTTGGTGAAAGATAATGGGAACCAAGTGATCAACAACCTCTCTCTTGTTCTCGAGGGGTTGTCGAGGACAGCGATCGCTTGCAGGGGTAGTAGTAGTAGGGGTGGATTGTCTTGGGACCCGAGCGCACCGGTCATTTACAGGAGCTCGAGTCATGAGAGAGACGTTTGAGGAAGGTGTTTCTTGGTGGACCTGATTATTGGAGGAGACGAAGCGGATTGCTCTGAAAGGTGAAGTTGTTGTGATTACTCTTCTTAGTTTCTCACACACAGTTGTTGTGTTTTCAGGATAAGTAGTAGTAGTAGTAGTCTTCTTCCTCTCCATAGGCTAAAGATTTGATTATGTCATAGAAAAGACAGGTTTGGAGTTAAAGGATGTTGGAGTGGAGAGGGTAAAATATATAGTGTGATGGGTGATTGGTGTAAAAGTGATGGATGAGTGGGAATAGATGCTGTGTTGAAGTTAGGGTGGAAAACAACAACAACTAAGAAGTGTTGAAAATATAGATGGAGAGGAATTATTGAGAATGTGTCCAATGAAAACACAACTTCAACTTTGGGTGCAAGTTTTCAAAAGAAAGATGTCTTGGGATCACATTCTTTTTAAACTCTTGGCGCCCTTCACACACTAATACAGTAATATTAATATCTGAAGAAACCATATTCTTGGCTTTTTGTAAATGTTCTCTTTGTGCCAAGAAAAACGTGTCAATCATTGGTTTTATTATTCATTACTTACAGTTTAGAAGTGTTAGAGTCAATTTGGATAACAAAACGAGGGGGAAAGGGAGGGGAGGGGAGGGGAGGGGAGGGGAAGGAGGCTGGGAAGGGAAAGGGAGGGAGAATGAAAACGGTTGATTTTCCCTCATACTTTTTCCTACGTTGTTGGAGGGTAAATATTTTGCCTACAAGGAGGGAAATGGAGAGATCCATTTTTTCTCCCCCTCCAAATCCCTCCACACTATTTTGCTAGTCAAATAAAGGAACTTGTCATCTACCTCCCCCCTCCTTTTCCCTTCAAATCTCTTTATTCAAACACATGCTTATAGTATCATTCATAGTCGTTGTAGATATTCTGTTAAACAACCAAACTTATTCACAAATAAACAAGGCAAGTCACACAAGAGGTTCAAGGCTAAGCTTGTAACAGATTCTAAAACTAGGGAGTTACGGAGTTAGAACCCAATGCTTATCGATACTTTTTTGGTTGAATTCAGGAATGGATTGTAAAATGGCTTTAGGAGGGATGGAATTGGGATCATGGGGAAATAGGTTAGGGTGGAATTAGAACCCCTTGAGTCTGTAATTCCATTCCAAAAGTCTTGAAACAAACACTAGAATTGATGGAATCCATTCCATTCCAATCCAAAATCCCCAACCAAACACCCCCTAAGTTGTCATTAACAATGGATAAGTTATATCCATATCACGGTTCATTTAACAAGTTTTTTCCTTCCCTATCTATATGACTACTATATTTATATCTATTTGGCAAAAAAAAATCTACATCTATATCCATATTCATATGACGATATGCGTTATTTGGTTAATTATTCTCGATAAATTGTCAATAAAATTAAAAGTAATCAAGGTATACGAGAGAATACTACAACGAACCATTACAAGTTAACCTGTTTAATTAAACAACACCACATGTCTACCTATACAATGTTCCGCAAGGAACTTTTTACATATTACGATGTTTCCGTGATCTTAAGATAAAATTTGCCTTATAGCATCATTTGCATGAGAAGACAATTACATATGCGACTATGCAAGGTCTTCAAGATAACATCTTTTGAGTCGCATTGGATCTTAAGATAATTTTTTTTTAGGAAACTCTCATGCATTGGAACTTGATGGAGGAATTACTGTAAGAGCTAAAACCCCACTTATCATTGCAGCGACAGCTCCTAGTAAAAATGCTGGTAAATTACCGCCTCCAAAGAAGTTATCCAAAGGTCCACTAATTAATGACACTAACATCTGCAAAAACAAAATATGTTAATTAATTACCTTAGAGAAATTACATCCATCAAATTACCTAAAAAGCAAATAAATAATTAGTACGGAGTAATTTTTTTCTCGAGTTGGGAAAAAAATGACAATTAAGATCCCATCATTTAATTATATACTTACTTGTGGTACACAAATTGACAAATTCATGAGTCCGAGTGCTAATCCTGTTCACAAAAATGATATTACGAGAAATTCTTATTTAATCAAATTTACAAAATTTATGATTTATTCAAATTTAGGAAATTACTTTCGGCATGTTCAAAAAACATACCATGTCCAGAGCCAGAGTCAGATGAGAACATAGATGCCAGTGCAAACGGAATACTATAAGTGGCCTGTTTCAAAAAGGAAAAAAAAACTTAATTGTTGACAATTAGTGCAAAACCTATTACGATTTATTATTTCTCTATTTTGTTAACTATATATATACTTTTATTAGAATAATCAATAATATATATACTAATACATTAAAACATATATTCGATTTAACACATTGTCAAAAATCACTTTTAGATTGTAATATAAACATACTCCGTATAAAGTATTTGGAGCACTGTGATATTTTTAATTTGCTAGTCCAGAAAACTCATTTTTCTAGTTCATTTATTCAAAGAAAAAGTTACAAGTGTCGTACTGACCGCTTGTGGAATTCCAGTGGCGGCGAACAAAACCAAAGTAGCGGCTTTAATTTCGCTGCTAGGTAGCGTGTCAGGCGGTGCTTGTTGTCGGGCTTTCTTCGCCGACTCGGCTAGAGGCAATGTGCATAGCAAAGCAACAGCTAACACAAAATTAAGCATACCCCAAGCTCTTCTTGCACCACCCAAAAGCTTAGACAAAGGGTCAATGCCTAAGGACATTAGCCCTAATGTTGCTGCGGTTAACATTAGCCCTAGTGCTCCCACTCTTACTCCCATGTCATATAACATTATGTCTTTTGCACTTCCCTGCAATAATATACACAAAACCATTCGATTTTTTTTACAATTGAGTCGTACTCGTTGATCTTTCTTAAGACGATGAGCATATTCGTCTTAACGTTAAAAACAGTCAGCTAGTACTTATATTCAATTTGGATTGGTGCACGAGTATAAAAAGAAGAAATTTACCTGAGGATTACCACCATAGATTTCAAGCCCGACCCAATCAGTATTGAACATAATAAATGGAAACCAAGCGATCCAATTGAAAGCGGTAACAAGAAATAGAAACCACATTGGCCTTCCGAGGTTCTTAAAAGAGGTCTTCACTTGTCCAAAAAAGGGCACACTATCATCCCCAACTGTCTCAACCTCGGGTTCTGCCACGACGAAAAGTGGAACCGCGACCACAAGGAGGAGAAAGAGTATGTCTATGAGAAAACATGTTTTAAGGTTGGCACAATATGTGTCACATGCAGTCGTGTTTGTGAAAGGAAGGATTTTGTATAAGGTGGATCTTGATCCTGCTGCATAGCCTAGGACGTTCCCTACTGCCATAAAAAATGAAAAACACCCGTTCGCTAATCTCATCCTTCTGTGATCGTGTCTCGAGAGATCTGCCAAAAATGCTCGGCTTGGATCCTACAATTAAAGGTATACATGTAAAATAAGAGTTAGTCGATCGATGTTAAAATGATTCAAATCTGATTTATAATAAGATGGTTCTAAAGAATAGTTTCATAAACGGTCTAAATGCTAACCTGGACCATGTTATTGGCAACATCGAGGATCCAAAACCCGACAACAAAAAGGACAACAGCTCTGGGCTTAGTCTTTTTACTAAGATCATCACCAAATCTATGTCCAATATCCGCAGCAAACCCAATTAAAAGCACAGCCAAACAAATCAACGTAGTACCCATCGTAATAAAAGGCTTTCTTCTACCAAATTTGGACTTGGACCTATCACTTGTATAGCCCACTATTGGTTGGACCAATATACCTGATATCGGCCCACATAACCATATTAAGGACGACATTGTGTGACTAACCCCTAAAAGTTGTACATAGGGTGTCAATAGTGACAATTGTAGTGCCCACCCAAATTGTACCCCGGCCCCTATTGAAGCGATTGAAATTATTTTCCATAATGGTGTTGTTGATTCTGGTGTCGTCATTATAGCCGTCGGTAGAAAGGATATCTGATTCAATTTCTTTGTTTCTTGTTTAAATGATGTTTTGGTGTTTGTAGTGGAGGAAAACCTTGAAAATGTAGGTATTTAAAGTGTGAAATTTGATAGAATTGCAACTCAAGAGATAGAAATTATGGGTTGTGATCGATTAACTAATTATAACTAAAACAATCTTAATTAAAATGAACAGGATAATTGCTTAGGGAATTGATAATCAAAGTGCTGGACATAGAAGCCAAGTGTAATGGTCTATTAATTTGTTGTAAATCATTTTTTCACAAATATTAGTACAATATGTATCTAAAAACAGGAAAACCAAAACCAAAAACTAATACATAAAAAAATTGTATATAAATAAATGAAATTAGGAACACTCCAGTATTAAAAATGCTAAAAACAATACCACAATAGAAACTCAAACTGTAGGGTGAAAAAACCTCAAGGCAGATAGGAAAACCAGGGAACGGCCTATCATGCCATCATGATTGTTTTTTTCATACTTGACAATAGAAAATTTGTTATGTATATATCTTTGAATATGTAATATGCAAAATTTTAAATTTTGATATTCTTAAATCTTAATACAATACAAATAATACTCATATGTTATATTATATGATATATATATATATATATATATATATATATATATATATATATATATATATATATATATATATATTATATATTAGATATTATATTAACTCAAAAATAGTCTTAAAAAAACGTAAATTAATCATAATGGCATCGAGACAGAGTTGTAAATATTTGAATGTAATATCTATTTCAAGACCTCAAAATATTATGGAGTGCATGATAGTAATTATTAAAATAACAATGATGATAAAAAAAAAAGAAAATAATAACAAAACGAAGGGGAAAGTGAGGTGAGGGGAAGGAGGGAAGGGAGGGAGAATGGAGATGTTGATGATTTTCCCTCGTAATCTTTCTTATGTTGGAGGGTAAATATTTTGTCTATACCTCCAAATCTCTTCACGCCATTTTGCAAATTAAACCAAAGAACTTGCTCTCTTCCTTTCCCTCCTCTCCCCTCTCTTTTCCTTCAAATCCCTTTATTCAAACACACGCTTATAGTATCATTCATATTTGTTGATATTCTGGTAAACAACCAAACGTGTCAATAATTAGTTTTATTACTCCGTATTCATTACATACGTTTTAGAAGTGTTATGGTATCATTCATAGTCGTTGTAGTCTTGTAGATATTCGTGGTAAACAGCCAAACATGTTCACAAGTAAACAAGGCAAGCCACACAATGTAAAAGAGACCCAAGAAGAAATGGATTAATCCAAGCCCAAGATCAATACAATGCCCAAAGAAATGGACCAAGGCTAAGCACAAAACAAGTGAAAGAAAAGGACAGGAGCTTGTAGCAGCAGAGTAGCATTAGTGCATCAGTGATGCAACAGTGATGCAGTAGCATCAAACATTGTTTTTATGATTGTTGCACTGTCTTATGAAGGTCAACTAGTACTACGTATGTAAGCTAGATTATATATATACACTTGATGTACTAAGAGTAGAACACAACACACAAGAATAATAATATAACAGTCTATTCCTCACTTCTCAACCAATACAAAACATCTTCAATATACAACACTCATGATGACTGAACTTCATCATGGTATCAGAGCATGAGTGTTGTATTTGCCCAACATATTCAACAGCAGCACACTAACCCCTTCTAAATAATGGGTGACAAAGGAACCGCTGTGGACTATACAGATCCACTCTATTGTAATCCTAATGATATTGGAAGCACTCTCAAAATCACTCCAATCTTGACTGGAGTGGAAAATTACATACCTTGGAAGAGAGGAATGGAGTTAGCTCTCTCTACCAAAAGGAAGCTTGGATTCGTCACAGGGACGGTTGTTAGGTCCAGTAATGACGACGCCAAAAAGGAAGCCTGGGATGCAGCCAATAACTTGGTCATCTCATGGATCCTCCAAAACGTAAGTGAAGCCATCAAAATGGCCATTATGTACACACAGTCGGCAAAGGAAATATGGAGAGTCTTGAAAACAAGGTATCTTGTGAGCAATGGTGCCAGAAAGTACAAACTCAACAAGGATACCTATGAAATGAAGCAAAACAAGAAAACTGTTACTGAATACTACATTCAGTTGAGGTCAGTTTGGGATGAACTGGAAAATCTCAATGACTACCCCCTGTGACAAAGTTCACCCCCGACATGACGGCCTTCATGGATGCCATGACCAAACACAAGGAAAAGGCCAGACTTTTCCAATTCCTAAATGGTCTAGATTCAAGTTATGGAACTCAAAGAAGTGCCATTTTACTCATGAGTCCCTTGCCCACAGTTGATGACGCTGTGTCATTCATGGTGCAAGAAGAGGCCCAACAAGCAAACATTCAACCGACATCCAAGGCTGAAGTTGAAGCTTTCGCGTTTCTGGAAAAGGGGGAGCCAAATGAGACAGAATGTAAGTATTGCGGTTACAATAATCACACTTCAGAGAAGTGTTGGTATGGTCCAGGAAAGTCCAAGAGAGGAGGAGGTAATTCCATGAGAGGTCAAGGCAGAGGAGCAAGAGGAAATGGAAGAGGTAGGGGCAGAAATTCTCATTACTCTTCTAATCAGTTCCATGAGAGCAATGAAGGATACCAAGGAGATTATAACAAACCAAATGGTCAAAGAAGAATGGCTAATAATTCCAACATGGAGCTGAGCAATGCTGATATAGCAGCGTCCCTTGCGGCCACTACTCAACAACTCGAGCAACTACTTAAGTTTGTGCCCAACAATAGAAGCAGCTCAAAAGCAAGACATGGACATGAAACCGATGACGAAATTGAGTGCAACTTCGCAGGTATAAGCTCTTGCCTTAATGTAGATGAAACTCAAAATGAATGGATAATAGATTCAGGAGCAAGTGACCATATGATAGCTGATCTCAACAGACTTGAGAAAGCTAAATTCCTTAATAGGAAACCAAAAATCAACTTACCTAATGGAGAGGTTTCATATGTGACACATGTTGGAGAAATGACCTTAGAAAGTGGATTATTGTTAAAAAAAGGTCATGTTTGTCCCAGATTTTAAACACAAATTGTTGACCGTACAAAAATTGCTGCAAGATAACAAGTGCTATGTGGTGTTCTATGAAACATATTGTGTGGTGCAGGATTGTGTCACCCATGAAAGGAAAGCAAAGGGCAGAGCAGTTAGTGGACTTTACTACCTTGACAAAGACCCTACATCAAATGTTGCAGCCAACAAAAAGAAACATGTCAAGTCTAGCCACAACTTAGCCAATATTTTGTCTATTAGAAACATTAAGTGTCAATTTTTTAGTCAAGAAAATCCAAACTCCATATTCAATGCTTGTAATGAAAACTTGTCATCTATGAATGCTAATGTTGATCTATATTCTGTTTGGCATAATAGACTTGGGCATGCTCCATATAAGAAAATGAAACAAATTCCCTTTCTGAACTTGAATATTGACAAAACTAAAACAAGACCATGTCTTTGTTGTCCAATGGCTAAATTAACCAAACTTCCTTACCCTTTAAGTCAGTCCACTGCTGCTCTACCCTTTCATACCGTCCATATGGACACCTGGGACCTTATAGAGTAAATTACAGAGGGAAATATAAGTACTTTCTTACTCTTGTCAATGATCATTCAAGAGCTACATGGGTTTATTTGATGGCATGTAAGTCAGAAGCTATAAGCATGTTGAAAACCTTCTATCAATTAGCTAAGACTCAATTTAACGGAGTCATAAGAATCATAAGATCAAATAATGCCTTGGAATTTAAGGATCGGGAATGTGTAGAATTTTTTGGTATCAATGGGATAGTACATCAAACTAGTATTGTGGACCGACCACAACAAAATGGGATTGTTGAGAGGAAGCACAGACATTTGTTGGAAGTCAGTAGAGCGTTAAGATTTCAGGCTGGTCTACCTTTAAGTTATTGGGGTGATTGTGTCATGACAGCTGCCTACATAATAAATAGGTTGCCTTCACCAGTGATCAAAAACAAAACTCCATATGAAATTATACACAATCACAGCCCAGATTACACTAACTTGAGAGCTTTTGGAAGTTTGGTGATGGCATAAAATCCAAGTAGAGATAAAGACAAATTTCAGGCTAGGGGGATACCTTGCATCATGGTTGGGTATCCTGCTCATCAAAAGGGTTATAGAGTAGAAGAATTACATAGTAAAAGAAGATTTGTGACTCGAGATGTGAAGTTTTTTGAGGAAATATTCCCTTATGATCAAGGGCAGATGACTTAATTTTTGCAACCATGCCCTGTACAAATGCCACGAGAAGAACCAGTAAACACAAACCCTCCTCCGATTTACCCAACTGATGCAATTAGAGAGCATCAAATTGTTGATCAAGGAAGTTTATCCCTTGAGGAGCAAGAGCAGGATGATAACCCTGCAGATCAGGCGGGTTCATAAGCGATTGAAATTCAACGAAGGTCGAGTCGACACAGAAGAGAACCTGAATGGATGAAGGACTTTGTGGCAACTTACAAAGGAAAGAACACCAAAAGGGATGTAGTGGAAGCATCTAGTGTCACTGACACTGATATACCGAATAATTTCGCAAATATGGTGGCGAGTATAGTGAGTTCCAATGAACCGACTAATTTTTGGGATGCCCTAAAATCCCCCGAATGGGTTAAGGCAATGAATGATGAACTTGAGGCCCTTGAGGAGAATGATACATAGGACATCACTCACCTCCCACCAGGAAGAAGAGCATTAGGATGCAAATGGATATTCAAGGCCAAATATAGGCATGATGGATCACTTAAAAGAAATAAGGCTCGGTTGGTCACACAGGGGTTCAAACAAAAATATGGAGTTGATTACTCTGAGACGTTTGCCCCTGTTGCTAAAATGACTACGGTGAGAGATCTTCTTGCTGTCGCCTCTATGAAGCATTGGTATCTATACCAAATGGATGTGAAGAATGTGTTTCTTCATGGAGATCTTGAAGAAGAGGTGTACATGTGTCTACCACAAGGATACTCGGGAATTGGTTCTAGAATTTCTACTGAGTGTGAGAAACACACGGCATTGCAACAAGTTTGCAAATTAAAGAAGTCCTAGTATGGACTTAAGCAAGCACAGAGGCAATATTTCGCAAAATTGTCTCAATTTCTAATTCAATTTGGGTTCCATAAGTCTCACGCTGATCACTCTCTGCTTATTAAAACTTCAAGAGGTCATACAACCATGGTACTTGTGTACGTGGATGATATGGTCATCGCCGGTGACAGTGAAGAGCAGATCACCGACCTAAAGAAAAAATTGCACTCGGTTTTTCATATGAATGACTTAGGTGAGTTATCCTATTTTCTCGACCTAGAGGTGAACGAGACCCGATGTCTCCTTCTCAGTACAACTTCTGAGTTAATTCATGCAGACTCCTACCTCCGATCATATGCAAGCCGCAAAGCGAGTTCTTAGATATTTAAAGGGCTCTCATGGTCAAGGAATACTCCTTGCAAACGATTCAACCGGCCAAACTCACTGCGTATTGTGACTCCGACTGGGCATCTTGCCCCTTTACTAGACGTTCCACTACGGGGTTTTGTGTCCTCCTTGGTGGATCACCCATATCGTGGAAGTCCAAGAAGCAAAGTGTGGTGGCTCGGTCATCAGCCGAGGCGGAGTACAGGGCTATGGCTCTAACTACTTGTGAGGTGACTTGGCTAGTTACTCTATTAAAAGACTTAGGCCTCACCAAGCTTGGTCCAGTGACATTGAAATGCGATAATCAGGCCGCCATAGCCATTGCAGCCAATCCCGTTCTTCACGAGAGAACCAAACATATTGAAATAGACTACCACTTTATACGAGACAAAGTAAATCAAGGAGCAGTTCAACCAATTTATGTACCGTCAAAAGATCAACTTGCGGATCTCTTCACCAAACACCTTACCGCTAATCAACACAACAAGCTATTACACAAGATAAGAGTGATGAGTAGCCCACACTCTCATCTGGAGGGGGAGTGTAAAAGAGACCCAAGAAGAAGTGGATTAATCCAAGCCCAAGATCAATACAATGCCCAAAGAAATGGACCAAGGCTAAGCACAAAACAAGTGAAAGAAAGGGACAGGAGCTTGTAGCAGCAGAGTAGCAGTAGTGCATCAGTGATGCAGCAGTGATGCAGTAGCATCAAACATTGTTTTTTATGATTGTTGTCTTATAAAGGTCAACTAATGCTACGTATGTAAGCTAGATTATATATATATATACACTTGATGTACTAAGAGCAGAACACAACACACAAGAATAATAATATGACAGTCTATTCCTCACTTCTCAACCAATACAAAACATCTTCAATATACAACACTCATGATGACTGAACTTCATCACACAACAAGCTCAGCTAACATTGTTAGTTGTCATTGGAGATGACGATGGATTAGTTATATACTTATATCCATATCACTACTCATTTAACAAGTTTTTTTCTTTCCTATCCTATCTATATGACTATATCTATATCTATTTGGCAAAAAATATCTATATTCATATTCATATGACGAAATGCGTTATTTGGTTATTTATTCTTGATAAATTGTAAATAAAATTAAAAGTAATCAAAGTATATGAAAGATTAAAGAATACCACAACGAACAAGTTAACCTGTTCAATTAAACAGCACTACATAACTACTTATACAATGTTCCGCAAGGAATTTTTTACATATTACGATGCTTCCGTGATCTTAAGATAAAATTTGCCTCATAGCATCATTTGCATAAGAAGACAATTACATGTACGACTATGCAAGGTCTTCAAGATAACATTTTTTGAGTCGCCAGGATCTCAACATAGAAAAATAATTAAAATTACGTAGTAGCAACAGTGACGATAATTTTTTCTCATGCATTGGAACTTGATGGAGGAATTACTGTAAGAGCTAAAACCCCACTTATCATTGCAGCGACAGCTCCTAGTAAAAATGCTGGTAAATTACCGCCTCCAAAGAAGTTATCCAAAGGTCCACTAATTAATAACACTAACATCTGCAAAATAAAATAGGTTAATTAATTACCTTAGAGAAATTACATCCATCAAATTACCTAAAAAGCAAATAAATAATTAGTACGGAGTAATTTTTTTCTCGAGATGAGAAAAAAAAAGACAATTAAGATCCCATCATTTAATTATATACTTACTTGTGGTACGCAAATTGACAAATTCATGAGTCCGAGTGCTAATCCTGTTTACAAAAATGATATTACGAGAAATTCTTATTCAATCAAATTTACAAAATTTATGATTTATTCAAATTTAGGAAATTACTTTCGGCATGTTCAAAAAACATACCATGTCCAGAGCCAGAGTCAGATGAGAACATAGATGCCAGTGCAAACGGAATACTATAAGTGGCCTGTTTCAAAAAGGAAAAAAAAACTTAATTGTTGACAATTAGTGCAAAACCTATTACGATTTATTATTTCTCTATTTTGTTAACTATATATATACTTTTATTAGAATAATCAATAATATATATACTAATACATTAAAACATATATTCGATTTAACACATTGTCAAAAATCACTTTTAGATTGTAATATAAACATACTCCGTATAAAGTATTTGGAGCACTGTGATATTTTTAATTTGCTAGTCCAGAAAACTCAATTTTCTAGTTCATTTATTCAAAGAAAAAGTTACAAGTGTCGTACTGACCGCTTGTGGAATTCCAGTGGCGGCGAACAAAACCAAAGTAGCGGCTTTAATTTCGCTGCTAGGTAGCGTGTCAGGCGGTGCTTGTTGTCGGGCTTTCTTCGCCGACTCGGCTAGAGGCAATGTGCATAGCAAAGCAACAGCTAACACAAAATTAAGCATACCCCAAGCTCTTCTTGCACCACCCAAAAGCTTAGACAAAGGGTCAATGCCTAAGGACATTAGCCCTAATGTTGCTGCGGTTAACATTAGCCCTAGTGCTCCCACTCTTACTCCCATGTCATATAACATTATGTCTTTTGCACTTCCCTGCAATAATATACACAAAACCATTCGATTTTTTTTTACAATTGAGTCGTACTCGTTGATCTTTCTTAAGACGATGAGCATATTCGTCTTAACGTTAAAAACAGTCAGCTAGTACTTATATTCAATTTGGATTGGTGCACGAGTATAAAAAGAAGAAATTTACCTGAGGATTACCACCATAGATTTCAAGCCCGACCCAATCAGTATTGAACATAATAAATGGAAACCAAGCGATCCAATTGAAAGCGGTAACAAGAAATAGAAACCACATTGGCCTTCCGAGGTTCTTAAAAGAGGTCTTCACTTGTCCAAAAAAGGGCACACTATCATCCCCAACTGTCTCAACCTCGGGTTCTGCCACGACGAAAAGTGGAACCGCGACCACAAGGAGGAGAAAGAGTATGTCTATGAGAAAACATGTTTTAAGGTTGGCACAATATGTGTCACATGCAGTCGTGTTTGTGAAAGGAAGGATTTTGTATAAGGTGGATCTTGATCCTGCTGCATAGCCTAGGACGTTCCCTACTGCCATAAAAAATGAAAAACACCCGTTCGCTAATCTCATCCTTCTGTGATCGTGTCTCGAGAGATCTGCCAAAAATGCTCGGCTTGGATCCTACAATTAAAGGTATACATGTAAAATAAGAGTTAGTCGATCGATGTTAAAATGATTCAAATCTGATTTATAATAAGATGGTTCTAAAGAATAGTTTCATAAACGGTCTAAATGCTAACCTGGACCATGTTATTGGCAACATCGAGGATCCAAAACCCGACAACAAAAAGGACAACAGCTCTGGGCTTAGTCTTTTTACTAAGATCATCACCAAATCTATGTCCAATATCCGCAGCAAACCCAATTAAAAGTACAGCCAAACAAATCAACGTAGTACCCATCGTAATAAAAGGCTTTCTTCTACCAAATTTGGACTTGGACCTATCACTTGCATAACCCACTATTGGTTGGACCAATATACCCGATATCGGCCCTCATAACCATATTAAGGACGACATTGTGTGACTAACCCCTAAAAGTTGTACATAGGGTGTCAATAGTGACAATTGTAGTGCCCACCCAAATTGTACCCCGGCCCCTATGGAAGCGATCGAAATTATTTTCCATAATGGTGTTGTTGATTCTGGTGTCGTCATTATAGCCGTCGGTAGAAAGGATATCTGATTCAATTTCTTTGTTTCTTGTTTAAATGATGTTTTGGTGTTTGTAGTGGAGGAAAACCTTGAAAATGTAGGTATTTAAAGTGTGAAATTTGATAGAATTGCAACTCAAGAGATAGAAATTATGGGTTGTGATCGATTAACTAATTATAACTAAAATAATCTTAATTAAAATGAACAGGATAATTGCTTAGGGAATTGATAATCAAAGTGCTGGACATAGAAGCCAAGTGTAATGGTCTATTAATTTGTTGTAAATCATTTTTTCACAAATATTAGTACAATATTTATCTAAAAACAGGAAAATCAAAAACAAAAACTAATACATAAAAAAATTGTATATAAATAAATGAAATTAGGAACACTCCAGTACTAAAAATGCTAAAAACAATACCACAATAGAAACTCAAACTGTAGGGTGAAAAAACCTCAAGGCAAATAGGAAAACCAGGGAACGGCCCATCAGGCCATCATGATTGTTTTTTTCATACTTGACAATAGAAAATTTGTTATGTATATATCTTTGAATATGTAATATACAAAATTTTAAATTTTGATATTCTTAAATCTTAATACAATACAAATAATACTCATATGTTTTATTGTATGATATATATATATATATATATATATATATATATATATAGAAATAGGATCTGGTGTAAACACACCAATTTGGTGTAAACATCCTAACAATCTGAACCGTTGATCTAAAACTTGATCAACGGCTCAGATTTAATCTTTCAAAAGAGAACAAAACCTTCCCAAAGTCCCTCCCTTACCTCTCTTTTCTCTCTCCTCTCTTTCTTTGATACTCATGTAACCAAATTTCCTCTACAAATTTTGCTCTAAAAATTGAAATGTTGAATTTTTCCGAATAAATGCTCAATTATAAGTTCCTATTGCTAATCGTAATCTTAGATTGTAGATTACTTCAATTAATTCGTTATAATTTTCCAGAAATTTATTCAATTCATTAAATTTTTTGATTAAAATTGCAATTTTTGTAGAAAATTCGTTCCTATTGCTCAATTTTCCGAAAAAAGTGCTCAATTGTAAGTTCTTGTTGCTTAATCGTAAGATTAGATTGTAGATTACTTCATTGAATTCGTTTTAATTTTCCAGAAATTCGTTCAATTTTATGCAAAATATATGCGTTCATTAGAATACTTGAATATATGTCTTGGAATACTTGAATATATGCGCTGGAATACTTTAATATATACTCAGTTATTCCAACACATATATTCAAGTATTCCAACACATATATTCAAGTATTCCAACATATATATTCAATTACTCCAACACATATATTCAAGTATTCCAACATACATATTCAAGTATTCCAACATACATATTCAATTTTTTTCACCGACTAATACTGTTTTACAACAGTCGATGATGAAGAAACAATGCAAGAACACAAGTTCAGAGATATCAAAACATCTACCGTGTCGGAATATCAGAAAGACGCATTTCAAAATGGTCGAACTTGTCGTATTTTAATTGTCGTATCTCATATGTAATTACACGTATAGAATTAAGCAGTTACTCCAACATGTTTTGTTGATTATTCCAACAATCATTCAAATTATTTATTGAATCAATTATCAATTATTCATCCTGAATTACTTTAATGTCGTTATTTCAATGTTACAAGCAGTTATTCCTATGTTTGATAATAGGTATATTCCAATATTTACCAATTGATGGAATCAATTAATTTTTACATCTTAAATTACTCTAATGTCGTTGTTATTCCAATGCTTACAAGCAGTTATTCCTATGTTCGACGACAGTTACTCCAACATTTTACTAGTTGATTGAATCAATAAATTTTTAATCTTCAATTACTCTAATGTCATTGTTATTCCAATGCTTATAAGCAGTTATTCCTATGTTCGACAACAACTACTCCAACATTAATTGTTGATTGAAACCACATGTAAGGAAATACATCTTATAAAAACTATTCTATTCCTCATGAGTTTTGAAACATCTGATCTTAGGCATGAACTCATCTTCTACCGTCCTTATCCAATTGTCGTTGGCACCCGGAGTCCAAGTCAAGCTTAGAGAATTCGTGTTATTTTCAATAGTTGGTATTGAGCATTGTCGTGAACTTGGTATTGTTGCTATCAACTGATTGAATGTCTGCAAACATATACAGGTACTCCAATATTCAAATTCAAGTACACTAATGCATATTCTCAAGTACTCTAATGCATATATGAGTAAGTCTCCCTTGTGACGGGCTTACAACGGGTCGAATAGCACTCATGTTGGTGGAGTAAAGTTAACCCATTTGCTTTTACCAAGTATTCTACTTTTTGCCATGTCTCACATATACGACCCGTCACAAACTTGTGACGGATATCACCGTCACAAACAAGAATTGGTGTGCATATATTCAAGATTATGCAAAAACATACATTCAAGCACTCTAAAATTTCGGAGATTCAAATACCTATTTTAACCTTCCAATTCAGTTATTCCAACATACATGTTTAAGTACTCCAACATATATAAATTAAAGTATTCTAAAACATATAGTCAAGTACTCCAATGTATACGTATACTCAAGTATTCCAATTATTCCAAGACATATACTCAGTTACTCCAACATAAATATTCAAGTATTCCAACACATACATTTAAGTACTCTATTAAATTTTGAGATTCATATACTCAAGTACTCCAACTACTTCAAGACATATACTCAGTTATTCCAACACATATATTCAAGTATTCCAACATATATGTTCAAGTATTCCAACATATATATTCAAGTACTCTAAAATTTTTGAGATTACCTTCAAGTTGATTCATGTCTTCTATGTTGAAATCGATATTCATCATAAAGAATTCTGGAAGAATTCAAAAATGAATAGTAATTCAAAAACGAATATATGTCGTGATAAATTACCTTAAAAAACGAATATGCGTTCAAAAACAAATATGTATTGAAGTATAACGATATTACCTTCATGTTTATCAATAATAGGTTCATGCTTAGTGAAATTCATGCTCATCAAAAACGAATTTCGTATAAAATTTCTTGAAATTTGAATGAATTGAACGAATTTCCGAAAATTGAATGAATTGAATGAAGTAATCTATAATCAAATCTTACAATTGAGCAATTGAAACATACGATTGAACAATTTTCTGTTTAATTAGGTGTTTCAATTTGAAAGATATGATCAATTTTTGGGAGAAATTTTTCAGAGGAAATTTGGGGTTTACTAAACCCTAAAGAGAGGAGAGTGAAAGGGAGGAGAGAGAAACACCTAATGGAAATTTGGGGGTTTTGTTATCTTTTGAGAATTAATCTCGACCGTCGATCTTGCAAGATCTAACGGATCGAATTGTTAGCGTATTTACACCAAATTTGGTGTTTACACCAAATCCCACCTCTCTCTCTCTCTCTCTCTCTCTCTCTCTCTCTCTATATATATATATATATATATATATATATATATATATATATATATATATATATATATAGGGGGGATCAAGGGAGTTACTAACTCTCCCTTAGTGTTAATCCCCCCATCCATTTAGTTTAATATGGACGGTGGATGGATGAGTTTAAATTGTATAAAAAAAATAAAAAAAAGGAGCTGCGGGACTGACAAGCTGCGGACAACCATCATCTATCAACCCCATCATCAGTCAATAGCCCTCTCAACCTACACCCCAATTAATTTCCCTCCTCTCTATTCTCCCGCCCAAAGCCATTACACTTCCCCATTCACCTACTTTCAACTCATTTTACTACCTAATCACTCACCGCTCTCTTCCTCTCTCTAAAAAAAACCCATCTCCATCTCCATTTCCGCAGCTTCTCCATCTCCGATAATGCCTAAAATTCCGGTGATGCTACAAAGGTATGTTGAATGTTCGATTTTCGACCTCCGATTTTCCTTTTGTTCAACCCTTTTTTATTCCTTTTTCACGAACCCTAAAATGTGGGCAAGAACTCCGGCATGCATGAACCAAAAAAATGTTGAAAGAGCATTTTTCCAACACGATAACCCTAATTTTGAGTTGAAGTTGTTGTAGTTGTACAGTAGTTGTAGTTATAGAGTCGAAGATGAAGTTTTTTTTCTCTGACGACTAATATTCATACAGTTTTTATTCTTGATTAATCGTTATTCCTCTAATTATAACCCTAATTTTGAGTTGAAGGGGTCGTAGTTGTACAGTAGTTGTATTTATAGAGCCAAAGATGAAGTCTTTATTTCTTTGTTGAAGTTCCCATAGTCGTCATTGTAAGTATGCATGTGCCATCGAGTAGACAGTTTTTTGTTGAAGTTTTGCATGCTTCCATGTTGAAGCATACGTAAAAGCAGTTTTATAGTCACAGACTTGGTGTTTGGGAAGAAATAAAATTAACATTTGAATAGTCATACAGAGTTGGTTGTACAGTCATACAGAGTTGCGTATACAGTCACCCGTTTGAAGATACATAGTCGCACTCGTTACACTTTGTTGGGAAGTAACAAAATGATGTACAATCACACCTTTGAATCTACACAGTCGCACTTGTTATGATGCAACGTCACACGCTTATATTGTATAGTCACAGAGTTGTAAAGTCATACGGAGTTGGTTATACAGTCATACAAAATTGGTTATACACTCACCCGTTTGAGGGTACATAGTCGCACTCGTTACATTTTGTTGTGAAGTAACAGAATGATGTACAATCACACCTTTGAATCTACACAGTCGCACTTGTTATGATGCAAAGTCACACGCTTTATGTTGTATAGTCACAGAGTTGTAAAGTCATACATGACAGGGGTTAGTCGTATCCCTAATCAAAGATATCCTAAGGTCACTAACTAATGTAGATAGCGAAGTCAAGGGTCGAACCACAAGGAGATGAGAATTCAATTATTTATCCTAAGAATTAGATTCTAGATTATAGGTCACAGTTTTGGTTGGTTTGGTAAACTAATAACTAATTACTGAAAGATAAATCAATAAGGAAAAAGTCTAGGGTCTCAGGTTCACAATGAATATTACTCGGGTGAGGGAGTCAACTAACAGGTCAATAATCGAACTACCTAAGGTGCAGGTCCGGTCGGTACACTACAACCTTTAGATCTAAACTTAACCTGCGGTCGCTAGCATTAAGTCAGTCTACCCAAACTATCGTGGCCTAATTAGTTCTTAACCCGGTCGGCGAAAAGTCCTAATTTGCAATACTAATTAATTGAATTATGCATCAAACAATTAATCAGAGTTAAAACGATATTCAGGCAATAGTTCATACGATTAGAAACAGGTCAATTGACTATAACCCTAATAGTACGCATCGATCGCCCTAAACCCTAGATGAGAAATTAGCTACGCATAATAAAACTAATCAGACAAGAAAGAAATCAAATCTAAACATATCAAGATGAATTAACAATCAATTGAAGGAAATAACAATACTAGAACAATAAATAAAGATGAATTGAAAGAGAATTGAAATTCAATACCGAATGATGAAGGAAATTGTAAAGATCTCTAGGTAGGCTAACTAAACTATGAAAACTGAATAATGAAAAGTGTGTAAAAGAAGGTAAAAGAAAAGTGTAGAATGAAAAGTTTCAGGAAAAAAGTGTCTGATACAAGTCAAGAAAACTGATTTAAAGAGTATCAGTTGGGCTCGAAAACAGGCCCAAAATCTATGCTGAAATCGGGAATGACGCTTGGCCCGGATTGGGTGCACTCGATCGAGTGCCTGATGGCACTCTATCGAGTGACCCTTTAAGATATGGGCAGGAGCTTCATGAAGTGGCACTCGATCGAGTGCAGTAGAGGCACTAAATCGAGTAGCGCTGTAGGTCACAGCATCGCGCGCTCGACTTCAAACGGCTTTCATTTCTTCGTTACTTGTTCAAATTGGACGTGTAATATACCGTTGGAAATTTAAGAAAAATAGATTTCCAACGCCACTGGAATCACCCTGATTGGAGTTGTAGAACTCAAGATATGAACATTTGAAGTTGACCCTTGTGTAGGCGATCATTCTTTCTTCTCAATTTGCATTTGTTTCCTTCTTTGTTCCTTCTCGATTCCCATTCTCGTCCTCGGCTTAGTCTTTTTAGTTCGTCAAGACGTAAATGCGTCCAAAACACACATATCCTGCAAATAACCCGAGATACGGCAGTATCGACTTTCTAGAAAATATCGACAGTTAAGGCATAATCAGGAGAAGAAAACGCGATAAATCGACGGTCGGGGGACGAAATAAATAGATATAAAATGTGTTGATCAATACAGAGTCAGTTATACAGTCATACAGAATTGGTTATACAATCACATTCGTTATGTTGCAGAGTCGCTCTCTTTTTACTGTAAAATCACACTCATTACGCATGTTATTATTGCAACAGAAAGTCGGGTGCGAAGAAGAAAGTTCGAGCGAAGACCAGTAAGAAGAAGGCCATGGCAGAGACATCGGTCTGCGAAAATGTAATTGATGATAGATTGGTTGTGGACCAAAATTTGGGTAAGAAGAAAAAAAAATAAGAAGAAGACTGTTGTAAAGTCTGTTGAAGATACATCGGGGGACCACATCGTTGCCGAGACGGATGTGGGGGGAACAGAAATCGTTGACAAAAGAAAAAAAAGGGTGACTTTTGATACACCGGTCGCCGATCTGGATGTGGGTGAGACAGAAAGTGTTGAGGAAAGCAGGCCAAAAAAAAAGAGGAGGGTCAAATCTGATACACCGGCCGACCCCACATACGTGTGTGTGTCTCGGAGGAGGAGAGGGGGGGACTGTCGACAGGGTCAGCCCGATATTCACTGTAGGCCCAAGCGGTTGCACCAGCTAATTGGACGATTATCGAATGATTAGAAAGAGAGGGTGCGTGCTGTTGGATTCGGCGGGCTGTTGGATCTGAGGCTTGAATCGGTACCCATTGAGCACGCGGTTATGTTCCTCCGTGCATTTTCTGACGGGTCCCATATTTTCCGTGCCTCACGCCATGAGGCACTCATGATGTCAAAGTACGACATCCACGACTGCCTCCAGCTACCTTTGGACCCTCATCCGCTGAAAGTAATCCCAACCAGCAACAAGAAAGGGGCAGACTCACCTGACGTGATCAGGTTAAAGAGTACCTGGAGGAAAGACTTCGGTGTGGTGGACAACAGCAAGCCAATAACATTAGGGAGGGTGCACGAACAGTTGATGGTAACCAAAACCGCTGACGACGACTTTGTCCGCAGGTTTGTGTTGTTCGCGTTGTCATCCTTCCTCGCGCCTACTACGAACAAATCATTGGACCTAAGTCTGCTGGCCGCAGTGGAGGACGTGGACTTGATTCGGGAACAGGACTGGTGTAGCTTTGTCCTGCACGATCTGGTACGGGCGGGTAAGGGGACGCGTGACCCCAACAAAGTCCTCAAATACCTCCGGGGATGCATCCCCATTCTAATGATTGCGTACTTCCAGCGCTACGATTTCCGTAGCGAGAGTTGCAGATGCGACATACCATTTATCGCACATTGGGATGCACGGAGAATATGCGATCGTCTCGCTGGGGAACTGGAGACAGGGTCGCTGGGAAATCAGCTACGTTCGAAGGTGTCGTACCCACGTACATGTGGGACAACAGGCAGCGAGGGCGCCCCCGCTATAACGATGCCCTCTGACAACCAGCACCCTAGTCCCAAAAGAATAATGACAGGGATTAAGAGAGACAATCAGTTGGAAGACATCGAGGAGGTTAACGTAAGTGATCTCCCAGCCACTCTATAAATCATCAATAAATCATCAACTCTTTGTCCGTTAAACGATTTAATCTGACAGCCTTACCTATGTTTATAAAAGCATATACGATTCATAAAATTGTTATGATCGCACTCATCCTGATGTATAGTCACATACTATTGGCTGTATAGTCACATACTATTAGTTGTAGAGTCACACGCTATTACCTGTATAGACACACACATTACGTTGTCCAGTCAGTACTATAACGTGCACAGTCACACGCTACAAACTGTACAGTCGCACACTTTATGCTATACAGTCACACACTTTATTCCGTATAATCACACAATTACGTGCTTAGTCATACTCACACTGCCAGCCTCAACACCACTGAGCTTCACACTAATGATTTGACTTCAACTGAATTATAGGACGACCGGCGTTTTTTCATGAATTTCCGGAGGTGTGCGCTAGCCTTTTGCGGTTTCTGTGAGCAGGCTGCCATTAAAGTAAGAGAAATATCGACGAGGAACAACGCAGTTCCAAGTCAAGACCCGTCCTCCCAACAATTCTGGGAAGATCCAGCTGTCCTCCGGTATGTCGATCAAGTCACTTCGTTGGCCGGCCAGTTGAAGCAGACTACCGAGAACGCCCCCGTCGTTGAGGGCGAGGCGCACCTCGATGCTGAAGGCTACAATCTGATAAACCAAGTTGTGCAAGACATGCGTGACTCTGGATACACGGAAGAAGAAATTGAGGAAACAGATTTCTGTGTGGGATATGGTGACGGGACAGAGGGATATGGAAACGATGATGAGGGCACTTTTGATGGTGGCGTCGTGACACCGGGTTTCTGCGAGGGAGAATTTGAAGAGGATGATGCCGCTGAAGAAATCAGCGTTGAAGAGGATGATGTCGCTGAGGACGATGTGCAGGGTTCAGTTGACAGGAGTCCGACCGTAGTGTTGGCTCTACGGCAAGCAGCGGGGGAGACAACTGACGCACGATCAGCTTCCAATGTGGAGGGAACGCGTGATGTAATGCCGACTCCGCCCGACGCGACAGTGAGTTATAGTCTTGAGAAGGAACTGAACAAAGCAGGCTGGTCTGTAGCGGACGCTGTTGCCACCACGCCTGCAACGGCGGTAATCGTCACGAACGATGATCAGCAGACAGGCGAGGGCTCAGGGACCAGGACGCACCCCGGGGAACTACATCATCGGTACATCTTCCACTCCGACGTGGCATTTGAATGCATGGATACGATTCCAGACAATTTGGGCTGCACGTTGGACTGTGGGAAAATATTGAGGGGGCAGTTTGTAATCTCTGGATTCATGTGCTCCAATATTGTCATCTTCTGGGATATCCTGCACGTACGGAAAGATGTAATCGACTACATCTTTGACCACTCAACGCCACGTCCGTCGGGGTACGTATTTATTGTGCTGCTCGTGTCGTTTTTTAAATGCATGTGCTAATCGGGACTTTGTTTGCTCTACAGCGAAATGCTGGTCGAGTTCACAGATTACGACTGTATAGCGAGGAGCGAGATGCAGACGCTCGAGCCTGGCCTGCAGGTGATGAATAACGTCATTGACTGCTGGTGTAGGCTGTTGAACCAGCTGGTGTACGAAAAAAAAGCACCAAGAGTAACCAGTAGATGTTACTTCTCTCTTAGACATACGGTACGTTCACCCCCCAATTTAGCTGTACAGTCACACACTATTGGCTGTATAGTCACACACTATTGTGTGTACAATCACACACATTATGTTGTCCAGTCACCACTATAAACTGCGCAGTCACGCACTTCAGGTTGTACAGTCACGTACTTCAGGCTGTATAGTCACGTACTAGTTGCCGTACAGTCACACCTTTTACGCTGCACAGTCACACCTTTTACGCTGCACAGTCACACAATTATAGGTGTGCAGTCACGCTCATGTCAAACACACACTAACTACATGTATTGCAATCAATGCATGTGAGCAGCACCCAATGTTGGCATTGTGGAGGAAAGGAGGCCAGGGCAACAGTCATGACGAAGAAATATTTTACGTGTGGAACGAGTGGATAAAACACAGTTTCTCCGACTTTGCTTTGGACTCGAACATGGTATTACCCTGCGCATACTGTTTATTCGTAGTTATCTGCAGGATAATACCATGTCTGCCCATAATCCTGACACATTGTTTGCAGGTGTTCGTCCCGATCTTAAAGGGTGACGAGGGCCACTACAGTTGCGCCTGCATCAACTTCAATACTGAGCAAATAGAGTACCTCGACAACAGGAAGTACGATAAAGATTTTACAAAGTTGCCTTACTATGGCATTGCTCGGACAGCGGTCAGGCCCTTTAAATTTAATATTAAATCAAATATGTGACGGCGAATGTGTTCACCACCTGATCCTGTTTGAACTTGTTTTGCAGGCTGATAAGATGGGGGAGTTCATGGTACGACAAGGGCTGAAGAAAGGTGAGAAGGTCCGTGCGTTTAAATTGGTAAACGTTCCCTTATCATGGCAGGGGGTGGGGTACTCCGCCAATGACTGCGGAGTGTACCTAATGATCCACATGATGCTGTACAACGGGTCCCCGTTCCACTGCTCCTTGGGGACAATGGCGGCCATGAATATGTGCAGGGCGGAAATCACGACGACCCTTATACTGAGCGACGTGAACAAAATGAGGGACACTGTTTTGGAGAGAGTGAAAAAATTCGGAAAATACAAGGAAGCGTTGGACTCTGCCCGTACGCATGAAACCACTCCTGTGAAGGAAACCACCAACAAGCGTCGGAGCAAATCACCGAAAACACCTGAACCCACCCCCCGATCAGTCCCAGAGGAAAGACAGTCGGCAATTAGGTCTCGAATACGGGGCTGTGGGGATGGGTTGGGTTGCTCTTTGAACCAAGGGAGTCCTGACCCCAACACCATTGTCATGTCGACCTTGTTTCGCCTGCACCGACCGCTGACGAGTAAGATGCCCATCCTGCGGAAGCACACCGCCGACTACTGCTTCCTTGACGATAATGGGTACGACGAAAGGTGAGTAACCGTCTTTGTTTACTGATACGAGTTGCATACTACACAGTGAACAATTAGGGTCCTACAGCACTCATGCGCAGCTGCAGAGACGTGACATTCAAACGCTATTGTCCGGAGATAGCATGAGCGTCACTGTGCTGGAGTGTTGGTCGTACCTCATGAACTGGTGCGAATCAGACGACAACAGTTGTGGTTTATCCTCCCCCGCCAACCCAACGATGGCATGGTTCGGAATTCAACACATGGTATTCCCCAGTTACCTCTTACCTATCGCATTCAATAGTACAAATGACCCTCATTCACATTAACTGAAAAGATATAAAGTCCGTGTAATAGTTAGAAATAACCACAAAGTTCACGTAGCACAGTCACACATGTTGATGTGTACAATCACATGTCATGAATTGCAGAGTCACACATGTTAATGTGTACAATAATCACATGCTAGATATGCAGGGTCACTCGTGTTGAGGTGTACAATCACGTGATATAAAATGTACAGCCACGCACATGATGTAGTCTTGTATAGTCACAGTCTGTACGCTGCAAAGTCACACAGCTTAGTCTGTACAATTACACACTTCGCGATGTGTAGTCACGCACATGATATAGTACTGTCTCGGGCTCCGTCACTGATGGCAACTAATATTCACCGTCTGTTAGGACTCACTGACCCGTATAATGGAACGACCCGACTCAAGTACCCCTGCGGACGAAGCCACTGACGGTGTGTACGAAGCGTGGGACAGATTCATACAAGACTGCGCCGGGGCATTCGACTTGAACGCCGAACTGTTGTTTTTTCCGGTGCATACTATGGGGCACTACGCGTGCATCTGCGTCAACTTTAGAGATAGAACAGTTGATATCCTCGATCACCAGACACACGCCCCAGGGTCGCATATGTTCCGGATGTCCAGCATAATAGTAAGTTGCGCGCATATGCTTTATTTCACCGCGTCAATATTATACTGCTCCCATAAGTGCTGACGTTTACTGTTAACTAATACTGCATCAGCTGCAAGCATTGATCGACTACATAGACGAAAAGGGGCTGATTAAGAGTAGTCACATGTCAAAATTTACACATCGACAAGTAAAATTGGAATGGCAGAGCGCCCGGAAGAACGATCCGGAGTCCGGCATTTTCTGCTTGATGCACATGTGTCTGTACGACGGTGCGCCATTCACCCACCCTGATATTGGGAGAAAGCTCGGGAGGCGTTACTTGTCTTTCGAGGTTGCGGCAGCCCTCGTACTTGCTGACATGAATGGAGCACGTGAGGACGTGTTGGCGAAAATTCGTGCTTTCATGGATGACACGCCAAAGATATGGAAAGGAATCGATACAAGTCGTAAGATACGCAATATCGTGAAGCCCTACACGAAACGTAAGGCATGAATGTAGAGTGAAGTAAAACACTTTTTTGTGAACATAGAAAAAAATTTCATGTTGGAGTATCTTCTGAGTATCAAATGTATGACAACTCAGTATCAGGGTAGCATGTGCGATGTGATACAGTCACGCAATTTCTGACTCACAGTCACAGTAAAAACTCCGCAGAGTCATGACAGACAACCACAAAATAACTAAATTCACTAGATTAATTTAACATAATCACCCCCCACGTATGTCACCATCCATTTTCTTTCAGTTTAAATTAGAGGTGATCAAACAGCCCAGGCCCTTAAGCCCAACCCGGCCCAGCCCTATATTTAAGAGGGCTTGGGCTATGATTTTAGGCCCATAAAAGCCCAAAGCCCGGCCTCAAAGGCCCATGCTAAAAATTGGGTTGGATATGGGCCGTGTTTAAGGCCCTAAAGCCCAGTCCTAAGGCCCATCCTAGATTTATACTCCCTCTGTTTCTTTGATATCTTCCACATTTCCTTTTTCAACCATTTCTTTGATTTCTTTCACTTTCCTTTTTTATCACACTTCTCTCTTACCTGGGTGACCTACTTACTTTACTCCCTCTCTACTTTTACTTATTTTATTATTTTTCTTAAGAAATGTGCCACTTTTAAGGTGGAAGATATCATAGAAACGGAGGGAGTATTATATTATTATAATGTATTGAAATATGGTAAGAAGAAGTCAAATTGCTACTTTACTTGTTAGTTTTTCAAATAACTTGTTAATACTTGTTACTCTATTAATTTGTATGGTACCGAGAGTGATAGACGAGAAGTCAAATTGCTACTCTATCAGTGGGCACACCGAGAGTGATAGACGAGAAGTCAAATTGCTACTCTATCAGTGGGCACACGTTAATAAGGTAATTAAAGCAACATTAACATGGAATGGTAAATATAACTTAATATTTCAATTAATCATGATAATATCCATGTAAATATTGCTTTAATTAGCATTTTAACGTGTGTCCAGTGGGCATTCGTTAGAAAAACCGTATTATAAATTGGTATGTTTGGTAAAAAACTAACAATATTCAATGTAAATAACATGGCCCAAGAAGCCCATTTGGCCCAGAGGCCCATCAAAAGCCCTATAGGGCCGGGTATAGGCTCCTTATGAAGGCTCAATCAAATGGGCCGGCCCAGCCTAGCCCATGTGCTTGGGCTGTTTTTTTACTTCAAGCCCGGCCCAAGCCCGACCTAGCCCAGCCCATGATCACCTCTAGTTTAAATAATTCATAAGATGCATTTTGAATTGCCACATACAAACAACAAAATATTGGTTTTCCGACGAATGGTTCGTGAATTACATTGTAAATTATAAAGCGAAATAATCGTAAAAATTTTCCAAACAACGATGTTAACGACGAATGTTAAACACCGAGCCGAGACTGTGAAGGGATGTTTGTGAGTCTCAATGAAACATTGAGGAACACAAACACCCACCTCAAACGCCTAACCCTAATTAATTGATGAGGATAAGCACCCCACCTAACCCATTAAATTTTTACCCCCACCTACCCTATTCAACTTTCACCCCACCTTTACTGCCTAACCCATGCATTTTCAACCACCTATTTACTGTCTCCCCCTCTATAAATACCAACCCATTTTTCACAACTCCACCACTTCAAACTTACAAAAAAATGGCAAGCAAGATAGAAGAAATCAGAAAATTGATCGAGGAGTACGAGGGTTTATTGAATAGCGCTATGTCCACTGAATTAAAGGCCGTGCAGCAAGCAGCAACTGCAGTTGACACGAGGAACTTCGTAGCGTCCATTGGCGATACACATAAAGAGGCAGAACTGGATAACTGCATCCAGTTCTTCATGAAGAGGTCTATGTACTGTTCCCGCGCAAGGAAGGGGTTCCAGCGCGACTTGACCAACTTGAAGGAGATGCTTAAAAAGTACGAATGTTAAGTATGTATGGATTAAGATGTAGCGTTTAGTAACAAACTTTTTTATGTGTTTTAAGTTCTAATGAATGTTAAAATGTAGCGAAATGGTATGCAATGGATGTTTTCCGCATTATGTCGTAGAATGTTTTCGGCGTTTAATGTCATGCAAGTATTATATGTTGTGTAAAAGATGGACTTTTTCTAATGTACAAATATTTTCATCGCTATTTCGCTATTTCTCTATTTCCTTTGCTATTTTTCTAATGTACAGACACATGGTGTATAGTCACAGTTCACAAGTTTTATAGTCACACTAAACATGGCGTACAGTCATAGTCATCATGTCATAAAACCGGTTTTGATTTCTAACTTCATTTTGTAGAATCACAGACAGTGTATTGTAGAATCACAGTCATTGCCTTGTACAATCACACTCCCATAATTACAATCACACTCCACCTCTTGTTCTACAGTCACGCACTGCCTACTGTAAAGTCGCACTCATTGCGTTGAACAATCACACTCACTTGTTTCGTGTCAACCAAATATTAATGTTCCTGTACAGAATGTATTTGTAGCCAAAGATGATGCATTCCAGAATGAAAACGACTACGTTTCTCAATGTATTCTTACAATCCAAAAAACAAAACCAATTTTACGGACACCCATGCTTTACGACTACGCCATATTAGAAATAATTAAGGTCCGCAATAGACGTAAACAAAATCGCGGACCTTGACCATTTCAAATGCCGCCAAGTCTTTATGTTTCACAAAAAAATAAAAAAAGCCCCCATGATCTACGACTTACACCATATTAGAAATGATTGAGGTCCGCAATATACGAAAGCAATGTCACGGACCTTGACCATTTCAAACGTCGACAACCTTTGTGTTCCCAAAAAGAATGTTCCTAAGTAACAGATGATATTCATGAACAATCCTCCTCGGCAATCCCTGCCGGGTCCTCATCCTCCTCCTCCGCAACATCGACAGACAAGTCAGCAATCGGTGGGTACTCAACAAATGGGTTTGGGCAGTTCCTCTTGTCATGGTGACCCATCCTCTTGCAGTTCTTACACGGCCGTTTAGGCTTGGCGGCAGTTGCAGCAGCCTTCGCCTTAGAAGAAAGCATCCGCTTCCCACTGCCCTTGTTCTTGGCTTTCTTCGGGGGCAATATGGTTATTTCAATTGCGCTCGTACATCCAAGGATCTCCTCTAATTCTTGCGTCTTGCTACAATGGCCCGCAAGGGCAATATCGGACCTGAAGTCGCGAATGACGTCAGCTAGATTACTAACGTCTTCCTTACCCATTTTGCTGACATGACTGACGGTCTCATAGAACTCCGAAAATAGCCTCGTGACTGTAACAGCCTTATCATCGCTTAGGAGACTCTCTGACAAGGGGCACGCATTAACATTGCGTAGAGCATCCCTTGTCCATCTACATGCCACGTACCGTTCCGGGATCGTCTCCCGTCATTTCAAAGAGTATATCCAAATGGCATGCCTACAAAGAATTCCATACTGACCGAACTTCCTGCAAGTACAGCTGATCTCACAGGTACCTGCGAGTGCATTAAGAAACACATAAAGAGTGCGACTCCTGACCGTACGGACAGTGGCTACGCAACGTACGGGATGCGGCTTTCTAAAGATATGATCACAACCTTGACAGAATACAGTCACACCCGTTATGTTGCATATTCACAGTCCTTACGTCGCAGAATCAAACGAATTGTGTTGTACAATCACACGCACCGCATTCCAGAGTCGCACCCTTTATTGTGTATAGTCACATTCAATGAATTATGGAATAAAACTCGTTACGTTTGGATCATATAGTCAGGCTATGTGACTATGCCTACACGACATGGACAGTGACTTTCTATGCCAGTACCTGGGTTGTATTCAACAATGTAGTTGCGGTCCCGGATGGAGTCCAGTACTGTTGTCGCTTCGATCCCGTCCTTCTCCTGATACCCACGGACGCTGCACGTGTGGAGCGAAAACTTAACCTCTTCCTGAAAGTGTGCAAAAGCCACGTGCGTGTACACCCTTGCCACGTGGCTCTCCATCGGATTCGTCGATCCAATTTTGGGGAATGACTGCCGGTTATCGTTGTCTAGCCTCTTCTACATGTGCCTCTGTTGGTCCATCGCACTTTCGAAACGCATCCAGAACTGGACCAACGTACCATTGTTGTCTTCAAACTTTTTGAAGAAACGGTTCTCGCTCTCTGATCTCTGCGTTGTCCTCATAATTCCGGACATCCTCACCTCCTTGCAATGCGCGGCGACCCATTTACTCCTGTTTTTGAACATATTTTCGAACCATTCGATCCCAACAGCATCATGGTCAATCATGATCCGCCCCCACCTGTCGTCGAACTCCGACGCCTCGATGTCATCGTCCCATATAATTGCATTGAGGGCTTTTACGAATTTCGAGGCCTCCTCTCTTGATCTGTCGTACTTTGCTGGAACCTTGTTCATGATGTGCCACATGCAGCACTGTTGGTGCGCTGCTTTGAATATTTCCGAGACGAGTTTTAAAATTCCGGGATCCTGGTCTGTAATGATATAACACGGTTCCATCCCGCCCATGGCTTCCAGAAACCGGGAGAGGACCCATATAAATGACTCGTAGTCTTCTTTAAATAGCAACGCCCCACAGAACGTGACAGACCGTTTGTGGTTGTCCATGCCAGTGAACGGTATGAACACCATGGAGTACACGTTGGTTCCATACGTTGAGTCGAACGAAACTGCATCCCCGAATGCCGCGTAGTTCCTTCGAGCTGCACCATCCGCCCAAATGACCCTGCGTAAGCTCCCGTCTGTATCCACATCGTAGTCAAAGTAGAAATCCTCCTGACTGTCCCTCAAACTCTTGAACCGGTCTATGAACAACTGACCATCCTGCTCGTGGACGAAGCACTTGACGTCCCTCCCGCAGTTCTTGAAATCAACCGACGATGCTCTGATATTCTGTTATCCGCCCGACAACTCCTTGCACATCCTGTATGTCCGAGTCGCCCCGATCTTCACCTGCACTCACAAAATTGCAAACTGCATTAGTCGCACAGAGTTAGCAGTCAACCATACACTAACAACATTGTTGACAGACATTACGCACCCTCGAGTTACAAACGATCATCTCCTTGTGATATCTTGATAAATTTCGAGATGACTTTTGAAACTCTCGGTCCTTAACCATCACAAGATCGTGGTTGTGTTCCTCGATGAACTCTTCGATATAAAACCCCCCGATCATTGCACAGAGCCTAATTCTTGCTCCACATTGCGTCCTCGTCGCCTTCGTAATCCTTTTGGGTTCGTACGATCCCACATACTCTTGATCCTCCTTCTCTCCGGTGCTCGACAGCTTCACCATGCTCTGGCTGGCTATTTTGCCCTCCTTGTTACAAGCCAACAATTTCTTCTTGATCGAACCACCAAATGATCTAGTTCTCGTGTACCTCTTCGCCTCAAAACCAAGATAAAATGCGAAAGCTTGATAAAACTTGAATGCTCCATCGATGTCCGCGAACTTCTGCCCTACGTAAGGGACAATCACTGTGTCTTCCGCTGGCATATAGGTTGGAACAATAAAAACAAAAAACACTATCAGTGGTTGGAACAATATATTACACTACTTAGAAATAGTTAGAAATAATCACAAAGTTCACTTGGCATAGTCACACATGTTGATGTGTACAATCACATGCTATGAGTTGCATAGTCACACGTATTGAGGTGTACAATCACGTGATATAATAAGTTGCATGGGTTAAACTACTGTCGATAAAAAGAATCCCTATATTACACGCTATCAATCTTGCAACGCACGCATTCATCTCTAACCTTCATGAAATGTGACCTTTCTCAACAGCGACTGTGGCATTGTTCATATAACAGCATGATTTTACTAAAAAGTAGTTAGAAATAGTTGGAAATAATCACGTGATATAAGTTGCATGGGTTGAACTATAATAAATACTCGACAACGCATAAGAACTATAAGTACAATACTCGACAACCAAAAAAAATAACAATAATAAACATAACAATGGTGGAACGTGTGGATAATGAATGTAACGTAATAAATATATCACTCTTACCAGCACCAATATTTGGAATAATACAACTGCAACTTCATATAATACAACTACATCTACAGCAGAAAAGCTACAACGACGTGGAACGTGTGACTGTCTATCATATTAAGTGTGACTACCACGTTATAACTGTGCGACTGTCCATCATATAGAGTGTGGTTGTGACATTACAACTGTATAAATTTTCAAATTAACAAACGAAACAAAAAAATGGAATTCAAAATGCAAGATACCAAATATATATGTACGTACTCATCTTACCTCCTGCAACCTAGTTAGAAATAGTTGGAAATAATCACGTGATATAAGTTGCATGGGTTAAACTACAATAAATACTCGACAACGCATAAGAACTATAAGTACAATACTCGACAACCAACAAAAATAACAATAATAAACATAACAATGGTGGAACGTGTGGATAATGAATGTAACGTAATAAATATATCACTCTTACCAGCACCAATATTTGGAATAATACAACTGCAACTTCACATAATACAACTACATCTACAGTAGAAAAGCTACAACGACGTGGAACGTGCGACTGTCTATCATATTAAGTGTGACTACCACGTTATAACTGTGCGACTGTCCATCATATAGAGTGTGGTTGTGACATTACAACTGTATAACTTTTCAAATTAACAAACCAAACAAAAACATGGAATTCGAAATGCAAGATACCAAATATATATATGTATGTACTCATCTTACCTCCTGCAAGTTGAACAGAAATTTTCGACTGGACAATTTCGAGCACAGACGAATCTTCAAGAAACAGCACCATTGGAGCATGGAGATGTAGAACAGATTACGAATTAGGGTTCAGTTATTTTGCATGATAGTATAAATAAGGAGATGAATATTGATTTGGGATGAATTTTGAATTTTAATGAAATGAAATGGTGAGCAATAGGATGAATTTTTGAATTTTAGTGAGAGAGTGAATTTTGGTGAAAGATTGAGAGAGAGAAAGTGAATTTTGGTGAAAGATTGCGCTGCGAAATGGTGAGCAATTGAGAGAAAGAAGGTGGATTTTGGTGATGGAAATGATGAAAGATTGAGAGAGAGTGCTCTGCTTTACCTGCTGTTGCTCTGCTCCTGTCTGCTGCTGCCTGCTAGTCATTCCACGTACTTCATCTCCCCTTTTTTTTGTGATTAATCTAGGCCATCCATCCAATCCAAATCAAGGGCCATAACACAACTTCCCAACTTCCCACTTTTACCCAAACTCCCTTGATCCCTTTTCTATATATATATATATATATATAGAAGTGGGATCAGGTGAGTCCACTTATATATGTTGAGTCCGTAAGTCTCCATCTTAGCCCTTGATTCAAGGTTAGATTAATGGACAAGATTTGATCTCATAATTAAGGAAATAACTAACAAATCTGGTAAAAATATCATTTCTCTCTGTCCTCCTTAATTATCTCAATGCAAATCTTTTCTCTCTCTTATCAATTTTTTTAAATGTTTTTTTCTCTCACACAACAAGTATTTTCAAAATTAAGTTTTTTTCATTTTCACCAAAAAATCATCATTTTCCTACTGCCATTGTACGTATGTTACTATGTTACTGCCATAATCCATAAACTATGTAACTTTAACTCATATAACGTGTTACTTTAATTCATGAACTGTGTTACTTTAACTCATAAAATCTGTTACGTTGTTTAATATATTCTCTTGCAAAAACTATTACTCTAACTCATATAATGTGTTACTCTAATTTATGAACTGTGTTACTTTAACTCATAAAATCTGTTACGTTGCATAGTCTCTTGCAAAAATTGTTACTCTAACTTATACAATGTGTTACTTTAATTCATGAACCGTGTTACTTTAACTCATAAAATCAGTTACGTTGCATAGTAGTCTCTTGCAAAAACAGGAGTTTCAATTAACAAAAAGAACAATGTTTGTTTTTATTAAGATACTCCAAAACAAAAAGTGGTACAAGATTCCAACTAAATCAACTTCATTACAATTCCAATGTTTCACACTTGTTACTCATAATGTTCTACTTATAATTCTGCTTCTTCTTCATCCTTCTCGTTCTCTCCGTCTTCTCTTTTTCATCTTCTTCATCATCATCTCAGAAGCTTTGATTTAATCTCACCACCGCACAATGGAGAAAACTCTCACCCACATCCCTACATCATTCATGTGGATTAAAGTAACAGATAACAAGAGTTAAAGTAACAGATGAAGTGCATTGAAGTAACATTGAATTAAATTAACAGAGTATGCTTATACACCAGGTATAAAGTAACAGAGGTCAGACATTAAAGTAACAGATAGTGTGAATTAAAGTAACAGATAATGCTTATCAAAATAACACCAGGTATATGTTAGTGCAAAAAATTCATATAATGATCAGAAATGAGAGTATGACGCAGTATCTTACTCTTTGATATTGTTTCCTATTTTGAAGTATATCACGTCCCATAATTATAGGATGCAATATCTTTTTTTTTTTTATATGGCGTTACTCTTTGATATTGTTTCCTATTTTGGTGGCAATCACGTCCCATTATTATAGGAAACAATATCTTTTTTTTTTAATATGGCGGTTTCCTTTATCCTTACGACACTACCAGGCCCGTCTAACAGGGTGTTCAGACTGTTCTGAGAACAGGGGCCCAAAAGTTTTTGGGGCCCAAAATCTTACTAGACTAATGGTTATATGGATTTAGATTTAACTTAACAAATGGAAGATGAGTTAGGTGCAGTGGTAGGTAGTGGTATCGATGCCTTGATAGACGTGGGTTCGATCCTTGTCAGACTCAATTTTTAAAATTAGTTAGTTTTTAGCATTAACGTTGATATTCAAAGATATTTTCTCTTTTTTTAGAAGAAATCTATGGTTATTTTATTAGAAATTAGGAGGAAAAAAAATCTCGTATTTATTTAGGGCCCCAATTTGACATTTAGAACAGGGCCTCTAAAATTCATTAGACGGCCCTGGACACTACAATGCACTACAATAACAGATGAAAAGCACTAAAGTAACGACTGGACTGTATTAAAGTAACACGACATATAAAGTAACAGATGCTATACACTAAAGTAACGCAGTATATGAACTACAATAACTCAATATATTGTGTGCGCGCAAATTTCATATGATGAATATGCAGTTCAACGTAGAAAATTAGAAAATAAACCAATATCTTTTTCCTATTTTGTTGGCAATCACGTGCCACTATTATAGGAAACAATATTTTTTTTTATTATTATTTGAATATGGCGGTTTAATATATCCTCATGACTCTTTAATGCGTTACAATAACAGACATTATGAACCAAAGTAACATCTTCGATGAATTAAAGTAACAGACCATAAAAGTAATAGATGTTTGTCACTAAAGTAACAGACACTCCACACTAAAGTAACACAGTATGTGAACAAAAATAAACCAATATATTTTCGTGTGCGTAGATGAATATGCAGTTCAACGTAGAAAAGTAGAAACTAATAATCTAATATCATCTCAATGACTCCCATATACAATCCAGTATAAACTACTCCCTCTGTTTCATTGATATCTTCCACATTTCCTTTTTCAACCATTTCTTTGATTTCTTCCACTTTCCTTTTTTCTATCACACTTCTCTCTTACTTAGGTGGCCCACTTACTTTACTCCCTCTCTACTTTTACTTATTTTATTGTTTTTCTTAAGAAATGTGCCACTTTTAAGGTGGAAGAAATCATAGAAACGGAGGGAGTACAATGTATATACTCACCCATTGAATGAAAAGTAAAAGCCGGATTGATCGAACGTATAATGCAGCGCGATGAAGACGATTACTGATTGAATGTGGTCTTGATTGCGTGGTTTTGAAGGAAGAATGAATGATTGAATGAGCGAGAGAACGATGAAGAACGATGAAGAAAGTAATGGAAACTAAATTGAAGAACGAGAGAACGATGAAGCAGTATCTTTTTTTTTTTTTTTGAACGAGAGAACGATGATGAACGAGAGAATGATGATGAACGAGAGAGAGAATGATGATGAACAAGAGAGTGAATGATTGAATGAATGTGAATGATACGTTACTGAATGATATTCTCCTTCCTATTTTGTTGGAAGCAGTATCTTTTTTTTTTTTTTAATAATATAGTGATTAATCTCGTCCCTTCATCCATCTCCCATCCAATCATTAGAACCTATATATATATATATATATATATATATATATATATATATATATATATATATATATATATATTAACTCAAAAATAGTCTTAAAAAAACGTAAATTAATTATAATGGCATCGAGACAGAGTTGTAAATATTTGAATGTAATATCTATTTCAAGACCTCAAAATATTATGCAGTGCATGATAATATTAATTAATACGAGTAATTGTTAAAATAACAATGATGATAAAAAAAAATAGAAAATAATAACAAAACGAAAGGGAAAGTGAGGTGAGGGGAAGGAGGGAAGGGAGGGAGAATGGAGATGTTGATGATTTTCCCTCGTAATCTTTCTTATGTTGGAGGGTAAATATTTTGTCTATACCTCCAAATCTCTTCACGCCATTTTGCAAATTAAACCAAAGAACTTGCTCTTTTCCTTTCCCTCCCCTCCCCTCTCTTTTCCTTCAAATCCCTTTATTCAAACACACGCTTATAGTATCATTCATATTTGTTGATATTCTGGTAAACAACCAAACGTGTCAATAATTAGTTTTATTACTCTGTATTCATTACATACGTTTTACAAGTGTTATAGTATCATTCATAGTCGTTGTAGTCTTGTAGATATTCGTGGTAAACAGCCAAACATGTTCACAAGTAAACAAGGCAAGCCACACAACAAGCTCAGCTAAGCTTGTTAGTTGTCGTTGGAGATGACGATGGATAAGTTATATACTTATATCCATATCACTACTCATTTAACAAGTTTTTTCCTTTCCGATCCTATCTATATGGCTATATCTATATCTATTTGGCAAAAACATATCTATATTCATATTCATATGACGAAATGCGTTATTTGGTTATTTATTCTTGATAAATTGTAAATAAAATTAAAAGTAATCAAAGTATATGAAAGAGAATACCACAACGAACCATTACAAGTTAACCTGTTAAATTAAACAACACTACATAACCACTTATACAATGTTCCGCAAGGAATTTTTACATATTACGATGCTTCCGTGATCTTAAGATAAAATTTGCCTCATAGCATCATTTGCATAAGAAGACAATTACATGTACGACTATGCAAGGTCTTCAAGATAACATTTTTTGAGTCGCCAGGATCTCAACACAGAAAAATAATTAAAATTACGTAGTAGCAACAGTGACGATAATTTTTTCTCATGCATTGGAACTTGATGGAGGAATTACTGTAAGAGCTAAAACCCCACTTATCATTGCAGCGACAGCTCCTAGTAAAAATGCTGGTAAATTACCGCCTCCAAAGAAGTTATCCAAAGGTCCACTAATTAATGACACTAACATCTGCAAAATAAAATAGGTTAATTAATTACCTTAGAGAAATTACATCCATCAAATTACCTAAAAACCAAATAAATAATTAGTACGGAGTAATTTTTTTCTCGAGTTGGGAAAAATGACAATTAAGATCCCATCATTTAATTATATACTTACTTGTGGTACACAAATTGACAAATTCATGAGTCCGAGTGCTAATCCTGTTTAAAAAAATGATATTACGAGAAATTCTTATTTAATCAAATTTACAAAATTTATGATTTATTCAAATTTAGGAAATTACTTTTGGCATGTTCAGAAAACATACCATGTCCAGCGCCAGAGTCAGATGAGAACATAGATGCCAGTGCAAACGGAATACTATAAGTGGCCTGTTTCAAAAAGGAAAAAAAAAAACTTAATTGTTGACAATTAGTGCAAAACCTATTACGATTTATTATTTCTCTATTTTGTTAACTATATATACTTTTATTAGAATAATCAATAATATATATATACTAATACATTAAAACATATATTCAATTTAATACATTGTCAAAAATCACTTTTAGATTGTAATATAAACATACTCCGTATAAAGTATTTGGAGCACTGTGATATTTTTAATTTGCTAGTCCAAAAAACTCATTTTTCTAGTTCATTTATTCAAAGAAAAAGTTACAAGTGTCGTACTGACCGCTTGTGGAATTCCAGTGGCGGCGAACAAAACCAAAGTAGCGGCTTTAATTTCGCTGCTAGGTAGCGTGTCAGGCGGTGCTTGTTGTCGGGCTTTCTTCGCCGACTCGGCTAGAGGCAATGTGCATAGCAAAGCAACAGCTAACACAAAATTAAGCATACCCCAAGCTCTTCTTGCACCACCCAAAAGCTTAGACAAAGGGTCAATGCCTAAGGACATTAGCCCTAATGTTGCTGCGGTTAACATTAGCCCTAGTGCTCCCACTCTTACTCCCATGTCATATAACATTATGTCTTTTGCACTTCCCTGCAATAATATACACAAAACCATTCGATTTTTTTTTTACAATTGAGTCGTACTCGTTGATCTTTCTTAAGACGATGAGCATATTCGTCTTAACGTTAAAAACAGTCAGCTAGTACTTATATTCAATTTGGATTGGTGCACGAGTATAAAAAGAAGAAATTTACCTGAGGATTACCACCATAGATTTCAAGCCCGACCCAATCAGTATTGAACATAATAAATGGAAACCAAGCGATCCAATTGAAAGCGGTAACAAGAAATAGAAACCACATTGGCCTTCCGAGGTTCTTAAAAGAGGTCTTCACTTATCCAAAAAAGGGCACACTGTCATCCCCAACTGTCTCAACCTCGGGTTCTGCCACGACGAAAAGTGGAACCGCGACCACAAGGAGGAGAAAGAGTATGTCTATGAGAAAACATGTTTTAAGGTTGGCACAATATGTGTCACATGCAGTCGTGTTTGTGAAAGAAAGGATTTTGTATAAGGTGGATCTTGATCCTGCTGCATAGCCTAGGATGTTCCCTACTGCCATAAAAAATGAAAAACACCCATTCGCTAATCTCATCCTTCTGTGATCGTGTCTCGAGAGATCTGCCAAAAATGCTCGGCTCGGATCCTACAATTAAAGGTATACATGTAAAATAAGAGTTAGTCGATCAATGTTAAGATTATTCAAATTTGATATATAATAAGATGGTTCGAAAGAATAGTTTCATAAACGGTCTAAATGCTAACCTGGACCATGTTATTGGCAACATCGAGGATCCAAAACCCGACAACAAAAAGGACAACAGCTCTGGGCTTAGTCTTTTTACTAAGATCATCACCAAATCTATGTCCAATATCCGCAGCAAACCCAATTAAAAGCACAGCCAAACAAATCAACGTAGTACCCATCGTAATAAAAGGCTTTCTTCTACCAAATTTGGACTTGGACCTATCACTTGCATAACCCACTATTGGTTGGACTAATATACCCGATATCGGCCCACATAACCATATTAAGGACGACATTGTGTGACTAACCCCTAAAAGTTGTACATAGGGTGTCAATAGTGACAATTGTAGTGCCCACCCAAATTGTACCCCGGCCCCTATGGAAGCGATCGAAATTATTTTCCATATTGGTGTTGTTGATTCTGGTGTCGTCATAATAGCCGTCGGTAGAAAGGATATCTGATTCAATTTCTTTGTTTCTTGTTTAAATTATGTTTTGATGTTTGTAGTGGAGGAAAACCTTGAAAATGTAGGTATTTAAAGTGTGAAATTTGATAGAATTGCAACTCAAAAGATAGAAATTATGGGTTGTGATCGATTAACTAATTATAACTAAAACAATCTTAATTAAAATGAACAGGATAATTGCTTAGGGAATTGATAATCAAAGTGCTGGACATAGAAGCCAAGTGTAATGGTCTATTAATTTGTTGTAAATCATTCTTTCACAAATATTAGTACAATATGCATCTAAAAACAGGAAAAACAAAAACGAATAGATAAAAAAATCATAAATAAATAAACGAAATTTGGAACACTCCCGGTACTAAAAATGCTAAAAACAATAACACAATAGAAACTCAAACGGTAGGGTGAAAAAACCCGAGGCAGATATGATGAAAGATTGAAAGGAACTATATTTCGATTATAACTTACTCGTATAAGAATCGCAATTACAATTTACACAAAATGCTCGACTGATGCAGTTTCGTAAACCCTCATGTTATTTACATAAATTCTCTGTTCTGCATATGCAGCAATTGCTATAAAAAAAATGTTCTTAAGGACATCTGAGGGTGATCACAGCATATTACTGTACTAAACTGCTTTGAGACAGACTTTTAGGTCCAAGCAAAGCAAAGTGATTCCGTAGGCCTGGTGGGTCAAATGCAGCGTAAAGTACAGAGTCGAGCTTCAATGACGAAAGGTTCTAACCACCTGATCAATGCGTCGTCGACAAAGCGGACAGTTTGATAGATGAGACGAACAGGCTGTGCAACAGCACATATGCCCACATCTGCACACCATTTTCCACGCCGAGTTTTCTTAGTAATACTAGACAGACAGACTAGCAGGAATTTAATACAGTACACTATTTATTCATTCTATTCAAGATGATAGGACAGAACATGGTATACATCATAATCATATTCATTCCATTCCAGAAGTGCAGTTGTGATATTCCGAAATACAATGGCCATAATAGTAGGGAGAAAGGCAAGGCAGAAACAGCGATAGTATACCACCAGGGTTTTGAAGTTACTGACCATTTGACATTCAATGTTCCCAACTTTCACCATTTATAGAACATTACACTAGTTCCTTTGTAAAGCTGTGCAAATTTAAGTCGCAATGGCTAGTTTAACATTATGTACTCCCATTCATAGGTTCAATACGATAAATAAAAGGATAACTTCCCCATGCATTCCCCATTATAAATGGCACAAAAGTAACTTTAGCTATATAGACCACATACTAGAAAAGCGAGTTTTTGATTTTTATATGTAGGTTTAGTGCATCCTTTTTTTCAATCAAGTTTCCCTTCTCTTTTACAAAATCTTAATAATAATAATAATAATGGGCGCAGGGTGCACACAGGCAATGAGGGCCAAAGCGATGAGGCGCAAGATGTGATGCGAAGGCTCACAGTCACATGGTCACACCTCATACTCTCATAGACATGAGGCTCACTGATTCTGAAGACAAGTTCGTGATTCCAAAATAAAATCTGGTGTAGTAAAGCCATTTTTATTTATTTTAAAGGGTGCTAACATATAAATGAGTAAGAGAGATGGATACTGTGTCAAAGAGCATAACAAGAAAAAATAAATACTCCGTATGAAATTGGGTGGTAGTGCGCTACACAGTTGTCCCTTATCTACCACACAACGTAAGGCATACCGAGGCATTTTGGCTAGTGCCACAATGAGGTTTATGCTTAAGTGGGCTCAAAAAGCACTTTTCCGAAGTAATTGAAACTTAAGAAGACACAATCGGAGCATAAACAACAGGACCGTTACACTTTACCAAGTGCGTGAATCACCAAGAAAGGTTTAATAATATAATGTTCCAGTAAATTAGATAGCCAAGAAATAAAACACTTTGACCAATTCCCTAGTATTCCAAACTATAATGGACGGAAAATAATAACTAATCCAGCAAAAATTACTCTACTAAGAGAACACTAACATTTTCCATTTGGCAGTGAAGTAAAGTAAGCAGCAGCATAAGAACACCCGAAACCCCTAAAACCTACATATTGATTAACTGATATGGAGTATTTTTTATGCATTAACATTTATTTTCTTTTACTCCTCTGCAGTGTATCAACACTTAATAATATCAGGCTAACAAAAGCAGAGCTACTCTCCAGACAAACATATCGATTCCAGCAGTGTCAAATAAAAACGAAACTTAGCATCTAAAGAGAAAAGAGTAGAGATTGGACTTACGGAACAAATACAGAGTTGTATTCTTGCTCCAAGCATATAACACAAAGATCTGGCGTCAAACCATCTCTCTTCGCAATTTCTGATCCACTCTCATCCTTCACATCTGAATCAATAGTAGAGGTAATTTAGCAAAAGACAAATAGAGAAGGATAGAGACAACAGAATGCTTTAAGGTATTACCGTCGCCATTTTGCCCAGTTCTTTTTGCTGCTGCTTCCAAAACCCTACACCAGAAGCAGAAGTGGTTGAGTGGCCCAACACAGTGACAACAAAGGTCATTTCGGAAACTTATGTTTAATAAACTATAGCCTTTATACTTCAAAGTGCAAGTCTGGCTTAATCTATTAAGTTTAATGACGCCAATATAGAAATAAATGTTTTAACAGACGATGCAAAAAAATTAGATCTTATAAGCATCCAGTAATTGACTTAGCAAGATTAAAAAAATTATACCACATCAAAGTGCAGACAAATAAGGTACTTAATGGCTGACAGACAAAAAAATACAGGCTGGATGAAGATTATAAAGAAAAAAGACAGATGGAATTGCACATCCTGGCCAGTCATCTACTTTAAGTAGAAGGACTCTCATCAAGCTATAGTATATATGACATGTAAGGCAGCCAATCTCCAACAACTTTTTTTTCCTGGATTTTGGATTATAACAAATGAAATTAACATGAGTCAAGCCAATACCCTCCACTTTTTTTTTACCAAACTAATCAAAAGAGTTTTTCAACGACTTGAGCTTTTTTTAAATTTAAGACAACTGAAGACATCCAAGCCCATTTTTTATGTCGCAACAATTTGATAATATGAAAACTACTTTGAGTAAACATGGTAACATACCGTTGGTGTAACTCCCAACGTCGTCTTCTTTCTAGTATAAATCCAAGTGTATGCTTGGCGATCAAATAGACACCAAACACCGAGAACCCGAGAGAGGCATACTTATACCACCTGAGGCATAAATACTTTGTATTATATTCAAGGGGGTGTAACTCTGAGCATTGAACGATGTAAATAAAGATGAATTTGTTTACAAAGTACCTCGCCCATTTCCCAAGATTTGCAATAAGCTGATCAATGGTTTTTGGTGTGACGTAAAATGGCCCTTTGTGAGGTCTTTGAACACGAACTGTTCCGACATCATCTTTAATAGCCTACCAGAAAATAAATAACAGGGACCCGGGCCATTTATTAAGGGAAGTAAAAACAATTTAACATAAGCAGAAACCCAGGACGTCAAGGAAGAGTCACATAACTATTCAGCACAATAACTCATTGAGTCTATATCACGCATGAGCAGACAGCAGTACAATTACAGGAAAATTAAAAACGAAAACACTTCCGTTTGAAAGGCTCAGAAGTAATATCATAAGGGCGTCCTCAAAATTACTGAACCAATCATATTAAATAACACTAACAAATGGAAATAATTAGAAAAGATTTCTCAATGTCAATAAGACTTGTTTCACCGCTTCATGAAGCATGTTCTAATACCTTAAGCGAGCGAAGAGAAGACATGTTCCAGCAAGAATGTAACACCTTCAAATATCTAGCAAAATAAAGAACCTAAGGACCATATTATACAAATTACAGAAAGTATTTCTCATATCATACCTCGCCAACGACAGTTAAAGGTGTCCCAGTAGGAAGAACACGTTCAGTACGCTTCACACCAAGCATCTGAAAGTAATGTTGAAGTCAGTAATATTAGAAAAGCTAACACTTACATATTACTGTATGACTTTTGGAAAGAGAAATACCTTAAGACCTTGAAGATAGTCCAAAGTCCCGCGTACAAGGGATCGACCTGACTCTTCAAATAGTTCACTCGCAATAGTCAGCTCCATGCCCGTGGCACCTCGTGCTCCAACAACATAAACACGACCAGAGCCATCGTCCTTAAAATGACCAAAACCAAATCAATACTAAATTATTACAAAGCAACATGAAAAATAAAAGGAAGCTTTACATAGCAGTTCAAGCCTTCAACCTATATCATGATATTCAAAGTTTCAGCTGCAAAACAAATTACAGGTTTAAGCACAACAGTATTACCAGGTACCAAGGGACCTCCTTGCTCATGGATAGCATCAATGCAGAATCTTGTACCCATGAACCAGTGTCATTGTGTTTCAAAAAGTGTTGCTCAGCCTGTCGTAGGCAGAAAAGACAAGAATGATCCATCATTGTGGAACTGTAACTCAATTGTTTATGAACACAAATGGCAAAGAGAAATACCGTTTCTTCAACAATGACGCCACGTAAACCACTGTATTCACATTTAATTGGCGTGTCAGAGCCAACTCGTCCAGAAACAGAGACAACCAATGGTAAGACTTTGGACGCAGCATCTAACAATATCGCTGCATCGTTAGGAAAAGAAAACAACCTTGTTAGAAACTACTACACAGCCAAGAAAGTAAAGCATCCTACCAAAAAGATTGACAACTAAAAAGTTGAACTTGAACAGTGACCCCAACCCAGCCAAGACGTGGGTTCTCGCCCAACTGGCCATGTATGATGAAAATACATGTGACGATATGAAAGGTTGCCATAGCCGTCTAATCAGTAATGCGGAAGGGTGACCAAATTGAAATTTTCCCAACATAATACTCCGTATAAAATACTCCCTCCGAGTTCCAATCAGTGACACGTATTCCCTTTTGAACTGAATTTGATCTTTTACCCACTTCCCATTTTAGGCTATAACCCACCCATTTCTTTCTCTCTCTCTCCCTCCTCCTTTTTGAATCATTCATTTTCCCTTCCTTATTTTTTCACCCCATAGCAAATGGGTCAATCACAAGAACTCGGAGGGAGTACTCAATAAGGGTTGTTTGGTTCATATATGAATTCAATTGAGGGAGGCATGAATTCATTCAACTACATCCATGAAGTAGCAAAAGTGAGTTTGATTATGGTTTATGGATTGTAGGAAAGTGGGAACTTAAAATTCCTCCATTTTTGGGGGAATCAAACAAGAGGTTATAAAAATGGGAGTTGATGAATTTTCAAATTCGTGAAGAAACCAAACAAGTCCTATTAATAAATCAATGGAAAAGAGGATTACCCAAATCTTTGGAGTGATTAACTCTAGTAACAGATTTGAGGGCATCGGCGTCCCTGAAAATCACAAATAAAAAACAATCAGGAGTTAGAAACAAAGCCTGATTGATGTGATATGGGTTGAATTGGAGAAGGTGAAGGAAGGGAAGGGAAGGGAAAGGTGGGTGCCTGCCTGCCACTGCTTCGACCGAGAACGTAGAGAGCAGCAGCACTGAGACAACAAGAAATACCACCCCAAGGAAGCATGTTTTCTCAAATCAAAAATCAAAAATGGAGTAACACTAAAACCCTAATTGAGAATTGATGAAGAGACAAGTGTGTTGGTACGAAATAATGATGAACAACATCATGTCATGTCATGTATGTATGTTAAGCAGTAGGGAGTCGCAGTATTTAATTGATTGATTTGGGAGAGAATAATTGGATATCAAAAATTGGGGAAGAAGGCAGAATAATAAAGATGCCAAGACCAAGAGTCTGAGAGATGTGTGTTTGTGTTTCTTTGTAACACTGACTGTATGTGTGTATGTGTTTTTTTACAGTACTAGTTTTTGGTGAGTATATATGTTGAGAGGTTGTGATGAAAGATAAGGATGCGGATATGGACAATCATACTGGATTTGGTGGCTGTCAGAGTCAGACTTGTCACTTGCGCTTTGGATCTAAGAGCTATTTCTTGTCGTCGGCGTTTCAGCTGGATCGTCGGCGCTTTATAACGTGAATTGACGCATTTGCCCTTTCTTTAATTTACCTCATTAACATTACTAATTACATTTTGAATAATGTTACCAATTATATTAACATTACTAATTACTCGATAATGTGACTGTTTTTGTTTTTTCTAAAACCGTATTCTCCGCAATTTTTTGTCCTATTTTATGGGTTATGGTCCCTCCACCACCCCACACTTCATTACTCTATTCTTGACGTTCGATTATAACTATCGCATGACGTTCGATTCTCTAGTGACGGTCTTTTTTTAATTTGACGTAGAAAAAAGACGAACTATAATACGTAATAAAGTGCAAAATGTGAGATTATCACGTTTTAGGAATCTGTAAAACGTGAAAATGTCACGTTTTACGGATCAGTAAAACGTGAGAAAGTCACGTTTTACAGATCAGTAAAACGTGAGAAAGTCACGTTTTACGGATCAGTAAAACGTGACACTTTCACGTTTTGCGGATCGGTAAAATGTGACTTTCCCACGTTTTGCAGATCGGTAAAACGTGACTTTCCCACGTTTTGCAGATCGGTGAAACGTGAAATGTTCACGTTTTGTCTTTTTTTTTTTTTTTTAGCGTGGTTTAGCGTGTTTTATACTTAAAATTATAAAAAACGTCAAAACGTGAGAAATTCACGTTTTGCCGATCCACAAAACGTGAGATACTCACGTTTTGCCGATCCACAAAACGTGAAAAACTCACGTTTTGCCGATCGGTGAAACGTGAATTTCTCATGTTTTGCAGATCGGTGAAACGTGAATTTCTCATGTTTTGCCTCCGTTTCATGCTATTTCCGGGTTTTTTGATTATTCCGACAAATTCTCCCTACAATCCGTCAACTAATCTCTAATCATGCCGCAAACAACAAATTGAAAAACCGTTAAATTGAAAATTTGTGACAAATTTAAACTCGAAAACAAAAAATTAGACTTAAATAAAAACCAATCAATTATATTATTGATTATTAGAAAAAGATTTCCGAGGTCCATGGGGAAACGTGTCACATAAACCGTTCAATTTACGTGATAAATTAATACTCCGAAACGTAAGATTAGATTTATATACAAAAACCAATTAATTATATTAACGATTATTATACAAGGACAATACGGTAAAATCACGTATAAAGCGCCGACAATCCAGCTGAAACGCCGACGACCCAAATGAATTGCTCTTCTTTTTCACTTCCTGCTGCCAACTGCTCACCCTCGTTTTTAAGTTTTCACGTAATGTTATTTTGGACTAAATTAGGCTAAATTAAATTGAAGTACAGATACAAAATGAATCAGAGATTGAACTGAATTGAACCGAAGAGAAGTTGAAATTATATGACCTAGTTTTGATGGATATATCCGTCGTAACGTTAAAACGAGTCAAAAATATGCAACCACCAAGAAAATGCCAAAGACCCACCATTTGAAACCCAAAACAAATTCCCTATGAATATCGACACTATTTAAGTTAGTACTAAAAATACATCATTTTAAATAAATAAAAAAGTTCAAAACTTTTTTACAAAGTACTCCATATATGGTTAATAATTTGTAAAATGATTACAAATACCAAATTAAAGAAAGAAAAAATACTCGTTGTAAGTAAAAATAATATGGGATATTCTACATGGTACCCATGTGTTTTTTCATTTTCTATGTAGAACCCTCCTTTTAGTCAAAATAAATTTGACTCGCGATAACTTATGGACATGGGTTCCAAAAATGACGATATTTTCGCTAAAATCATTGTCTTTACAAGATCCTCGATTTGAGATTTGATTTTTTGCAATTTCGAAACTTGTACTACGAGTTATTGTGGACATGACGTAGGTCCACCCCGACGCGGCCACGCGCGGGTTTGGGTAGGCGAATGAATCTCGTGGTAAGATTGTTCTCGGGTTCGAAATTTAAGTCAAAATGGAGTCGCCACCGAATTTTGTGGTTATTCGGAACCATTCGAGCCCATTCTATGTCGTCATGGGCTATACACAAAGTAAGCCCACTTCGATTTCAGAGTTTATGGGGCTCGTCCCTTTGCATTGTTATATCGATACCGTTTACACCGGCTTTCGTATATAAAATGACTCTCGTGCGCCAATGGTTTCGGACATCCGGAAACCAAGGTTCTGAGTAAGGGGTGAGGGTACGTGTTGGGAAGCCCACTAAGGACACCCAACCCCGCCCGCACATGGCGGCCTCTACTAAGACATCGTTCGTGTTCGTGTACGCGCGCTAGTAAAATAATTAAATGATATGCAAACAGCGTTTTCGGGCTAAGCATGTGAATTTGCGTTAACTACGTCATTTAATGCATCTTATTTTTTGTCGAAATGATTTAGCATGCGAGGTTCGTTTATAAAGCGTAAAAGCAAGTAAATAAACGAAGCTCGAAAATAAATAGAAATAACGTACAAATTACACGGGCGGAAATACAACCCGGAATTCACAATACAACATTACGTAAAGAAATGATAAGCGAAATAAAAATAACGCAATAAAAAGATAGAAACGGACCCGTATATAAACTAGACCGCGAAATATGTAGATGGACTAACCCCGATTAAATATGCATTAGGTCGCGTACTAAACGAAGGACGGAAATATGAGACTGTGGCATATTGCTAGCCCGATCTCATATCCCGTAGTCTTGTCCCGACTTATCACGTCAAAGGGTGGTCAAAGTCGTTCTACGTGTCGTGATGTGCATGGTTTTGAAAATAGGATAGTCACGTGATAGTCTTTGCACGTGATGACTAAAGTCGATAAAAAGGTCGGGCTTGAATTGTGGGTCAAACCCCTCGGTTTTGTGGGTTACAGGACCCACTCGACCGAGTTATGGTGTGACTCGGTCGAGTGCACGTTTAACGTGGCTACTGACCACTTTTATGGGTGCTACTCGATCGAGTAGCATATGTACTCGGTCGAGTAGACCCTGTACGAATGATGATTCGTTTCGTTTTATGAATTGAAATCGATGATCGGCCGAATCAAATACAAATATCGCACGATTTGTATTTAACTCGGCCTCCGGTACTATAATCGTGTACGAACGATTATAATACCGTTATCGGAGTTTTAGGAAAACGTTTACGTTAGATTAGAAAACTTTGAATTAGTGACGAAATGCATCCCTCTACGTCACGACATCGAAACTAACCCTTTCGGATTACGTGATGTCGATTTTCGTGTCAACGGGTTTCGTACCAATTATGGAAATGGGATTAAATGCGTTCAACTTCGACCGTTTGCAATCGCATCACGCCCTTGAGTACGTTGGGGCGGGGCTCCTCGAAAGGGCTCCACCTCCGTTGTTGCTCGTAAAGGGATTAGACGGATTTTAGGCAAACATCGTAGTCAAACGGATTTAAAACCGATTTTTGATACTAGTTTACGTATACACTGTATAATAACGATACTAATAATGAAATGATGATGCAAAAATGAAAATGTAAAAAAAAAGTATAAAAAACGTTAGTGTTAGTGTTACTACGATTACAAAGATGATGCAAAAATACGATAAATAAACGATAAAGAAACGAGATAGAAGGGATCGAAATGGGGTTTAGGACACCCTCAACATACATGCTAGGTATAGGCCTCGGAAATGGACTCGTGAATAGCGACGGGACGCCGGAGTATCGAGGATGTACGCGAGTTGTGGTGTGTGTGTGTGTTGCGTCGGTTTATCGAGGGACGGAGGCTCGGTTTTTTTATGTTTTTGCTTAAGGTTGGAGGGGTTGGAGTATAGAGTGTATAGGGTGTTTAGGGTGAAAAAATGTAGGGTAAACTATGTGTAAAAATTCTGAAATGCATGGGGGGGGGGGGGGTGAAGCGGTATTTATAGACTTCACCCCTCGACATAGGGGCACTCGATCGAGTGGCCCTAGTGCACTCGATCGAGTGCCTTCGCAAACGGGCCAAACCCGGGTTCAAAAGGCTCCACTCGATCGAGTGGGGTCAATCCACTCGATCGAGTGGGTCAAACGGGTGAGATAAAATAGGGAAGTTTTGACTTGATTGATTTGTTTGTTTCATTTTGAATTCTGATTTTTGCGCCAACTCTCGGGGACGAATGTGGCTGATTTATGAGACGGTTTCGTCTTTGACCGGGTTTTGACCCGGTCGCCAAAAGACGGGATTTATCTTTGGTGTCGGTTTTGGCCCAAATTAGTCTCTTTTTGCTCGGAACGGCCCACTGGGCCTGAATTTGAGGTATGTTTTGTGAGATTTTTACTCCGCTAAAAGTCCATGTCGGATATTATGAATTCCGAGCCCAAGTCCGAGTATACCAAGTCACGTTTGCGTCCGATCATCATCGGGTATTTTTCGGAGACTACCATAGACACGTGGCAGTCAAAATGCGGGTGTCTACAGAGCCCCCACTCTGACTGAGGCTTGGACAAGGCGAAAGTCAGAGTAGCTACCAAGCCCGTTAAGACCTGGTAGACTTCCGGTCGGGTCGTTTATAGTCCAGTGGACTCGCGTGAAGGGCTCGCCAGCCATAAGCAGAGGGTCATACCTGTCCTGATGATGATAGCTTCGCGGGGAGTCAGACTTGTAGCATAAGTCCTGGGCACGCCTACGTGTGGGCCCATCCCGTATCATTTTGGGGAAAATGCCGCCTTGGGCGTTCCGCTGGGGAAATATGTGAGCTGTACGGGCTTGCTTCTGAAGCCTTGAGTCGCACTTGAGCTAATGATGATGCTCCGTGGGGAGTAAAGCCTGCCTCTTTTGGGGAGTAGGTGTACCCGTATGCCGACACATCGCACTTTGGATGTAGCACACCGGGGAAAAGCTGACTCCGTTGGGGAAATTAAATAGTTTCGCGGGGACTTGCTTCTGAAGTCCGGGGTGTACCTGTATGCTGACACATAACAACTTGTATGTAACACATAGGTAAAATGTTGACTCTCGGTGGGGAGAAAAAGATTGAATTTTTTTTGGAGGGACCAAAAGTTTTGAACAGAATTTTGTCGCGAAGAAATTTTATCACAAAAAAAAATTTGGAGACTCTTAGGAAAGCTCGGGACAGCTTGATTCCTATTCTGGGTTCAGGTTGGAAACCAGGCCTGCGCGCGCATGGGGTCCAGCTTGCTGAGGAGGCAGAGTAGTTAGGTTTTCAGTTAGGTTTTCCCATTATAAATATGAGAATCTCTGCTTCAACTTTTTACATCCCAACTCAAACTCTTCTTTCCCCTCTCAAAATCTTTTAGACTTTTAAGAAAGTTAGAAATTTCTGTCATGGGTATCGATCACTTGACTGCTATGTTGCTTGCGTGGTCCCAGTACTTTCGGGACGAAGAAAAGGTCCGGCTGACTCAGATGGGGATAGTCAATTTATTCCCTTTTCAGCGTCTGATAGTTGACTCGCATTTTCTGGACGCTTGTCTGTCGTTTTGGGACACCACCCATCACGTATTTGCGTTCCCACGGGGCGAGATGTGTCCTTTGCCCGAGGAGATTGCGGCCATAGGCGGTTGGGGTCTTGCTGTTCAGCCCGCTATTCCCCCGTTCTACCCGGATCCGAGGAGGAGATTAAGGGAGTTTTTGGGTTTGTCTCATGCTGAGGCAAATCGGATGGTGCAGGGAGATACCGTTTCCCTGTTTGACCTGGCCGACAAGTTCATGAATCCACGGGACGTAAGGGCCACCCCTGCTCATAGGCGTAGGGCATTCGCCTTTTGCATGCTGCATTGCTACGTCTTCGAGGGGCTGATGGAGCTTGATTCATGTAGGGGTCAAATCAGGCTGATTGGAGTGATTGACCAGATGGAGACTGGTCATACCCCTGCTTGGCTAGCCACTGGAGAAATCATCATGGGTCTGGATGCCAGGAGGCTTGACCCGACCCGACGGCTGATGGGGAGTCTGCAGGTATACCTCTCGATTTTTTTTTTTTTTTTTGTGTTCACGTTTCACGCGAATTTCCTGATTTTTGTAAGTCACTCGATCGAGTGGACCTGTCACTCGATCGAGTGACACTCATACCGGGCTACTGCCTGTTTTTGACAGGCTTACTCGATCGAGTCAGCTGCTGTACTCGATCGAGTTGGCTGTAGCGGACCACTCAATGGCTTACGAAGCTTGTGTATACTTTTTCAGATATGGTTGTCGGAACGGCTGTCAATCATAGAGACTCCTCCGAGCATTCCCAATTATCGGAGTAGCCAAATTAGCTCAAGGAGGCGAAAGATAAGCTCGTACCATCAGATAACCCGAGCTTACTGGGATGAAGAGCTGGTATTCCACGGAGGTCCCTTGATCAGGTGGACCGTCGCTTGGTGGTTCCTTTCGAAATTGACCGGACTGGTTAAGAGAGACCAAGCCCGGTACCTGACGATCCTGTCCTTAGACTGGACAGTTCACATTTATCCGGACCGTCTCCTAAGGCAGTTCGGTTTGTCTCAGCGCATCCCTGAGACTGAAGCCATTATCAGCGTCTCGCTCCAATTGACGGACGCTATGTGCGACACCTGGTTGCAACGATGGTTCACTCGTCCTACATGGACTATACCCAGCCCTTGCCAATCCGCTTGGGTGTCACGGGCTTATCAGAAATGGACTTCTGAGGAGTCCGAGGAAGCTCGAAAGGCCCTGAAGCTTGAGGAGGCCTTTGAATTAGTTCATCGCGAGTCGGCGAAGGACAACAAGGACTTTTTCACCGGGGAATATATATTCCTGAGGCTACAGTCCGGGGAGAATCGGGTCTTAAGTCACAAACTAAGACTCGATCTAAGGAAGTCGGTTCTAGCAGCACTCGAGGGCAGACCGACTTGGAACGACGACTTGGGCCGAGGTTGGCGGTCCGGGACCGACTTGGTCCGCGTGACCGGCTCCCTGAGCCCGTTAGGGCTCGACTTGGGCCTATTGATATGACAGAGGAGTCGGGCTCAAACAATCGAGCCCGAGCTAGAGAAGTTCCCGTGGTGATTCGGGAACGCTCCCCTCCGCGTCGTCGCCAGTGGACGGCTAAGGAGGCCAAGGACAAGGGGAAGGGCAAGATGCCCTAAATGCCGAGTCCTTTAGCTTTATTATTATTATTTAAGTATTATTATTATTTTTTGTTGTGTGCCCCTTTTTTTGTAATTTTTTTTTTGAATTCCTGCATTTTTGTAATTTTCCGAGTTTATCGGGATTTTTTTTTGAATTAATAAAAGAAGTTTATTATTAAACCGCTCCTGTCTTTTCTTGATCGCATTGGTTGTACCCTTTTGAGGGGTTGCCTACGTATCCGCGACTAGCAGAATCAAACCAAACGTAGTTCAGGCATAGGAAATTTGCAATCTCGAATTACACCAAGACTATTAGTTCAAGATGTTTATGACAGTAGAATAAATAATTCTAGCTAATTGACTTGCTTTTTGTAAAAAAATGATTTTGATAAAATTTGCTAATGATATTGAGAAATGGCTAAGGGTAGTAACGCTTCAGTTGGTCCAGGTTGGTTGGGTTGACAAATTCATTCCCGTCCAGGTCCGTCAGCATCACTGCTCCCCCTGATAGGATTTTCTTCACCAGATTTGGACCAGCCCAATTGGGTTTGAATTTTCCCCTTGGGTCAACCGGTAGTAGAGCTCGAATAGACTTAAGGACTAGATCGTCCTCCTTAATGTTCCTGGGCCTTACCCTTTTGTTGAAGGTCCATTGGATCCTCTTCTGGTAGATTTGGATATTATTGAGGGCACGAGACCGTCGTTCGTCTAGTAGAACCAGTGAGTCATATCGTGCTCGAACCCAGTCAGCTTCGGGTACTTGACTTTCTAGCAGAATTCTGAGGGACGGTACCTCCAACTCGACTGGTTGGACTGCCTCCATCCCGTAGGTTAGGTAATATGGTGTCGCCCCGGTTGCGGTACGAATTGACGTTCGGTATCCCCATAGGGCAAAAGGTATTTTGTCGGGCCAGTCCCGGTAATTATCAGCCATCTTTTTGAGTATGGTGACAATTGTTTTGTTAGCCGCCTCTACTGCTCCATTTGTTTGGGGACGGTAAGGCGAGGAAGTATGCCTTTGGATTTTATATTTGGTCAGCATGGCCGCAGTCTCGGCTTGAAAGTGAGTCCCGTGATCACTGATAAATTCAGAGGGAATCCCATATCGACATATTATCTTGTTTTGGATGAACTTGGCGACATGCTTAACATTGAGGATGCGATATGATTCAGCTTCGACCCATTTGGTGAAATAGTCGATAGCTACCAAAATAAAGCAATGCCCACCGGTACCCGAGGGATTTATTTTCCCGATTATGTCGATACCCCACGTTGAGAATGGCCAGGGTGACGTCATGGTATAGAGTAGCGATGACGGCATATGTTGCACATTGCCAAAGATTTGACAGTTATGACAATGTTTGACATACGACCGGCAATCGGCTTCCATGGTATTCCAATAATAACCGAGCCTCATGATTTTCCGGACCAGCATGTGGGCATTCATGTGTGGGCCGTTCTCACCATCGTGTACTTCGGCCATAACCTTTTCAGCCTTATACTTGTCAACACAAAGGAGAAGAGCCCCATGTGCCGTCTTTTTGTACAATTGCCCGTCGTCGGTACGGATAAACTGGGTGGCTAGCCTTCGTAAGGCTTTCTTAGCCCGACCTTCCGACCCGGGAGGATATTCTCCGTTTGTCAGGTATGCTAACACAGCCTGATACCATGGTTCGGGATCAGTTATCTCAATGTCTTCTATGTCGCAAATGTATGTTGGCTCGGACCGTCTTTCGACGCAAATCGGCATACTAGTCACGTGGTCGGGAATATTCAGTAAAGATGCCAATTTTGAGAGTGCATCTGCGAACTGATTTTCTTCCCGGGGCAGATATATATACTCTACCTTTTGGAATTGTTTCTCGAGATCCCTTACTCGTGCCTGGTAGGCCACGAGATTAGCATTTCGAGTCTTCCATTTTTGAAGTGCTTGGTTAATGACCAAGGATGAGTCACCATGTACCCGGAGATTCGTAATCCCCAGATTGGCGGCGGCTTGTAGCCCGTAAATGCATGCTTCGTACTCTGCTGCATTATTGGTAACATCAAAGTCCAGTTTGATGGAGACGGGAGTGTGCTCCCCTTTTGGTGAAATTAGGAGGATCCCGACTCCGAACCCTCGAAAATTAGATGCACCATCGAAGTATAAATCCCAAGTTTCAGTATCAGTATGGAAAATATCTTCGTCTGGGAAGGACCAAGTGTCGGTGTGTCCTTCCTCGACTACCGGGCTATCGGCGAGAAATTCAGCTACTACTCGACCCTTGATAGCTTTTAATGGTACGAACTTTAGGTCGAACTCTGCCAGCATCAAAGTCCATCTAGAGATTCGGCCGTTGAGAACGGGCTTTTCGAAGATGTATTTGATTGGGTCCATCTTGGATAGCACATGGACCTCGTAACTGAGCATATAATGCCGAAGCTTCTTAGTGGCCCAAACTAGAGCCAAACACGTCTTTTCGAGCATGGTATATTTGCACTCATACTCTAAAAACTTCTTGCTGATGTAGTAAATGGCTCTTTCTTCGGAGTCAACTGTCTGAGCCAGCATAGCCCCCATGGCTGTCTCGGTCGTCGTTAGGTATAACGACAGAGGCAAACCGGGTTGAGGTGGCATTAAGACCGGCGGAGCAGACAGAATTTCCTTGATCTTGTCGAAAGCAGCTTGGCACTTGTCATCCCATAGTACCCGTTCTCCTACTTTCAGTTTCTTGAAAATTGGTTCACACACCATGGTTAGTTTGGAAATGAACCGACTGATGTACTGGACTTTCCCGAGGAATCCCCTTATTTATTTTTCGGTTTTCGGAGGTTGCATCTCGGTAATGGCTTTGATTTTAGCTGGGTCGACTTCGATACCTCGTTGGCTAACGATATGACCCAGTAATTTGCCTGATGTTACCCCGAAACTGCACTTTTGAGGGTTTAACTTCATGTTGTATTTGCGCAATTGGGTGAAAAATTTTCTTAGGGCGGTAATGTGACCGTCCCGTTCTTTGGATTTGACGATCATGTCGTCTACATAAACTTCTACCTCTTTATGCATCATGTCGTGTAATAAAGTGGTAGCAGTCCTTTGATATGTGGCCCCGGCATTAATGAGACCGAAAGGCATGACGGTGTAGCAGTAAGTACCCCAAGGTGTTGTGAAGGTAGTCTTACTCATGTCTTCTTCCGCCATCTTGATTTGATTATACCCGGCATACCCGTCCATGAATGATAGAAGGGCATGATCGGCCGTGTTATCCACCAGTATGTCGATGTGTGGTAACGGAAAATCATCTTTCGGACTCGCCTTGTTAAGATCCCGAAAATCTACACATACCCGCACCTTACCGTCCTTTTTAGGAACCGGCACGATGTTTGCCACCCAGTCCGGATACTCGGACACTTGTATGAAGCCGGCTTTGAATTGTTTGTCGACTTCTTCTTTTACCTTGAGAGACCACTCGGGCCTCATCCGACGAAGCTTTTGTTTGACCGGTTTGCACCCGTCTTTGATTGGTATGTGGTGCTCGGCTATTTCCCGGTCTATCCCCGGCATGTCCTTGTAGGACCATGCGAAGACATCCTTGAACTCTTGGAGGAGGCTTACGAACTGTTGTTTCTCCTCGGGATCTAAGGATAACCCTATCTTAAGTGTTTGAGGCTCTAAGGTTGTTCCCACATTTATGGACTCGGTTTCTTCGATCACCGGGTTTCGGGACTCCCTTTGCTCTAGTTGCTCGATCAGATGTGGAGGTAAGGGTACCTGTTCGTCTGGTTTCTCAATGTCATAGCATAAAACATTTTTAAAAGCAGAATTTGAAAGAGACAAGTCGTAAGCAGAACGGTTGTTATTATTGATTGAAAATTTGGAGAACAGCTCAAAGAGAGTAGCCATCTGATCATTGGTCAGTGGCGGGATAGGTAGGGCACTCGGGACAGACCCCGAAGTGCCAGCAGCAGGAATAATAAAAGGGAGAGGGGTTACAGGAGTGATTCTAGCACCGACTTCCCTAGACTCGACCTCAGACTCCGACTCAGACTCGGACTCAGACTCAGGCATGTCTCCCTCTCCGGTGACCAGCTTGTAGATCCTTCCCTGACTGTCAGTCCGCTTGACAGTCTTCCTCCAGGCCCTGTTTCCCGTCTCGGAATCAACATCCGAGATCAGCTTGGTCGGGTCAAACCTGTCGCTGCGGAGGATCAGGTTGACCAGGTCTTCCTTTGGAGTTGGGACTATGGTGTCTTCCCCAAATAGTAGCCCTAGAGCGGGCTCAGCATCTTCAGCAACGTCATCCGGGATGTAGTTGCAGTCCCGGGCCAAGTGGGTCCCGAGCTGCATAGCACTGGGTTGGTATAGACCAACCTGGATAGCCCCAAACACCGGTGTGACAAAGTAGTCAGCCAACCGTGGGCTATAAGGGCTCAAGTAGATACCCTTAAGAATGTTGCAGGCCTTCTCAATTCCTGCTCGGACAACATTGTCGGAAGTTATGGCATACCCGAGACCAAAGTGAGACTCTTCGTCTTTGAGAACCTCGATGATCTTCCCAGCTGGAAGATCGGGTCGAGAGGTAGCCCCCGGTAAGTACCCTAGGTTTTGGAGCATCGTGTCGATACTCGTAGTGAAGTAAGACCTAAAGAGGTACTCTTCCTCGATCATCCCCACAAAATCGAACCCCCTGAGGTCCGTGCGTCCCGTGGCGTTACAGCTAGCCACAGTCATTGGTGTTGCCTCTAAAGTGATGACATCGTTAAGCAGAGGCATCTTGATCTTTCGGTGGAGGGTGGAGGACACCGCCTTGACCGCGTGGATCCAAGGCCTACCCAGGAGCAAGTTGAATGACGAGGTGACATCGATCACCTGGAATTCGAGCTCCTTTTCTATTGGGCCGGTTATGATGGTCAGTTTCACGACCCCAGCTACCGACTTTGGGCTCCCATCGAAAGCTTGGATGGTCTGAGCAGTCGGGATATAGTCAGCCTCGATAATGTCGAGGGCTTTTGCGGTCCTTAGGGGAAGGAAATTCACAGCGGACCCATCATCAACCAGGGTCATAGGGAGGTATTTTCCTCGGCAAACCACCGTGATGTAAAGGGCCAGATTGTGGGAGGCCCCGAATGGCGGTAGGTCGGCTTCAGAGAAAGTGATCGTCGGACCTCCTTCCTTAGCTTTGCCCTTTAGGTGGTGCAGGACCGTGGCTACCATCTCAGCAGGGGTAACCAAAGAGTCAACCTTAATTTGATCGAGAGCCTTTGTAAGTGTTCTCGATGTTCTTGAGAACTAACCAGGAGTTGCCATATAGTGAGGTCAACTCGGGTTTTCTTCAATTGCTTCACGAGAGCCGTCTCAGCAGTTGGCTCTTCAGGGGCGACCTCCGTAATGACGGTTGTCGGGATAGGGGCGTCCCTAGAGCTAGTGGCTTGGTAGGGACGACCAAGGTGGTTACTGGTTAGGACTCAGGATTTAGTCTTTCGAGTCTCCTCGGCGGTGATGGGGACAGCTTCCCCTTTTGCGAGGTAGACATCATCTTCGTCGTCGAACCAGATCCCGTTCACTTGCGGGATAAACGGAGAGATAAGGTGGGAGCAATCAATAACCTCCCCGGTAAAGATGGCGTGGGAGCTGAAAGGGTTCTCCTTGTTGCTGGGCTTATCTCCGGGTAGCGGGATTTTACCGCTTTCAATCAGGTCCTGAATCAAGTGCTTCAGCTTCCAGCACTTCTCGGTATCGTGCCCATTACCTCGGTGGTACTGGCAATAGGCTTGGGCGTTGTAGTTCTTGGAGCGTCGCTCGACCGGAACTTCAGGAGTTGGGCCTATCGGTTGGATTAGGCCTTTAGAGGATAGCCTTTGTAAGGCATAAGTATAGGTCGTACCTATGTCAGTGAAAACCCGAGGTGGGGTGTTCTTCTTGGACGGGGTATCTAGTAGATTCACCGCGTCGAAAATGCTGCGGGTTGCAGCTTGAGGCTTGGTAGTGGAGGAAGAAGCCCCTTGGTAACCCTTAGCAGCGGCCTTAGTGAGGCCTTCCAATCTTAAGTCATCTTCGATCCTCATACCCATTTCAGTAAGGGTGGTGAAATTGGGTATGACAGCATATCGGAGGTGAACCCGGTAGGATGGGAGGAGGTTCTTGACAAAAGCCTCCACCAAAGTCTTCTCACTGGGCTTATCGACCAGTTTCACGCTCTCGGCCCTCCATCGTTGAAGGTATTTGGTAAAACCTACCTTCGGCTCTTGGGCCATAACCTCCAGAGATCTCATTGTGGTTTGGATCTCGGTGTTGTCAGCATAGTTCCGAGCGAACTCGGTGGCCACATCATCCCAAGTAGGGTATTTCTTCGGGTCTAGCCTGTAGTACCAGGCCCGAGGGTGCTTTTCAAGAGACGCAACAAAGAGGTTCTTGAACATAGTAGAGTCCACCCCTTTGATGGCCATGAACTCCTAGAAGGCCCGTACATGTAGTAACGGGTCTTCAGTCCCTTCGAACATGGGCAAACCGGTGAGGTTCAGGTTTGCAGGCAGCTTGTCACTCAGTGGGTTATACTCACGACTATTCTCGCGATGGATATTATTACTCCCAGTCAAGTGAACTTGTTCCTCTAGTCGACGTACTGAACTAACTAGATCAGCCAGAGGCCCAATAGTCCCGGCATTTGGAGTCCTGTGCTCCACCGCAGCCAATCGAGTGACGATGGCAACTTGTCCAGCCCTCATTTCATTCAGTTGGGCGTCGATGTCGGCTTGTTTGTCGACCATGGCGTCCACAGAGGTTTTCAGATCAGCTAAAGCAGCTTCCATTCTGCGAGTGTGTCTGGTTGATGGTGGCCTGTCTGTAAGAACACCACGTAATCAGAAACCGAACCCAGTCTTGGAATCAAAGGAAGAAATACGTCCCGAGCGACCCAAAAGGAAAGGATTGAGCGAAAAAGACTCGAGAAAGACACCTAGACGGATGACCCGTGGGTGGTATGACTTCCTTAGGATTTCGGCCTTGTGGGCCTAGTCCCGTTCGAAGGAAGGTCCACGTGAGATTACTCCCCAGACTTTTGACTCGAGTGTATGGACGGACTTTCCTTTGTAGGGGTATGCCCTACGCGGGTTGGTCGTGCCTTGACAGATAAGGCGAACTCGGGAAAGGGGAGGAAACTCGTGATATAAGATCGACGGAGTTTCGACGCTGTAAACCCTCTACGTACTATGCAAAGACCCGACACACGGATAGACGGTAGGTCCAATAATAAGGAAGGTTTATTTTAGGAAAGTTGAAAGTTTTGGAAAGGTTGAGGTTTGAATGCAAAATGAACGAATTTCCGAGAGTTTTGAAAAATGAAAACGGAACTTCGAAAACCGAGATTAGAATTTTGAAAAGGAAAATTCCGAAAATCAAGGTGGTGGGGGGCGAAAATCCGAGAATTAAAACGGACAGTATGCCGACTAAAGAAAAGGATATTTTGAGTCAAATCGTTGATCCTAAATTTCGGCGGCATTCCGAGTTTTGAAAATTGGATATTTTGAAAAGGTGAGTCCCGAAATGGGCAGCATTTCGGGTTTTTCAAAATTGGGCGTTTTAGAATGACGGGTCCCGAAATGGACAGTATTTCGGGTTTTTTCGAAAGGTGGGTATTTTTGGAAAGATGCAATTTTGAAATGACGGTTTTTGAAAAATGACACGGAAACCAAGTAGCACGTAATCAAACAAGCATTATAACGACGCTTATGTATGCATTACGCTAAGTCTCGATCGGTCAAAATAGGGTCTATACCAACAACGATGGCTTTCTTGTGTGATGGACGGACTCCCTAAGCCGAGTTGGTCTTAGGACATGCCGCAAAACCGAGACGAGTTCCACCATCGATGTCTTTAGCGCACCCATATAGGAATGCACCGTGGTATAGTGGGACGTCGGTCACAAGTAACCGGCCCGGGCAAATTTGGGTTATGCATGAATCATTAAACTAATGCGCGCACACTAGTCTACGGACGATTTCTCTTCGAGTCTCACCCTAGGAACCCCGATGACATGTGGTACATCAGGTATCCCCAGCGGAGTCGCCAAATTGTGGACATGACGTAGGTCCACCCCGACGCGGCCACGCGCGGGTTTGGGTAGGCGAATGAATCTCGTAGTAAGATTGTTCTCGGGTTCGAAATTTAAGTCAAAATGGAGTCGCCACCGAATTTTGTGGTTATTCGGAACCATTCGAGCCCATTCTATGTCGTCATGGGCTATACACAAAGTAAGCCCACTTCGATTTCAGAGTTTATGGGGCTCGTCCCTTTGCATTGTTATATCGATACCGTTTACACCGGCTTTCGTATATAAAATGACTCTCGTGCGCCAATGGTTTCGGACATCCGGAAACCAAGGTTCTGAGTAAGGGGTGAGGGTACGTGTTGGGAAGCCCACTAAGGACACCCAACCCCGCCCGCACATGGCGGCCTCTACTAAGACATCGTTCGTGTTCGTGTACGCGCGCTAGTAAAATAATTAAATGATATGCAAACAGCGTTTTCGGGCTAAGCATGTGAATTTGCGTTAACTACGTCATTTAATGCATCTTATTTTTTGTCGAAATGATTTAGCATGCGAGGTTCGTTTATAAAGCGTAAAAGCAAGTAAATAAACGAAGCTCGAAAATAAATAGAAATAACGTACAAATTACACGGACGGAAATACAACCCGGAATTCACAATACAACATTACGTAAAGAAATGATAAGCGAAATAAAAATAACGCAATAAAAAGATAGAAACGGACCCGTATATAAACTAGACCGCGAAATATGTAGATGGACTAACCCCGATTAAATACGCATTAGGTCGCGTACTAAACGAAGGACGGAAATATGAGACTGTGGCATATTGCTAGCCCGATCTCATATCTCGTAGTCTTGTCCCGACTTATCACGTCAAAGGGTGGTCAAAGTCGTTCTACGTGTCGTGATGTGCATGGTTTTGAAAATAGGATAGTCACGTGATAGTCTTTGCACGTGATGACTAAAGTCGATAAAAAGGTCGGGGCTTGAATTGTGGGTCAAACCCCTCGGTTTTGTGGGTTACAGGACCCACTCGACCGAGTTATGGTGTGACTCGGTCGAGTGCACGTTTAACGTGGCTACTGACCACTTTTATGGGTGCTACTCGATCGAGTAGCATATGTACTCGGTCGAGTAGACCCTGTACGAATGATGATTCGTTTCGTTTTATGAATTGAAATCGATGATCGGCCGAATCAAATACAAATATCGCATGATTTGTATTTAACTCGGCCTCCGGTACTATAATCGTGTACGAACGATTATAATACCGTTATCGGAGTTTTAGGAAAACGTTTACGTTAGATTAGAAAACTTTGAATTAGTGACGAAATGCATCCCTCTACGTCACGACATCGAAACTAACCCTTTCGGATTACGTGATGTCGATTTTCGTGTCAACGGGTTTCGTACCAATCATGGAAATGGGATTAAATGCGTTCAACTTCGACCGTTTGCAATCGCATCACGCCCTTGAGTACGTTGGGGCGGGGCTCCTCGAAAGGGCTCCACCTCCGTTGTTGCTCGTAAAGGGATTAGACGGATTTTAGGCAAACATCGTAGTCAAACGGATTTAAAACCGATTTTTGATACTAGTTTACGTATACACTGTATAATAACGATACTAATAATGAAATGATGATGCAAAAATGAAAATGTAAAAAAAAAGTATAAAAAACGTTAGTGTTAGTGTTACTACGATTACAAAGATGATGCAAAAATACGATAAATAAACGATAAAGAAACGAGATAGAAGGGATCGAAATGGGGTTTAGGACACCCTCAACATACATGCTAGGTATAGGCCTCGGAAATGGACTCGTGAATAGCGACGGGACGCCGGAGTATCGAGGATGTACGCGAGTTGTGGTGTGTGTGTGTGTTGCGTCGGTTTATCGAGGGACGGAGGCTCGGTTTTTTTATGTTTTTGCTTAAGGTTGGAGGGGTTGGAGTATAGAGTGTATAGGGTGTTTAGGGTGAAAAAATGTAGGGTAAACTATGTGTAAAAATTCTGAAATGCATGGGGGGGGGGGTGAAGCGGTATTTATAGACTTCACCCCTCGACATAGGGGCACTCGATCGAGTGGCCCTAGTGCACTCGATCGAGTGCCTTCGCAAACGGGCCAAACCCGGGTTCAAAAGGCTCCACTCGATCAAGTGGGGTCAATCCACTCGATCGAGTGGGTCAAACGGGTGAGATAAAATAGGGAAGTTTTGACTTGATTGATTTGTTTGTTTCATTTTGAATTCTGATTTTTGCGCCAACTCTCGGGGACGAATGTGGCTGATTTATGAGACGGTTTCGTCTTTGACCGGGTTTTGACCCGGTCGCCAAAAGACGGGATTTATCTTTGGTGTCGGTTTTGGCCCAAATTAGTCTCTTTTTGCTCGGAACGGCCCACTGGGCCTGAATTTGAGGTCTGTTTTGTGAGATTTTTACTCCGCTAAAAGTCCATGTCGGATATTATGAATTCCGAGCCCAAGTCCGAGTATACCAAGTCACGTTTGCGTCCGATCATCATCGGGTGTTTTTCGGAGACTACCATAGACACGTGGCAGTCAAAATGCGGGTGTCTACAGTTATGCTCAGTCAAATGCTTTTAAACAAATAAACTTTGACCGACCATAATTCTCTTTCCCGAGTTTCGAAAGTGGTGATTTTTTTTCCAAACTGATCGTTTTTAAGAGATCTTCAGTTTAAAATTAAAACCGTCTCTTTTGGAATTCATAGCTAAGAGTTATCATAAGTCAAAGATATTTTGAACAAAATGAGGGTACCACGTAGAATATGAAAAAACATGAGGTACCATGTAGCATATCCCAAATAATATTTACTCTGTAATAATTACATGAAATAAAATAGAAATAACTAAGAATAAAAATCAAATATGGAGTACAATAAAGCCTCTGCTATTACCAAGATCTTGATAGTTTATGAGGCTTATGTAGTATAGATGTATAGTAGAGCAAAATGACTAAATAACTCATGCCCATTTAGGTCTCTAAGAAAGAACATTCAAAACAATATTCCATTACGGGTCACCCAAACAGCGACCTGAAAATCTCGACAAAAACACAAACACAAATACAAATCCATACTGATCAAAGAAACTGTCGGAATGAAGTCTACAATGACAACAGAGGTCTATGCCGATGAACATACACACACATATCCAAAGGCAAATAATCCCATTATTAACACCACAAGAAGCCGCTCCTCCAGGTTTCCCGAGTACATATTGGTAGCTTAGGATCCCACCTTCCTTAGCATTTTACAAAACTAGTGGGATCAACCCAACCAACTCTACCAAGTCCACATCACATCACATTCATACAAATACATTAACCCAACCTCATGACTGCACGACATCCATGTTCACCACAGCAAGTCCTACAAAACCTACAAAGCGAAGACAGACAGAAGATACCTTTCTAACTGATGATACTACCCCTAGTAACTCTCGAGTCTTGGCTGCCCCTAGTTCTCATTATCAGTTCTTGGTACCTTTCTTCTTGCTATCAGGACCTGCAGAATCCCCTTTCTTGTTTTTGCTAGCTGATTTCTCCAGTCGCTTCCTCTTTGCATCTTCTGGGATTGTTTCTTCCATTATCTTTGGCACGGTGAAGTTGAAATGGTCCGCCTTCAGATGATTCAATTCTGGATGCTTTTGTAGGTATTGTGTTACTTCCGCATGACATCTCACTTTCTTCCCATCTGGTGTTACATAGTGTGCATCCAATTTCGAGTAATCGGGTCGAAGGATGAGCTCCCTCTTGAATCCTTCCGGAGTTATAGGAAGGTTAGGTTTGTCAATGACCCATGTTCGGCTTGCATCATAGTCAAGATCAGGCTCGTCATCACACGACACATTTGGTTTTAGGTCACAAGTGAATGGTTCCTCCATGAATTTACTTCTCAGTTGTTCATACTCCTCTTTTGTTTCAACGGTCCTCCATTTTTGGCATTTGCTACACTGGACAGCATACAAGTCTATCATACCACGCTTTGCCTACAAAAAATAAATAAACAAGACTTCGTCAGAGTATAAAATGAACACTCGAGTGAAGTAATAAAAAGCAAGATGTGTTGGCTACAATAAACTCCTGAGTCTATCGAGCGAGCACTCAAGTTAGTTTGGTTAGACTTGCACAAATTCGGTCAGATCGATCTTGTAAAGGTTCTAACCGAAAGAGCTTATTCGGTTGTGTTTATATTTCTTATTTGTGTCTAGCGAAATGTTTTGCCTACAATCAACTCCCGCCCTTCAAATCCAAGTGCCTTGTTAACTCAAAATCTCACACAAAGAATGTGAAACTGGGGCACAGAGAGAGTATTGTATTTACTGGGGCACAAAGAATGTTAAAAATAATCTCAGGCACACTACGTCATTGAACACCCTAGTCGATGAGAAAATTAGAATTGTAGAAGTAAATGAAACCTTCACCTTAAATAAAATGCAGAAATTGAACCAAGGTTAAAAAGAATATTTTAGTTACGGTATAAGATGGCGTAGTACACCGAGCTTACCAGATGTAAGTTTGGGGTTATGCATCATTGGTCCATGACCTGACGATGCTGGACTAGAAGGCTAAACCTAAGCAGAAAACATTAGTTTACTTAATAGACAGAAACTAGACCTCCAAACAGCTCCGGTTTGGATTATACTGAATCCGGTCACCACACTGTGTCAGTGTGTCAGTGTTAAAAAGAGGTTGTTCGGTGGTTACAAAGTTGGAACAAAATAGGACATCCTTGCAACTTTGTCTGCATTAAGGGGTCATAATGAGCTAAGCCGAACACGAGTTGGTTTTTTCCTCCAACAGGATATTTTATGGTGTACCCTCGTGTTTGTCTATTTTCTATAATATACCAATGCGTCGATTGTTATGGTGAAACAATGATATACATGATTAATATTGCAAACTTTTCAAGTCAAGTCGATGGTTTCTCGAGTTGACTAGTTAAAGTTAATCAAGTCGAGCTCGAATACGAGTCTTCGTCCATCTTCTTGCTTACACGGATGCATCAACTCTTGCAAGTGCAAAGAATAAACAGAGAGAAAGGCAGCCAATGCCTTACATGAGTGAGATCATAACATTAAGTATTTACTAAGTTGGATCATGACTCATGAGGTTTTATTTTGTTTAACAGGATTCATAACGACCGCATCAATTGGGATTTGATTTTCTCTAATCACTCACGTATCAACCCACGATACCTTTGGATTTGTCTAATCAGATTATGGAGAACGCCAATCCCTAACTACAACGTAGCACAACATATCCAAATAATCTAATCATCAATTAGAGGTTTAGGCAATACAGAGTATTTCACGACTTGAGCTAAAAAAGGAATTCCAACTCAACATTTGATCATAAATTCTTGTACAAGTAATAAAAGAAAAAGTAGATAATAACTACGTCTCACCAATATTGGCTAAACACCATCAATTTTGGCCTAGAGAACTACACGATATGAACTAGCTACAACTTTAACTGACATTATAATAGGAAGATAGTATATATATACCAAAACTTAACAAAACTACTTCATCGACGTATCTTTTTGAGGAAAAAGTAGGAGTGTATTATATTAAATCAATCTCCACCAAGTTGAGAATGACTTGCGGAAAGTTCAACCCTAATACAACTCCATCTCCCACTGAAGAGCAATATCTATTATCTAGCCATGAAGTGGGCTACGGTATTCCCCTCCCGTTTCACATGCACACAATTAGTGCGAGAAAAACTACGTAATAACACTAAGATACTACGAGTATCAAAACATAACCCGATAGGACTCCGAAAATGTGTAGTGTGGTTGATCGCGTATCTTATTATCGATGTACGGAGTATCTTATTACATGTAAGGCCTTAGTTCTTTTGTTGGAATATTTGGAGATATCTCAATATATCGAGACTTATTATACTAGAATATACCGTAGAGAATAATATTATGATTCTAAAGATATTTAGTTTCCAATATTAAAATATTATTGTATTACTCTCTCTCTCATCCATTCAATTTACGTGAGACTGTTTTTGTGAGAAAAAATGGCCTATGTAAAAAACTGAATGAATGGGAGAGAGTACTATATATAAGTGGTGATTATAATGTTAAAGACACAAATCATCAATCAATCAATAACAACAAACTCTTCAAATTCTATCATCTTTCCGACTGAAGTGAAGTGAGCGCCAACCAATGGGGCTCTCAACTGAACTGAACTGAAGTGAGCTGAAAATAAGGTGAAAAAAACGGGGACTAAAAGGAGAAATGGGTGGAACAGAGATATTCAAATAGTAGATGGCATTTCTGAAATTAGGCGAAATTTGGAAAGCAAAAAGAGGAGGGTGAGATAACAAAGGAAACAAACAAATCACTGATAAAAATCCTCCTATAAATCGATAAATCCATGGAATTGGTAATTTTTTGCCATCTTTTGTTCCGGATCTCAGAATCTATTACTCCCGTATATCAGAAAATTAGCACACAAAATACCCTCATCATCAATTGATCTGATTTATAGCATAGAATACTAGTATCACAGTAGATGCAGATGCAGATGCAGATGTAGATGTAGATGTAGATGTAGATGTAGATGGAATTACAGCATGGAATAACAAAAAAATAAAAATGGCGATTAAACAAAGATAAAGAGATGTAGAGTTAAAAATGAAGAAGAAGAAGAAGGAAGAGACATGCAAACCTCATTGCTGGTTTTCTGCTTCTTGTTCATCTTCTTCTTCTTCTTCTGGTTGTTGTTGTTGTTGTCGACGGCAGGTGTGGTGTTATTACCAGTGAAGCTAGAATGAATGAATGATTGTGTTTGTTTGTTACCACCTTTACCCGATAGTATTATATTTCTTCATATTCATACCGTATTCCAAAACTATCTACCTCGTTCGTTTCATTTAGACTCAATTGCAAAATCAATGACACTCTTCCCATAAGTACACATATCACAAACCTAAATTATTGGTCCCTTAATTCACGTAAAGAATTGAATGGATGAGAGGGAGTACTCACCTCCGATCATTGTTTATTGTCCCGACAACGAAAAAATATACGGAGTAAAATGGTAAATAAATGAATGGTGGTTCTTAATCTATCTATATAAAACAATAAAAAGGCATCCTTTCTTAGTTAATTAGGATAGCAAGCTCTCATAGACTGACACGTGGCATCCTCTAAATGAAAGTCCTCCTAATCTACGTATGTGCTCACTTTCTTAATAATATACTCCCATGTTCCTACTCCCCTCTTCCTTCACCTCGAAATAGAATCGTCATCCATTATAGCTCGATCATTTATTCCTCCATTAAAGTTCTCCTCCATTAAATTCCTTGCGGTTACGATGGCATCCGAAGCTCAGAACAAATAAAAAGCCATCATTTTTTTAGTTAATTAGGATAGCAAGTCCTCAAAGATCGACACATGGCAAGCTAAATCAAAGCCATCTTAATCCCCTAAATCAAAGTCATCCTAATCTATCTATTCTATTCACCTACGTAATAATCTATTCCCCTCTTCCTTCACCTCGAAATAGAATCACCCTCCATTAAAGCTCATTTAATCCTCCATTAAAAGTCTGGCAGTTACGATGGCATCCGAAGCTCAGACGCCATTTGAGTGTATTTATACTTTCCAAGTTCATACAATTGAGAAGATGAAACCTTCACTTGTCTTCCTCTTTTCATCCCTCTACAGTTTCACCGTCAATTTCCTCCGAAAGTCGCTTCCAATTGCATCCTTCTTGATCGGTAAGATTTATGCTATTTGGTTATTGTTTTTATCGGTCAAATTTAGATTATTCTTGTATGATATAGAGAAAGGCAATGGAGCTTTACAGTTAGTATAAGCTAAATTTATAACAGAGGAGTGTATAAGTATGTGTGCGTTCATAATCACTCGCTCTTATACCCTTTAATTTTTGAAGAGTGTATAACTCTGTAATTGTACACATATCTTCTTAAAGGAGTATAAGCTAATCCATATTTATCTCGTGGATGAGGAGGTTTATTAATTTTTTGTCTGGATGAGGAGGTTTATCTCGCTGGACTTAATAGAAATCAGACGCATATGAATAGATTTACAAGAAAGTGCATTCTTGCAAGCATGAGAGGCGACGCAGCCTCCAGACAAAGGTTTATCCCGCCACAAACACAACCTCCAATGCAGCCACAACCACAGTTGGGGTTGAATCCTCACAATTACGTAGCCGAAAAGCATTGGTTGGAAAATTATTTACGTATTATTGTTAGTTAAATGTGTCGTGCTACAATAAAGGATTATTATTTAAGTATTGTTTTTCAACTATCACGAACTATATTTCAATTGGTTCAACAAGATTTTGAGGTGTGCCTTACTCAGATTCGCACATTCCTTATTTAGTAGCATCGGTCTGTTCTCTACCTTACGCTTATAGTTGGGGTCTACACAACTTTGTGTAACAAAATCAATCATTAAGAATTTTCACTCTTTCAACAATTAATCTCTACGTTGACAGCAAACGCTCACAAAGAAGGTATAGCGATAAAGGAAGGTCGCACAAATATACCATTGCTAGACCCGTGAATTTCACGGGCACGAAAACTAGTTAATGTTAAAAAGGGATGAATATAAAGGTATTAATTGTGGAGTAATTGATACGTAAATAAGTAAAATATACGGAGTACAAATAAGGATAATACGGTAAAGGTCACGATATAAAAGGAACGGGAAGAAATGGGGCAAAAAATAATAACCTACCAAATAAGGAAAGCGATGCAATAATATTGACCGGGGGGATTACTACACAACCGTTATATCGTACGACATAACCGAAAACTAACGGTTTATGAAAGAAAAAATTGACCACTTTATAGTACAAAGTATTAGTTAGTGACCCACTTAATTAAGTTGAGAATAAGTTAGTATGAGACATACTCCATAACCCACTAAAACCTGAAATTGTAACCATCATTATGTGAGAGATGACACAAAAAACTTATTGGAAGACCATCTCATTATGTGAGAACTAATGTTAAGTTAAATAGTGACTACTTTGTACTCCCTCCGGACATTATTTTTCGCCCCATAGCCTTTTGCACGTAAAATAAGAAGATTAATATAAAATGTGAACAAATTAATGGTGGGCCTAAATTATTGACACATGCCCAAATATTATAGGTTAAGTATAGGATGTAAAGTTAATTGAATGAATAATCTTGTAATAAATGATAGAAAGAAGGGTAATAAGGTAATTTGGGTATGATATAAAAGGAAAGTGGAGAAGTGGGGCAAAAAATAAAAACCTTCCAAATAAGGAAAGCGGGGCGATAAATTGTGTCCGGAGGGAGTAATACTCTGTAGTTTGTACTAAAACTACTAAAGTTGACACTTTCTACCATAAATTGCAAATTTTACCACTGTTACACGGTACGACGGTTGTACACAATAATTACTACTCTGTATATCACAAATAGTTTCAGAAGAAAATCAACGGGTCGTCTAGGTAGCTCGACTGGTTGTCTAGGTCAATCGAGTAATTGCAGTTGATTTTTACACCACCAATTAGATTGCGAGTGTGATATCTCTCTCATTTCTTGTAAAAATGAGGCATATGACCTATGGTTGGAAAGCTAAGAGGATAAGCTTTCAACTTTATTTAATTTCACGTCGATTGGATATCTGGAAGTCGATATATTCATTTTTGAACACGACACTTGCAATAACCAAAACTTGAACTCCTTAATTTCTTTTTTTTTTTTTTGTCGGACATGTTCTTTTCTTATCTTTTTCAGGCTTCAATCATGGGTACAGACTAGGGGCAATGTTAGGCTTAGTTCTAGATGAACTACGATCAGGTCCAACACATAACATGACCCAGGTATAGCAGGCCGAAGAACGTGTCTACGCAAACAAGCAACGAAGGGGATTGAGATCAGCGTGAAGAAACAAATCCGTCAAGCTACCAAACAAACGAAAATCAAATCACATTATTAAACCAAAACCGTTACACAATCAATGGAATGAACAATGACGGTCATTTAAGAGGAACGCACAAGAAGCTCTTTAATGCATGCAGAATCAATACTCAAAACGATTGAAGGAGGATATAATAAGACTATAAATAGTTGAAGCAAATTAAATGACAGAACACAAACACAAGCAGAACATTCACATACGATGCTATTATCTCTGTAATCATGAATCAAAGCTTAAATATATTACGGAGTACTACACTCAGTCTTGGCTTGGCGCTTGTGGTTTTCCCTCATTAGGGTTTTTCCACGTATAAATCATTAATGTCGCTTTTTTTTTTTCTCACTTTGTATACCTCAACAAGTACTAGCTAATACGGAGTATTTAATAAAGCTGATACTAGATAATCTACTCAATATACATCAATCAAGCCTAACGTAATCAGAAAATTACCAAAAACAAGTTGCTCTCTAGAATTCGAGTTCCAAACCATGTACTCTCTATCCCATTATGATATTTCCACTTATATTCATTTGTGAGAAATATTATTATCAAATGAGAATATCTCTTTGGGATGAGGGAGTAATTTGATCCAAATAGGAAGTTTTTCGCCTTATGCTTAACCAACTCCCCCTCTTAAGATCTTTTTTTTTATGATAACATGTTTAACGTCAAAGCTATAGCTGATCATGGGCCGTACCGTCCGAATAGCCCGACCCGTCTGGTCCGATATTTTAACGGGTTTGGGTAAAGAAACTTGGCCCGAATTAATAAATGGGCCGGACAAGTCCGGCCCGATCTATTAAATGGGCCGGGTATGGACACTAATATTTTTAAACGGGCCAACCCGCCCGGCCCGCTAAAAATATTATATTCATTATACAACTTAAAAATTAATTAATTATATAGAAAATTAAAAATGTATATCCATTAAAAAAGAAAATAATTACTTCATCCTCTAATCAAGACACGTACATTTGATAATATTATGATATAGCAAAAATACTCTTTTCAACTCTCAAGAAAAATTAGTCAACTCTCACCATTCTCAATTTCTCATAATCTAATAATCTTATCTTATCACCAATTTTTGTTAATTTATCGCATACCTTTTTTTGTTGTAATTAGATAGGTAAGAAATAAGTCAACTATATTGTACTCTTTTTAAATATTAACGTAATTATCGCCTATCTTTATTTGTTTGGTAGTTTTTTCATTCACTAAATAATTGACCCGATAGCCCGCGGGCCGCCCGGTTTTGTATAAACGGGCGGGTAAGGGCAAGTAATTTGGGCCCGTTTGTTAGGCCCGACCCGCCCGCTTTAGTGTTAAAGGACAACTTTTTATCTTTTAGCCCGACCCATGTCCGACCCAAGCCCGCATTTGAGCAGGTCTACGTCAAACATCAAGTGAGTAGATTTCAACGCCTTGTCCAACATCTCCATCGTGACGAATCTAACCAGAAATATCTCATTAGGCATAAAGGAAACATGATCAATGGTGTGATTCTTGCAAATTCTTTTAAGATATCCGGTTAGAACCTCCAAGGTGACCCTCCCAAGATTTTCCCACTTTTCTTACAAGAAAATTTCATAAAGATTTTCTCATTTTAAAATTTTTCTTATTCATCAATTATACTCTCTTCCTATTGGTTACTTTTTGTGATTTGACATTTTGAATCCCACCCAACAATTTACCACATTTCATTACCCATTTCTTAATCCATGTAGCCTTTCTAGGTGGGAAGATCATTGTGAAGGGTAGGGAATACAACAAAGGCATACATGGTGGTGAACTAGTAGCTAACCTCCTCTGGAACATCCCTCTATGTTAATTGTAACACTGGGAACATGACAAATGGAGTATACTTGGATCACAAATTCTTCTTTGTAATGAAGTTATCCGTCATATTCGTGTGACAGATTAAATAATACGGAATACCCATTTAGGTACAAAAAACAATCCACGTGGGAAATGACAATGAGTTATCCCCACTTAGTTAAATGGTTATTACTCTATAGTTATTACTTGACGCATTACAAGGATACGACGGATACTACCGTCATAAGGGAGAATAATTGTTATGTAAATAAATAATCGAGATATTATTAAAGTACGAAGAAGACATTAAATAATGACAATAATTTAAGTCACTTACAAACTTTTCGAATTAAACAAATACTAGTATAGTCTCGTGCATACTTGCACGATACATTTCAATTGATGTATTTTTTTTATGTATTACGTAGTACTCGTACTTATTTTAACATTTTTGTTCTAACTTTTAATTGAGAAATAAAATTGACACTTGAAACCAATTGAGAGAAATTAGTAATGTAATGAAATGTCCGTATATTTTGGTTTATTTTTTCATGATCATGAATCGAATAGTAATACTCCCTCCGTTCAAATCGAAGTTACCTGTTTGCTTTTAGCACAAGTTTTAAGAAACCGATTGTTTATTATAAAAGATACAAATGTGTAAAGGTTAATTATTTGTTTATTATTAAATGTTGTGTAAATAATGACATTTTTTAAATATAGTATGTAAGGTTTAAAGTATTTGTTTAATATTAAAATAATGAGTAAAATGGAAATGGTAAGCTTAGACTTAAACTTCCGAAAAACGAATATGGGTAGCTTGAACTTGAACGGAAAAGTATAAGTTTATAAATCTTAATGATTATATCGTACGAAGCTAATAATACTTATACTGCATAGTTGTTTACAATGTCGTACAATTGTAAAATATTAATACTATAGTTTTTGAATTATTTACATTTAATTTGTATATAATTTTTTAGGAATTATTATTATTAATTGTTTCCATAAATAGGATTAAGCATTTGGAGGGGAAATTCTCATAGGAAATTATTCTTTTAGTGGCTAGGGGATTACTATAGTACTAGTACTTGATTTGAATCATTAAGTTATCGAGTTGAATCCGAACGCAAGTCGAATTTTGACTCGTCTGGAGTTAATTACGGGTTTTTTTGTTGGAACCAACTCTAACCACCCAAAGATAATTTAGGAAGAATGGGTCCCATTTAATTGAAATGAGGTCACATCGTCCATGATCCACGTACCCATGAAAGTATATTGGTGAATTTGGTTTTCCTGGAAGCAGCCCCCCATCATTTTGGCTGGTCATCATGTTCATGCACTGGCTGTGGCTGCTACTCCCACTTGCCAAATACGTACATATACCGTCCACCCATTTTTTTTATTGAGAAGCTTCTGAGTATCATCATCATCATCGTTTCAACGCATCATTCATCAGTGGACTTCAACTTCCCTTTAATCTTTTTTTAACTCCTCCCATTTAAGTCCCATCCATTCTTACGCCTTGCTACTTTGTACGGAGATAATTAATATAATCTCAGTAAATTTTGATACTAGGTCTATTGTAAGATCAAAAATACATACATTTAACATAAAAAAAATATATACAAATATATATATATAAAAAACAAAATTGCTGTAAAAAAAGTACTCCATAAAACAAGATTGTCATTTATTTATAGATACATTTAATACTGTAATAAATTATACTCCCTCATAGTTTTTTTATCTTCCCTCTTTCCTTTTTGACATTAGTTGGACAATTTTCCCTCTTTTCATTTTTTGGTTGTAATTTAATCAATTTTCTATTCTTTTTTTTACTCACAAATCCCACCATATTTCTACTTTATACTCAACATTTTCCTACTTTAATCAATTTGTGCAAAAAAAAACGAGGGAGAATTAAAACAACTAGGAGGGAGTAGTACAAATAAGACATAGAGTAAATGGGTAATAATGAAAAATAATTTCTTAATAAGCTATTGACAGATAATCTCTTTCTAAATTTTATACTCCGTATAATTTTGTTACCTTGGTCACAAATTAGAATAATACGGATTTAAGTTTTGTTTAATGAATCAGTTGGATTTGATTACAAGATTACAACGGTTATTAATTTCACTTATATGCTTCAATCTTCACCTTCACAAAATCCAAAAAAGAAATTCTGTTTTGTTTGGTTAGAAAAAATAATGAAGGGAAAGAAAATGGATCCCCATTTCTTTCATTAAAGATAAAATATTTTCCTCTAACTTATACTCCCTCCGGTCACAAATTATTGCCCCGCTTTCCTTTTATGGCAATTTATTATTTTTTGCCCCATTTCTCCACTTTCCTTATTTGTCACATACTAATTACCCATCTATCCTTATGAATACTCTTTATTACAAATTGTGCCATTGTCTTAACCAACCAAATTGCGCCATCTTGCAAAACATTTAATTTATGGTCCACCACTTCTTATTTTAATATTATTAAGGGAGTTTCTTATTTTTTGTGCATTATCTTATGGAGCAATAATTAATGACCGGAGGGAGTAGTATTTTCTTTGTTCTATTTATTTGTTTGCCTTTTAATAAAATACTCTCTACAATGAATATAAAAATAAATAATTGAATAGAATGAAGCACTAAACCAATTAGCTAGTCCGACCCTTAATTAACCTGATGACATTCTAACTCGACCTGTATAAAAACTGAGTCGTGTCCGAGTTGGGCGACCCGTTTGATAGGTGTACTAGTCAGTTCACTAACCGCCTCCTTATCATCACACAAAATAAAGTAGATGAAACCCAATAACTCCATCTCCATGGAAACCACCCCTTAAAAATGTCCCCTCTTTCTTCCATCTTCATCCTCTTCCTAATCTCATCATCATCATTGAATCATGCCCGCATAATCACTCCTACCCAAAACGCCGTCGTTTCACTCTCCCCATCAACAACAACATGCCCATTAAATTTCACCACTCTGAAAACACTCATCCACCAAGCAGACGTGAAGCCCTCAAACAAAGTCGGAACCAACTGCCAGTACATCTCTGAAAGCCTACGACTCGTCCTCTCCGAGTACCTCCGATCCACCAACTCCTTCTACCCGCCCCTCAACTCGTCCGAGTCATGCTGGGACTCGTACGAGTCACTCGTCGACTCCTTCATCCCTCACTTCGACATCCGCAAATCCTGCAACTTCACCACCTCCTGGATATCTCAAGGATGCATGAACATCTCAACTCGGTCCCAGTTCGAGAAACTCGTCCCTCAACTCGCCCTAAACGACGCCGTCTCAAACTGTAATCAGTCCCTAGAGAACAGCTCCCCGTGTGCGTCTTGTCTCACCAGTCTTACCACTCTTCAAGCTTCGTACCTCAGGGGCCCCACCATTGGGTCGATCTCCGATTGTACTAATCTACCATTTATTTACGCGGGCGGGTTGATTAATCAATTCGGACCCTCCGATCCGGGTACCGCCAAGTGTCTCTTCTCTCTTGATTTCACCAGTGATGGTAACGGTAACTCCTGGAAGAAGAAAGTGATTATCGCGGTTATTACCGTGGTTGGATTTATCGGGTTGTGTTTAATCATTGTTGGGTATGTTTTTTTTATGAGGTTAAAGAAGAGGAGGGAGGTTAAAAAGCGGCGGCTTCGTCGGGTCGGATCCGGGCCCGTTTCGAAATTACCCTCCTCAATTGGCGGGAGCACCACTTTAATAAAATTCACCATTGAGGAGTTGAAAGAGTCAACCCGGAATTTTCACCGCGATAATTTAATCGGGCGGGGAGGGTACGGTAATGTTTACAAGGGTGTTTTACCCAATGGTAATGTCATTGCTATAAAACGGTTCAAGAACTGCTCTGCTGCCGGTGATGCCGGGTTTACTCACGAAGTCGAGGTAATCGCGAGTATTAGGCATGTTAATCTCGTGGAATTACGAGGGTATTGTGTTGCCACGACGAAATTAGAGGGTCACCAGAGGATTATTGTGTGTGATTTGATGGAGAATGGGAGTTTGCACGACCATTTGTTCGTGGATGATTCGGAGAAGAAGCTTAGTTGGCCAACGAGACAGAAAATTGCGCTTGGAATGGCGCGAGGGTTAGCTTACTTGCATTATGGTGCACAGCCTGCTGTTATTCACCGCGATATCAAGGCTAGTAACATACTCCTGGATGATAATTTCGAGGCTAAGGTCTGTGATTTCGGATTGGCCAAGTTCAATCCGGAAGGGTTCTCGCATTTGAGCACGAGGGTGGCCGGGACAATGGGGTATGTTGCCCCGGAGTATGCCCTGTATGGACAGTTGACTGAAAGGAGCGACGTCTACAGCTTTGGAGTTGTTCTGCTGGAACTCTTGAGCGGGAAGAAGGCTATCCTGTCGGTCAATGACGGGCAACCTTCGCTTGTGACCGATTGGGCGTGGGCGTTGGTTAGGAAAGGGCACGCCTTGGATGTGATTGAAGAAGGGATGCCGGAACTAGGCCCGAGTGAGGTGTTGGAGAAGTATATCATGATTGCGGTGTTATGCTCGCATCCACAGTTGTACGCTAGGCCGACCATGGACGAAGTAGTGAAGATTATGGAGACGGATTTGCCGGTTCCTTCAATCCCGGAAAGGCCAATCCCTTTGGTGGCTGAGCTGTCGGAAATCGAGAGGTCGGCCAGTAGTAGTGGGTCCGGGAACATGTCGACGTCGGGGGGATTTCAGTCGTTTGCAATGGTGAACTTTGATTCTACGAGCACAAGTATGTTATGATCCCATAATGTTGGAGTACTTGTAGTTGGTATAGCTTTGGTTCCTAAATTGGGACTTGAGAGTGTAACATGTATTTGTATAGATGCCTTGCCTGATGATGTTTTCTTGGTTTTGTATTTTTGTTGATTTAGAATGTTGTAGTTGTTAGCATATTATTTGAAAAGGAATCAAGAATGTAACTCTTGAGTAGATTAATCTAGGGAAAGAAGTGTATATACACGTCAAAGGATTATATTTGGGTCATATATACAATTCGTTAAGAAATTTTCCCTATTATATATGAAATGGTCTCATAGGTTAATACTTGCACCAAGTTTTTAAGTGTTGCCTTTTATTTTTGGGTGGGTGAAAAATAAAGGTGGAAGAATGACAGAACGAGTGGCTAAAAAAAGATGGAAGAGAGAAAAATGTGAGGGTAAGTTTAGACACAAATGAAGAGGGACGTGTCATAGTCTCACAGACGCGGCTGCGAAAACCATGAGAGAGAATAGTCGTAGATACCACACGTGGCCTGGGCTTGTTTGATCCCGTAAAAAAACTTATGCAGTTTATCGACGTGAGTAGGAGTAGTGGAATCAACAAACCCGGGGATTGGTGCATATAGAGGGTCTCAAGTAAGTCGCCGTGGAGGAAAGTGTTTTTTCACATCAAGACAATGAATCGCCACGGGCTAGAGACTGTTAAGCTGAGCATTGTTCGAATGTTGGTGGGCTTGACAACAAATCTAAATGTCTTATCACAGACTCACAGTCCACACCGATCTGTTGAGTTTTTACCATTGACTACGAGACGGGTCTTGTGACTTTGTAATGTCCCATATGCATTGCACTTATGACAAAGCAACCACATACATTGGATAACAAAAGCATTAGTAGGGTGGGGTACCAAATCCCAAGTATATTTATCCTTTAAAGCACATAATTCCTCGTTCATGGCACAAGCATAATTGTGATCACAGAGGACCCATGTAGGGATTTGAGTATGTTTGAGATATCTGGTTGGTGAGTAGTGTGAAGGACTTTTGAGTTTGAAGATGACGATAGCACGAGTTGTCATAGAATGGGTATATAGACCGTGGTGGAGGTGATGAGGGAGGAGTAAGAATAGAGGTGGGTGGGGACGCGAAAGTAGGCAGGGTTGTGGGTGGTAATCGGGAGGCAAATGTAGTTGGGGGTAGAGAGGGTGGCGGAGTAGGCTGAACGGGGATGTGGGTAGGATTAAGGAAGAGAGAATGAATGGTAGAGGAGTCAGGGTCGAGAAACTAGTTAGCTCGATCATGGGTGTATTTGGGATTGGCAAAGGGGAACACGGTTTCATCAAAGGGAACGACATTTCAGGACACAACAAGGAGTTTGCTCGTGGTGAGTTTAAGGCACCTGTAACCCCCGATGACTAGTCGGATACCCGAGAAAGACACAGAGAGACGAAGTATGTGCGAGTTTGTGGAAACGGTAACAGATAAATTTGGATAGCAAACATAGCCAGAAACTCGTAGGTGGTCATAAGACGAGTTTTTGAGGTAGAGAGCGGAAGGGGGTGAACGGTGATGAAGAGTTTTGGTGGGTAGAATATTGTGGAGATGAGTCGCGGCATAGAGGGCCTCAACCCAAAAATAAGAAGTGAGACGTGATGAAGGAGGGAAAAGACAATTTCATTGAGTTAGCGAATCATACGGTTAGCCTTGTCGTCTTGGGATGATGTGTTAGGAGTACCGAGGGCACAAGAATCAACTACTTTAGAAACGAGGTAGTTTTCAATGGTACTCCGTACAATGCATAACTTTGTCATTGTTATGCGTCAAATTTGCGACTCTAAATCCTTTCAATTGCGTTGCTCCGCGAACTCTAAAAGTTCTAAATGCCCTGTTTCAATGGCAAACGATAGCTATCTGATACCCATCATTGGCAACACGACATAATGCTCTTATTATCGTATCAAGACTGATGCATCATGACGCAATGACTTTAGTGGAGCCTATGGCTTCGTGTTTACGAAACTTGGGCTAAGGTAATCTACGCAAAGGGAAGGAAATTTTGAACTGATGCAACTTTGCAAGCAGAAGCTCTGGGAGTCGTCTATGCTGCCCTTGAATGGACAATAGAGATCGGAATCCTCCATCTTAGTCTCTTTACGGATTGTCTTCAACTCTTCCTCCAAATCAATGGAACCGTAGATCACAATCATGGAATCGCCCGTATATTGGAGGACATGTCTAACCCGTTTCCTTTTTTTCACTGTTTGTTTTTTAATTTTATCCTCAGGAGGCTTAATAGTTACGCACACCGGGTAGCAGCTCAGGCTTATGGTTGATATTACATGTTGTTTTTCCAGATGACAAAAAGATACGATTATATTGTAAAGCAAAACGTTAATTTTAGATACGTGCCCCGATATCTTCTATAAAAAAAACAAATTATTCCAAGAGTAGGTTTATAAAAAGAGATTGGCCCCGTTTGGTAAACGACATATTGGGGAAAAATTAGTATATTCCGGCCTAAATAGTAGATTGACCATCAAACTACTAATTTCATGTGTTTGGTAAATGACATATTGCGATAGCATATTGGCCGGAATCTACTGTTTTTGAATATGTTGCTAATAGAAGCATATTGAAACATCATATTGAATTTATACTTAAAAACAACTCGATTATCTCATAATCTGCTAATTACCAAACACTATTTTTTAATTCTGCTAATTTAATTTGATACTCAAACCTGCTAATATAATCAGCTAACCGTATTCTGCTATTGTTAACCGCTATTATGAATCTGTTATTGTTATTTGCCAAACAAGACCATTGTCTCTCCAAGACTTCTATGGTCTTGTTTGGTAAACAACATATTGGGAGGAAATTAGTGGATTCCGGCCTAAATAGTAGTGTAGACACCCACATTTTGACTGTCAGGTGTTTATAGCAGTTTCCGACAAACATCCGATGATGATCGGACGCAAACGTGCTTTAATATACTCGAAAACGGGCTCAAAATCATTGGCATTTGGCTTGGGCTTTTTACGAAGTACATATCTCACAAAACCAACCTCAAAATCAGGCCCAATGGGTCGTTTCGAGTCAAATAAGACTAATTTGGGTCGAAACCGGCACCAGGGGCAAAACCGTCTTTTAGCGACCGAGTCAAAACCCGGTCAAAGATATTCTCGAGACACACGGACCAGCCGTGACACCTCACGTGGCTGATTCGAGCTCCAATACTACAAAAAATCAGCTACACAAAATATTAAACAAATCCGTTTGAGGATAAAATTCGATCTCAAGTAGGAATTCTATCCAAAAACCGAATCAAACACCCGACCAAGTTGTAGACACCCACATTTTGACTGCCAGGTGTCTATAGCAGTTTCCGACAAACACCCGATGATGATCGGACGCAAACATGCTTTAAATACTCAGAAACGGGCTCAGAATCATTGGCATTTGGCTTGGGCTCATTATAGAGTACATATCTCACAAAACCAACCTCAAAATCAGGCCCAGTGGGTCGTTTCGAGTCAAATAAGACTAATTTGGGTCGATTTCGACACCAGGGGTAAAACCGTCTTTTTACGACCGAGTCAAAACCCGTCAAAATTATTTCCGAGGCACGTGAGTCAGCCGTGACACCTCACACGGCTGATTCGAACTCTAATCCTACGAAAAATCAGCAACATAAAATATTAAACAAATCCGTTTAAGGATGGAATTCGATCTCAAGTAGGAATCCTATCCGAAAACCGATTCAGACACCCGACCGAGTGCAAACACTCGGCCGAGCAGCATATTCCAGCCGTGTTCCCTTTCTTCCTTGACAAGAAAGCGGAATTCTCATGCCTTACAGCTTCCTATATTTCCTATCTCTAGCGGTAGTTCAAACTCTCCTAGCCAAGGTCGGGAACTCCTTATAAATAGCCCCTTGCACACACACTTTTACACATCAATTAGCATCTACAATATACATTCATTATCGATCAAATATTCATAAAAGCATCACAAATTATTCCCATACACACACTCGTAAGCATAAAATCTAGCATCGATACACCGATATTACAAACCCGAAGGAAACCGGCCCGATACCCGACACCCTTCACTTGTCACGCCCGAACCGAACCACCACCAACTCACCGACATCCACTCGACGCTCTTGTGCCCAAGCCACGTCCCGACGAGCCCCGATCCGAGTAAACAGAAGCATGTAGGTTGAGGGTGTAACAAAACCCGATTTCTTTTCTTCTTCCCTTCTTTTCTTCGTCGGTCGTCCTTTTTTTTTTACGGGTCGTCGTCGTCATTTTTTTATTTTCTAATATCGATACTACAAAAACTATTTTCATATAACAACATTCTTAAAAATATGATATCGATTTTCTATAATCGAATATTGTATCAAAAAGAATTATATTAAGATCTCGACGATATTAAAAATCATTACATCTTTTTTTTTGTTCAAACTTCTTTTTACAAAACTTTTTTTTTTTTTAAATTCATTCCGAATACTCGATATCGATTTCATAATCGAATATCGGGTACGACGAATATCGAAAACATAAATCGAGTATAAATTAATTCATATTTTGTACGCGATTTATCAAAATTAGCAATTTCGAACAAAAAATAAAATCGAACAGACCCGCACGCGAGTCGCTCCACACCCAGGCGACTCGCGCACGGGCCTGAAACCCGGGTCTTTTTTTAGCTTTTTCGTTCGTTTTATTTTATTATTCTACGAAACGATTTCTAAAATTTTACATCTTTTCTAAGATTATTCGAAGTATTTGATATTGATTTCGTAGTCAATTATCGAATATAACGAATATCGAAAATATTAAGTCGAGTACGAATTATGCAATATTCGTACGCGGTTTAATAAAAGCATCGAATTTTCAAAAAAAAAACCGCTTTCGAAATCAGCCCGACACGCGACTCGCCGGCATTGCCGGGCGAGCCGCGCGGCCGGCTGCCACGACGCGCCTTTCTCATTTTTTTATTATTTTTCGAACTTCGTTTTTTATACAAAACAGCGTTTTTAATGATATTTTCAGATTCCGATTAATATTTATTTTCTCGATCTCATATATTTATTTTATTTGCTATATTATTATTTACAAATCGATACTAACTCGTTTGTTTATCCTTGTAGCAAATTCATATCTTTTTCATCATTTGTTTTATTATACTAAAACGAATCTCACATACTAAATTCAACTTTGACGTTAAATTTTCATGCATTAAATCGACCTAGTGTGGACATGACGTAGGTCCACCCCGACGCGGCGAAGCGCGGGTTTGGGTAGGCGAATGAATCTCGTGGTAAGATTGTTCTCGGGTTCGAAATTTAAGTCAAAATGGAGTCGCCACCGAATTTTGTGGTTATTCGGAACCATACGAGCCCACTCTATGTCGTCATGGGCTATACACAAAGTAAGCCCACTCCGATTTCAGAGTTTATGGGGCTCGTCCCTTTTGCATTGCGATACCGATACCATCTATACCGGTAATCGTGTAAAGAATGACTCTCGTGCGCCAAGGGTTTCGGACATCCGGAAACCAAAGGTTCCGAGTAAGGGGTGAGGGTACGTGTTGGGAAGCCCACTAAGGACACCCAACCCCGCCCGCACATGGCGGCCTCTACTAAGACACCGTTCGTGTTCGTGTACGCGCGCTAGTAAAATAATTAAATGATATGCAAACAGCGTTTTCGGGCTAAGCATGTGAATAGTTTGTGAACTACGTCATTTAATGCATCTTGTTATTTGTCGAAGTGATTTAGCATGCGAGGTTCATTTATAAAGCGTAAAGCAAGTAAATAAACAAAGCTCAAAAATAAATCAATAACGTACAAGTTACACGGGCGGAAATACAACCCGGAATTCACAATACAACATTACATAAAAATAATGAACGATACAAAGAAAGCAATATAATGATAGAAACGGACCCGTATATAAACTAGACCGCGAAAATATGTAGATGGACTAACCCCGATTAAATACGCATTATGTTGCATATTAAACGAAGGACGGGAACATGAGACTATGGCATATTGCTAGCCTAATCTCACATCCCGTAGTCTTGTCCCGACTTATCACGTCAAAGTGGTCAAAGTCGTTCTACGTGTCGTGATGTGTATAGCTTTGAAAATAGGATAGTCACGTGATAGTCTTTGCACGTGATGACTAAAGTCGATAAAAGGGTCGGGGTTTGAATTGTGGGTCAAACCCCTCGGTTTTGTGGGTTACAGGACCCACTCGACCGAGTTGTGGTGTGACTCGGTCGAGTGCACGTTTAACGTGGCTACTGACCACTTTTTGGGGTGCTACTCGATCGAGTGGCCTATGGCACTCGGTCGAGTGCCCCCTGTACGAGGCATGGCTCGTTTTGCTTTATGACTTGAAATCGATGAACGGTCAAACCAAATACAAATATCGCACGATTTGTATTTAATTCGGCCTCCGGTACTATAATCGTGTATGAACGATTATAATACCGTCACCGGGGTTTTAGGAAAACGTTTACGTTAGATTAGAAAATTTTGAATTGGTGACGAAATGTATCCCTCTACGTCACGACATCGGAACTAACCCTTTCGGGTTACGTGATGTCGATTTTCGTGTCAACGGGTTTCGTACCAATTATGGAAAGGGAATTAAACCCGTTCAACTACGACCGATCACGGTCACATCACGCCCTTGAGTACATTGGGGCGGGGCTCCTCGAAAGGGCTCCACCTCCGTCGTTGCTCGTAAAGGGATTAGACGGACCAAAAGTGATCATCGTAGTCCAACGTTTTAAAACCGATTTTTGATACTAGTTTACGTATACACGGTATTATTAATGTTAGTAGTAAAATGATGATATAAAAATAAAGATGCAAAAGTATAAAAATGTTAGTGTTAGTAAATAAAATATTAGTGTCATTAATATCGACTAATAATAATAGTACTAGTAATAATAATAATAATAATAATAATAATAATAATAATAATAATATTAGTAGTAATACATATACATAAAAAACGGTAAAAAGAGAAGGGAGAAAAAGAAACGGGGTTCGATGACACCCTCAACCTACATGCTTAAATGGCCTTGGAAACGAATTCGTAGTAGCGGCGTGTGCGCGGGAGTGTCGAGATATGTAGGGTGAGTTAGGGTGTGTTTGGTTAGGGAGAGGATGCTCTCGGGTCTTTGACGAGTTTTGATCTCGGGGTTTTTGAATATGTATGTGTGTGTGTATGTGTGATGGATGTAGACTCGGTTTTTTGAGTAGTATCGCTTAGGGTTACTAAGGATTGAAGTGTGGAGAGGATGAATGAATTAGGGTTGAAAATGTAGGGTAGAATGCATGGAAAAAGCCTTGTGAAATGAATGGGGTTAAGGGGGTATTTATAGGCTTCACCCCCCGACCTAGGGTCACTCGATCGAGTGGCCCTAGTGCACTCGATCGAGTGCCCTTCAAAACGGGCTTGATCTGCTGAAAGACGCTCCACTCGACCAAGTGGGTCAATCCACTCGATCGAGTGGATCAAGTGAATCAAGATATTTTAGGAAGGATTTGACTTTGTTGATTTGTTTGTTTTTATTTGAATTTAGACTTGGCGCCAGCTTCTAGAAGCTGAATTTGGCTGATTTTTGTGTTGGATTCATCTTTGACCGGGTTTTGACCCGGTCGCCAAAAGACGGTTTTATTTCCGGTGTCGGTTTTGGCCCAAATTAGTCTCATTTGACTCGGAATGATCCACTGGGCCTGAATTTTAGGTCGGTTTTGAGAGATTTGCACTCCGCTAAATGCCCACGTCGGATACTATTGATTCCGAGTCCGTATCCGAGCATATCAAGTCACGTTGACGTCCGATCATCATCGGGTATTTTTCGGAGACTACCATAGACACGTGGCAGTCAAAATGCGGGTGTCTACAGAGCCCCCACTCTGACTGAGGCTTGGACAAGGCGAAAGTCAGAGTAGCTACCAAGCCCGTTAAGACCTGGTAGACATCCGGTCGGGTCGTTTATAGTCCAGTGGACTCGCGTGAAGGGCTCGCCAGCCATAAGCAGAGGGTCATACCTGTCCTGATGATGATAGCTCCGCGGGGAGTCAGACTTGTAGCATAAGTCCTGGGCGCGCCTATATGTGGGCTCATCTCGTGCCATCTTGGGGAAAATGCCGCCTCGGGCGTTCTGCTGGGGAGATATGTGAGCTGTACGAGCTTGCTTTCGAAGCCTTGAGTGGTACCTGAGCTGATGATGGTGCTTCGTGGGGAGTGAAACTTGCCTTTCTTGGGGAGTAGGCGTACCCGTATGCCGACACATCACATCTTGGATGTAGCATACTGGGGGAAAGTTGACTTCGTTGGGGAATTTGATAATTTCGTGGAGACTTGCTTCTGAAGTCTGGAGTGTACCTGTATGCTGACACATGACAAGTGGCATGTAACACATCGGCAAAACACTGACTCGTGCTGGGGAGTAAAGTAGCTGCGCGGGGACTTGCTTCTGAAGTCTTGGGTGTACCCGTATGCCGACACATCACATCTTGGATGTAGCATTCCAGGAGAAACACCGCCTTTGTTGTTCCGTTGGGAAGCACTAGCTGGTACCTGAAATGTTAGATACATAGGCAGAAATAACAGGCATAGTATGTAGCAAGATAGCACATAGGAAATGCAGTTAGCATCTATAGACTGGCTTGCGCTGGGGAAAATGGTTTTTTTGCTTCATTTTGAAATCGAAGTCCTGAAAGCAACTCATGTGCTAGGAGATAGGTTTTCAAAATTGAAAGGGGTAGAAATTTGCAGTTTAAATAGACCGAAATTTGACCTTGTCGAAAAGGATTTTATCAAATGGCTAAGTTTTGCAAATTTTAAAATGAGAATTTGAAAAGAGAGACATATCGACAGACTCGACTCTGGACCGGACGAGTTGACAGACACGACTGGACTCTCGAGGGGTTGGACCGTAACTCGGTAGGGGGTGGGCCACCTGAGACGACAAGACTCGTAAATTGCGCTATTCCGTAGCTTAGGCGAGTGGCAACACAGTCGAACATCAAATTGGGAAGGATGTGTTATAGGGGAATTGCAGTAGTCTGTAATGAGACTGTTTTTGCAGGACTTAGCAGTAGCAGTGCTGTAGACTAATGTTCTTTGAATTTTTGGTTTTGGGGTACATTCCCAAAGTGGGTGTCACTTTGAGTCCCTAACAGATTCTCGTCTTTGACTGAGCCGAGTACTAAGACACACTAAAGAAAGGAGGCTAGTTTTTTTTGAAAGTCATTTCGATTATGTGAGTGGATGAAGGTCTTCTGCCTGAGAGAAGCCCCCAGGACGACAAAGCTAGCTGCTGAGAACATGACAGTGTCGTGACCGGAATGACGGTGCTTTTTTTTAACTTGTGTCAATGTGGGTGGTTGTGCCTTTGTTGAAAGGCTGCCTACGTATTCACGTGTAGTGAAATCAAATCAAGCCGTAGTTCAGTGGATTGGAAGATATTATTATGGTGCCTAGTTTATTAGGGCTTGGTGTGTAACTAGCCATAGCGATGGTGTAGGCTAGGTGCATTCCCAGTGATGTCTTGATCAAAGGGCTAGAACAGTTAGGATGTTGATCCTGTGACTGTGAGCGTTCTCCGGGATAGTCCCCGGAGGTGGTGTGGACTATTTGGGCATGTTCTATGCCGACCGCAGGTTGAGTTCCCGTGTTCGGGGTTGGTAACTGGTTTGGATGTTTTTGGAAATGTGGAGCTAGGTCGCAAGTGGCTTTGATGACTCGAAATCTGGAGCTCGATTATGTGGAGCTAAGGCTTCGAGGGTAAGGTATTGCAATGTGGTAGGAAAGGGGGAAGTCGAGTAAAAATGACTCGAACTTCGATCAGGATAAGTTTGATAATGTGGGATCTGGTTTCCATGTCTGGCCCTAATGGTTAGGGTGTATCCTGTGGAGCTAGAATTCTCAAAATTCCGGGCTGTCTCTTAGCCTAGGTCTCGGGAAGGTCTTGAGGGTTGTAATGTGGGAAGGCTAAGTGTGGTGTTAGCTAACCAGCTTGATTGTCTCTCCCCTATTTGACCGTTTTCACTCCAGTCATGGGTTCTTGAATATTTTTTGGCTGACCTTTTAGCCCTGGTCATGGGTTTTGATGATGTTTTTGAATTGACCGTTCCCGGACAAGGGACTTTCACTTGAGTTGACCGTTGACTATGGTCGTGGGTATTTGAATTTTTTGTTTTTGTTGTTTTTTTTTTGTTGACCTCCTGGCCCCGGTCGTGGGATTGACCGTATCTGGTCGGGGGATGCTGAGAGTTCTTTTTTTTGATGGCCAGCTCTTTTGTTTTGGGCCTTTTGCTTTTTCCTTGGGCTTTTGATTTTTTTGTCCAACTTTTTTTTTTTTTTTTTTTTTTTCACGGCTATCTCTCCCTTTGATGTTGTGGGTGGATATGGGGGTGGGCCCATCGGTTGGATTAGGCTTGTGGAGCTAAACCTTTGTAAGGTGTAAGCCTAGTTGGTGTTTGTGTGAGTGCAACTCGCGGTGGAGTACTCTATGGTAAGCATGGTGATTTGGATCTCGGTATTGTCATCATAATTCCGAGCAGGCTTAGTGAGAGCATCGTCCCGAGTTGGGTATTTTTGGCATCAAGTCAGACTAACGCCTTAGATAGGGATTGGTTAGTCTTATTGGAGGGGTGCTTATTGTGGGAAATGGGCTTAACCCAAACTAGAAGACTACCTAGATTTGTCATAGGATTCGATACCGCTCCTGCTAAGGGTAGTTTTGTGGCTTTCTATACCAGACATGGAACAGGTAAAGGAAAACACGGGCCTCAATTCCTGCAGTCATTATAGATGTGCCTATAATAGTCACGTGCATGTGCTCACAGTGTATGATGATGGTGTTCATCATGTTCTCGGAAACACAAAAGGGAAGCATATATGAGAGACTGAAAAAAAAAAGCTGATTTTATTGAAAAGAGAGGACAGAATACAGTTGACTCTGACTCTGACTTTGAAATTGAAAGAGATTGAACATCCTAGACTCGGACTCAGACTCGGACTCAAATCAAATCTGGACTCTTGGATGAGGTTGTCAGTAGTCTTCGGCTTCTAAGGACTCAAGTGGATGTCCAGTGTAGTCTTCGGTAGAAGCTTCACCCAAATCTTCGTTATGTCGAAGATCGTCTTCAATCCTAGTGCCCATTTCGGTAAGCACAGCAAAGTTTGAGATGCCGGCATACCTAAGATGGACGCGATAGGAGGGTAGGAGGTTGTTGATGAATGCATCTACTAGTGTCTTCTCGCTGGGCTTGTCTACCAGCTTAATACTCTCAGCCTGCCAACGTTGAAGGTATTTGGTGAAACCCTCTGTCGGATCTTGGGCCATGACTTCTAAAGTCCGCATGGTAGTCTGAAGTTCGGTATTATCAGAATAGTTTTTAGCGAACTCGGTAGCCACATCCTCCCAAGTGGGGAATCTTTTTGTATTAAGCCTATAGAACCAGGCTTTTGGATATTTCCCGAGGGATGCGCCGAACAAATTGATGAACATGTCGGCCTTGACCCCCTTGATCGCCATAAATGCTTTGAAGGCTCGGAGGTGTAGTAATGGATCCTCCGTCCCTTCGAATATGGGTAACCCCTCTAAGTTGAGATCTGTTGGTAGTTTCTCACTGATGGGTGTATAGTCTCGGGAGTTCTCAATATGAATGTTATTCCCTTGAAGGGCGTGGAACTGTTGTTCGAGCTCACGCACCGTGCTGATCAGTTTGGCAAATGGCCCAGTATTTACCGATTCAGAATTGAAGTCTTGCCGTTCAATGACAGTTAAACGAGCATTCATGGCCTCTTGGTTGGTTTTCAGGAACCCTATATGGGTTTCGGTTATGGCCTGCCTACTAACCATTGTTTCCAGCGAAGCCTTTATTTCATTGATGGTGTTTTCCATGTCCCTATTCCCGGTTGTGGGTGCCATACTCTGCGAGAATACCCACGTAATCAGAAATGTTGCTTCGGAACCCAAACACGCCAAGGCATAGGAAATTGCGCGGGAGGAAAGACAACTCGGGTTTGACTCGGGTTTGACTCTCCTAAAAAAGTGTAAGGTGCGATTCTCGAAGCGACTGTGATTAATCACTCCGTCGGAGAATAGCCCCCAGGTGAGACTAAGGACTCTTATAGGACTCAGATGATGTGGCATCTAAGTGACTCAAAAGTGGGGTACGTGAGACAACACGTGTAAGACATGACCCTCAGAGCAACCGTGATTGATCGTTCTCCTAAAGGGTAGCCCCCCGAGTGAGATTGTAAGTTTTGCTAAGACTCGAGTGTTGGACGAGTGACCCTTAGATGTAAGGATCACGAACCTTTAGCCACAGGGCTATGCTTTGTAAAAGGTTGACTCGGCCTCGAGAAAAAGGCAGACAGGGTAAGGGAAGAAACTTGCGATGTAAGATCGGTAGAGTTTCGACGCTAGAGACCCTTGACTTGACTTGAATAAGGATAGACCCTGTGATTAGGGTAGACCCTTAAGTTAAAGGATTTTTAAATTGGGATGACTCGACTAACGGATTGAAAGACAGACGATATTCCCTTAGGAAAGGTCATGAGGACCGTCCTATTAGAGGGAAAGATCACGTGAGACTTTCTAGTTAGGAATCGAGTGTATGGACGAACCTTCCATTTACGAGTGTATGACTCGTGTTGGTCGGTTATGCCTTTAGAAAAAGGCGGACTAGGATGGGGAAGAAACCCGTAATGTAGGATCGACGGAGTTTCGACGCTAAAGACCTTCGACAAATCATGAAAAGACCCGACACACGGATTACGGTAGGTCCTATAATAAGGAAGGTTTTTGAAAAAGATTGAATTTTGAAAAATTGAGAGAACGGTCCAGAAATTGGTAGTGGGCCAATAGGACCGGGCATTTTGAAATGTTAGAATGGTTGCGAGTAAATTCGCATTTTGAAAAATTGGGAGACGGTCTCGTTTTTTGAAATTGGCAGCATGCCGACAGGACCGAGTTTTTTTTTTTTTGAAAAGTTGAATATTTGGAATTTTGAAAATTTGAATATCGAAAATAAATTTCCGAAAATTTGAAAATTGAAAATGAGATCCGGGAGATTTGAAAATCGAAAACGACATCTCGGAGATTTGAAAATCGAGAATGGAATCTCGAGGATTTGAAAATCGCAAATGGCATCACGAAGATTTGAAAATTGAAATTGAATTTTGAAAATTCGAAAATCGAATGGTGGATCGGAAATTCGAATTGAAATGGATAGCATGCCGGCTAAAAAATAGGCTATTTTGAGTCAAATCGTAAGTCTAAATTTTGGCAGCATTCCGAGTTTTTGAATTTGAATATTTTGAAAAGACGAGTCCCGAAACGGACGGTATTTCGGGTTTATCAAAATTTGGTGTTTTGGAAAGATGGGTCCCGAAACAGACAGTATTTCGGGTTTTTTGAAATTTGGTATTTTGGAAAGATGCAATTTTGAAATGACGGTTTTTGAAAATTGACATGGAAACCAAGTAGCACGTAGTCAAACAAGCATTATAACGACGCTTATGTATGCATTACGCTAAGTCTCGGTCGGTCAAAATAGGGTCTATACAAACAACGATGGCTTTCTCGTGTGATGGACGGACTCCCTAAGCCGAGTTGGTCTTAGGACATGCCGCGAAACCGAGACGAGTTCCACCATCGATGTCTTTAGCGCACCCATGTAGGAATGCACCGTGGTATAGTGGGACGTCGGTCACAAGTAACCGGCCCGGGCAAATTTGGGTTATGCATGAATCATTAAACTAATGCGCGCACACTAATCTACGAACGATTTCTCTTCGAGTCTCACCCTAGGAACCCCGATGACATGTGGTACATCAGGTATCCCCAGCGGAGTTGCCAAATTGTGGACATGACGTAGGTCCACCCCGACGCGGCGAAGCGCGGGTTTGGGTAGGCGAATGAATCTCGTGGTAAGATTGTTCTCGGGTTCGAAATTTAAGTCAAAATGGAGTCGCCACCGAATTTTGTGGTTATTCGGAACCATACGAGCCCACTCTATGTCGTCATGGGCTATACACAAAGTAAGCCCACTCCGATTTCAGAGTTTATGGGGCTCGTCCCTTTTGCATTGCGATACCGATACCATCTATACTGGTAATCGTGTAAAGAATGACTCTCGTGCGCCAAGGGTTTCGGACATCCGGAAACCAAAGGTTCTGAGTAAGGGGTGAGGGTACGTGTTGGGAAGCCCACTAAGGACACCCAACCCCGCCCGCACATGGCGGCCTCTACTAAGACACCGTTCGTGTTCGTGTACGCGCTAGTAAAATAATTAAATGATATGCAAACAGCGTTTTCGGGCTAAGCATGTGAATAGTTTGTGAACTACGTCATTTAATGCATCTTGTTATTTGTCGAAGTAATTTAGCATGCGAGGTTCATTTATAAAGCGTAAAGCAAGTAAATAAACAAAGCTCAAAAATAAATCAATAACGTACAAGTTACACGGGCGGAAATACAACCCGGAATTCACAATACAACATTACATAAAAATAATGAACGATACAAAGAAAGCAATATAATGATAGAAACGGACCCGTATATAAACTAGACTGCGAAAATATGTAGATGGACTAACCCCGATTAAATACGCATTATGTTGCATATTAAACGAAGGACGGGAACATGAGACTATGGCATATTGCTAGCCTAATCTCACATCCCGTAGTCTTGTCCCGACTTATCACATCAAAGTGGTCAAAGTCGTTTTACGTGTCGTGATGTGTATAGCTTTGAAAATAGGATAGTCACGTGATAGTCTTTGCACGTGATGACTAAAGTCGATAAAAGGGTCGGGGTTTGAATTGTGGGTCAAACCCCTCGGTTTTGTGGGTTACAGGATCCACTCGACCGAGTTGTGGTGTGACTCGGTCGAGTGCACGTTTAACGTGGCTACTGACCACTTTTTGGGGTGCTACTCGATCGAGTGGCCTATGGCACTCGGTCGAGTGCCCCCTGTACGAGGCATGGCTCGTTTTGCTTTATGACTTGAAATCGATGAACGGTCAAACCAAATACAAATATCGCACGATTTGTATTTAATTCGGCCTCCGGTACTATAATCGTGTATGAACGATTATAATACCGTCACCGGGGTTTTAGGAAAACGTTTACGTTAGATTAGGAAATTTTGAATTGGTGACGAAATGTATCCCTCTACGTCACGACATCGGAACTAACCCTTTTGGGTTACGTGATGTCGATTTTCGTGTCAACGGGTTTCGTACCAATTATGGAAAGGGAATTAAATCCGTTCAACTACGACCGATCACGGTCACATCACGCCCTTGAGTACATTGGGGCGGGGCTCCTCGAAAGGGCTCCACCTCCGTCGTTGCTCGTAAAGGGATTAAACGGACCAAAAGTGATCATCGTAGTCCAACGTTTTAAAACCGATTTTTGATACTAGTTTACGTATACACGGTATTATTAATGTTAGTAGTAAAATGATGATATAAAAATAAAGATGCAAAAAGTATAAAAATGTTAGTGTTAGTAAATAAAATATTAGTGTCGTTAATATCGACTAATAATAATAGTACTAGTAATAATAATAATAATAATAATAATAATAATAATAATAATAATAATAATAATAATAATAATAATAATATTAGTAGTAATACATATACATAAAAAACGGTAAAAAGAGAAGGGAGAAAAAGAAACGGGGTTCGATGACACCCTCAACCTACATGCTTAAATGGCCTTGGAAACGAACTCGTAGTAGCGGCGTGTGCGCGGGAGTGTCGAGATATGTAGGGTGAGTTAGGGTGTGTTTGGTTAGGGAGAGGATGCTCTCGGGTCTTTGACGAGTTTTGATCTCGGGGTTTTTGAATATGTATGTGTGTGTGTATGTGTGATGGATGTAGACTCGGTTTTTTGAGTAGTATCGCTTAGGGTTACTAAGGATTGAAGTGTGGAGAGGATGAATGAATTAGGGTTGAAAATGTAGGGTAGAATGCATGGAAAAAGCCTTGTGAAATGAATGGGGTTAAGGGGGTATTTATAGGCTTCACCCCCCGACCTAGGGTCACTCGATCGAGTGGCCCTAGTGCACTCGATCGAGTGCCCTTCAAAACGGGCTTGATCTGCTGAAAGACGCTCCACTCGACCGAGTGGGTCAATCCACTCGATCGAGTGGATCAAGTGAATCAAGATATTTTAGGAAGGATTTGACTTTGTTGATTTGTTTGTTTTTATTTGAATTTAGACTTGGCGCCAGCTTCTAGAAGCTGAATTTGGCTGATTTTTGTGTCGGATTCATCTTTGACCGGGTTTTGACCCGGTCGCCAAAAGACGGTTTTATTTCCGGTGTCGGTTTTGGCCCAAATTAGTCTCATTTGACTCGGAATGACCCACTGGGCCTGAATTTTAGGTCGGTTTTGAGAGATTTGCACTCCGCTAAATGCCCACGTTGGATACTATTGATTTCGAGTCCGTATCCGAGCATATCAAGTCACGTTGACGTCCGATCATCATCGGGTGTTTTTCGGAGACTACCATAGACACGTGGCAGTCAAAATGCGGGTGTCTACACTTAGCAACCCATTCAATTCCTCGCATGTTTAGGAAAACAATGTTTGCATATCATTCATCGTATTACTAACGCGCGTATTTTAAAATCAAACGATATCCTAGTAGAGGCCGCTAATGTGCGGGCGGGGTTGGGTGTTCTTAGTGAACTTCCCAACACGTACCCTCACCCCTTACTCAGAACCGTGGTTTCCGGATGTCCGAAACCATTGGCAACGAGAGTCATTCAATATACGATTAACCGATCAAGTCGGCATCGGTATCGAACTGCAAAGGGACGAGCCCAATAAACTCTGACATCGGAAATGGGCCGTATTTTGTATACGGCCCACTACGATATAGAGTGGGCTCGAACGGTTCCGAATAACCATAAAATTCGGCGGCGACTCCAACTTCGATTTAAATTTCCATTTGACCATCTCATGGAGATTCATTCGCCTCCCCAAACCCGCGCGTGGCCGCGTCGGGGTGGACCTATGTCATGTCCACACAAGTGTAGGACACTCGGCCGAGCTCCACCAACCAGCCGAGATTCCCTTTCTTCTTTGCCAAGTAAACGGAATTCTCGTGCTTCTCAGCTTCTTACATTTCCTATCCTAAGCGGTAGTTCTAACCCGAACACTTCTCCTAGACAAGGTCGGGAATATCCCTATAAATAGACCCCTTGCACACACAATGTTGATCTATCAAATACACACCAATTAATATCTAAGATTCAGAATTATTCACATCAATTACACACATCCATAAAACTCCTTACACTTAGCATCGAGAAACCGATAGTACATCCAAAACCCGAAGGAACCGGCCCCGATACCCGTCACCCTTCACGTCCCAAACCAAAACCACCACAACTCACCAACATTAAACTCGACGCTCCCGTGCCATAGCCACATTCCGACGAGCCCCGATCCGAGTAAACAAAAGCATGTAGGTTGAGGGTGTAACCAAACCCGACTTCTCTTTTTCTCTCTTCTTCTTCTTCTCGTCCTTCCCTCGTTTTTTCTTCCTTTTTTCGTCCGTCACTTTTTCTTACGGGTTGTCGGTCGTCAATTTTTTATGGGTCGTTAGTCGTTTTTTATTTTTAATATCGATATTACTAAAACTATTTTCATATAACAAACATTCTTAAAAATACGATATCAACTCTATAGTCGAATATCGTATTAAAAGAATTAAATTAAATCTCGTCGATGCTAAAAAATCGTTACATCTTTTTACAAAAGACAACGATTTTAACGCGGAGAGAATTAACATCTTTTTTTCTCTTTTTCGTTCAAATTCTTTTCAAAACAATTTTACAAAACTTTTTCTAAAAGTCATTCCGAATATTCGATATCGATTTCATAATCGAATATCGAATACGACGAACATCGAAAATATTAAATCGAGTGCAAATTGTGCAATATTCGTACGCGATTTAATAAAATCGTCGAATTTTCAAAAAATCAATTTCGAAAACAGGCCGGGACGCAAGTCGCGCGCGTCCCGGGCGAGCAGCCTGCTCGGGCGAGTCGCGCGGCTGGCTGGAACGCGACACATTTTTTTCGTTTTTTATTATTTTTTTGAACATCGTTTTTTAGACAAAACAGCGTCTTTTTAGCAATCTTTTCAGATTTCGACTAATATTTTCTCGATCTCGCATATTCATCATATTTGCTATATTTTTTATTCACATTTCGATACTAACTCGTTTGTTCATCTTTTTATCGTTTGTTTTATTATACTAAAACGAATCTCACATGCTAAATTCAACTTTGACGTTAATTTTTCATGCATTAAACCGACTTAGCAACCCATTCAATTCCTCGCATGTTTAGGAAAACAATGTTTGCATATCATTCATCGTATTACTAACACGCGTATTCAAACGTCATTCGATATCCTAGTAGAGGCCGCTAATGTGCGGGCGGGGTTGGATGTTCTTAGTGAACTTCCCAACACGTACCCTCACCCCTTACTCAGAACCTCGGTTTCCGGATGTCCGAAACCATTGGCAACGTGAGTCATTTAATACACGGTATCTGATCAAGTCGGTATCGGTATCAAATGCAAAGGGACGAACCCGATAAACTCTGACATCGGAAATGGGCCGTATTTTGTACACGGCCCACTACGACATAGAGTGGGTTCGAACGGGCCCGAACTCCCACAAAGTTCGGTGGCGACTCCAACTTCGATTTAAATTTCAATTTGACCATCTCATATGGAGATTCATTCGCCTCCCCAAACCCGCGCGTGACCACGTCGGGGTGGACCTATGTCATGTCCACAAGTAGATTGACCGTCAAACTACTAATTTTCTGTGTCTGCTAATTGACCGTCAAACAGCATATTGAATTTATACCTAAAAACAACTTGATTCTCCTCTAATCTGCTAATTACAAACCCTCTTTCTTAATTCCGCTAATTTAATTTGATAGTCAAACCTGTTAATATAATCTGTTAACCGTATTCTGCTATTGTTATCCGCTATTACGAATTTGTTACTGCTATTTGCCAAACAGGACCTATGTATAGTGAATAGTGATCATCGGTTGAAACATGGAAGGTTTGATGTGTGTTAGGTGGATGATAGTGTTAGTTGAGCACAATTAAATTTGTGATAAATAAAGGGTTATTTAATGGGAATAATACCGACTATAGGGCGTGTTCCAATAATAACACCAATTACAATAAATCTGATAATAACACAAAGGATTGAAACAACTTAACAACAATGGTATGGGTGACGGGTTACCTGAATAACCCGTCCACCTTCCTGTCACCCTTTCATTTATTATAGTTATTAGTTACTTCCTCTTCCTTCCACTTGCTTTCATTATCAGTCACCCACCCTCCTCTTCATTCAAACTCGCCATTAATGTCCACCTTCCTCATTTCTTCAATTTTACTTTTGCAACTCATAATTTAGCAAGTACTTCACCTAATCAGTTCAGCGAATCGGTAAGTTAATCTGTCCATATAATTAATCGTCTCTTTTGAAATATCTATTTGCTCCATTTTTTTTGTCGATTTGGCGGTTTCCACGACGGCCAAATCGGCAACCACCACCACTCCATGGTCGAACATCCGATCCAAATTCTTCCTCAGTCATCCTCGAATCAGCGACGGAAATAAATCAATTTGGGGAAAAATTGGGGAAATTACGGTTAGGGTACGAACATGGGATCAACAGATTCGCAATTACTCAATGAAACACCGGGAAATGGAAGGTCCGACAGTGGAAAGAGACATGTCGGAAGTCGCGAAAGAATCAAGAGAAGTAACGGAATCAACAATGAAGAGCATGTACGACGTCAGCAAATCAATGGCGGCATTAGCTTTGGTTCAGCTATCTCTCGGAGGTTACATGGCATGGAATTCTCCAATTGGGAATGATGTGTTGAGGATGAGTGTAAGCGCGGTGGCGTTCGGGTTTCCAATTTCAATGGGTTGATGATGCGACAGTCGTTGAAGACGATGCAGTTCTTCGATAAGATGGAGAAATTGGGGAGATTAAAGATGATGCACGTAATTGGTGATTGCACAGAACTTCATTCGCCAATTTCGAACCCCACGAATTTGAAGAGCTTGCATTTGATGGAGAACTCATTATTACATTTATTGAAGATGAGGAGTTTATGAAACCCATAAAAATTTAGAGAAGAAGAAGGAGATCAGCCATTAAAGAGGAAGGAGGAGGTGATGGAAAGGAGGAGGGTGAGCATTTAAGGACATTTCAACAGCCGGTTGATTTTTACTTAAGTTACCTGCTGTTGTAGGTCATAGGTGTGCATATACCACTGTTGTTAAGTTGTTTCAATACTTTGTGTTATTATCAGATTTATTATAATTGGTATTATTATTGGAACACGTCCTATAGTCGGTATTATTCCCATTAAATAACCCATAAATAAATGGATTCGAATTCAAAATGAAAGGGTTTTTATTGTTGTTTAGTTTTGTTCCAACACCAAATTCCAAAAAGTCTACTCTCCCCCCATATAAACAACATTACACCCTCCCACGACTCACTACCCATTTTCCCCACAACACAAATATAGCAACAAACTTCCCCTTCCCCCCTTAGGGTTTCTCAATCTTCCAAATCAATCCCTAAAAATGGCGTCAAATGCAACAACAACAGCAGCAACAACGACGACGACGACGGCAAAGAGAAAGCCAGTGTTCGTCAAAGTAGACCAACTTAAACCTGTTACATCAGGCCATACATTGGTTGTTAAAGTGGTTTCCTCTAAATCCGTTTTGCAGAAACCCAGATCTTCATCTTCTTCTTCCTCGTCGTCTTCTTCTTTGAATGCTCGTCCTACTCGTATTGCTGAGTGCCTTGTTGGGGATGAAACTGCTTCCATTCTCTTCACTGCCCGAAATGAGCAGAGTATAATTCCTTCCCTTTTTTTTATCTTTCATCTTTGTTTTCATTAGGGTATAACTTTCCCTTTTGTTCGTATGATAGATGTTGAATTCAAATCAATATGGTTTCTGTAGTTTGCTATTTAGGTTTTCTAAATTGGGTTGTTTCGAATTTCATGTTGGTGGTCTACCATTTTGTAGGCAGGTTAATAATTTGACCCCTGTTGATTGTTAAGACTGGGTTTCTTCTTGGATGAATTATGATTTTAGTGTTGTAGTGTTTGGGGTGTTTGACTGGAAACTACGGATGATTTCGGATAATGATTCATGTTAGCCGACCCCAAATATTTTGGGACTAAGACTCTACACTACCTGGGTTTAAAAAAATTGGGATTAAAAAAAAGAAGAGGAATTGGGTTTAAATGTTACGAGAGGGAAATGAACTGATGTCTACAATACCCGAGTTTAATCGGATACAATTTGAAGGATTTTGTCAGTTCATCGATCAGGGTTTACAGGAAGAGCTTTATAAGTTTCCAAAAATTGAAGATACGGTTTAAGAAATTGAATTTCAATTATTTGTGGAAACATATCAATTGGTAGAGCCCGTAATAAAAGAAAAGGATGCTGTGGTTTTAGTTGAAGTAGTATTGTTTTATTGTTTGGGGTGTGTTTTTCAATGATGGATTGATACTGTATGTAAATGAGATTTTGGGATGATTTTGTTGTTCCTAAGTCGGCTGTTTTTCGTTGGATATCTGGGTATTGTGTCTCCTACCTTCTATCGTTAGGATTGTTTCCATCAAATGGTGGGATTTTCAGTTACAAAAACTTTGTATATTACTCCCTCCGGTTTTAAATGATTTCCTCGTTTCAATATAATATTCGTCACATATATATTACTCAAATTGGGCAATCATTTAAAACTGGAGTATGAATGTATGATATGTTACAAATCTTCCATGTGTGTGTGTGTGTGTGAGAGTGAGATAAGAATGGCGGGAAAGTCGTCATCTTTACACTTGTTTGGTACCAAAGAAGCCTCAAGGTATTCCTATGCTGAGTGCTGACAGTCTTGAAACCATGTTAAGAGTAAGACCATTCATCGAGTTTAACAGCTGCTTAGTCGAAATCTGATCAATGAAGTAGGTCTACTTCTCCTACGAATTGCTGCACTAACCAAGTTTGGCAATCCTAGTTGAATTGTATGCCACTCTGTTGCATCCTCGAATGCTAATGTAACATCAGCCATAGTGGTTTTCTCTTCATTTTTGGTTTATAAAATAGCTGGAGTGAGAGTATGTGAACAAACTTGTCAAGTAAAGAAGGGTGCTGGAAATCGTAGTAACTCAGTGGTCAGTTATGGCTACTTCTTCAAAGAGATTGTCTCTGTTTAGTCTGTTACTAGAGTCGCAGTGGATAGGAATGGAATAACATCCCTAGCCTTTTCATTTTCTAATGTTGCTCTCTTCTATGTCTTTGGTCTATGAGTGCTTGCAAATGTGTCCTTTTTTTTCATCTTTGCTTCTTCCTTTTGGATATTCTTGGCATTTGATTAAAATATCCCTCACAAATTAAATGTAGCAGTTGCTAAGAATCGGAGGTAATAGCATATAGCAATCTCGATTCTTTGCAAAGTGGACATGCTTGTCTCACATGTTCTTTAGGAGACTTCTTTGTTGAGTAATGTTCTCTATGCATTCTATGAATCGGAGGTAGTAGCATACATGACGCATGATGCTTGTGGGAAAATGTCGAAGCAACACACTCTAACCTGTTTGTTTTGCAGTTGATCTTATGCAGGCAGGTGCCACAGTGATCCTCCGCAATGCAAAGATTGACATGTTCAAAGGATCGATGAGGCTGGCTGTGGACAAATGGGGGCGTGTTGAGGTCACAGAGGCTGCTGCTTTTGAAGTGAAAGAGGATAATAATCTATCCCTCGTCGAGTATGAATTGGTTAATGTCGTGGAAGAATGAGCTACCGGCTGGTGAAATAGCTCGAAGTGAAAGATGTCGGTTGAACGTTGGTTTCTAATTCATTGAAGGTGCATTGCTTTTGTTTATCAAGTATTAGTAGTTCCAAAGAATATACCTATGGTATTTGTGCACCTTCTGTCTGAGATTAGTTTTTTTTTTCTCGAGGGAATGATTGAAGGTAGGGTGGTGGGTGGGGGGGTATAGGTAATGTTGCTACATTTGCGAGCATAAGTTCTACTTTGAATCAATGGTTATTAAGTTCTATGAATCACTTGCATTGTTTGAATCAAATGTTTCTTACACAACAAAACTTGGTTGATAACAAACTAGTGTACTGCTTTAAGAAAGTAAAAATAAATACGGAGTTCTCCCTCCGAGTTTCTATGATTGATCCATTTGTTTTTGGGTGAAAAACAAGGAAGAAAAAAAATAAGTGAGTTCAAAAAAAAAAACGGATAAAGAGAGATAAATGAGTGGTTAAATGTGAACTGCACATTTATGGCTTAAGATGGAAAGTGTTTAAAAGATTAAACTCAGTCCAAAAAAGAATACTCCGTACGTGTCAATGATAGGAACTCGGAGGGGGAGTATGGTACTATGGTGTATCGAAGATTAATAAAACATGTACTGGTTAATATTATAGAATGTAGCGCGTCAAACTAAATAAATTGTTACTCGTACTATATTTCATATTCATACACGTGTTTTAGTACATTTTTTCAATGTTTTTCGACACTACCTTTCCAAATATTTAGTTTATCAATAACTTCCACAAAGTTTTCCAACCCTACCTACTTTGACCAAAAAGAAATTATGTAAGGAGTATATTATTAAAAAGAAAAAGAAATGAACGATAAGATGGGAGGGAGTAATCATTTTCCATACGACTTCCGTAGGTTGGAATATTTCCTTATACTACGGAATACTGTAGTTCTTTATACTCCAGTTTAGTATGGAATGGAATGGTTGTGGCTACATTCATTTATTGTGCTGTACTGTAGGAGGAGTATTTGATTGTCACTAACTTAGAATAATCTCACTCCCCTACTCTCTACAACTACAAATCTCCACATCCTTCGATCATGAACCCTAAAACAAAACAATTGTCTTTCAATGGTTTATCTAACTTGCCTTTGACCTAATGACATGGCTCCATACTACTCTACTCTATATCATAGGATATATCACTACTTGTACAGACTTTCTTTTGGGATGGAGCTTCAGAATTATGGCTAGCTTAATTGTTCATCACTCACCCGCCATTTATTAACTTGGTCGGTTTTGTCATCAATGCATGCCCTATCATATCATGTTCACGGCTCAAAACCTGTCAGCATACATACAAACTACTCATGTTGAAACCATTTGGGCCAACACCTCAAAAGGAATGCATAATCAAGAACTGTCCTTAACGGAATTTCATAAACGGTTAACCCAATTTTCAAAGTACGTCTATTTATGAAAAATGCTAGAGTAAAAGGGAAATTCAAAAGAAAGGGGAAACTGAAGTCTAAAAAGACAACTGATGGAACAGGTTTGACAGGATAAAACAAGCACAGTACTACACTGAAAAACAATTGACGATCCAACTTATCAGCAGTTTCCCTATGATATGTGTGTTCAAAATTCCGTCGAACCTTCCAAGCATTCATTTATCACACATCATCATTGCAAGCTGATTGAACCAAGGATAATACAGAGGTTAAATTCATGCTTAAGTCTAGTAACATTTGAGTACAACATCCAAGAAAGCCCTACTGCTTAGAAAAAATAAGTCACGTACGACAAGAACACACAAACATAAACAGGTTAGAATTGAAAGCCCTGATTATTTTTCAAACAATGCCAAAAGTAAGAACATACAGAAACGGTAAACCAGCCATTGAAAGAACATAATATCATGGGCCTCTCAACGTATAAACAAAAAAAATGTTTTTAGTTACAAACAATGTTGTAACACTGAAATACCAACCAACTAGAGGTGATCGATCACCAAAACACCTACTCATACTTGAAAACTGTGTCTAAATTCAACATGTTATAAATGTCTTCAAAACCCAACAATTTGAATGTAAATTTTGAAGCATTCGTAGAAGATCCCTCAGTACAAGAGTACCCTTAAATCCGCTACAAGCCTACAATAGATAGTAGGAACAGCAGTTAAAATCAGCTATCATCACCACCTATAAACCAACAAACAATGCGTCAAATAGTTACGAGTTTAAGACTACTGAAGACAGGCTGGTTGAATGTAAACCTCAGTTCATGAAAGCACGTCATGTCATCACTTCATTAAATGTTAAATATCAGGGAAACATGAAAATTATAAGAGTGGATCTCACATCAGTACACAATTTAGACTCAAAGAAAGAAGAATTTGAAGAAGTACGAATCTGTTTACAAAACTTATAAATGTTGTTTTGGCCGAAAAAAAGAGACCTAATCTATGGAAGGATGACACTACTGGAATAGCTGGGGAAAATAACAGATTGTAGTTATTCCATCTGAGCCTCTGCCTCTTCATCTAGTCCCAATTCAGCCTACAAAAAGAGGGAAAAGGAACTTGATGTCTTATATTTGGATATTTGGATGACACGTAGGAAAGAACGAATAGCTGAGTCATTTAAATGGCTTTCTATCAGTTCATTGCGATCAAGGAACTTTGAGAAACATCCATCAAGAAAAGTAGTTAAGCTACGCAAATCATCTTGACAGTGCCAACTACGATGTGGAATGAAGAAAAGAATCGAATCTATCTAATCAATCAAAATTCAGGGAATTTTCACTTATGACCCTAATGACTCGAGTTATCCATCTGACGAGCACTGACTTACCAGATGATGTAAAAGGAGGCATCAACTGGCTTTACAATGTATCCTAGATACCTAATTCAAAAAAGAATAAAAAAAACTCCATTAGGAAACCCTTTTGACACATGTTGCGGCTTTTACAATAATTACTAATAGACTAGGAGAACCACAACGATGGCTTGGAGATCCCACTGGATCGTTTCCATATCAAGGAGAAATGAAGGGAATGTGATTTTCAAAAGTATACTGAAAAAACAAGGGGTCAAAAGTTGGCTCTCAAAAAAAGAATACAAAGGACCTGAACCGTCACTCATATATATATATATACAAATCAGGTTGCTATGTACATACACACCATTGACTAAAACCTCATGCACTCAGAAAAAAAAAGTGTCAGCTACAATCCACGGGTTAAAATGGATAATAGACAAATGGTAGACACCATTTCATTGTCCTGCTATAGTAACAAGGCAATTTGGAGAACACATCCACGTCTTTTTATTTTGTATTAGGTCTTATGGCAGGTTATGCCGCATGATATTCAGAACATCATAAAAAAAATGGCTCCTTCAAACCTTTGCAACCACTAAATATTCCACTAAGATGCATTGACGTTAGAATCATATACTTCTGTTCGAAATTTCGACCTCACAAAAGGGATATTAGCAAGCACAACAACCACCATAACTTAACCTAGTGTCTTAAAGGCCCTGCGGGAAGTACAAGCATCGTTCGTCTTTACATTAAAAAGAACACATATTCCACAGAGAGCTCGAAAAGTTAACCACCAATCAATCAAATCACAAAACAAAACAATTCAGGAAGATCTGCAACACCAAATCACATCGTGCAAGCACTCATATCAACACAAACACGTACAGAGTATATAATTTCCAAAAATCGAACAAAGAAATAGGTAATTGTAAGTACCATCAGGAGCCCAGGAGCTGCTGCGGCAAGTGACAGCAAGCATGGAAGTCATGAGAGCCGATGCCGTTGCAGAGTGAAACGGCTGCATTGTCTCTAAACATGCGCTCAATTCCGCCGGACACCTGCATAACATAGCACACACAGTAACATCCTACACGAATTTTATTCACAGTACCTTAACTAAACATGGTCGCATATCATCACGACACTAATTCAATCATCAAATCAAGCCCTAGGTCGCATAGTCAAATACAGTACGTCTCAACAATCTCACAAATCGATCACTAGATCTTGAATGATCATTGAATCAGTCAATCAATCCTAAATCCACATCGTAGGATATAAATAAATAAAAATAATAGTAAGAAAGTACCTGAAAATGCGACGAGAAGAGAGGAGATTACTAGCGGAGGGAGATCGGAACGCAGAGCGAGTTGAGGAGGATTTGGCAGCAGAAGCGAAGTGAGCGGCGGCGCTACGGGCGGAGGAAGATCGGAAAACTGATCTAGCGGCGGCCATTGTCGCCATGGTTGAAGAGGGGGGTATATCTCTGATTGATATTTTGGTGGAGGGTTTTGAAGTTTACGGTGTGTTTGTTTGTTGATAAGGGTTTTGCCTTTTAGGTATTGTTAAACCCTACTTGGTTGGTGGTAGGAGTCAACCTAGAGTTGGCAATCGGATCGGTTGGTCCTGGTCGGCCGAGTTACTATCGAGTCACGTCTACATTCAGGTCGGGTTTGGATCGATTTTTGGTCAGTCAGATACTCAGATTAATTCATAACCCGGGTTCTGATCTGGTCGTGTTTGGGTCGGGTCATTAGGATTTAGGTCAGACCTAAGTGGATCGCTGACTCAGGTCATTGTCTATCGGAGTAAGTTTTTTTTTTTTTTCAATAAAATTTATTCTCTCCTTAAGTGGCTTTAATGGAGGAATGCGACTGAATTTGTCTCCGATGTGTGTTAGTTTCACTCAAGACTCATATTCTAGGGTGATGTTGGATCGACAATAGTTGATGGGCGTTCTTCTCTATTTCTCGTTGGTTGGCTACGCAACTCAAAGTGTTGATTCTTTGTCAAGCGAGTTCGGTTATCAAGATAGAGGTGGTTTGCCTCCATCAAAGACAGGTCTCTTGAACTTGTTATTCACCTTTCTTTCCTACGGATTACATCTTTGTAACGTAATTACATTTTGCTCTTACCACTCAGTCTTGATGATATTGTAAAGGTTGAACCTCGTGCCTATTCTAGTGTTCTCAACAAGCATAATTTGGTTTCTCAACAAAGTTATCTCCTCTCATTTATGCCTCTATTAGTTTACTTTGTTGTTGGACTATATCTTGCAAATGCTTATGCGGAAGCTCTTCAATTGTAATAGGAAGATTTGTTCAAACCACAAACATGAGCAAGGATGAAGAGAATTGAATAATTATTTAAGAACATCCATCCAAACCACAAATATTCCAACCATTCTATAGACCTAAAAACTCAATAGACTAAAACCTCAAATTGGCCATATTCCAACCATTCTATATAATTCCATAATAGCAGACCTTATATAACTTCAATACACAAATCTCGAATTTGCCATATTACAAGTTTTACAACCATTCTACATAATTCCATAACAGAAGACCTTTAACTTCAACACACAGAATTTCTCCGGGACGAGCTGTTCAGTATGATTTAAGTCTACATGTACTAACTGGAGGTGTGGGTGTGGCTGATATGCTTCACAATTCACAATTCACATGTGTAATATGTAACTCCCTCATATTTATGGTACAAAAATTCATCCATATTGTGCACATGATGCTGCCTTCATCCTTTCACCATCAACACTTTCCAACAGTTCATCAAATACATGAGGGCCAAAAAATAGTCACATGCTGAAATGAAAAAGGTACTGCACCTAATCAAGGGCAGCTTTTGATTTTCGACCAGAGATTGGTTTTGGCAAACCATCAAAAATTGGATTGGCAAGCGCCTGCAAATCTGGCTTCAGTGACCACTTGGACGTGTTCCATATCGATGAACTACCATTTCCTTCTTGATCTTGAAAACTCGGAGTACTGGAGGATTTTCTTACCCTAGACGAAGAGCTTTCACTCGTTATGGATTCCCCGAGGTTATTCGGAAACCCATTGGCACCACATATTTCTCCTTCAGAAGCAAGGTTAGTGCGACTTGCTGCTTTTGTTCTGAGAGCTAACCCTTTCCCTGTCATTGCAGAAAACCAACCACCACTTCCATTTTCTTCTTTCAGCAATTTCTCGGGAGTACGAGTTTTCTCTGTTAGCTGAGGCTGACTATTTCGCCTGCCCAAATATTTACGACAAATTGAATTCACATTAATAGCTATATCATCTTCCTCCGTTTTGAAACCACTGGCCACACTTCTAGACCTTCGGTGCTGGCTGAGAGGAGGGTTCATTAGTGATGATGATGACGATGATGAAAATGCTTCATTTTCTTGATAGCTAGTAGATCCTTTGTTGTAAACTGACATTTCATAGCCTTCAGAAGAGTTTCTCCTATCATTGAGCCCATAGTAGTCCCGTAAAGAGCACATAGCAGGTGAGAGCTTGCTATCTGGAGTCAATCGCAGTGATTTAAATGATTCAAGAACATCAGGTTGCATTTGGCGAGGTGGCGTTTGGTCAGAGCTGCATAGTTTGAGACATGGTTAATTGATGAGACAAAGGCTAATAAATAATTTACTCACCAGAAATGAAGGAAAGCTAGGTTATACTCCGTTAGGAGTTAACTTCTAGCCTTGCAATTCCAACATCACAAAATGGAACACCACTATGAATGTACACGGAAGCAACATTCTAGTCAAAACAGCTTCCATTTCCTTTTGCAACAAAAGACTCACAACTCTTTTGGTTCAGATTATGATTAACAAAAGCAAAACAACTCTTTGTTTTTAGAGCCATGACAAAGTTGCGTAGATAAAATCTCCATAGTATCACCATTTGCAGGAGTCCCTGAGGCATGAGTGCATGACGTAATGTCGTCGTTGTCACGATGTTTTAGTTAAACAGAATGTACACAAAAAACTACTTTCTGCTACTCCCTCCATTCCAAAGAAATCTTCCCACTCTAAACGAGAAATTCCACTAACATCTTCCCATGTGTTTTTTTTCTCCTTATTTGGTACCCCACTTGCACTTTTATACTCCGTATTAATGTTTCCTACATTGCAAATTTTTCTTACAACGTGTCATTCCCAAATGGGAAGATCTCTTTGGAATGGAGGTAGTATATATTATCACGAGGCTAGAAGATCTACTTCGATGCATCGGTTAAGAGAATGCAAAAGAATTAAGCTTAATTATCATTTGAGGGTTAAAAGCCCGTGGCAACGGGGACACTCAACTTCCTTGTCATATTCCCCTTGCTTTTCCCCCCTTCACTCGTTATACACCTGCCACTTACCTAAAATATAAAGTTTACTAGTAGCACACAACACCAGTGAGCGAAAGAAAAAACATATTCTACCAAACAAAGAAAAGATGGTGTTCAAGGTATTCAATCGAAGAATGATATACTTAACATTGACCACACCAGGGAGTATCAAATCAGTAGTTGCAAAACGGTTATTGATATGAGATATTGTACCAAGTAATGAGAATTTTTAAAATTTATGAATGAGAGAAGATGGTAGGATAAAATACCCAGCAGAGATATGGCCATTGGATAGAGAATGCGAAGGAGGATGTCTTCCAGGAAGTGGAATTTGCAGAGTTTTGAGAGCATACATTTGAAGATCTGTTACCAGGCCATTCATCTTCTTTATGTCAGCAACCTATAAAATGCCAATCACTTTGCAAATGTTAAACATTACACAGTACTTCCTTCCAATACAGACTAGTGCATTGTTTATATTGAACCTCATAACCGTAACAGTTTGTCAGAACCAAGCAAGATCCAATTTAATTAACTGCGTGCAATGCTGAAACAAGGAGAGTGAAATTCTCAAATGTATTTTAAATTCCTTTCTTCATTTCTGAAACGGGGCATAAAAGACTTTAGTGACAGCTGACGAAAGCCACTAATGTATAACAGCTCACAGAGAAACCCACAACACAATTTCGTCAAGAAACCACCATCGGCCATCCACATTCATCACGAAACACATCTGAGCCAAACCCAAATACGCATGTACTCCTAAATTAATTATATTGTAAATGGTCTAGTCTCACATAAGTTTCTGTGAGTTTAAAAGCACATCGATGAGACAATGAGAGGAGGGAGGTATTGTTTAAATGGAACATCAAAACCGCTACAGTTTGTAATAATCTAGCACGTACAAAGGTTAATAACTTCTTGAAATGCTGAAAGCCTGAAACCATCATCCACACCCATTACAAAAGAACACCAATTTACTTAATTTACCAGTCCGTAATCTATTACTAGAAGATAACACATATGAGACCAGCCTAAATACTCCAAGCACTCCTAATCGCAAAAATGAATTGGTTTACGACATTCATGTTTCATCTCAACTACCACAGGGCACGGGGCAGAGCTGAAAAAACAACACCAATGTCATAACAAAAACTAATACTCCTTGACAATCGGCGGAGCTGGGAATAACCTAATGATCCTCCTGCTTCCGCTACCTGATTCCGACACCAAAACCGCCATTCATTTCAACCCGTAAAATTGAACTAATTTCTTAATTTCTTTTTTCATATGTATTGATTAGATATCATATTAGAATGAACAACCATGAAATCCAAATAGATAAACATAAACATACCCATGAAAAGTCTTGGTACTTACGATAAAAATACTCATTGCAAATGATCTAAAAGATCAAAAAAGCGACTGAGACGGAAAGAGTATCGTATTAGAATGAATGAACAACACCATCAAATCAAAATACAAAAACATAAGCATACAGATAAAAAGTGTCGGTACAGCTGCGATATTTTACAGGGGTAAGAGACGGAAAGTGTATGATATTAGGAGGAAGAACACCATGAAAACACATGGGGCACATACCTCGACACCATATCTGATGGCAACACCGGCAAGAGTATCCATCTTAGTCACGTGATGCTCGATATGCAATGACGATGAAGACGATGACGACGACAAAGATTGTGGAAACATCTTATCACCTCCGTTCCCATTCTCGGTCTCCTTATTATAACCATACATCTCTCCATTTCCATTACAATCGTCTTTTATAAACCCGTTTCCAAATCCAAACCCATTCACATTGATTATCGTCTCATATCCCATCACTTCTCCTCCTCCACCTCTGATTATTTGAAGGACGGACCGGTCACGTCACTCAATACCTTCATCACCGACACCGACACCCAAAAAAGTTGTTAACAAGAGACCTTTTCGCGGCAAAATCGATGAAATCGCAAGGATTGAAAGCGAAATCAGGTAGGAGGATTAATCGAAAATCGTCGGTGATGGATCAAACCCTAGAAAGACAAGATTTGGAGAGAAAATAGCAGAAAATGATGATCAGAGAGAGGAGAAAGATGATGAAGGGTGAATATGGAGGGGGGGAAGCGGAAAAGGAGGGAGAATCAGAGGAGGTAATTGTGGAATGGAAGGGGAGAGAAATAGTGAGATTCAGAGTTCTTCAAATTATTAGACGACTGTATCTGTAATGTAATCTCAGGTTGAGGTTGAGGTTGAGGTTGAGGTTGGGGAGGACACTTACGTAATTACGGAGCTCTCATCAATTCATCATCACCTAACTCACCCCCTTTATTTTTGTAATCACCTATAACAAGTTCAATAGCAAGCTTCAAATCTACTTCGTGCTTTTTACTCCCTCCTATTCACTCTTTTCCTCCCACTTTCCTTTTTGAGCTTAGTTTGGTTTTCTTCCCACTTTCCTTTTTTGGAAATAATTTTAATCATTCTTTATTCTTCCTTCAATTCTTTATTCTTTTCCTCCACACCTAAACCCAACCCCTTTTCACTTTATACCCCACCTTTTACACTTCATATCCCACTTTCTATTCATTTCTCTTACTTTATCTCCACTCTTTATTATTATTATACTCCCTTCTTGGTTTCCCCCCAAAAAAAATTGGGGAGGAAAAGAGTGAATAGGAGGGAGTATGTAGTTTGTCACGTCGATTTTTTTAGCTATTTCGTTTTTCGACTACATTCGTTTAATGGTGGATTGTTCTTGTTTGGTCCCATGGTCATGCAGTGCAGATCATCTGTCTCACTTTTGTGTCTCATTCGGTGTGTCACTCTATACACTAGATGACACATCATCATCAACAACAACAGCATTACAAGTGCCTCAATGGCTCCTGCAAATTGCGGGGTAAGGAGGTTGGATGTACGCATACTTACTCTTGTGTTAGCAAGTAAAGTGGTTGTTTCCGAATGACTCAAGATGAAAATTGCATCGCGAACATCATTTAATGATCGCTACTTCACAAGAGAAAGAAGCGTGACCACTTTACTGAGTCATTTTGATTTATTCCATCATAATCCAAAACCAAAGAGTAATGAGTCTTTGGCTCCATTGAAAATATGGAAAGATGGCTTCGTAGATGACTAACAGGCGCGGGCGTCGCTACTCACGCGGTCAAACAAATTTATAATACTCAACAAGCACAAAACAAATAATAATGCGATAGTGGCAAGTCGAGATCGATCCAAGACCACGAGGACGGATAATAGGAAGTTAATTGAATTGCAAATTACTAATGAGTGGGTTCTTTTAGGGGGGGGGGAGGGGGGAGGTTTGATTGGAAATTATGCTAAATGAATCTAAGATGACGAGATAAGAGAAAAACATTAGGGGGAGTCGAGAAATCAAAATACGGATACAAGAATCAGGGAGTTTAGAAGAACAATGCACAATCGATAAGGAACGATTCACCTTTCGGTTTCTCAATTAAACCTTACTCTACCCACTTTCGTGACGAGATGCATAATCTCTAACCGTTATTACCCAAACCCCGGGTTTTCTCATATTGATCCGGGTGAGTATGAGTCAACTAGGTCGGCCTAACATAGTCAACGCAAACACAACAATTCCGAGCTAGACAAATCGATTCAAAGGCAATGATTTCCACAACACCCCAATTCAAACATCCATATTTATACTCCCCTAACCCTCTAACAAGGCGATTACTCACAACTCAGGGTGAAGATGATAAAAACAATAACAATGGAGATTAAACTAAAACAATTAAGCAAGATGAATCTACTAATCAAGACAAGAACAAAGCAAGGAAAATCAAAGGAAATGATGAACTATGGAGGAAATTAAAGCTAAAACTATCTAGAGAATAAGGGAGAGGAAGAAAAAATATACTAACAATGGAGAAAGACTCAAGGTGGAAGATGAAGATTGCATAAATATAATAATCTTGAAGAAGAAACCCAAGAATTTGTCACTAATCCTTGAAAATCCCATCAAAACCTTCTACTTTGATCTAAGATTTCTTAATTAAGCTTACAAGAGGAGATCTACTCTAATAAGGCACACTAATGAGGCATAAGATGATTGATAAATTATGATGTGATATGATATTAGGTTAAACTATATATACTACGAGTAAGTTGCTTAATAGGTCAATAAAGCAAAGCCCAAATCTAATTTTTGCACTTGAATTGAACTTTTGTCCTATGGATCTTCAAAGGGTGAAACTTTGCCTTGCGGACTTCTGGAATTTTTGTTGCTTTACCTTCAAGCAAAACTTCGTCCGGTGGTTTTGCCCGCTCAACTTTTCTTCCAAACTCTTGAATCTGGGACATCAACGCCGTCGGGCGAATGAAACTTCACCGATGGGTAAAAGTTTCGTCCGGTCGTTTCACTTGATGAAGGCTTCAGGGAGGCAGATATGTCGTCGGTGAAACTTCGCTCGACGAAATCTCATCGGGCAAAACTTCGCCCGATGGATTCTTTGTCTTATTTCTTGTAGTTCCACTCTTCATTGTTTGGACTTTGGCTTCGTGGCATGTCTTGGATCATATTCCACTCTCTTGTACTCGTGAAAGCTCGAACATGCTCTCGGAAATGGATTCCTATCAAAACAATAGGAAAACTACCCAAAAACACGTAAAATACACAAGAGACACGCTAATGTGAGACAGGCTCGAATGAAGCGATAATCGCACACTATTCCCACAGAAACGGAAGGAAAACGAGTCTAAATGGATGGAAAAATAAGCTAAATTTAGCACACAACAAATCCCCCACACTAGACCGTTGCTCATCCTCGAGCAAAGATCCAAAAAGAATCTAAGTACTACTACTACTAAGCTAGACTATGATAAGCCGATACGGGGCAATTTACGGGGCCGCTCCGTCCCTTCAACTCACATCAAAATATCTATGAGGTAAGGTACTTCCATGTAAGGCAAGTTGGGTATTGCTCAAAATGGTGGATGCGACCAAACACATAGACACAAAAGAGTAGGCGCATCCAAAGAAAAAAAAAACACTGAATCCCTCATCGAGACGGTGGGAAGACACCAATTACTCACTCAAAACAATCATAAACATTCCAAAATCGATCAGCCAAATAGAAATGGACCAAAGTCAGTATGACATTAAACCAATGAAGGTTTTGATAAACTAGCTAGGCCCTCCTAATCTTCCAAAGGTGTACGACGGGATGTTGAACGAAATGGATTGTGAGCCATGGAGTTATTCGACACTAGAGGTAAGTGCAATCCCGCTCTCTTTAACCGAGGCTAATAGGGTCGTTCCAAACTCGAATAAACCGAATTAGTCCAAACAAAAAGTGGAGAAATGTTTACAAAATGAAAATGGCCAACTAATTACCACTATCTTCCTTCCTAGGGACTCAGTCCTTTGGTAGGCACTTCACGGTGGTAGGAGGGCAAAGGCTTATTCTTTGATATTTTTGGTGGATTAGGTTTTTCTTCTATTCACTTTTGGTTTTTGTTTGTGTTGCCTTTTTCTCTTGACTTGATTTGCCCATTTGGCTAGATGATGTGACTCGGGATCTACAATCATCATGACTCTCACTTTGCGTGGCGCAGGGCACAACCTCCTCTTGGAGTATGCCTAATACGTGACTAGAGTGCCCAAGCCTAATGAGCATCGAATAAAAGTAATAACAACCAAGTATTTGGGTTTCAAATTTGTAAACTTATTGTGTTGATGATGTATAGGTGAAAGGATAAATAGGTATCCGAAAATGGCGCCATCCCCGAATAACCCACAAAAAGATGAGAATTTGGACTAAAGGTGCAATGGTTATTCAAGCAAGTTAACTTAAAGAACGGGATGCAATAACCAAGACCTTGTCACAAATCCCGAAGTAAACCTCTAGTAGAAAAGGTGGACTCGAGCTAGAAGATCAACATATCCATTGATTATTTAGAGTCATTCCACTAGATTAAGGTCCAAATCTAAATAAGTTATCCACAATGGAATTTAACTCTTGTAACAAGTTTGTAATCGGGTTTTCGAAAAAGTTTTAATCCTAGACACGCTATACAAAATAAAAAAGAAACACAAAAGAAGAACGGAAAAAAGGAAAAAGACGAGTAAAGTCAAGCACTCCAATATCCATCAAACAATCAAACACAACCACCTATTCCAAAATGCTCAACAAGAGCCTCCGAATAGCTTCGAACCCGAACCCAAACCTTCCATCCCAAGCCATAAGGTTATGGAAAGAGTGGGGAAGATGGGTGATATGAGAGGTGGAGTGAGGGAGTGTCAATCATGCTCCCTCCTCTCATCCTTTTTTTTAATGAAATATCATCCAACCATTGAGATTTGAGATATACTCCGTATGAATGATGTGGATCAACACTAAGTGACTCTCCAAAAGTTAGTAACTTCCAAAAGAATAAAGTCACTTAAATCGTGCTTACAATCACACATTTTGTAAGTCACACATTTTGTAAGTCACACATTTTTCATGCAAAAGTTACACATCGTACATACATACAAAAGTCACACATGAATCAATCAAAGTCACACAAAATACATACAAAACTCACACATTCTGGTGTACTTAAATGGAGTGAAAAAGTAGAAAAGAAGAATATTATATTAATTAATGAGGGGTGAAAAATTTTCCTTAAATGAAAAGATGAGAAAAAATCAAACTCAGCCCAATAGGGAAAGAGGGAAGAAAATATGTAATTGGAGGGAGTACTTTTTAGCTTTGAATCTTCATTTGGTCCATGAATAACTTGCAATAAGTCGAATAATTCTGTGCAAAATGTATATATAAATTTTGTAATAATGTAACTTTATTGTTAAGGTTTGAAAACGACGTGACTAAATTAAATTAAATTGAGATGTAATAAAAAAAATCACTATTGAAAGAGTATCTAGTGAAATTTTATTTCAACCAATGACATTATAATTATCAGATAACTATGAATTTTTTTGACATAAACTGACACTAATTTAATTAAAAATTTATTATTATTATTATTATTATTATTAGTTTATTTGCTAATATACTTTTTTAATATAAGTTATGCATTTTACACGGGACTTATACTATCAATATATATATATATATATATATATATATATATATATATATGTATGTATGTAGAGAGAGAGAGAGAGAGAGAGAGAGAGAGAGAGAGAGAGAGAGAAAATCATATAAGGTTCACATGTCCATATAAGTCCATAAGCCTAAATTCTAATCCTTGGATCAAAAAGCAATGGATGGCTGAGATTGAAAGATCTTATTAATTTTTCAAAAAAAAAAAGTAATTGTACGTCTCTTTTTCCCCACCCTTTACAATTTCCCACATATTAATTCCTATACTAATTAATGACTGCTTCATTTTCTCACCCTTCCCACCATTTTTCTCACAACTTACTAATTCATTCTTTCTCACTCTTCTCACTCCTTATTTCCTAATTCATTTACTTACTAATATTCTCTCATCTACAACCCATAATCCATTGAAGAAGAATCTCCAAAGTCGTCATATTCATCTTCAATCTCGTTATTTTTTGAGGTAAAGTTTTAATTTTTTTTTGTTTATGAAATCAAACGTCTGAGATGATTGAAAATAAAACACCATCAAAATCAACTCGAAATAATTTTAATTCTGGGTATATGTTCTATACGGTATCGAATTAGTTAAACTAATTTAAATTAGTTAGTGACTACCAAATTAGGGTTTAGATGAATTTAAATTAGTTAGTGAGTAAATTCAGTCTGCAATTTATATTTTCTGATCAGGTTTTGATTATGTGTTTTTGCTTGTGATGTGTATTTGATTATTGAACAATATGAAAAAACTATTTTATCTTAATATTGTATTGTTTATCTTGTTGAACATCTGATTGTATATGTTCTTTTCACATCAAATTAGGGTTCTTGAATATTTCAACATTTTTTGCGTTTTGTGAATAACGTTTTTTTTGGGGTTGTTGAATAATATTTTTCTTAATCAATTTCGTAGAATCGTGTTTACTGAAATTTTTTGGGGTTATTAGGTCTTCGTGTTTAGTGGTTGATTTCACCCAGAAAGATAGTCTAATTGTTGTCTCTTTTTTAATTCATACTATAGTATGCGTCACTAATCAGTTTATATATTTTTGTAACTTCGGTTTATATATCATGTAACTTCAGTTCATATCTTTTGTAACTTCTGATCATATCTTTTGTAATTTTCAGATCATAAATTGTGTCTTTGTTGTGTTGTCTTTAATTGGATTGTGTTCTTTAATTTTAGGTTTTATCCGCTTTGAATTTTGTCATTAGAATCTATGTGAATTGTTGAAGATTGAATTTCTATTGTTTTGGGATGAATTTGATTTCTGGGTTTTGTTTGTTTGTTTAAGTTATGGATGAATTTAACGACGAATCACATGTAGTTCAGGCATCTGAGTTGAAGGAGTTCAGTGTTACTAAACATGACGTCCATGATCGCTTTCTATTACCTCGTGGTCTGAATGAGTGGGAGTTGATATCGATCGGACGAGCTTTATAAATGAGCTGCTTTTTATATATAATTGTAACTTCAGTTCACATGTTTTATAACTTCAGATCGTATATTGTAACTCCCTCCAGTCAATATATTTGTAACTTCAGTTCACATATTTTGTAACTTCAGTTCACATATTTTGTAACTTCAGTTCACATGTAACTTCAGATCGTATATTGTAACTCTAGTCCATATATTTATAACTTCAGTTCACATATTTTGTAACTTCAGTTCACATATTTTGTAACTTTAGATCATATATTGTAACCATAATCCATTTTCTGTAATTTCAATTCTAATCATTTCATATATTTTTGTAACTTCAATTTATATATCACGTAACTTCGGTTCATATATTTTGTAACTTCAGATCATATATTGAAACTCCGGTCAAGTTTTGTAACTTTATTTCAAATCAGTTCATATATTTTTGTAACTTTAATTCTTATATTTTGCAACTTTAATTCATCTCAATTAATATCCGAAACACATATCAATTCATCTCAACTCATCGAGCCCGAAACACATATCCCAAAGAGAAAAATACCAGAAAAGTTGAAGTTATAGATAGATAAAGTCGTAATCCCTTTAGATAAACGGAATTCGTAGATAAACTTATTGTACAAATACTTTCAACTCCAAGCAAAAACGGAGAAGCTGAAGAACATGCTCATGGGATTTCGTTCGTATTATTGAATTGGTGGAGAAAACAAGAACGTATACCCAGAATCGATGATAATTAAATTGGGGTGGAGAGAGAGGGTATTAAATTGGGTTGTATTGGTATTTGTTTAGTATGTTAATTGCTTTGGGAGTACTAAGTGCATTAATCATGATTAACTAAATCTTAGCCCTCCATCCTCACCTCATCCAAAGGCTTAAATGTGGACTTATGGACTTATAGGGAGGGTTGTCCTTATGTGAACCTCTCTCTCTCTCTCTCTCTCTCTCTCTCTCTCTATATATATATATATATATATATATATATATATATATATATATATATATATATATATATATATATATATATATATTGATGAGGGTCGAGAGCCTGTGTCAGGTCGCCCACCTAACAGGCCCCATAACGACCCGACCTGAGGAATCAAAGAGCCTGCCCAGCAGGCTGTCAGAACAAGCCAACAGGAGTTCCCCAAGGGGATAGCTTCAGGCAGGCCGCCTGCCCAGCAGGGCGATGCGACCTACCAGGAAGGGCCTTCAAAGGCCCCCTGCTCGCCTGTCTCCAGGTGACATCTCCCCCAAGCAGGGCAGGGGTTACCAGGGGCCCCTCCGTCATTTCACCTAAGGTAAAAGAGAATGGGTGGACAAAACGGATCCACGTATCACTTTGCCATCCACCCATTCTCCCGCTCTTTTCCCTCTCCTCCTCTCTCTCTTGTGGGAAGATATAAATACCCATTCATTTCCCACTTGAAAGGGGTTGGATTTTCTCTCTCTAGACTCTCGCACTCCTAAAAACGCCACCTAGCTCCTCACGAACTAGGTTCATCAAGGCATTTCATAGACTGACTTAGGCATCGGAGAGGATTCCCTCGGACAACCTCCGGGGCCCTGTGCGTTCACTATGCAGGGAGCAGGCTCACTTCGCCGGGAAGGTCTGATCATAGGAGTGGAGAAAGGAGAGGTTAAAGAAAATTGGACGAGCAATTATCAAGCAACATATCGAACATACGACCCGAATCCGAAGTCGGGTTAATTGTTTCCGTACCGGAACATATATATATATATATATATATATATATATATATATATATATATATATATATATATATATATATATATATATATATATATATATATATATATATATATATATATATATAAGAGAGAGAGAGAGAGTAAGGCTCTTATGAGTCCTTCTCTATATATGAGTCCATGAGTCCTCATCTCATCCATTGGATGAGATGAGGATGGATGGACAAGATGCGTTGCAATAAAAAAAAAAAAAAAAAGATTTACGTTCCTAAAATAACTCACAAGAATTTAGGAAACAATAAATTCCTATCTTTCACGTTCATTATCACAATTTTCATTCCACGTTCATTCACACCTAAAAAAAAACTCTGATTCATTCACGCTCATTCATCGATTTTGAACTCGAAATTCTGCTACAATGGATTCAATGACCGCATCATCGTCTTCAACGGTTGATATGCAACTAATCGAGTATAACAATGGTGAGTTTCAGTATTTCATTCACGTTTTTATTCGTTTTTTCTTCATGGATTTCAATAGTCATATGGCTTTCAATTTGCGTTTTCATATCAATGTTTTATCGCGTTGAATTGCGTTTTTTTACGTCGATCTTCATGTTTACAGTGCTTTCATTGTCATTCTGTATCACAGTTCGTATCAATTTGCGTTGTTTTGATGTCATTGCGTTTTGATATCACTGTTTCGTATCAATGGTATTTTGATATCTCGATCTCTATAGATTACAGGTCTTTATGCTTTTTATTAAGATTTTCCCTCATATCCATTGATTCTATTTTTTTGATTTCAGTTAACGCAGATTCGTCGTTGAAGTAACATGCCTTCTGAGTTAAAGTAACACTTCATTGCAATTACAGTAACACAAATGAACGTTCAGGAAAAGGGTTTTTTGATATGCTAGAGTAACATATTGTACACGTTAGGGTAACACCTCTTATGAATTACAGTAACACATTATTTGCATTGATGTAACGTTGTTTGATGATATGCAGAAACGTCATTGAAGTAACATACATTCTGAGTTACAGTAACACTTAATTGCAATTACAGTAACACACTGAACGTTTAGAAAAAAGGGTTTGATGGTGATGATGTTAAAGTAACATAGTGTAATAGATAGAGTAACACAACTTATGAATTGATATAACCGTCAATTTTAATGTTGATATTGCTTTCATTGTTATTTCATTCATCATAGTTTCCTATCAATGGTTAGTTGCTCTATCGATCTTTACAGATTCCAGGGTTTTATGTTTCTTATTTAGGTTTTCCATAATATACACTGATACTATTGTTTTGTTTTATATTAACGCAGAAACGTCATTGAAGTAACATACCTTCTGAGTTACAGTAACGTAAGCTTCACTGATATTATTGTTTTGTTTTTTGTTGAAGCAGACACGACACTGAAGCTTCATTGATACAGACTTCTAAGGGCAAAAGACAAGGCAAATGTGAAAAGCTTGTGCGGATTAATTTTCATGTTGAAAAGCTTGTGCGGATTAATTCGGGAGTTCAGGTTGCAGAGACAGTCCGTTTCTGGGGGGGGGGGGTTGGAAAAACACAGGAACTGGATTTTGTACACATAGCGTTGTGCTACGTTGCAATTAACTATATATATTTATTTAATACATGTGTATTTGGTTAGAGTAACATCTCATGTCTATTGGAGTAACATCATTCGTTAGTTACAGTAACAGACATAATGCATGAAGGTAACTGAGGACAGCAACGTTGTTTAAACAATTCATTACCAAAGTAACTGAGGATAACTTGGATTAGAACCATTCATTACCAAAGTAACAACATTCACTTTTTAAAGAACCATATATAATGCGTCATTGATAATAGCATTGTTTAACTATGAGACAAAGAATAACATCATTAATGACTTAGAGTAACATCATTTGTTCATTAAAGTAACAGTTATAATGCGTCAATGTAACACAATGATTATGAGACCACATTTGTATATTGGGTAAACTTCATTCATTCCCATAGTAACACCGGTCGTTAATTAGAGTGACAGGAACAATTAGTCAGGGTAACAGAGTTTAACAGCGTTGTTCCATTGGTGATAATCAAAATACTAATGTACATAACAAGTTTCGAAAACGATACAAAGCATTATTCGTAATTAGAAAAAGATGACATAATTCGTTAGACACGTTATTTTTTTCGACCCTTTGTTGGCTTGCTCTTGGGACCATCGATGATCTTTTGCCTAGCGTCCACATACTTATCTACGTTATCCAACAACCGCGATCACACCTTGATTTGTCTCCTCCTTTTGCCATCTGAAAAGTACAATAATTATGTACAACTATTGTTATAGTTTAATCTGGTATATAAAATTAAAGTACAACTGATACGAGTGAAAGAAATACCATATGTAAAGCTGATACGCGTTAAAGTAACACAAAGAAAGTGTTAGAGTAACATAGAGTGCAAATTAGAGTAACACGTCTACACAATTAAATGTACCAAATTACTAGCATTCAAAGTAACGCAAAGATGGGATTAAAAGTAACATGTCTTGTACATTACAGTAACACATGGTCGTCTTTAAAATAACATCATACATGTGCAACACTAACTGAACAACCCCTTACAGTAACACCTCAAGTTTATTACAGTAACTGAATATGCGCATTAGAGTAACATTCAATATATGTTAGACTAAGTATGAAGAGTAGAAGCATAGTAGAAGCATAATATGAAGTAGTTGAATTCAATTAAACTCTACAGATTCATACCCAGATACCGCAACAATCTTTAGTGAAACCAATTAATTATAGGGCACAAACGCAGCAAAGTAAATCAATCAATAATTAGCGAGAAAATTAATGAAATCAGATACGAATATAAACTAAACCTAGTTCTTTAGTACAACAATCGAGTGTTAATTAGCGAGTTACCTTGTATTATGCCGCCTGAAGATTATCTTTGCTGAAGTTAGAGAGTTGCTTCAATGTAGTCTTGCTTGAGTTGAAGACGGGAGGATGCGCGGGTGTGTTTTGAAAAGAAACAGAAGTCGAGCGATTGTGTTTGGGATGATGAAGGTGAAGGGTTTCAGTTAGGATGTGAATGAAAAAATTGAATGTGAGGAAAAAAATTGAATGTGCGGAAGTAACGTGTATTGGTTGGAGATAATTAAGGGAGGAGAGAGGATTTGATTTTATTTTTACCAAAATATGTTATTTATTGCCTTAATTACTAGAATCAATCACCACCATCCATCCCACTCTAGATCAATGGTTGTAGATAGGACTCATGGACTCAAAAAAAATAAAAGGACTCACTTGACCCTTCCTCTATATATATATATAGAGAGGTAGGTTCTAATGAGTCCCTACATAAGTGTTGAGTCCCTAAGTCCTCATCCCATCCGTTGGATGGGATGAGGATGGATGGACAAGATGCATCCTAATATTTTGTATTAAAAAAAAAAAAGAAGAGAAAGATTTACTATCCTAAAATAACTCCCATGATTTTAGGAAACAATAACTCCCATAATCACAATCATTCCTCATTCATTCATTCATTCACGTTACAGGTTCATTATCAAAACCTTAAAAAAAACGCTCCCATCGATCATCACGTTCATTCATTCATTCAATTAAATCTGTGCTCGAAATTCCGTTACTATGAATTCAATGATCGCGACATCTTCATTAACTGTTGATAAACAATTCATCGAGTATAACAATGGTGAGTTTCGATATTGCTTTCATGTTTTGCGTCAATTTTTATTCATTATCTTGATTAATTTGCGTCAATTTGTGTTCATGGTTTGCGTCAATTTTCATGTTGATATTGTTTTCACGGTCGTGTTATTCATCATAGATTCATATGCAAATCGTAGAACACACAAACGGTGAGTATATATGTTTTGTAATTTATACTGGAATCGCCATTAAAGTCATTAAGATGCTACTCAATTATTAGTTTTTACGTTTACAATATATTGAGTTATTGTAGTTCATATACTGCGTTACTTTAGTGTAAAGCATCTGTTACTTTAATGTCTACCATCTGTTACTTTATATGTCGTGTTACTTTAATACACTCCAGTTGTTACTTTAGTGTTTTTCATCTGTTATTGTAGTGTATTGCAGTGTTCTAAGAATTTTGAAAACTGCCATATTAAAAAAAATAATAAAAAAAAAAGATATTGTTTCCTATAATAATGGGACGTGATTGCCACCAAAATAGGAAACAATATCTCCTAAAATAACTCCCATGATTTTAGGAAACAATAACTCCCATAATCACAATCATTCCTCATTCATTCATTCACGTTACAGGTTCATTATCAAAATCTTAAAAAAAAAAAACGCTCTCATCGATCATCACGTTCATTCATTCATTCAATCAAATCTGTGCTCGAAATTCCGTTACTATGAATTCAATGATCGCGACATCTTTATTAACTGTTGATAAACAATTCATCGAGTATAACAATGGTGAGTTTCGATATTGCTTTCATGTTTTGCGTCAATTTTTATTCATTATTTTGATTAATTTGCGTCAATTTGTGTTCATGGTTTGTGTCAATTTTCATGTTGATATTGTTTTCATGGTCGTGTTATTCATCATAGATTCATATGCAAATCGTAGAACACACAAACGGTGAGTATATATGTTTTGTAATTTATACTGAAATCGCCATGAAAGTCATTAAGATGCTACTCAATTATTAGTTTTTATGTTTACAATATATTGAGTTATTGTAGTTCATATACTGCGTTACTTTAGTGTAAAGCATCTGTTACTTTAATGTCTACCATCTGTTACTTTATATATCGTGTTACTTTAATACACTCCAGTTGTTACTTTAGTAGAATTTTGGAAACTGCCATATTAAAAAAAAATAATAAAAAAAAAGATATTGTTTACTATAATAATGTGACGTGATTACCACCAAAATAGAAAACAACATCAAAGAGTAACGCCATATAAAAAAAGAAAAAAAAAATACTACTTCCTATAATTATGGGACGTGATGACTTCAAAATAGGAAACAATATCAAATAGTAAGATACTGCGTCATACTCTCATTTTTATCATTATATGAATTTTTTGCACTAACTTATATCTGGTGTTATTTTAATGAACATTATCTGTTAATTTAATTCATACTATCTGTTACTTTAATGTCTGACCTCTGTTACTTTATATCTGGTGTATAAGCATACTCTGTTAATTTAATTCAATGTTACTTCAATGCACTTCATCTGTTACTTTAACTCTTGTTATCTGTTACTTTAATCCACATGAATGATGTAGGGATGTGGGTGAGAGTTTCCTCCATTGTGCGGTGGTGAGATTAAATCAAAGCTTCTGAGATGATGATGAAAAAGAAGAAAGATGGAGAGAACGAGAAGGATGAAGAAGAAACATAATTATAAGTAGGACATTATGAGTAACAAGTGTGAAACATTGGAATTGTAATGGAGTTGATTTAGTTGAAATCTTGTACCACTTTTTGTTTTGGAGTATCTTAATAAAAACAAACATTGTTCTTTTTGTTAATTGAAACTCCTGTTTTTGCAAGAGACTACTATGCAACGTAACTGATTTTATGAGTTAAAGTAACACAGTTCATGAATTAAAGTAACACATTGTATGAGTTAGAGTAACAGTTTTTGCAAGAGAATATGCAACGTAACAGATTTTATGAGTTAAAGTAACACAGTTCATGAATTAGAGTAACACATTGTATGAGTTAGAGTAATAGTTTTTGCAGGAGAATATATTAAACAACGTAACAGATTTTATGAGTTAAAGTAACGCAGTTCATGAATTAAAGTAACACGTTATATGAGTTAAAGTAACATAGTTTATGGATTATGGTAGTAACATAGTAACATACGTACAATGCCAGTAGGAAAATAATGATTTTTTGATGAAAATGAAAAAAACTTAATTTTGAAAAAACTTGTTGTATGAGAGAAAAAACATTTAAAAAGATTGATAAGAGAGATAAAAGATTTTTATTGAGATAATTAAAGAGGAGAGAGAGAAATGATATATTTACCAAATTTGTTAGTTATTTCCTTAATTATGAGATTAAATCTTGTCCATTAATATAACCTTGAATCAAGGGCTAAGATGGGGACTCACGGACTCAACATATATAAGTGGACTCACCTGATTCCACCTCAATATATATATATATATATATATATATATATATATATATATATATATATATATTAGGCTTTATTCGAGCGATCTCATTGGTCCGTTCAATCAAACCTCAAATTAGGAAAATATCATAAATAATAAAAAAAAATCAATTAGAGAATCTTTTGATTATTACAATATATGTTTAATTTATTATATTAATGTGATATTTTACAATTCTGACGTGAAAACCTTTAGAGTTCATTTTTTTAAAACATTATCGTAAAATAAATTATAAAAACGAAATAATTAGATTCGTGATAAAAAAATGCTTTCATTAGAGTATAAATTTCATATCATTTGTTTCACATTATGTGATGAATTTATAACATATAACAGTTTTAAAATTATCTCACATCGACAAATTACAATATGATAATGAAATTCTATATTATAAATAAAGAGTAATAATTCGTTCTTCAATATCTACCCTACATCGAGATGATGAAATTTTATATTATAAATAAGAGTAATCATTCGTTTTAAATATCGACCAAGAAAAACTTTTAAAATAAAAAAATTATAGTAAGGTGATGAAATTCTATATTATAAACAAAACTAAAAAAAATTCTGTAGACATCAATGAATAATCATCGTTTTTAAATATCAACCAACAAAAAAAACTTTTGTTTTTAAAAAAAATCTATGATGGAATTCTATGTCATTGTTTTTTAAATTATGATGAAGTCATGAATTTGTAGTCTTGAGTTTATAAAGGATCTTAATAAGACTACAGACTTAAAATTATCCCACATCAAAACAATTAAAATAAGTTACGGTATTGATTCTATATTATAAATAAGACTACAAACTTTAGTTGAATTTATCCCACATCGACAAATTATAATAAGGTGATGGATTTTTATATTATAAATAAGACTAATTATTTGTTCTTAGATTCTTAGATATCAATCAAAATCTTTTGAGTCTTAAAGAAACTATTAAGACTATAAACTTAAGTAAATTATCCCACATCGAAAAATTATACCCCAAATATTAAGGTAAATAATAGGTAATGGAGAAAAAAATAGTGAATAAAGAGAGTACAATAAGACGATGAAATTCTATTATACTAATAACAGTAGTCATTTCTCCAAATTATGATGAGGTGATTAAATTCTATATTATAAATAAGATTAATCATACTTGTAGTAAAATTATCCACATCGAAAAATTATAATAAGGTGAATTTTTATTATTATATAAATAAGAGTAATCATTCATCCAAAATATATAATAAGATAATCCATATGTTTATACTAAAAGTGGAATATTTTAAATGCTTAAATACAATCCTATGGGTTAAATACCGACAAAAAAACTTTTGAATCTTAAAAAAAAACTTTTAATATACAAAACTACAAACTTAAAATCATCCCACATTGAAAATTGTGTGATGAAATTCTATACTTCGTATTATAATCAAGAGTTAAAAAGAGCTTAAACTATAAGCTTAGATAAATTATCTCACATCGAAAAAAAATTGGCGAGCTGATGGAAGACCATAAACTTAAATAAATCATCCCATATCGAAAAGTTATGATAAGTTGATGAATTCTACATTATAAATAAGACAAATCATTCGTTCTTGAATATCAATAAAAAAACATTTAAGTCTCTTAATAAGACTACAAAGTTAAATAAAAATAATCTCACATAAGGTGATGAAAATTTATAGTATAAATACGACTAATCATTCGTTCTTAAATATCAATGAAAAATTCTAAGTCTTAAAAAGTCTCTTAATAAGACTACAAGCTTAACTGAATAAGGTGAAACTTAAGTAAAACTATCCCACATCCGAAAAATTATAAAGTTTTATCGAACAAAAATCTTTTGAGTCTTAAAAAGGTTCTTAAGACTATACACAAAAGACTAATTATACACAAAAGGTCCTTAGACATCAACCAACTTTAGTAATTCTTCCACATCGAAAAATAATGATGAAGTTATGAATTTTTACTAAATAAGAGTAATCATTGTTTTTAAATATCAACCAAAAATATTTTGAAACAATTAAAATAAGGTACGGTGATGATTCTATATTATAAATAAGACTACAAATTTTACTTAAATTATCCCACATCGATAAATTATAATATGGTTATGGTTCTATATTATAAATAAGACTAATTATTTGGTTATCATTCGGTTTATCATTCGGTTAAGTTTACTCCCTCTCTTTTGAGTTATATTATAGGTGCTCTTAGACTAATTATAAACTTCATATTATTTGTTTAGTAATCATTCGTTCTTCAATATCTACCAAAAAGTCTTTTGAATATCAAAAATAATTGTGGACATGACATAGGTCCACCGATGGTCAAATTGAAATTTAAATCAAAGTAGGAGTCGCCACCGAACTTTGTGGGAGTTCGGGCCCGTTCGAACCCACTCTATGTCGTAGTGGGCCGTATACAAAGTACGGCCCATTTCCGATGTCAGAGCTTATTGGGTTCGTCCCTTTGCATTACGATACCGACATTATCGGATATCGTGTATTGAATGACTCTCGTTGCCAATGGACTTGGACATCCGGAAACCATGGTTCTGAGTAAGGGGTGAGGGTACGTGTTGGGAAGTTCACTAAGAACACCCAACCCCGCCCGCACTTAGCGACCTTTACTAGGATATCGTTCGTTTTTGGTGTACACGCGTTAGTTCGATAGTGGAATGATATGCAAACATTATTTTCCCTAAGCATGTGAGAAAAATAAATGGGTTGCTAAGTCGTTTAATGCATCTTAAACTAATAACGTCAAAGTTATATTTATCATGCGAAGTTTGTTTTAGTCTAATAAAACAATAAAAACAAAATAAATTACTACAAACACGAGAAAACGAGTTAGTAACGATTGAATAAATCGAATAAAGATGTAAATACAATAATATGCATGATTTTGAAAAAGATTTATGACACATGATGGATTAACACGTGTTGACCGATGTCAAAAAAAAGGTATTTATCGAAATCTGAAAATATGTCGCGAAAGTCGCTGTTTTATGTGAGAAACGAAAATAATAGAAAAGCGAGAAAACGAGGAAAAAGGGCTCGGCCATCCAGGCTTCCGCACGAGTCGCCTGGAAGGCGTGCGACTCGCGCGGGAGTCTGTCCCGCTTTTTTATTTTTCGAAAATCGTCAAATTTTATAAATCGCGTACAAATATGGATTAATTTATACTCGATTTATATTTTCGATATTCGTCGTATTCGATATTCGATTATGAAATCGATATCAAATAGTCGGAATGATATTAGAAAAGGTTAAAAAAAAGTTTGTTTTGAACGAAGAGAGAGAAAAAAAAGGAATTTGAACGAAAAGAAGAAAAAAACATGTTAATTCTCTCCGCGTAAAAATCGTCGTATTTTGTTTAAAAAGATGTAACGATTTTTTTAGCATCAACGAGATTTAATTTAGTTCTTGTTAGATACGATATTCGATTAGAGAATCGATATCGTATTTTAAGAACGTTTGTTTTATGAAAATATTTTTGTAATATCGATACTAGAAATATATAAAAAAATGTGACGAACGACCCGTAATAATAAAAAAAAACGATGAACGACGCAAGAGAAAAAAACGAGAAAAACGTGGAGAAAGGAAGAGAAAGGAGGAAGAGTCGGGTTTGATTTTACACCCTCAACCTACATGCTTTGTTTTCTCGGAATAGAGCTCGTCGGAAAGTGGCTTAAACACGGGAGCGTCGAGATGATGTGGGATGAGTTTGGGTGTCGGTTTGGTCGTGTGGGGTGACGGATTTCGGCCGGCTTGGGGTCGGATTCGTCGGGTCGAGGTTGCTTGAGAATTGTTTAGCGTAACGAGGTTGTATGCGGGAATAATCGATGTGTAGTTGTGTAAATTGCTGTGTAATTCGTGTTTGTGAATAATTAATGATCATATAATGTGCATGCGAGAGGGTCCTATTTATAGGAGAGGGGGTAGTCTTGCTTGTACGACAAGAAATACCGATTTGGATAGGAAACATAAGAGTTTGAAAGGGAACGAGAGTCTCGTTTTTGGTGAAGAAGTCGAGTATCTCGGCTGAAAGTGGAGTTGGCCGAGTATTTTGATGCTTGGTCGGTGAATTGTTTTGGTTTTCGGATAGAATTCCTACTCGAGATCGAATTCTATCCTTGAATGGATTTATTTAATATTTTTGAGGCTGATTTTTTGTAGTATTTGAGTCCAAAACGGACGTGTGGTGTCACGGCTGGTTCGTGTGACTCGGGAAAAAATATCTTTGACCGGGTTTGACCCGATCACTAAAAGACGGTTTTGCCCCTGGTGCCGGATTCGACCCAAATTAGTCTTATTTGACTCGAAACGACCCACTGGGCCTGATTTTGAGGTTGGTTTTGTAAGATTTGTACTCCGTAATAAGCCCAAGCCAAATGTCCATGATTTCGAGCCCATATCCGAGTCCATCAAAGCAGGTTTGCGTCCGATCATCATCGGGTGTTTGGCGGAAACTACTATAGACACCTGGCGGTCAAAATGTGGGTGTCTACACTAATTCTTAAGATTATAAACCTCAATTAATTATCCTATATTAAAAAATTATGATAAAGTGATGAAATTTTGTATTATATCAAAAATTTATGATGAGGTGATGATTTTTTTTATATAAATAAGAGTAATCATTATTCGGTTTCAAATATTGACCAAGAAAAACGTTTAAAGTATCCCACATCGAAAAATTATGATGGGGATGAAATTTTTTAGTATAAATAAGAGTAATCATTCGGTTTCAAATATTGACCAAGAAAAACTTTTAAAATATCCCACATCGAAAAATTATGATGGGATGATGAAATTCTATATTATAAATATTAGTAATCATTCGTTTTAAATATCGATCAAAAATTTTTTTATTCTTATAAAAACTGTAAATATATAAGACTACAAATTTAAAATCATCCCACATTGAAAATTATAGTGTATGATGAAATTCTATATTATAAACAAGAGTAATGATGTTATTTTTTTAATCTTAAAAAGAAGGGTTATTTAACAACAATAATATCAATTATAGGGCATCTTCCCAAAATAATACCAATTTCAATAAATCCGAGAATAATACGTATTATTGGAATACTTAAACAAGAGTAGTATAAGTGACTTTATAACCTGCTACATCAGGTCACCTAATTAATATTTAACCTGCTACTTATCCTACATCCTTCTCCTTAGACCCGGATAACGGGTGAACTGTGTCGGGTCAGCTTTGGGTCAGGTCACTTTCGGGTTATAATAATAGGGTTGACTTCGGGTCGGGTCGGATAATTTTGGGTTCGGGTCATTCTTGGGGTTGATGTTTTCAACCTTTTTAGGAATATCGACTAGTTTTCTATAATGATAGTCGGGTCAGTTTCGAGTTAGCTCGGGTCAAAATCATGCTTATGTTCGGGTGTCGGATCGGGTTTGGTTTGGCTAATTCGGGTCGGGTCGGTTTTCTCAAGTCTACTCTTCCTTACTTACCTCCTTCATCCTCTCTCTCCATTACCCTTCATCCTTCTTCCGTTTTTTTCTACACGTTTCGTTTAGATTAACGTGTTGATTTTGGTGTAGGATTGTGTTGTTAGTTAGATTTTGTGAGGTTGAAGGAAGAGGAAGAACGAAGACGTTAATGACGTTTAATGACTCGTACACTGAATAAATGAAAAGAGTGAACATGAAACAAATTAAAGGCGAAAAAGCAAGGTGAACGAGTTGTACCGTTAACTTGTCATCTATACTACTCTTACTCCAAAACTACGTAATATTATCAGATTTATTGAAATTGGAATTATTTTCGGAAGACGCTCTATAGTTGATATTATTGTCGTTAAATAAAATTAAAGGTGAAAAATGAAGGTGAAAGGGTTCTACATGTAATCGGTCACTCATACTACTCTGGTTTAACTACTTCAATAATACGTATTATTCTCAAATTTATTAAAATTGATATTATTTTTGGAAGACGCCATATAGTTGGTATTATTGTTGTTAAATAACCCTAAAAAGAATTGATGGAAGACCTACATTATTCCACATCGAAAAATTATAATAAGTTGATGAATTCTATACTCCCTCCGTCCCAAAATGATTGTCGCACTTACTTTTGCACAATAATTAAGAAAATTGTGTAATGATGGGGTATATAGGCAATTATGACTACTTTATAGGGTGATGTGTGAGGTGATGTGGGTTAATGGAATGGCAAAATGGTAAATAGTTTGTCTTAGTAGGGACAAAGTTGTAAAAATGGATAAACTAAAAAGGAAAGTTGAGAAATGAGACAATCTTTAAGAACTTACCCAAAAAGGAATACGGGACAATCTTAGTGGGACGGAGGGAGTATTATAAATAACACTAGTAAAAAAAATTCTTAGACATCAACCAACTTTAAGTAATTCTCCCACATTGAAAATTTCTACTAGAGTAACAGTAATCATTGTTTTTAAATATCAACTAACAATTTTTTTTTTATTTTTTTTTAGAAAACTACGATGGAATTCTATATCATTGTTTTCTTAAATTATGATGAGGTCATGAATTTGTAGTCTTATTTTTTGATTTGTTTTTAAAAAAAATTTGAGTTTAAAAAAGATTTTAATAAGACTACAAACTTAAAATTATTCCACATCGAAACAATTAAAATAAGTTACGGTGATATTTTATATTATAAATAAGACTACAAATTTTAGTTAAATTATCTCACATCGGTAAATTATAATAAGCTGATGGATTTCTATACTGTAAATAAGACTAATTGTTTGTATAAAAACCTTTCAGTCCTAAAAATTCTTTTAATAAGACTACAAACATAAAATTATCCCACATCGAAAAAATTAAAATAAGAATAAAAGTAATCATGTATTCTTTTGAGTCCTTAAAACACCTCTTAGGACAGTAAATTATCCCACATCGAAAAATTATAAAAAAAGAAATTTTATATTATAAATAAGAGTAATCATTCATCATTAGATATCCACTAAAACTCTTTTGAGTCTTAAAAAAAGTTTTTAAGACTATAAACTTGGATAAAATTATCCCACATCGAAAAAATAAGATGATGATTCTATATTATAATTAAGTCTTTAAAAGAGAGCTCTTAAGATAGTAAATTATCCCTGTAATCATTCATCATTAGATATCCACCAAAACTTTCTAATATTATGATAAGGTTTTGGATGTTTTTAAATATCGACCAAACCAAAAAACTTTTCAGTCTTAAAATTTCTCTTAATAAGACAACAAACTTAAAATTATCCCACATCAAACAAAAAGCTTTTAAGTCTTAAAATTTCTCCTAATAAGACTACAAACATAAAATTGATCATGTGTTCTTTTGAGTCTTTAAAAGAGCTCTTAAGATATTAAATTATTTCACATCGAAAAATTATAAAAAAAAAATTCTATATTATAAATAAAAGTACTTATTCATCATTAGATATCAACCAAAATTCTTTTGAGTCTTAAAAAAAGTTTCTAAGTTTTTAAGACTATAAACTTGATTAAAATTATCCCACATCGAAAAATTATGATGACTTGATGAAGTTCTATATTATAAAAAAGAGTAATCATGCGTCCATAAATATCAACCAAACCTCTTTTGAGTCTTAGAAAAACTCTTTAAGACTATAATAAACTTAAGTAAAATTATCCACATGGAAAAATTATATAATAGGGCGATGAAATTTCATTATATAATTAAAAGTAATCATTTGTCCTTAAATCTCAACAAAAAAATATATAGAGTTTTTTTTGTCCCACATTGAATAATCATATTTTTCTGCATGGATTGTCCTACATTGAAAGAATAATGTCGCTGTGTAAAATTTACTATGAGTCTATCAATTTATCTTTATAATCTTCATATGGGTTCTTTTATTTCTATATAACTTTTTTTTTCCAATGTAATTAATCCAACTAACCCGTGCAGCGCACGGGCTTTAATCTAGTTTACTTAAATAAAAGAATTGTAACAATGTAGACTATGTAGTCATCTAGAGCATTCAAACTAACTTGATATCAATGAAGTATTACGTGCCATAGTAGATATGGTGTTCCATTTATTGAAATAATGTTTTAATACTATATATGAATGTCCGTGACAAGTAAGAATTTTATTTGTGTTTACTTTGTAGTTAATTTAATTAAATTCATATTGAGGTTACAAGTAACCGTTGACATAATTACACAATAATTTTTTTTCTATATTTTTAATGACTCCTGCTTAACATAAACAATATTTATGTATGTGTAAATTAAATTAAAATAAAACAGAAATAAGATAATAAATTTAACGGGTGTTACTATTTAAAATATTTCAAAACATTTTTTTAATTTAGAATAGTGGTGAATAAAAGGAGTTACTAATCATTGAAAAAAGAGTATATAATATAATTGAATCACATATATTAAGTAGATAATCTAACCTTTTCCAAAGAAATGAAAACAAAAGATTTAATATTGTTGTTACATTTAGCATATTACAGTTTGTTTATACTTTCCAATATAATATCTACATCTAATGCTAATACAATCATATATGATGAAGAAAATTTGGAAAATTATGATGACATAAAACTAGTAAAATCGAGTAATGATACGGGTTTACGAGAAAATTTCTACAATGAGACATGTCCTTCTGTCGAGTCAATCGTGAGAAACGTTACCCATAGTCACGTTCTTAGAGATCATACCGCGGTTCCTCAACTTCTGCGAATGCATTTCCATGACTGCTTTGTTAGGGTAAGTAATTAATACTGTAGGAAGTTTACGTTTGCTTTATAAACAAATAAAAAAACTTTACTTTAAAAGGAAAGTGTAAACTATTGCTGCAGGGGTGTGATGGTTCATTTTTGTTGAACTCGACTGGGAATACGACAGCAGAAAAGGATGACAGAATGAACGCAGGGCTCGGACGATTTGATATCATAGAGGACATCAAAGCACAAGTAGAGAAACAATGTGAAGGAGTCGTATCTTGTGCAGATATATTGGCACTTGCAGCTCGGGATGCCGTCTCCTTTCAAGTAAGTACAATTACTGTACTTATACGTGTTGCTGTTATTCAGGGCCGGTTCATAGGGTGATCCATTCGGTTCTAGGAACCGGGATCCAAGTAAGTGAAGGGCCTCAATTGTACATTAGTGTAGTGGTTAAGATAGTTAACGTTGATTTTGAGGTTATGAGTTCGATTCCTATATTGCTAGTATTCTATTGTACTAAGGGCTCCAAATTTCATTTGCCGGCTCTGCTAATATTTGATTCATTGTACGTTTTTTGTCGATGGTAGCATAAAAAGCAACTTTGGAAGGTGCTGACGGGTCGAAGAGACGGAAGAACATCACTTGCATCAGAAGTTCCTTTGAATATTCCGTCTCCCTTCGCTTACTTCTTCGTTCAAGCCGATTTCTTTGCTAGAAAAGGCCTTTCAATTCACGACCTCATTGTATTATCGGGTATGCAATGTAAAAGATGAAAGATCATGCAATGTGACCAGATGAGACAGTCTCACGATACAATTATTTATTCTTTGATGCGTGCAGGAGCGCACACGATAGGAAGAGCGCACTGTCAGAAGTTTACGTTCAGGTTATACAACTTCACGGGACATCCGCCGGACTTTGAAGACCCTACAATGAACAGAACATACGGTGAGTTTTTGAAGACGAGATGTAACAGCCCGCTTGACATGACAACTACGGTTCCAATGGATCCTGAAAGTTCAACTGTTTTCGACAACCATTATTACGTCAACTTGAAGCAGAATAAGGGACTTTTCTCAACGGATGCACAACTTCTTACCAATCGAACTGCTATCAAAATTATTAATGAACTCGTTCTTAGTAACGAACTGTTTTTGGATGAATTCGGAAAAGCCATGGAGAAGTTGGGAGCCGTTGATGTTAAAACTGGGACTCAAGGGGAGATTAGGAGAAAATGTAGTCTGGTTAATTGATTTGTGGAGGAACAAAAACGACATACGAGTAATAAAATTGGTAGTAAATGATGAATGTCTCGTGATATTCTGTCATTTACTAGCAGATAGTACGTCATACATGTATGTATGTATGTATGTGGGGGTTATCTAGTAGTTCATCATGTTCTATTTAGCTATTCTTTTGGGTAGTTTGTAGTTTCTATTCTATTTCATTGATATTACACGAATAAAACATTTACTCTATTCTTAATCGTATTTTATTTCAAGAAATATGCACAAATATATATAATAAATAAATATATATATTCCCTAAAGCCTAGCTTCACATTTTCAGTATTACAAGTAGTTGCTGCCATTGTTAGAGCATCCACATTGAAAGGGAAATATATTTCTCTTAACTTATTACTCGTATCTCTTTAATTTTATAAAGATGTGTTCTTCCTTTCGGAGACAAAACTAAATGTCATTTTTGAAAAAATAGCAGAAGCGTCCAAAGATAGGGAGATGGTTATATGTGGGATGTCGAAGGAAGAGAGCAGAAGCGTGGGAGCGATATTGTTGGGAGTGTACACACAAGGATGTTGTGGCGGTATGAAGTGCTTCGACCCAAAAGTTAGGGGGCAAAGACGCGTAGAATAAGGAGCGAGAACGATTTCATTTAATCGACGAATCATTCGGTCGGCTTTTCCATTTTAAGATGACGTTTGTGGAAACGAAAATCTAAAAGTTAGGTCGTTTTTGGTAGCGACATCACGTAAGGATGAATTGTCAAATTCTCAACCATTGTCACAGTGATAACTTTTAATGTCTTTTTGACATTAGTGCGAATTAAAGTCGTAAAGATGACATATTTGGAGACATTCGAATTTAAGAGGAAAGACCAAAAGACCCATACATAATTTCCACGCGACCTCGCCCCCAATGAAACATACAATGGAAGAACTTTAGTCCTACGAAACATCAACTATTTTCGCTAAACCCATTCTACTTGTTGCTGTTTCAACGTAAAAGGTTCCCTCAGAAGAATATCAGAGGACTTTCCAAGTCTCGACCTCTAGTCCAAAACCTTAAGTCAACAAAAATACAAGCCTGCTACTGTCTACTGACTGCATAACGATTGGACCTTACAATTTCGGCATGTAATTTACACAATGAATACTTTTGACTAAACTGTACAAAGAAACTACTCGTAACACCTTAACAACAAAAAAGACGATACAGGGCGAGGTTGGTTATACCTCAGAATTATGATACAGCCTCTCTCTCACTAAAGGAAAGGTCCAGAGGAACAAATAGGCAGCAGCTATCGATGCAGAAGAAAAGATAGAAGAAACAGACGGCAACTTATCAATCAAGACGCCCCCGACAGTCCAGCAGCAACAGTATCTCTTAAGCCCTGAAGGCACAAATGCAAAGCTCTTTGAACATTATCAGCAACTAATTTTAATCTGCCTTGAGATATATCGGCAGGTGGACATCCATGTACTTCAACCGAACGAGCCACCCTCTGTTTGCACTTTTCCCAATCGTCGACTCTCAGCCAACATGCTTGACCCCCGTGGCTTCCCTCCATTCCCAAAAAGGAAACGTTCGAGTTTTCCCCAAATGAGTATCTTAACCTAACTGACACGCAATACGGTAACCAAGCAGCACCGCCCGCTGTGTTTATATGAGGGATGTGTGCCGGATCAAGAACGACAGTAAGAGCAAAATCCACCGAGTTGTGAGGCCGATCATAATGGATATTGCTTTTTGTGCCTGACAGGTTTCCAGATGTTCCGTCCATGTTTAAACCAGCGTGATTTTCAAGGCATAATTCTATACGTGGTTTCTGAGCGGGTGCAACATCTCCACCTTGTGCTTGGGACATGACTTTTTTCCAGGCTATTAGTTTCAAAAATTCTCTCAAAACTGAGATTGGCAACGTGAGAAGAGTAATAAATGATGCCACACGTGAAGCATCGTAGGGCTCAGATGCGACACGTCTACTGAAGTAATCACATATCTCGCTTATTTCAGATTGGGTTAGTTCTTCAGGGGCATTAGAGGCATTTTGCTGCTGCTGTTGTTGATGATGGAAACGTTTCACACTTAAAACTTGCAAGAGAAGCTGAACTCTATGGACACTTACTGCAAACACATACCCCCTGTTATGCACACATAAAACTCAAATTAGTGTCCTCCAAATTTACTTTTCACATAAACAAAAAAAGCGAATGCTAATCAACACCAGTCTATATGATTTCTAGAGCAGCTTGATAGTAACAACAAGCACCGAAACTTGCAAACTATTAAGAAATCAGTACTCCCTTCAATTCACTGGGTTTTTACTCTTTGTAGTATAGTGTTATTATGGCAGTCATGGTACTGTGGATGGAGGTGGTTGGAAAAGATCAGGTAGATGGCGAGTCGGTCAGAGAGATACTGTGGTGGTGACATGATCACATGAAGGTGAAGGGGATATGGATCTTTTCACTTTTCCGGATCCATCATGTTAAGGTAAAGAATGTATAATGTGTTGTAATCAGGTTCTTGGATAATTATTATGACATGAGAGAATCTTGAGGCCATAACTTGCGATTGCAGTGATATCAAACCTTTCAAATTTCACCCATCAAAGAAGCAGTTAAGTTTGATGCACTCAAGCAGCACATAAAAATTTTCAGGTCAACAGAACCATGCTTTCAAGTTGAGTTCCTCAGTACGAAAAAATAATGCAGCCATTTGAAAAAGAATCTCAAAGATCTTACCCCACGAAAAAGCGCAATGCTGGTTGCTCCTGGTCTAAATTCAACAAGGCGCCCTCATTTTCTTTAAGAATAGAACCAAGGATCTCCTTCAGAAGATCAGGTAACTGTGCAAAAAGCCATAAAACTCCTAGATATTTCAAGATGCCTCGTAGAACCTTTTTAAGAGCAACAAGCGGGACCCATCCCCCACCATACCCACCATCATCACCTAGGCCAATTATAGCTGTATTTAGTTCTCCTCTAACATGAGCCGGGACACCTCCAACTGGAGATCTCCTTAAAGCTAAACCTGCACTAGCAGCCATGTTAAGAGCGGAAGACAAGGAGTTTCCAGTGCGGTTCAAGCCAGAAACCTGGCCTCCCGGCCTAGACAGCGTGGAAGTGCTTGTAATATTAACTCTGCTTCCACTTGGACCAGAACTGGAAGCCGGGATATTTGAGATTGGCCCCCCGACAGTTTGTTGCCCACCGACAAGATTAGGTTCTAAACCATTCAGCTCCTGAGCGACATGCTCCATGATGAAAGGTCTGAACTGCGGACAGGGTAGCGACCCACCAACTGAAGGACCACCCTTTGGTGGTGTGGCCGGTTGAAGCCATACCTGATCTCCTGCAAAGCACCGCATATCCACTGCAAAATGCTTTCGGTAAATAACTCTTATCCAATATGGGCCTCTTAGCACCACGGAAACATCAATTGGCAATAACGAACTGGGTACTAGACCCGAACTCCCTCGTCCTGCAGCCGTTAGCATACCACCTGCATGATTACCAAGAGTAGCTGATGCCGTCGCTGACGAGGATGGTGCAGTAGTGGGGACCATATTTGGTGAAATACTATTGGGGAAAACCCCCTGGCCTGAAACATGGGTTCCTTGTCTGGATAAAGCTGGAAATGTAGAGCTGACCCCAGGACCAAGTGCAGTCTGACTGGCCCGAGCCGGTCTAGTAGCTGCGGCTAGAGCATGTAGAGGTCCGGCTGTAAGGCGGATGCAGTCCAATAGAGATTCCACTTCACCCCCGTTTATGAAGTCCTCAAGAAACTAAAAATAAAATAACAATTATCATTTTAGGACCTCAACTATATTTCAGAAAGGAAGTGTTTAATACATAGCACTCAGCATAATTAACACATTAATAGTATGGCATACAGCATCCACTGTACAGCAAATGCAGAAACAAGAACCATCCCCTCCATTGCCAAAACCCTAAGAAAATTGGAGGCCACTCAAATTAATCTATAAAATCAACTGTTCGAATGGTTGAATACACAAAAAAATTGCATATATCCATCCTTTTTCACTGATTTGCAAAACTAAAGAATGCAACAAGCCAACAAGCGTGAGCATCACATTTTAAGAAAAAAAAAAAAGTTTTCCCATAAAAAAATTACTCCCTCCTTGAATTGCCCCATTTCTCTTTTTTTGTAAGGGAAAGAGTGAGTCCATTGGGCTAATTCAAGGAGATGGAGGGAATATAAAATAGTATAGCTACATCAAAAATCTATCAGATCGATATACATACTGCCATACTAGCACCAATAATAAACAAGCCTCAAGCCCACACTATGCACACATGGTACACTAACTTCTAAAGTGAATTGCTAGAGGTCGAAATACAGGCTTAGTCCATTTTATCTGAATAAAATATCATAATTAGTACAGCTTGATTTTATGCCATGGAATCGTCACAAGTTTGTGTTTACGACCCCCTGTAAAATACTCTCCATCGGTGTCACCATAAGGTTCACACACCCCCTTTAAAATAAGTATTAAAATGAGAGGGGGGGAGGGTATGGGACAAATTAGAGGTGAATGGGTGACATTTCATGTAAAATAGCAATGAAGGGTGTGGAAATGGGCACAAATGAACCCTTGTAAATATCATGATTTCATTAGGATAAAATTGTGCAAAAAATTACCTAAGGGAGAAACTAAAGTGTGAAGCTTATTCCAAGAGAGTTCACGAGGAGAAAAGAACTAAATAAATGGCAATGAAAACTCAGACTACAGTCTTTTAAAGCATCATAACTCCCTATCAGTAAATACTCAGGTCCTAATAAGATCCCTCAAATCCCGGAAAGAAAGCATGGCAATCTAGATAGAGATAAAACAACTACATTACCACAATATGCTCATTTAACATCAGATGTCACTCAAAAGAGGTAACAGATTGATCCGCAACATATAGATTAGACCTACCTTAGTATGAGGCCAAAGCTGATCGGGTGTAATGTGCATGGTGCATCCCTCTTTACCAGATTCCCACTCAACGACAAAACGAGCTAGGACCCCAGAACCAAAGCTAAACCACACGCCCATGAGCCCAACTGCTTCAATCCTAAATGCCTTTCTCATTTGTTCTGATAATCTGTGAGGTCCATCAACAGGTTTACCCTCAGAATGCACACTTTCTTCAATTCTATCTTTGGTTTTAACACCTAGAAGTTTCCGCATTCCAAGAGCAAACATTCTAGCATCATAAAGTCTGCGGATGTCAGCTACCAGCTTCTTTATACTATCAGCTTCAACTGAATGATAACTTAAGGTGACACCTTCACAATCATAGCGAATGTGGGAGTCTACATCAGAAGTGTTAGCAATGCGGACACCACTTCCCCATGATGTATCACTCGCTCCCTTCTGCAGTTCCCATAAATCTCTAAAATGTTTGTCATTAATCTTCACATCCCAGCACAACTTTCCAGGTTTACCGAGTCGCAAGCAAATGTATGGCCAAGAGTTTCCTTGAAGAGAAGGAATTTTCACCCAAATGTGTAAAAATGAAGCTCTAGGACCTGTTTCTTCAAAGTACGGGATGTCTAACGCCTCCATTTGAGAGGTTAGCCTGGCATGTTTGATACAAAGCGAGCAATGCCTGATAACATGAAGTAATGCTGATATATATACACCTGAAGGCGCATTTCCCCTGTTTGCTTCAGCTAAAAGATCACCATAGCTGAGTGTTTCAGCATTACGCAAACTATCCGATGAGACAGCTGAACATGCTAAAGGTTGGCCAACTAATAACTTTCTTTTTTTAGAAAACTCAGCATCTACTAGAAGACCTTGAAGTGATGGTAATGAGTTCAGCATTTCAGAAACTTTTCGTTTCCTAGGATTCTTATCATCATCTGATGTAGTTAACGAACCTGCACCAAAACACAGTAATTAAAGAGTTTAAATATTTAATACCACAAAGCAAGTAATTCACCAAACAAAGGAATTAAGAGAACCTAGGACGATATCTTACATACTGGAATGGTAGACAATGAATTAGATGAATTAATGCCACTAGCTCCAACAAAGCCATTAGAGGAACTTCTAGGTGCACTTACGTTACCGCCTGCCCTCAAAGAATGAGGACCAACTCGGGATAATCTACCACTTAAACCTAGATTAGATTCATTCATAAACCTCAAATGATCTTCATCCATTGACTTAAAAGACGTAACTTCCACTGATTGTGGTGACCTGAGAGAAGTGAGGTCTTGCTCAGACTTGGAAACAGACATTTTATGTGCACCACTACTCCCGTGCGCAGCAGAAAAAGAACTCACAGACATTGACTGACTTAAGCCTTTAATGTTGGCAGCGGAATACAAAGAACCATTATATTGAGTAGGCAAGTTGAGGGCTCGGTTGATATGTTGCATCTGGACGCTCTCCTCGTGCTTTGATGAGGAAATTAAGCCGTTAGAAGACTGAAGGTTCAAAGGAAGAGAGTTCATATGAGAAGCAGACACGTTCGGACCAGAAATAGGTGTCATAGTTCCCTTCTCAAGCTCAAATACTTCATCAATGAGAGAGGAAAAACTAGATGGAGGAACAGTGACGGAAACCAACCCCTTTTGAGTAAGCTTAGACAGCACCCCCGGGGCCTGAGTAGAATTCCCAGGTAAAGGTAAAAAGGCAGCCATTTTCTGCATTGCAAGAATACTCAGATTCATTTCTTCTTCGAGTATCAGCATGCTATCAATGTCAATTTTCTTGCAGCGCACAACATCAAAGGTCTTTGAGGCTTCAGATTGCTGAGGTTGTGTCTCGAGTAATTGGAAGACAATTTTAAAGCCCTTGTCTAATTGCATAAGCAAAAAGTAGGAATTGCTACAATCTGGGAATCCCATCAACAAAAAGTTCGATCCAGTTAAGATGTTTTTGGGCAATTTGACTGAAGAGAATCCATTCTCATACACCTGTAGCAGAATCCACAGTTTAAAATACCAAAAAATGACAGAAATAACAAGGCTGCATAATTGTTGTAAACTTTAGAACGGGAGAAGAAAAACAAAAGAGCATCCTACAGATCTACAATTGTTGGGAGCAATTGTATTCTTGTACAATAGCTCATTTCCAATGCTCCTAGGAATTGTCACGGAAACCAATATTAGGAATGAAGAATGAAATATTCCAGGAAAGGACATAGGAGAGACTTTCATTGATTATAGAAAGCAGAAGCAGCAGACCATTTTAATAGACACAGAATTTCTATTTAAATCCAACCGACAAAATCAACTAGGATTACCTGAAGGCCCAAAAAGGTGCCAATGGATGCAAACAAGTGCAAAATAGATTTGGTCCTCAAGTTAGCAAAAACTTCAGAAGCACTTAGAGTTGCCTGATTAAGAACATCTTCAGATTCGGACAACGCAGTCATAGGGATGATAGTTCTGGATGATTGTAGTTGATACTGTCCATTCCTGCCAGGAACATTCTTAAATATGTTTTTCTTGCAATACAAACAGTAGTCAATATTCGAAATAGGTATATCTACTACCACAAAATTTAGTATCCATAAGAGAAAAGGGGTCATAGTGATATCAAACATCATCCCCTCGAAGACCATTGATGATAACGATTTATAGCTCCCTGTCAAAGATATTGAGTGTCAAGTATTGTATACCCTCTTAGGGTCATTTGGTTCAAGAGTGGGAGATGAAATGGATTGGAATATGAAGCCATAGAGGTATGGGGTTCTAAATCCACTACATATCGAAAGTGTTTGGTTCAATCTAAAGTTTAAGAGAGAACGAATGGAGTTTCAAACCTAGCGCGGGAGGTGGGTATGAGATACCAAGAGGTTGGGGTGAAGTTAATCCACTTGCGTATCAAACTCCATTCCAAAATCCCCCAACCAAACATTGGAATGGATCAATCCATTCCAAGAGCTTCAACCAGACACCCCCTTAGTGTCGATACAAGTTACAGCCTAGACTCAAGTATCAGAAGTATCCTCGTACAACCTACACTCGTATACCACACAGATTTTACACCTGATTCAATAACTATCAATATAAATGGGGACTACTATTAAGAACTCTCAAAACAAGTGATATATCCATGCAAGAGACAGTGAGTAATATTGACCAGGATGAAGATGCTTAGTGATGATGTTTTACCAAAAGTATACAGAACAAACTAACTTCAAACTCTATTATTCTTCCATAATTTATATTACGGCCGGTGTATTAACTAACTAAGGGAAGACCCCAACCTCCATTCGAAACAATTGTCCATACCTTCAACACAACTCTCAAATTCAGGCTGAACCAAAGACTAGCAGGTTTTATCGTGATTCACAGATAACTACGGAGTAATAATCACACAAAGTTATAGGAAATGCACTGTGGTCTCCAGATGTCTAGAACAAGTTCCTAAAGCTTTAATCCATACAATGATGGAAAGATCCCCACTCTAAATGACATCAGGATACTTTGCTATATGACTATATCTACAGTTTGTAATCACAGACTCATAATACAAAGAAAAAATCAGAAAGAAACCTTATATTTATTCCAAGAATAAAGAATGCTGAACCATACGCTCGCACATAGAGCACTTCTTGTCCATCAGATTTTCTTGAAACCGTCCTGGTGTCTTTCTGCACAATAAGAAAAGCTTATAAATTACTATTATTTGTCAATTGCAATACTGCTCCACACCAGCACATCAGATCTACAAACACGAAAGAAGTTAGGACAACATTGGCAAATCTGCAGTTAGGTATAATGGAAGCACTCAATCATATATGAAAATGGCTTCCTCCAGAAGACAGCACAAGTTGCAGGTTAGGATTCAAAGAGAAAGTGCTAGGGTTCAAAGAGAAAGGGCGCTAAAAAATGCTGAGTAGACACTGGGAATACACACACATCAATAAACAAGCAGAACAACAACCAAGCATGGTATGGAGAATACCATAAGCACAATTAGCAATATAAACATAAAAAAGCTCATTGGCAATATAAAATCACTAACTCCTATGTACAAGTTCCTATTTAGTATGAGCATCTTGATCTACATGTTTCAAGATACAGTCAACACAAGGGCACGTCTAAACAATCATGAAAGTTGGATAACCCAATTGACCAAACAAGGTGACATGAAATCCCCTATATACTAAAAGGATATGAGGAGCTAGGGGTATGATGACGTGTCATAACCTCCTTCATCCATTTTCCCGCCTAATGTTATTTCTACTACATAGTGGACTACCTAAACACAATGAATGAAACTGTAAATCTCATAAATCTCATATAAGGCCCAATGTAAATCCCTAATCAACTTTAACTTACGTTATGGAAAAAATACGTAAATTAAATTATCAAAATATACCCAGTGTACAAATTGTATAATAATTTTATTTTTAAGACATAAAAACGACGTGACTAAATTAAATTAAATCAGATGTAGTAAAAAAATATCCATCATCATCCGGAGAGTTCAATTGAAAATTTATTTCAAAATGATATTATAGTTATCTAATAACTATAAAAAAAATTAACATAAATTGACATGTCAATTTAAATAAAATTGATTATTAATTTATTTATTGATAAATTTATTTCTAATGTAAGCCGTGCATTTTGCACGGGACCTGAACTAGTTATGAAACTAGTAAATAGAAAGAATGAAGGACAACCAACAGGAAAACGTCAGTCCGTGCTTCTCATCTTCCTTAAAAAAATTTTAAAAAAAAATTACAGGCACATATAAAAACATGAATGATGATCTGTTTACATTCTGCATACCCTTTAACGACGCCATACGTTGCATAGACTAGCAATATATCCCACAAAGAGTCAAAGACAGAAGAAATGTAACTCAGTGCACTAACCTTTTTAAGCTCCGTAATAGTTTCATACATGTCACAACCAAGGTGAACATCACCAGCATCTGGAGAGAATTGATCATTCTCCGAAAGCTCTTTATTAATTTCCATTAAGCGAGTATATCTATTGCAACGTATGGCTTTCAGGAGCAACTTTTCCACATCAACAAAACTCTGATCTAAGTCAAACTCTGCTTCCTTCCCTGTTGATGGGTCAATGACAAAGGTACTATGAACACACTTTATTTGCAAGCTAGGCCCAGGTTCAATCTTAATGAATGGAGAGGATCCTGCATCAGATCCACCAAGGTTCTTATCAGAATCCAGCCAGTAAATGATCTTCACTCCTGGAGTACGGTGACCAGATGACTCATATTCTCCGTCTTGGTTTATTTGCATTGAAGAAGCACTTGCTCCTTGTGCTCCATCAGAAATAAGTTCAAATTTGATCGCATCTTTCCACCTTCCCAGACGAAGTGCATGAACTTGTCTAATAATAGTATCCATGATAAGCGCAACACAAAACTCATGTAAAACAGAGTACAAAGTCACAAAGGGATTATTTTGTTGTTCAACTGCAGCAGCCATCCTACGCTCCAAGTCATCTCCCAAAGCAAATCTTCTTGACTCTTCGAGCTTAACAGTCCCACTTCTCTCACCAACAAGAAGTTCCACGTGCAATATCCTCCATAAGTGGAGGTGACCTCTATAACCAAGAGTAACCCGCACCTGAAACTCCCCATCCACACGCAAAACAGCTGTGCCATCTGAAACTGTAACGTCCGATATCTCCTTTGGAACTGAAGTCTCAAGTAATTTTGACCGCACAATAATATCTAACTTTCTTAACGCAGGTTTCTGCTGTTCTTCATCCAAAGAACTCTGCATTCCCACATTTTCCACACATTTGGGTAAACGCTCATAAGATCCTGTTAGCAGAACTTCAATTGCAGATGGCACATCATAAATAGGCGCGCGTGCTTGTTGCAAACCCTCATGCATAAAAAATAGTGAATCTGCTGTTTGGGTAAAGCATGTATCATGACTTGATAGAGTGGATGCAAGCTGTTGACAATACTGTATTAATGGAACCTACAAATCAAAGCATACGAATTAGACCCGATTGCAAACTGCGATAAGAAAAGCAAGTAGGGAACAAACAGCTACCATCTCCTAGATACAGTCAGTCACAAAACACGAAGATGTTTTTAGCTTTTGTTGCATCAGAAGACACTTCAGATCATTTTGGTACGAAGGTTTAGTTGCTCTTGTTGTCAAATTGAAAGACAAAGACATAAGCTTTTGATTGTCTTAAGCTTAAGAAGACAATGATATAACACAATTTATTGAGCCGTTAATATACTACAAATACCGAGGAACATTTTCTTTATCAACTGAAGACAAGAAGAATCTACAGCCAGGGGACAAAGATTTCCTGAAGTCAAAATAGACGACCTAAAACCCAAAGTTAAAACTTCTTTTTATTAAGGTATCCTCTGCCAAGATTGTAACCACATAATAAGTATTGATGAGAACTTATAAATGTTCCAGAACTCTAATCCATACTTCTCTTCCTGGCATACATTGGATACAATTGCCAAAATACTCTCAAAGGAGTCAGACTCTAATGCCAAGAATTCTTACTTTAAATATTTATGAATCCAAACTATTTAGTCTCCCGCCTTACTTTTTCTGTCTTCTTAGAAATTCAGGTCACCTTATAATCTTGTGGATTACAAACATGATCTTGTCCTTCTAAAAGAATGTTCATTATTAGTTTGTAATGTAGAAGCTTTAGTCCCTTCCAAAATGGATTAACAAACACCAGCAGCAGGAAATATTGGCTTCTATTTCAGAAATGAAGCATCAAATATCTTAAGGTCTTTTCCACAAATGCTCATTGAAATAGCAATAAAAGCTAAACACTGGGTAATCAACTAGATTTAGTATGTCGAATACATTTCCATGAAGAGGAATGTGCGAAAAAAGTAATGTGGTCCAGTGTGTGCTAACTACGCCTTTGTGCAAGCCTATCATCCCGCATCAGTTTCGTGTTTACGGGTTCCAATCCAGAAGATTTCAAAGAGGTGCCAAGTGACAGGGAGAGTGGAACCAAAAACGGCTATATCAGAAAAATTTACACGGAAGAAAGTTCAAATTTAAAATTAAGGTAATACGGATTCTAACGTGGGGTATGTGCAGGAAGCAAATTTCATGTTATACGGATTCTATTAATCAGTCGAATTTCCCTCTTCCTCCATCGTTCAAAATTCAAAAGGCAATGAGAAGAGCATATACATGATAACTCTAGTGCCTAAATATCCTGCCAATAACAGAGAATGGAGTGACACCTTATCCAAATGTTACAAAGACACGGGTTTTCACGGAACGAACAACAGCAAAACTGATAGTCCTGAGTACTGGCTGTCAAAATAGGAAAGGCAAACAACTCGCCGGGTCTTTCGGCTTAATTGCGTACAACAGGAAATGCAGACAACAGGGAGCATTACAGTATAATGTTCACACTCATTATAACAAACCCAAACACGGAATCGAATCGAATTGAACTGAAATGAATCGAATTGAATAAAAAGAAGGGTGAGTTTGAGGTATGAGACCTGTTTACACCACTTAGCGAGTACATTAAGGCGAAGCATACGCTGCTGAGTCTTGACAATATACTTAAGAAGATGAATCTTCTTCTCTGCATCGGAGGAATCCGAGGACTTGGACTTATCGACCAATTCTTTGAGAGACAGAAACGAGTCCTCGGCTGCGCGGCTGACCAGCGTCGACAGCGCCACCGTCTGCTGCCCTAATTCCGCCTCCATTTCTCCACCACCCACAGCTTCCAGATCACTTGCGAAAATGTCAAATTAGGGTTTCCTGAACATCGAAAAAGGGGGATTTGCGCTTTACGCCCCTTTGTAATTACTATATTTCTATCTTGTACTGAGAAATTTAAGGTAAAGGAAATCAATTGGAGTTTTGGGGGCGTTAAGAGAAGTTGGAGTCGTCCTTTGGCTTCAGATGCGACTTCCAGGACAAACGCCCAAAACTTGCACACTCTAACTCTAGTCAACTCTTACACCTCCACACTTATATGTGGGTACATATTAAGCCATCTAAGTAACTGGGTCAACACAAACCCGATAATTGGTATATAGAAGAACTTTTTTATTTAAATTAGTGTAAATTCATGTAATTGCATGATTTTTTAAGGAATATATAAATAACTACTACTCTCTTCGTTCAATATATAAGATAAAATATAGTCACGTGGAATCTGGTTTAAATTGTCTAATCGAGTACGTTATAAATATCAATTTTTTATATCTTTTAGAAATACGTAACTAAAAGATATATATACAAAAAAAAACGTGCATTGACAAGTGTGAAAAAATAAATGCAAACAATCAAATGGAATGGAGGAAGTATAAAATTGACATTTTTTTAAGTTGAAATTAAAAAATGATATTTTTATTTAGTATAATTAATTTGCTCTTTTAATCAAAGTTGATAAAAAAAAAGTAGGTATAAAAACTTGTGAATATTTTGGTGTGTTTTTCTATTTTTTATTTATCATAAATAGTTTTATTGATATAAATTTCATAATTATAAGAAATTAATTGTTATTTGTTGCTTTAATTAGTGTTTCCTTAATTATAAATATGAGATTTTAGAAGGAAATTCGGTTACAGAGTTAATCTCTTTTAGTGGAAAGAGGATGGTCATAATTAGGTCGCTTGACATAATGACACGATAACTCATTTAATCCATATGAGTATATATGACCGCTGCAAAATGCAGGCTTAGACCAGGATCAAGACCAAGCGATTTAACTATGACGTATATCTACTCTCTTTTTTCTTGAATTATCCTCCTGACTCGGTTTTCGCCTCACAAAAAATGAGACAAGATTGCTAAATCAAAAAGATGGAGTAACTAGCAAGTAGAACGAAGAACAAGAGTAACTTAAAATGTCTAATTACAATCTTCTATGTGGTTTGGCTCTATTGGGTTTTCCTATTTTTTCATATGGGTTTCAAGTTTCTTTTCTTTTATTGTTTACTCTATTGGGTGTTCGGCTCTAGTTGGATTCGTTGGGGTCGAGGGCAAAACACGATGGGCGAATCATCGATAAAAGCCAAGAGGTGATCGAGGCGTAGGCGGAATTCTTTAGGATGTTGATGACGAGAAGGTGTTGGCACTGGAGGAGCATCTCCTAATCGGCAAGGTTTGGACGAACAAACGCTGTCATTGACACGATGTTCAAACTCTGATAAAAAGAAGTTACGATAGTTGCGAATGTTCTCGATATTAAAGAACGTATTTATTGTGTTTCGTTTTGATGAGTCTGAATAAGACAAGTTGAAAGGTATTGAGGGTCAACCATGTGATAAGTGTGTTCTGTAGTGCTTTTTCCTTGTGTTTGGTCCCGGTTTCTCTTGTGGAATCGCTCTTTGGAGCGGTTTCGAGGCTACTTACGCTTCTTCTAGCTTGTTTTAGGTTCCTAAGGCCAATACTGGAGAAATGGAACGATTCCGACTCGTTTCCGACACATTTGGAGCCAACGAAGAGAAGCGACGATCACTCGATAGCTTAGACTCGATCCCGAGCCCTTGGGACCCATTCCCGAGCCTTGGGGACCCATTCCCGAGCACCGAGAATCGATAAAAAGCCTAGGGAGAGCAAGTGGGGACCTATGAGACCATATTTGAAGCCTACAAGACCCATCCCGGTCGGGATCACATCCATCACGACCGGGAGGAAGTGCAAAGGAAAGACGAGCTACTGGAGGGTGCTCCCGACCGAGAAGAGGTGCTTCCCGACCGGGATGGGTCCCTTCCCGACCGGGATCATCCCTTCTCGGCCGGGATGGGCCCAGTTCAGCCCGTGTTTCATTTTTCCGCCTCCCTTATTCTTGTAACCCTATATATACCCCCCTCTTGTATTGTTTTAATTACCAACCCTTAGATTAGAGAAACCCTAGACTACTTTAGCTTAGATTAGTGTAGATTAGCTTAATCCCTCTTTAATTACTCCTTAATCTTAGTTTAATCTTAGTTAGTTACTCTTGTATTATTGGATTTCTTGAAGAATCTGAAAGATGATAATTCGATATCACCGTGATCCTCGGGATTACATCCCGATATTACTTTGATACCCGAGATTGTGTCCCCACTTAATATTAGTAAATATTTTGTAATTAGGCAACTTGTATGATTCTCTAGTCTCATTTCCGATATTACGTAGATGACCTTTGTGTATTTATACAGCTTGTGTTATTCAATGAAGGACAGAAAACCTTTCCCGAATATCTTTTCTCGACTCTGTTCGCTTATCATGGTATCAGAGCCTATCTAAAAAAAACATACAAGCAAATCAGAACATCCCTGTTTCTGCTCGCAATGGGTGACGGGGATGACCAACCGAAAACTGAAAACATGAAAAAATTGACTCCTTTTACGATACTCTCAAACGATAATCCCGGAATTAGCATCACCTCCATAATTTTCAATGGTTCGAATTATGACGAATGGTCCCAAGGGATTCAAATTTCTCTACGAGCCAAGAATAAACTCGGGTTTATTGACGGTAGAGTAACCGAACCTGCTTCTTCTTCAAATGATTATGAAGCTTGGTGGGCGATTAATGCCATGATAGTTGCATGGATCATGAATTCCATCGAGACTAAATTACGGCGATCGATATCATGGAGGGTCCTCGCTAAAACACTCTGGGACGAGATTAAGCAAAGATTTGCACCTGGTGACGGAGCTCGACTCTATCAATTGAAGGTCGCACTTTGAATGTAAGCAATCTTCCTCTGAATCTGTGATGAATTATTTTGGCCGAATTAAAAAGTTATGGGATGATCTTGACGAATGCGACACATTGCCTTCGTGTATATGCACTGGTTGCAAGTGTGCTATTACCGATACACTGACCAAACGACGCGAGGAGGAGCGCGGTAGGGAACTACTCATGGGTCTCGATCCTACGTATGCCACAACTCGATCCAATATTCTAGGTATGGATAACTTACCCTCTGTTAATCGCATATACAACATGCTCACTCAAGAAGAAAACATTCGAACTTTTACTAATAAGTCCGACACTCGAATCGAACCCATGGCATTCGCAACTCGATTTCAGGGGGGGCTCACGGGGGGAATCGTGGGTCGGGTCACTCTGTTGGAGGGCGTCGAGACCCCAAAAATGAAAACAGTGAAAAACTCACCTATGTGGCCTGCAAAAGGGACGGTCATTCAGTTCAAACTTGCTTCCGTGTTTCGGGACGATTTCCTGACTGGTGGGGTAACCGTCCTCGAGACCGTATATCATGGCCACCAACTGAACAACAAGGTTCAGGTCGTGGAGGGCCAACAGCTCGAGCATTTGTTGCTACTTCCGGAGGAGCAAGCTCTTCACGAGCCAATCTCACACTAACCGACGGAGATCGTGTCGATTTAAATAATTTGAGCAAAGCGGAATGGGACGAGCTTGCCCATCTTTGGCAGAATCGTAATACTATCACCCAAACAGAGGATCGACTTAATGGTAATACTTTGAATCACTCTTGGATAATTGATACAGGGGCTTCTCACCACATGTCGGGTAATATTGTTTATTTTACTAATCTTGTCGACATTGCTCCCAGTCCAGTAGACTTACCGAATGGTGATTTAGCTATGGCCGTTAAAAGTGGGGATATCCGTCTTGGGACGCATCTCACTTTAAAAAATGTTCTTTATGCTCCAAATTTAAATTGTAACTTAATTTCCGTCTCGAGTCTTCTTCTTGATGCTTCCCTAACCATCCAATTTACTCATAAACTTTGTCTCATACAGGACCGTGTTTCGAGGATGGTGATTGGTGCGGGTGAGCAATGCGAGAGACTCTATTATTTGCGTGGTGTTCGTGATACAGAGGCTCGTGCCCTTGCAGTTGGGACTACAAATCTCGAAGAATTATGGCACCGACGAATGGGTCATCCCGCTTCTAAAATTACTAGTTCATTGCCTTTTATTACTACTAAATCCAATTTTGAGACCAGCCATTGCGATATATGCCTTCGTGCTAAACATTCGCGCTCTAGTTTTCATTTAAGTAATAATACCGCTGCTGCTATTTTCGAAATTGTTCATTGTGATTTATGGGGCCCATATTCGGCTAATGGCGCGTGTGGGTCACGGTATTTTTTGACCCTCGTCGATGATTTTTCCCGCTCGGTTTGGGTTTATTTGCTTCGTACCAAAAGTGACGCCCCTCGTAAGCCACAGAATTTTATATCCATGATTGAACGTCAATTCACTAAATCCGTTAAAATTCTTCGGAGCGATAACGGGACCGAATTTACTTGTCTCAAATCATTTTTCGAGGCCAAGGGTATAATTCATCAAACATCAATGGTTGACACTCCCCAACAAAATGGTCGAGTCGAAAGAAAACACCGACATATTCTTAATGTTGCACGTGCCCTGTTATTTCAGGCTGAATTACCTATATACTTTTGGGGCGAGAGTGTCCTGGCTGCAGTTCACTTAATTAATCGTACTCCAACTCCATTGCTCAACAATAAAACTCCTTATGAGCTCCTTTTTCAGAAGCCGCCTCCGCTTACCCATTTACGGGTCTTTGGTTGTCTATGCTATGCCAGGTCCCTCAATCGTTCACATGACAAATTTGCCAGTCGAAGCAAGAAGTGTATTTTTTTGGGATATCCATTGGGGAAGAAGGGTTGGCGGGTATATGAACTTGACACGGGTTCATATTTTGAGTCTCGAGACGTCGTGTTCATGGAACACGAATTTCCCTTCCAATCTCTTAATGTTGCTGAAACTCGGTCCGAGTTTATTGACCCTAACTATCAGACTCTCACACCTGCCATCCCTATCGTATCCCTACATGTCGTACCAGTTTCTGACAATACCGTGACCCCCGACACTGTTGGGTCCCCGATATCTCCCGATAGCAACACGAATCTCGAATCAACCGATACTACAGTCTCACCTCCCTCCACTGCTAATGATACGGCTAATCTCGGGCGGGGTCATCGGGAGAAAATTCCGAGCACTCGTCTTCACGGGTACGTTCGTAACACCACGCTTCTTCGTCCCTCGCCTATCACTCCTGACCAATCGCTCTCCTCAGGTACGCGGTTTCCTATCTCTAAGTTTATGGATTATAATAAATTCTCTACTCGCCATCGAATTTTTTTAGCTGCTGTTACTAACGGACATGAGCCTAGTTCGTTTCGCGAGGCAATGAAACATCCCCAAAGGCGGGAAGCTATGAAGCTCGAGATCGAGGCCCTCGAAACAAATCGTACATGGACCCTGACTACCTTACCTCCTGAAAAAAAGGCTATTGGTTGTAAATGGGTCTTCAAGATTAAATATCATTCCGACGGCTCGATCGAGCGTTATAAGGCCCGACTTGTCATCCTTGGTAATAATCAGGTTGATGGCATCGATTATCATGAAACGTTTGCTCCAACTGTCAAAATTGTCACTGTTCGAACTCTTTTAGCCGTCGCTGCCATTAAAAATTGGGAGCTTCATCAAATGGATGTACATAATGCATTTCTTCACGGCGATCTCCAAGAAGAGGTTTATATGCGCTTTCCTCCAGGATTTGATAACCGGGTCCCCGGGACAGTCTGTAAATTACGAAAATCCCTGTATGGACTTCGTCAGGCACCTCGTTGTTGGTATGCAAAATTGGCATCCGCACTCTCCTCTTACGGTTTCCACCGAAATCCGTACGATCATTCCTTATTTACACTCCGTAACCAACGTGTTCATCTTCATGTTCTCGTTTACGTTGACGATCTCGTTATCATGGGTAATGACAATGTCGTTATATCTCGTTTTAAAGCTTATCTTGGTTCCTGTTTTCATATGAAAGATCTCGGCGTCTTAAAATATTTTCTCGGCATTGAAGTGGCACGGAATAAATCAGGAATTTTTTTGTCTCAACGAAAGTACGCTCTCGATATTTTTACCGACACCGGCTTATTGGGTGCTAAACCGTCCTCTGTTCCTATTGAGCCCCATCATAAATTAGCTCTTGCTGATAGTGCTCTTCTCCAGGATCCATTACGCTACCGTCGCTTAGTGGGTCGTCTTGTTTATCTCACTCTGACACGTCCTGACCTTAGCTATTCGGTGCCTCGCACAATATATGCATGCTCCACGGTTGGAACATTGGGACGCCGCTCTTCAGGTAGTTCGCTATCTAAAACTCAGTCCGGGACAAGGTATCATGTTTTCTTCTCAAAGTGATCTCCGCTTACAAGCCTATTCTGATTCCGATTATGCGAAATGTCCCCTCACTCGTCGTTCTCTCTCGGCTTATATAGTTTTTTTGGGAGATTCTCCAATTTCTTGGAAAACTAAGAAGCAAAATACGGTCTCACGTTCTTCCACCGAAGCCGAATATCGCGCCTTGGCCGTTACTACTTGCGAGATTAAATGGCTTCGCGGTCTCTTAACCTCTCTCGGCATTCCTACTCCGTCCACCACATTGTTTTGTGACAATGAATCTGCGCTTCATCTCGCTCGTAACCCAGTTTTTCACGAACGAACTAAAAATGTCGAGATTGATTGTCACTTTGTTCGGGACGAAATCATTCGGGGTGTTATTTCTCCTCGCTATGTGCATACCAAGGAACAACTTGCTGACCTCTTGACAAAAGCCTTAGATCGTCCATTATTCTCAAGTCTTCTCTCCAAGTTGGGCATTTCGGACCTCCATGCTCCAACTTGCGGGGGGATGAAAGATGATAATTCGATATCACCGTAATCCTCGGGATTACATCCCGATATTACTTTGATACTCGAGATTGTGTCCCCACTTAATATTAGTAAATATTTTGTAATTAGGCAACTTGTATGATTCTCTAGTCTCATTTCCGATATTACGTAGATTACCTTTGTGTATTTATACAGCTTGTGTTATTCAATGAAGGACAGAAAACCTTTCCCGAATATCTTTTCTCGACTTTGTTCGTTTATCAGAATCTACCAATCTTGACAACATTGGTGGATGTTTTGGGTTTTCTTCTATGCAAGTGTTCATCTTTTCATCTTCTTAGTTTGGTGTAATCTTTCTTCTCCCTTTATTACTCTTAATCGTTCATAGTTAGTAAAGTTTACATCTTTGTTTATTGTTTGTTGTTCATCCTTATTTGTTCTTCATAATGAATGGGGTTGTTCTTGTGTTTGTTTCTCTAGTTAATGTTAGTTTTAGTTTAATTATGTTTGCGTAGTTATCCCCTAGGGTTAGTTGGGGGATTGGGTGTGATTACACTACTACAAAACATACAAAACATTACGGTTGAAAACCGTCCTAAAAGAAGATAGTAACCGTCATATAGGTCACCGTGATCGTTGATAATCAATCACGGTTTAAAGCAAGTCAAACCTTCATTGTTGTTATTCTTCCAGAGCACGGTTAGGCTACATGACCGTCATTGTTGTTATCCTTGCACAGCACGGTTGGTATACATACCGTCATTGTTGTTATTCTTTGCAGAGGATGCTTTTTTCTACCAACTGTCATCTTTGTTAATCTTCTGAGATCACAGTTCAAATACATGACCGTCATTGTTGTTATTCTTCGCAAAGCACGCTTTATTCTACCAACCGTGATCTTTGTTGACCTTCTAAAGCAGCTCCCTTTTTTTAAAACCGTCATCTTTGTAAAAGAAAATATGTACCGTGTGTATGACAAAACGGCTAAACCCCAACCTTGTTACATATTTTGTTTCCAATACATTCTACAATCTAAAAGAACCAAACATTGCATTTCGACAAATAAAGCTTCTAAAGAAACTGCGATTCCATGAATTTCAATATATTACAAACAGTAGGACCGATTCCATCAACTACAATATACACATGAAGGTTGCAAGAACATCAATATTTACAAACAAATACATATTCTTGCATAAAAAAAACCAAAATACATCATAATAGCAACTTGTAATTGCATGGTCTTCGCAAATTAGTGAATGCTAACCAAGTCAATCCACTCTAAGTGCATGATGACTTCGTGTAGACATTGCGGATACACTGTAGAATGACGTAAAATCAAGAATGAAAGCTTGTCTTTACTAGCCATATACGGAGTAGTTTTTAAGTTCCACTTGAAAGTACTAAATAAACATCACAAAACTACAAGTCAACATGATTTAAAGTTTAAACACATAATTATTAATCCACCATATAAGTAAAATTTAATCTCTAAAACATGAACATTGAATAGAATTGGTACTATAAGGATAAAGTTGGATAGAAATTCATCTAGACTAACCTGTATTACTGCTTGAATTGGAGTACATACTTCGCCCAAATATCACGCACCTCTTCAATTTGTTGAGCCGAATACGTCTTTGGGGATCCAATCATAAACTAATATATAACAACGAAATTAAGCAGCGAGAATAATATATGTATGATATATAGAGTAAAAGTTAGAAAAGAAAGTACATATGAATTCTGAGATAAAAACATACATCCAAAATAATAGCTACGTGTCTTCCTCGGATGATCTCCAACATGTATCAGAGAATAGTATAGGGACATAAACATGCTTCAGGGGAAAAAATATCATGGTGATTAGACAACAGTACAAAGCCAAAAAGAACAAAGGCAAACAATAACCGCCTTTTTTACTTAAAAACAAATAGATTAAGAGCAAAGATCATTAACGTTGTGTGTTATGGTTCCTTTTTTTTTTTTTTATGATATCAATATAGCATAGCTTATAGACTTTATTTTACTTGCGTAATTACTCATAAACAGACTAGCAGTCATATTTATAAACCTTATTCTACTACCTTCGTTCACTCATTCACTTCAATTCCATATGTTTGTTTGATATATACGAGTGACTTAATAAAATGTATGAGAGTGGCGTGAATGGAGGTAGTATTTCTTAGTTTCACTGTCGAGAAGAATAGCAACAAATTTCTACACCAAATCAGAGGTAATGTCAAAGCCAAGAGAAGGGGGTAGAATGAAAAGTATGATGTGTATAATATTTAGTAGGAAAATTTCATGAAAACTGTGTCTAAACTTTCCAACACTCTCCTCAAGCATATAAGTTTTGAATAGTGACTTCATGTGCATTTGTAAAAGAAAAGTTTTAAATCAAGTTCCAACACCTATAGAAAGTAAAGATCACGCAAGCATAAGAAGGTAACCTGCCACTGGAATGGATATATAAGATGGCATATTGCTTCTGAGACAAGCGTCAAAAGAGAGTACCTGTGCAAGAGGAATTAAAAAATGGGAAATGAGAGACAAGATATATGCTACAGAAAGCAGAAAGAAAAAACAATCAAGTGCTCTTTCATTCACTAGATAGAAAAGCAATACAGAAGAGGGTATACAGTCTTAAGTATGGAGTTATACACATACTTATTGGACCGAAGCAAAATCCTTCATTCAAGTAATACTGCTATAAAAAGTATTATCATATCGTGAACATCCAAGCATTGTACCAGTGGCTGGAATGACAACTGCATTCATATCATACCGTTAAACAAATTTCCAAATAAAATGCGGATGAACAGAAAATAAATGTCCAAGAGAGAGTACAGGTGATTCAAAATCATACGCTATCGTGTGCTACCTCAATCCCCGTTATAATTTCTTTATTCGACTTTTTTGGTCAAACGATGTTGACATTGACCAATAATTTTTAACAGTATCCAAAAGTTGCTTTGACAAATCAAGCGGAAAAACATAAAAAGATTTTGTACCTTCATACATACATATATATATAAGGAGAACTTAAGAACCAGAATTGACATTTTAGACAAAAGTCAAATGGAATGAAAAAGGAATTACTTAGAATAGAAAATGAATTAACAAGCTCGTACATCAGCATGAGGAAGATCATATTCTGGAGGAGCCTACAGAGATAACAAATAGTTATTAATTGAAAACTTACAAATATCTAGCGTACGCAAATGACTCATGACGGTTACTTAAATCTACAAGCCCACAAAAAATAATTTGCTACTAATTCTAACATCGAGGGGAGTATAATGTGCACTCGCGACATTGGATCAGAAACAAGGACATTACCCGTGTAAATGACGGATAAACAAATTTGCATGGCCTATAAATTATTACGAACTTAATTACTATCTAACACACCTAAATAGAATTTAAGGATATATACTTCAAAGACACCAGCAAATCCCCATTTAAGTTTATCTGTCTTAAGACAATGGGTAAAAAAAAAAGAGAACTTACATTGTTGGCTTTTATTTAGCAATTAATCTTCAATCAACAAGCAACAAATTTCCATCTATCTTTAAATTTTTGAGCCTGTAGAGGAAGATAAAGAGAGCAGAAACAAGAAGACCTTTAATTATAAGACCACTGTAATTATAAGACCTATAAGTCATAATAAAAAACAATAGTGATCTATGGAATGCAAACACGAAGTTGGTTTATTAACTTGTTGCCATGACAAGATATAACACATGGAAAGACCATGACTGCACCTCAAGGTCTGAGCTCTTCTATTTCTAAGCTGCAAATTTACAAACACGAAATCTAAAAGTAAAGCCACAAAACTGAGAACTTGACAGGTGTTTCTCCCATAGATAAGAAAGAATAAGTAAAAAGTGAAGTGTTGATGTCCATACTTGCCTCCAAGACCTCTCTTTTATACACTCTGCCAGCAAGAGAAAATTCTTTCTCCCATAAATACTTATTTGGATGATAAGCCGCCCTATACATCCAATGAATCAGAAATACCATATAAATCACCAGAGGTGTGTCCATCTAGCCAGGCCCAGACATGGTAACTTACGACGAGAAATGAAAGATTTTACTTAACAGCATTGCAATGAGAAGATCTTGTGTAGTAGTGTAAATAAATAACTAAAGCACAAACTGAATTCAAATTGAGCAAAAGTAAACTAAGATTCAGTAATTTCAACTACTTCATATGATAGTAGAACTAAAACGAACAGTTTTCGCCAAATAATAGATAAATTGATCGATCGAAGTGAATTCGAAGTTTAAACTGCATCCAATTGATGATATAATAGCAGAATTACAACCAAGATTAAAGAATTTATATTGGATCAACTAATAATAAGTAATCGAAGTGAAAAAATGATTAAAGGGGAATACAAATATTATGACAAACAAAGTCCAACAGTTACTTGAAGAGTGAAAGAAGAGTTTCACGTACCTGAATTAACCCAAACTCGTAGAGAAGCGGAGAACGAAGGCGAACCTGTGAGTGATTTGAAGGTGGGTGGTGAAAGAAGAGTTTCAGGTACAAGATACATGCAAGAGAAGGATTATATGTCAAGTGTAATTAAATTACATTTATACTCCGATGTTATATGGGTCAATATGAAAAATGGTAAATCATACAAATAGTAAATCAACAAATAGTACAACAAATGAACCCTTACAATCTAGCTCCGTACATTATTTTCTTATTTGTTAAGTTGAGAATAAACAAGAGTTTAAGGATTCCTTGATAAGGGATGATGTCCATTTTCTTATTTTCAATTATTTGACACTACACAAATAGCTAATTCTATACAGAATTAAACAGAAATATTGAATTACTGAAATCAATTGACAAACATTTAATCAAAGATTTCTACAAAATTAAACAGAATAAAAGGAGCCATCCAAATATACTATAACTCCACACACAAAAAAATAATGTCGGTACACATTCAACAAACCAAAATACTAAAGCTAACACTACTAAAAACAGTTGAAATAGTGTCGGACAGGTTGCGTCGGATTTATTATCCGACGCAAATGGCATAACTGTGTCGAATTGCGTCGGCTAATCCGATGCAATAATATTGCGTGGGACTAGCCGACGCTATCCGACTCCATGATACAGGCGCCAATAATTTTGGGTTGGCGCCACTATGTGAAAGGGTTTGCGTGGGATTAACCGACGCAAAGCCGATCCAAATGGAAGGGTTTGCGTCGGCTTATCCCACGCAAAAAGTTGTTGACTAAAAACTCCTAGTCAACAGAATTAATAGCTTTGCATCGGATTAGCCGACGCAAAGTTTAATATTGCGTCTGGTTGCGTCGGCTAATCCGATGCAGAATGCGTCAAAATAAAAAAAAAACAGTCAACAGAATTAATAGCTTTGCATCGGATTAGCCGACACAAAGTTTAATATTGCGTCTGGTTGCGTCGGCTAATCCGATGCAGAATGCGTCAAAATAAAAAAAACAGTCAACAGAATTAATAACTTTGCATCGGATTAGCCGACGCAAAGTTTAATATTGCGTCTGGTTGCGTCGGCTAATCCGATGCAGAATGCGTCAAAATAAAAAAAACAGTCAACAGAATTAATAGCTTTGCATCAGATTTGCCGACGCAAAGTTTAATATTGCGTCTAGTTGCGTCGGCTAATCCGATGCAGTGTATGTTAATAAAAAAATAAACGCTCCCAATCAAAAGAATAAAATGCGTTGCATCGGATTAGCCGACGCAAACTTGAAATCTGCGTCTGGTTGCGTCGGCTAATCCCACGCAAAGGTTTTAATATAAAAAAAAAATAAGGTAATGCATCGGATTAGCCGACGCAAACTTGAAATCTGCGTCTGGTTGCGTCGGCTAGTCCCACGCAAATTGTTTAATATAAAAAAAAAATAGGCAACAACTAAACAGACCCCAAACCCCAAACCCGACACCCCAATCTCGCTCACCCCAATCTCGCTCTCTCCCTAAAACGCAAACCCCAAACCCGACACCCCAAACCCGACTCCTTCCTTCTTTCCGGCGAGCCTCCACGCGCGACCCCGAATCCCATAAACCCTCCGGCGAACCCGAATCTCAGCCCCTCTGGCGAACCCGAATCCCAGCCCCTCCGGCGAACCGAAATCGAAACCCTAAATCTTCCTGCTCTGTCCGGCGAACCCAGAAACCGACGACTCCTTCCCTCTTTCCGGTGAGCCTCCACGCGCGACCCCGAATCCCATAAACCCTCCGGCGAACCCGAATCCCAGCCCCTCCGGCGAACCGAAATCGAAACCCTAAATCTTCCTGCTCCGTCCGGCGAACCCAGAAACCGACGAACCCAGAAAAACCCTAAACCGACCCCCCTCAATTCTCAGGTATGATACTTAGTACTTAATTAAGTTAATTGTTTTAATTCGCTGTAATGGACTCGGATTTTGCTGTCTCGTTTCTGGCATTACGGATGTACACGTATTTTTGTTTCTGGTTAACTGTGGTTGTGGATGTGTTGGCTGATGATGATATGAGGTTGAGTTGTGTCCTGTAGCGGAAATTGTGGTGTTAAGATGCTGGACTCGAATTTTCTGGTCTCGTTTTTGACGTTAAGGAATTACTCGTATTTTTCTTGCTGGCTATCTGTGGTTGTGGCTGTTTTGATTGATGATGATATGATATGTTGAGTTGTGTTCTGTAGCGGAGATTGAGGTGTTAAGATGCGCTACAAATATGTATTTAATCTAATATATATGCTGTGCAATTCTTTGCAACGTTTCGAGAATTTCTCTCTGATTTTGTGACAATGAACTTCATACAGTAGAACCGCTCAAGACGGGCACAACGTAAATGAAATAATACTACTCCGTAGCATTTTCTATACTCAAAAATCACTAATCCACTAGCTAGCTGGTTCAGTGACCATTTGACATGACCCTAGCTAATCAAATGGCAATTGGGGCTAAACATCAATACATACTTAAGCACAGAAACAAATAAATACAGATCAGGGCTAGTAAAATGATACGAGTACTACTACTCCAATATATATATGTACAATAATTCTACTACTATAAGCTAGTAGATTCCAATCTTACTACACTACTACTACTACTACTAATTTACTATTTCTACTTTTACTACTACTACTACTACTACTAAACTACTAATAATTTACTACTTCTACTTTTACTACTACTACTAAACTACTACTACTACTACTAATTTCCTATTTCTACTACTACTACTACTACTACTACTACTACTAATTTACTACTACTCTTACTACTACTACTGCTACTACTACTAAACTACTACTACTACTACTACTACTACTACTACTAATTTACTACTACTTTTACTACTACTACTACTAATAATTTACTACTACTTTTACTACTACTACTAAACTACTACTACTACTAATTTCCTATTTCTACTTTTACTACTACTACTACTACTACTACTACTACTACTACTACTACTACTAAACTACTACTACTACTAATTTACTACTACTTTTACTACTACTACTACTACTACTACTACTAATTTACTACTACTGTTACTACTACTACTACTAAACTACTACTACTACTACTACTAAACTACTACTACTACTACTACTACTACTACTACTACTACTACTACTACTACTAATTTACTACTACTTTTACTACTACTACTACTAAACTACTACTACTACTACTACTACTACTAATAATAATAATAATAATTTACCACGAAGTACTACTTTTACTACTACTACTAAACTACTACTACTACTACTAATTTCCTATTTCTACTTTTACTACTACTACTACTAAACTACTATTACTACTACTAAACTACTACTACTACTACTAATTTACTAATTTACTACTTCTACTTTTACTACTACTACTACTAAATTTCTACTACTACTAATTTTCCACTACTACTACTACTAATATTCTATTTCCTCTACTACTACTAAACTACTACTACTACTACTACTACTACTACTACTACTAATTTTCTACTACTACTACTAGTACTAATTTTCTACTGCTACTACTACTACTACTAATTTTCTACTACTACTACTACTAATCTTCTACTATGTACTTCTGCTGCATAAACAATACTAAAAAAGGGAAATTTGTTTTGTTTCCTAAATTTCAGCAGTTAGTGGTTGTAATTATAGTAAGTATTAATGTCTTGGATTAATGTGTCGAGATATGATTGCTGTTGTTATTTGTTTTCGTTGTGTACTGTGCATGAACATTGTTTGAAATCTACTCAGACCTACCTAGTGTCCATTCAAGAGTTACTCATTAGGAGTAATTCTTGGACAGTCCCCGTTTTGGGACTGTTCTTGTGCCTTTCATGTCACTTAGGTGGTAAACATGAAATTGTGTTGTGTTGGTAAGAGGAAAATTTGGTGACCATTCCCTCAATGTTCTTCGATTGCATATGTGGAGTTTTCATATATTCCACATTGTGCTTTTGGAGAACTGAGGCGAATTGCTGCCGAATTTTTCTCTTATCGACATTACACAATTTCGTATTTATCAGTGACATGGAACGCACAAGAATGGGTTTAGGTTGGAGTGATAAGGTCCTCGGTGATGAATCGTTTTTAAATTGATTTTTGTGAGAGTTTCAATTTATGGTAAAATTCGCGAACTTTTCTTCAAATTCCATGTTGTTGACTTCTTTCCCCACGCCATTTTGTTCATGTGTACATACCCTAATCATTCATAGTTCAATCCATATAGAATGAATAGAGTAGAACGGAGTTGGATGTACGAGAGACTGGCCGACAATAAGCGACCGAAAATAGAATTTAGAGACGGTGTCGAGGAGTTCATCAAGTTTTCCTTAGATAATAACCCCCACTACACCAGCGAGCAGCTTAGGTGCCCATGTAGAAAATGTCAAAATCGTGCCTTAAAACATGAAGTAGATGTCAAACAACATCTATACAAGCACGGTTTTGTTGAGAACTACTACGTGTGGACGTATCATGGTGAAAATGAAAGTAGTCACCTGCAAGAACCTGTTCGTGAAAATCCGTACCGGGACTTCGTAGAGGACGCACTGCGTACGACGGTTGAGGACATCATGGAGGAGGAGCGTAACCCAGACAACTTAAGCGACGAAGAAGTGCAACATGAACCCAACCCACAAGTCCTTTCCTTTTTCGAAATGCTAAAAAATGCTGAACTCCCAGTTTTCAGCGGGTGCGATATGAGTCTGCTGCAAGTCGCTTCAAGGATGCTGACTTTGAAGTACGAGAGCAACATGGCCTTAAGACATTTAGACGGTTGGATCCAACTGCTAATTGACCTTCTACGAGGAACTAAGGAGAATGTCATGTCAAATAATTTCTACGAGGTTAAAAATTTGTTGAAGGGCCTCCAACTCCCCCATGAAAAGATAGACTCGTGTCCGAATGGATGCATACTGTTTTGGAAGGGAGATTCGGACCTCGACGCGTGTAGGAAATGTGGATCTGGGAGGTACAAGAGTCGAACAACAAATACTAGGGGGAAGAGAGTACCAACTAAGGTTTTGACTTACTTCCCAGTAGGTCCGAGGCTGCAAAGACTGTATGCGACAAAGAAAATTGCGGGCGAGATGAGTTGACACCATAGTAACTCCAAAATCAGAGTTAGTGGTATGATGACACACCTTAGTGACGGTGAAGCTTGGAAGACATTTGATATCAAACATCCCGAGTTCGCGAAAGAGCCGCGCAACGTACGTTTTGGTTTGTGCACAGATGGTTTCTCACCCTACGGGCAGTTCGGCAAGTCGTACTCATGTTGGCCGGTTATTTTGACACCGTACAACCTACCGCCGTGGTTATGCAATAAGAGACAATTTATGCTCCTGTCACTTATTGTTCCTGGCCCTAGGAACCCGAAAGCCAATATGGACGTGTATCTCCAACCACTTGTTGAAGAGTTAAAAAGTTTGTGGGATAATGGGATTTACACGTACGATGTGTCGAGGAAAACTAGTTTCAATTTACGGGCTGCACTAATGTGGACCATCAACGACTTCCCAGCTTACAGGATGTTGTCTGGTTGGAGTACAACGGGTTACCGTGCTTGTCCTTACTGTCAAGCGAAGGATCAAAAATCCTTTTGGCTTAAAAATAGCGGAAAGGTATCTTGGTTTGACTGTCACAGACAATTTCTACCTTCCGACCATCCATTTAGGCATAACTGTAAGAGTTTCCTGAAGAAACAACCCGATGAAACTAGGATCGCATGTAAACGGTTAACAGGCGATGAGATATGGACAGATGTGCAGAAGTACCCTACAATAGTACACGCTACCCACCAACAGTTGAAAAAATTGAAGGACAAGAAGGAAGGTTGGTGGAAGCAGAGCATATTCTGGGAACTTCCGTACTGGCACACTCTGCTTATCAAACACAACCTTGATGTTATGCATATCGAGAAGAATTTCTTTGAGCAGATTATCAACACCGTGATGGATGTACCGAACAAGACAACCTTTGGACCAAAAGGCAAAGCCGATTTCAAGGAACTGTGTCTTGGGCGACCTAAGTCGTCGTCGTTTGTTATGGACAAAAATGATAGGAAGGCTTTGTGCGATTGGGTGAGTGGTTTGAAGTTTCCGGATGGTTACGCATCCGACTTATCCCGGTGTGTGGATCAGTCCAAGTTAATTTTGCATGGCATGAAAAGCCACGACTGTCACGTGTTTATGTCGCGCTTGATGCCAGTAGCTTTGAAGCAGCTGGTGCCAATGAACACGTGGAATGCATTGACAGAGATCAGTCAGTTCTTTCGAGATTTGTGTTCCACTACGGTGTCAGTCGAGTCCATGAATCGACTTGAGAACAATATTCCCGAGATCCTTTGCAAGTTGGAGAAAATATTTCCTCCGTCATTCTTCAACTCGATGGAGCATCTCCCACTTCATTTGCCGTATGAGGCAAGGGTTGGCGGTCCAGTTCAGTACCGGTGGATGTACCCATTCGAAAGGTAACGTCCTCAACTCTCCTTAGTGTGACTTCCCGTGCATTGATTACCAATTAAGTCTTACATGAGAGCTAATATTTTAATTTGCAGGTTCTTAAATCATCTGGAAAAAAAAATTGGTAACAAAACACGTGTTGAGGGTTCAATATGCAACGCGTATTTGTTAGAGGAGACATCAAACTTCTGCTCCTTCTACTTCGAAGAGCACGTTGACACAAAAGCTAAAGACCTAGACGTGGGTGTGCATCAGACTGAAGACCACCAAATAGAGGTGGAACCCTTTCAGTCTGATGTTGGAAGCAGCACTGGAAAATGTAAGGAGAGGTGGTTGACCGATGTTGAGTACAAGCAGGGACACTCCTACGTTTTGAGAAACTGTGGCCCTGTAATCAGACCGTACGAGGAGTAAGTAACTCACGTACAACATACCCTCCTCATAATTGGTAGTATGTGTGATTAAGTACAACTGCTGACAATTTCAGGAAATTCGAGGCTTTCATTATGGCAGAACATGCGGAAGTGACAACATCTGACGATGTTTGGGTGACATATGAGTCACTGTTTCCCTCTTGGCTACGTACTCAAGTATGTTGAAATGCTATTTGCTTGATCATTACAAATTGTGTATGTGTTTGGTACAAAATTTAATTGCATTGTTTTTCGACGAATTTTATGTTGACAATAGCCTGAAGCGCTGGAGGATCCCATTGTAAGACCTCTAGTCACTGGGCCGTCTTCACGAGTCAGAACTTGGAGGCGATATAAAATTAACGGGTACAAGTTCCGTGCGTTTGTCGAGGGTGTTGACGTTCCAAAACTGACCAAAAGTAACGGCGTATGTGTGTTGTCCACCGAAGGGTCAGATTACTATGGAACACTACTCGAGGTGATCGAGCTTGACTACTACGACAGCCACAAAAACTGCAAGGCCATACTGTTCAAATGTGATTGGATCGACAACCCTCACGGAGTCACTGTTCATGAGAACTACAATCTTGTGGATGTCGACCTCACGAGAAAACTGCGAGGGCACAACCCTTTTGTGTTGGCGTATCAAGTCGATCAAGTCCGCTATGCACCTTACCCAAAGGGAAAAAAGAGTACGAATTGGTCTGCGGTTTTCAAAATCAAGGCAAGATCACAAGTTGATAATCCTATCATCGACGATGACGTCTACCAAGAGAGTGTAGTTGGTAATAATCAGCCGATGTCATCAACTCTGATCGAAGACAATGACGTCAATGAAGAAGAATATGTAGTTGAAGTTGCTGGTGCTGTAGGGGAGGACGACGAGTTTGCCGACTGGATTGTTCCTGAGGGAGAGGGTGATGAGGACGACTTGGTCGTCGACGATGAAGATGACGGTGATGAGGTGAATACTGACTGGGACGATGATGATGAAGACGGGGAGAAGGGGTTCATTGAACCGTACACCGACGCGGACAGTGACAGTGACAGTGACAATAATTAGCAATTATGTAGTTGTTTGTATCTTATTCGCATAAGTTGTAATTTATTTATTTGTAATTGAAGACTATTTTGGTACTTAATGAAATTCCTACTTTACTCTAAACAAACTGACTCTACAGTTTAACTTTGCGCAAACATATTTTGTAGACGTGATTATGTCAGGTGGAAGTGGGATGGTGACGGGGGCCAGCAGCCATGGTGACCATATGGAGGAGGACGTGCCTAGGACTCCTGTCGTCCTAGGTGTGGACGCTGTCCAAGAAGTCGGGGTGACGGTCTACGTTTCGACGCCTGAGAAACCGTACCTATCACGGCAGAAAGTGGAGACCGCTACTTGGTGAGTTTAAGTTGTTGTAACCAGTTCTTTTCTATATTTTCACTCATTTATTATCTTTACAGTATCATAAATGACTTGTGTAGGTGGGAGGACAAGAAGTACTCTGATTATATGCGGGATTCCATTACCATGACGTATGCGTCTACCCCAGGCGCCTACCGTAGCTGGACGGAGGCGCCACCGGAAGCTCGGGAAGCCATGTATATGCACTTCGCGGTAATTACCTCGTCTGTGTTTCTAAGGTTTTCGTTGCACGATTTATACATTCAATTGTAGCTAACGAATCTTTTTTTTTGACAAACAGAGGAGAGTGCGTATAGACCTGGGGTACGAACTCAGGTCGGATTATGAGAGTCGGATTAAGAAGAAGATAACCGACATATTCCAGCGAGCTGTCCCGAGAGCCCAGAAGGCGGATTGGATTCCGCAAGAGAAGTGGGAGACATTGAAGAAGAACGCTGACGACCCAGACTTCAAGAAGAAATCGGCGATTAAGTCGTCGAACAGGAGAGGTGGGCAAGTGGACGGGGTGGCCAAACCCACTAGCTGCCTTGGAAGTAGGAGTGCAGCAACAGCCTTCGCGCAGTTGGTAAGTGCTTATAACACAAGTAAAAAATTTGAGTATAATTCAATATATACTATTGGTAAATAAATGCTGAAAATTTTAACACTGTTATATGAAGGGCCCATCTGCAACCCCGGTCCAGCTCTTGGAGAAGACAAAGAAGGGGAAAGACGGCAAGTGGATTGACCCTAGAGGACCGGAGATCGTTGTGAGTAGTAGTAATGTTTTTAAAAAATATACTAGGCATGAAAATTACGATGTGATAGTATGTGTTCTTAAAGTTATAACACTGTTTCATGTTGCTGTTTCAGGAGAGCTACGAGAAAGCGGTGGAGGAGGCACGCGCCTCTGATCAGGCACCCAACACCTTGAAGATCTTCCACGATGTGACGGGTGGCTACAACTCAAAGAAAAGGTTTTGGGGGATAGGTAACGTGGCGAAAGAGCTCTTTCGCCCATGCTTGAACCGTGGTAAGGAGGTATCTGCGGACACATACCTCCCTACCGCCACCTCGCAGGAACGCACACTTAACGATCGTATGGAAGATAAATTCCAAAGACAAGAAGAGCGCCTGAAGACATTCGAGAAGAGGTGTGAAGAGCAGGACCAGTTTATTCAGTTCATGAGGGAACGGTTCTCCATGGAGACCGAGGGATGCAGTGGAGGACCACGCATGAGTAGGCGCGACGATGACGACAACAACGATGGTCATCCCCATGGATCGGAGCACATTGAGTCCCTTTCGTAGGTAGTTCAGCTCTCTTATGTTACTTGTTTAGACTTTGGTTGCATTGTGTATATATATTTTACCAACTCCTAGATAGAATTTTGAACCTAGCGCTGGTTGTCTTTGTAATATATTTTCATTTTCTATAACAGTACACTGGTTTATGTTTGTTTCGTTTTGTGGAATTTTGTGAAGAAGATATGTACGAGAGCTTTGATTGGAGTTATTGGTGGATTTTTGTTTGGGATGTGCTGCTGTTGTGGTTTGTTGTAGGAGTGGGTTGTTTAATTGCAGATTATTTTATTTCGCGCATATGGGGAGCTGAAAACAAAGAAACGATTTTTTTGTTAATAGGCTTTGCGTGGGTTTAGCCGACGCAAAGTCAAACATTCTGTTGACTTTGCGTCGGCTAATCCCACGCAAAACCATGGAATGAGATTTGACTGAGGGACTTTGCGTGGGATTAGCCGACGCAAACCCATTGACTGAGATTTGACTGAGGGACTTTGCGTGGGATTAGCCGATGCAAAGTCAACAGAATGTTTGACTTTGCGTCGGCTAATCCCACAAAAATCCATTGACCGAGATTTGACTGATGGGCTTTGCGTGGGATTAGCCGACGCAAAGTCAAACATTCTGTTGACTTTGCGTCGGCTAATCCCACGCAAAGCCCATTGACAGGGGTGTTGACCTCCATGTCTTCGTGTCGTATTAGCCGACGCAACGCCGACGCAAAGTCCTTGCGTCGGATTAGCCGATGCAAAAAATAAAATTTGAGTCAAATTATAATGGCGGCCGATTGCGTCGATTAATCCGACGCAATATTCATATTGCGTCGGATATTGTCCATTTGCGTCGGATTTGTCCGACGCAATTCCGGCTTGATTTTTGTAGTGAATAATGTTCCTAAACCATCATTAAACATCCCACAAACAAAAAAAATTTAGGGTGGAAATTCAATCAACGATAAACTGAATCGACGACGGAGTACGGAATTGAAGACAAGTCAACAATAGCAACTCCGTCAAGAAACGTCGACAAAAGCAACTCCGGCGACAGCAACTCCGGCAACAGCAGAAACGCCGGCGAAGTTAGACAACTTGGGTGCTTGAAACTAAAGTGAAGAAGATTAAAAAAAAAAAACCGCTGCAACGTGGTCAGTAGGCTGCCGGGAATGGCAAGGATGCCGGGGAGGAAGGTCATCGCAAAAGTGAACCGCCGGCAGAATAGCCGGAGAGAGGGGGGCGAAAAAAAAACATAACAGAGGGAGATGGAGAAAACCGGAGGGGAAGATGGCAGCCAGAGAGAGGAGGGCGACGAAGTCGATGAACCGCCGACAGAGGAGGGAAGCGGCAGGTCGGCAGCCGGAGAGGGGAGGGGAAGGGTGAATGTTTATGGTTTGGGAGTTTTGGGGGTCGATAATGAACAGAGGGAAGATTAGGAAACAGAGGCTTAAGATTGTGGTATACAGAGTATATATATAAGCGCAGTAAACCCTAACCAGTCACCATGACCGGCTAATACCAGTTAAAAGGGCGCTCGTTATAATAAGGGATTAATGAGGGAACAGTTGGTATTATAATGTGATTACGTATAGTTGATATTAAATTAAGAAGGACTCCCATAGTTGGTATTACTGCTATGAAATAACCCTTTAGTTAATTAAGTTTATAGTATTAAGAACTATTTTTAAGACTTAAAAGAGTTTGTTTTTATATCTAAGTAAAATGACAGAAGATATTTATATAATCGAATTTGATCATATTATTAATATATATTTTGGATGAATGATTACTCTTATTTATATAATAAAAAAAATCACCTTATTATAATTTTTCGATGTGGAAGCTAAGATTTTACTTAAGTTTATTTAATTTTAGATATAGTCTAATTAAAAACTTTTATTTATAAACGAATGATTACTCTTATTTACAATATATAGAATTTTATCGCCCCATCTTATTTTTTCGATGCAGGGTAAATATACTTTAACTATATAGTCTTAATTAGTCCTAGGAAATTTTTTTAAGTCTCAAAAGATTGATGGTTAATATCTAAGAACGAAAAATTACGTAGAATTCTATCAGCTCATTATAATTTTTCGATATGTGATAATTCTAATTTAACTTTATTTGTAGTCTTATTCATAACTTTTTTTCAGACAATTTTTTTTTGGTGATATCTAAGGACGGATGATTAGAAATATCATCACCTCATTATAATTTGGAGAAATAATTACTTTATTTATATAGTAGAATTTTTCGTCTTATTATACTCTCTCCGGTCACCATTTTTTTCTCCTTTACCTTAATATTTTTTTCTCCGGTCACTATTTTTCGATGAGGTAAGTTTACTTAGTTTATAATCTTAACAATTTTTTAAAACTCAAAAGATTTTGATTGATATCATATCTAAGAACAAATAATTAGTCTTATTTATAATATATAAATTCAACACCTTATTATAATTTGTCGATGTCGGATAATTTAACTAAAATTTGTAGTTTTATTTATAATATAGAATCTTCATCGTGGTGGTTTAGTCATTTAAACGGGAGGATTCGAACCCGAGTCACTCGTATGAAATGTTGTCAATGTAACCAATTTCACCACCTTATACTTCATGTTTTATATCATTGGAAGATTTATATTATACTCTGGAAGATATATATTATTGTAGACACCCGCATTTTGACTGCCACGTGTCTATGGTAGTCTCCAAAAAAACACCCGATGATGATCGGACGCAAACGTGACTCGGTATACTCGGATTTGGGCTCGGAAACAATAATATCCGACATGGACTTTTAGCGGAGTAAAAATCTCACAAAACAGACCTCAAATTCAGGCCCAGTGGGTCGTTCCGAGTCAAATAAGACTAATTTGGGCCAAAACCGACACCAAAGATAAATCCCGTCTTTTGGCGACCGGGTCAAAACCCGGTCAAAGACGAAACCGTCTCATAAATCAGCCAAATTCAGCTGGCGCACAAAATCAAATTCAAAAATCAATCAAAACAAACAAGATCAATTCCTTCCTATTTTATCTCGATTTTGCTTGACCCACTCGATCGAGTGGATTTGACCCACTCGGTCGAGTGGAGCGCCTTAAACTGGATAAGGCCCGTTTGCAAGGGCACTCGATCGAGTGCACTAGGGCCACTCGATCGAGTGCCCCTATGTCGTGGGATGAAGTCTATAAATACCGCTTCACCCCCATTCATTTGCACAATTTTTTGACCCTAAGCATTTACCTACATTTTACATCCTAACCCTACTACACTCCCTATACTACGTCCCTAGCAAGACTACACAAAAACCCGAGCCCCTCGTCCCTCGGAAACCGGCGAAACATACACACATACCCATATTGTTGTGTGCCAAATTTGGACCGTTTTTCCTCCCATTTAGACCCGTTTTTCCTCCGTTTTGTGAGACTTGAGTGCGATTATCGCCATATTTTGCGTAATTCTCACATTAGTGTCTCTCTTTTGCATTTTACGTGTTTTTGGTAGTTTTCTGTCTATTTTGATAGGATTTTCGACCAAAAACGTATTTGAGCTTCTACAAGCAAGAGAGAGATACGGTCCAAGAGCAAAGCACACAACTGAAAGTCCAAGCAATCCAATTGATCAACGAAGAAAAAGACCGGAAAAGAGTCAGTGGACCACCGGGTAAAGTTTCGCCCGGTGAGTCACCACCGGGCGAAGTTTCGCCCGACGACATTTTTCATCCCCCGAAGATTTTCACGGCATGCACGACCGGGCAACTTGACCGGGCGAAATTTCGCCCACCGGGTGAAATTTCGCCCGGTGGTGAAGTCGGGCCAAAAATGCAAAAAACGAAGAAAATCTCACCGGGTGAAATTTCACCCGGTGAGACTATTACGTCGAGCCGCGGGGCGAAATTTCACCCCATTAAGATGCAAAGGGTGATGGTCTTGCAAAATGAAGAGAAATCGGACTTGGGCCTTGAAATGTGTGCAACCCATTAAGAGCTCTATAAATACTAAACCTAGGGTTTAGTGCCTCAAGAAGGGGTAGAGAGTGCAAAAACAATTAGAGAGATAGGAAACTCTTCATAGGGTAGTAAGTAGTAGTTTGTAGTAAAATTCTCTAGAAAAATCCTTCAAACAATTAGTAGATCTATTCAATATTAACACAATTACTCCTTTATTAGTAGCAAAGTTTACATCTTTATTGAAGAATTTGTTTTATTATTGAAGATTTGGTATTGTTCTTGGAGATTCAAGGGTTTAACAAGGGTTTATGTGACAAAAACCCTTGTATTATTTCTTGAAGACTCTTATTTATATTATTGAAGATTGAAGATTTATGCATGGATTGGTGACAAATTCTTGTATATTTCTCTCAAGATTCAATCTTTACTATTGTTAATCTTCTTCTTCCATTTTATATTTTCTCATTTGTGGGTAAAATTCTCTCCTCTCCATTTTCTCTATTTATACATTTGTTCATGCATGCTTTACAAATTTGCCTTTCAATGAATGTTATGTTTTTCACCATGATTAGTGAGTAGATCTTTTTGTTAGGGGGTTAGGGGAGGACGATTTATAGATAAAGATTTAACCTTTGTAAGATTATTGCATTTGAGGGTGATATTGTCTTTATGGGATTGTTGTGTTATGTTTGACTTAGCTTGATCACCTAGGTTGACTTGACTCACCCGGACCAATATGGGGAAACTCGGGGTTTTGGGTAATTCCATCTAGAGACCATAGTCCATTCGTCGCGAAAGCGGGTTTAGACTTGGTTGGTAGGGAAACCGAAAGGTTGAACCTCCCTTATACACCTTGTGATGATTCTTGCATTATTAGATTCTTATCTTTATTTCCGATCACCCGACTCTCCCTAACGCCTTTCCCATCAATAGTTTCCCATCTTAATCATATAAGCTCATTTAGCAAACTTAACCCGACTCGACCAAGAACCCCCCTTATCACCCAAACACTTATCGACTTAGACTTAACCAACTTTACGTAGACCGTCCCTGAGGATCGATCCCGACCTACCACTACTACATTAGTTAGGTTCGTCGGTGTTCATAAATATTGTTTGATTGTACGGGTCGCGACGCCCGCGCATCAAAATGGCGCCGTTGCCGGGGACGGCGATTAGTTGATTGAGTTTTTGTCTTTTTTGTGTTTGAGTAATTGCTTTCTTCCATTTTACCCTAGTACCGCTCGGTGCTAGGAGTCTCATCTTTGAATTGAGTTGTGTTCAGGAACAATCATATTTGGCATTGCTTATTCCATACCGGTGCAAGCGAGACGATATTATTATTTCGAACCACAAATCAACCAAAGTGAACCCTAATCCACATCTTACATCAACTTTTCACCCATCCACCATTCTCAAAACTCTCACAAAATTCCCTTCCTCTCTTCCTTCTTCAAAAATCATCTACAAACAACCATGCCGACTTTAAGATCTCACTCTCAACCCACTCATGAACAAACTTCTTCTCCGTCGCATATGGAACCATACCCGATAACTTTGAGCTCAAGACTTCTTCAATTGCCATAGTCCAACAAGACACTTATCATGGACTTCCACAAGAAGATGCTCTAGAACACATAGCGACATTTAAAGAGAAGCTTATTGGAATGAAGCTAAACGGACTTACTTCATGCCAATTCCATAGACTCTTGTTTCCCAAAACTCTTCGTGATGATGCTAGGAGATGGCTACAAAGCCACAACGATGATACCTTCCAAACTTGGAATCAATTGGCCAATGCATTTCTAGAAAAATACTATCCTCCTTCCAAGACCAATCAATATCGAATGGAGATTCAAACCTTCCAACAAGGCGAAAATGAAAGTATAAGCGAGGCTTGGGATCGATTCCAAACTCTACAAATGAAGTGCCCTCATCACGGTATCCCTCATTGGCTCTTGCTCCATATATTTTTCTACTCTTTAACCGCCGATGCAAGAGACATCCTCAATGCTACCGCAAAGGGCGACTTCTTCCTACTCGACGAGAATCAATCCCATGAGCTCCTTGACAAGATAGCCAAAAGTGATGTGTATGCTAAGGAATTGCAAGCGGGTGAATCTAGTGGAAACTCGGAATCATCAAATCACATGGAGACCTCTCTTGAAGTACAACTTGCTCAACTTTATGAGAGATTTGAAGCTATGGTTGTTAGGGACGCCTTCCAACCCGAAACGGTCTCTCCTCCAAGAGAAGTCTCTCCTACAAGAGAAATTTCTCCACCAAGAGAAATCTCTCCTCAAAGAAGAGTTTCTCCACCAAGAAGAATCACCCCACCAAGAAGAATTACACCACCTAGGCGAACATCCATCTCGCCTCCAAAGCCGTATAGGGTAGATATCCCTTGTGATAATTGTGGAGGATACAACCACGACTCCAACTTTTGTGTGAAAAAGGAGAGCGTTCATCAAGCCAACAATACTCATGAGACATATGAAAAGCCTCAAACGAGCAATCCTAATTCGGGGTTCGGAACTCATTCCATGCCACATCAAGGATCACATCCTTTTCCAAGAGCCCCCAATCAAAGGGTTTATTCTAATTCATATGAACCTCATTATCAACCGAGGCCTCCTCACACGAATCAAGGTTGTTTCCATCCTCAAGGACCACCGAGACCAAATCAAGGACCTCCCTTTGGAAATCATCTTTCATTCAATCAAGAACCTCCTTATGGAACTCATCTACCATTCAATCAAGGACCTCCTTTCGAAAATCATCCACCATTCAATCAAGGTCCTCCATTTGGAAATCATCAATCATTCAATCAAGGACCTCCCTTCGGAAATCATCCCTCATTTAATCAAGGTCCTCCTTTTGGAGCTTATCCACCGCCTAACCAAGGCCCTCCAAGGAACATCCAAGGTAATTCTCAACCTTTTCATGACATTCAAGAGACTATCAAGTTCTTGTTGAGAGAGAATGCGTCAAATCGAGCTAGACTTGAAGCTTTAGAGGCACGAGCCATGTCGCGAGCTCGAGCACCTCAAGAGCCGACCGATTCTTTCAATCAAGCTTCCGTGAATGCCATTAAGGTAATGTGCAAAAAGGAACCGGTTAAATCTTTTGACTCACAAGCTTTTACATCTCATCCCTCAATCTATGAATTTGATGAGAATGTGGTCAAGGATGTCACCGAGAAACCGATAAGAGATCCCTCAAAATACCTTGTAGGAGACCTTTCATTTTTTATTGAACAAATTCCAATTGAGGAAACGAACTTACTATCTAGGATTGAGGTACCTCCTTTGAATGACAAGCCACCAAACCTATTTGATGACCAAGCTTTGGGTATGATAACCTTCACCGACCTTATCGAGAACATTGAGACAAGCCCCTCTATGCCTACTTCTTCCGATTATATTAGAGACATCATTTTGAAACCCACCGAGATAGAAAGAGCTCCCATTTCCCCAAGGATCAACCCTAGACTCACAATTCCTATCAAATTAGGTGATCCGGGTAGTTTTGCCATTCCATGCTCAATTGACCATGTCCTGATAGATCGAGCCCTATGTGACCTTGGTGCCGACATTAGCTTAATGCCCTTGGCCATCGCTCGTACTATTTACATCAAAGATTTGGATCATTTCCCCGTGAATGTGCAAATGGCCGATGGAACCTCCACGGAGCCCTATGGATTAGCCCGAAACCTCTTGGTTAATGTGGGGAACTTGTATATCCCCACCGATTTCGTTATTTTGGATATGCCAATCGAGGAACGGAACCCTATCCTTTTGGGACGACCTTTCTTAGCCACCGGTGGAGTAATTATTGATGTAAAGCGAGGGCGTTTATCCTTCAATGTAACCAATGAGACGGTCCAATTTGTGCTTCCCGCGTTCCTTCATGAAGATCCGCCTAACTTGGAGTTTTGGAACCAAATGGTGGAGTACCCATCAAATGAAGAGCCTTCTACCGAAGAGCTTGAGTATGACGATGAAGAAGATGACGGTGCCCTATTTATACTTGGTGCAACCTCCGATGAGGACATTCCCGACGAGTTCGCAATGCTTCCCGAGGTAGCACAACTTATGGGTATGCCGGAATTCAAGGAAAAGCTCAAGATCGGTAGCATGGAATATGGAACCAATGAACAAGACCCTTCGGGTTGCTTTTTAAGCAACCCCAACTAATCTCAAACATTCAATTCGGTTTGGTGGTGTCCATAATAACCACCATTGTAAATATTTGTATATTCTCGTCGAACAATAGATTTTAGATCTTTCTTTTGGGAGTTTGTTTTCTCTTTGGTACTTACAGGAATCATGAAGAATTCTCTCGAAATTTTTGGGATGCGTTATGCACGATTATAAACGATTTGGATTGAGAAGATAAGTTATTATTTTGAAGAAGCTAAGGATGTTTGGACCAAGTCATGGAAAAATTTTCGTAGCAAGAAGCTTATTCGGAGTGAAGGATCTCACCGAGCAACGTTTTGCCCGGTGGAATTGTGGCCCGAGGTCCGTCGGGTGAAACTTCACCCGATGGCGACTTGCTCGAACCAAAGGAATTGACGGAAAATCCGTCGGGCAAAACTTCATCCGCTGGAATCTCACCGGGCGAAATTTTGCCCCGCGGTAAAAATTTTTGCGACTTGGAATTTGACGGAAATCCGACCGGGCGAAATTTCGCCTGGTGGTGGAGTCTGACCGGGCGAAATTTCGCCCGGTGGTTAAGCTGCGCGGAAAAGATCGAAACCCGACCCGAAGACCGTCGGGCGAAATTTCGCCCGATGGTGACCCACCGGGCGAAATATCACCCCGCGGCACACCTAACCCACCTTACCCATCCAACCCACCTTACCCATCTTCATAATACACTTATCCTATCTATCTCCTCAATCAAAACCCCAAAAACCCAAACAAACCCCAACTCCTCCATCTTAAATCATCTCTAATCCCTCTAATCCTTCACCAAAATCAAATTAAATTATATATTCTTCATCCTCATCACATTCCTAACACAGTCTTGGAGTTTGTTTTGAGAAATTATTCTGATTCCGACAAACCCCAAATCAAGACCGTCAACACACAAACACCAAATTTCAAGCATCAAGGATGAAGAGAGTGAAGCAAATGGCAAGAAAAAGGATTTCATCAATGCTAAATCGTAATTCGGGGTCAACATCATCCTCAAGATCGGAGGAGCAACCGGCCGAGGCTCGGGACGAATCTGTCCCGATGCCCGTTCAAAGACAAGGAGCCGTTCCGAGCGAACAACCTGTTCCGCTCGAGGTGAGTTACCCGAAAATTCGTCATAATTTCTGTGAACCTTTATCTGGTTTGTATTTCGCTAAAAAATCTCATGTGGATAAATGCAAAAAATTTTGGGTCTGTCGTCTCGAGCCAACTCGTTGGGCGGCTCGAGATGTGCTTGATCGTATGGGCATAGAACCGCAGGTACGGGCAATGTGCCGAAATATCGGTCTAATCAATTTTTATGCCTCCGAGGAGGAAACTTTTCAAAAACTGACGTGCGAGTTTTTCGCAACTTTTGAGCTAAGTGGTAACGATAATGGCATTGTCTCCTTTCAGTTGCGAGAAAATTCGTACGTCCTTAATTTGAGAGACTTCGGTGCATTGCTTGGTCTACCTTCTTCGGTCCTTGGAAAGCCTAGGGCGGGGCAGACTCGGGACGATAAATTCGCCCGAGATCAATTTTGGTTTAAAATAGCCCGCCAAAGGCCTTTCAAGGGAGGAAAGATGCGTTCTTTCTCGATCCGAAACCCCATCCTCCGGTATGTGGCGCGCATCATAGCTAACTCATTCTTGTCGAGCTATGATACACATCACAACTGCAGTGCTTTAGCTGTTCAGCTTCTAGAGGATGCAGTTTTGGAAAGAGGCCCATCTATCGATATGTCTGAGGCCCTAGCTACACATTTCGCTCAGATTGCGAAGGGCGGCCGCAAGAGAATCTCTTGTGGCGGGGTTGTAACGATGTTAGCTAGAGCCTTGAGAATCGATTTTAGCGATTTATCACCAGTTGATGGAGCGGGGATTTTTGTAGATGAAGTCTATTGTCCTTTTCTTGTGTGGCCCCAGAAAGGGGATTATGACAGTTTGTTTCTGTATAAGATAACTGAGTTGCGCGCCATTGCTATGCCTAACCCCGATTGGGTGAGGCTAGATGTTGTAGAGAACTTCGGCATGCCGAAGAGGTCCGGGGAGTATGTTCGGGATGACACCCGAGGTAAGTATCGTATAGTTCAATACCCCGAGGGACCTCTAGACTTTGGCGACGATGACATAGAGGTCGTAGATGTGTCGGAGGAGGAACCGGAGGTTGGAACCTCTCGGGACGAGGGTTATAGGACTTTACCGTCATCATCACATGCACCCTCTTCCTCCCACCAACCCGAACCCCAGACCTCACAATTTTTCACCCCTGAATTTTCGGAATTCACACCACACCGACACTCCACTTTCACCCAGTCTACCCCTGGTTTTCAGGAGGACGTCAACATGAGTCCTCCCCGACACTCCTCGTTCTTCGGATCAGAGGACTTTTACAACCAATGGGGGGAAGTCTATAACCGAACACGTCAGACTTGGGAGAACTCGACTACATCACTTAACCTGGCCCAGGATGCCTACAATGTGGCCCGGGATGCGCGCGATACTACGCATCAATTATACACGTACTCTAGGGAAGGTTTTGAGTACGCCCGGACTAGTTTTGAGATGGCTAGGGAGGCTACTAGGGATGCCCAAGCAGCGAGGTTGGCGGCGGAGGAGAACCAAAGGATGTTGCAACAGCAACAGCACTATTTCGATAGATTTTTCGGTATGCCTCCGCCCGGGTCTTACTACCCACCACCACCTCGTCCCCCAGGTCCTATGTGAGTAGCCGAGTGTTGTTAGTGTTAGTGTGGGGGTGTTGGGTGTTAGTTGTCATTGTCAGTCGTCGGTCGTCTGTTCTCTTATCTCAGTTATCTCTGTCTTTGTCAGTCCTTGTAGCGCCAAATTTTGGCAATTGAACTTATGTTGTTGATTGATTTTTAATGATTATTTTGTTGATTTGAGGAATTGTAAGCCCCTCCATGATCCTACTTGGGTCGTTACATACGTGAGGTTTGTTGCAGGTGCCTTAGAGAAGAAGGACCTGATTATTGCTCCCGGTCTTCGGTGACTTGATCGCACCAAGACCATTTTGAAAAATCCAAAATCTTCTTTTTCATTTATTTTTCCCGATTTGTGTTGAATCCGGACGAGGTGACGTAATTACATCTACGTCCTCATTCTTCACTTATCGTTATCCTTTTCTTTTCATCTTCCTTTTATTTTCACTCTCTTATTTTTCATTTTCACTTCTTTTCTAAAAAAATCCAAAAATATTTTCCAACTTTATTCTCATACTTTTGAAAAAAATCCAAAAACATTTAAAAAATCAAAAACCCAAAAACATTTAAAAAATCTTCAAAAATCCAAAAACATTTAAGAAATCACAAAAATTCAAAAAGATTTTCCAATTTCTCTCTTTTTCTTCTTTTTCGATTCTTCCTCTACTTGTGCATTGGGGACAATGCACGGTTTTAGTGTGGGGGAGGGATCTACTATCCTTTTGCCTTTCAAAAATCTTTCAAAAATCCATAAAAATTTGAAAAAATCGAAAAATCAAAAATATTTTCTTTTTCTTTTTCCTTCTTGTTTCTCGTTATGTTTCGTGTCCCTTGTATAGTCATGTTCTCCACTCTTACAGGGAACCACCACCTTAATAGCACGATTTGAAGAGATTATGAAAGCACCCCGCTAGGTAACTTCCTTCCTTTTCGCTTTCTTCTCTACTTTTGTAGAAGGGATAGGTTGTTGCTATTTGGAGGCTCTCGAAGTGAGCATTTTGGGTGTTGTGGTTGATTGTGCGCTTGTATGATGATGGAGCATGGAGTTCATGACCTTACTTGTGTTTTCTTTTATTTGCTTTTCCTTTTTTGTGTGTTCCTTTTGCTTTTGTATAGTGTGTTTAGGACTAAAGCTTTTCGAAAACCCGATTACAAACCTTTTACAAGAGTTTACATTCCATTATAAATAACCCATTATAGATTTTGGACCTTAATCTAGTAGAATGACTCTTAGGCAATGAATTTGTTGATCCTTTAGCTTTGAGTCCACCTTTTCTACTAGAGGTTTACTTCGGGGTTTGCATTTGACCACCTTGACCAGCCATGGAGGAGTTAGGCCTTGGTTCCCGCATCCCGTTTTCTAGGTGACCTTGCTCGAATGACCATTGCACCTTTAGTCCAAATTCTATTCGCCTTTTTGTGGGTTATTCAGGGATGGCGGCCGCATTTCCGGGTACCTATTTATCCTTTCACCCATACATCACCACAATAAGTTTACACAAAAATAACCTCAAAAACTTGGTTTCGAACCACATCAAAAAGCCAAAAAAGGAGGCAAACCAAAGTAAGAGAAAAAGGGCACAAAAACATGTCAAACATGAAAAAGAAAAACAAAGGAGAAAGAAAAGGAGCTTCAAATGAAAAAAATCGTATCGTCAAAAATATCTCCTTGAAAAAAAAAAAAAAAAAAAGCCCTTTGATCGATTCATCACCGTGAAGTGCCAACTAGAGGATCGAGTCCCGAGGTCGGAAGATAGCGGTGATGAGTTGATCCACCCCAATAATTGTAAACACTCCATTTTTTTATTTGGGCTAATTTAGGAAATTCGAGTTTTGGAACGACCCTCTTGGCTTAGCCGAAGAGAGCGGGACTGCACCTACCTACAGTGTCAAACGAATCCATGGTTCACTTTTTCCACTCCATGATACGCCCTGTAGTACCCCTTTAGAAGATTAGGAGGACCTAACTAAGTCATCAACATCTATATTGCTTAATTGTCATAGTATTAGGCTTTGGTCCTTGTTTACGTGGGTAATTTATCTTGGGAATTTATTGTTGTTCTAGGTAAGTAATCGGTGTCTTTCCCCGCCGTCTCGATGAGGGATTCGGTGATTTATTTTCTCTTTGGTTGCGACTATCTTTTTATGTGTGTCTTCTTTGTTATGTGTTTGTGTGTGTGTTAGTCGCAACCCCAATTTTGAGCAAGCCCCAACTTGCCTTGCATGGAGGTACTCTACCTCATGAGTATCTCGATGTGAGTTGAAGGGACGGAGCGGGCCCGTTAATTGCCTCGTATCGGCTTAGCATAGTCTAGCTTAGTAGTAGTAGCTAGTTTGTTTTTGGGTCATTGCTCGAGAACGAGCAACGGTTTAGTGTGGGGGAATTGTTGTGTGCCAAATTTGGACCGTTTTTCCTCCCATTTAGACCCGTTTTTCCTCCGTTTTGTGAGACTTGAGTGCGATTATCGCCATATTTTGCGTAATTCTCACATTAGTGTCCCTCTTTTGCATTTTACGTGTTTTTGGTAGTTTTCTGTCTATTTTGATAGGATTTTCGACCAAAAACGTATTTGAGCTTCTACGAGCAAGAGAGAGATACGGTCCAAGAGCAAAGCACACAACTGAAAGTCCAAGCAATCCAATTGATCAACGAAGAAAAAGACCGGAAAAGAGTCAGTAGACCACCGGGTAAAGTTTCGCCCGGTGAGTCACCACCGGGCGAAGTTTCGCCCGACGACATTTTTCATCCCCCGAAGATTTTCACGGCATGCACGACCGGGCAACTTGACCGGGCGAAATTTCGCCCACCGGGTGAAATTTCGCCCGGTGGTGAAGTCGGGCCAAAAATGCAAAAAATGAAGAAAATCTCACCGGGTGAAATTTCACCCGGTGAGACTATTACGTCGAGCCGCGGGGCGAAATTTCACCCCATGAAGATGCAAAGGGTGATGGTCTTGCAAAATGAAGAGAAATCGGACTTGGACCTTGAAATGTGTGCAACCCATTAAGAGCTCTATAAATATTAAACCTAGGGTTTAGTGCCTCAAGAAGGGGTAGAGAGTGCAAAAACAATTAGAGAGATAGGAAACTCTTCATAGGGTAGTAAGTAGTAGTTTGTAGTAAAATTCTCTAGAAAAATCCTTCAAACAATTAGTAGATCTATTCAATATTAACACAATTACTCCTTTATTAGTAGCAAAGTTTACATCTTTATTGAAGAATTTGTTTTATTATTGAAGATTTGGTATTGTTCTTGGAGATTCAAGGGTTTAACAAGGGTTTATGTGACAAAAACCCTTGTATTATTTCTTGAAGACTCTTATTTATATTATTGAAGATTGAAGATTTATGCATGGATTGGTGACAAATTCTTGTATATTTCTCTCAAGATTCAATCTTTACTATTGTTAATCTTCTTCTTCCATTTTATATTTTCTCATTTGTGGGTAAAATTCTCTCCTCTCCATTTTCTCTATTTATACATTTGTTCATGCATGCTTTACAAATTTGCCTTTCAATGAATGTTATGTTTTTCACCATGATTAGTGAGTAGATCTTTTTGTTAGGGGGTTAGGGGAGGACGATTTATAGATAAAGATTTAACCTTTGTAAGATTATTGCATTTGAGGGTGATATTGTCTTTATGGGATTGTTGTGTTATGTTTGACTTAGCTTGATCACCTAGGTTGACTTGACTCACCCGGACCAATATGGGGAAACTCGGGGTTTTGGGTAATTCCATCTAGAGACCATAGTCCATTCGTCGCGAAAGCGGGTTTAGACTTGGTTGGTAGGGAAACCGAAAGGTTGAACCTCCCTTATACACCTTGTGATGATTCTTGCATTATTAGATTCTTATCTTTATTTCCGATCACCCGACTCTCCCTAACGCCTTTCCCATCAATAGTTTCCCATCTTAATCATATAAGCTCATTTAGCAAACTTAACCCGACTCGACCAAGAACCCCCCTTATCACCCAAACACTTATCGACTTAGACTTAACCAACTTTACGTAGACCGTCCCTGAGGATCGATCCCGACCTACCACTACTACATTAGTTAGGTTCGTCGGTGTTCATAAATATTGTTTGATTGTACGGGTCGCGACGCCCGCGCATCACATACACACCATAACTTGCATACATCCTCGATACTCCCAAGCCCGTGCCGCTACTACGAGTCCATTTTCGAGGTCCTTACTAAGCATGTATGTTGAGGGTGTCCCAAACCCCATCTCGATCTCTTTTATCTAGTCTCATTTTCATTTTATTTATCGTATTTTTGCATCATACTTATAATCGTAGTAACATTAACACTAACGTTTTTATATTTTTTGCATCTTTATTTTTATATCATTATTTTACTACTAACATTAATAATACCGCGTATATATATATTAATACAAAAAACCGGTTTTAAATCCGTTTGACTACGATGTTTGCCTAAAATCCGTCTAATCTCTTTACGAGCAACAACGGAGGTGGAGCCCTTTCGAGGAGCCCCGCCCCAACGTACTCAAGGGCGTGACGCGATTGCAAACGGTCGTAGTTGGACGTATTTAATCCCATTTCCATAATTGGTACGAAACCCGTTGACACGAAAACCGACATCACGTAATCCGAAAGGGTTAATTTCGATGTCGTGACGTAGAGGGACGTCTTTCGTTACTAATTCAAATTTTCTAGTATAACGATAAACATTTTCCTAAAACTCCGATAACGGTATTATAATCGTTCATACACGATTATAGTACCGGAGGCTGAGTTGAATACAAGTCGTGCGATATTTGTATTTGATTTGGCCAACCATCGATTTCAAGTCATAAAACAAAACGAGATGCCACTCGTACAGGGTCTACTCGACCGAGTACATATGCTACTCGATCGAGTAGCACCCAAAAAAATGGGCAGTAGCCACGTAAAAGGTGCACTCGACCGAGTCACACCACGACTCGGTCGAGTGGGACCTGTAACCCAGAAAACCGAGGGCTTGGACACACATTCCAAGCCCCGCTCTTTTATCGACTTTGGTCATCACGTGTAAAGACCATCACGTGACATTCCTATTTTCAAAACCATGCACATCACGACACGTAGAACGACTTTGATCAACTTTTGACGTGATAAGTCGGGACAAGACTACGGGATATGAGATCGGGCTAGCAATATGCCACAGTCTCATGTTTCCGTCCTTCGTTTAGTACACGACATAATGCGTATTTAATCGGGGTTAGTCCATTTACATATTTCGCGGTCTAGTTTACATACGGGTCCGTTCCTATCATTGTATCGCGATATTTTTATTTTGTTTATTATTTTTACGTAATGTTGTATTGTGAATTCCGGGTTGTATTTCCGCCCGTGTAGCTTGTACGTTATTTTTATTTCCTTTCGAGCTTTATTTATTTACTTGCTTTACGCTTTATAAATGAACCTCGCATGCTAAATCACTTCGACCATATCTAAGATGCATTAAATAACGTAGTTAACGCAAAATTCACATGCTTAGCTCGAAAACGCTGATTGCATATCATTTAATTATTTTACTAGCGCGCGTACACGAACACGAACGATGTCTTAGTAGAGGCCGCCATGTGCGGGCGGGGTTGGGTGTCCTTAGTGGGCTTCCCAACACGGACCCTCACCCCTTACTCAGAACCTTTGGTTTCCGGATGTCCGAAACCCTTGGCGCACGAGAGTCATTCTATATACGAAAACCGGTGTAAACGGTATCGATATTGCAATGCAAAGGGACGAGCCCCATAAACTCTGAAATTGAAGTGGGCTTACTTTGTGTATAGCCCATGACGACATAGAGTGGGCTCGTATGGTTCCGAATAACCACAAAATTCGGTGGCGACTCCATTTTGACTAAATTTCGAACCCGAGAACAATCATACCACGAGATTCATTCGCCTACCCAAACCCGCGCGTGGCCGCGTCGGGGTGGACCTACGTCATGTCCACAATTTGGCGACTCTGCTGGGGACACCTGATGTACCACATGTCATCGGGGTTCCCAGGGTGAGACTCGAAGAGAAATCGTTCGTAGATTAGTGTGCGCACATTAGTTTAATGATTCATGCATAACCCAAATTTGCCCGGGCCGGTTACTTGTGACAGACGTCCCACTATACCACGGTGCATTCCTACATGGGTGCGCTAAAGACATCAATGGTGGAACTCGTCTCGGTTTCGCGGCATGTCCTAAGACCAACTCGGCTTAGGGAGTCCGTCCATCACACGAGAAAGCCATCGTTGTTGGTATAGACCCTATTTTGACCGACCGAGACTTAGTGTAAAGCATACATAAGCGTCCTTATAATGCTTGTTTGACTACATGCTACTTGGTTTCCGTGTCAATTTTCAAAAAACCATCATTTCGAAAATTGCATCTTTCCAAAAATACCCACCTTTCGAAAAACCCAAAATACTGTCCATTTCGGGACCCGTATTTCCAAAACGCCCAATTTCGAAAAACCCGAAATGCTGCTCATTTCGGGACTCACCTTTTCAAAAATATCCCATTTTCAAAACTCGGAATGCCGCCGAAATTTAGGATCAACGATTTGACTCAAAATATCCTTTTCTGTAGTCGGCATGCTGTCCGTTTTAATTCTCGAATTTCCGCCTCCCACCACCTTGATTTTGGGAATTTTCCTTTTCAAAATTCTAATCTCGGTTTTCGAAATTCCGTTTTCAGTTTTCAAAACTCTCGGAAATTCGTTCATTTTGCATTTAAACCTCAACTTTTCCAAAACTTTCAACTTTCCTAAAATAAACCTTCCTTATTATAGGACCTACCGTCTATCCGTGTGTCGGGTCTTTGCATAGTACGTAGAGGGTTTATAGCGTCGAAACTCCGTCGATCTTATATCACGAGTTTCCCCCTTTTCCCGAGTCCGCCTTATCTGTCAAGGCACGACCAACCCGCGTGGGGAATACCCCTACAAAGGAAAGTCCGTCCATACACTCGAGTCAAAAGTCTGGGGAATAATCTCACGTGGACCTTCCTTCGAACGGGACAAGGCCCACTAAGCCCAAAATCCTAAGGAAGTCATACCACCTACGAGTCATCCGTCTAAGTGTCTTTCTCGAGTCTTTTCCACTCAGTCCTTTTCCTTTTGGGTCGCTCGGGATGTACTTTTTTTACGGTTCCGAGATCTGGGTTCGGTTTCTGATTACGTGGTGTTCTTACAGACAGGCCACCGGCAACCAGACACACTCGTAGGATGGAAACTGCTTTAGCTGATCTGAAAACCTCTGTGGACGCCATGGTCGACAAACAGGCCGACATCGAAGCCCAACTGAATGAAATGAGGGCTGGACAAGTTGCTATCGTCACTCGATTGGCTGCGGTGGAGCACGGGACTCCTAATACCGGGACTAATGGGCCTCTGGCTGAACTGGTTAGCTCAGTACGCCGACTGGAGGAGCAAGTTCACTTGACTGGGAGTAATAATATCCATCGGGAGAATAGTCGTGAGTACAACCCGATGAGTGAAAAAGTGCCCGCAAACCTGAATCTCACGGTGTAGACACCCGCATTTTGACTGCCAGGTGTCTATGGCAGTTTCCAAAAAATACCACAAAATTCGGTGGCGACTCCACATAGACCTAAATTTCAATTCGATCCTTCTCATATGGAGATTCATTCGCCTACCCAAACCCGCGCGTGGCCGCGTCGGGGTGGACCTATGTCATGTCCACACACGGGTTTGCCCATGTTTGAGGGAACTGAAGACCCGTTACTACATGTACGGGCCTTCAAGGAGTTCATGGCCATCAAAGGGGTGGATTCCTCCATGTTCAAGAACCTTTTTGCTGCATCTCTTGAAAAGCACCCTCGGGCCTGGTACTACAGGCTAGACCCGAAGAAATACCCTACATGGGATGATGTGGCCACCGAGTTCGCTCGGAACTATGCTGACAACACCGAGATCCAAACCACAATGAGATCTCTGGAGGTTATGGCCCAAGAGCCGAAAGAAGGTTTTACCAAATACCTTCAACGCTGGAGGGCCGAGAGTGTGAAGCTGGTCGATAAGCCCAGCGAGAAAACTTTGGTGGAGGCTTTTGTCAAGAACCTCCTCCCCTCCTACCGGGTTCACCTCCGATATGCTGTCATACCCAATTTCACCACCCTTACTGAAATGGGTATGAGGATCGAAGATGACTTAAGACTGGAAGGCCTCACTAAGGCCGCTGCTAAGAGTTACCAAGGGGCTTCTTCCTCCACTACCAAGCCTCAAGCTGCAACCCGCAGCATTTTCGACGCGGTTAATCTACTGGATTCCCCGTCCAAGAAGAACACCCCACCTCGGGTTTTCACTGACATAGGTACGACCTATACTTATGCCTTACAAAGGCTATCCTCAAAAGGCCTAATCCAACCGATAGGCCCAACTCCTGAAGTTCCGATCGAGCGACGCTCCAAGAACTACAATGCCCAAGCCTATTGCCAATACCACCGAGGCAATGGACATGATACCGAGAAGTGCTGGAAGTTGAAGCACCTGATCCAGGACCTGATCGAAAGCAGTAAAATCCCGCTACCTGGAGATAAGCCCAGCAACAAGGAGAACCCTTTCAGCTCCCACACCATCTTTACCGGGGAGGTGATTGATTGCTCTCACCTTATCTCTCCATTGATCCCGCAAGTGAACGGGATCTGGTTCGACGACGAGGATGACGTCTACCTCGCCAAAGGGGAAGCTGTCCCCATCACCTCCGAGGAGATCCGAAGGACTAAATCCCGGGTCCTAACCAGTAACCACCTTGGTCGTCCCTATCAAGCCACTAGCTCTAGGGACACCCCTATCCCGACAACCGTCACTGAACCATTCAGGACGGAAGTCGCCCCTGAAGAGCCAACTGCTGAAACGACTCTCGTGAAACAGTTGAAGAAGACCCGAGTTGACCTCACTATATGGCAACTCCTGGTTAGCTCTCAAGAGCATCGAGAAGCACTTACAAAGGCTCTCGATCAAATTAAGGTTGACTCTTTGGTTACCCCTGCTGAGATGGTAGCCACGGTCCTGCCCCACCTGAAGGGCAAAGCTAAGGAAGAAGGCACGATAATTACTTTCTCTGAAGCCGATCTACCGCCATTCGGGGCCTCCCACAATCTGGCCCTCTACATTACGGTGGTTTGCCGAGGAAAATACCTCCCTATGACCCTAGTTGATGACGGGTCCGCTGTGAATGTCCTTCCACTAAGGACCGCAAAAGCCCTCAGCATTACCGAGGCTGACTATATCCCGACTACTCAGACCATCCAAGCTTTCGATGGGAGCCCAAAGTCGGTAGCTGGAGCCGTGAAACTGACCATCATAACCGGCCCAATAGAAAAGAAGCTCGAATTCCAGGTGATCGACGTCACCTCGTCATTCAACTTGCTCCTAGGTAGGCCTTGGATCCACGCGGTCAAGGCGGTGTCCTCCACCCTCCACCAAAAGATCAAGATGCCTCTACTTAACGATGTCATCACTTTAGAGGCAACACCGATGACTGTGGCTAGCTGTAACGCCACGGGACGCACGGACCTCTGGGGGTTCGATTTTGTGGGGATGATCGAGGAAGAGTACCTCTTTAGGCCTTACTTCACTACGAGTATCGACACGATGCTCCAAAACCTAGGGTACTTTCCGGGGGCTACCTCTCGACCCGATCTTCCAGCTGGAAAGATCATCGAAGTCCTCAAAGACGAAGAGTCTCACTTTGGTCTCGGGTATGCCATAACTCCCAACAATGTTGTCCGAGCAGGAATTGAGAAGGCCTGCAACATTATTAAGGGTATCCACTTGAGCCCTTATAGCCCACGGTTGGCTGACTAATTTGTCACACCGGTATTTAGGGCTGTTCAGGTTGGTCTATACCAACCCAATGCTATGCAGCTCGGGACCCACTTGGCCCGGGACTGCAACTACATCCCGGAGGACGTATTCGCCCTCATCCAATCCAACGGAGCTGAAGATGTTGAGCCCGCACTAGGGCTACTATTTGGGGAAGACACCATAGCCCCAACTCCAAAAGAAGACCTGGTCAACCTGATCCTCCGCAGCAACAGGTTTGACCCGACCAAGCTGATCTCGGATGTTGGTTCCGAGACGGGAAACAGGGCCTGGAGGAAGACTGTCAAGTGGACTGACAGTCAGGGAAGGATCTACAAGCTGGTCACCGGAGAGGGAGACATGCCTGAGTCTGAGTCCGAGTCCGAGTCTGAGTCAGAGTCTGAGGTCGAGTCTAGGGAAGTCGGTGCTAGAATCACTCCTGTAACCCCTCTCCCCTTTATCATTCCTGCTGCTGGCACCTCGGGGTCTGTCCCGAGTGCTTTACCTATTCCGCCACTGACCAATGATCAGATGGCTGCTCTCTTTGAGCTGTTCTCCAAGTTTTCAATCAATAATAACAATCGTTCTGCTTACGACTTGTCTCTTTTAAATTCTGCTTTTAAAAATCTTTTATGCTATGACATTGAGAAACCAGACGAACAGGTACCCTTACCTCCACATCTGATCGAGCAACTAGAGCAAAGGGAGTCCCGAAACCCGGTGATCGAAGAAACCGAGTCCATAAATGTGGGTACAACCTTAGAGCCTCAGATACTTAAGATAGGGTTATCCTTAGATCCCGAGGAGAAACAACAGTTCATAAGCCTCCTCCAAGAGTTTAAGGATGTCTTCGCATGGTCCTACAAGGACATGCCGGGGATAGACGGGGAAATAGCCGAGCACCACATACCAATCAAAGACGAGTGCAAACCGGTCAAACAGAAGCTTCGTCGGATGAGGCCCGAGTGGTCTCTCAAAGTAAAAGAAGAAGTCGACAAACAATTCAAAGCCGGCTTCATACAAGTGTCCGAGTATCCGGACTGGGTGGCAAACATCGTGCCGGTTCCTAAAAAGGATGGTAAGGTGCGGGTATGTGTTGATTTTCGGGATCTCAACAAGGCGAGCCCGAAAGATGATTTTCCGTTACCACACATTGACATACTGGTGGATAACACGGCCGATCATGCCCTTCTATCATTCATGGACGGGTATGCCGGGTATAATCAAATCAAGATGGCGGAAGAAGACATGAGTAAGACTACTTTCACAACACCTTGGGGTACTTAGGGCAACCCTCTCAACAATTAAGAGATCCTTTCGAGGAACACGGGGACTAGTTGAAGTAATGAGCCTTCTGATATTGCTACACCGTCATGCCATTCGGCCTCATTAATGCCGGAGCCACATATCAGAGGACCGCTACCACTTTATTACACGACATGATGCATAAAGAGGTAGAAGTTTATGTAGACGACATGATCGTCAAATCTAAAGAACGGGACGGTCACATCACCGCCCTAAGAAAATTCTTCACCCGACTACGCAAGTACAACATGAGGCTAAACCCTCAAAAATGCAGTTTCGGGGTAACATCAGGCAAATTACTGGGTCATATCGTTAGCCAACGAGGTATCGAAGTCGACCCAGCTAAAATCAAAGCCATTGCCGAGATGCAACCTCCCAAAACCGAAAAAGAAATAAGGGGATTTCTCGGGAAAGTCCAGTACATCAGTCGGTTCATTTCCAAACTAACCATGGTGTGTGAACCAATTTTCAAGAAACTGAAAGTAGGAGAACGTATACTATGGGATGACAAGTGCCAAACTGCTTTCAACAAGATCAAGGAAATTCTGTCTGCTCCGCCGGTCTTAATGCCACCTCAACCCGGTTTGCCTCTGTCGTTATACCTAACGACGACCGAGACAGCCATGGGGGCTATGCTGGCTCAGACAGTTGACTCCGAAGAAAGAGCCATTTACTACATCAGCAAAAAGTTTTTAGAGTATGAGTGCAAATATACCATGCTCGAAAAAACGTGTTTGGCTCTAGTCTGGGCCACTAAGAAACTCCGGCACTATATGCTCAGTTACGAGGTCCATGTGCTATCCAAAATGGACCCGATCAAATACATCTTCGAAAAGCCCGTTCTCAACGGCCGAATCTCTAGATGGACTCTAATGTTGGCAGAGTTCGACTTGAAGTTTGTACCGTTAACGGCTATTAAAGGTCGAGTAGTAGCCGAATTTCTCGCCGACAGCCCGATAACCGAAGAAGGACACACCGACACCTGGTCCTTCCCAGACGAAGATATTTTCCATACGGATACTGAAACTTGGGATTTATACTTCGATGGTGCATCTAATTTTCGAGGGTTCAGAGTCGGGATCCTCCTAATTTCACCAAAAGGGGAACATACTCCTGTCTCCATCAAGCTGGACTTTGATGTTACCAATAATGCAGCAGAGTACGAAGCATGCATTTACGGGCTACAAGCCGCCGCCGATCTGGGGATCACAAATCTCCGGGTACATGGTGACTCATCCTTGGTCATTAACCAAGCACTTCAAAAATGGAAGACTCGAAATGCTAATCTCGTGGCCTACCAGGCACGAGTAAGGGATCTCGAGAAACAATTCCAAAAGGTAGAGTACATATACCTACCCCGGGAAGAGAATCAGTTTGCAGATGAACTCTCAAAATTGGCGTCTTTGCTGAACATTCCCGACCACGTGACCAGTATGCCGATTTGCGTCGAAAGACGCTCCGAGCCGGCGTACATCCACGACATCGAGGACATTGAGATAACTGATCCCGAACCATGGTATCAGGCAGTGTTAACGTACCTGACAAACGGAGAATATCCTCCCGGGTCGGAAGGTCGAGCCAAGAAAGCCTTACGGAGGCTAGCCACACAGTTCATCCGTACCGACGACGGGCAACTGTACAAAAAGACGGCACAGGGGGCTCTTCTCCTTTGTGTTGACAAGTATAAGGCTGAAAAGGTTATGGCCGAAGTACATGATGGTGAAAACGGCCCACATATGAATGCCCACATGCTGGTCCGGAAAATCATGAGGCTCGGTTATTATTGGAATACCATGGAAGCCGACTGCCGGTCGTATGTCAAACATTGTCATAACTGTCAAATCTTTGGCAATGTGCAACATATGCCGTCATCACTGCTGTATACCATGACGTCACCCTGGCCATTTTCAACGTGGGGTATTGACATAATCGGGAAAATAAATCCCTCTAGTACCGGTGGGCATTGCTTTATTTTGGTAGCTATCGACTATTTCACCAAATGGGTCAAAGCTGAATCATATCGCATTCTCAATGCTAAGCATGTCGCCAAGTTTATCCAGAACAAGATAATATGTCGATATGGGATTCCGTCTGAATTTATCAGTGATCACGGGACTCATTTTCAAGCCGAGATTGCGGCCCTGCTGACCAAATATAAAATCCAAAGGCATACTTCCTCGCCTTACCGTCCCCAAACAAATGGAGCAGTAGAGGCGGCCAATAAAACAATTGTCACCATACTCAAAAAGATGGTTGATAATTACCGGGACTGGCCCGATAAAATACCATTTGCTCTGTGGGGATACCGAACGTCAATTCGCACCGCAACCGGGGCGACGCCGTATTACCTAACCTATGGGATGGAGGCAGTCCAACCAATTGAGCTGGAGATACCGTCCCTCAGAATTCTGCTAGAAAGCCAAGTACCCGAAGCTGACTGGGTCCGAGCACGATATGACTCCTTAGTTCTACTGGACGAACGACGGTCCCGTGCCCTCAACAATATCCAAATCTATCAAAAGCGGATCCAACGGGTCTTCAACAAGAGAGTAAGGCCCAGACACATTAAGGAAGGCGATCTAGTCCTTAAGTCTGTTCGAGCTCTACTACCAGTCGACCCAAGGGGAAAATTCAAACCCAATTGGGCTGGACCATATCTGGTGAAGAAGATCCTATCAAGGGGAGCAGTGATGCTGAAGGACCTGGACGGGAATGAATTTGTCAACCCAACCAACCTGGATCAGCTGAAGCGTTACTACCCCTAGCCTCTTCTCAATGTCATTAGCAAATTTTATAAAAATTATTTTTTTTACAAAAAGCAAGTCAATAAGCTAAAATTACTTATTCTACTGTCATAAACATCTTGAACCAATAGTCTTAGTGTAATTCAAGATTGCAAATTTCCTATGCCTGAACTACGTTTGGTTTGATTCTGCTAATCGTGGATACGTAGGCAACCCCTCAAAAGGGTACAACCAATGCAATCAAGAAAAGACAGGAGCGGTTTAATAATAAACTTCTTTTATTAATTCAAAAAAAAAATCCCGACAAACTCGGGAAATTACAAAAGTTCAGGAATTCAAAAAAATAAATACAAAAAAAGGGCACACAACAAAAAATAATAATAATACTAAATAATAATAAAGCTAAAGGACTCGGCATTTAGAGCATCTTGCCCTTCCCCTTGTCCTTGGCCTCCTTAGCCGTCCACTAGCGACGACGCGGAGGGGAGCGTTCCCGAATCACCACAGGAACCTCTCTAGCTCGGGCTCGTGTTTGAGCCCGACTCCTCTATCACATCAATAGGCCCAAGTCGGGCCCTCACGGGCTCAGGGAGCCGGTCACGCGGGCCCAGTCGGTCCCGGACCGCCAACCTTGGCCCAAGGCGTCTCTCCAAGTCGGTCTGCCCCCGAGTGCTGCTAGAACTGACTTCCTTAGATCGAGTCTTAGTTTGTGACTTAGGACCCGATTCCTCCCGGACTGTAGCTTCAGGAACATCTCCCCCGGTGAAGAAATCCCTATTGTCCTTCGCCGTCTCGCGGTGGACTAATTTAAAAGCCTCATTGAGTTTTAAGGCCTTGCGAGCTCCCTCGGACTCCTCAGAAGTCTATTTTTGGTAAGCCCATGATACCCAAGCGGATTGGCAAGGGCTAGGTATAGTCCATGTAGGACGAGTGAACCATCTTTGCAACCAGGTGTCGCACATAGCGTCCGTCAATTGGAGCGAGACGCAGATAATGGCTTCAGTCTCAGGGATGCGCTGAGACGAACCGAACTGTCTTAGGAGACGATCCGGGTAAATGTGAATTGTCCAGTCAAGGGACAAGATCACCAGGTAGCGAGCTTGGTCTCTCTTGGCCAGGCCAGCCAACTTCGAAAGGAACCACCAAGCAACGGTCCACCTGATCAAAGGAACCCCGTGGAACACCAGCTCCTCATCCCAGTAAGCTCGATCTATCCGATGACTCGAGCTTATCTTTCGCCTTCTTGAGCTGATTTGGCTACTCCGATAATTGGGTATGCTCGGAGGGGTCTCTATAATTGACAGCCGCTCTGACAACCATATCTGAAAAGTATACACAAATTTTATAAGCAACGGAAGGGTTCGCCAGGGTCCACTCGATCGAGTGCAGCAGATGACTCGATCGAGTTAGCCCTCTGAAAGCAGGCAGTAGCTCGATATGAGTGTCACTCGATCGAGTGACAGGTCCACTCGATCGAGTGACCTGTACTTCAGGTATTTCGCGTGAAAAAAAAAAAATCGAGATGCATACTTGCAGAATACGGGTACTCCCCGTCAAAGGTCGAGATGGGTCAAGCCGCCTGGCATCCAGACCCATGATGATTTCTCCAGTGGCTAGCCAAGCAGGGCTATGACCAGTCTCCATCTGGTCAACCACTCCAATCAGCCTGATTTGACCCCTGCATGAGTCAAGTTCCATCAGCCCTTCGAAAACATAGCAGTGCAGCATGCAAAAGGCGAATGCCCTACGCCTGTGAGCAGGGGTGGCCCTCATATCCCGGGGATTCATGAACTTGTCGGCCAGGTCAAACAGGGAAACGGTGTCTCCCCGTACCATCCGATTTGTCTCAGCATGAGACAAACCCAAAAACTCCCTTAATCTCCTTACTGGATCCGGGTAAAACGGAGGAATAGCTGGCTGAGTAGCAGGGCTCCAACCACCTATAGCCGCAACCTCCTCGGGTAAAGGGCATATTTCTCCCCACGGGAACGCGAATACGTGATGGGTGGTGTCCCAAAACGACAAGCAGGCGTTCAGGAAATGCGAGTCGACTATTAGACGTTGGAAAGGGAATAAATTGACAATTCCCATCTGGGTCAATCGGACCTTTTCTTCATCCCGAAAATATTGGGACCATGCGAGAAGCATAGCTGTCAAATGATCGATACCCATGACAGGAATTCCTAGCTTTCTTGAAAGTCTAAAAGATTTTGAGAAGGAAAAGAAGAATTTGAGTTGAGATGCAGAAAACTGAAGCAGGGATTCTCATATTTATAATGAGAAAACCTAACTGAAAACCTAACTGCCTCCTCAGCAAACTGGGCCCTATGCGCGCGCAGGCTTGATTTCAAACTAGAACTCAGAATAGGAATCAAGCCGTCCCGAGCTTTCCTAAGAGTCCCTAAAAAATTTCTGTGATAAAATTTCTTTGCGATAAATTTTTTTTTTCAAAATTTTGTCCTTTCAAAAATTCAAATATTTTTGTCTCCCCAGCACGAGTCGGTGTTTTGCCTATGTGTTACATACAAGTTGTTATGTGTCAGCATACAGGTACACTCCAGACTTCAGAAGCAAGTCTCCGCGACACTATTCAACTTCCCCAACGAAGTCCGCTTTTCCCCGGTATACTACATCCAAGATATGATGTGTCGGCATACGGGTACACCTACTCCCCAAAAGAGGCAAGCTTTACTCCCCACGGAGCATCATCATCAGCTCAGGTACGACTCAAAGCTTCAAAAGCAAGCCCGTACAGCTCACATACTTCCCCAGCGGAACACCAAAGGCGGCATTTTCCCCAAAATGGTACGGGATGGGCCCACATATAGGCGTGCCCAGGACTTATGCTACAAGTCTGACTCCCCGCGAAGCTATCATCATCAGGACAGGTATGACCCTCTGCTTATGGCTGGCGAGCCCTTCACGCGAGTCCACTGGACTATAAGTGACCCGACCGGAAGTCTACCAGGTCTTAACAGGCTTGGTAGCTACTCTGACTTTCACCTTGTCCAAGCCTCAGTCAGAGTGGGGGCTCTGTAGAAACCCGCATTTTGACTGCCACGTGTCTATGGTAGTCTCCAAAAAAACACCCGATGATGATCGGACGCAAACGTGACTCGATATACTCGGATTTGGGCTCGGAAACAATAATATCCGACATGGACTTTAAGCGGAGTAAAAATCTCACAAAACAGACCTCAAATTCAGGCCCAGTGGGTCGTTCCGAGTCAAATAAGACTAATTTGGGCCAAAACCGACACCAAAGATAAATCCCGTCTTTTGGCGACCGGGTCAAAACCCGGTCAAAGACGAAACCGTCTCATAAATCAGCCAAATTCAGCTGGCGCACAAAATCAAATTCAAAAATCAATCAAAACAAACAAGATCAATTCCTTCCTATTTTATCTCGATTTTGCTTGACCCACTCGATCGAGTGGATTGACCCACTCGGTCGAGTGGAGCGCCTTAAACTGGATAAGGCCCGTTTGCAAGGGCACTCGATCGAGTGCACTAGGGCCACTCGATCGAGTGCCTCTATGTCGTGGGATGAAGTCTATAAATACCGCTTCACCCCCATTCATTTGCACAGTTTTTTGACCCTAAGCATTTACCTACATTTTACATCCTAACCCTACTACACTCCCTATACTACGTCCCTAGCAAGACTACACAAAAACCCGAGCCCCTCATCCCTCGGAAACCGGCGAAACATACACACATACCCATACACACCATAACTCGCATACATCCTCGATACTCCCAAGCCCGTGCCACTATTACGAGTCCATTTCCGAGGTCCTTACTAAGCATGTATGTTGAGGTGTCCCAAACCCCATCTCGATCTCTTTTATCTAGTCTCATTTTCATTTTATTTATCGTATTTTTGCATCATACTTATAATCGTAGTAACACTAACACTAACGTTTTTATACTTTTTGCATCTTTATTTTTATATCATCATTTTACTACTAACATTAATAATACCGCGTATATATATATATTAATACAAAAAACCGGTTTTAAATCCGTTTGACTACGATGTTTGCCTAAAATCCGTCTAATCCCTTTACGAGCAACAACGGAGGTGGAGCCCTTTCGAGGAGCCCCGCCCCAACGTACTCAAGGGCGTGACGCGATTGCAAACGGTCGTAGTTGGACGTATTTAATCCCATTTCCATAATTGGTACGAAACCCGTTGACACGAAAACCGACATCACGTAATCCGAAAGGGTTAATTTCGATGTCGTGACGTAGAGGGACGTCTTTCGTTACTAATTCAAATTTTCTAGTATAACGATAAACATTTTCCTAAAACTCCGATAACGGTATTATAATCGTTCATACACGATTATAGTACCGGAGGCCGAGTTGAATACAAGTCGTGCGATATTTGTATTTGATTTGGCCGACCATCGATTTCAAGTCATAAAACAAAACGAGATGCCACTCGTACAGGGTCTACTCGACCGAGTACATATGCTACTCGATCGAGTAGCACCCAAAAAAATGGGCAGTAGCCACGTAAAAGGTGCACTCGACCGAGTCACACCACGACTCGGTCGAGTGGGACCTGTAACCCAGAAAACCGAGGGCTTGGACACACATTCCAAGCCCCGCTCTTTTATCGACTTTGGTCATCACGTGTAAAGACCATCACGTGACATTCCTATTTTCAAAACCATGCACATCACGACACGTAGAACGACTTTGATCAACTTTTGACGTGATAAGTCGGGACAAGACTACGGGATATGAGATCGGGCTAGCAATATGCCACAGTCTCATGTTTCCGTCCTTCGTTTAGTACACGACATAATGCGTATTTAATCGGGGTTAGTCCATTTACAGATTTCGCGGTCTAGTTTACATACGGGTCCGTTCCTATCATTGTATCGCGATATTTTTATTTTGTTTATTATTTTTACGTAATGTTGTATTGTGAATTCCGGGTTGTATTTCCGCCCGTGTAGCTTGTACGTTATTTTTATTTCCTTTCGAGCTTTATTTATTTACTTGCTTTACGCTTTATAAATGAACCTCGCATGCTAAATCACTTCGACCATATCTAAGATGCATTAAATGACGTAGTTAACGCAAAATTCACATGCTTAGCTCGAAAACGCTGATTGCATATCATTTAATTATTTTACTAGCGCGCGTACACGAACACGAACGATGTCTTAGTAGAGGCCGCCATGTGCGGGCGGGGTTGGGTGTCCTTAGTGGGCTTCCCAACACGTACCCTCACCCCTTACTCAGAACCTTTGGTTTCCGGATGTCCGAAGCCCTTGGCGCACGAGAGTCATTCTATATACGAAAACCGGTGTAAACGGTATCGATATTGCAATGCAAAGGGACGAGCCCCATAAACTCTGAAATCGAAGTGGGCTTACTTTGTGTATAGCCCATGACGACATAGAGTGGGCTCGTATGGTTCCGAATAACCACAAAATTCGGTGGCGAAATTTCGAACCCGAGAACAATCTTACCACGAGATTCATTCGCCTACCCAAACCCGCGCGTGGCCGCGTCGGGGTGGACCTACGTCATGTCCACAATTATACTTAAACTATTTCTTAAAACTTTCAAGTATTATAAAGAAAATAATACGACCCTTTGGTGGGTCGAAAAACCCACTCGACCTGACCCATTTCCGGATTTTTTTCTTTTAATTTGCATCGATTTGTATAATAAATATTGATTGTCGACTTGTCGTGATTAGTTAGGATTTAATTTGCGTATTACTCATATTTGTTAATTACGTTTATTAAATTGTATTAAGTCGTTAATTAATCTAATTAACTGTTTAAAATCGGAGGCGTAACGATAATCGAAAAAATGGTTTTATTATCGAGTTCTAATAAACCGATACTCTATAAAATGTAAATGTGATAATATTTCGAGAATTAATTGCAAATGAGAACTCGTCATTTTGCGTAATTCCATATACTAACTATAAAGGAAGTCGGTTTTGGTTTATTACGATAATCGAAAAAGACGGTTTTTATTTCGAGAATAAATACCGAGGACAAAGTCGTCATTTTACGTAATTAACGCCGACGGTAAAGAGTAGTCCCCCGCCACCCTCACCCACCCCAACCACCCTCACCCACCACCCAGACCTGACTTGATCCCCACCCACCTACCGCCACCCAGTAAACCGACCACCCTCACCCAGACTGACCCGACGACCCCAACCCTGACCCCGACCCAAAGCTCACCCACCCACCCATCCCTAACGCCCAACCGTCCAGCCCCACCGACCCAGCCACCACGCTCAACCTTAGTCATCCCTCCTTCACCGATCTGGACGATTTTGATACTACTTGTGGTGGATTATGGGTGTGTCAATGGTTGGTTTGATTTTAAGAATTTTTAGAGAGAAAAGCACGACAATTAATGGGGGTGTGATGAAATGACAAGGGTAAAACGATAAAAGGTTGTTAGGATTGAGTAAAAACTTGTTAGGAAAAAATACAACCCCTAATAATCCATCTTAGCATAGATAGTGATCACTTTGTGAACGAAGAACGACATGAGCTGCTCAGGTCCTTAATGCTCATCCATAGGCTCATAGGTCATATAGCCATATACATACTGCAAAATATTGTTTGTGATGGAGATAGTCATATACATACTGAATGCCCAAATTCTCGTTTGTGATGGAGATATTCGTCGTATTATTATGGCAAATCAAATAATATTCATTTAGATAGAAAATGCAAAATCAAACAATATAAAGAATGTCCATACTTCGTATTATTTAACTCGGGTATAAAAATACGAAGGATACTTGGTAGTCGGCCGCAACTGTATTTGATGTCCTCAAAATGCTTAATTATTATTGGATATTTTTAGACCCTTAACTCAACAACAACAACAACAGCCAATCTGCTGAATAAGTCAACAAGAGCACAATCATCAATGGCAGAAATCCCCATCGAAGTAATCGTCACCCACATCTTCCCCAAATTACCTGCAAAATCTCTGTTAATCTGTAAATGCGTCTGCAAATCATGGCTAACCTACATCTCAACCCACAAATTCATCTCCATTCACCTCAACAACAACAATCACCTCCTCATCCTTGAGACAACAACCCAACAACAACAATATTCACTCATCTCACTCCCCATGAACAACTCCTCCCCTCACCTCCCCACCAAACTCCCCTTACCCACCTCCCATGGCGGATACCAAACCGTGATCGGCTCTTGTCACGGCTTACTCTGCGTCATGGACTCCGGCCGCGGCCTTCCGCTTTCCATCGTCAATCCCTCTACCGGACACTATAAGCAAATTCCGATCTTACCGATGCCTAGACGGACTCGTACCGTCAACTTCGGGTTCGGGTTTGATCACGTTCATGAGGATTACAAGGTGGTTAGAGTAATCTATCATTATCCGAGGCGTGGGTTTTCGAATGAGTTGTATAGGTTGGTTGGTGTTTATAGTTTGAAGGAGAATGTATGGCGGATTGTTGAGTGGGTTGTTCCTTATGATTGTGTTAGAGACGGCGAAAATGGTGCTCTTCTCAATACTCATCTACTCCACTGGATTGCCTGGTGTTTTACGGCGAACAAGTGTAGGATTAGATGTTTCGATATTTGTGAAGAGAAATGGGTTGTCGACGATGTTCCTATGCCTGATCATATTGACAGTAACACTACTGATACTGGTGATGTCGAGGAGAATTGCCCGGAGAAGCGAGACGGAGTGGTTGATTTTGGGGTGTTTGATGGGTATTTGTTCATTTCGTCGAAAATCAAACAACAACAACAACAACTCGATGATGTTGGTGTTGGTGTTGGTGTTGGTATTGATGTGTGGATTATGAAGGAATATGGTTGTTGGGTTCGATTGCTGCGACTTTGGGACGATGAAGAGGGGGTTGTTGGATCGTTGAGGACGGGTCCGGTTGCTTACTGGAATGGAAGGAAGAAGGTTTTACTGAGGAGAGGGGAATACAGGAGCAGTAGTGATCGTAATCGTAATCATAATCGTAATCATAATCATAAGCTGATTTGGTACAATTTAGAGGATAAGTCAATTGAAGATGCTGAATTTGATGGAGTTGGAATTGGGGATTGTTTCTGGGCACATGACTGTATAGGAAGCCTGGTTACCATTGCTGGTGCTAAGCAATTTGGCATCGCAGAATCTAACTAGTATCAAACGTGCAAAAAAAATTGTTAATATTATCGACTTTTGCTATCCCAACAAAAGTATGCAAATATAATGAACTCGCTAACCAAGTTTTTAAGTCAATCCAGATTCACCTCCACCTCTGTAATTGGGAATAATGTACCAACAGGAGGAGGAGAAACAAATGTGTCTGTGAACTTGAGATTTGTATGACTTGGTTTGGTTGCATCTACTGCTGCTTTTGTTGGTATGAGAAGAGTGGAAAATAGTATTATACCACAATCGCATATTGAGAACGTGATCAGTACTCAGTTCTCGCTTTTTACGCAGTACCCACAGTCCGACACAATCCAAGAGAGGTTAATAGGAAGGAGTTTTTCCGATTTATTTTCGGGTTACTTCACTTCAGTCGAGCTTGATTCACTTCGATTGCCTGATTGGGGCAGGGAAAGTGGTACTAAAAGCATGGGTTATTTTGTTACACTAGGACAGTACAATATCATCATATTACACACCATGAAAATCTTCGATATTAATTAACGAAAAAACATAATAACAATAAAAACTGAAAATTGCTATAGAAAGAAGGAAGGAAAAGGAGAAAGAGATCAGTTTTTTTGCACCCCCAATGGACATGTAAGACACCACTCGAGGTCATAGAATGTAGGCTTTGCAAAAGGGTATGTTGTCGACGGTTTTCAAAAGCTTCGATTTTTAAACAAATATTCTTACGATTTTTCACGCGGTTTATCTAATCATACTAACCGTCCGTGTAGAAAAGAACAAGAGAAAATAACCTTGAAAACAACGATATATCTACCTAAATGATCAATACTTGACCATAAGTACCGTCACAATACAAGGGAGACAGATTGATTGTGAAAAAAATAAAAAACACTAGAAGCCACAACCGAAACCGTTCTTTTTAGTAAGATTCAATTAAGACCTTGTTCTATTGGACTGAAGTAATCCGAACTGATAAGTTTCAAATTGAAAATAGAGCTTCAGTGCACCAAATGATAAGAAGGTGGGAAGGAAAAAAAAATACTAAAAATTGGAGGGAATATATATATTTCATTTCAGGAATTACAATTCACAAGTTGTCGTCTCATTCTCAGAGTCTCAGTGCCGCCTTCCGTCCTCCCTTCCCTTCTTTACCGGCGTTTTGCCATCCCTCTCATAGTCTCAGGTAATAAATCGACTATTAACTTTTTCATCTGTTTAGATTTATAAATAAATTGAAATTGGGGGAAAACCAAAAAAAAAAAAAAATTGAAATCGAGATTCTCGAGTACTCTACTAATTTCGTTAATTTCCTTATTGAATCTCAATTTCTCAGGTACTAAATCGATTTTTGTTCATGTATCTGGGTATTTAGGTATTAGTGTTCATATTGGTGTTCATCTGTTTTAATTTAAATTTGGTAATTCAGTGGTTATTGAAGGATTTCTTTAGACGGTTCGGCTGTTACTGGTACGAGCGTTATAGTTTTTGAGTTGCTCTATGATGTTGGCGAACGATGGTGAAGTGAGGATTACAGTTTTCTTGGTCTAGACCTAAATTTAAAAGTTTCGGTAGCAAACTTGGACTCTCTAATATGGCTCGAAAAGTTTATTATATTTATTAGGGTAGAGCCGGTGTCTGGATATGGGGAAGGAGGAAAGGACAATTGCCGGTAGGGTTAGAGTTTAACTGGAAACGCAAGAACGAGACCTTGCTAGCTTTGGATATTTTTCCAATTTTTAAACCGTACATGATTCAGTTCATCTTTTATGTTTAAATATCTTGGATTTATTTCTGATGGGGGATGTGTTTCAGGTACCAGTTTACGTGCTAAAGATTGGTTTGTTTTTACGTGAAGAATTATGACAACCATCCGTAAATTTTGCTGCAATGATCTTCTCCGCTTTGCTAATGTTAACCTGGATCATCTCACTGAAACTGTAAGCAATGTTCACTGCATGTCTCTTTCTATGCGCTGCTTAAGTTTTGACATGGTTTAACCACTGTGCCTTTCACATGTTTTTTTGTCCTCGTCCTCTTTCTTTTTCTGATGAAATCAACTAGAGCAGTTCAACATGTCCTTCTACATGACGTATTTGGCTCGATGGCCAGATTATTTCCATGTTGCTGAGGGTCCTGGCAATCAAGTTATGGGATATAGTATGTTACTTTTTTTCTTTTCACCATCTACTTTCTTTTTTTGTTTGTGCTTTGTATCTACTGTACATAATTAGCTCTTTCAGCAAAATTGTCTGCACGTCTGGCCTTCTGTTTGCATTATTTTTTTTAATCATAGACCTTTGCCTCAGTCATTTTATGAGTTCTCGAGCGAAATAGATTAATTAAATTGCTACAGACGAATTTGGTAACATTACCAAATCAGTCTACTGGAATTTTGCAAGTAAGAACCTAAAATTTGCAAGTAGAAGCAATGACAATATTGTCAATTAAGTCACAAAGCAGTGTTTCATGATCCCTAATACTTGTTTCCAATACGTCTTAGGGCTTGCTTATTAAGTGGTTGATGAAGGAAATATATGGGGGGAAATATGAGGTAGTATTGGCAGTCAATAGAGAAATGGGGTAAATAATGAGGATCCACTTTTCCTAGCCACCATCCCATAACTCACTCCCTTCCCTTCCGCATCCACATTGATTTTGAATTCCTCATCCACTGGACTTCCCCAAACATCCATTCTTCTACCTCCTGCTCCAGCTCCCTCCACCCATCCCCTCCCCACCGACCTTAGCCCCCTCCATCTCACCCATAATATTTTCTGCCCACCCAATCACCTTAGATACTATACACTCTTTAGTCTTTACCCTCAAACAACCACGCATTCCTTTCCCTCCATATCGCCCAACAACCTGTCATAAAAGTTATTTTCCCCCTTCATTCCAACTATCCCATCTTCCACCCACCCATTCTCTCACATCCCGACATCCTTCACCCCTCCAATTAACTTCCTTCACGCCATCCCATACGTCACCCACCCTCCCACAATCCCTAAACAGATGAAGCTCAGTCCCCTACACACTCGGGCATAAAGAACACCAAGGATCACCAATGCCAGGCCTCGAAAAAAATACAAGACTCACAAGAAGAGGACCACTATGCAGTTTCCAAAAGAAAATCTTCACACATCCAAATCATCCCCCAGACCCACTTATCAACCATAGAAACCTCCCCTTCCCCACAAAAAGGAGGCGATGTCACTATAATTGTGCAGTCTCTGATTTATTTATTTATTTATATTTTTTTCTAGTCCATTTGCAACTTCCCTGCACTAATTGGATGTGTACTTTTATATGAAAATATTTCGAAGTTGTGATAGAGTTCAAGGGCAGTTATTTTACATACTCCATATGCTGTAATCTTGAAGTGCTTGTCATGCTCTATCAGAATAATGTTGGAAAATTGTGTAATCTATGCTCTTTAAAGGATACCATTTTAAATAGTTACTCTTCACAAGAGTCACAGACATCCTGTGAAACATGTTTAATCATCAGCATTGAATATATTCCTTTTCTCAAGTATTTGTGAAACTGATTTATGACAAAAGAAACATGCCAATTGGCCAGGAGGTACTTTAAACTTCCCTACATTTAAATAGCCCATTACTGTATGGAAGTCATAGTTCTTTCGTCTTTATTTGTATTTTTCATTGATATCTTGAAAAGAACTGTATGTAATTTCTTACTATTCTGTTTTAGTTATGGGAAAAGTGGAAGGTCAGGGTGAGTCTTGGCATGGTCATGTCACGGCAGTGACGGTTGCACCAGAGTACCGACGGCAGAAGTTAGCAAAAAAGCTGATGAATATACTGGAAGAAATCAGTGATAAGATGTAAGTCACTAAGTCTTTTATGACTAGGCGAGATTGAAACATTTTTTAGATTCTGCTGTTGGAATGATTACTCTGCGTCTTCTTTTTGACGACATTTTGATATTAATATCTTGGATGATTAATTTGGCGTTTGTGTTTTTTTAAGTGAAAATTTTTCAGTGAACAATATCTAAGCCTCAGTTCAGTTTTTTTAGAACAAAGCAATTGCAAGAAAGCATTAGCGTCTAAGCTTTCTTTTTTATCTCTGTTTTTATATTCCATGAAGTTCATGAAGTTTTGTTAAAGCCCGGTAAAAAGCATCTTATGAAATACTTAAAGAGAGAGAAGTCCACAAAGCTTAATGAAGTCTTAAAAGCTTTAGCCAATTCAGTAAAGATATAATGGATGTAAAATCTACTCTTCCATACCAATGTCTTCTATACATTTTCAAAGTATGAAAGGGGGATTTTGGAAAATGTATAGAGTTCAGAGCCATGTTTTCTTGAACAACTTGATGCAATTGTGAAGTCATTGGCTGCATAGAGTTCGAAAAGCCATGACACTATTTAGCAACTAAACACCAGTTGTAGATTCCACTGTTGCCTATCAAGCAGTGTTTGTTATGCAGTTGCGTTATTTCTTTAGAGTCTCGATTGCCTTCTTTGCATAAACTAAAATATGATAAGCTTTACGTAATCAGTAACCCTGTACAAAGTCTTTGTAAAGTTCTTAAAATAGGATCCAGCAGTATCTATTCTCTATTTATATTGCATATACTACGTAGTATCTAATGTGTTCTCTCTGGCTCTCATTAGGCGATTCCCGCCACACATCTACGTGTTTTGCTGTCCTTTTCCTTTGGGGATAAGATTTTATGACATTGAACTACAATTCTATCAATGAAATTTTGTCTTATCGAAAAATTGAAATGGTTTGCATTTATCTAGTGACATTGTGTGTGGATGTGCACACTTGAAATTAGACACTAGAAATGGTAGCATGAATAGATTTTAGCCATACAGAAGGTGCAGAATTGTACATGCATTAAAACATGTCTGTGTTTGAATAATGTCAGTCATGCTTCCTGTAATGGGTGACTGCAAGATAGCAAGTGGTCTTGATTCAACTGCAGGAAGCTCTAGTATGAATGTGGAGCTCAATGCCCGAGTTGCCTGTGTCTAGGCGTAAATTGCATTTTCATTCATAGTTATTCAGATGCCAATGTAATCGGCTTTGTTAAAGTCAATGAACATATGATATGATATGATATGATATGCTGTGTTATTCAATTCATTTTATCTATTTTGACGCAATAAACTTTACTGTGCAGTGATAAAGCGTACTTTGTTGACCTTTTTGTTCGGGCATCCAATATACCTGCAATAAGAATGTATGAGAAGGTACAGGTTCTTCAACTTAGTTATATCTTAATTGTCATCTTCATGGTTTCTATGTAGATTTTGCATTATATGGAGCGTTTTACCTTTACACAATGCTCAATGCATACATCATTGTCCACGTTAACTATTCTTTTACTTGAATTTTAACCGCATTTATACACTCAATCATGACACCTTTTACTTTACAAAAACTCTTTTACGTACGAGTCCTTGTTTTTTAGTTTCTTATTCTAAGCAGGTCTAATCTTTGTTATCCATGTTATTGTCATGTTGAGTACCATTTGCTCATTGTATTGGATGTTATAAACCTTTATGGCTCCTTTCTAACTCATCATGATGACAAAGATGTATTTTCTCGTTTGTTCTGACATATTTCTGGAGTTGAAGTAGCTTTGATTGACTAATTCCGGGATCCGCCTTAGTCATGTTTAACCTTGATTTACTATGAAAAACCTTGATTAGGATAAGGTTTGCCGAGTCTAAGTGTTAGGGGAGTGAGTCAGGTATTAATCTGTTGGGAAATGAATAGTTTGATATTTTTATTCACGTAAGGCAAAACTGTATTGTAGTGAGGGTGTCCAATTGGATCTCTATTTTATGTAGCAGAAGTGTTCTTGGTTTAGTTGGGAGTGCAGTTTAGAGAAGTAACGACTCATTTTCAGAGCCAACTCAATTTGGTTGGAGGATCGATGCGTACGTGGTATCTCCTTATTGAGACTATCTTTGAAAGAATATGTTTCCTGCTTAGTTCCCCAGTCATCTACGATGATTTGGATGAAGTACAAGAACAAGACCTCTCTATATTGCTACTTTCATGCAATATTAGCTGCTGCATGTTAATACTCATTACCCGGGTTTAAACCGCGTTAATTGTTATTGCCCTTTCGCATAAAGTTGCAAGTATGCCAGTACATGTTATTTTTGACACACACATTCTTTCTCAGCTTGGCTATGTGGTTTACCGGCGAGTACTGCGCTACTATTCCGGAGAAGAAGATGGATTAGGTAATTTGACTAATTTCATGTGTTTACCGGCATTTAGACGCCTTTCAGAAAATCTTTTTTTACATACAGTTAAAAACATTCCTCATTCTTCCAAGTGTTCTAACGTGAACCTGGTTTCAGATATGAGAAGAGCGTTATCCAGGGACGTGGAAAAGAAATCCGTAATACCTCTTAAACGGCCGGTGACACCTGATGAACTGGAGTATGATTAGTTTGTGTTAGTTATATTACAAGTACTCTTTTTCAATAGGTGTTTTTTTCCTTGTTTATGTATACTGATTCATAGTCGAAGAGCTCTTTCATGAGGTACTATATGACTTTTGGAGGTACTGTGTTTAAGTACCTTCTTTATTTGCATTAACTTTGAGGATTCCATTTCTGTCCATTTGGACATCTAGTTTTACCTCTAGTTTTGGCTTTTGAACAAGGCAGCTGGTTTGTAGATAAGATTTTGTCAAAAACATGAAGATAAAGGTTAACTAACACTTTTTTTTGTCTTGGCCGACATGTTTACCCTACAAGGCTACAGGTAATAGGTTTCAACTTCGATTCTTCGTTAAAGTTCACATGTTGGTAGTGAATTTGTAAATTTCAAATGAAATATCTCCATATTGTCATGCGAGTGATTTGACTTGATTTATAGCATAAAACAGAAGCAGAAACGAGTTAAAATTAAAGATAAACGAGCACGAACATGTGTTGTCCAAAACACAAGAAAACACGAACAATGGAGCAAAATCAATGCTTTAAAGTCTAATCTTTTGTATGAATGTCAAAACTTATTTTCGAGTTGTCAAAGGCATTCTCGTGCTTTATTATGTAAGGTTTTGATGGTAGTTGCTCGCTTTTTTCTAGGTGAATGTCGCGTGTTTGCTCGGTCAATGTTGTGTCCTTTTTCGATGGAGGAAGGAGGAGGTTTATATAGAGGAATGAGATGTGATACTAAAATATCCTATCCGCCTATCTTGGCGTCGTGCACCACTGCCCCTCCTCAGCCACACCGTCGGTAACCCTAACACTATTGTTTAGGTGTAAATAGAAAGATACAAAGGTAAACATGTGTACAACGTAGTAAAGTTCGTATATGATTTTGCAATTACGTACTCCATACTCGTATAAATATTCGAGCACATTGAAAAAAAATGTGGTCCCTTTGTCAAAAATTTTTGGTCCGCCAATGCGCCATTGGATGTCACGATTTGATTCACGCAGACTTGGAAAAACTGTCCCACCTGAAATGACTCGACCTGAACCCGAATCGACATCCAAACTGAATACCTGACCCAAAATTGATTCGGATGTTATTATAGAAAACGAGTCGATAATCCTAACAAAGTTGAAAATAATAAACCCAAATATTCCGAACTCGAAATAATCCGCCCTGCCCGGAAGTCAACCCAAAATGGCATTACCCGATCCGACTCCGACCTGATTAACCCAATTCTAATAACCCGAAAATAGCGTGATCCAATCTGATTAACCAACCCGTTTGCCAGATTTAGATCCGAGTGACGAAGGAAGAGTCGCAAAAACGAGTTGAGAAGTACAGTACAGTAGTAGAGTAGAAGGTCGTGTGGAGGAAAAACACAACCCACCTTACCTTTCAAATGACTCAATCAATCAATCAAATAGTCTTCTTCTGGACCAGGAGGGATTTCAATAGGTAGGTTGATGAATCTTATTACTACTTCTCTCAATTGCCAGTAATCAATACCTTAACTTCTTGTCTTCTTCTTCTTCTTCCGTTTCGATCAGTAACCCACTCTTTCTCCTCAGTTAATTGTGTCTGTGTGTGTTCAATCATAGTTTTTTTCCTGGAAAATTGCCAAGTTTGATGACTGGACATGATAAGATAAGATAAGATATTATATGAGCCATGCCATGTGATGTCGCAACTTACATAATAATGAGGGTTTTATGCACAGTAGTGGCAGTGGCAGTGGCAGTGGCGATTAATCTGTTGGGTTGAAATGTACTTTAGATTGAGTGAGGGTATTTTGAGGGAAATGGGTCAGTATGTAAGTCGATTAAACATCGACGATGATGATGATGATGGTTCTGAACACCCCTATAATTCCGGAAACAACAACAACAACAACAACTGTGGGGGTGGGGGTGGGGGTGGTGAGGGGGGTTCCAAGTTTTTGGACAATGAGATTGCTCACTTGACTAGGCTTAGATCACTGCCCAAAGCGGGTATTCTTAAGAGCAGTACTGGTACTGGTGAGAGTTATGTGTCGATGGTGAAGATGTTGGCGGGTCGAGAGGCTAATTCTTCTGGTAGAGGCCGCTTCACTTCTGCTGACCGCACCCATGTCGCTAGCCGCTACTTGCCTGTTAATGGACCCTGGCACATCGACCAAATGAACAGCCGAACCTATGTCTCTCAGTTTTCCGAAGATGGCTCTCTTTTCATTTCTGGATTTCAGGTATAATAATAATCAATCAATCACCCTATGCATTGCAGCATTCCGGTTATTGCATTTGGTTTAGGACTGAATTCTTATATTGCTATAATGCAGGGAAGTCACATAAGGATATATGATGTTGATAGTGGATGGAAAATTCAGAAGAATATAATTGCTAGAAGTCTACGTTGGACAATCACCGACACTTCTCTTTCGCCTGATCAGCGACATCTTGTCAGTAATTAATTGCCTATATATGTCTTCTTTTTAGAATATTCAGATTGCTGGGGTTGTTCATAGTGTATGAATGAATCCTAAGAAGAGGGTGTCATGATATTTTGCAGGTATATTCTAGCATGTCACCTCTTGTCCACATTGTTGATGTTGGATCTGCTGCTAAAGAGTCTCTCGCTAATGTCACAGTATGTTTTCTCATCTTCAAACACGTAATCTTTTGGGGCCTATAATATTCTACATACACGGATATTTGAAATAAAAACCCTTCGCCGTGAAGTTACAGACCTTATTTGTTGAAGCGTTTGTTTCGTTGCATCTTAGAATGCTATATGTCCGTCCACCTGTGGTTGTACAGTTGAGAAACACTGCTTAGCCTATACATTTGTGATTAATCTTCGTTGTTGTCTATATATCACACGAATTAGTGACTTTAGGTATCATGATTAATCATTTTCTTATCTATTTAATTTTAGCTTTACCAGTTTTAGGGAGGAGTAACTTGTTTGTGAGCTTATACTCGGTACCTTTCTTTTGGCAGGACATTCATGAAGGCTTGGATTTCTCAGCTTATGGCGATGGCGGTTACTCGTTTGGGATTTTCTCTGTAAAATTTTCCACAGATGGTAAAGAACTTGTAGCCGGAAGTTCTGATGATGCAATATATGTCTATGATCTTGAAGCTAATAAACTCTCCCTCCGTATATTAGCCCACACAGTGAGCGCCCTCCCCCTCTCTTACCTTGCTGTACATCAATATCTTATTTTCTTTTATTTAGAAATGTCTGCTGTCTCTATTCTTTGTTTTTGTAGACAACATATGCATACATTGTGCTGCAATTTTGTAGGGTTTCAGATTGACTTTCAGACAGCTGTGGTCTTTAGAACATAACTACGGCTACATACTTTAGTGCTCGAGCACAAACACAGTTTTTCAGCAACATTGTAGACCTCTTATTTTTTAACTTCTGAACCAGCAGTTCTTTTTGCATTATCGGACTATTAAGTTTTGGCATGAGGCTTTCGACTTGCAGCAAAATATGTCTTCTTGCTTCCATTTTGTTTTAACAGAATCTGAATTGTATTTTCCATTTAAGGACCTCTCCCGATGATAAAACAACTTTATATTCTGGCTGGTATTATCTGAAAGATAGTTGTGCAGCTTTATGGTGGGTGCTTCTGACTAGGATATTCATGGTTCTCACTGTATCTGTGGATTGAATGCAGTCTGATGTTAACACTGTCTGTTTCGCCGATGAAAGTGGACATCTTATATTTTCAGGGAGTGACGACAATCTGTGCAAGGTATATGAAATTTTTCTCAAGCGGCATTGTTTATCTAGTACTATATTTCTGGATTCTTTCATCACCATGGGCGTGAGTTTTGTTGTCATGGTTGTAAATCTCTAGTTACTCGAGTAGTCAAGTAGCTACCCCCTATTTTAGATTAATTGTTGCTCTATTCTAAACCACTGAGTCTGTAGATATCTGGATGCTCAAAATCCCTTATGATTCCCGGTTTCGTGTTTAATGAATCATATTATTTGTGTGAACACAGTCTGAGAAGTCCACTCCCTCCTGGCCCATGAATTATTATTGGAGAATGGGATGAAGTAACTTATGTGGAATGTTTGGAGTAATAAATTACATGCTTGTGACTTTGCATGTATTCAAATTAAAGAATGTAACTACTCAAACATAAGTTGATTCATCTTTGGAGGCTCTCAGTTCATGTATCAGTGTCAAATCCTGTAGGCCAGCATTAAAAAGAAGAGGTTATTCTTCCTTTTGGGCTTAATTATTGGATGATGGAAGAACACTACTAAAGCATCATGCATTGCTTGATCAAGCTATAGTAGTTCAGCAGCTTTCAATGAAGCCTTTTAATTATTTATGTCGATCCTTGATTCCCCTAATGAACTGAGAACATATGCTTTACCAAAAGTAAATACTTGATATGTGTGTATGTCATCACTCTGACAATTCGTTTAATCTGACATGCCGAGGCCAGATATTCCCAGTATATGTTCTCTTTATATCTGAAGAGTGTGACGCCATGTTGGTCAAACTTGGATGTATTGGATTTTAAGTCTGCGTCCAGGTAATACAGGTAGTGTGAGTATGTCTCTATATGACGAAGAAGAGAGTAGGGTTTTTTAGATGGTGGGTGAGAGATGGGAGTTATGGGAGGGATGAAGTTAGTTAATAAGGTATCCCAATAAAAGATTTATTTTCCAAAAGACATTCAATTGCCTAGTTAAACATGAAATGTGGCTGTGTATAGGTGTGGGATAGACGGTGTTTCATAGCGAGAGGGAAGCCAGCTGGCATCATGATGGGCCACTTGGAAGGGATAACATTCATTGATAGCAGAGGGGATGGTCGCTATTTTATTTCAAATGGTAAAGATCAGTGTATAAAGCTCTGGGATGTAAGAAAAATGTCTTCTAATGCAACTTGGTAGGTCATCTTGGCTTTCTTGTTCTTTTTACAAGTTTTGATATTCATGAAATTATACATGTCATGTATCCGTAAACTCTTCAAAATCAAGAAGTTGTATAACCTCTTTAATTGAGTATTTTACCTACAGGGCATCCTACATAGTTCATGTGTATAGTAGTGTAATGTAATCTTTGCCGATTCAGGCTAGACTCTAGAGAGGATTTAGCTGCATCAGAACATAGTTAATCACATTTTTTGTAGCCCAGACATAAGGTGATGTTAGTTTGAATGATTTGAACATTAATTTTTTTTGTTTAGAGGACCTCTATTCCATTTACGATAAATATCCTGGAAGATGTGTTGAACAGTATAAACTACTCGTAATTCACTAATAGTTTGGTATAATGAGTTGAATTATACGTAAGAATCAGGAACATAATATTAGGCAATGCAACTCTAAAATGACAGTCAACTCCAAATTCTCAGGTTACTGTAGTATGTGAATCTCGGAGTAGGTGCAACTAGGGTTGCCTAATTCATAGCATGCTGTGATACGAATGTTATATGCATGCAGAATTGTCACTTAATTTGTGTCCTAGGCACAAGAGTCTAATTAAGCACATTAATATGAATACCTGATATGGATATGTGACAGACACAAATCAGTTTACTTAACATCAGGTTGATTGAATTCAGTAACCTAAGTGTGACAAAAATAGCAAATCGGAAATTCATTTCTCAAGTCCCATGTTACATCATGCCTCTGTGAAAGTATATTTAGAATAAGTATTCTTGGAGCAGTCATTTCTATAGAGTAAAGACATCAGGCGACACTCCTACTTTGTGTTGCTGAAGAATTTCTCAACCTTTATCAGCTATGGGAGGACTGAATGTTGTTTAAATGAAGGTTGTGCCAAAGGATTCAATTGTATGATGTTGTACGGCAGACACACAGGTTTATTTAGTTGGAACATCTGTTATTATGCACAGGAATATGACAATTATTATAATGACCGGTGTGGCATGTATGTGCTGACACACGAAGGTTTTTTCCCTTATACTGATTTATATCATGCTGTTTATCTTTATGAAAATCAATTCACACTTTCACGGTGTCATATATTACAGTTGAGTTTTGTTAGCAGCACTCATTTTTCTTAACTTCGGATGGATTAGTGACACACTTCCATATTTCAGCGATCTTGGTTTTAGGACATATGATTGGGACTACAGATGGATGGAATATCCGACTCAAGCAAGAAATTTGAAGCATCCATGTGATCAGTCTGTTGCCACTTACAAAGGACATTCAGTCTTGCGTACGCTCATCCGTTGTTATTTCTCTCCGGAATATAGGTAAGTTTCTCAATTTATAATGAAACTTTGCCTTCCCTGGTTAGAGGCTTACAGGCGTGTCAAACATGTGAACCGTTTGAGTGCAGTTGTTATACAGCTTGAACATTTGACTTCTTCTTATGAGGCTTAAAAGTTAAAACCCAGTTGCCCTTTTCTCCATATGTCTGAAAGCACATTTTCCTCAAACATTGTAGAAATATTTTGTTTAATCAACAGTTTTTGGGAAGGACCAAAAATATGTCACTTCATGAAGAATCGATACTCTCTTGAGTTTTGCCTTGAAATACATTCAAAATTGCGATGCCATGATTTTAGCGTATTCTAATTCGCGAAACCCACTTTCTGATGGAAATTCGACTTGAAACTTCTAAATTATCATTGCTGGAAATAAGGACTCATTAAGATGTACATGTAAGGTAGTTGCAGAAGTTTGTGTCTCGTGTCTTGTTTCTACTGTCGAAAAGTAGGTTAGGGTTCCCTGGCATTGGTGAATGGTTTTTATGTGGTGTTGACATTATTTTTTTATTAGTTGGTTCTCCACTAATTCACATCGCAACTGGCATTTGATTTTTCTCATGTTAATCTCTTCTTCTTTCTAAATATAAACATGGAACCTTTGCACAAGATCCATGGTCTTCTTCGTACTGTTATCTTGTGAAATGAAATGTTAGTTGTAAATATTATACGAGTATTAGTCAAGTCATAGTATTAACTTGTGTTTACCCGGGATTGTGTTTTCCAGTTCTGGACAGAAGTACATCTACACTGGTTCAAATGAAGGCAGTGTGTATATATATGACCTGGTAAGTCGCCGTAATTGTTCATCTCATGTTTTTATTACCACTCTTCTATGTTGCTCTGGCTCGTCTACAAGTATTGGAGACAACATGGCGTTGAACATGGCAATTTTGTTTGATCCAAAATGACGTGTAATATCTTATTGGACACAATGTGTATCGGATACGTGACACGGTGCTGCGTGAAGTATCTTGTCGGAGTACCATAGCCAGTCTTACAAGGATGGGTTATCCTCACCCTATATATTCTTCCGATTCATTATTACTTTTTTCTTAAGAAATGTTGCATTTTATTCTAGGTTAGGCTGCGAAAGCGCTTTATACAGCGTCACTCATGTTTTTACGGCATTGCGAGATTATGGTGGGATGAAAATCCATTTAAATTGGTTGTTAATATGTCCACTTTGGCATAAAGTTTTTGCCTATTATGGAGCATATTGGTGTGATATGAAGGTAGTTTTATGATGTGCCATGTCTAGGCTGCCATGTGGAAATATAGTAGTTATCCAAGATATATTTTAGGCTTTTGCAGGGTCTGCTAATAAACTTGGAAGACTCTTCAAATATTAAGTTGAGGCCCTAAACTAATTTTTGTTAATCTAACCTGGGTAATTATTTTCTGTTTCTTTCCCCTTCTAGGTTGTTGTAGGTGGTTATAGTTTTGTTTTACATCATCCGTCTTTCAAGAGAGATACGAGTGACCGTGGAAAATATAGAAAAGAGGGGGATTTATTTTTTTGGACAATTTTCTGTACTTAAGAACCCGATTTGGTGGCATTTTACAGGTAAATGGCACGACAGTTGCAAAGCTTGATTACCATATGTCTACAGTGAGAGATTGTAGTTGGCATCCTGTCTATCCGATGCTTGTTAGTTCATCTTGGGATGGAGATCTCGTAAAATGGGAATTCCCTGGAAATGAAGAAACTCCGGCGCTTTCAAGAGACAGAAGTATTCAGATAAGATATTGGGATTGAGGGGTCCCTTCCTTCCTGTCATTCATACAAAACTGCAATGTAATGATCTCTTGTATCCTACCATGCTAAAGCTATGTAAATACAACAAAATGTTTCAGTTTGCGCGATTGCCAACTCCATTACATACATTATACATAGATTTGAAATTTTGAATATAGGAATGAATAAGCAATGTATAATGCATATACTTAATGTTTTCATTTTATGTATTCTGTATTTGTTTTTGACGTTAAAGAACTACATTGTACATTATTAGTAACAAGTTCTATGTATGAAAATTGATCTTGGTATACATAACAAGTTCTATGTATGAAATTTTTTACAGTATCTTATTACCCTGTGAGACATTTTGTACATGTCAACTGCGAGTAGTTTTTTTGTAAAGTCATTAGCGGTGGTACTTATAATCTGAAGTACGAATGCCTACAACATCATCACAATCGCTCCTTGTGGCTCTCTTTATCAAAAAAAAAAACTACAAACCCTTGTTATATTTGTTTACTTATACAGTAATATTTTTTGAACAATGGGAAAATAGAACAAAATTTTGGCCTCACATGCTAGTTTATGCAGTTTTATACAGTATGCAACAGAGTTTAGAGGTGGGTGAGCCAACAAAATGAAACCAAAATACGAGGATTTGCAGTCAGGAAAGTTTGAGACATGGAAAATTCCAGCATAGGCCTTGCCTATCCACCAGAGACATAGAGATATCCAACATGCCTTGACAGTTGACACCAACTCCGGGGATCCCGCTTCCCCTGCCTGAGCCCTGCCCCTGGTTGCTATACGAATCATTAGCGGAATACTGCCATCATCAGAAAATGCGGCTCATCCTAAACTAGCTTCAAGGTCAGACGCAGAGGACCGCTCTTGTTTTTTGACATGATATCGCCATCTCCCAACACAACAGACTGTATAGATAGCATACAAGATATAGAAAGTCAATCAATGTTGGTCTTCACAGAGGTCACATTCTGTTGGCGCGTAAAAATGATGCTCCAAATGCCGATTCTATGTGTGCCACATTAGCACAATCACATAACTATCTGTTAGAGGCGAAATTTCTTGAGACAAACATCGTACCCTAATTTCAACATCAATGCAACGACTTGTTCAAGTTTGCATTTTGGACCCCAGTCTGAGTAGGCTGTGCCCAAAATACTCAAACACTTTTTGGTCCGATTGTCTATGCCGAATCTCTTCATTCCCTGGAATACATACTCCATCTCCTCCAACCGCATCTCTGATGAATACATAACCATCTGACAATGATAAACCGACCTACAGATTCTCCACTCTGCTAACTCAGCACGCTTCACAAAGCGACTGAGCTCGTCGACAGCCTTATGTTCATAATAAGCTGAGATGATTTCACGCATCAGATGAACTGACGTGACCACGACATTGTTTTTAAAAGCAACATCGATAGTCTCTTCCATTCTGTCAAGCCGTTTTTCTCGCGCGTAAACCTGAATCAACAACATCACCAACCATGATCTAGACTCCCATTCGGGAACCAACCTCAACAACGACTCCGCCTTCTCAATCTTCGTCCCATACGAGCTCTTACAATACGCAGAAATCATGGTTTTGACTAACGAAATATCATCTTCACAAGAATGCTGTTTCAACAGCTCGTACATCTCCTCCATCTTATCTACATTCCCAGCGTGCGCATACCCTCTAACCATCAGCTTGTAAGTGGCAACATTAGGGTCAATCCCATTTCGCTTCATCAGTGAAAACGTGTTTTCCATACGATCCCACATCCAAGCAATCACATATCCGAAGATCAAGTTGTTGAAAGTATAGACAGTGGGAATGAGACGAGACGAATAGATATCCTGAAGAGTTGCTTCCATGTGGTCTATCAACATCAATCGACCAAAGAGCGAAATGAGTATGTTGTATGTTATGACATTGGGACGACAGGATCGATCCTTGCTGAATTCCTGAAAAAGAAGTTGACATTTATCTGTGAAACCATTCACCATGAAAACCGACATCAAGGCGTTGTATGTGACAGCGGTCTTACACCGGTTGTTCACGGCTTCATCGAACAACTCAATTGCCAAATCGACATTCTTCGCTTTACCTGCGACTGTAATACCCTTGGCATACTCTTCAGGTGTCATAGGAAACCCTAAATCCCCAAATTTTCTCCGCCAATTCAATACCTGAATCAACAATACGAATCAATCAAATCAACATGAACTCAATTCGATTAAACCAAATAAAATTAGGATGAAAGCGGACCTCAAGGGCCAAAAGAGGGACGTCGCGAATCTGCTTCAAAAGCTGAATAAAAGCAGAGCCATCAGGGTAAGAAGAAAACAAAGGAGAAGCCAGATCACGAAGAAGTTTATGAAGAGTTTGAGGATCGTCAGGGTGTTTGAATAAGTGGTATTTCAAGGTGGAAAGTTGGTGGGAAAGCTCATCTCTGGCATCCTTGAATGCTTGAGAATGAGGTTCAGCGAACAGGGAAACTAGAAAATTCATGGATTGCGGATGATGTGAAGAGTGGGTGGGTGGGGAGGAAGAGGAGGAGGAGGAGAAGGAAGGGTGAAGAGATGAGATGTTAGAGGTGGTAAGGTGATGTTTAAGAGGGTGGTAGTGGTAATGGTAATGGCGGAGGATATGGCGCCATTGGCTTCTCATTTGAAGAAGGTTGTAACTTGTATTAATGGTGTTTCAGGAGATGGGTGATTTTGTTGGTGGTGATGATGATGATGACAATGGAGGTTAGGCTGTTTGGAGGGGAAGACACAAGAGTCAAAGGACTCAAGGGTTTAAGGGTTTGGATTTTATATTCGAAGTATTTTAATTAAGAATCTAAGATCCTTGATATGAATGCTACAAATTTTAACCACTCGATTCCATCATTGCGGACATTATTAAGAGTCGACTAAGCTTTGATTTTGGAGCTCACATGTCAAGGTCAACCCACTTTTAAGTTCGATCATAGACTAATCAATCAATCAATTATCGCGTATCATTGTATATAGATCTTGTGTCGATCTCCTAATAATCGTAGGATTAAGTTAAATGAAGGGCTTAGATTAAACATCAAAACAAATATTTGTTCATTACACTCCTCATATACACCATCGGGATTCAGGAGCCACAAATCCATCGAACTTTACCACACAGCGTCGGAAGAAACTCTGACCACCTGGGTCCCTCCGAAGAACCATTGTCGGAATCCCAACATCGACATAGTAGGCCCTACACCTTTGCGCTACTTCTAGTGTCATTATCTTTATATATTAAATCAGATTTTTTTTTTGCTTCCACATTCACCCACGTAGGCATCCTACATGGATCTGATGTGTTGCTTGCATAATACACCATAGAAAATATAACTTCCACTTTCAACTCCCACTACCACAATATACATCAAATTACAAAAAAAAATAAACTACCTTCCCATCCTTAACTCGCCACTCCTATCAACTCCTCTTTTCTCTCTAACTTTGCAATGTCATTTTTGGGTATGGGTCGTTTGGCTTGAGTATTTTACGTGAATTAGTCACCTGAGTCGGGACATTTTTTAGGGTACGAGCCATTTAGATTGGGTCATTGACACTTTTAATATACTCCCTCCGATTACCTATGTTCTTCCCTATTTCCTTTTTTGGGCTGAATTTGATTTTCTTCCCTCTTTCCATTTAAGGAAAGTTTTACCTCTTTATTAATTAATATAATATTCATCTCTCCTACTTTTTCATCACACTTTTTCTCATTTAATTAATATAATATTCTTTCTCCTACTTTTTCATTCTACTTTTTCCCATTTAATTAATATAATATTTCTCTCTCTTACTTTTTCATTCCACCCCATTATTCTACTAATATAATTACTCCCTCCTTATTTTCTTCCCCGAAAAGAAAGGGGAAGAACACAGGTAATCGGAGGGAGTACTAATTTCACCAACATAAAGTAATTTATGGATTATTGAATTTATCATGAAATATTCTATCTTATGAATTCTTTGTTTTGATGCAAGTAATAATACTAATATACTCCGTATGATATTTTAGTCTTTTTGGGTCCAGGTCCTATTTCGGTCGAGCTATTTTAGGTCACTTTTGGGTCTTAGATCAACTTTGCGAGGTCTAGATGAAAGTAGAGGTTACACCTTTTTTCAGATTTTCTCATGCAGTTTGCTTTTATTCTATTCATTCTATTTAACATGTTATAGAGCTAAGACGAATATGTCATCTTAAACATGAATTTGTGTAGTCATAGAAGAGACATTAAAAAAAAAAAAAGAAAAAAAAAAGAGAGAGAGACATTAAAAAAAAAAAAAAAAAAAAAAAAAAAAAAAAAAAAAGTGTTTACTCTAATGCCTTTGCTAAAATCATTCATACTCCATTTTTTTAATAATTCATAACTAACGATGATTATCGCACTAATTACATTTTTGAAGTAATAAGATGGTACGACTCGTACGAGTATGATTTTCTCCTTCTTACAATTGTTTTTCGATCACACTCATGTCTACTAGGAAATTGTTTTTATGAGTAGGAGATCTCTGTGGAAGAGTCTCACAATAATTTGAATAACACAATTTTTTAATAGCACAATTTTTAGAGGAGACCTTTGTGAGACGGTCTCACAATAATTGTATTGTGAGATCGTTTCACATGAAAATTTGTAAAAAATTTGAAAGAACAATCGCGCAATTTGCGCGGGTTTAAAACTAGTGTCCATATTAAACTCAAATTGAATTAAAATCTTCCGACGTACTTCCTCCGCTCCACAATGATTTAACCACTTTTATTCATATGTGAGGGATTAAAAAAATAAGTGCGTAAATCATAGTGGGTTGGAGGGAGTAGTCATTATGTGGTCAGCCTTTTGTAGATCTACCAATTTTAGGGATTTTCTACGCGGTACCCCTATGTTTTTCACTTTTCTACCTGGTACCCCTACCTTTTTTATGTCTATACATGGTACCCTTGAATTTTATTATTAATTTAACTAGCGCCCCGAATTTTTTTTTTCCATCAAGTTTTGTCGTTAGATTATGTTTTTAGCTTAGAATTAAGACTTCAATATCATTTAACTTAGATAATTAACAAGTAACTGAGCTTAATTGAAGTGTTATCATTTGATTTGACAATATAACGTCAAAAATATAATTCGTTTAGATCTGGAGTATAAACTGCAAACACGTACAAAATTGTTAGTTTAAGTTCAATTATCGGTTAATTAGGTATGTTAGATGCGTTTAACTTTTAATCTTGAGCATAAAAGGTAATTTGTTGTCAAAACATGACGGAAAAAAAAGTTTAGGTGTACCAATAAAGATAATAATAAAGTTTAGGGGTACCAAAGAAAGTTTTAGTAAAGTACAAGGGTACCATGTGTACATGTAAAAAGGGCAGGGGTATAAGGTAGAAAAGTAAAAAGTTCAGGGGTACCACGTAGAAAATCCCTTAAATTATTAAATCACAAAATCTTAAGGAAAAGTAGGTGGTGCGAAGGTCAAGCAAATGGTTGAAATACGGTGATTGTTGGTCATTTAATGACTCATCTTTGAGCTAAGAAGTCAAGCTCGTGGGTCGGGTCGGTTGGATTTTGACCCTAAACTAACCGTCATTTGAATTTGGATCAAGCAAATTATGAGTCGAAATTTCGAGTCTTGAAACCAGAAAAACCAATCTAGGTCGATGAAAATTTGACACATCCAAGTGACTTGATCGGTAACTCTCACAAACAATTACTCTGTACTACGAGTAGTATTTTAAATAAGGGGTTTAAAGTGTTTAACTCATGGCCACTTAATTTTCTGTTCCGATTCAACAGGCTTCAGCTTCAGCTTCAGGGCCATGAATCATGAGTTTTTAGGACAGGTAGTCAGTCAAGTCAAGTACTACTCCCTTCAATTCACCTTCAATCTTACTCCTCCATTAATACTCTCTACATGAATTTATTTGCTTCAGGTCCAAGATTATGACCACTACTGCTCCCTTCATTTAACTTCCATGAATTTATTTGCTGGCCCCTTCCCTTCCCTTCCCTTAAAGCTATAAATCTAAGGACATAAGTTGTGCCAATTACAATGATTCATATAAACGATGAAAACACGTCTACGAAGGGCCGAACTTGGGCAGCAGACAAGACACAACCCTAACTCCTAAGCAAGCATGACCATTATGAAGCGGATCATGAGTAGTAACGGATACACAACCTACGAATTTATGAAGATACAAAAGTCGCAGGGGTTTTTAAATTTCACACACAGAAACTGTAAACAAATCAAGGCTACAGCTAGGAAGTTAGTTGATGTAAGGTCAGTGGCACACTGACCTTTAAACTAACATAATCCACAAGGATCAAACAATCTCTAACCTTCCCATCGTTACTTCACGATATCCTAAGTTTTTCTAAATTCTATCATCAATATACAAACACAACAATCCCACATGCCGCGATACAACAGGAAACAGCATCAAACGAATCATTCAATCCAACCATGAGAAACTAATAAAATACCTCCTGATATCAGTTCGACATAAGTAACGGCAAGGATGATGTTGCCATGTCTCTTTCGCTGTCATGTCTTTTTGAGAAGCTGAATGAGTCAAAGAATGGACCTTCATCAACACGATGTTGCTTGTTTTCCATGCTATTACTAGTCCCACTTGATATGCAACTCCAAGTTTTGCTATCGGAATATGAAACTTTGGCATCATCATTGTTTTCAGTACCCACATTCATGTCATCTAACTGCCTCAAGAAACATTCCTCTATTACGCTCAGAAAACCGCCTTCATTTTCATTTTCATCATCATCATCATCTTCATCTTCATCTTCATCTTCATCATTTTCATCTTCATCATCTTCATCACAATCAGAAGCAGGCCCTCTCGAGTCACAACTCGTTTCCATTTCTTGTTGGCTGTCATATTCTTCATCACTCTCTTCACCCAAAGAATGAGATGACAGTGGAGAAGAGTCCCTGGAGGGAGCTTCTTCACGCTCTCTTAGTGTTTTTGAGATGAGGGTTTTCAGCAAATTTATGACTTGAACAGCATGCATTAAAGCTGTCAGCGGATCAGACATCTGTAAAAGGCAATACTGTTTCTTATATATCTTGCCCTGGTGACTGCCACACGATTCTAGGTGATAATGGAACTACACAATACTCCTTATAAATCATAATGATGCAGTCTCTCAACCCATTTTTTTATCATTGATCATCCAAAGATAGCCTATTCGTTTTTTTTTTTTACGTGAGTAAGGCTAGACCTTTCAAAACAAACCCGGTCCAAACCTAATCAGACGAACTTGAATATGATTCAACACCCAAAACTGACCAGATAATAACACAATCATAATAGACCTTAAACCTAAATGACCCGACCTAAGTCGAATCGAATGCAAACATACCCAAATGAGCCGACTACTACCTGACCGATTATGCAATCGTGCATAGACGGGAAACTCAATCACCCTGCCAATTGGGCAAGCCTTTGAGGTATTAAGGTAATGTTACGGTTGTTATTGACCTGGTTAAGTGATTCTATACCTGAGTCATGTTAGGAGCAAACACCATTGCAATGTTTCTTGCATTCATCTTGTTGAAATCCTCTTCCTCAACCACGTCAGCCATAAGATCAATTGCCCATTTAAGTAGCGCAGCTTCAGTTGGTTTGAGCTGCTTCACAAGCACATAATAGTCTTCTTCACTGTTACATTGAAGAACTTGTTCTGGTGAAAGACCATCAAGTACTCCAGAGGGAAGCTCGCGGAACCATGTCTTAATAAGCCCAGCTAAGCAATGGACATCCATGTCATTGGGCACAATACCCTTATTAAGTTGGCTCCTTATACGTTCTTCTTGGTCATTTTCCGGGTTTATACGAAATATTCCTTCTGCCTGCACAAGAAATCAAACTATAACTCGTTCATCGGATTCTTTTTTCACTTTCTTTTTCCTACTACTAGTTCTATGGATTAATCAATAGTTTTCATACCTTAAGACCACTTTGGGAGTACAATCTCTCTTGGAGCAGCAAGAGGACGATGGGAACGCTATTCCCTCTGGAATCATAAGAACAATGCATTGATTCTGCCGAAACGCCAAACACACTAGCACTGCATATGATAACCAGAGTACATATCAAAATTAACTTAAATAAGGTAATTAGCCTCCACACAAATTGAAACTCCTGCAAGTAATCACTTCCGTGATAACTGAACAAACATTAAATTAGAAACACAGAACACCAAACATCGTACCTTACTAAGTATCGTACTTGACTTACCCCCATTAAAGATTTTTCCAATAGGAGAGCTCCAATCCCTTTTCTGTCCTCATTTATTTTCAAATCTTTCTAATGAAGTAACCACCAACTTTCCTTTACTAGCTTATCTTTCTTCAGTTTAAAAATTTGAGACCACAATAGCAAAATGATTAAGACGGGTATACGATAAAAGTAACACTAAAAAGTCATAGTTACTGAAGATATATCATTTTTAGCTTGTTTCATAAACTTCACAATTTGCTTATTTCACTCAGTCAAGTGCATGGTACAAATTTGAGTATCGGTATCTTCTATATACGAGTACTAAACAAAACCAAGGGGCCACATAGTGAATGCAACTTTCCCGCCAAAATCAATTAGAAATATCTCAATAGCTACATGTTCATATTACAGTTTTAAAAAAGGAATAAATAAACAAAATAAGCTCTTAACAATATTTGTTGTAAACAGCTAGAATAATGTTTTCATATAGTATAAATTAATT